>OX387427.1:47662432-48969147 GCA_947563755.1 Lochmaea crataegi | reverse complement strand
CGTGCTTTGCCTTATTTTTTGATGTATTTTTCGAAAAGGAGTGCCATTTAAATGAAAAATGATATATGAGCTCTCTTAAGTTAATAACTGTTGTCAAACTTCTTTTCGTATTTCAATTTTTTCGATAGCTCTAGGTCAGTTTTATTATGATTAGTTTCGTTTTTTGACGTTCTGTTTCAAAAATAGAAAATAAACATATATCATTTCGTTCCATTCAAATCAAAAATGATGAAGAGCTCTTTTAAGTTAACAGCTAGTGTCAAACTTCTTTTTGTACTTCATTTTCAGCTTACCAAGGCTCTGGGTTAGTGTTTTTCGTGCTTTGTCTCATTTTTTTATGTATTTTTCGAAGAATAGTGCCATTTGAATGAAAAATAATATAGAGCTCTCTTAAGTTAATAACTGTTGTGAAACTTCTTTTCCTACTTCATTTTTCGATAGTTCTAGGACAGTTTCATCAAGATTAGTTCCGTTATTTGACGTACTGTTTGAAAAATGGAAAATAAACACACTTCATTCCGTTCCATTCAAATCAGAAATGATGGAGAGCTCTCTTAAGTTGACAGCTATTGTCAAACTCCTTTTTGTGCTTCATTTTTAACTTACAAAGGCTCTGGGTCAGTGTTTTTCGTGCGTTGTCTCAGTTTTTGATGCATTTTTCGAAAATAGTGCCATTTGAATGAAAAATAATATAGAGCTCTCTTAAGTTAATAACTGTTGCGAAACTTCTTTCCCTACTTTATTTTTCGAGAGTTCTAGGACAGTTTTATCAAGATTAGTTTCGTTTTTTGACGTACCGTTTCAAAAATAGAAAATAAACATATATCATTTCGTTCCATTCAAATCAAAAATGACGAAGAGCTCTTTTAAGTTAACAGCTAGTGTCAAACTTCTTTTTGTACTTCATTTTCAGCTTACCAAGGCTCTGGGTTAGTGTTTTTCGTGCTTTGTCTCATTTTTTTTATGTATTTTTCGAAGAATAGTGCCATTTGAATGAAAAATAATATAGAGCTCTCTTAAGTTAATAACTGTTGTGAAACTTCTTTTCCTACTTTATTTTTCGATAGTTCTAGGACAGTTTCATCAAGATTAGTTCCGTTTTTTGACGTACTGTTTAAAAAATAGAAAATAAACACATTTTATTCCGTTCCATTCAAATCAAAAATGATGGAGAGCTCTCTTAAGTTGACAGCTATTGTCAAACTTCTTTTTGTACTCCATTTCTAACTTACGAAGGCTCTGCTTTTCGTGCTTTGTCTCATTTTTTTTATGTAATTTTCGAAAAATATTGCTATTTAAATGAAAAATAATATAGAGCTCTCTTAAGTTAATAACTGTTGCGAAACTTCTTTCCCTACTTTATTTTTCGAGAGTTCTAGGACAGTTTTATCATGATTAGTTTCATTTTTTTGACGTTCTGTTTCAAAAATAGAAAATAAATATATTTCATTTCGTTCCATTCGAATCAAAAATGATGAAGAGCTCTTTTAAGTTAACAGCTATTGTCAAATTTCTTTTCGTACTTCATTTTCAGCTCACCAAGGATCTGGGTTACTGCTTTTCGTGCTTTGTCTCATTTTTTTTATGTAATTTTCGAAAAATATTGCTATTTAAATGAAAAATAATATAGAGCCCTCTTAAGTTAATAACTGTTGTCAAACTTTTTTTCGTATTTCAATTTTCGATAGCTCTAGGTCAGTTTAATAATGATTAGTTTCGTTTTTTGACGTACTGTTTAAAAATAGAAAATAAACATATCTCATTTCGTTCCATTCAAATAAAAAATGATATAGACCTCTCTTAAGTTAATAACTTTTGTCAAACTTCTTTTTGTATTTCATTTTCAGCTCACGAATGCTTTGGGTCAGTGTTTTTCGTGCTTTGTCTCAATTTTTGATGCATTTTTCGAAAAATAGTGCTATTTAAATGAAAAATGATATAGAGCTCTCTTAAGTTAATAACTGTTGTCAAACTTCTTTTCTAATTTAAATTTTCGATAGCTCTAGGTCAGTTTTATCATGATAAGTTTCGTTTTTTGACGTACTGTTTCAAAAATAGAAAATAAACATATATCATTTCGTTCCATTCAAATCAAAAATGATGAAGAGCTCTTTTAAGTTAACAGCTATTGTCAAACTTCTTTTTGTACTTCATTTTCAGCTAACCAAGGCTCTGGGTTAGTGTTTTTCGTGCTTTGTCTCATTTTTTGATGTATTTTTCGAAAAATAGTGCCATTTAAATGAAGAATAATATAGAGCTCTCTTAAGTTATTAACAGTCGTGAAACTTCTTTTCCTACTTCATTCTTCGATAGCTCTAGGAGAGTTTTATCAAGATTAGTTTCGTTTTTTGACGTACTGTTTGAAAAATAGAAAATAAACACATTTCATTTCGTTCCATTCAAATAAAAAATAATGGAGAGCTCTCTTAAGTTGACAGCTATTGTCAATCAACTTTTTGTACTTCATTTTCAACACACGGAGGCTCTGGGTCAGTGTTTTTCGTACTTTGCCTCATTTTTTGATGTATTATTTGAAAAATAGTGCCATTTGAATGAAAAATGATATAGAGCTCTCTTAAGTTAATAGCTGTTGTCAAACATCGAGGAAGTTAACAAAGCGATCTGCATTCAATGATTCATTGAAGAAAAAAGTACCAATTATACGATCTCCTAAAATCACACACCGACATTAGCTTTCTGGGAATATTGGTCTTCACAATTGATAACCCAGTGAGGATTATCTATGGCCCAGTATATACAATTTTGAGGGGATAAATCCCCATTAGTGATGAATGTAGCCTCATCGGTAAACATAATCTCCTTCAGAAACTGTTATCATTCACAAAATTACCTTGGACCCAATGAAATAGTCTAATATTTTATTATCATCACCTTCTTTCAATGTATGTAAGAACTTTGGTTTATAGGGCTTGATTTTGTGACGTACGGAACATCTTCTGATTTCCTCCTTACTAATATTCAGTTAGGACGATAAATCTCGAAGGCTCGTGCATGGATCTGCTCGATTTGCCGCCAATATAACGTTATTCTCAAGATGCGGGTATATTCGACAAGCATGACCATTACGATTAATTTATTTAACTTCCAGTTTCGTTGGAAAGAGCATTCACAGCAGCTGCTTCCCCATAAGTAATGGGAGCCCGTTGGTGATGTCTCAAGTGAAACTCTGCTGCTACTACGAGCATTATCACTAAATAACCGTATTACTTCGATTTTTGAAGATTGCTTCTTATGCACGTCATAGGACTTTTGAGAAGGCTAGTGAACTCTTAAAATGTGTAACCGTTACGAAAAGTCCGTCACGCAACAGTGTTGCCATATTTCTGAAAAGGCTAGTGAACTCGTGAAACGTGTAATGTTACGAAAAAGCGAATAAGGGTTCGTCACGCAACAGTGTTGCCAGATTTCTGAATAACCCACTAATCCAATGAAATTTAAATTGAAGCTTGCTTCTTATTGCACGACATAGGACTTTTGGGAAGGCTAGTGAACTCGTGAAACGTGTGATATTACGAAAAAGCGTTCGTCACGCGATAACTGATTCAAGCTACTGTGCGCAATCTCTCTTGCCGCACTGAGCTCGCACACCTATAGGTGTAAAAAATTGTCAAAAATGGTCAAAAATTGTCAAAATTTTGAAAAAATGGTTAATAATTGCCAAAAATTTGGAAAAATGATTAAAAACTGTCAAAATTTTGAGAAAATGGTTAATAATTTACAAATATTTTCAAAAATTGTCAAAAATGGTCAATAATGGTCAATAATGGTCAAAATTTTTGAAAAATGTTTAAAATTTTTGAAAAATGTTTAAAATTTTCGAAAGATGGTCAATAATTGTCAAAGACGGTCAATAATTGTCAAAACCAATCAAAATTCGCAAAAATGGTCAATAATTGTAAAATTTTTTGAAAAATTGTCAAAAATTTTCAAATATGGTCAAAAATTGTCAAGAATTTGGAAAAATCGTCAAAAACTGTCAAAATTTGGAAAAATTGGTTAATAATTGCCAAATATTTTCAAAAATTGTCAAAAATTTGGAAAAATGGTCAATAATTGTCAAAAATTGTCAAAATCTTTGAAAGACTGTCAAATTTTTCGAAAAATTGTCAAAAATGGTCAAAAATTGTCGAAATTTTGAAAAAATGGTCGATAATTATGAAAAACTGTCAAAAATGGTCAATAATTATTAAAAATTGTCAAAAATGGTCAATAATTGTCAAAATTCGTCAAAAACTGTCAAAGATTTTCAAAATTTTTGAAAAATTGTGGAAAATTCGCGAAAAATGGTCATTCTATTGTGGATAAGAAGCAAGCTTCTGTCGGTGGTCCGACGACCGCGTACCTTTTTTTTTCTCTTATATATTCATTCATTTCTTTGATCACTGACCAGAACTTAGCAGACATTTGAAAATAATGTCAAAATTTTACTTCCCATGTCACGCTTATGACCAAATTAGACAATATCTTGAAATAGTTTGTGATGAATTTCGGTATGTAGGGTTAAAACAATATTCTGAACAACATTTTTTTCGATAGTTGTGAAAATCATAGTAGGCTAGTTCAGATTTCAGCTGATTAACTCAAAAGATGTAGCTCATCAACATGCATGACCCTGCAAAAAAATCAAATCTGTAATCTTTCAAACAGCGAAAATATGGGGGTGTCTTTATCTTGAATGCGACTCACTGTAGATTATATTTATACATTTTATCAACATCATCATATTTTCCAAGGTTTGGATTGCAATTATGATCGTTTTTGTTTGAGCTTGATTTTATTCCATTTAATTTTCATTCAAAAGCAACAATGTTACCCTGTTATGCGATGAAGTCCACTCAAGTGATTTGACGGTCGCGGTAGGGCAGTGAGATGGCCAATTGGTTAATTTACATAATGCATCGTGGTTCCGATCGCTTTGCCAATTGAGTTGCAGGGAAACCACAGAAATCCTGCATCCATAATCCCGAATAGGAAACGAAAATTGTGTTGTGAGTGTTTTTCATGAATGTGTAGGTGTAGTGCTGAAGTTACTGAAAGGGCAGGTGATGGTTTGTCCTGTCCCTGGACAAAGCAATCATTATTGTAATTTGCACGCATTAGATGACGAAGTATCTCAATTACCGTCATACAGAAGAAATGGATTGCATTTATTTAAGATAACGCAAATTTTTGTATCTCTGGAGGGAAGTCAAATGACATAGTTGGTTTTTGGTAGGTTATCGGAGCTGTTTCCTCGGGTTTTGAGGAGGGAGTTTGTCTTTTCGGGAATTTTGGGTCGTAGGTGGCATCGCAGTTCCTGCTGCAAGACTTTTTTTTGGCTTGTTACATTCATTGGATCTGTGATTGGGACTTATACAGTCTGAGCAAGTGTTGAGCTTGGCTTTACACTCGGTGACGAAGTGGCCTATGGCTGTACAGCCATGAAGTGGGTTGAAGTTTGTGGCTTTAAAGCACTTTATGAAATTTGTTTGGAGGACTTTGAGTAGATCGGACATTTCGTCATAAGAGATACTCCTATCGACGTTGGAGATGACAAATGAAAAGTTGAAGGTATGTTGTTTGGGGAGTTGTTTTCATAGAAGCATATATTGTTGGGACTTTGCGGTCTCCAGTGAAATTTTTAATTTTGGTCTGTAGTTTTTTGTGTAATAAGTTCCTCGGAATTTGGAAGAGGGCGGTGCAATTTGGATTATCTTACAAGTAGGAAATGGGTGCTCTTAAGATTTCATTTCTGTTCATAATCTTGAAAAGTTCCTTCTGAGAAAGCAGTATTTGGATTAGGGGGTTTTGTAGATTGAATGCTTGAAGTGGAGCTGAAGAAGGTGGTGGAGAGTGAGATGATGATAGGTCAATTTTGCAGAAATTGCATGTCTTCTGGGTTGAGTTGGTCGGTACTGAAGGAATGGCGATGTCTCGGTGGGTTAATTGGAGTTTCCGTTAGGGAACGTGGTTGTTTAGGAAACCTGGATGGCGTCTCAGAAATATGGAGACTGAATTTTGATGTTGATGGTAATTTTGGAAATTCGTCGTTTTTGTCTTATTTGCGTTTGGTTTTTGTGAGGAGTAAAAAAGGGTGGTTCGCTTACCCTTGGTTCACTTACACTGGTGCATTGGTCTGAGTAATGAGGAGTGGAGTCTGAAAAGAAGCCAAACACTTGCAGTTTTTCGTAGTTTTGAAAAAAATTTGTTTGTCGACTGGCCTATTTTTAAGTCCGCAGCAATAACGGCGCGAACCAGTGACCGTTTTTTGCCACGTGCCTGCTCGAAGTAATACTCGTGCACTCAAGTACTATTTTGAGAATACGTCTTCAAACTTCACAGTATTTGTCTCTCAAACACTGGCTCAATAATTATATAATTTCCCCTATTTGGAAACTACGAGTAATCGGAAGCAAAATATGTGACCCAAAAATTAATATCAACGATTCGTCCACAAAACACACCGTCACGCGTATTCATTGGCTTCATAGGGAAAAAAGTTGAATGATAATTTTTTTTAAATACGTTATTAAACCTTTCGAATTGTCATGACTCTAAAAACCACATGTTAACATTCACAAATTGAGAATTACACATAAAAAGGATATACTATGTAGCCGGAAAAAACGATCAATTACACACGGCTGTGGCTGTTTTTCCCTTAAGGGTGGCCATTTGGTTAATTGAACCGATAAAAACGATTTTATTGCTGTTTAATAACCCAGCGAGGATACTAAAACACAGAAAATCTCCTTTTCCTCCTCTTATCAAGTCTGTAATATCCACATATATCCAATAGTTACAATATACAGTATGTCTGAAAAAGTTGGCAACATATGGGAAACTTTTTTATTGTAAGTTTTACGAAAAAAAGTTATTCTTCATGAAAATCTCTGCTTTCGAAAATAATATTATTCAGGTATTTACATTTGACATTGCAAAGGATTAATAGGAATATTTTGACCACTTTAATTTCACCTTAAATTTTGCATATTTTAGTTGTGAAACAAGTCAACTTTCATCTTATTTAACAAGTCAATTAACCTCAAATGTTTATTTGTCGATTTGAAATATTTTAGCAATGAACTTAAATCAGTAATAAATAAGTAATACCCAACAGAATAATGTAATACACATGTTACTTAGATTTTTTGAATGATAAAATTTTATTGATAACCAACCAATAATAGAAAGACAACGCATATGGTACCATGTCATAGTACCAGAAATGTTCGAGAATATCTACTGCCAACTTTTAATGGACGAGTATTAGGAAGATTTGTGGAAATTTCTTGGCCTGCAAGATCTCCAGACGGGTTCAGGCGAGATGGTTTGCGATTAGATGTAGAGATGTCGCTGATATCGGACTCTTAACATTTCCTTTACTAAGGCTAATGTATTGGTGGTGGTATCAACGTAGTCTCTAGTCCAGGATTAGGCTCTCAGAGCTTCTGGACGAATGATATCTACCTTGTGCTGATGAGGCGCAAAACGCCGAAACCGGTCCACAAGTGATGTTATTCCTTCTAATCGCAAACCAGAATGGTTGGTTCTATCTTAACAGATATACCAACCCGGTTTACTTTAGAAGTGTAATTCAATGTCTGTCGGAGCATATAGCCCGAGAAGTAGTTGTTGCTTCTTAGTGGACGGTCTGCTCTTTGGAAATTCATTTTTCCAATTTTCGTTTAACAGTATTGAACTATTATTTTTTGACGTCTCTAAATTTATTGTTTAAAAAATGTATATTAATAGCATTCATATTTTTTGAAACTAGCGCATTCTCTATTGTAACTGGTGCTAATGGCCAAAGCACGTTAAACTGGAAAAAAATTAATACTTACTTATCTACGATGCACGGCCACTCTTAGTTTACCACTTTCGGATTAGAAGCTTATAGCGATAAGGTGTTCGGTTCATCGGAAATTTCAGCAGTACTCATAAGTTATTTTTAATAATCAATAAGATAGAAGTAATTGCCTCAATGGCGAAAAAACTTGCTCACCGTGCTCACTGTTTCACTATTCTGGTAAAAAAATTTCGACAATGAATAGTTTCATATACAATGGAGTCGATTAAACAGCTGTAACACAACTTTCAATTATATCAAACAACGTATTAGTTAAAATACGCCCTTTATTCTTAACAGCCAAATTGTATCTCTTTCAATTCAAGAGGACAACTAATCATATCTTAAAATAAACTCTCTTCTATCTCAGGTCAGGGCGGCAGGTATATGGATGGATGGTAAACCATCCCACAGAGCCGTACTCTCGTTACACAACTTCACCAATAACTGATCTCAAAACAAAAAATATCCCATTGATGTACATAATTAGGATTATAATGAAGGGTAATTTTTTTCGATAGCTCACTAGACATTATGGCTAAAGCGATTGGAAGGATATAGAAGGCAAAGGATTGTCAAGCAGCCATTAAAGCACTGACCTCTTGTGTAATCAGTTCCAAAATGGTGTGGAAATGCCTAGGCAAACTCAATAAACTGGGCGAGAACAATATAGTCACCTTACTGTGGATTCCAGGACACACTGGAATAGAAGGAAATGAAATAGCAGATGTACTAGCAAAGAGGGGGACTGGAACACCCTTTTACGGGATGGAACCCTTTTGCGATATCAGCTCCAATGTAATATTGGAAAAAATAGGCAAAGCCGAAGAAAAGAGAAGATCTGACCATTAGAAAGATCTAGTAGGACTTAGGTGACTACTGGGCGACTACAACCTGTTGAGATCAAATTAATGCTTAAGTCAAAGTAAAGCTGACTAAGAGTTTTAACAGGGATCCTTACGGGACATTGTTGCCAGAATGAGCACCTGAAAAAGCACAAAATAGTGGATTCTGTGGCATGGAAACATCCATCCACATACTTGCGAATTGCACAGCAATACAGAATCCTAGGGCACAACATATTGAAGATTACTGGATAGAAGAGGGACATTTACCTAAGTCTACTACTACTTAGTAGTATCTGAGACTTTTCTCAGGAACTAAGTAGAAGTGAGGGGGCACAATAGATCTTTCAGGCCTCAGTGAATGTCACCCCAATTTACATACACACACACATAAACCGATTGGAATGAGAATCTGGAAATTTCTAATAAGTGGTTTCCGACACCCTGTAAAATACAATACCAACCACAATAATTAGTGTTTGAATAATGCTACTGAATGAGGAATCTAATAGCCGAATTTGTCCTAGTCAATCTTCGGAACTTTTGTATTTATAGGAGTGTTGATTGTACAATGTCTTGTAGATTTTCCATCAACTTTAGAGTATTACTGTGAAAATGAACGATAAATTGATCTTCACGTTATCTCTTTTGTATATTTATAAATAAATTTATCGCATTTGGGTTGGGTTCTTTCGAAATAAACTTACCTACCTTCAACGATGGATATTCAAACAAAATGCACTCAAACAAATTTCTAATTATAATTATAATAATATGTAAGTACATTTTTTAATTTTTAATATTGGAATTAGTATTTTATCAAAAAAACTATTTAACAATGCTCTCCACGTATTTCTAATTTGTTTTTATAGATTATAAACATGAAACAAATAACAAGTTACTATTAAAACTTTTCGAATATATTATGCATTACTACGCATACGCAAACCATAATGTTCGACTCCCCTCGCTTCCGACCTTAAACGATATATCAATATATCAGCAAGCGTGTTTGATTTGTATCAAAATAAATATGTCGTTTACTTATTGGAAACTAAATACTGAATTATTGTATTGTTATTTGTTCATAAAGGTGAGTGTTGCGTTGGGGCCAAAGATTAGAATAGAAACTAATTATGCGCTCAAACTGACTCACCTGATGTTTCTTGTGTTGTCCAAAACCACCCACAAAATGCTCGAATGAGGTGAAATCTATTCGCGTTTAGCGTAGTGGTATGGTTCCGTTTACTGCGTTCGATTAATACTAATGATTATCGCCGTTTTGTCAAAGACGATATGACCATAAATTTAACACAGAGCCGGCTTGAGCAACTTTGCATATTTCAACTAAAATTAATTCAAAAGGCCATTTTGGCCGCAACAGTGAGCTTCCTTTATGTAATATTTCATTTATATTAGCTAAATTATTTACAACCTACGTCTAAGTGAAAATCGTTTACCTACACCTGTTATTGTTCGTAAAATGGCGGATTTATACAAAATTTTGTATCCATATTTCAGGTACCATATGAGAAAATTTGGATTCCAATCCTCTTTTCGATGAGATTACTTAATACTGAAGATATTATGTGTCAGTGAAATTGTCAAATAGTTTTTAAATTATAATAATCGGGACTGGGATTATCTCCAATGGGCTGCCTCCAGGACTTCTTTTGTAAAATCTATTTAAATAGTGGATGTTTCTTACCGAATTACGACTTAGAAGATGTTACGAATATGTAACGTAAGGTTAGTCAGTAATCAAACATATTTTTAAACAATTTTTATACTTCTTGAAAATTTGAATTCTTTATAATTTTTGAACGTGTCCTTCCATCTAATTTCTTGTTAGCGACCCCTCATTCTTTCTTTTTTTCAAAATCAACAACTTTTTCATTTCATTCATCCAAGTTCGTACTAGATGTTTACGTATATTTATTTGACATCATATTTTTCTATAAAGGTCATTCACCTGCACATATGATTTTCAGCAAATCTCTTGATGTCACGATTGCCATTGGCCGTTTTTAATAAGGTTTCAAAAGTCGGGCACTTATCACTAATCACATCTTTTTAATCACTGACGTTTATCCACCTGTACAAATTGTTTCGTTTTATATTTTCTTCTTTATAATATTCATAACAATACATTAATCCTTAAGTAAAATTTGTTGTTCCAATATTATTGACGTTTATGTCAAATTGATGTTTATAAGAGTATCATCTAAAATTATATCCGCGAGGTCGTCTGAATATATGATAAATTACTCATACAGTAAAAAAATATAGGCTTCTGAAGATATTGGATAGAAGCACATGAAGTTGAGCTGAATAATGTGCAGACCATTTGGCGAAATCGTGATAAGAACAACTGAGAATTTGAATGAGTCGTTTTAATTTTCTTTTATCTTAGTTAGTAGAGTTTCTCTGTATTTTGTATCAGAATGAAACCAATAAGAAGCATAACAGGACTTGATAATAACGAGATCTTCGCATAAGGTGTGTAACATGTCTATCGACCTGTTTCGATTTTACAGAATAAATCCTTTTAATTAGCGCTCGTCGTCACTAGCCACATCCAATTATAGTTCTGTGATCCCAAGCTCTTCTACCCCGGACGTAAGACAATTGACGTCTGCCAACGGACAACGCCACGTTAAACACCCCTTTTTGTTATCGTCCGCCTAAGGTGGCAGTACCTATCTTAGGAATTTTGCTGTGGTAAGTTCAAAATCATAATTCATAATTAATAAGCTTCTTCTAAAGTACTGTCTGATATAATTTTCGTATGCATTCTTTATTTTTTTACAGAGATAGACGAAATTAAATTCAACACGTGGTCATAAACTGTTCTTTTATACTAATATGGTAGTTTTAAGCCAAATATTCTTTTATAATTCAGTTTTACTTTTATACAAACATTTTCAAGCTTTTTCAGTTGCGAAATAACTCTTAATTATAAAATAACATTTTTATAAATTACCGGTAACCTATAAAATATTCTTTCGTAACGCCAGTGCCGGTTTCAGATATTTCCTAAGCACGATATTTTTTCATATAACTAAATAAATAACTTTTTGCTATCATAAGTTTCTTTCGGATCATTAGTATTTTTTTTTATTTAGCCGATAATTGCTATTTTTACTGTTTTAACATGGGACATATAATGTTGGAAAGCTTTCAGTAAATTAATTCAATTTTTTGACTTTCAAATAACTGCCTTCCTTTTGTTTAACCTGAAAAGCTGACCAACATAATGTGCCATAACATTCAAGTTCCTACATATCCCTGATCCACTTGTACTAGGTAAGCACATCCCCTAGGCGAGAATATAAGCCAAGAATATAACCCTAGGCTAGGATAGAACCCGAGAATATAACCCTAGGCTAGGATAGAACCCGAGAATATAACCCTAGGCTAGGATATAACTCAAGAATATAACCCTAGGCTAGGATAAACCCTAGAATATAACGCCTAGGATATAACCCAAGAATTTAACACCGAGAATATAAGCCTAGAATATAACGCCGAGGATATAAACCGAAGAATTTAACCGGAGAATATAACCCCAAGAATATAGCCAAGGATACAGCCCTAGCTCAAAATACCGCCCTAGAACAGAACTCATCAGTTCGGATCAAGACCTGACTTCTTCTCCAGGAAACCACTTCATCTAAGCTAAGTACCTATAAAAGTACAAATTCCTCTATTAAATTCCGTTGTTCATTTCCTGTGGTAGAATAAATTGTAAATTTGTTTTTAATTCTTTTTTTATTAGAAATCTCCAACTATAAAAGTTGAGGGAGATACCGCCCGGGGTCACTTTTCTTTATTAACTTTTATCTAAATTCTACAAGGCGTTTCTATCTTTTTCGCCTTAGTTTTCTTAGTATTTTTATCGTTAAAAAGGTAGTGGCGCCCTCAATTTTTACAACCCTTCTGTTATCCTTGTGCAGCATAAACTTGGGGTCGAATCACCCTTGAGAGGAGTCTCTAGCCGGAGCCCTTCGAGCTGGTGCCCTGTGAGGTACAGCAAATACCATTGCAAATTGGCGCCTTTACTCTTACAAATTGGCGCCCAGCTAAAAGCATACTTTTTCCGTTACAGGTGGATTGTGAAGCTTACATAATCCATAGATTAGAGCATAATCTGAACTAGTTCAGGTTGCATTCGTGAGTGAAGTATTTCTGCCACGAGTCTATGACATCGTTAGTGGTTGAAAAATAATTGGACATAAAACTGATTTTTTGAAGCAACCATAACTCACTGGTAGATTTGCAGAATCCACAGTTTCCCAGTAACAACTTTTTTCCAATTTCGATTTCGGGATTAGACAATTTCAGAAGGATGTCAGGGAACCATCATATTTGCCCGGAATTTTAAACGACTGTTGAAAAGTTCCTTATCGACTGAATATATTTTATTGATACAGAAAATGACCACAGCTTTCGATCCAACCTCTTAATAATAAATCTTGTGAGCTTCTGCTGAGATCCCAATTCAAAGAGTATAAATAATATATGATTGTATCATTATTAATATGATCATCTTTTATTTAAGTGATAAATAATACTCCTCTCTTTCTAATTAGATCTCGTGAAAATTGTAACATAATATATACGGTTATAATCGGGATAAATTATTAAGGTAGTTGTCTACTGTTAAACGAAAGCTAGTAGTATAATAAATTCTAAATAATCTTCAAACTAATTCCAGAAACAGCGACACAGTCGACTTGAGGGACGAATTTATATTGAAAAGCGAATACATTATAGTCATGTACTGCCACATCTCAACTTACATAAGCCCAAGATTTGCAGTATAGTGCTGCTGGCACGCCTGTCGGGGAGTTTATGATGGTGATAAATAGAGCTGGGGAAATATGCACTCAAAAAAACAGACTGGTGCACGCTTCTATGCATTTTCGTATATCAAAATGGGATTTAGGAAATGCATGATCCCATTCTGGTGAAATTCATGCAAATAATGACAATTAGATTTCTTTTAAAATAAAATTCAGGTTAAAATTTACCACTATATATTTTTAAATATTCTCTCTTTGTTTCTTAAGAATCAACTAATTTTATGTTCATGGACTGCTTTCTTTTTTTTCAATTAAAATGAACGAGTCTCGGCATCTAGTGGCCACTGACACGTAATCTGTTATACAATTGAATACATAATAAAAGTTAAATTAAATTAAACAGTCGACAGTCTTTAATGAACTGAATCTGGTTAGGTAGTCCGAGAGCGTTTTTGAGAGTTCCACTGAGCTTGTATTTGCGACGACTTTGGCTGTAGTGTTTGCAATCTAAAAGTATATGCTCAATTGTAAGTCTTGCACTATCACAGAACTCACAGGTAGGAGGAGTTTGTGAAGACATCAGATAACCATGGGTTAGCCGGGTGTGACCTATTCTGAGTCTTCTTATAATACTTTTGTCCTTTCTTGTCAATGGAGGCATATTCTGAGCGGTAACTGTAGGTTGGATTGTACGTAGTTTTTTGTTGTATGTTTGCCATGTTTGTATCATCGTTTTCGTCGAGCTGCTGATTTTAAATCTTGATGGAGTTGAATTTGCTTGCGAGTCGGAGGAACAAGATTGTTTCGCTGCTTGGTCTGCACATTCGTTGCCAGTAATTCCTACATGGGAAGGGATCCAGATGATATTTACAGAGATACCTCTAGTATGATGGTGGTGGCAGGAATCAAGGATATCTTGTACTAAGGGATGTTGTGAGTAGTTGTTTCTGATGGAAGGGAGTCTGTACATATGGCAAGTTTACTGTTATCCTGTACTGGAGTCCTCAAAGCTTGTTGTATTCCGTATAGTTCAGCTGTGTGTATACTGCATAATTCACGAAGTTCGTATGTTGATACTGTTGTATCTCTTGTAGTAACAGCACATCCGGTACCAATAATCTCTTTGGAGGCGTCAATGTAAAGGATTTTGTCGAACTTCTGATGGATTATTAGTTCTCTGAATTTTTGTCTGAATATTAGCGGCGGTTTTTTGGTCCATGGAGGAGTTTTAGAAAGTTTTATGTGAGTTGTAACTGTAAGGTTAGTGTTTCTTAAAATAGGGTTTAGAATTTGTGGACATGAGAGAGGTGTTCTGGCTCTGATTTCAGAAGCTGTTTGTATGGAATCAATTAATTTGTATACTGGGTTTTGTGAGTAGGCAGATATCCTGGAAAAATAGGATAGTAGTTGGTATTTTCATCGTATGAAAAGAGGTGGTTCAGAAGAATCAATGTAGATGCTTTCAGTTGGGCTGGATCTAAAGGCGCCTAGACATATTCGTAATGCTGTGGTTTGGATTGTGTTAAGAGACTTAAGGTACGTTTTGCAGTCGCTCATATAGATAATAATAATCTAAGATAATAATCTAGTTTGGAGCGGATCAGTGATCTGTAAAACCTTATTGATATTTCCTCTTCTGCTCCCCATTGGTGATGTGCTAACTATTTCAAGATGTTAATCCGATTTGAACAATTAGCTTCAGTCTCCTGAATATGTTGTCTCCATGTGAACTTTTTATCGAAAATTACAGAATTGCTGTTGATCAACCGCATGCAGGAAGAGGATTTAGTCTTTTGCTGAAATGGATTACTTTGGATTTGGTTGTTGAAAAGTGAAAACCGGATTTAAGAGACCAATAGTGGATGCTATCTAGATCCTTCTGAAGTAAGGTACAAGTACTAGCCGAGACTTTGCCTTGGCAGTAAAGAATTAGATCGTCAGCATATAGTGCATATTTGACAGGTGGAATTATTGAAGAACAGATATCGTTGATACTCATCAGGAATAGAGTTGTGCTAAGAACCAAGCCTTGTGGTACTCCATTTTCTGGGGCGTACAATGTAGATGTTTGCTCATTTGTAACAACTTTGAGAGATCTGTTGGTTAAAAAGTTTTGTAGAAAGAAGAGAATGATTCCAGTTAAGTTAAAGTCAGAGAGTTTTTCGAAAATGGAAGTTTTACAAATCGTGTCGAATCGTGTGAATATCTAGACTCACGGCAATTATGTCTGCTGACTTGTATCTGACTTGTAACCTTCAAGATTATAGTAATATGTAAGACACAAAAAAATCATAACCGTAATTTCATTTTTTTATTGACACAGCTCCAGGTCTAGACTGAACCACATCAAAGACAATAAAAACAATTCATTCTAGTATTCAAAACCATCCAAGACACATAATGAATGAATACTTTTCAGCTGGTACTCTTCCTTATCAGCGGAAATGCTTGATTATCACAGACTACTTCAAAGTTAATAACATCATCCAAAGGCATAGTGCTAACTATCGAAAGCTTATGGAGGAGCTAAAAGTGGATAACTTGGGAGATGTGCTCTTACACAGGCTGAGGCAAACTGATATACGTTCGGCTCCAATGAGGCTGCCAAACGAGCGATAGTTAACACATGGGGACTAAATATACGGATCTTACACTGGCTGTACACAATTGTGGTGAGATTCATGTTTACCTATGGAGCCTGAGTTTGGGGGCCAAAAACAGATCAGAGGAAAGACGAACTGGATCTATCAAAACTTCATAGGCTTGTCTGACTGTGTATAACGGGTACGATGAGGAGCAGCCCGACTGCGTCAATGGAAGTCATTTTTAATCTTCCGCCTCTTGCTCTGCATGTTAAGGCGGAAGCGAGAACCAACACCGATAGTCATCACAGATGTTATCACAAACTTGCTTCTTGAAATGAGAAGTGATAACATGCTGGCCAAAATTAACGACAACCAAACCAGCTGAACTGAGATGGGCTGGAAGCATGTAGTCAAGAAGGAACGTTGGTGTGGTACACAGAAGTATCTAAAGCTGTTATAGGAACAGGAGCTGTAGTCCACGGTGCTAGACCCTGGTGCAATGTCTTCGCATCGTTGTAGAAACTTGCATCCGTATTCCAGGCGGAAATCTACGCTATCGACACGTATTTTCAAATGAACATCGAAAGGGGGAATAGAGGCCAAAATATCCTTATACTCTCAAATAGTCAGGCAGCACTGAAATCTTCAGCCTGTCCCAGATCAGATCTAGAATGGTCTGGGACTGCTTACACAAACTCTCAATCCTGGCAAATCATGATAGAGTAATTCTCCAGTGGGTCCAGGGGCACAAGGGTATTGTAGACAATGAAACGGAATACACACTAGCAAAGCTAGGTTCTGAAACCGCATTCACCGGTCCTGAACCAGTATTTGGAATATCAAAAACTTCTGCACGTGGTTTTACTCGGCGGATTAAAACTAAACATGTGCCAAAACAGGAACACAGCCAACTCCTGGTGAAAAAACAACCCTCGGATTAGCTGACTAACGAAATATTAAACTTCAGCAGGTGCGGGGGGAAGTGACGGAATTACTCACCGATCACTGTACCCTAAGTAACCACATGCATGCAATTGGAATATGTAGGGAGGAAAAACCCTCTCACATTATCTTCGAATGTGAAGCACTCTCATTGCAGATGTAGACTCCTGGGACTAGAGTACCCACCGGTACAACCAAGAGCACAAAAAGCCTAAAGGCTGAGGTGCCGAGGTCTCCAAGCCTCTGACTGGTGGTGCTGAACCAGTCAATCAAGCCTGGAAAAGGAAACTGCAAAGCACATCTCATGCCATTGCAATATAAACATAAATCATAAACATGGGATAATAATTTTCAATATTGTCTCAGAATTTTAGTTCGTTATGAACATTCACTATTTTATTATTAAATCCTTGAGGCCAGATGCCGAGTCACCGAAATATTGTGACGTTTCTTTCCATTTTATGATGAAAACTTAAATGCAACAATCGTGTAATTAGATATTTGTTATTAATACATTCTCCAAATCAGAATAAATAGTGAAATATATAATGGATGGCTACCGAAAGACAACAACTTGGCAACTTTAAAAAGTGGGCAATTATCTTCCTCACATTTCAGGAATCTAACTCCTTTCCGTTTGAACATTCGATGACCTCAGTAGGGTATATTTGCTCATAATTCCAATGCAATGTACTCCATCAGAAGCAACATAGGTTATAGCAATATATGGGAATAGTCACTTTAATGAACTTCCTCTGACTATATTTTCTATGCGAAGAAAAGTACGTATATTTTCCTGCCAACTTCCAGCGACTTCAACAAGTAAAAATAAAAAATATAGTAGTGCATTATCTTATTTGAAACTAATTAGCGGATCGTAGAGTAAGATGTTAAGATCATGGCAAGAAAGGAATGACTGACACTTACTTCGTTCATTAGAGTCTGCGCATCGGCATTTCTCTTGGAAAATTGGCAATGTTCTCTTAACTTGAAACTTGCTGTTCCTTATTCTAGTATCCTTCAGAATAATTCAAATGTCAGTGAACTTCATTCGATTCTTAAAATTGATTCTTAAAATTGATTCTTAAAATTGATTCTTAAAATTGATTATAAACTCCATAATTCTGAACTCTTCATTTGCTGTTTCTTGTTATCCAAGTGCTGAAATTATTTTGTTTTAAAAACTGCCAGGTTAGATATCACCGTTTTTCCGGAAATTATGTGTTCTAGAAAAATCGCATCGATAGACAGTAAAATAATATTTTATGTTTTTGACAGACCCGGATAATGACATTATTCTTACACAAAATACACATTGACTTCATATTTGAGAATATTTTCTCTTGCTATATGGAATCTTCTCGCTAAAGCAGAAACAAGTTCGGTTTAATTCGAATTAATTTTGACCGTTCCATTTGAAACAAGATAAATCCATGAATTGCTTAATATTGTGACCTGTAACGCTTTACCTAATGAGTATTGAACATGCCTACATGTCGATTACTGACTCATTAATTCTCTACCTGGATAAGCACGGATAACGTTCCAATTGTATTCGTACGAGTATAAGGATAATAAATAGCAGTTTAACAAGCATATATTGTCCAATGTTTAGGCTAGAATATAATAACTTAATCCTTGGTACACAATAGAATTTATTTTCATGAAATATATCCTATTAGTGAAATTTTCTTATAAATCTGCCTATTACAATATAGTGAGTAGGACCTTAAAACATAACCTGATACTGATATGACATAACTTTTTTTATGTGTAAAAAAAAACCAGGAGCGTATGGAATGAGCCAAAATAATGCTGGTACTTTTTCTATACAGGCCCTTGTTTTCGAGTTATAGGCATCCAAAGTTCTAATTTTGAATTTGGTTTCTATTTTTATACTTTGTACTAGTTATTCCATATTATTCTTTACTATCAAACAGGTGATTGAAAAAAGATACAATAGTAATGTTTATGTTGCGTTTATCGATCTAGAGAAAGCATTTGATAGCGTACCGAGGGCAGCAATTTTGAATCGCTTAAGAAGAAGAGGAGTCAATGAAAAACTAAGGGAAAACATCGAAAGTATATATGGATGTACAAGAAATTATGTGAGAACTAATAATCTAGAATCGGCAGAATTTATTACGAAAAAAGGACTAAGACAAGGAGGTGTATTAGGCACTACATTATTCAATATAATATTGGACGACGTGATTGAAGAAACAAAAGGAAGGAATGTAGGGTATGGAAATTTACAACCTGTACCCTTAACAGAATGCGCATATGCTGACGACCTTATAATATATGCCAAAAATGGCGCTTGAAGAGAAACTTGAAAATAAACATCGAAAAAACTGAGATAATGGTGATAGGAAAAGATGACATAAAAGTTAGGGTAAAATTGAAAAACAAAGAAATAGAACAGATAGATAATTTTAAATATCTGACCTAAAAACTCGTGAGGTAATATGTTATTGGTTCTCCGAAAATGAGAACAATCAGTTAACGGCTTCTACATTTCTGTCATGTATCATTAACGATCTGGAGGAAAATTGTGTAACAGCTTCAAAAATTCCAATTATTAATTATTCCGACAGTTGAAGGAATCAAAACCGAAATAATATCTTTTCTAATGCGCTCTTAAATTTCTCCATAAGATACAAGACTCAAGTAGTTCAAAAATATCTTAAACCGGGTCATACAAAGCATATGATATGACGTGGCGACATGCTATCCTCAAACAACTTTACAATTGGAGACTAAGAGGAAAACTACCTACCTTAAAAAAAGGCTTCCTAAGCCAAATATATTTCCAAGTTAGAGTGGCGAATGAGATAGGTATCTTCCATAAACCCTCTTGAAAATGGTATACTCCAAGGATCTGTCCTTAGTGTAACCTTATTTGCGGTTGCGTTAAATTTTTTGCGGCAACTATTGTATGTCGATGACCTCATCATACAAAGTACAAATATGAGCCAAGTAAATGTTGACCAATCAAATGAGAAAGCAAATTCACAGGGCTTCTCTTTCTCGAACCAGAAAAACAAACTTATTTATTTCTGTGCAATTGTTTCCAAAACAATAATTAATAGTTATTTAATAAACTAGTTTGTTAATGGCGATTAATAAACGAAACTGTTTAAAGCTCGAACGAGCGATAGCGAGTGAGTGTTTTTAATAGTTGAGTTTATTAATCGCCCATTAAGAAATGAGTTGATTACAATATTTTTTCGTTGACCGTAAACTCTTTTTTTGTGACAAAATTCATTTTTCCACAAAGACTATCAGGAGATATAAGTGTCAACTCCACACCAATGACGTAGAATGTCATAATGATATTGGTATATTGTCTATATCAAAATGTCATCAAAACGTCAAAATCACAAAAAGAGTGCGTTAATGAAAAAGAGTGCGTTAATGACGTCCATTAACGCATCCTTTTTTAAATAAAATAATTCATTAATATCGAAATTAATAAACGGTCAACGAAAAATAATATTTTAATGCCCTGCTTTTATGGTTTTAACACGAAAAATGTTAACTTCCAAACAGTTCACACTTCACAGTCATTTGTTCGATTCATTTTTGTGAATTTCAAAAGTGACGGGTTATTTATCTCCTTTGTTTTCTTTGATCGACTGAAAAGGCAAATATTTCTTTCGTAAATTATTATCCATCATATTTATGCAAAACATTTAATCTCTATGCTTAAGATGACGTGCAAATTTACGAGAATTCTGCTTTTAGAAGATAACCACCATTTATCTTCTTCCTTATGTTTGCCCTATTATTCCGTGGGAGACACTTTAGAGTTGTAAAAATGTGCCACTTTCCGAGACCATCGCTATAAAAGATGCAAAGGTTCTCAGTGTTACTGAAATTTTAATGATTCTTTTGCGGAACAGGATTACAAATGTCTTTTTGAATCAGATTCAGTGCTCTTGATAACCTAAGGATCTCTTATAGAGGGAATGAAACACAATAAGTCCTTGTATAATACCTAATTTAATTAAATTAAATTCACAATTATGTCCATTTTGTGGATGTATTTCCATTTAAGGAGTGATAAAAATCAAAAGTCACGATAAAATATATTCCCCAACTGGTTTTATGCTGAATGGAGAGGAAGTTGATTTAAAAAAATAGAAGTGGTGAGGTTGAAATGCAAAATTTATGACAAACTTGAAACTTGCATAAAGGCAAAGTGCATTTATATTAATTTAATATTTGCCTAAGTGCTTTCGCCGGTTAAGTAATCTTCAGATACTTCGTCCAAAAAGTGGAAATAAATGTAAGAATGTCATGTGGAAAAATTTTGAAATTATTTATAATAAATTAATATAAATGTACCAACTCAAAGCCGGCCTAAACTATAAATTCTGGCGAATGCGCTTTCCAGATGATTCTAGGAAGGTCGTTTTGTTTACGCATACGAGGAGCCTGGTGAATTCAATAACAGTAGAGTAACTACACCAATACTGTGACACAAACCGGTTTTCAGAACCTGTTTAGCCGGTTTTGAGAACCTGTTTGTAGAGCCGCTTTTTTAGTTGTTAACCTTCAGTTTATTTATATACGTCAAATGAACGGATTGACCTCTATACACCACTGGATACCAAATACGTAAGTTAACCTCCAATTGATGTATGTAGAGCGTTATTGAACTTTCTCGCTACCTATTACATAACCGGTAACCAGATACAAATTAGTTGAACCTTTAGTTTGAATACACTACTACTGGATACCAAATACGTAAGTTAACCTCCAATTGATGTATGTAGAGCGTTATTGAACTTTGTCGCTACCTATTACATAACCGGTAACCAGATACAAATTAGTTGAACCTCTAGTTTGAATAGACTACTACTGGATACCAAATACGTAAGTTAACCTCCAATTGATGTATGTAGAGCGTTATTGAACTTTCTCGCTACCTATTACATAACTGGTAACCAGATACAAATTAGTTGAACCTCTAGTTTGAATACACTACTATTGGAAACCAAATACGTAAGTTAACCTCCAATTGATGTATGTCTAGCGTTATTAAACTTTGTCGCTACCTATTACATAACTGGTAACCAGATACAAATTAGTTGAACCTCTAGTTTGAATACACTACTACTGGATACCAAATACGTAAGTTAACCTCCAATTGATGTATGTAGAGCGTTATTGAACTTTCTCGCTACCTATTACATAACCGGTAACCAGATACAAATTAGTTGAACCTCTAGTTTGAATACACTACTATTGGAAACCAAATACGTAAGTTAACCTCTAATTGATGTATGTCTAGCGTTATTAAACTTTGTCGCTACCTATTACATAACTGGTAACCAGATACAAATTAGTTGAACCTCTAGTTTGAATACACTACCACTGGATACCAAATACGTAAGTTAACCTCCAATTGATGTATGTAGAGCGTTATTAAACTTTGTCGCTACCTATTACATAACTGGTAACCAGATACAAATTAGTTGAACCTCTAGTTTGAATACACTACCACTGGATACCAAATACGTAAGTTAACCTCCAATTGATGTATGTCTAGCGTTATTAAACTTTTTCTATTACATAACTGGTAACCAGATACAAATTAGTTGAACCTCTAGTTTGATTACACTACTACTGGATACCAAGTACGTAAGTTAACCTTCAATTGATGTATGTATAGCGTTATTAAACTTTGTCGCTACCTATTACATAACTGGTAACCAGATACAAATTAGTTGAACCTCTAGTTTGTATGCACTACCACTGGATACCAAATACGTAAGTTAACCTCCAATTGATGTATGTATAGCGTTATTCAACTTTGTCGCTACCTATTACATAACTGGTAACCAGATACAAATTAGTTGAACCTCTAGTTTGTATGCACACTACTGGATACCAAGTACGTAAGTTAACCTCCAATTGATGTATGTCTAGCGTTATTAAACTTTGTCGCTACCTATTACATAACTGGTAACCAGATACAAATTAGTTGAACCTCTAGTTTGTATACACTACCACTGGATACCAAATACGTAAGTTAACCTCCAATTGATGTATGTATAGCGTTATTAAACTTTTTCTATTACATAATCGGCAACGAGAAACAAATTAACCTTAAAATAGGGGTACCCCTATATTTTTGGATACCTTGTATATTTGTATACCTTTTTACTTAAGAACAATCATAATATTTTATTAGATATTTATAACAAAGATGCAAGGGTAGCTCGTTACATAAAAACAGAATTTCCGATACACATTATAACAGAAAAGGCCGTTACTACCAACACAATATTTATATCAAAGATGCAAGGTAAAAAATGGTTATTATTAAAAAAATTACCTGAAAATAGTTATACCCCAGTATTTGTAGATACCTTTTTACACGAGGGCAGACCTATTACCTACTATACATTTATTAAATATTTATAACGAAAAACTGTTTTGCATAAACATATAGATTGTCTAGAAAACAATTAAATGTTATCGCCAAGAATTTATAACACTATCCATACGAGAGAAATATAAATAGTTTATCATAAATTAGAAGTATTTTCAATAACCACTCTGCAATTTTAAAAATATATTCAGACAGTAAAAAAAAATCCGAGGTTATACTTTTATGAGGATTAAAATTTTGCATATAAAACACATACTTACTGGAGTTTCAATCAACATTTTTTACATAGGAAAGCTTGGTTAACACTTTAGAAAAATCAAAAACATTAACAGTCATATTTAAAAAATAAACTGAAGATTGGAAGAAATTGCGTTGGTTTAAATACAAAATATTTTGATACAAAACCACCTTCAATAAGGTCAGACATAAAATTCCCAGACTGATTAAGTGAATAAACGTTTTCAATGCCAGGGCGATGTAGCTTCCAGTTTTTTTTTTGGTGAAGGTAAGTCCCTTTTAAGAGAAAGTTGTTGAAATTTCTGTATATATATAGACACAGAAAATCATTTCAGTGTAGTTCCAGTTTTAGTAAAAATTTAAAAATGAATTGTGAGGGGAAGATAGAAGAAATAGAAGAACAGGAAAATTGGGATGACGAACCTGATTCTCCGACGTACGTTCCAAATGTTGAAGCAAGGAATGTGATAAGACAGGTTCCTCCAAAGCTATCAAAATCTGCGAAGAAAAAATGGAGGTTGTCTGAACGGAAACGGCTGAACAAAATAGCCAGCCAGCCAGCCAGAGAAGGGAAAAATTAGGTAAATATAATAGTATAGTTGAGGAGATTTACCGTGGCAAGGTAGTCAATGATACATTTATGATGACTAACGCCGCCTTACATCTCCTCAACTATATATTGATTTAATATTTTACGTCAAGTTTAAAAAATTGCATATTGCTTAGAATTATTTCTGTAATGCATCAAATTCATCCTAGAGTCGTAAATATTAACAAAATTCTAAGAATATATCTGTTTTTTTAATTCTAAACCCTTCGAAAGTTAGTTTAAAAATAAATTGGAATTTTACAACAGTAGTAGAATAGCGAGTCTTTAGATAAATTACAGTTCATGCATAGTACCGGAATAATTATTGTTGAGAGAGAAATAGAAATATTATGTTTTATGTGGTGAATTTTTACATCAAACTCAGACTAGAGTTAGAAATATTATCAAAATTCTGGAAATATATCTGTTAAAATTGTATTATAATATATTTCCATACCTCATACTTTAGCAAAAATATCAGTATTGTATATCTAAAATGTCATCTCAAAATTTCTTATTAGTGAGTGAATTGTAACTTATCGCGTGTATTTTAAACCATAATAAAATCTCCTCTCTCTATTTCTCATTATCTCGAAACCGACATTTCGGCCGGAGGCGCTAATATCTTGAATCAATTTAAAATATTTTCATAGGCCAGGTATAAACATGAACATTTTTAAACACTAAAATGTTGTCACGACATTAAATGAATATTTTTACAGAATTTTCTTGGCGTGAACGTGTACTATTTCACTTCCTTTTCCCGTTTTCTTGAATATTTGGAATAAATTGATAAGAACGGGATGAAAAAAAAAACAAAAAATTAGCATGATGTTTTATGATTGTTTATTGAATTTTGTATTTGGTTGCCAGTTTCAAAAATATGTAATTGTTGCTCCAAAGCTAAGCGATTTAACTCCTCTAATTTCTTCTTCTCTTTTCTCATATTTGCTAGCTGTTTTTGCATATTTGCAACCTGTTCATCAATCGTTTTAATGAGTTGTTCCCGACTACTGCACTCATTAACGATTAAAGTTAATTGATCGTCAAGTGCAGTTAACTCCACATCATTCTTAGTAAAAAATTCGAGACTCCTATAATTGTTTTCCTTTATATCTTTTAGATGTGGAGGAATCTGCTTCAATGAGGAGGGGGAGGTGGAGGAGGGGGAGAAGGAGGACGAGGACGAGGAGGACGGACCAACAGGATCAGACGAAAAAAAAGCTTCGATGTCTGAAGAACTCAAATCGATGATAGGCTATAAGAAAAATACATATGTAAATAAAAAAAATGATTATAGTTGGAAATACTTACTTGATTTTCTTTCGACATTTGCTCCAACGGCTGCAAATTCGGCAAAACTTTTTGCTTCTTAGGTGTAACTAACACGTTAGAATGTACGTTGACGCGTTTTGAAACCATGTTAAAAATATTATCTTGTTTCGAAGAACACTGTGTTTGAGAATGTGTTGAAAATTGAAGTGCGTCGGCTTAAATGCAATCTCTGTAGACATAAAAAAACAAGTATATACTTTCAAAGGTTACTCGGGGAAAAATATGAGGTGAAACAAGTTTTTTGTTGTTACTTATTATACAATTGGTAACAAGACAAAAATTGACTGACCTTTAATCATTGGTACTTTTTCGCTACCAATTAAATAAGTGGTAACGATTTAATCTGTAACTCTGAATAACAAGTAATCAAGTTAAAGTGAAGGGCAACAATCTCTGTAGACATAAAAAAACAAGTATATACTTTCAAAAGATACTCAGGAAAAAATATGAGGTGAAACAAGTTTTTTGTTGTTACTAATTGCACGGTAACGAGACAAAAATTAACTGACCTTTATGGTCATTGGTGCTTTTCGCTGCCACATAAGTGGTAGCAATGTTTAAGTCTGTTGATATTGAAAACAAGTAATCAAGTGAAGGTTAAGGATAAGAAGTTGAAACTGCAGTTTTTAAGATCACGTGATCATATTGGAGTTATATAAAAACCCGGTTGAAATAACAGAAGGTATCAGTAGTATTCACAGTGCTTACAAGTAGTATCAAAGTAAGAGAGTGACTACAAATCAAAAGGTAAATATACTGTTATTTCAATGATATCAATTCCGTAAACAATATGTATTTCCAGTGAAAAATGGATATGCAAGCTATAAATAAACATCTTCTTTTAGAAGTAGAAGATAAATCGATTGTGAAACTGAATACATTAGCTAAGGATACTCCTTATAAAATTACCACCGCTAGAATAGTGAACTCAAAATATGGAGAAGTAGTTTTAGTAGAGTTGAATGACAACACAGTTTTTTTACCGGCACGATCAACGAAATTTTTGAAAGATTTTTTGGTAGAGTTGGGAAACGGGAAATATTCCCTAGTGTACATTGGACAAAAGGATACCGGTAAAGGAAATCCAGCGGAATTGTTTAAATTTGTAAATAGTAACCTATAATTATGTCAGATAAATTATTTAGTGATGTAAGTAAATTAATTGAAAAATTTTCTGGAAAATATCCTGATTTTACAGTACAGGAAAGTAAAGTATGGTTGCATCATGTAAAGATTGCTATTAACTTATGCTCTGAAAAAATCCGTTCTAGTATATCTATTGGTAAAAAAAAGAAATGGTTAACCAAATTAGGTCATTTGAAATCTATATATATAAAATTAGAGATAATAGGTAAGGAAAGCACAGATACAGTCAAGTGGGAAGATTTAATTTCAATATATAATAATAGAGTAACAACTGGAGTAATAATAAACCTAAAACATTTAGATGCGGACGAATTTTTGATAGATTCTTTTAAAATATTTTATAGAAAAATAGTTGATGCTTTACAAAACTATAACTTAATTAAAGTTAATACAACATTCTGTGCAGAGTTTATGAAGCAAAATTTGAATAAAAACATAACAGATATAAAATACTTCCATACTGAGAATAGTGTGATAGATAATTCAACTAATATATATGAATGGTTCATGGATCGTGTAGTAGTCTTTATCGGAATTAAATTGTCAGAATTTCAAGAAAAAGATTCAGGATGGGCTTTAAAAAGAGTTGTATCACTATCAGTCAATATTAATAAATTAGAAATAGGAAACGGTTCATCTTTCATTTCATTACCACATTTTATAGCAAATAAAAAGGCTTGTATAAACGTACATAATTATAATGACGAAGCTTGTTTTTATTGGAGTATTGTAAGTGCTCTGTATCCTGTTGGAAATAAAAATTCAAATCGTTTAACATCATATCCGCATTATAGTCAAGTATTGAAATTAGAAGGACTTGAAATTCCAATGCAATTTAATAAAATTCATCTTTTTGAAAAGATTAATAAACTATCTGTTAATGTTTACGGTTTGGAATTGATCGGGAAAAATTATAACGTAATTCCATTACGTTTAACAAAAGACAAAAAAACAAATCATATTAATTTATTATTAATTCAAAATATATACTTTCCTAAACTAAACGATTATGATGCTCCTGATCCATTAGACGATGAACGTATTGAAATAAAATACCATTATTGCTGGATTAAAAATTTATCTAGGTTATTAAATGTACAATTAAATAAAGATGGTCATAAGAAGTTTATATGTGAAAGATGTTTAAATTATTTTTCTAATCAGGAAGTGTTAACTAATCATTCAAATTTATGTGAAAAAATCAATGATTCCAAAATAAACATTCCAAAAGAGAAAATTGTAAAGTTCAAAAATTTTTCAAATAAACAACGAACACCTTTTGTTATTTATGCTGATTTTGAATGTATGTTACAACCTCTTGAACATAATTTCCAGAAAACAACTAAATATCAAAAACATATTGCGTATAGCTGCGGATATTACGTTAAATGTGAATATGATAATTCTCTTTCATACTTTAACAGTTATCGTGGAATAGATTGTATGCAATGGTTTGCGCATGAAATGGAAATATGTGCTGAAATAATTTATTCTAAATTTAAAAATATAATTCCCATGGATGAAAATAGGACAACAGTAAATGCTAAAATATGTCATATTTGTGAAACTGAATTTACAAATGTTGATATTATTGTTCGCGATCATAATCATTTCACAGGCGAGTTTAGAGGTTTTGCACATAAAATGTGCAACGTAAATTTTAGAAAAAAATTTTGTGTCCCCACTATTTTTCATAATTTGAGTGGCTATGATTCATATTTCCTTATAAGAGATCTTGCTAAACTAGGTAGAATTTCATTGTTACCAATCAATAAAGAAAAATATATTTCGTTTACTAATCATATGTCGAATAATATTAAATTCAGGTTTATAGATTCAATTCGCTTTCTGAATTCCTCACTTGATAGTTTGGTGAAAAATGTAGATGAGAAAAACTTGAACAATACAAAACATGAATTCAGAGACTGCAGTGATGAACAGTTCAAACTTTTAACAAAAAAAGGAGTATTTTGCTATGACTATATAGATAAATTGGAAAAACTTGAAGAAACTGAATTACCCGAGCCAAATGAATTTTATAATAAACTCTGCGATGAAGAAATCACTGAGGAGCGATATAAACATGCTCAGAATGTATGGCAATTGTTTAATATTCAAAATTTAGGTCAATACTCTGATTTGTACCTGAAAACTGATATAATGCTTTTATCAGATGTATTTGAGAATTTTCGAAATATTGGGTATTCCACTAGCGGCTTAGATCCAGCTTGGTACTATACCATTCCTGGATATTCATGGGACTGTATGTTAAAATATACTAAGTGCGAATTAGAACTATTACAGGATGTTGATATGATACTGTTTGTTGAAAATGCAATCCGGGGAGGAATAAGTCAATGCTGCTGTCGATATTCCGAAGCTAACAATAAATATATGAGGAAATATGATAATTCGAAGCCGGACAAGTTTATACTTTATCTGGATATCAATGCACTGTACGGATGGGCAATGTGTCAACCACTGCCATATGGAAATTTTGAGTGGGTTGACACAAACATTAATGTTAGTGACATACCTGACGACAGTCCCGAAGGATACATTTTGGAAGTGGATTTGGATTATCCGGAGGATCTGCATGATATTCATAGAGATTTTCCTTTTTGTTCTGAACATCGAGTACCCAAAGGCTCCAAATTACCGAAACTGTTGACCACTCTGTATAACAAAAACAAATATATCATTCATTTTCGGGCTTTAAAACAAGCTCTAGCACATGGGTTGGTGTTGACAAAAATTCATAGGGTACTTAAATTCTCACAATCAACGTGGTTGAAACCTTATGTAGATTTAAATACAAGCTTTAGGAAAAAAGCTAAAAATGAATTCGAAAAAGGTTACTTTAAACTCAACGTAAATTCAATATATGGAAAAACAATGGAAAATATTAGAAAACATCGGATTGTTAAATTGGTTAGTCAATGGGAGGGAAGGTATGGAGCAAAAAACTTGATAGCTAGTCCAAAGTTTACTGGAAGAACTGTATTCGATGAAGAAAGTCAGTTAATGGCAATCGAATTGAAGAAAGCAGAACTTTATTTCAACAAACCCTTGTACATAGGAATGTCTATTTTAGATATTTCAAAAACTTGTATGTATGAGTTTCACTATGATTTCATGTTACCTCAATTAAAGGATTATTGTAAAATTTTATATACTGATACCGACAGTTTTATTTATGAAATTCAATGTAATGATATTTTCGAGGAAGTGATAAAACCTAACATTAACAGATTTGATACTAGCGAATATGGTGTTAATAATCCGTACAATATGCTACTTTGTAATAAAAAAGTCCCTGGTTTAATGAAAGATGAGGCAAATGGTAGAATTATTACTCATTTTGTAGGATTAAGATCAAAAATGTATAGTTATAAGGTACAGGATTCAAAGTTGGTTAAAAAATCAAAGGGTGTTAAATCGAGCATCATTGAAAATAAGATTACATTCGATGACTACATCAACTGTTTGAGGGAAAACAAAGATAAAATTATTTCGCAACGTACAATTCGTTCATATGCTCATAATGTTTACAGCATAGAGCAAACAAAAGTGGGTTTGAATGGATTAGACGATAAGCGTTGTATATTACATGATTCAATCAATACTTTACCTTGGGGTCATTATAGTTTAAAGTAGTTATATGTATTTGTATGTATCAATAAACTTTATAAATATATTTCAGTGTATGTATAAATAAACTATAAATATATTTCAGTGTATGTATAAATAAACTTTATAAATATATTTTAGTGTATGTATCAATAAAATTTATAAATATATTTCAGTGTTTTTTTTTCTCGTTAGTATTCAAAACACATTCAGTATGGTTACATGTCCACAGAAAATGTATTTAGGTGGGAAAATAATTCATTTGACTAATAACATCTTCATAGTGGTTAGCATATCTCATGAATTGAACTTTGAACCATGTGTTAGAATATTCGGAAAGGATAATACTATTGAATTGACTGAAGTGGAATGGTATGAACTTCTATCTTCAATTCAAGCTGTAACAAATGACTATACCATATATGGAACAAATTTTGAATGGAAAATAGTGACAGATCATTCCAGTATTTATTTGGAATCTGATTGTATAATGGAATTATGGAAATTACATCCATTAATAACGTATAATTTGGAGCTACTGAAGAATCAACAATTTTATAGTTGTTTTAAAATTTTAAAACTTGGTGTGGATAGTGAGAACATTGTAAACTCAGCTCTCAACATAATGGACTCTGTGAAATATATAAATTGTGTAACATACAGCTTGGCTCTGGAAGTGATTTATAAATATCCTCATATGTTGAAGAATGAAGAAAGTAAGATTCAATGAAAATGTTCACATTCACTTATTGATCACCTGGGCTTTCGCTTACAAAAGCACCCGAAAATGCGAATTGAGATATCACGATGACTTGAGATTTCAACGTCGAATACAGGAAGCTGCTATTATTATTAATCCTATATTAGATGTAAGTCACAGAAATAAAGTATGTCAACGAATAAATAATTTAAATTAACTCTTTGTGTTTTTTTTTTCAATGAAACAAAAGTATAACGTATACGTTTTTTATTCAAAATTATTACAATTTATACAATACTATTTTTATTTATCCATGATTGAGAGTTCATTCCAAGCCACTTAACTAATAACCGATCACCTTTTTTTCTCAACACTTTTTCAATTAGAAAAACATCCGGATATTTCACTTTTTGTAGCTCTTCTGAATAGAATGCCCCTCGAATTTCTTCTTTTTTCTCATCTTCCAAAATGTAAGTAGTGGGATTGGTGAGTTTAACAGATTTAATCTTGAAAACCTCAGTAGTCCAGTTAGGAGTGTATCCTTTTTTAAACACGTGTCGATATTTGCTGATACGAATATAATCACCTTTTCTAAATTTTGCTGGTTTGGGATCAATGGTTTTGATGTTGTTGAATACAACAATATATTTGGCATTTTTATCATTAATTTTACTGGGTATTTCACCCGTTGTAGAGTGTCTGGTATTGTTATATTTTGCAGCAATTTCTGGAAGAATATTTAACCATTTATAAGAACCTTCCATACTAAATCGCTTCCATAATAGTGTTTTCAACGTTCGAATTACTCTTTCTGCAATACTAGCCTTGAGATTTGAAAATGTACTGTAGTGATTGATATTGTATGTTTGCATTAATCGTTGAAATTCTTTGTTGTAAAATTCAGTTCCATTATCGGTTTGTAGATTAGCAGGTGTGGTCTTCATTTTACTCAGTATAATTCTCATAGCATTTGTAATTTCTTTTCCTGTTTTCCTCTTGACAGGTTCCACCCAAACATATTTACTAAATGCATTGATTACAACTAAAATATAATTATATCCCTTGTTTTCTTTGGCATGTGGTGACATAATGGCCAAGTCTGCCTGGATCAAATCGTGTAGACCCTTCACAATAACATGTCGTCTTCTATAATTTATTCGAGCTGGAGCATGTAATTCTTGTATTACTTGTGCTTTAGACATTTTTCACTAACGGACACTGTAACAATAGTTCAATGCAGATAGCAGCTGGCGTTCCTAATTTAAACTTAATTATATCTCCTTTTATAATATTTTTGGTAGCTAGTTGATTGAATTTAGATTCAATATCATTTATTAGCACCACTCCGTCTGCTGTATAATGTGATACACTTTCAATTATGCAAGCAAACTTAAATTTGAAAGCAATACCCCCATTATCTAGTACATAGTACTCTTTATTCAAACTTTGTTTCTTCTCACCTCGCAAACGAACTAGACATTTAACATGATAATCAAATGAGTCGCAAATATAAAATGGAGCAGTTAGTTCAGCCGGACTCAAATAATGTTCATTGAACTTGTTGAGAGGCATGTTTGAAATAAAACTAACACTGAATAAATGTGTATTTATACACTTTTTCCTAGAGGAACTTGAATAACAAATTGAACATAACAATCACTTCTCATCGACCCTTGGGAATGAAGTTCAAACTCTATTCTATCTCCTTTAGTTACAATTTGATTTTCTAGTAACTGATTAATGGGGTTGTTATGATTTTTATATGAAACAAATAAAGGTGATGGATAGCATTGAATACTTTCAACCTTTCCGGTTATCGGAAAAGTGTACACAGTGGTTAAATCATCTAATACATAATTAGTTTTACTTAAATTTGGGTTGTTTTTTCCATGAATGTAAAGTATACATTTACTATGATACTTAGATGGTTGACATATGTAAAATGGAACATCTTGAGGTTTACTTTCGTCGATAGTAAGAAAATGTTGATTAAACTTGTTGATAGGCATGATGTAAACTGAGCAGTTGCGGAGTAAATGCTCCATTTATAGGATTATTTTTCCTTCACGTAATTCTTCTATAATCGAAACTATTTCGTTATTATGAGCAGAACTACCCGCATTCTTTGAACTCAAAAGTAATTTCAATCTTTCAACTATTTCATTGTAGTCATCAAAATATTTGTAGTCTACGGGCTTTGACGAATATTTCATCATTGTCATTCCCTTTCCCCTCCTTGCCATATTTCTAGTAATTACATTTCTCAGCATAGCGGAAGTTTGCGTACCAGATCTTGCTCTTACAGGTGGCTTAAGTTTCGGTTTTATAATGAAAAGATATTTATCTTTGATATCATTGGCAAATTTCTTAATAGGCAAGTCAGGATCATAATTTCGATGGATAGCGTTTGTTCGTTTTATAATATCCACGTAATTGTCAATATCTTTCTGATTCTGTAATGTAGGATTTTTCAAAAACAGTAAATCGTACAGACCTACAGTACCAGGGTATTTAATATTTTTAACTGAAATATTTGCACCTTCAAAATCTACTTCAGAATCTCCGATATAAAACTTTTCTTTGATAGGATCGTGAAATAAACCCAAATCATGATCATATTTACCATTTACGTCACGTACCATTCCTTCAATATACTCTCGAGGCAGAGGACTTTTGAATTGATCAAAATATTCGCGATACACCTCAGGATTGGATAAAGTTTGATAAAATTGAGAAAGGGTATCATCAATGAATTGGTCGTCGCGACTCTTATCAATCTCATCATCATTATGATCGATTTGAGATTGAAACACTTCTTCGGGTGCAGGTATCATATTCTCTAGCTGAGTGCTATTGAATAGTGGTCGAGCAGGGGGAGTAGTTAGATACGCTAATTTATTATATTTGGTGATTTGCGATTTAGGTGTTATAGGTGACATTGATTTTCTTTCTTCTTTAATCGATTGTTGAATTGGTTCCTTTAGAGCGGACACCAATTCCTCAAGTGGTCGCGTAATTGGTTGGTATGATTGTTCTAACTGAGATTGAGATTGAACTATATCACTTTTCAAACTCTTATATTTTTTCTTTAAAGCCTGGCGTGCCTTTACGAGTTGTTTCGCTAATTGTGTCTCCATGGTTACTACTAGGTGTATGTTCCCATCAATACTATTTATATACTAACAAAAATGTCAAACCCTTTTCTATATCGACCAGACGTCATTGTACAATCTTTATCAATTGTGAGAAATCCAAATTTATCTTGCCAACAAAACGAACACAAATTTTTCAAATCTTGAAATGACATATCAACGTTAACGTGATCATCATAAAAGTGTTTCAAATTGGTCATATCTTGTTGAAAGACTATTAAGAGATTTGCATTATCTCTAATTAGCTGTTTGGGTATTGCCGAATATGTTTGACATAAATAGAAGCAGTCTGTGTATTTGTGTCGACCAAAACAAAAATAACTTTGCATTATGTTCTGATTACATGTAGCAACATCGTCAAAAATTATTATAGAATTATCTTTAATTAAGTCTGGAGAAATAACATCTTCTGCATTATCATATTCTTCATAGCCAATCTCTTTTATGGGTTGAATTAGATTTCTTAGATAAGTATATTTTGGTTGCTGTAGACTTTTCGAGTAAACATACACATTTTCAAATCTCAAACCATTAGGATGATCAATTAACGATAACATAACATTTGTTTTTCCACATCCACTAGGACCAATAATTAGCCCTCTTTTCGAATCTCCTCCAAACATTGCACCATGTTTTCCAATTTGTTTCACCACTCCATCATCATAATTTTTAATGGGTAGTGAAAGTTGTTGTTTATGAATCTTCATGTTGACTGAGGGTATATAAGCACATGTCACTATATATAAGAACTTAGAATGAAACGAACCAGAAAAGTAGGAAGAGGTTTCATTAATACTCTCATCAACAAGCTTCCTGTTGAACTGCATCTACCTGGGTACGAATTTTGTGGTCCTGGTACTCGGTTAGAGGAGAGACTACGACAAGGAAACTTGGAAATTAATCCTTTGGATCAAGCGTGCAAAGAGCACGACATTGCTTATTCTCAAAATAAAGATTTGAGTAAGCGACATCTGGCAGATAAGATTTTAGAACACAAAGCTTGGGAAAGAGTAAAGGCGAAAGACGCTAAAACAGGCGAAAAAGCGGCTGCTTGGTTTGTTACTACAGCTATGAAAGCTAAGCGTAAAATTGGAATGGGAATGAAAAAAAAGAGAGTTGGGAAAAAACGTACCATTCGAACTCCAAAAAAGGGTGGTTTCTTACCATTACTGTTACCATTACTAGGAGCATTAGGAGCTATTGGGGGCGGTGCAGCTGGAATTGCAAAAGCAGTGAATGATGCTAAAGCCAATCGTGAACAACTAACTGAACAACAAAGACATAACGCAGCAATGGAGCAAGCGGTAAAAGTAGGTCAAGGTTTCTATCTACGACCCTATAAAGGATATGGTTTGAAAAAAAAAAAAAGTTTGGAATCCAAAAAAATTTCGCTGAGCTTACCACGTCATGCGATGACAAATATTGAGCTAGAAGAGTATGCAAAATATATCCCTAATTTTCGTGGTGTTTTCATGCGGGATACGTTACCTAGTAAAATAAAAAAATATGAGTCAGGTATAGTCAATCTTGATGGTACAAGTGGAAGTGGAACTCACTGGACTGCTTACACTAAACATGACAAGCATGTGATTTATTTTGATAGTTACGGTAATTTACCCCCTCCATTAGAATTAGTTAGATATTTTAAGAGTGATGGGTTGGTTGATATAAACTATAATTATGATGTGCTACAATCATTTAATTCACATCAGTGCGGTCAATATTGTCTACGGTTTTTATTTAGTCACTCAGTTGGATCATTATGTCATACACATTTACTTTGAGTGGAGAATCATCAGTTTTAAGTGATGATTTTAATCCCCCTATTTATTTAGACGAAAATGCTGACTATGAAATAGGTTTAGCAAATTTTGATAGTTTCAATAGTATTAGTAACGTACATGAGCAAAATAATGTGTTGGTGTGGGGTGATCATGATGAATATAAATTTGAAATTCCCGTTGGAGCATACGAAATTAATGATATAATACAAATTATTGAACGGGAACTGTTTCAGACTGGAGTTAGTATTCGTATTAGAGCAGATCCACGAACATCAACACTTACAATTAAAAGTAGTGTTTGGATTAATTTTGACATTGATAATTCTATAGGTCATCTTTTGGGATTTCCCAGACGAAAACTAAGTCCAAATGTAATTCATACTTCTAAAAGTGTCAACATTTTACAAGTGAATACCATTTGTATTGACTGTAACATTGCGGTTGGTTCTTTCCTCAATGGAAAACCAGTTCACATTATTCATCAATTTTTCCCACAAGTTCCAAATGGGTATAAAATAGTGGAACAACCACTAACAATACTCTATTATCCAGTAAACATCAAAACTATCAACAACATTACTGTGAGAATTCTCAATCAGGTTGGAACTTTGATCAATTTTCGCAAAGAAACTATAACGGTTCGACTACATCTGCGAAGAATAGAATAATGGTTTGGCGGTTTTCGGAACATCCATATCAACCATATAAAAGGCAATTCGAACGTCGAAAAAACAGTGCAATACTGGTGACTGATCGGTTAACATCAGAAAATCGTAAATTTTTACAGTCTGTTGGATTTCAAGTTTTAGTATAATGGAAATGTTACACGTTTCGGGTGAACCATTTATTGATAATACCATTGAAGATTATCAGTTCCATACCTACCAACCTTATACTTCTAGTAATTTAAATTATAATGATGAAATCAGAATTCCTATTCAAGATTTGGATGCATACACACTACCATGTAATAGTTATCTTTATTTAGAAGGTAAAATCTTGACTGATCAAGACAAAGTACCCACAAAATTTCAACTTATCAACAACGGTATTGCTTATTTGTTTCGAGAACTACGATATGAATTGAATGGTGTTGTAATAGATTCTGTTAGAAATGTAGGTTTGGTTTCCACAATAAAAAATTATTTGTCGCTCACTGACAATGAGAGTAAATTACTGCAAAACGGAGGATGGTTTCCCAAAGATGGTAAGATTCTTCTTGATGGCAATGGAAACTTTAATGTTTGCATACCGTTGAAAGTATGGTGTGGATTATTCGAGGATTTTCGCAAAATTGTACTTAATATGAGACAGGAGTTGGTGTTAATTCGCGATAAAGATGATATAGATGCGGTTATCGCGAACGATAATAGCGAAAAGCCGAAAATTCAAATTAATAAATTATCTTGGAATGTTCCTCATATAACACCTAACTTACGAGAACAACTTCGTTTAAATAAAATTATTCAAAGCAATGTCGATCTCCCTATCAAGTTTCGAAGTTGGGAAATAATCGAATATCCCACTTTAAATGATTCGACACGTCATACTTGGCCTGTCAAAACTTCAACTAAATTAGAAAGTCCTCGACATATCATAGTAGCACTGCAGGCTGGTCGTAAGGGAGAATTATTGAAAGATATGAGTCAATTTGATCATTGTACATTAACGAATATGCGCGTCTTTCTTAATTCAGAACGTTATCCTTATCATGATTTAAATTTGGACTTTGATACTAACCGTTTCGCAACGTTGTATGAAATGTTTGCTAATTTTCAAGAATCCTATTATCACATTCAAACAAATCAACCAATATTCACACCTGAGGAATTCAAACAAAAAGCTCCCATTGTTCATATCGATTGTTCTCGGCAAAAGGAAATCATTCAAAGTGGATCTGTTGTTCTTCGTATTGAATTTGAAACGAAAAAGTCAGTAGGTAATAATGTAACGGCGTATTGCTTAATTTTACATGAAAAAGAGTTTATGTATAATCCTCTAACAAAAATTGTAAGACAAATATAGTGCGCATGCTTTATATTTTGTATATATATATATTTTCACATTCGGTTCAAGTTTACAGTTTATAATGGTTAACGAATATCGAAAGAGATTACATAATTATCTCATAAAATTAAAACAACTTCAATCTGATTTAAACTACTATGAGAAACATCAGCGAGTTATAAAAGAACTAATCAAGTTAAAAATATGAAATTGGTTGTGGATATTCAAGGATTCAAAATCGGAAATAACAAACTTATAGTAAAGGAGTTTGCAGCTTTTGATGGTTCAAAATTCTGTCATTACGTTTTCAAACCTCCATTTCCGATGAAGATGTTACCTCCAGATTTACACAAACAGGCTACTTGGTTAATGACAAATCATCATTACATAAATTGGGACGCCGGATTTACACCTGTTCATACTTTTGGTGTCTTGTTTCAAGATTTGCTTACCAACGTTGAAGCGGTTTATGTCAAAGGTAAAGAAAAGGCAAATTATTTAAGAACATTTTCGACAGTTCCCGTTTATGAATTTGATGAACAACCGAAATTGGAACATATGAATCCATCATGTTTTTACCATATGAATGATAGATGTATATGTGCAGTAACAAATGTATATTTTTTGTATAATAACTATTTAATGCATAAATAAAACAATAATTAAATTTCATTAATTTTTTATTTCATAATTACATTTTTATTTTTCCTGTTCTTCCTCCCCATCATTCTTCAAGCGAAGTAACTCCGGCAGTAAGTGATTGTATTCGTACATCCATCTATCCAAATTTAAGTGTTTTAATAATTGTATTAAACATACAATACAAATCACACCTTTCGCGAAATATTTGCAAGCGTCAGCTCCTTGTCTATACCTATCCGCGTGCTGCATACACTCTTCGTGTGTGTATTTTCTTCCCATTTCATATACTGCTTCCCGCTCATACACTTTTTCTCGTTCACTCAAGTCAAATACTAACGTTTGCACTGCTGCTTTCAATTCTTCCATTTTGTAAACAGTTTTAACTTTCAGAGACTTATTTGCTCGAAATTTATACAGCTTTTCCCCACCACTTTTTGATGATGGTGTTGGGTATATAAGTAGGAGGAGTTGGGTATAAAAATTAAACATTTCACAACATGACTAAGTTTTTGTGCAAGAAATCGTTTCATGATTTCACTACCGAAGAATTTAAAGAGCTTCCAATTGAATACCTAATAGAGAATGTGAGACCTTTCGTTCTGCTGGATATTTGGCATAAACTTCCATATGCCTTTCAATCCAACTTTCAATTGCAAATAAGATTACCTTGTTTTGTTCACTATAATCGTCCTGATTGGATAACTCATTGGGATGGACCTGCCAGTGCACAAGAAAATTGTCATTTTTGTAAATATGCACTGAAATTATAAATTGTACTATTTGATGAATAAATAAAACACTTAAAATATTTTACTGATTTTTTATTTTATGATAACATATTATTTTCTTCCTCGTATTGTTCATAGACACCATCCTCCTCCTCCTCCTCCTCCTCCTCATTCTTCAAGCGAAGTTCCTCCGGAAGTAAGTGATTGTATTCATACATCCATCTTTCCAAATCTAAGTGTTTCAATAACTGCATTAAACATACAATGCAAATTAATCCTTTTACAAAATTTTTGCAAGCGTCAGCTCCTTTTCTGTACTTCTTCGCCTGCTGCATACACTCTTCTACTGTGTATATCCTTCCCCTACCATATATCTGCTCCCGATCAAACATTCTTTCATGTTTGTTAAAGTCATATACTAAACTTTGCACTGCTTCTTTCACTTCTTCCATTTTGTAAACAAACACTTTTTAACGTTCAGAAATCTTATTGCATCGAAATTTATACAGCTTTTCCCCACCACTTGCATTTCAGCTTTTTCCCACTACTTAATTGAAAAACAAAATGAGATCTAAAAATCCCAAGCGTCACCTCAACAAAGGTCACCGATTCTAAGGTCACACAAAAACCTGTTTCAAGGTTCCACAAAGTTAGTGATCAAGGTGAACATGGTCAAACTGGATCTACAAACAGGTTCAAATTACTCGGTATCCAGTGGTGTCTAGAGGTCAATCCGTTCATTTGACGTATATAAATAAACTGAAGGTTAACAACTAAAAAAGCGGCTCTACAAACAGGTTCTCAAAACCGGCTAAACAGGTTCTGAAAACCGGTTTGTGTCACAGTATTGGTGTAGTTACTCTACTGCTAGAGTAAGATGTTAAGATGATGGCAAGAAAGGAATGACTGACACTTACCTCGTTCATTGGAGTCTGCGCATCGGCATTTCTCTTGGAAAATTGGTAATGTTCTCTTAACTTTAAACTTGCTGTTCCTCATTCTAGTATCCTTCAGAATAATTCAAATGTCAGTGAACTTCATTCGATTCTTAAAATTGATTATAAACTCCATAATTCTGAACTCTTCATTGCTGTTTCTTGTTATCCAAGTGCTGAAATTATTTTGTTTTAAAAACTGCCAGGTTAGATATCACCGTTTTTCTGGAAATTATGTGTTCTAGAAAAATCGCATCGATAGACAGTAAAATAATATTTTATGTTTTTGACAGACCCGGATAATGACATTATTCTTACACAAAATACACATTGACTTCATATTTGAGAATATTTTCTCTTGCTATATGGAATCTTCTCGCTAAAGCAGAAACAAGTTCGGTTTAATTCGAATTAATTTTGACCGTTCCATTTGAAACAAGATAAATCCATGAATTGCTTAATATTGTGACCTGTAACGCTTTACCTAATGAGTATTGAACATGCCTACATGTCGATTACTGACTCATTAATTCTCTACCTGGATAAGCATGGATAACATTCCAATTGTATTCGTACGAGTATAAGGATAATAAATAGCAGTTTAACAAGCATATATTGTCCAATGTTTAGGGTAGAATATAATAACTTAATCCTTGGTACACAATAGAATTTATTTTCATGAAATATATCCTATTAGTGAAATTTTCTTATAAATCTGCCTATTACAATATAGTGAGTAGGACCTTAAAACATAACCTGATACTGATATGACATAACTTTTTTTATGTGTAAAAAAAACCAGGAGCGTATGGAATGAGCCAAAATAATGCTGGTACTTTTTCTATACAGGCCCTTGTTTTCGAGTTATAGGCATCCAAAGTTCTAATTTTGAATTTGGTTTCTATTTTTATACTTTGTACTAGTTATTCCATATTATTCTTTACTATCAAACAGGTGATTGAAAAAAGATACAATAGTAATGTTTATGTTGCGTTTATCGATCTAGAGAAAGCATTTGATAGCGTACCGAGGGCAGCAATTTTAAATCGCTTAAGAAGAAGAGGAGTCAATGAAAAACTAAGGGAAAACATCGAAAGTATATATGGATGTACAAGAAATTATGTGAGAACTAATAATCTAGAATCGGCAGAATTTATTACGAAAAAAGGACTAAGACAAGGAGGTGTATTAGGCACTACATTATTCAATATAATATTAGACGACGTGATTGAAGAAACAAAAGGAAGGAATGTAGGGTATGGAAATTTACAACCTGTACCCTTAACAGAATGCGCATATGCTGACGACCTTATAATATATGCCAAAAATGGCGCTTGAAGAGAAACTTGAAAATAAACATCGAAAAAACTGAGATAATGGTGATAGGAAAAGATGACATAAAAGTTAGGGTAAAATTGAAAAACAAAGAAATAGAACAGATAGATAATTTTAAATATCTGACCTAAAAACTCGTGAGGTAATATGTTATTGGTTCTCCGAAAATGAGAACAATCAGTTAACGGCTTCTACATTTCTGTCATGTATCATTAACGATCTGGAGGAAAATTGTGTAACAGCTTCAAAAATTCCAATTATTAATTATTCCGACAGTTGAAGGAATCAAAACCGAAATAATATCTTTTCTAATGCGCTCTTAAATTTCTCCATAAGATACAAGACTCAAGTAGTTCAAAAATATCTTAAACCGGGTCATACAAAGCATATGATATGACGTGGCGACATGCTATCCTCAAACAACTTTACAATTGGAGACTAAGAGGAAAACTACCTACCTTAAAAAAAGGCTTCCTAAGCCAAATATATTTCCAAGTTAGAGTGGCGAATGAGATAGGTATCTTCCATAAACCCTCTTGAAAATGGTATACTCCAAGGATCTGTCCTTAGTGTAACCTTATTTGCGGTTGCGTTAAATTTTTTGCGGCAACTATTGTATGTCGATGACCTCATCATACAAAGTACAAATATGAGCCAAGTAAATGTTGACCAATCAAATGAGAAAGCAAATTCACAGGGCTTCTCTTTCTCGAACCAGAAAAACAAACTTATTTATTTCTGTGCAATTGTTTCCAAAACAATAATTAATAGTTATTTAATAAACTAGTTTGTTAATGGCGATTAATAAACGAAACTGTTTAAAGCTCGAACGAGCGATAGCGAGTGAGTGTTTTTAATAGTTGAGTTTATTAATCGCCCATTAAGAAATGAGTTGATTACAATATTTTTTCGTTGACCGTAAACTCTTTTTTTGTGACAAAATTCATTTTTCCACAAAGACTATCAGGAGATATAAGTGTCAACTCCACACCAATGACGTAGAATGTCATAATGATATTGGTATATTGTCTATATCAAAATGTCATCAAAACGTCAAAATCACAAAAAGAGTGCGTTAATGAAAAAGAGTGCGTTAATGACGTCCATTAACGCATCCTTTTTTAAATAAAATAATTCATTAATATCGAAATTAATAAACGGTCAACGAAAAATAATATTTTAATGCCCTGCTTTTATGGTTTTAACACGAAAAATGTTAACTTCTAAACAGTTCACACTTCACAGTCATTTGTTCGATTCATTTTTGTGAATTTCAAAAGTGACGGGTTATTTATCTCCTTTGTTTTCTTTGATCGACTGAAAAGGCAAATATTTCTTTCGTAAATTATTATCCATCATATTTATGCAAAACATTTAATCTCTATGCTTAAGATGACGTGCAAATTTACGAGAATTCTGCTTTTAGAAGATAACCACCATTTATCTTCTTCCTTATGTTTGCCCTATTATTCCGTGGGAGACACTTTAGAGTTGTAAAAATGTGCCACTTTCCGAGACCATCGCTATAAAAGATGCAAAGGTTCTCAGTGTTACTGAAATTTTAATGATTCTTTTGCGGAACAGGATTACAAATGTCTTTTTGAATCAGATTCAGTGCTCTTGATAACCTAAGGATCTCTTATAGAGGGAATGAAACACAATAAGTCCTTGTATAATACCTAATTTAATTAAATTAAATTCACAATTATGTCCATTTTGTGGATGTATTTCCATTTAAGGAGTGATATAAATCAAAAGTCACGATAAAATATATTCCCCAACTGGTTTTATGCTGAATGGAGAGGAAGTTGATTTAAAAAAATAGAAGTGGTGAGGTTGAAATGCAAAATTTATGACAAACTTGAAACTTGCATAAAGGCAAAGTGCATTTATATTAATTTAATATTTGCCTAAGTGCTTTCGCCGGTTAAGTAATCTTCAGATACTTCGTCCAAAAAGTGGAAATAAATGTAAGAATGTCATGTGGAAAAATTTTGAAATTATTTATAATAAATTAATATAAATGTACCAACTCAAAGCCGGCCTAAACTATAAATTCTGGCGAATGCGCTTTCCAGATGATTCTAGGAAGGTCGTTTTGTTTACGCATACGAGGAGCCTGGTGAATTCAATAACCTTCGAGAATTGAGAAAACGTATATATGGTATTTATCAATTCTCGAAGGCGTATACAGAGTTCACAGAAAGTTTTAAGTGATCAGACAGTGAATGAAAGAGTGAATCCTTTGAGATAAATAGTGTGATATTCAAGTGGTAAAAATAAATTATAACTATTATACCGAGTTAAGTCAACTATTTAAATAAATAATAAGAGCATTACAGTATATTGCCTTTATGTAAGATAGAGCACTTCTCGTATTTAAATCGATTAGTTAATGTTAACTCGCGGTTGTCGATAACAACATTTAATGCGATTTCGAAATTCTGTTTCACAGACATAAAGTACGTGAGCATCTCCAGCCCTTAGTATCTCAAGATGTCCCGTTAGGTCGATCTCATTGCACCCGTGCTTCCCATGCAGAGGAGTCGTTTCACTTTTTCACTATGATTTTGTCATTTGTTGCTTCGTTTTACTCCAACCAACCAGAGCAGCATCGGTGATAATTTGTCTGACAAACGTTAGATATGACGAGTAGATCATTTTCGGTTTCAGACCAACGTTTTCCCAAAAATCCGCCCAGACAGCTCTTGTTGCGGTTGTGGTAATATAAGCGAGGTGTGGATTCCACGTAAATATCTTATCATGGATTACTCCTAGGTACCTGTTCTGATAAAGAGAGAGTTATTCTATTCATAGTCGAAGGCTAAATTTTCAATTTCCTCTTAATAGTGATTGGCTAACAGCACTTCTTTCAAACACCAAGTTTTTATGAAGCTCAAGGCACGTAGCATGCAATCGGCAATAATACCATCAAGAAACTCCAAGAAAAGCAAAAGAAATGTTTTTCCTTGAAATTCAGGTAATCCGAAAAATGTATTAACAAACAATGAAGCAATCAGTAACTAGTTAACTATACTATGACAAATAATGATATTGGAGATAACCAACAAAATCATACCATATCTTACCAGTACGTTGGTTCTCCGCGTAAGGTACGATTCTCACTATACCTGCATTTCTCAACATTTCAGTATTTTCAATAACAATTCCTGTGCCCCCCTACCTGTAATTTCCATATAATAATAAAATATATTATACTTTGGAAATTTTGACCCTAATCCCTTAATTGCAGCGTCTTCTTAGTGCATTGTTTGCGAATGTAAATGGGTGTATTGATGTGGCCGTTGATGCCACATCAGTTGAAATGACAACAAATTTTATGCTGTCGTAAAAAATGGGATGCCTTCGATTTAGTGGACTGGAATTCTATAGGATGATTGGTTCTCTCGCATAAATAATAACTACTGTATTTCGTTAACAATTCAATAAACTTTAGCGTCGAAAATACATACAGATGGAACGATGAATATAGACAAACCTTTCAGTATGAAACAGTAATTATTAGAACGATCTTACTCCTTCCTTTGTGGTTTTCAAAGCACTATTCACTTGAAATATAACTTTGCTTCGGGTTGAGTCACTATACAAACTTTAACTTTATAGAAAAATGCAGGAAATAAAGGAATTAAATTAATTACTATAAAACTTGACCCATTTGGTCCGAAAATATCGGTTTTTATACCGGTAGAGGAGTGGTAGGTCTTAGCTGGAAGACCGATCGGGTTGGAAACTCAACATCGACTCTACTGTTACTAGCTGAGCTAGCTTCGTAAAAACCAGGCAGATAATGCATTTAGGCGCGAAGTGTGCGTCACGCCTACTTCAACTGCCAAAGAATAATAGTAAATATTCCAAGGCGCAGATCAGCCGCCAGGGAAGAAAAACTAAGGTAGAAGTGTTTTGTAGGCAGTGGCGCGCCGAATGAAAATAAAAGGACAAAATATAACTGTACAAGAATATACAAAGGAACTAAAATATAAATATACAAATTGTTGAACTTGTGGTTTCAACATGTATTGTTTTGATATAGTGGACTGTATTAACTCAAAACACTCGCTGGTTTCTCTAACAATTAATATTTAATTACTAAAAAATGTGCGAATGAACATAATATAACATTTAACGAATACAAAACAAAAAAAGCGTCTGATAATCTCTTTCTCTTTTTTACAATTTACAAAAGGGTGCACTTCAAGCGGTACCAAACTTCACCGATGTTCCGACATCCGACGAGACAAATTTCTCCATGTATCAAAACATATGAGATTTGTTGAATATACTTCAGTTTGAAATTTGTGAGTCGACGCAGAGACCACTCCCAGGTATTAACGTTATGAGCGATAGGCCAAGTTGTTCTGAAAGAGTGCGGTATGGTGACGATAACTACGAACAAACATTGTAAGATTGGTTTGATGCCACTAGTGGTAGTGAGGTGGAAATATCGAGCGATGAATACGTTTGTTCAGAACATGATTCCGACTCAGAAATTTAGTAAGAGGAGGAAAATTGGGAAAATAATGGGTTTGAGGAAAACGGGAACGATACGGTCGAAGGTGAAGATGATCAAGAACCAGGGGATTATGATATACTACCTATGAAACAGAACATTATTTTGGTAAAAATCGCTTTAGGTGGTCCAAACAAGAGGCTCTTAGTCGATCCAAAACTAAAAAGCACAATATTGTTATGCATATCCCAGGTCTTAGTGGAAATTTGCGAAACAAAAATGTATATCTCATCGCTGTGTGGAGCCATTTAGTGCATTTTAAATGAAACTGGACGCTGGACAAATGAAAAACTGGCTCAACCAAGGCCAAACTACAAGGACAAATCTGCAGTAAAATACATAGATGTTGTTGAATTGTGAGCATTTATTGGGCTTTTATTTTACTCGGCTATTTCTAAATCAAATTATGAGGATTTGGATCCTCTCTGCGCTACTGATGGAACTGGTCGCGATATATTTAGATGCGTAATGGGAAAAAATAGATTCGCCATACTGTTATCCAGTCTTCGATTTGACAACCCACAATCACGAGATGAACGTGAAAGAAAATCCTGCCGCGGCCATCTGTGGTATTTTAGATGTATTTATACGAAATTGTGAAGAAATTTACTCTGTAGGATAAACCACATGCCTCGATGAAATGTTTGTAGCCTTTAGAGGACTCTCAAGATTTAAAATGTATATGCCAAATAAGCCTGCAAAATATGGGCTGAAAATAATGTGCATAACTGACGCAAGAAAACTGACAGGAAAAGATGATAGTGATGGCTTTCCTTTAAACGCCGAAGAAAAAAAAATGTCAAAACCGTCAAAATCCTCTTCACAGCCATCTAATTTCCTTGAACCACCAGAGTCTTTTCGTTTCTTTCTTTTTAAAATAGGGTTACTCACTATTTTAAATACTGTGAAATACGATATTTTTATTGGAGAAGCACTTTCTTGCACAGCTTGATCCTTGAACATTCCACGGTCCAGAAGGGAAGTATAAACATTTAATATGATTTGTTTCCCATGAGGGTGTAAAATTTGTCGACTAGTGGTACTACGACCACCAGTTGAAGTATTAGCCTTAGAATGAGTCCTTGGACGCCACATTTCTAACGACTTGAATGAACACTTTAAATAGACATGGTAAATAGACCATTATCGTTATAATCTTGTTAATAGCCCATTAGTACTAAAAGTCTGGTGGCCAGGTAAGTAAATTTTATTATGCGCCAAGGTAGAAAAGTGAGTTATTATTGTCGAGGTCCATTAAAGACCGAAAAGCGAAGCTTCGAGGTATTTAATGGATCCGAGACATTAATACACTTTTTTACCGTGGCTCATATAGCATTTTTTTCACTACTCCACTACTGGCATTTTATTTTTTTAAATATCAGTTTGTCGACTCCCGTTTCACATGACATGACAGCTGTGCACAAGTTAACCTCACATTCTATTAAATGGATTGAGATTTCGTTATAATCAAGTAGGCTCTGTATTTTTCTACCCTGGTTAATAATGAACAACTTTTCTACCTCAACAAAAGTCAATAAAATTAGGTTTAGAGGCTAGTAGTGAAAAATTACTATTATTTACACACATTTAAACATATCCTTACCAAAGGATCCAAATCGTTCAAAATCAACCTTGGGAAATTTTTTATCATCAAATAAATTTAAATACACAACTGTCAACAAAAGCCAAAAACGATGAAGAGCATACTATTATTAAATTGTCAAACTATTTCATTTGATATGTTAATCCGGACCTCGGAATCTTTTAAGGGACAAACACTTTTATTGCTTATCTATATTTCGAACAATAGAGATTAAATGAGGTCGTCGGCTTATATTTATTTACGACCTACTCAGATCTCTGGTCGTACTTAACAAAGAACTGAATCTTAAGGGAACTGAACTTTCAGGGAAATGTATTTAAAGGGAACTGTATCTTCAGGAAAGTTTATTCCAGGGAACTAAGTTCCCAGCAAACTGAATCTTTCGGGAACTATGCTGAAATTATATTTTTTTGCTACAAACAGAAATATTTTGGGATACCTGTACTTATACATTTTCTAGTAATAAGCTTTATGATTTATTCTGGGCAAACATCTATTTAATTTAATGGAAATTTTTAATAATGCATTATTGCCTAATCAGGAATTTAAGGGATAACCTGAAAACGGAAGGAGTCAACTTTGTAAGAAAGATGAAGTCCATGTAGCGTCACGAAAATTAGTAGCCATTTTGTATTATGAATTTTTAATATACCAGATTTGCAAAGAGTTACACCACATATTTTGAAGAAAAATTATATTAACAATATTTCGCGGTACCTTTTTGTAATAATAAAACCTGATACACGAGTCATTTGTTTTGTATTAGTTTTGATAAATATTGGAAAATAGTGATTATTCTTTGAATTGTATAAATTGAATTGAGCTGCAGTAGGTGTTTTATCATGAAACAACAATGATTTTATTGCGAATAATATTTTAAAACTAGTGCGACATGATGGTATCTGCAATAATTAACTTGGCAAGTTCATATAGCAATAAACAAAATTGCCTTTTAAGGAACCAGTTGATATATTTCCATTTCGTTGGTCATCTCGCACTTCAGTAATATTGTTCTTTCTCTTTAATCGAATGTGTTCTTGTCCAATATTGTGTCTATTCAGTTAGATAAAATCTCCAAGCTCGGAATTCGAGATGCTATCATTTTATAGTCCAATTGTGAGAGGAAAGTACGAGAGAAGATTAAATTATACTTTTTCGTTCGTTTGTAGGTCAAGGATAAACGCTATTCCAAATATTCAATGTTATAATATAATAGTGTATTTTGTGTATTTTCCAGGATTTCACTAGTAGATATTAAATGACAGTGCAAAAGTGCTGAGTAGAAAGTTGTTTGATAACAGACCAAAGTTGCTAAGTACGAATGACCGCAGGATAATAATATACAGAGCAGCGGAAGTTAAAAATTTGATTATACAGAGTGTAGCGAAAATATGTGTGCTCCGACATATCATTGAAAATATATTATACGGGGCAGAATAAAAAGTCAATTTCATTAGAGAGAATACACATCGATAAATGTCATTAAATTACTATGAATGTTCTTTAATGACAGTCCAAAATGAGCAAGGGTAATGACCGCAATTGACCTCTATAGTGGGGTAAGGTAGTATATATGGAGCAGAATGAAAAGTCAATTATTAGGTATTGAAGAGTAGAGAATGTTATTAAATTATTATTTATTTGATTAGCAGGAAATAAATGGAATCTAGCAGGTTTGTGACACCAGAGAATAGTTTCAATTCAAAACGTGTATACTATAGTGCTCCAAGACTAGCAAGTATCGCAGCAAATGCTGGATATTGGTGTATTAAAGACGTAAATAATAAGAAAATTGGAATCGGCTGTAGATATTCCAAACATGATACTATCTATGAATTTGTGATTTGTATAGCCTGTTAAATGTGGACTGTATCCACGAATTAAAAGTGCAAATCGTAAAAAATAGTGATGTGCAAGAGGATGACTCTGGTGAATTAATAGGAGAGGGGTTGATTGATATCATCCAACACTACCCGACTAGTAAAAAGGCTTGTTTGTCACCAACACCATTTTTAATCAGAAATAAGATGGTGGGGACATTAACACATGCTAAATCGGAGTAGACAGGTTGGAAAAAATATGTCGACTGTAGCAAATAGAGATAAGAAGATGATGATAATATGATAATGTGGGACAGAGTAGTGGCGAAAGTACTGAAAGATAGAGGGATAACGAGGAAGGAAGCTGAATCGGAATCATGGGTCAGAAGAATGGGAGAATGTTGATGAAAAGATAAAAATGGAAGACTAAACACCCTCTACATTCAATGGTAGAGAAGGGTTCCGATTATTTGCAGGTTGTTTCATTACCAATTGGAAATATCTCATCTGTAGAATCCTGAGCTCTAAATATGGAGATTTGACTCAAATCACTTTTCTAAAATCTCTCCTGCCTCATGTTTGAGTTACAGAGTGCTTTATTAAAAAATTTCAAAAGTATTTGTGCCCAGTACTTGAAAACTATTTGACATAATATTATTGTCATACTTGGCGAGAAGTGTAGGTAGTACACATAACGCTAGAACATTCTCCCTCAATATTTATAGATAAGGTACCATTTTTTGTGAAAGATACTTTTCACTTGAAAAATCTTCCGAAGCACAAATAAATGATAGAATAATTGAACAAATTGAACAAATAGTCTCAAATATAATTTTATTCCTTTTGGAAAATACTGGGTTAAGCCGGCAGCAGTGCCACTAGTATGGGCCACCGGTTTCTGATAGCAAAAATTGAAAATAAAATTATTTCTCACCTAAAATTCTCAAATAACACCGATAAGCAGCAAATTCCACAACAGATATATAACATAATATATTACTACACCGTATTCACAAATAACATTTGCATCGTCAGGAATAAATTATAGAAATTGGTTTTTTATTTACTTTTTCTTTGTTTTTAATTTTTGTTGAAGTCCACTTTTAATTGAACGTTTCCATTCAAACTAGGTCGTACCACAGAACATAAACAAGACAAGAAGGGTCACTTCGTGTCGGTACTTTGATATTGGGTCTACAAAGGCGAACCGTCGGCGCCGTTTTCCGACTAAACCAGCCGTCGCATGAGTCTAGTATTTCAACTGAGTGACTGATACTGGGGTTAATTGAAATGAATTCCAAAGAACAGTTTCTTATTATTCAATAAATTAGAAAGCAAAGTTTATACTCATTTTAAGTAACCTATCTCAATATGATAGTGAAAAAGAAATGAGGCAAACATGCGATGTTTTTAAGATACATAAATACATTTACTATGAATTCTGTACAATTATCAATTTTATACCTCTTTGGCTCTATTTTTGTTCTTTTATTCGTTTTTTAATTCCACGAAATATCCGAATTTATTCCAATTTGATATTTACACGCTATTTCTTTTCCAAATTTATTGTTACGTACTGTAACACGGTTAACGGAGCGTTAGCCACGGCCACAAAACTTTCTGCGGTTCTCGCAACCAACAACACACATAACCAAAAAAAAAACACTGCACACCACACATACACCGTTCTGGCCTCCGTCTGTTTCCAAGTAAAAAATTTATCTCTTGTATTTTTTATTTAATATGATAGTTAGTGATTGATAAAAGGTTGTAAAATAAACAATATTAAAATACAGTCCACTATAGTATTTATTAAAAAGAAGCACGACACAATAAAATTCCAGTAGCCCTTTAAGTGCCATGCGCCTCAGTTCGTATTGGTTCATTTATTATAAATTCTGGAATGTTTAGAGGAAGCACACTTGGACCGCAATTTTTTTTTAAACCAGAATAGGCTTTCGACTGAAAAGATACTGTCTCTTCCTTCGGTAGATGATGTTTTTCTTTATGGTTCAAGCACTTGTGACACGAATGTTGCCAAAAACTTTGTTTAAGCAAATAGCCAGTAACATAATCCAACGCATTTTTGTCGGTGTTAGAAAAACTTCCATCACTTGTAAACACTTTTAAAAGCAGCGTTCCGGTATTAATGTTTCACAGTTTTCTAACAGTTCAGGGGTTATGTTCAATAAAACTTTATTATGGTTGATATAACTGTGATTTTTACAGCACACCGGTATATCCCATCTACGCATCAAGTGGGAGCTGAAATCTTTCGAGAAAGAGTAGTTTCACAGAGGAAGCGAGAAAAACAACATTCGGGGACGAGCTTAGAGTGACCCTTCTTGCATTGACTATGTTCGGTGGTCGTACCCAGAATCAGCGCTTTTCATATTTTGTATTGTCGATTATGATATTTTTATGGCCATATACCCTAATAGAATGACATCGTCGAATATTTTCGACAAGGACCCATCAGCAGCGAGCTGAGCAAAACAGTTTGGTGTAGTCAAATTTAGTTCCAGGGTAAGGCCGCTGGTGCGTCGGCCTAGCCTAGTCCGGTCAGACTCTGCCCTTGCATTTTGACACTTTGATAAAATGGTGTAGTTTATTAGATGAACAGGCAGAAATATGTGAGACAAAGTATGTGTGTGCTTGTATGTTCAGATTGCAGTTGAAGGAAAAATAGCTTAAAGCTTTCAAAGAGCTGAGTTGAGGAAGACAAAACCTGATAATACAGAACTAAAGGGGGCACTAAAAGACGAAATAACGTTCTCCAGAGTCAACTTGCCTCACGATGGTTTGAACAAGTTGCTGTGAAAAAGTTTTTTTTTGGTCTTTAACACAACTGATTTCCATGAAATACTATAACATCTCAGTTTCAGCTTGGATAAGTCTAATAGTTGAAAAATAAAAATTAATCTGATTTTTCATTATTTTGTGAAAAAAATTAGGCTATCGATTTACATCAAAACGTGGCATCTGAGACTCAGTGACAATGCTTAAGTATGATTAAGCCACTTAAATATCTGGCCTTTTCAAGAAATACTATTAAGTCGGTTTCCAGGTTTGATAACTTTATCACGCTTTTTATTCAAATACTGAAATACTCTTTAAAGGGTCCAAAGGGAAAAATAGGTTTGTGTGACTATGCTTTTCGTCGAATAAATAATTGAAGAAATATTCAGTTTCATCCGATTGGAGGGGAATAGTAGCGTTTTGAATATGAACATTTTCATTTTTGCAGCAACTTTTATTTTTCAAGAAATTGTCATTGTGGCAATAAAAAATATACACCATCATAATTACAACTCTCATCTAAAAAGTTATTTAAAGAACATTTCTAAGCATTAGGGTAATTTCCTCCATTCAACTCAACTTTAACTTAAATAGAGAACTGAATTTTGGAGCATCAAACAAGAATAATTTCATAATAATAATTTCTTTTATTTTCTCACCTTCTATAATAATCAAATACCATCACTATCTGTGAGTTTATCGAAAGAAACTATAAATAATAGTTGAATTCAATCTGTTTAACACGATACATACATAATAAACCTTTCCGATATTAACACCTCGGAAAACTTTGTTCGTTTCAATTCTCAACGCATTTTCAAGTAACGAAAAACTTCCATTTTCCATGAAAACTCCAATGACTTTAATTAGGTTCACCTACTTCCAGACGATAAGGTAACAAGAAAAAAACTTCATGCCTGCCTCTGTCCTTTTAGTACTAATTCACACATAAATAAATGGAAACAAGGATTTATTTTCTGTTACATTTTTGCACAGTTAAATTGTCGTTACGAGGGATGCTTTTCTCCTGAGGCCACTCTACCATCACCGTTTTAAGACTACCAGACTTTGAATTTTTTCCACTGTCACGTAATTGTGGCATCCATTATCCACAATCAGAAAGTTTTGAAGTACTTTTAATCCATGTTCCATTGGCTGACATTAATATCTATTAAATGCTTGGAGGTGAATACGTTTAGCATTATGAAAAAAAAAGATTCTATTTTGTTATTAATTTAGCCAGCTCGCCAAAATATTTGTTTTTGCTTCTTTACGACGGTTACATGGATTAGTATGGATTTTTTGTGCTTCAAGAAAAACATCAAATATGTTCATCAAAGGGAAGCGTAGGTAAACATGCCTTTATTCGATGATTGTCAAAATGTTAGTATCAATTTCTATTTTTATTATGAAACTGAATTTGATAAGAAACTTTTTCCCATAAAATAAATGGTGCCGCATCCTCCACTTCGTACATGTCGAAGTAACGAGTAATTATTGTTATTATTATAATTATTATCACGATATACATCGTGAGTCATGAGAAACTTTACATACTTCTACCATAATAGTAGTCCCTCAGGGAGGATATCATATGGCTACTAAAAAGTGTCAACTCCTCTTCTTTATTAATGTAATAGTGTTTGCACGGCTCATTTGATTTTTCTGATTTTTTCATGATACATTACACTACTATTAAGCATTCGACTGGTATTAGCTAAACTCAGAAATTCCAGGACCGGCGTTGGAAAAATTAATTTAGGGATTCGTATCAAATATTGCACCCTGTATATAATTTTTTTTAAATGCAATAAGTGACTTTCAAGTAAAAAGTGGGGGGTATCATGCTGGAAATTCATTCCTCGGATAACAACATTCGCGTTGGTAAGCAAATTCGGCAAAATATTTTGTAGAAAGTCCAAATAGCTCTGTCCTCTCAAAGGACCATCAAAAAGTGAGGACCCACTGATTGGTCATTTATGACACCAATTCACACGTTAACCGAAAACCTTAACCGGGAACGAACCTTAACTTGAACGAAAGTAACAAAAGCTTTACCAAAGATAAACACAATTATAACAGAAGAAATATGTATTCTTGTACACATCAATAACGATTGACAATGAGAGTGGGTATAAAATATCAAGAAACTTCAAATGGTCAACGCCAATCTTAATTTTAAAACTTTTTAGAGTTGTTCGTTATTTTTATTTGGTACAATTGATACAATGTATTATTATCTCTCATAAGAATTTAATCATTTACAATCAACACACATTAACTCATACATGAGGTTTGAGTTTTCAATCGATTTAATTTATTGTTTATCGAAAATAATGCCCCAATGCGATTTTTGTCTAAAAATTCGAAATTGAAAACAATTGACTCTGCCCTTAGAAATAATACAAAGTGACAGTGAAGATGTAGTTAGTTGGAATACTAGAAATTTATAACATTTGCTTAAATTAATACCTTATTTTGTGATACGTCATTATGGTCGTTGTATTGTTGGTAAGATTTGATCTTTCGCTAAAAATTGTCGCATATGTCGTTTTCATTGGCTATTTATGTAGTTTGAAAATCATTTGTTGCATTTAAAAAAAATTATATACAAAGTGCAATATTTAATACGAATCCCTGAATTGATTTCGCCAAAGCCAGTCCTGGAATTTCTAAGTCTAGCTAATACTAGTCGAATGCTTGATAGTAGTGTACTGTATGATGGAAAAATTAGAAAAATCAAATGAGTCGTGTGAACACTATAGCCAATTGATATTTATGGTGAATTTCACAATTGACCCTGTAAATTAATAAAGAAGAGGAGTTGACACTTTTTTGTAGCCACATGATATCCTCCTTGAGAGACTCTACATATGGTAGGAGTATGTAAAGTTCCTCAAGACTCACCCTGTATAATGGGTTGAGTGTCCCTCTTGTATCCAGCAGTCACCTAGGTGTTGTTGTGTAAGTTCATGCAATCCGCAGGTATTTGGATGGAGGTTACTTCTTCCATTCCACAGAATCTACATTTTTCTTGCTCCACTACTTTGACTTTTTTGAAGTGCCCATTCAAACAGCAGTGTCATATTAGTACCCTATTAAAACTCTCAATGTAGTCTTACTTTGGCTCAGACATTTATTTATATTCACCTGGTTGTAGTTTCCAAGAAGTATATTTGATTGTCTTCTAACAGCTATTTAAAATGGCTTGATCCCCTCTATGTTTCCGGCGTTGCCTATTTTTTGGTTGGGTCTTTATGGGGGTCTTTCAACCTCTCTTTTTGTCAGTTTATCTGCTATTTGATTTCTTTTCATCCCAGTGAGTGCTGGAATCCACAGTAAGGTGACTATACTGTTCATACTCAGATCATTGACTTTCTTTAGGCATTTCAATACAATTTCAGAGCTCAGTAGTGTAACGGCTGCTCATCTATCCGACATGATGATAAAGCTATGTCTGTTATATATTTTATCAAAATTGAACGGTGCACACTTTCCTATATCGTAAATGCCGATTGAAAGCAGCTTGGGGTTTTTCCCAAACTTCTCTTGCTTTAGAGCCATCTGTATACTATTGAATTGAATTATTAGTCTAGTAATGGTGTTGGCCTAACTGTTTTTTGAAAGCATTAACAGACAGTTAGAGAGAAAATTCTGTCCACTCATAATCGTATATCAGGATTTGGAGTGACAATAATTAACACCGAAAAAGGAAATATAAATACATGTCTAAGGAATACAATCTTTTTCCCCCGTTCCATTTCAATTGGATTCCAAAAAGGGACATATCGGTACGACGCCTCAGTGAGCAATTAATTCATCTTAAATTCAGTGCAATGTGCTTTCTCTTTAATGAAATAATCAAACTGATGTGCCCGTTGATGCCACATCAGTTGAAATGACAACTCATTTTATGCTGTCGTAAAAAATAGGATGCCTTCGATTTAGTGGCATAAATAATAACTGTATTTCGTTAACAATTCAATAAACTTCAACGTCGAAAGTACATACAGATGAAACGATGAATATAGACAATCTTTTCAGTATGAAATAGTAATCATTAGAACGATCTTACTCTTTCCTTTGTGGTTTTCAAAGCACTATTCACTTGAAATATAACTTTGCTTCGGGTCGAGTCACTATACAGACTTTAACTTTATAGAAAAATGCACTTATTATGCAGGAAGCAACGGAATTGAATTAATTACTATGAAACTTGCCATTTGTTTTGAAAATATCGGTTTTATACCGGTAAAGGAGTAGTAGGTCTTAGCTGGGAGACCGATCGGGTAGGAAACTCAACATCGACTGTTACTAGCTGAGCTAGCCTTGTAAAAACCAGGGAGATAATGCATTTAGGCGCGAAGTGTGCGCTTGGTCACGCCTACTTCAACTGCCGAAAAGTAATAGTAAATATTGCAAGGCCCCGGTCAGCCGCCAGGGAAAAGAAAACAAAATGCGATTTTGAACTAAGGTATACTCTGTCTATCCAACCTACAGAGTGTTCCGAAACAGTATCATGCATAGTGCACGTGATCTCTCCGACTCTGTACCAATGTACCAAAGAGAATGAATTCTGCCAGCCGATTGCAGTTAAATCCGATTGGCCAGCGCAGGGAGGCATATTCATTTTAGCAAATAGATGCAAAGGCGCATGGTGATTATACTTCGATCACGCATCTATCGTTGTTTGGGTCGCTCTGTTTGTTCGATGGATATACTTTAGAAGTGTTTAGGAGGCAGTGGCGCGCCGGTAGGAATTTCGAATGAAAATAAAAGAACTTGAATGTAACTCTACATAAATATACAGAGGAACTAAAATATAAATATACAAATTGTTGAACTTGTGGTTTCAATACAAACTGAAGAGAAGAAGTGCACAACATAATAATCAATGTAAATCATGGAAATAAAACAAAAAATGTTTTTAATGATCTGTATTTCCTCCGGCATTATTAATATTTTGACACCGTTAATTGTTCACTTGACAAGCTAGTGAATATCTGTAACCCATTGTGAACAAACTTGATCATAGGTCCAAGTATAAGGCATCGATCGTAGTACCATATCTCATAGCTGGTATATTTCTTTCATTATACATTTCAAGATTGAATACTTCTCTCAAGTATTCAGTGAGTGGAGCAGATTCCTCTCTTGTCTACTATTGATTTCCCATTATAATTCCCATTTTCCAATTACTAAGTTAATATTGAAAACGCGACCTTAATACCCTAAATACAATAATTCTCCGAAAAGTTTAAGTTAATTGCCTACACAATACCTACACAATACCTACACAATACCTACACAATACCTACACAATACATACACAATACCTAAGGTTTTGTCTAGTTGCATGACAATAAGAATTCGATTTTAAAGGAGAGCTAGAAAGTATGCGCGATATATGTGATACAGGTGTTTACATGAAGTTTTAAGCTGAGTATTTTGGAATCAAATGAACTAATACTTCGTGTTTTATAATTATGTAGCAAAAAAGCTTCCAATTTTTGCTTTGCTGCACTTTTGAATGATAGTTTATTAAGTTTACGTGAATATTTCTCTCTCCTGTCAAGTATCCCATGTAAATGGAATGCAATTATCGCAAAATTATAGCGACTCTTTCACGCACTTGTCATATGAACCAATCAGGAGCTCTAGTCAAGTTCGGATTATCGATAACACCAAACTTGACTCTTGATCCTGATTGGCCTGTCAAGTTCGGTGTTTTCAGATTTGTGTATGTGACAGTTAAACGTCAAATATAAACAATCCCGCCGTGTACGCATTTAAAAATGAGCAGATTTGGAATAAATTCCATCGAATTAATCAATGGAACAATTGATGAAAATGTACCGAAAAAAAAACGAAGAAATCGAGGGAGGACGTTTGGAAACAATTTACTAGATTTTGCTATGAACGAAAATACGTATTGGAAGAAGCAACGCCTGTCGAGAGACTAGCTGTTATATTAAAGGACTGGGGCTTCAACATGAGAAAAATTGATGGTTCTGGTTACAAGGAATGTGTCGTGAAGACGATCTGGAATACGAGTGCTAAATTATTGCAAGAAAAATATTATATAACTTCTTAACATTTTTGCTAATTTCCTCTAATTCTGCCGAATTTCAGATTTTTAACCTTTCACTTTGTTTGTGAAATAATAGTCTAATAAAATTGCACTCTGAATTTATCTTATAATCCTGTCGTTTACTTCACAACTCAACTGAGTTGTTTTCAAGCAACTCACTTTCGTTATAAAATTAATTGACAGACTTATGGCGATAATTGCATTGTAGAATGCGAAAGAGCCCTGCGATAATATTTGCACTGTAGACCGATAATTGCACAGCTCATATCCATGATAATTCAATAGTACACTTTCTTAATATAGCGACAATTTATAAGTAACGTCGGTCATTTACTTGCATCGTGGTTTCATAAAACAACGCAATGATTATCTCCTTATACAAGAATGCGTTGATATTACACAATAAAATTCGCAAATTGCGACATAAAAATTGGAAAATCTCGTAAACCTAATACAAAATTACAAATATTACAAAATTTTGAATTATTGCTTTCAAGATTCCATTTTTCTACTAAATGCCATTATTCAGCATTGTTTTTATATGCAAATCGGATTCTAAAATATGTTATAGAATCTGATATAATTTTTAACGATTTTAAATAGTTGTTCATGTTTTCTATTTTTATATTGTGAGGTACACATGTGAATTTGCTGTATCCTATTTGAAAATATTTGTACATTTTTGACGAATAACAAATAGTTCATTCATATAATGTAGTAAAAGCTATTGAAACATAATTAAATCTCGGTGTTAAGCGTTGATAAAAAAAAATGGAAAAATGAATAGCGAAGGTTTTTGCCTAACTGATACTACAATTTGGAGATAATAAAGCCAGTTCTCAGGGCCTTGTTACCTGTGGAATTTAGATATTAATATAACAAAACAAAGGGCGCCACTAATTTCTTGAAAAAAAATTAGAAAAAATTCAAATTGATAATCAGCTAACTTCTTACTGTTGTTTTCTGCCTATAAAAAAATACTGAGGTACGATGATGTAAATGTAGTTATAGTTTTTGTGTAATAAATGAAGATTACTTGATAAAAAAAGGTGAGCGGTCGTCGGACCGCCGACTGAAGCTTGCTTCTTATGAATAATAGAATGAACATTTTTCGTGAATTTTCCACCATTTCTCAAAAATTTTGACAATTTTTGACCATTTTTGACAATTATTGACCGTCTTTAACAATTATTGACCATTTTTGACAATTTTTAAAAAAAGTTTACATATTTGGCAATTATTGACCATTTTTTCAAAATTATGACAATTTTTGAAAAATTTTTCAAATTTGAACAATTATTGACCATTTTTTACAATTAATGACCAATTTTGACAGTTTTGACAATTATTCATAATTTTTTACAATTTTTCTAAAATGTTCACCATTTTAGACTATTTTTCCAAATTTTAACAATTATTGACCATTTTCGAGCATTTTTGACAGGTTCTGACAATTATTGATCATTTTTGACAATTTTTCAAAAATTTTGACAATTTTTAATAATTATTGACCATTTTTGACAGTTTTTTATAATTATTGACCAATTTTTCAAAATTTTGACAATTTTTGACTATTTTTCGGAAAATTCAACAATTTTTCAAAAATTTTGACAATTATTGACCATTTTTCCAAATTTTTCACAATTTTTGAAAATATTAACCATTTTTTCAAAATTTTGACAGTATTTTACAATTTTTGATGATTTTTCCAAATTCTTGACTATTTTTGAACACATTTAAAATTTTTTGACATTTTTTCAAAAATTTTAACAATTATTGACCGTCTTTGACAATTATTGATCATTTTAGACAATTTTTTGAAAATTTTAACATATTTGGCAATTATTGACCATTTTTTCAAAATTTCAACAATTATTGATCATTTTTGCCGATTATTGACCATTTTAGACAATTTTAAGAAAATTTTGACATATTTGGCAATTATTGACCATTTTTTCAAAATTTTAACAATTATTAATCATTTTTGACCATTTTTGACGAATTTTAATTGGTTTTGACAATTATTGACCGACTTTGACAATTATTGACAATTTTTTCAAAATTTTGACAATTTTTGACAATTTTTTCAAGTTTGAACAATCATTGACCATTTTTGACAATTAATGACCAATTTTGACAGTTTTGACAATTATTGATCGTTTTTCACAATTTTTCTAAAATGTTTACCATTTTAGACCATTTTTCCAAATTTTAACAATTACTGACCATTTTCGAGCATTTTTGACAGGTTCTGTCAATTATTGATCATTTTTGACAATTTTTCAGAAATTTTGACAATTTTTAATAATTATTGACCATTTTTGACAGTTTTTTACAATTATTGACAATTTTTTCAAAATTTTGACAATTTTTGTCCATTTTTGACTATTTTTCGAAAAATTTAACCATTTTTCAAAAATTTTGACAATTATTGACCATTTTTCCAAATTTTTTACAATTTTTGAAAATATTAACCATTTTTTCAAAATTTTTACAGTATTTGACAATTTTTGACGATTTTTCCAAATTCTTGACAATTTTTGAACATATTTAAAAAATTTTGACATTTTTTGAAAAATTTCAACAATTATTGACCGTCTTTGACAATTATTGACCATTCAAAAATTTCAACATATTTGGCAATTATTGACCATTTTTTCAAAATTTTAACAATTATTGATCATTTTTGCCAATTATTGACCATTTTAGACAACTTTTAGAAAATTTTAACATATTTGGCAATTATTGACCACTTTTTCAAAATTTTAACAATTATTGATCATTTTTGACCATTTTTGACGAATTTTGATTAGTTTTGACAATTATCGACCGTTTTTGACAATTATTGACAATTTTTCAAAAATTTTAACCATTTTTCAAAAATTTTGACAATTATTGACCATTTTTGACAGTTTTTGACAATTTTTGAATATATTTAGCAATTATTAACCATTTTTTCAAAATTTTGACAGTTTTTGACTATTTTTGATCATTTTTGACAATTTTTGACCATATTTAAAAAATTTTGACAATTTTTCAAAAATTTTAACATATTTGGCAATTATTAACCATTTTTTCAAAATTTTGACAATTTTTAACCGTTTTTGACAATTTTTCACACCTATGGGTGTGCGAGCTCAGTGCGGCAAGAGAGATTGCGCACAGTCGCTTCAATGAGTTATCGCGTGACGAACGCTTTTTCATAACATCACACGTTTTACGAGTTCACTAGCCTTCTCAAAAGTCCTATGTCGTGCAAGCTTCAAAAATATATAATGAAAACAAACTAATTGGAAATTACAGTTTTACGAAAATGGCTTAGTAGATTAGAGTAGTCAAATATAAAAAAAACATAGTTGAAACCTTTCAAATTTTACAATTACTTTCCTTTGATTATTCACTCCAGGACCTTAATATTGGAAACTTCACGTATGGAAGCTGTGTCTTCCGAGAACTTTCTTAACCAGGAACTTTCTAACAAGTACTGTATCTCAACGAAACTGAACCTCAATGGATGTGAATCTCAACGGTATGGTGAATCCTAGAAATTGTTTAGCACCGGAATTTTTTATCCCCGAATCTGTGCGGTAATCCTAGTTAAATTTAGATAACTCGGCAAACCATATTTTGAAGAAACAGTTTACTGATAAACTACTACACAGTTTCTACTTTGTGCTACCGTTTCCAAGGCCAATGATGAACAGCCCACCGGAAGTCTCCCCATTCATATCATAATATATGTCAACTCAAATTACTTTAAATTTCGCGCTGAAGTTAAAAACCGGAACTATAATTATTGATTTCTGGACCGAATAGACTTGTTGTCTATTCGTCCAAAAAATTAATTTTGAGAAATTTTTAAATATTTTTATATCAGAAATGTTATCGACAAAGATAACGTTTCACTATTATAATCAATGATTCTAGTTTATTTCTTATAATTTAGTGTTCCCAAGTACTAGCAAATCATCGTTTTTTGAAAATTTTTCCTAAGAATGTACATTTTTACCAGCCCCCGTACCAAACACTCCATTGAAAATTTAAATTGAAAAATAAGTAAATCATGTACAAACTTCCACCCAACATACAAGAGAGCGAGTTAAATAAAACGTGGTAAAATACACAAATACCGCGAAGCACCTGCACGAGTGAGTGAGAATATAAATACTACACGGTCAGCTAATGCGACCTGTGATGCGAGCCATGGGCGCCGCCATATCGGCCTTGAGCCTTTCACTTCACCCCTACTCCGTGGCCGGCTGCAACGCGACATGCGATAGATGTACGAAAAATTCCGAGGCGATCTAATAAAAGCTTCACATTAAAAAAGCAAAAAATAACTTTCGTCTCTATTAGATTTCGGTCTGGAAATCGACGTGTTGAAACTCGCTCAAAAACCTTTGCAAAATCAAGGTAAATAACGTATGTCGGTGGGATGTTATAGTCCAATAATAAACAAACACCAAAATATTTATGAATTATTACAGTTGACATGTTACAATGTTGTAAGCGTTAGAATAATATATCTTTATTCTTCGATATCTATTGGTATAACGCTTTACTAAATACGACAATTTTACAGGAAACTGTAATAATTCATTTTTGTTTCAAGCTCACGGGTTTGTTGTCACTTTCGAATTTTGGTTTGTGACTTGGAGGTGAAGGTGTCGCTACTTTCGCAACTAACAGATTTCCGAAAGTGGAAGGTATGTATAGTTGGCGATTGTAGAGATAAATTCGATTCGACATTGACATTTTTTCAAAAATTTTAACAATTATTGACCGTCTTTGACAATTATTGATCATTTTAGACAATTTTTTAAAAATTTTAACATATTTGGCAATTATTGACCATTTTTTCAAAATTTTAACAATTATTGATCATTTTTGCCGATTATTGACCATTTTAGACAATTTTAAGAAAATTTTGACATATTTGGCAATTATTGACCATTTTTTCAAAATTTTAACAATTATTAATCATTTTTGACCATTTTTGACGAATTTTAATTGGTTTTGACAATTATTGACCGACTTTGACAATTTTTTCAAAATTTTGACAATTTTTGACAATTTTTTCAAGTTTGAACAATTATTGACCATTTTTGACAATTAATGACCAATTTTGACAGTTTTGACAATTATTGACCATTTTAGACAATTTTTCAAAAATTTCAACATATTTGGCAATTATTGACCATTTTTTCAAAATTTTAACAATTATTGATCATTTTTGGCAATTATTGACCATTTTAGACAATTTTCAAAAAGTTTTAACATATTTGGCAATTATTGACCATTTTTTCAAAATTTTAACAATTATTGATCATTTTTGACCATTTTTGACGAATTTTGATTAGTTTTGACAATTATCGAGCGTCTTTGACAATTTTTCAAAAATTTTAATCATTTTTCAAAAATTTTGACAATTATTGACAGTTTTTGAGAATTTTTGAAAATATTTAGCAATTATTGACAATTTTTTCAAAATTCAAAATTTTGACAATTTTTCAAAATTTGAACAATTATTGACCATTTTTGACAATTAATGACCAATTTTGACAGTTTTGACAATTATTGATCATTTTTCACAATTTTTCTAAAATGTTTACCATTTCAGACCATTTTTCTAAATTTTAACAATTACTGACCATTTTCGAGCATTTTTTGACAGGTTATGACTATTATTGATCATTTTTGACAATTTTTCAAAAATTTTGACAATTTTTAATAATTATTGACCATTTTTGACAGTTTTTTATAATTATTGACAATTTTTTCAAAATTTTGACAATTTTTGTCCATTTTTGACTATTTTTCGAAAAATTTAACCATTTTTCTAAAATTTTGACAATTATTGACCATTTTTCCAAATTTTTTACAATTTTTGAAAATATTAACCATTTTTTCAAAATTTTTACAGTATTTGACAATTTTTGACGATTTTTCCAAATTCTTGACAATTTTTGAACATATTTAAAAAAATTTGACATTTTTTGAAAAATTTCAACAATTATTGACCGTCTTTGACAATTATTGACCATTCAAAAATTTCAACATATTTGGCAATTATTGACCATTTTTTCAAAATTTTAACAATTATTGATCATTTTTGCCAATTATTGACCATTTTAGACAACTTTTAGAAAATTTTAACATATTTGGCAATTATTGACCGTTTTTTCAAAATTTTAACAATTATTGATCATTTTTGACCATTTTTGACGAATTTTGATTAGTTTTGACAATTATCGACCGTCTTTGACAATTATTGACAATTTTTCAAAAATTTTAACCATTTTTCAAAAATTTTGACAATTATTGACCATTTTTGACAGTTTTTGACAATTTTTGAATATATTTAGCAATTATTAACCATTTTTTCAAAATTTTGACAGTTTTTGACTATTTTTGATCATTTTTGACAATTTTTGACCATATTTAAAAATTTTTGACAATTTTTCAAAAATTTTAACATATTTGGCAATTATTAACCATTTTTTCAAAATTTTGACAATTTTTAACCGTTTTTGACAATTTTTCACACCTATGGGTGTGCGAGCTCAGTGCGGCAAGAGAGATTGCGCACAGTCGCTTCAATGAGTTATCGCGTGACGAACGCTTTTTCATAACATCACACGTTTTACGAGTTCACTAGCCTTCTCAAAAGTCCTATGTCGTGCAAGCTTCAAAAATATATAATGAAAACAAACTAATTGGAAATTACAGTTTTACGAAAATGGCTTAGTAGATTAGAGTAGTCAAATATAAAAAAAACATAGTTGAAACCTTTCAAATTTTACAATTACTTTCCTTTGATTATTCACTCCAGGACCTTAATATTGGAAACTTCACGTATGGAAGCTGTGTCTTCCGAGAACTTTCTTAACCAGGAACTTTCTAACAAGTACTGTATCTCAACGAAACTGAACCTCAATGGATGTGAATCTCAACGGTATGGTGAATCCTAGAAATTGTTTAGCACCGGAATTTTTTATCCCCGAATCTGTGCGGTAATCCTAGTTAAATTTAGATAACTCGGCAAACCATATTTTGAAGAAACAGTTTACTGATAAACTACTACACAGTTTCTACTTTGTGCTACCGTTTCCAAGGCCAATGATGAACAGCCCACCGGAAGTCTCCCCATTCATATCATAATATATGTCAACTCAAATTACTTTAAATTTCGCGCTGAAGTTAAAAACCGGAACTATAATTATTGATTTCTGGACCGAATAGACTTGTTGTCTATTCGTCCAAAAAATTAATTTTGAGAAATTTTTAAATATTTTTATATCAGAAATGTTATCGACAAAGATAACGTTTCACTATTATAATCAATGATTCTAGTTTATTTCTTATAATTTAGTGTTCCCAAGTACTAGCAAATCATCGTTTTTTGAAAATTTTTCCTAAGAATGTACATTTTTACCAGCCCCCGTACCAAACACTCCATTGAAAATTTAAATTGAAAAATAAGTAAATCATGTACAAACTTCCACCCAACATACAAGAGAGCGAGTTAAATAAAACGTGGTAAAATACACAAATACCGCGAAGCACCTGCACGAGTGAGTGAGAATATAAATACTACACGGTCAGCTAATGCGACCTGTGATGCGAGCCATGGGCGCCGCCATATCGGCCTTGAGCCTTTCACTTCACCCCTACTCCGTGGCCGGCTGCAACGCGACATGCGATAGATGTACGAAAAATTCCGAGGCGATCTAATAAAAGCTTCACATTAAAAAAGCAAAAAATAACTTTCGTCTCTATTAGATTTCGGTCTGGAAATCGACGTGTTGAAACTCGCTCAAAAACCTTTGCAAAATCAAGGTAAATAACGTATGTCGGTGGGATGTTATAGTCCAATAATAAACAAACACCAAAATATTTATGAATTATTACAGTTGACATGTTACAATGTTGTAAGCGTTAGAATAATATATCTTTATTCTTCGATATCTATTGGTATAACGCTTTACTAAATACGACAATTTTACAGGAAACTGTAATAATTCATTTTTGTTTCAAGCTCACGGGTTTGTTGTCACTTTCGAATTTTGGTTTGTGACTTGGAGGTGAAGGTGTCGCTACTTTCGCAACTAACAGATTTCCGAAAGTGGAAGGTATGTATAGTTGGCGATTGTAGAGATAAATTCGATTCGACATTGACATTTTTTCAAAAATTTTAACAATTATTGACCGTCTTTGACAATTATTGATCATTTTAGACAATTTTTTAAAAATTTTAACATATTTGGCAATTATTGACCATTTTTTCAAAATTTTAACAATTATTGATCATTTTTGCCGATTATTGACCATTTTAGACAATTTTAAGAAAATTTTGACATATTTGGCAATTATTGACCATTTTTTCAAAATTTTAACAATTATTAATCATTTTTGACCATTTTTGACGAATTTTAATTGGTTTTGACAATTATTGACCGACTTTGACAATTTTTTCAAAATTTTGACAATTTTTGACAATTTTTTCAAGTTTGAACAATTATTGACCATTTTTGACAATTAATGACCAATTTTGACAGTTTTGACAATTATTGACCATTTTAGACAATTTTTCAAAAATTTCAACATATTTGGCAATTATTGACCATTTTTTCAAAATTTTAACAATTATTGATCATTTTTGGCAATTATTGACCATTTTAGACAATTTTCAAAAAGTTTTAACATATTTGGCAATTATTGACCATTTTTTCAAAATTTTAACAATTATTGATCATTTTTGACCATTTTTGACGAATTTTGATTAGTTTTGACAATTATCGAGCGTCTTTGACAATTTTTCAAAAATTTTAATCATTTTTCAAAAATTTTGACAATTATTGACAGTTTTTGAGAATTTTTGAAAATATTTAGCAATTATTGACAATTTTTTCAAAATTCAAAATTTTGACAATTTTTCAAAATTTGAACAATTATTGACCATTTTTGACAATTAATGACCAATTTTGACAGTTTTGACAATTATTGATCATTTTTCACAATTTTTCTAAAATGTTTACCATTTCAGACCATTTTTCTAAATTTTAACAATTACTGACCATTTTCGAGCATTTTTTGACAGGTTATGACAATTATTGATCATTTTTGACAATTTTTCAAAAATTTTGACAATTTTTAATAATTATTGACCATTTTTGACAGTTTTTTATAATTATTGACAATTTTTTCAAAATTTTGACAATTTTTGTCCATTTTTGACTATTTTTCGAAAAATTTAACCATTTTTCTAAAATTTTGACAATTATTGACCATTTTTCCAAATTTTTTACAATTTTTGAAAATATTAACCATTTTTTCAAAATTTTTACAGTATTTGACAATTTTTGACGATTTTTCCAAATTCTTGACAATTTTTGAACATATTTAAAAAAATTTGACATTTTTTGAAAAATTTCAACAATTATTGACCGTCTTTGACAATTATTGACCATTCAAAAATTTCAACATATTTGGCAATTATTGACCATTTTTTCAAAATTTTAACAATTATTGATCATTTTTGCCAATTATTGACCATTTTAGACAACTTTTAGAAAATTTTAACATATTTGGCAATTATTGACCGTTTTTTCAAAATTTTAACAATTATTGATCATTTTTGACCATTTTTGACGAATTTTGATTAGTTTTGACAATTATCGACCGTCTTTGACAATTATTGACAATTTTTCAAAAATTTTAACCATTTTTCAAAAATTTTGACAATTATTGACCATTTTTGACAGTTTTTGACAATTTTTGAATATATTTAGCAATTATTAACCATTTTTTCAAAATTTTGACAGTTTTTGACTATTTTTGATCATTTTTGACAATTTTTGACCATATTTAAAAATTTTTGACAATTTTTCAAAAATTTTAACATATTTGGCAATTATTAACCATTTTTTCAAAATTTTGACAATTTTTAACCGTTTTTGACAATTTTTCACACCTATGGGTGTGCGAGCTCAGTGCGGCAAGAGAGATTGCGCACAGTCGCTTCAATGAGTTATCGCCCCTACTTCGCAGCCGGCTGCAACGCGACATGCGATAGATGAACGACAAATTTCGAGGCGATCTAATAAAAGCTTCACATTAAAAACGCAAAAAATAACTTTCGTCTCTATTAGATTTCGGTCTGGAAATCGACGTGTTAAAACTCGCTCAAAAACCTTTGCAAAATCAAGGTAAATAACGTATGTCGGTGGGATGTTATAGTCCAATAATAAACAAACACCAAAATATTTATGAATTATTACAGTTGACATGTTACAATGTTGTAAGCGTTAGAATAATATATCTTTATTCTTCGATATCTATTGGTATAACGCTTTACTAAATACGACAATTTCACTGGAAACTGTAATAATTCATTTTTGTTTCAAGCTCACGGGTTTGTTGTCACTTTCGAATTTTGGTTTGTGACGTGGAAGTGAAGGTGTCGCTACTTTCGCAACTAACAGATTTCCGACAGTGGAAGGTATGTATAGTTGGCGATTGTAGAGATAAATTCAGTTCGGGATTAACTCTCGGACTATAAAATATACCTTGTACTGATGAGGCGCAATACGCCGAAACCGGTCTTCAAGTTATGTTGTCCCTTCTAGTTGCAAACCAGAATGGCTGGTTTGAATCTTGTAAATTTACCAACCCCGTTTGACTTAGAAGTATAATTCAATGTCTGTCGGGGCATGTAGCCCGGGAAGTAGTTGTTTCTTCTTCCTTGAACGGTCACTGTTTTAAAAAAAATTTTTTCAAAACATTGTTGTAAGCGTTAGAATAATATTTTGGAATGGTTTTTAGATAGAAAATTTGGACTCTTAGGATTCCGTTTCTGTTCCGAAGAATGAAGAGTTCCTTCTGAGACCAGAATTTGGGTTGGAGGCTGTTTCGTTACGATAAGGTAATGCCAATTTGCAACGCCTCCAACAAGGTTGGGCGACAATTTGCAACGGTTACTCAGTTTAGAGAGCACCTCAGGTGTAGATTCTGAGACCAAACTAGTACAAATTCAGAGAGTAGTCTTACCGATTCTCGGATAATCCTACTTGAAATTTATTTAAGGTACTGAAATTAGATAAAGGTAAATTATGAAAATTAAGGAAGGTAAGTGGGCGCCACCCTGAATAATACTAGCTTATTTGTTATTCACATCAGCATTATAACGACAAATCCTGTAAGATTGGAAGGGAAAATAAACTTTATGAACAACGTTATTAAATTTACAAGTTGTATATTAACCTTTGTTACAATTTAAACAAAAAAAAATCAAATGACTAGTTGATAGAGGTTGTTGAAGAAGCGAGGAAATATTTAAGTTACTTTCCTGGAGTTTACGGTGATGGTGATGGAGTCCTTGGTGTCCTTTTTAGGCTACAGTTCCATGTAGTGTCTCAGGTGAAATTCTGGTCTAGGTAGAGTTTCTGGGTCCAGGTAAAGTTTCTGGGTCCAGGTAAAGTGTCCCAGGTAAAGGTTTGGTCCAGGTAAAAAAAAAGTGCTAAGAACAATACTAGTATCAGGAACAAATTCACACAATTTAACAAAATCCAGGATGTCTGAAGTATGATCTTACAATATTGAAGAAAATTACTAATTTAATATTACATTGTTAAAGAAAATTATTTGACAACGTGGTTCATACATCCTGTATTTTTAGATAAAAGAAATACTCAAAGAAAGCAAATAAAAAACATAAAATCGAATTACCGATTCTACACCGGTTTGAAATATATTCCAAGTTAACATTAAAGAAATATGAAAGACAAAAAAAAAACACAAAATCATATCGATATATATTCCTGGCACTGGAACGACATTGCTACATAATGAAGATAGGAAAGTAGAAAACTATTAAGAAAGGAGAGTTAGTTATACATTTAAGCGAAATGACTTACCATTCAGAGGAATGCACTTCTTAAAGATAAGATACGATACGTTGGAAAGGCTTCAATGGCACATGTTCACAGGAAAGAAGAATGAAACCCTTTTGCCACTTGTTTAAATACACGAAATCGTGTGAAAGACTTACGTCTCATGTTCATGTCAAGCTCAGACGCCTTGACCACGAAAGGAATTTACATTTCAATAGTGAATTCTTAATTCATATTTAATTAATAAGTGGTAGAAGAAGAGATACGAGGTCGAAGTGGGAATCTCAAAATAGAAGTGACTATTTTCACTACAGACGGACCTCGATCGGCCCCTATAGAAACGTTAATTTCGACTCTCGTCGACAGTAAATATATTCAGCCTTGAAACATTTCTCGGTGTTGGGTATGAGAAAGGACTGGCTATTCGCCGCCCATACGATAATTTATTATTAAATAACTGAAGGAAAGTAAAGTGAACGAAATTAACGTTACAAGGCTTCGAATAATTGTTGTTGAAGTGGAGTTGAAGAAAAGTGGGATGGTGTTTTTGACAAAGTAGTCCGAACTAATGCGTTTTTACTATGGATTGTGTCTCCATGGATTGGGAAGGCTTGTGAAGAGCGTGAGGATGGTGCAGATGAAGGGTGCCTGGGCGTAGCACAAATTGTTTTGTGGAGCGGAAGTTGACTCAATGTTGGTTATAAGTTCATTTATATGAGATATTTGCTTTGGAGAGAGAGACTTGATATAAGGTGCTAGGTGAGGTATATTTTCGATGTGAATTTCTGAGTTAGGTCCTGGAAGATTTTTTTAAAGTTTATTTGAAAGATGGAGTTTTAGATTTAGTGACATTCACCAAGACCTAAGAGAACTATTGTGTCTCATTTCTAGTTCTTAGCAGCCGAGAAAGTCTGAAGTGTCCCTCTTCTATCCAGTAGTCTCCTAGGTGCAGTGCCCTAAAATTATGTACGGCTATATATTCTTCAATAATGTAAATTGATGTTTTTCTTTGTATTCCACAGAATCAACACTCTTCTTGCTCTACCAGTTTGTGCTTTTTGGGGTACTCTTTGAAGCAGCAGTGTTCTATCAGGACATTTGGTGCAGTATTACTCTGGCTTGGGCATTCATTTGTTCTTACCTGGTAGTAGTTTCCAGGAGTATTTTTGATTGTCTTAGCCTTGCTACATGTGATGGATGTACATTTTCTTGACAACTATTATATTTGAATTTTGACTGATAAAATTTTAAAACAAAGTGTTCGGAAGAGTTACCAAAAAAGGAGTATCCTTGGGTAACATATTATCCAATAGTCTGAAGATTGGCAGTATCCTTCTGATTCGATACTTATTTTGTCGCTAGAAGAGCATAGTGATTGTAAATACAATTTTTTCCAAATTTTCCACTTTTATTTTGAAGTATTTTTTAAACAATTCATGCCTAATTCATCAATATCCTTGGTTTATCTTGTCGGAAAATATACTAATATATCATTTGTTATCTGAAATGGAAAAACGCGATTTTTGATTTAATGGACCATGTTGTCATTTGTATACAGATATTTTCAAAGTAATCTCAAATATTATTGTGAGCGATTCTTCATTCAATTTCAAGTAGAAAAGTTCCTATAAACATGTGTGATAAGTTTTATAGTTAACGAGATACGTGGTGTCCAATGTTATCATTATTTTGATAAGAACAATAACATAGTGATAAACATTAACTTAACATTTCATAGAAAGTTTTTAAAATGTGCAGCTCCGGCTAAAATAAAAGGATCCGCTCGACGTCTAATGGATAGCCGAAGACGCTTTAAAAAGCCAGGAGCATGAAGAAATAAATATAAGAGAGCTGTTAAACGTGTAGTATTCTGTAGCATAAAGTTACTACTAGCGCCTACCTTGACTACAGGTGTGAACTATTGCTTAAGGCTTTTTCAACTTCTAAACTTTCAGGATACCCGTAATATTGTACAATATTTGCAGTTAAATGATTTTGCACTTTAATAATCTTTGCTTTTTAGTCTTTCAAGTTAATTCTTGGAACACTGAGAATGGTTATTTATTGTATGAGTGTATTAGATAGTGTTTTATCCACGCAAGAAAGTCTAAGCCCGAAAGCGAAGCTCGAGGATTTAATTTTGGACAAAACGCAACTCATACACGAATGCAATACAAAGTTTTATCCACAATCACAGTAATTTAAAATCAAATTTCAATAACGATATCTCCATTAACAGTGAAGCTAGTGATGTGAAATTGTGAGCAATGAACAACAAGCGCTTGCCCGTTAGTGTAACGTTAATTTCGTTCACTTTACTTTCCTTCACTTAATTAATAATAAATTATCGTATGGGCGGCGAATAGCCAGTCCTTTCTCATACCCAACACCGAGAAATGTTTCAAGGCTGAATATATTTGCTGTGGACGAGAGTCGAAATCAACGTTTCTATACGGGCCGATCGAGGTATGTCTGTCGTGAAAATATCCACTTCTATTTTGATAGTCCCACTTCAGTACTCGCTCTTATCTCTTCTTCTACCAATTATTAATTAAATATGAATCAAGAATTCACTACTGAAATGTAAATTCCTTTCCTGGTCAAAGCGTATGAGCGTGACATGAACATGAGACGTAAGTCTGTTATCTTTCACATGATTTCGTGTATTTAAACAGTAAAAAAAGGTATTTACTTAATTACAGTTACCTGTAAATAATTGTCATATAAGTAAAGCGTGATCTAAAGACGTCAAAAAATAATAGTTCAATACTATTAAACGCTTTACAAAATTAGAAAAATTATTTTCCAAAGAGCAGACCGTCCACTAAGAAGCAACAACTACTTCTCGGGCTATATGCCCCGACAGACATTGAATTACACTTCTAAAGTAAACGGGGTTGGTATATCTGTTAAGATAGAACCAACCATTAGAAGTGTAATTCAATGTCTGTCGGGGCATATAGCCCGAGAAGTAGTTGTTGCTTCTTAGTGGACGGTCTGCTCTTTGGAAAATAATTTTTCTAATTTTGTAAAGCGTTTAATAGTATTGAACTATTATTTTTTGACGTCTTTAGATCACGCTTTACTTATATGACAATTATTTACAGGTAACTGTAATTAAGTAAATACCTACAAAACCGAGATGGTTTTTTGTCGATATAGAATTTTGGTTTGTGATTAGATGTAGAGATGTCGCCGATGTCGCACTCTTAACATTTCCTTTACTAAGGCTAATGTATTAGTGTGGTATCGACGTAGTCTTTAGTCCAGGATTATGCTCTCAGAGCTCTTGGACGAGTGGCATCTACCTTGTGCTGATGAGGCGCAAAAACGCCGAAACCGGTCCACAAGTGATGTTATTCCTTCTGATCGCAAACCAGAATGGTTGGTTCTATCTTAACAGATATACCAACCCCGTTTACTTTAGAAGTGTAATTCAATGTCTGTCGGGGCATATAGCCCGAGAAGTAGTTGTTGCTTCTTAGTGGACGGTCTGCTCTTTGGAAAATAATTTTTCTAGTTTTGTAAAGCGTTTAATAGTATTGAACTATTATTTTTTGACGTCTAGTAAAAAAAGGGTTTCTTTCTTCTTTCCTGTGAACATGTGCCATTGAAGCCTTTCCAACTTATCGTATCTTATCTTTAAGAAGTGAATTCCTCTGAATGGTAAGTTATTTCGCTTAAATGTATAACTAACTCTCCTTTCTTAATAGTTTTCTACTTTCCTATCTTTATTATGTAGCAATCTCGTTCCAGTGCCAGGAATATATATCGATATGAATTTGTGGTTTTTTTAGTCTTTCATATTTCTTTAATGTTAACTTGGAATATATTTCAAACCGGTGTAGAATCGGTTATTCGATTTTATGTTTTTTATTTGCTTTCTTTGAGTATTTCTTTTTTCTAAAAATACAGGATGTATGAACCACGTTGTCAAATAATTTTCTTTAACAATGTAATATTAAATTTACTGTTTGGACCCTTACTTTGTGGAATCTACTCATATTAATGTTATAAATGAAACTAACTGTTTCTAATTAATTCCACTATTCAATTGAAAAATTATGAAAATTATTAAAGGATATTGATAATTATTTCGATATTGACATATCATCGTCAATATCGAAATAATCATTCGATATTGACATATCATCGTCAATATCGAAATAATCATCAATATCCTTTAATAATTTTCATAATTTTTCAATTAAATAGTGGAATTAATTAGAAACAGTTAGTTTCATTTATAACATTAATGTAATATCAAATTAGAATTTTCTTCAATATTGTAAGATCATACTTCAGACATCCTGGATTTTGTTAAATTGTGTAAATTTGTTCCTGATACTAGTATTGTTCTTAGCACTTTTTTTTACCTGGACCAAAACTTTACCTGGACCAGAGAACTTTACCTGGACCCAGAAACTTTACCTGGACCAGAATTTTACCTGAGTCACTACCTGTAACTACTGTAACCTAAAAAGGACACCAAGGATACCATCACCATCACCGTAAACTCCAAGAAAGTAACATAAATATTTCCTCGCTTCTTCAACAACCTCTATGAACTAGTCACGCAACCACCTTTATCTCAAAAACGAGGAAACTTATCACACATATTCATGGGAAAACTTCGTCTTAAAAGTTAATGAAGAAATAATTAAACATTACCAAAACCGCTATAATTTACAAATTCTTCCTTCAAAAAACGTCTTGTCGGACTAGCTAGACGAGACTCTTTTTAATTTGAAAATGCTTCACACCATCATACACTACAATCATTGTTTGAAATATTGGCCATGAAATTGGCAATTTCCGTGCTTAAAACTGTACTGGGAGATCACACAATTTGATTTCCAGAACAATGTTGTCATTCAAATATACGGAGATTCGTAGCTGAAACAAAAAATTTCACTTGTTGTTAACCATTTTGGCCTGTGGAACATAATATCTGTGCTCAAACTTCATCTGGATATTATTGAACTTTCAAGGGAATGTTTGAATGAAGCTTCCAGAAGGATAATACTTTAGTTTCATTACAATACTCTATTCCATATAAATATCACCACAGGATTCAGATACTTTTACTTATGAGGCTACCTATAGATAATTAGGTGAACAATTAAATGCAATTGTTCAAATAACAGGAAATTGCTCTAAAATATCAGCTGACTCGTCGCTCTAGCCAGAAAACTTATGAAGGAAATTGTTCCACAGGTGCGTAAGAACGCTTACTTTGAAATAACTTCCAAATGGTTCACGAAAACTCAGAGAACTGTGAAATTGGTTACAGCAAAAGGGTCGAAAAATTAATTGTAGAGGAAAGCAGACGCACTCATAAAAGTTACGGTAGAATGTAATTAACAACAGTCACCTCAAATGTTTTCCCTCAAAACCTTGAATTTGTAAATCCAAATGTTATAATTAGTTCAACGAAAACAAATCAGAACAGTATTGTCTGTTTGTTTCAGCAAATATTAAAATCATGAAAATAGTTTTGGTTGAAAAAAACACATTATTCATTATGTTCACAATTTTAATAATAATCGAATTAAAAATTAAATTTGGGCAAAAAATGATTTTTGGATTCGGGAAAAGCAATAATCTGACAAAGCTGCAGGTTCCTCAGTGAAAAGTTTTCTTATTTTGTTTATTAAAAAATGGTACAGCAAAGTAAATAACACTCTTCAAGGCAACAATTATTATAATGTGTATTGAAAATATAATATAAGTACAAAACACTATTAAAAACTAAACAATTTGTGATTATATTATTAAATAAGAACATAAAACTACCTGTTCATACGATATAAACAATTTTAGTCCCCTATGGAATTAGCGCTATTTTCACAATAGGTCACAGTATGCTCATGGCAGATGAACGCCTCGCAGCCTTCACAAACCTATTTGGTTTTACGATCTCGACTTCTAGGACATTGAGCACATCTTCCTTGTTGATTGAGCTTTCGTTTGCTGGCATATGGTACTAGCTGCTCACCCAAAATTCTGCGAATTGATCCTCGTAGTTCGCGGGTCAATCTGGGGTTATTGTTTCCATTTTGCTGATGTTCCCTCACTAATTCAAGTCCAATTATTTCAAAAAGAGCCTTCTTGCAATTGTTGACTCACCATTGCTTTTTCCACAGATAATTTGGGCTTTACTCCTTCCCTAGTTCAAAAGAGAGAAGAATATAGTAAGGGGCATCTGAGATTTGACCTCTTTTTCAAAGTCGCCCATAATGCCTAATATGTAAAAAACACTAGGGGTATAATTGAAAGCTACTAAAGACATATTTGTTAACTAAAGTCAAATTTTATCAGTGAAATAACTTTTGGTGGAACGTATTCTTTTTGTATTTTACTAATTTTTGAAGGTACGACATAGAAATAAAAAACTTAAATGAGATTCAAAATTAAAGTATTTTACTCAGGATCAAAGATCATTTTTTACAAACTACGTGTACGACCAATTATCTGATAATTGATTTTTGAGTCTTAAAACATGCAGAACTTTTCGTAAAAAATAATTTTTTTCGGATAAATCGAATAATAAAGAAGTTTTCCATATAGCCAACCTATATAGATAACTGTATATAAATGTGATGAAAAAAGTTTGTAACCTTAGTTGATGATAAAATGAAACTGTGAATAAACACACAAGTGAATAGGTAAAACAGTAGTATAAATGGAGGTTAATAGTTGGGCTAAACCAAGTTTACAGTTAAATTACTATTCCCAGTGAAATTAAATGCACACACCACATAATCTAATAGGGCGACCAACATCCTGTTTCTCAGCAGAGTCATCTTTTACGCATCACGTGAAATAACTTGCGAGGGACGAACTGAGAACAGCTGGAATTCTGTACTTGAATATTAAGCACTTTAACCATTTCAAGCTTCCAAAGACAATAACATTTTTTCACTGTAAATTTGGAAATAATCTATAGGTACTATAGCAGAGTTTTCACCTCAAGAGCAGTATGGTGCCAAAGGATGATGCCTATGTTATTTTTTTGTTATTACCCTATAAACATGATTTTGTATAAAGTACGGAAATCGTGCGTTCACTATTAGATAGTTTAGGTATAGAAAATTCATGGATTGGGTCAAATTAAGTAAATGGCGCCGAATGAGCGGGGTCGAATTAGATGTCAATAGAGAAAAATCATTACTGGTTATCAATTTGCTGATGATTGCCAGTGGTCAACTCAGTGATTGTTTAGATTTGTGAAGAGTAGTTTACGTTGTCGGTAAATGTGTCAAATGAAAAATATTTGTCACAACAAGCGTTCGAACAGTTGGCTGATGAATTTATCCAAACTGGTAATTTGGACCATGATAATGGTGGCAAAGTGTTATCCAGTGGGGAAAGTGACAACGACGATACAGAAAGTATATGAGATGACGATAGGGAAGTTATTGGGCAAAGTGGGGAAGAGGAATACTGACATTATAAACGCAGAGTCTTCAGTTTTATCAATTTTTGAAGAAATATCTCCTAACGAATTAGTTAATGCGATAATTGAAGAGTGTAACAAAGAATTCGAAAAAATGAAAAATTCGGAAAAAACTATGGAAACGTGAAAAAGTTGACTGTGGACGAATCTTGGTGTTTCCTGGTAATTACTCTTTTGATGCCCCTAAATAAAAAAACTGAAAATCGAGGAGTACTTGTCAACAGATCCACTTCTTGTTTCTCCAGCCTTTCAAACTCATATGAAGAGATATCGGTACTTATTTTTTAATCGAGTTCTCCATTTTCACACAACAATTTTCAGAGTGGCGATAAATCTTATATACCGTGTGGAACAGCAAAATAGAATAAATTCGATAACGAATAAATGAGGGCGTATTGGAAGAAAATTTGCTTTTCTATTTTACTAATTGTTCCTTGGGATATAGGCGGCAAATTTGTCAATTTTTCGTCAAATAAGCGAGAAACTTCCATCTTTGTCCGTGTGTTATCTCCATAACCAATCATTTATAGAATGGTAATTTTGTGCATTTCTGTTAAATGACCCATTCTTCTGATATTATTACGTACAGTTAACGAAATTCAAACGACAATAGCACTGACACTGATCACTGCTGTCATGCAGGCAGACAACAAGTTGCTAAGGCTATGAGTTTTATAAGAAAAAAAAACTGTTTTTGTATTTTTTTCCTTTCATGTCATTAAAAAGGAAGCAGGAATGGTTTTTGCTTACTTTCTGAATATCTAGAGATAAACGGGAAATAAGTATTAAGTGTAATGTAGCGAATTTGTGAAATAAAATAATTTTCATTTTTTAATGTTAATTTTTGTAATCAATCTGAAAACACTTAATATTTCCGAAACAGTTGAAGATAGGTATAGGACATTGTACATGAATTATGTATAGAATCTTCTAACGAATCCAAAAAGTAAATAATATACAGTGGGTTGAATTTAAAATGAGAAAGTTAGTAAAGTTACTAAATGTACCTATTAGGATTGCTTTGTATGTAACACACCTATCTATCCAACTAACGTAACTGTATTTAAAAAATAACTTGTAATTAACAGAAATACCTACTCAACAACAACAAATCTCATATAAAGTAAACTCAATCAATAACAAAATTCAAATTTTTATAATTCGCATACAACCACGTCTGCCCTAAAGCGTCTGCAGTGTTCTGGTCGAATAATCTGTCTATAGATACCTACAAAACCCTAAAATTTGTAACCATTTGTGTAAGTGAGTTGTTTGTACTTAATCCTGAGTAGAAGATTACTTTTCTTTACACCCAGTAGGTATAATACAAAACAATTTTTTTTTAATATGTTCAAGGAACAAAAAGTTTTTTTATACTTATTTCCCATTCAGCTCTTGAAATTGAGAAAGTAAGCAAAAACCATTCCTGCGTTCTTTTTTACTGATATGAATTAAGAAAATACAATGTTTATTTTCGTATAAAACTCATAGTTAGCAACTTGTTATCTGCCTGCATGACAGTAGTGATCAGTGTCATTGTCGTTTGAATAATATCAGAAAAATGGTTCGTTTAACAGAAATGCACAAAATAACCATTTCATGGAGACAACACACGGACACAAATGGAAGTTTCTCGCTTATTTCAAAAAAAATTTCCAAATTTGCCGCCTATATCCAAGGAACAATTAGCAAAATACAAAAGTAGTTTCGCGAGCTTGGTCATGTGAGACAAATGAAAAAAGTAGCTGCCAATGCAGTAAGTGATGATACGATATTGGATATTACGTTTGAGTTTAAAAAAAAACACATAATTCTGGTCGAAAAGCCTGTTAAACGTTAGCCACACATCAATTTTTCGAATATCAAAGGAAAGTAAAATGAATCCCTATGAAATGATGCCAGCTCAGGAGCTCATGGGAGACGATTTAGATTGGAGAACGTATTTTGTGAACAAATGATGGCAACGCTAGATAACAATGTGATCCAATAAGAAGATGTTTTGTTTTCTGATGAGAGCACATTTACACTTCACGGTCATGTTATTCGTCAAAATTGCCGCTATTGGTCTAATGAGATTCCTCACTGGATGAGAGGAGAACATACGCAATATCCTGAAAAAGTTGATGTTTGGGCAGGAATTGTTGGAAATCATATCGTAGGTCCCTTTTCCATTGATGGTAACTTGAATGGCGATAGATATTTAGAACTGCTCCAAAATAATGTCGTGCTAACTTTGACAAACTTATATCCTGATCCAGCGAAACCCACAAAATCCTGCCAATATAATATGGTTTCAGCAAGATCGAACACCGCCCCACTACCAAATCAATGTCCGGCAGTACTTGAACCGGATCGATAGAATGGCCAGTACGATCTCCTGATCCAACGCCATTAGACTCCTTTTTGTGGGGATCTGTCAAAAGTATTGTATACAAAACTAAACCCCTCAACCTAGATGACTTGAAAAGACGAATCACGATTGCGATTAGATCAGTCATGCCTATACCAGATTAGCATGTTGCCAAGACGTACGCGGCGAGCATTTTGAACATTTCCTACATTGACATTTATGTTTTTTTTCACATTATTATCCAGTAACATTCCTAACGAAGAAGGAAAGCGGCAAGTCTTTCGTAGATGTAAACAACAGAAGAGACGAGAAACCAGTTTTTTGTGTCAACATTATGATGGGTACTTATGTGTTACACCATGTTTTGAACTTTATTATACAAAGAAACAATACTTTCAATTTTATACTTTTTTTACAATGACTCTTCGTTCTAGTTGCATGAAGCATATTGCGTTTATTCCCTTGTTTACATCTTTTTAGAATAATCCGATTTGTTGCGTTCTTGTATTTTCTTATCTACTTTTTTGTGAATAAATAATTAAGAAATGCTTACATTTCTTCGCACATACAAGCATAATTAAAAATAATCTATAACTATGTACCAAACAATATTTTTAGTATGGCGATCATGCTTCTGGAGTGATCACCGTGATTTTCCACATCCACGCAGTATCTTCGTCCTAGAGAGCCGATGCGCGCCAATCGTCCATCGTCTCTAAAGAGATAACTCGGTTCTTCTCAGAGAATAATGAATGTTATACAGGATTGTTCCACGAGGTTTTGACAGTCCAACATCTCGAAAACTGTTCACATGAGGAATATGTAATTTGGCATCCAGTTGACACTGATGCTCATATTTGTTATGCAATGACTCACGTTCCTCCTCACCTTTCGGTGACGTGACGCGACAAACGAAGTATATTCATAGTGAGATGTTCAAGTAGTTTAAGCCATAAAATTTGTGAGATTATTCGATTCACATCGCAAGCATATTCTGTAGTACCGAGTCGATAAGTATAAATACACTGCTCCACAAAAATTAGGAAAGTTCACAAATATTGGATTTATGTTGAAAATTAGCAACGAATTTATTCACCAAAGATTTGTCTGTGATAAATTGAATGTTTACTTGCTTATCTGACTAGATTTTTCGTTTCAAAGTTGATAAGATTCTAAATTCAAGGCAAGCTGTTTTGTTTTTATTATTCAGTTAACTGTTAACTGTAATTTAGAATTGTGTTTTGAATAATTCCTAGACGTAAATTTGGTGCGAATGAAGCTAATATGACTATTGGTATGATTTAGGACGGTCGTCTTCAGAGAGAAGTTGCGGATGTTTTCCAAGTCAGCGTCATTCCACAGCTTTTCCGTAGATATCGAGCAACTGGAAACGTAAGAGGAAGACCTAGAACTGGACGACCAAGGGTTACCACCCCATCACAAGATCGTAGAGAATCTTCGAGTACTTGTCGTTTTATACAACAGTGTCTTATGAATGCTTCTGGTGGTTAACTCACGTTCACGACGATTTTGAGAAGAGTTCTATTAACACAATTGCTTACGCATGAACAGTTGGCATGGGCTGCCGAACATGTGAATTGGAATGCTGAATCGTATTGTTCACCGATGAGTCGAGGTATCTACGGTTTTCTGATAGTCGGCGTGTTCGTGTATCGACTCTTCCTCTAGTCTAGTGACCAGAAATCGAAGAGCAGTGCAGGAAGGATGTGGTACAGCTGCTAATTGGGGTGGCATTTATTCCAATGGGCGTACATAATTGTTAGTGCTTGGTGGGAGCATTACTGCGCAGATGTGCATACAACAAGTTATTAACAATGTTTACGTTTATTTCATGCTGCTTTTGAAAAAATGTTCTTCCTTTTATACGATAATGCTCGACTGCATGGTGCAAGAGTAGTCGAAGACGCAATTCCATCGAGCATTGATAGGACCAGTTACAAATAGCTTTCAATTTCCATGAACCATCTCCACAGACACTCCAAAAACTTAGACACCTTTTACCCCAACTTTGGAGAAATATCGATCAAGACTACTTCAACGACCTTATTGAAAATGGGCTGAGGCTTTATTTGACTGTAATTGATGTTAGAGCAGCAGTTTTCATACTTGACGTTACTACGCCTCCCTTGAATATATTCAATCATTTGGCGCCCCTCCTAAAATAATAAAAACGCAAGCATTTTTACTCAAAAAAAATTTATTTATACAAAATAATGAAAAATAAAGCAAAATAATAACGACATTTTATTCTTGTTTCTTGATGAGATGGATGTGCTTGTTAATTAGTACAAAGAATCTTGGTGATGGTGACGAGATAGCTACTCGAAGCTCTTTTTCTACAACTAAACCAGCACGATATTTGGATTTCATTGCAGCTAAGGCAGAAAATCCAATTTCGCATAAATATGATGTTGCGAATGGCAGCAGTACTATCAAAGCTTTATTAGACAAATTATTATATTGTGTATGAGAAGATCCAACCGAAATTAAACCAGAGATACAGTCTGAAATTTACGTTTTTTGGTAGTATTACAAAAAAATTCAATCAAATTTTCTTTTTCTAGCAAACCAAATTCATCTTTTTCGTCGATGAATGGACTTTATATCCATGCAAACTCTGTTAAGTTTAGATCAGCAAAATAATTCGAAAATTGAATCAATGAACCAGCAAAGTTTAGATATTTGTTGGCTTCTATGTTATCTCGGGAGCATAAATTCAAAAGTGGTAACATGTCAATCTTATTTTTTTGCAAATTTGATTTGCATTTTTTTATAATTGCCTTCACTTTGTCTTTTTGTATGAGAAAATTCATTTGAGGTCCTTGAATTCATTTATTAAAAACACTCAATTTTCCAAAAATAAGTTTAACAATAAAATTATCATCCCTAAGAGAGCTGCTCTGTGGAGCATGCAGTGCGTTTAGAGAACATCAGGAGCTTCGCTTTTAACTAGTATATGAAGACCAGTTTTGTTCCCAGACATTGATTGTGCCCAACGCAATTATTCTATATTATGTCGTTCTTATTAAAAACTCTGTCTATTATATTGAAAAGTTCATTGGATGTGGCTCTACCAGAAATTTGTTTGCAAAATAATATATATTCAATTATATTAGTCTCTTCAACTTATCGAATATATGCAATCAAATGTGCGTTTTTAACGACATCAGTTGCTCCATCCATTTGTATGGCGAATTTTGAAGTACCTACGCATTTTAGAAACTGATTGGTCGCAAAGATATTCAGATATACACTGTGTTCATTTGAAAAGGACCCACCCTTAATATTTCGGAAATGCGACATATTAGAAAGAAATGCCGAACACGTCAACTTTTAACTTGAGGGGACACTTTTTGACGCTAATGTCATAAACGTCAGATTCACCCCCTCCCTTCTGGAGATACCTCTTGAATTTTTTCAAATGGCATTAGGTATCAAGTCATACCTAATTTAAAAGGTCTGGTGAAGCTCTATCCAATCATTTTGTTTTGCCTTTGATCCAGCCTTCCATTGTTATTTAATCGTTGTTTAAAATTGGCTCTTTTTCAACTTTTATTGCCTGAATGTTAACGGTGGTCACTTTGACACATGATTAAATAGCAGTTATGTCTTGTTAACAGTTGTCTTTTCACTATTTGTAATTTTTTTATTCTTTAAAGAGTCTTTCGGTCATAACCTAATACGGGGGCATACGAAAAGTTGGAAGAGAGCCAATTTTAAACAACGATTGAATAACAATGGAAGGCTGGAATCAAAGACAAAACAAAATGATTGAATAGAGATTTACCAGACCTTTTAAATGAGGTATGACTTGACACCTAATGCTATTTGAAAAAATTCAAGGGGTGTCTCCAGTAGGAAGGGGGTGAATCTGACGTTTATGGCATTAGCGCTAAAAAGTGTCCCCCTCAAGTTAAAAGTTGACGTGTTTCGGCATTTATTTCTTATATGTCCCATTTCTGAAATATTAAGGGTGGGTCCTTTTCAAATGAACACAGTGTATAATCTATTCTCCTGCCAATTTGTCGCAGATGTTTCGCATATGATTCGCCAAACATTGTATTGACCATATCAATAGCTGATGGTAAAACTAAGGTTTTTGCTATTCTGTGAGAGTTTTTTTACTTCGCAATTCTGTAAGATGACGCTAGTAATGCATTTTATGGAATACGACCAATTTTTTAGGAAATTTGCTTTTGCTTAGCTAACTCATCCAATTTTCTTTGGAAAAATACTTGGGGCTTACCAACAATTTTTGACAGGTTCTGACAATTATTGACCATTTTTGACAATTTTTCAAAAACTTCAACCAGTTTTTCAAAAATTTTGACAATTATTGACAATTTTTTCAGAAATTTGACAATTATTGACCATTTTTGACATTTTTTCCCAAATTTTGACAATTATTGACCATTTTTCTCCATTTTTGACCATATTTCAAAATTTTTGACTATTTTTCAAAAATTTTAACGTATTTGGAAATTATTAACCATTTTTCAAAAATTTTAACAGTTTTTGACAATTCTTGACCATTTTTGATAGTTTTTGTAAGACGCAGTCGCGGTTAATGGCAACATATAATACCGATCTGACTATCGAACGAATACGAACGAATACGAACCTCCGTAGTGCTGTGGTTTAGCGTATGGGATTGTAATCGAGGGTTCCCGGTTTCGATCCCCGGTGGTTTCGCCTCTTAAATTTTCGGATTATGTAGCTTATATTTTCGACCATATTTAACAATTTTTCGGAATTTTTGACAATTTTTGACCATTTTTCAAAATTTTAACAATTATTGATCATTTTTGACAATTGTTGAATATTTTTGACAGTTTTTGACAGTTTTAGATAATAATTGTCAATTTTTTACAGTAATTGACAATTTTTCAAAATTATTGACCAATTTTGATAGTTTTTCACAATTATTGGCCAATTTTTACAATTTCTGACAGTTATTGACCATTTTTGACAATTTTTGGCAATTATTAGACCATTTTTCAAAATTTTGACAAATTTTGATATTTTTATACAATTATTGGCCATTTTTGAGTATTTTTCCAAATATTTGACAATTAATTGACCATTTATCCAAATTTTTGACAATTATTGACCATTTTTTCAAAAATTTTGACCAAAATCGTACAAAGATGTTACCGATTGTAAAATAATCGATAATAATCTTTAGTAAAAATATAACTATCGATAAATATCGAGTCGAGAATATCGATAGTTATTTTACCGGAATATCACTGAAAAAACAACTATGGTTGAATCAGTAGATTGCATGTATAAATCAGTAGATCAGTAGATAGAACCTGAAGTCAGTAGATCTACTGATAAGTCAGTAGATACCTCATCACTGATTTGGTCGGCCGGTTAGGCATTGCTTTAGCTGCACGTGCATATTTTGTTTACATTCTCAAGAAACAAATAAATGATAATATTAGAAGCAAAGATATGACTCTTGCTGATAATTAAGTTTAAGTAGTTAATACAAATATTTGATCATTTATTCATCCGTTTTTTACAGAAAAAACTTTAGCAGTTCTTTGAAAAATTGTTCACTGTGACTAATATTCGCGCCTCCCCTTAGATTAGTCCGCGCTTCCCTAGGGAGGCTCGCCTCAAAGTTTGGAAAATGGTGTGTTAAAGGAAACCATACTCGTTATTAACGTAGGGTAGGGTGGGGCAGATTCAGACAGGATAGGACATGTATGGTCCATTCAAGACTAAATGTGAAATATCGTTTAATGATTTTATAGTTGCCAATCCAGGAAAACCAATAGGTATAGCGGATGTGGCTAAGCTTACTGCTGAACCATTTTCACTAACCTTTAACCCAAAGAATGTTATTAGCAGTTTTGAAAACACTGGAATATATCCTCTAAATTCACTTGTATACTCAGATAATGACTAGACTGCAACATATGCGACAGATCGGATGGATCCTGCTTTAGAAGAAAATCTAGTCTCTCTTGTTGTTATAAATATTACTGATACTACCGATGTTACCAATAAAGAGATCACGTCTGATATTAGAAATGAAGACAATAAGAAAGTTACTGACATAATAAAATCGATTTTATTTGAGATCGTAGATAAAGCAAATAATAATCAAACCTTCGGATATTAAACCGTTTCCAAAGGCAACACCCAGACAAGAAAATAGAAAACCAAGGGAAAAAGGAAAATCAAGGATTTATACGAGCACACCAGAAAGAAATAGAATTGAAGAGTTAGATAACAGAAAAAAAATGAAAATTGAAAGTGCTTAAAGAAAATTGGCCGACAAAGATGAAAAAAAGAAATCTAATACGAAGAAACAGCCAAAGAAGCTGCAAGGAAGAGGTAGTTGAAAGAAAGGCAAGAAAAATAATAGAAATATCAACATCTAAATCAGATACCTCTTCACTAATTACAAAGGTAATAGTGGTTTAGCTCAGATATCAATTTAAAAGAAGAAGACCTAGAGAACGTCATTTCATTAACGATGAACAGATATTGATTGGGGACTTTGTGTTGGTAAAATTTTGTTCTAAAAAATTATTGATAAACTACGTCGGCATAGTTTTTAAAATTTTGGAAAACGGAGGATATTTGGTACAATTTATGTGAAAGACTACACAGGGTTTTATTTTTCCCAACCAAGAAGGCATATCGACAGTTTCTAAGTGTGACGTGATTTCCAAGTTACCTCAGCCTATTTCTACTCCAGAAACATCAAGAACTGCCTCATTTTAAAAATGATAGGTACATTTTTTTGGTTTAGACGTAAATTACGAAATTACACTTAGATTTTCAATGTTGAACTTAGTTTTTCTTAACTTCATTACTATTTTTCAGCTAAAGTTCCATTCTTTCACTAAAATAGAACTTGCCCGGAACTACCCCAACCTTGTCCGAAACTACCCCATCGTGGGGCAGTTTCGGATAAATGCAACATTCTGTAATATATTTTTTCTCTTAATTAATATTAATAATTAGTTATTACGCATACTCTGAGTTAATATAAAATATCGAACCACTTCTGAAAGTATTTTTTTAACTTTAAACATATCCTAAACCGAGATATTACACTTTGAATTTTGGTGTCCGAATCTGCCCCACCTTACCCTATGTACTTCATTTTTTTTTAATTAAAAAAGCATATAACCTCAACTTGTTGTTCAAAACTGCTAATGTATTAAGCAAAACGGCAAACAAACGCTTACATGGAAAAAAACATTCAATTTATAACATATAAACACTTGGTGACCAGAAATCGTAATTTGTTAAATCGCAATCTCCGAATTTATGAACTTTTGTGAAGCAGTTCATTTTATAAACAGCCAATAATCTGCAAAAACATATTTGACCATTTTATTCTGTTTCAAAAACTGTATAAAAAAAACTGATCATTTTCCGATTCAATTTAGGGTTATTACAATAACAATAAGCTAAATACGCTAATATTAATATCAATCATAACCGTATTTCTATTACACAATATTCGTAATTAATGTTTTTGTGTTTGAATGTAACTTATCAAAATAACGACTGATTAAACCATCATACACTTGTCTATGCAAATACTTCCTTCGAATTGCCAATATATACTCTATTTTCTATTTTCATGCATAATTGATTTAAATCAATAGAAATGCAGGCAAAGGCAAAGTAGAACAACTGTGTTCTAATGGTTGCTTCGTGGTTTGCAAAACCGCTATTGTCTTGGGACCAGCATACATTTGGGATGCAATAACAAACACTAGCAGTTCCACTCACTGCTATTGTTTTTGATGTTCCTTCACATTCGGTATTCTGAAATTATGTGTTGTGTTTGGCGGCAATCAGCTATTTGTTAGTATACAGTGATATCTTCATTCCAGTGGGAACTATTATTTCGTTTTGCTTTAATAAAAAACGACGGATGAAAGGCAAAATTATGAATGTTTTAAAGTGCTAAATATGATAGTCGATTGGGGGAAAAACGTTAGCTAAATGTGATATTTTCATCTAAATTTTCCTGATTCTTTCAATAATATATTTCCAAAGCTTCCGAATATTTACAAATTTAATTATTCCAAAACACTAAAACATGTATAAGATTAAATAAATTATATAGCTGATAAAGTGATATATATATATATATATATATATATATATATATATATATATTATTTTTTGATTTTTTGACGTCTATAGATCACGCTTTACTAATATGACAATTATTCACAGGTAACTGTAATTAGGTAAATACCTACCAAACCGATATATAGAATTTTGGTTTGTGATCAGATGTGGAGATGTCGCTGATATCGCATTCTTAGCATTTCCTTTACTGAGGCTAATGTATTGGTGTGGTATCAACGTAGTCTTCAGTCCAGGATTATGCTCTCAGACCTTCTGGACGAATAGCATCTACCTTGTACTGATGAGGCGAAAAAACGCCGAAACCGGTCTACAATTCATGTTATTCCTTCTAATCGCAAACCAGAATGGTTGGTTCTATCTTAACAGATATACTAACCCCGTTTACTTTAGAAGTGTAATTCAATGTCTGTCGGGGCATATAGCCCGAGAAGTAGTTGTTGCTTGTTAGTGGACGGTCTGCTCTTTGGAAATTTATTTTTCTAATTTTGTAAAGCGTTTATTAGTATTGAACTATTATTTTTTGACGTCTAAATCCCAATTTGGCTACCACTGTTTTGTTTATAGATGAAGCCAACTTCAAGAGATGAATTTTCATAAAAACTACTCAAGAGCTTATGTGAATCCACATACCACAGTTGTAGCATGGTTCCAATACTCTTTTCAATCAATGTTTTTGGATTGGTATTATCGTAGATTATTAATTAGGACCACTTTTCCTTCCTCAACGATTGAATGGCGATAACTATCTTCATTTAAAAAACATGAACTTCCAGTCGTTTTGGAAGATTTACCTTTCATGATTAAAAGATGCATGTGGTTCATGCATGACGGTGCTCCTCCACATTTGCTGTAATCGTGAGGGAGTTATTGGAAAGCCAGAGCGATAGATAGGACGAGGGTCTCCACACCTATGTCCCCCCCAAGTTTACCGGAACACTCCTGAACACTCTGGAATTTTATTTGTGGGGAGAAGTGTGTGGTCCTTTGTGTATATCTCATGTTTAAATTAAATTATGGGAGTAGAAAAAAATAGTGCATGAAACTCGCATTTAATGCCTATTAAGACACTTGTATCCATCGCCTGCGGCTCATGTCGTAATTTTTATACTCGTGTTTCGACAGTCATCATCAAATGCTCATTGCATAATAAACAATTCTTTAGTAAAATGTTTATTCCTAAGGAAAAGTGATTTATATTGGTTATTTCAAATTATCATTTTTTCGCAATATTTTCATGAACATGTTTTATCTTGTAATATTAAACTGTTTTCTCGAATATATTATTGCAATAAACTTTGCTCTGTTCCAATAAAATTTGTGAGCATTCAAAACTGATCAGGCTTGTTTGCTTACACAACCTTCGTTCACAAATTGTAACTAAACAAGCTCTGTGTATCGGATAATTCGAACAATATATATTTGTTTACCAATCAAACAGTACCCTATTTTGTATTTATATAGGAGGATTTATCAAATTTAACTTGAATAAATTGCTCTTTGACTAACTGACTTAATACGAACATGTACACGTGAGAAAAACTCTTCCCAATAAAGGAATCAAATCATGAGGATTACAGTATTTAGCAATTATTAAATAACGAATATGTTAGATAACATATGCGTCTTTGGTATGGTGGACAAAAACGACACAAAAAATACAATGAAGAGACTAGGCAAGGTACAAATACTTGCTTGTCTCAGTATTGCAGGGTGCATGAGAAGCACACCAATCGACCTTTGATAATGGGAGCAGCAAGGATGTGGTTATTTAGGCTGCAAAAGAACTTAAGCTACAAAACATTTGGATCAGGACACATATCGATTAAGGACATCGTAAGTGAAGCTATTTTGGATATTAAAACAAACCCCGAGGTGAGACCTGGAACTGAACACAGACTGGGGAAGGGAGAGGAGAAATGGTGAATATTGGAATAAGGAATACAAGATGCTCCTTCTCACTAGGAAAATATACCTCTGTATTTCAGGCGGAGATTTATGCTATCCTACAATGTGCCAGGATTAACTAACACAGGACTAATTCTCATAGGATGAACATATTAACTGACAGTCAGGCAGCCCTTGCTGCTTTAAATAGTCGCAAGGTAACAGACTGGTGGAGGAATGTCATAAAGAACTAAATGAAACGTCAGACCACATTAAAGTAGGATGTGTGTGGGTGCTGGGACATAACGATACAGGCTGATAAATTCGCGAAAAGAGGTTTAAAATGTTGGACCAGTCCAGTGCTTGAGGCCACAAAGAAAGTAGTCCAAGGACAAATAGTAAGTGAGTAATCTTCATTTAGCTCTAAGCTAATTGCAAATATGTAATTTTATTAACATACAAAAAAATAACTTAAAGCTGGAATGTCCCATCTCTAAAGAATAAATTAACATGTTTATTGAAGGTGAACGAGAATGGGCTTGCTATTTTCCATTTCCGTTTGGGGTCGACTAGACATTAGTCGAGACACTTAAGCGAAGTGAAGGTTTTCTATTGAATTGAAATCCATGACTCTGAATAACAGTTTAACATCGGGTTTAATTTACTTCTTATAGGTAGAACATTCACTGACCACTAAAATTTCCCATAATGACCCAAAATAACAAATTGTTCACATTCACTATTATGGAAAATTGATTCAGAATGACCACAGTACAGAAAAATACCAAGATACACTATATTATGAAAATTAGCCTAAAATAAAATCTTCATAAAATTAACTGAGAAAGACCCAAAGTGACTATAGCAGAGATTGACCCAGAATCCTGGACGTTTTCGAGCGCGTTTGATATTTATACGACTAGTGACGTCAGGGAGCACCGGAGAGAAATAATTGGTCCTCATTGGCCGAGTTTCGGTTGTACTTGTTTCGGACACTTGTATCGATACACGGTCCTTTTCTTTTCGCTAAACCGACACGATGAATGATTTGAGAAACACGGGCTGGAACTATATTTTCGCGAATGGGTTAACCGGATTTGTGCTGGTTAACAGAAAACTGTCCCACCAGTGGCGGCGTGATTTTAGCGTACAATTAATAATTTATTAGGGTTTCTCAGTTCAAATTTTAGTCTCATGTAATGATTTATTTGTAAACTCTGCATTATAATGCTGGTTTGTACGTTATAATCGGCCAAAGAGTTCAAACCGAAAAACTAGCAGATCAGGTAATTTTTCATTAATTAATTTGTAAATTAACACCACGTTAGTTTTTCACCATTTTGTTGGACTGACAACCGATTCAATTGTCTAAACTTATTTTCAATAGGAACGCGCCTACCACATTCAAGTAAGATTCTCATGTATTTGTTTTGCTATATTTGCAGTCGAGTCAGTTGTTCTTTGGTGCATGAAAGTAACAATGATGTGCAATGATTGAAATGAGGAAGAATTATATAATTGTATAATAATTGACTATTCAAATAATTCTCTTGCAAATCTCCCAAAAAATCCAGTTTTTTCCCAAACTTTTCATAAATAGTCTGAATACATGTCAAAAGTCACCCAAATATTTCATTCAAATTACTCTTTCTAAAACAATTGTTTTTAGAACCAACAACCATTCGTTTGGTTTTATCAGCATTTAATTCCAATTTAAAAGCACATAACTAATCGTATAAAAGCTGCAGCTCATTATTTATTACCTTTGTATTTTGGACATAATCACTGCTAGCAACTGATATAAATATATCATCTGCAAACAAATTTACAAAACAATTTTTGAAAATACGACATACATCATTAACATGTAATGGCCCTAACACACTACCCTGCGGTACACCGTAACAGATTAGATTAGATTAGAATTGGAGTGGCTCTTTGTCCTATCCCACTGCGACCTTTGCAGATCTATTGTGGTCCTCCCCCATATTTAGAGCTCGATATCTAGCTTTATTTTTTTTTTATTAGACCTATTAGCCTGGATACCGCCTCCTTTGCGTAGCTCTCTGCCCTCGGTTTTTCGTCTCCGAATAGGTGAAACCGCACCCTTGCTAGGCCTTCGCACTCACAGAGTAAGTGCTCCGCGGTTTCGTCTTCTTCCTGGCATAACCTACATAGGCTGTCATCTGCTAGGCCAATTGTGTGCATATGCTTCCTTAGCCTACAATGCCCTGTCAGCACTCCCACCATCATCCTCGTCGTTTCTCGACTTTGACATAGTAGTTCGCGTGACAGTCTGACCGAAGGGCTTTTAAGGAATAGCTTAGCGTGCCTTTGCCCCGGAGTTTCATGCCACCAGCGCAACGCCTGGTTGTTTATCCATTGGTGGATGCTCTCCTTAGTGAGGCATTTAGCAATTCCGCAGGAAGGTTCTGGCCCTCTCATGACCTAGTCGCTCCCTGCTTGGCTAATTCATCGGCCTTTTCATTGCCTTTAATTCCTTGATGGCCTGGCACTCAGGCTAGGGTCACTCTATTATGACTACCTAGTCTGTTGAGGGCCTTGCGACACCAGATTTGACGTTGTTCGATATGAGCTTATCGCTTTTAGTGCTGCTTGGCTATCGGAGTAGATGACGATTCTTTGGCTATCTACCTCCCGTCTCATCAACTCTTCTGCACAGAATTGCACCGCCAATACCTCTGCCTGAAAGACAGTGCCATGTTTCCCAAGGCTTAGAGAGATCGTGATCTTATCTTGTACCCCATATATTCCGGCTCCTACTCCAGAGTCTGTTTTAGAGCCATCAGGGTACCAGTTGAGATTCGCTATTATAGGAGGCCCTGTCTCCCAGTCCTTTCTCTCTGGAATGACTACTGTGTATTCATTTTTAAAGCTATATTGTGGGGCAATCTGATCCATTGGCATTCCCAGTATTGGATCTACCTGTATTTCTTCATATAGCTTTTTGTAGTCCTTACCGTGTCCTTGACTTATCGGAGGAGGCACCTGTAATAATCTGTGACTTACAGATCTTGCATTTCCCTGAACGAAGATATGCAGTGGTGGCAGGTTCAATATTATCTCCAGGGCTGCAGCCGGCGTCGTTCCCATGGCCCCTGTGATACTTAGGCAAGCTTGCCTTTGGATACCACTTAACTGCCTTTGCGCCCCAAACTGCAGTGTCCTAGGCCACCAGACTACTGATCCATAGGTTATCATTGGCCTCACGACCTGTGTATATAACCATTTGGTCATGTTGGGATTCAATCCCCAATTCTTCTCACACATCTGCCTACACCTTCCGAGAGCGATTCTGGCCTTGTGCGTGGTTTTTTCGATGTGAGAATTCCATGTAAGCTTCTGGTCAAAGATTACCCCTAGGTACTTAACTTCTTTAGCAAATGGAATTTCCACTCCGTTAATTCGTGGCTTTTGTAGACCTTGCAAATTTCTCTTTTTTGTAAACGGTACCAGTGTAGTTTTGTAAAGGGTTCACTGCCAGTCAGTTCCTCCTCCCTACACCAGCCACTTACTATATTAAGCGCCATTTGGGTGCGCTCTGATATCGTGTTTGGAAACCGTCCTCTTATGACGACAGCAAGATCGTCTGCATACCCTAGGCACTGAATACCTTCATCGGACAGCCGTACTAGATGAGTATCTACAAGAATCGCCCACAAAAGGGGCGATAACACGCCTCCCTGAGGGCAACCCCTCCCCACCCCCGCCGGGATGGTTGCCTCTCCCAGGGTGGATGTGATTATCCTATTCCCTAGATTGACTGCAAGCCACCTGCAGATGATGGGTTCGATCCCTCTTCTTTCCATACACCTGGTTATAGATATTGGAGACGCATTATTGAATGCTCCCTCTATATCCAGAAAAGTAGCTACTGCTATTTGCTTGTCGTCGATCGACTTGGAAAGTAGCCTGTTTAAGTCATCCAGAGCCAGGTCTGTTGACTTGCCTTGTTGGTAGGCATACTGACGCTCGCTTAGAGGGCGAGTTTTCAGAGAGTTGTCCTTTATGTACCTATCTACTAGCTTTTCCAAAGTCTTAAGCAGAAAGGACGTTGGGCTAACTGGTCTATATGATTGGGGCGTTTGGTCTGAGATTCTACCTACTTTCGGAAGGTAGATGACCTTCACCTTCCTCCATATTACCGGAGTATATTTCCAAGCTAGGCTAGCCTTGAAGATCTTACTTAGTTGCGGCACTAATGCCTCTTTACCCTTCTGCAGTAGGGCTGGATAGATTCCATCCTCTCCCGGCGATTTAAAGGGTTGGAATTCATCTATCGCCCATCTTATTTTATCTGGTCTTGTAATAACACTGGCATTTTGCCAGTCTTCCCGACTGGGTCTACCTACCTCTTGGAGATTTCTGGCTACCTCCTGCCGACCTAGATACATGATAGCTCCTGGGAAGTGTGCCCTTGTCAGCAACTCCAAGCTTTCCTGAGCCGTTTCTGCATAGTTCCCGTCCGTTTTCTTCAGGAGACTCTCCTTTTCATTGGAGCCTTCTTTGGCCAGAACTTTGTGGATTCTGTGGTCTCTGTAATTTCCTCACAGAACCTTCTCCATGAGTCCCTCTTGGCCTTCCGGATCTCCTTATTATAGTGAGTAAGCTTACTCCTGTATAGGTCCCAGTTTTGGTTGAGCTTGGCTTTATTGAATAGCCTTCTTACCTCGGTTCTTAATCCACCAAACTGTGTTCCCTTTGCGTTGCCTTGTTCGTTCTGGACAGTTCACTCGGTAGGCATTCAGCATTGCCTCGTTAACCTGGTCAACTGCCACTTTTAGGCTTTCTTTCCCTTTAATAGTGACTGTCCCTTCCTTAAGTGACTCTTTGGGGGATTCATCATATCCCCTTCCCAGTTGGTCTCTCTTGGAATTCTGAACTTAGTCACTATTAGGGCTGCTGACTTCAGCTCAAATCTGATATGCCTGTGGTCGGAACATGATGGTTCCTGCGATACCCGCCAAGCTACTATGTTATCACTTATTCTGTTGGTACTCTAAGTCAAGTCTAATACCTCTTTCCTAACCGCTGTGACAAAAGTAGTTTCTGTACCTCTATTGGCAATAAATAACCCTTCCCTAATTATGAATTCATAAAATGACTCACCTCTTTTGTTGATGTCCGTACTGGCCCAGATTGTATGATGGGCGTTGGCATCGCATCCCAGTATAAGCTGCATGACCCCCTCCCGGCAATAGTCTACGACAGCCTTTAATACCTGTGGAGGACAGGTCAGCTCATCTCCTGGACAGTAGGCCGAACAGACGACTACTCTCTTCGTCCCACCCTGCGTTTGGTATGAAAAGATTCCTGCAACCAAGTCCCCGGAGCAAAGCCCTGGAATTAGTATACAATTAACTCTTTCACTGTGTATTATACATGCTCTTGGCCTTAATGCTGGCCTATGATAGAGTAACGTACCTGTTTGTTGTTTGAGGCCCGCTATGGTCCTTCCATGTACCCAAGGTTCCTGCAGAAGGGCCACATCTATGCCTTCTTTTTCCAACCTTCGACACAGCACGGCACTGGCAGCCTTGGCGTGTTGAAGGTTGACCTGCAGGAACCTAACGCTGTCCTCTAAGTCGAAGAGTGGGAATACTCTGTGGGATCTGTGACCCTGGGCTCCCCCTGCTCCATGGCTTCAGCCTCCTCCCTGACCGGTGACGGCCTTTTGAGAGGGCTAACGACACTTTGCTGGTCAGCTTCCCCGGGTCTAACCTCTGTAGAAGATTCTCCCTTCTTCTTCCCCTTATTAAGCCCTGGGCCCTTCCCCGAGGCACTTGCTCTCACCTGTGGGGAGGCCGCACTGCCGGTTGTGCCAGTGGAGGCTCCAGGCTTTACAGCCTCCCTCTCCACTGCACCTTTGGACTTGGGTCCCTGCTCCTTGACCTTGAAATGAATTAGGCCCATCCCGAAGTAGGGACTCATGTCCAGCCTTTTGATCTCCTCCAAGGATTCCTCATCCATGGAGAAGGTCCACATCTGACCCCTTTCCATCGGGGTCTTTCCCCATATGGTCCAGAGCGATGTCCTTAGCTTCCGGTTGCTCACCTTCAGCCTGCTCAGGATTCGTTCACCCTCCATTCTCTCGCCATCCTCGTCAGGGACAAAGGCGTAACAACTTTCCACTTTACTGGAGCAAATGTTATTAATTTCAGTAAAGTGATGACGATTTGTTAAATAGTTTTCTAGTGGTGTTAATGCCGATGATGTGATGACATAATATCTCAATTTATTAATAAGCTGATTCCGATTTATACTTTGGAACACCCGCTTTAAATCAACAAACAACCTTAGCACTACTTCACTTGATTTATTTTCCCTTTCCATCTTGAACACACACACACACAAATGGGTACAGAGCCAACATTGACTAAAGAGTAGATCACTCCAAAGCAGACTCACAGTGACACCTTTATAGGTGATACATTTCTTAGACGGGTCGAAGAACTACTAAATATCAGTAGAAATCATAATCATTACAGGTTATCTAACTGGTCATGTCCTGTTAAACCACCTGCATTGAATGAGGCTGTATAGCGGGGATTTCAGCTGCAGACTTTGTGGCATGGAGGTCGAGACCGTATCCGATATCTTATCTGATTGAAAGACACCGGACTCAACGAGACAAATATAATCCATGACTTGTTTTTAATTTTTTTTCACAGCATTTATGAGTAACAGTTTTCCTACAAGCATCAAGTAAGTTATAAAAATTTTATTGGTATTGAAAAAAGGGTGCCCATATAGATTATAATTAGATTTTTTATTCAAATTTAATATTTAAACTCACTTCCTTATGTTTGTAAAATTTATATCCACAATAATTGTGAGGTAAGACGCGTTCTATCTTTTTTCTCCTATTGGAAAATGTCGAGAGAAAAGTATTGCTCACGCTATCCTTGATTTATGTTTAAACATTGCAACTGAATTGTATCGCTAAGGAAGTTGCAGCGTGGAAATGCAAGTAATAAAATAGTTGTTCAAATGTATTTTATGTCCGGTTCCCGGATCCCTAGCACTTATCAAGGAATCTTATTGATTTGTGTACAAACATACTGAGGAATGTATTTGCCAGGTTTTTCATAAGTTTTGTTTTCTCCCGCTTTGGAGCTAATATAAAGAGATGAGCTTAGTATGATTTGTTGGTTTTGATCTACCTCCTCCAGTTGTCATACCCTATCCACGAGAGCTGGGTCTCTGGGACATACAGTATGATCCAAATAGGAGGAACAAATTTATTCTTCCGTAAACTCGTCGATTTTTATTTTTCAATAGGCGCTTCATTACATCATTCATCATCTATGTGAGCGTGATAACGTCATCAATAAATTTTTTATAGGATAAAGTGGGACAATAGAATAATTGAAAGTCTTTTGAATATCTGTTTAACCATATCAACATCTAAGTGATTAATTGTATTTGAATGATGTCAAAAAATTATTCATCAAATTTTAATGCTTCCATTAACTACAACCAAATTTGAAGTAAGTTCTCAAATTGTTTACCGTCAGCTGAAATACAATGCAAATAACGAGCAGCGAAGTCTCCTCGAACGTTCACCATAACTTCAGGAGTTATTTTTGAAATCTCAATGAGTATCCGTTCTTTGAGTTCATCAAGAGTTTCTTGGTCTATTTATGTAAACTTTCTCTTTCAAGTATCCCTATAAAAAAAATCGAGAGGAGGACCTTGGTTGCCACTCAATTGCTTCTTTTCGACCTATCCACCGATCTGGGAAGACGTTTTCCAAGAATTTTCCCACCCAGACAGCATAGTGCGGTAGCACACCATCTTGTTGTAGCCATTTCTGTTTGGAAACAACCAGTTTAATTCGAGGAGACAAGCAGAAATTCTTAATATCAATACCGGAAAGCCCGACTATTCACATAAGGGTTGAGAACAAATGTAGCTTCATCAAAAAAAATTTTTAAAGCGTTTCTTGTCCATTAGAATTTCACAAAATTAAACTCGTTCTATTAAAATCTTCTTCCATTAGTTTAAGCACTGAATTCACTTTATAGGGATACCACATTTCCTTTCCTAGTGTTCTCAAAATATTTTGATGGCCAACTTCAATGTCTAATACTACTTGCCGTAAACTGGTATGGAGATTATCTTCAAACGCTTACAGAACATCTAGTTTCTTTTTTTCGGATATTTCTTCCCTACCACCCGTAGGAATGTCTTTTACTCCGTTTCTCTTGATTTTTTCTAAATTTTGCTCACTGTGGACTGTGTTATTGTGGTATGTACAATTATTGTCTCTCTCTTTCAAGTAGTGTTGTTCATATTATCCTTGTCATACTTGTGCAAATCGTATGACCTATTGAACTTTTTCGCAATCAGTATATCAAACGCATAATAATATGTGCAAAGACGATTCTTAAAGTTATTGAGTTTTGAAATAACAGGGTATATTCAAGAAAAGGCACATCCCATAACCATTCACTAGTACGACATTCTTTCAATAGATTTTTCATTAAAAGATAACGATGTTTACTAGTTTTTGACATGAAGCATTAACTAATACTATGAACTGTCAATATCTTATTTCCTAATTCCTAGGCTTGCGCCACGAGGAAATCAAACATTTGACATTAAAGCATCTCATACAAATATTTTCAGAAATTCGCTAGTCTCTAATTTACTGGGGATTATCCTAGATACAAAACTCACATGGAACGCTCACTTGGAAAAAGTTATTCATAAGGCCAGACTATCCTTGTGGACATGTCGCAGGATCTGTGGAAAATGCTGTCTGGAAGATGATGGAAACAGCAGAGCATATAATTTGGGCCTGCCCCCGCCGCGGCTTGAATCTGATGTTTGGCAGGGTCTCTTTCTCTCCCTCGAACCCGAAATATCATTCACCAATCAAACTAATCGGCCTTGTTAAGGAGCTGAATTTGTTTGATGAAATTTGGATAGGTATAAGCCACAATAGACTCTTGCGAGTCGCAGTGGAGGGCCTTATAGACCCACTCACCACAAACCTAACCTAACCTGATATACTGGGTGATTGATTAGTGCGATAAAGCTTAGTAGGTCTGTTATCATGAAAGATACAAAAAAAGTTATGGATAAAAATTGTAGATGGTAAACTATTACATACTTTGCATAGAAAAATGTAATATTCTCAAAAACTAATAACTTTAGGTAAATGAAATCCCTGTTAAAAATAAAAGTATAGTAATATTACTATTCGACAATGATATGAAATACAGGGTGATCCATTTAAAATTACTGAGAAAATAATGTACTTGAGTTTTGATTCACCATTTATTTGATTTGATAAATATCTGCAAAATCATTCCTATTTGTGAATTTTGATAATGATTAAAAGCTCCAATAGATTATTATTCTTTTACTTCTATCCAATTATACGTCGAACTTGTTGCGATTTTGACGGAAAATTGGTTACAACCTCATATTCTTGTAATAGACAAGTGAAGCTGATTTCAGTCTTGAAGTAAAATATAAGAACCTAGTTCAGGAACACCCTTTAAACTTTTTTTGGTATCTTCTACGATAATAGACCTATAGAGCTCTATCACACTAATCAAGCACACTGTATCTAAAACTACAACAATTGCTGCAGCCTGTTTGACATTTTTTTTGCATCTCCTGGATAAATTGAATGTATATACTTGAAAAATTATACTTAAATTGATTCATCTTATTTATTGATTCATTTGTTATTAGGTTACTGTAAATTAGAGTAAATCAAATAAATAATCCTATTCAAAGAGACCTTACCAAGAAAATTGACTTTTGGCAAATCATAGCTAATGAATTATTAAATTGCGGAGAAGTGGAAAAAATTGAAATTAGCTATTACCGCTGAAAACTTTACCGTTGAAGAGAGAAGAATGTCGTTTTCTGTTCATACCTTTCAAAATGGTTTGCATTCGAGCTTATGCAGTTTCTGAATAACTCCGAACCACAACCAACTGCCTCCAATGCAACAATAAATATCCAGTTTGGACGATTTTTTCAAATCCTTTCAAATCCGTTCCAATATTTTCAAATTCCAACGCCAACGAAAGCACATGTGTAATTGGTCTACGCTGGAAAATCGGTCTGTAAGCGGATTCAACTTTTCATTGGTTTTAGTTTGAAATTGAGATTTAGTGAAAAGTGGTGATATAGCTTAATGAGCTTTATGACACATGTCATGTCTAGATAGTAATATGTATTTCAGATTTTCCAAAAGTTAGTTGCTATTTAATGGCATTGATCGTTTGCTATGCATCTGTTTTGATTTGCTTGAGTTTGTGTGTGAATTTGTAGGTGAATTGTTTAGAAATTCGTTCCATATATGGTGGTTATTGTTTTTGTAGTTTCTCTTCTCATGTCTGATAATTTCCAGACCGCATTCTAGGGAATTCATTTCAATAACTTTGTCTGTAAACCCAATGATTACAATTTTTTTGGGTATCAGAAAATTGAAGTTCGGAATGTTTGAAGGAAATTAAATTTTATACAACCAGGTTTATTGGATAGTTTCATCAGTTTTAGCTTGGAATATCAGACCCAATTTTTAGAATTAATTAGAAAGAAGACGTCAAAAAATAATAGTTCAATACTATTAAACGCTTTACAAAATTAGAAAAATTCATTTCCAAAGAGCAGACAGTCCACTAAGAAGCAACAACTAGTTCTCGGGCTATATGCCCCGACATACATTGAATTACACTTCTAAAGTAAACGGGGTTGGTATATCTGTTAAGATAGAACCCACCATTCTGGTTTGCGATTGGAAGGAATAACATCACTTGTGGACCGGTTTCGGCGTATTGCGCCTCATCAGCACAAGGTAGATGATGTTCGTCTATATATCACGCTTTACTAATGTGACACTTATTTACAGTTAACTGTAATTAAGTAAATACCTACAAAACCGAGATGGTTTTTTGACGATATAGAATATTGGTTTGTGATTAGATGTAGAGATGTCGCTGTTATCACACTCTTAGCATTTCCTTAACTGAGGCTAATGTATTGGCGTGGTATCAACGTAGTCTCTGGTCCAGGATTATGCTCTCAGAGCTTCTGGACGAATATCATCTACCTTGTGCTGATGAGGCGCGAAAACGCCGAAACCGGTCCACAAGTGATGTTATTCCTTCTAATCGCAAACCAGAATGGTTGGTTCTATCTTAACAGATATACCAACCCCGTTTACTTTAGAAGTGTAATTCAATGTCTGTCGGGGCATATAGCCCGAGAAGTAGTTGTTGCTTCTCTCTTTGGAAATTAATTTTTCTAATTTTGTAAAGCGTTTAATAGTATTGAACTATTATTTTTTGACGTCTATATATCACGCTTTACTAATATGACAATTATTAACAGTTAACTGTAATTAAGTAAATTAGAAAGAAACTCGGCAAAAGCTAGAAAAAGGAGAATGTTGTTTTGAAGGTATCAATAATGAGCTAGATATAACTTCGTACGCAGATACACACTGTACGTATTCCGTTAAAAGATATACTAGTAAAACTGATCGATTTACTTTGCTTTCACCTTTAGGGTATTGACATTTGAAATGTGCCCGGAAAAAGGAATATCACACCTTGTTTTTATTTTGAAGTTACAATTTCCATGAAAAACAGAAGCACTACTCCTCTATTTTAAAATAATTTGAATCACATCGCTGTTTTTAATGGGAAAGAACAGCGAAAAAGAGGAGAAAATGAGCTAATATCCCGTGAGCGTGAGATTGAAAATTGACTCCAAAACAATATGATAAAATCGTTACTAAATCACTATGAAAAATGCGAGAAAAATGCATTTCTCATCAACCAAAAAAAAAATGTGGACGTCAACTTTGTTATTTTAAATAGAACCCAATATTTATTATTTTATTTTCGAATTTTACAAGGAATTCAAGATAACATTTGTGCATAATGTCACATATCAAAAATGAAGTATTTTCGAAATATTTCGAATTTTTTCAAAATTTTGAAAAAATCCTTGTTCACATTGAATAACGATATTTCCATTACTAACGAAGCTAGTGTCGTGAAATTGTGACCAATAAACATCAAGCACTTGCCCGATAGCTCCATAATATGTCCAACTCATTGATATTTCATACAGAGTGTTTTAAACTTAGCCGCCAACATGCACAATTTAAATCATTTATAAGCTGCTTACTTTAAATTGAACACCCTGTATTTTATCACATTTTCCGCTGTATTTTCTCCAGCAAAAATGGATTATTTAATCGACATGTTTCCCATTTTTGGTCCAATGAAAATCCACAGGTTAGTAGAGAAAGTTATTTCCAAGACAGTTGGAGTTTTAATGTTTTTTGTGTGCAATAGAAGACGATAAAATTTGAATGGTGAGAGATACTGCCACATTTTAGTAGAAGCCATACGACCGGCGTTACATGCTAGTTACATAAGAAATGGAGGGGCAGCTTCAACTTGGTATCAAAAAGATGAAGCACCTCCTCATAACTTTGGGCCTGTAGCTCAGCATCTTTACGACATGTTTGATGATAGATGGATTGCCAATCAGGGTCCGTTTCGTTGCTCAGCTCGCTCTTCTGACTTGACTCATTTAGATTTTGGTATTTGGGGTTACATTGAAAAAGAACTATGTTACTTGCTTTTAATTCTCTAACACAAGACCATATTTCCAAAATTACAAGACCATTTGAATGCTCTACTGAGATCACAGAATATACCAACAGGATATTCTCCTGCGTCCAATAGATTAGTTAAGCATTCATAAAATGGATGAATAGCGCTACCAGTTGACTTAAATTCTTGAAAACCATGCTGACTGCTTACAATTATATTATGACACTGTAAATAGGTATTAAGTCTCTTCAGGTAGCTATACTCAAATATTTTTGAAAATGTTGAAGGAACAGTAATTGGTCGATAGTTTGACGTCCTGCTCCTCTTTCCAGTTTTAATGTAATCCGGATAATCACTATTTGAAAAAGAAAGATTGACTAAATATGTTAGAGGAGACATTATAAATTGCAAAATTTTTGAAGCTTGCTTCTTATTGCACGACATAGGACTTTTGAGAAGGCTAGTGAACTCGTAAAACGTGTAACCGTTACGAAAAGTCCGTCACGCCATATTTCTGAAAAGGCTAGTGAACTCCTGAAACGTGTGATGTTACGAAAAAGCGTTCGTCACGCGATAACTCATTCAAGCGACTGTGCGCAAACTCTCTTGCCGCACTGAGCTCGCACACCCATAGGTGTGAAAAATTGTCAAAATTTAAAAAAAATGGTTAATAATTGCCAAATATTTTCAAAAATTGTAAAAAATTGTCAAAAACTGTCAAAAATGGTCAATAATTGTCATAAATTTTGAAAAATGTTTAAAATTTTTGAAAAATTGTCAAAAATGGTCAATAATTGTCAAAATTCGTCAAAAACTGTCAAAAATAGTCAATAATTGTTAAAATTTTTAAATATGGTCAAAAATTGTCATGAATTTGGAAAAATCGTCAAAAATTGTCAAAATTTTGAAAAAATGGTCAATAATTATAAAAAACTGTCAAAAATGGTCAAAAATTATTAAAAATTGTCGAAATTTTTTAAAAATTGTCAGAACTTGTCAAAAATGCTGAAAAATTGTCAAAAATGGTCAATAATTGTTAAAATTTGGGAAAATGGTCTAAAATTGTCAAAGTTTTCGAAAAATGATCAATAATTGTCAAAACTGTCATAATTGGTCAATAATTGTCAAAAATGGTCAATAATTATTAAAATTTCAAAAAATTGTGAAAATTTTGAAAAAATATTAAAATGTTTGAAAAATTGTCAAAAATGGTCAATAATAATTGTCAAAGACGGATAATTGTCAATAATTGTCAAAACTTGTCAAAAACTGTCGAAAATGGTCAAAAATTCACGAAAAATGGTCATTCTATTGTGCATAAGAAGCAAGCTTCTGTCGGCGGTCCGACGACCGCTCACCTTTTTTTTAACAAAAACGCTGGTATATCATCAAAACCATAAGATCTTTTATTTTTCAACTTAATTATTAGAAGTTCATATAATTCATCTTTATTGTATGGACACAAAAGAAAAGTCTCTTGTTTATGGTTCAACTTATCAGTATACTCTAAATCTACGCCTTCAGGTTCACACGATATATTTGAAATTATGTCATATGAAGCATTTTTTAAAAATACATTGCAGCCTCTGAAAGATTTTCAAACAAGATATTTTCGATCATACCCTAGACAGTGCCACAAAAGGATTGCAATGGTACATTGAATGCTACTACGAGATTCTGGTCAAAAATTGACCACCCATACGGTTGAAAATAAAGTAGTTCATTATTCTGTCTGGTACTAGCGGAGTTTAATCTCAATATATCGCATAACAAGGAATTTTCAGTTAGCGTTTTACTGCTATTGGTTTCCATCACAAATCTAATTGAACTTTTTCAACAATCTCATTTTTTTTCAAGTGAAGTAGTTCCCATAAAAAGTTAAGTAGCAAATATGGGAATCTTCAATCTTACACTTTTTTTGTAAACTATAAAAAAAGAGTAATCCTAATGGAAATGAAAGTAAAATCGCCAGCCCTGATATGGGGTAGAAAAGTGGCCCCGTGTGACATTAAACAATTAACCAAATAATCAGCAATAACCGTATATATATACTGTCCATTTATATAATCATATATGGTAAATTTTGTGCAGTATATCTTTTCTTTCGCAGGAAACACTAAGAACTCGTCCAACAACTTTTTTTTGGGCTCGTGATTATGTTGACTTCTGAATGCTGTTACAACAAAACTACCCGATTGTCCAATGGCATACACAAAAACCTTACATTTTGGGTCGTTTGATAATTTCATTAGTTTAGAAAACTCATAATCTTCGTACACTATTTGGGTTTTCCAGCGTTTACTAATAATTTTTCTTACAATTACTATAAACTTTGGATAGAATGTAGATATTACTTGTTATCACGTAGATCCCGAGAAATCCAATAATTAGAAGTTTGAAAACAAGTCCCTGTCCAGGCTTGACGAACAATGAATATTCAATAAACGTGAATCATTAACATCCGCTTATCCTTTGTTCACACGAATTTAGGACATCCTTAAACTTGGAATCTTAACCGGTACCTGTAATAAGATTGTGACTGATATCATGCCGCCCCAAAATATTGTGGAAGTGAAACTCTCCTTCTCAATTGTGAGGTAATGAGAACATTAACCATATCTGAACGATTGCGAGCGATGACAGGTTTACCATGCTTAATTTAAGGGGTGTCCACTTTGAAAAAACATCGATGTTTTATTAGATTCGATAAATCGGAACTATACTTCGATGACTTTCGATGTATTGGATGAAAACATCGATGTTTTGTAAACAGCGAGTACTTTTTCTAACATTATATTATAGTTCTTCTAGGCATAATGTAATGACCCATATTTTTAATCAATTTGAAGGTAAGTGCCGCCCAATGGCGTGCATATAATTTTTTTATAAATTCGAATATTGTGAAATAATGTTTTTCATTCGAATTAATATAATAGATTGAAGTTAACCTGCATACAAATCTCATAAAATTTGTGATATAATTTTCTGTAAATAATGCCCATTTAGCCAGACAATCTGAAAAAATTGTCTGCCCCGCTATTTAGCACGAATCTGTTCTAAAGTTGGTACTATTTTGTCCTTGTAAAACCCGTAAACAATCCGTTGAATTACATTTTTCGTAGCATTGTCAAACTTATTCAGTTTTTGATTTGGTCACTTTCGCTTTAAAGAATGATCCATAACAGTACCTAGTTTAATTACTTCATAAATCGTTGTAAACCCGATTTTCGTTAATTCGTGAATTCTCGCGATAACCGCATTATCAGAAATTCCAGAATTTTCCTTTTTCAAACACGCGTACATATTCAAAACAACGCGTTGACACTGAACATGTAAATATTTGTTCTGAAATTCGGCCCTATCATTTATTGCTAACTCATTTGTCTGTGGCGCCAAATTATTAGATTCCCGCGATATATCATCTTGAACTGTCGTTTCAAATGGTCTTCAAAATACCATTCCAATCAATTACCAACTAATTGTATTTGTAAAACTTACCCTAACGTCTACGAACAAATAAATATTATATTACTAACAATTCACTCACTACACTTAATCAACTAACCTTACTAAACCAACAAATAATATATATTATTGAATTTGCTGTTTGGACCCTTACTTTGTGGAATCTACTCATATTAATGTTATAAATGAAACTAACTGTTTCTAATTAATTCCACTATTTAATGAAAAAATTATGAAGATTATGAAAGGATATTGATTATTATTTCGATATTGACATATCATCGTCAGAATGACAGAAGTTACATTTTATGTGATACCTACTTGATGTTCAATATTTTGGATAGACCAAATAGTAAGTGACCTATCTTGTGATTGACTTAATATATATGAATAGAAAAAAAGAAGAAGATTTGATTTTACAAATATTAAAGCTTAGGTATTATTAGCCCTATGGGGATATCCTGGATATCTTTTTCCTATTTAAGATTAGTATAACTGTGCAATGATATAGGAAACCAAGGAAAACTATATCTGCTGATCTTTACAATTGTTACTTAAGAAGACAATTTAATAGTGAAGAGCTCCCTAGATTTATCTGTTCATTGACAACTTCATATTGTGGGTCTCTTAAGTGTCTTCTTATTTCTAGTTCTTCAAGGAAATCTAGTTCTTGTTTCTTATCACAAATAGGCAGTACTTCTAGTTCTGTGTTAGGTGTTAATGAATGTTTTGTGTCAAGAAGATGTTTTGCGTAATGTGATTTATCTGGCTCTTTTAATCTGTATGCTCGTGAGTGTTCATTGTATCTAATTTCAAAATTTCGAATTGTTTGACCAATATAGACAGAATTACATTCTGGACATTTAAGTTTATATATCCCAGACTTTTTTAATGGGGGTATTTTTGTTTTTACGTTTAACAATTTTTTACTCACATTGTTTTGTGTTTCAAAAGAAATTGCTGTATTTGTTGAACAAGATATTATCTTTGAAATATTATTAGAAATATTACCAGCACATGTGATGGTTTTGTAATTTTGTATTTCCCTAGTTTTTTCAGGAAATATTAATTGTAATGCCACTTTTTCCTCTTTTTTAATAATTAATTAATTTATTATATGTAATGGATAACCAGAATTATTTTACTTCTGATAATATATTCAAAATGAAGGTTTACCAATGGGAAGCCCTATATCACCAATTTTAGCAAACATTTTTATGGACAGTTTAGAAAGAAAAATCTTTGAATGTAACATTTCAAAAAATATATTATTTTGATATAGGTATGTAGATGACATATTAGCTTGTTTTGTAGGTAGTGAACGACAATTAGATATATTGTTCAATCATATCGATAATTTACATCCAAAAATCAAATTTACATTAGAAGTTAAAGAAAATAACTAAATCAATTTTCTTGATATTAAAATTCGAAGAGTCAATAATATACTTGATTTTTCAATTTACAGAAAACCAACACATACTGATGTGACTATACCATATAATTCCAATCATCCCATGTCACATAAAATTCAATGATACATAGAGCATTTTCAGTTCCTATGAACAAATATAATTTTGATAGAGAAATTAATATAATTAAACAAATAGCCACATCCAACGGTTATCCATTACATATAATAAATTAATTAATTAATAAAAAAGAGGAAAAAGCGGCATTACAATTAATATTTCCTGAAAAAACTAGGGAAATACAAAATTACAAAACCATCACATATGCTGGTAATATTTCTAATAATATTTCAAAGATAATATCGTGTTCAACAAATACAGCAGTTTCTTTTAAAACAGAAAACAATGTGAGTAAAAAATTGTTAAACGTGAAAACAAAAATACCCCCATTAAAAAAGTCTGGAATTTATAAACTTAAATGTCCAGAATGTAATGCTGTCTATATTGGTCAAACAATTCGAAATTTTGAAATTAGATGCAATGAACACTCACGAGCATACAGATTAAAACAGCCAGATAAATCACATTACGCAAAACACCTTCTTGACACAAAACATTCATTAACACCTAACACAGAACTAGAAGTACTGCATATTTGTGATAAGAAACAAGAACTAGATTTCCTTGAAGAACTAGAAATAAGAAGACACTTGAGATACCCACAATATGAAGTTGTCAATGAACAGATAAATCTAGGGAGCTCTCCACTATTGAATTGTCTTCTTAAGTAACAATTGTAAAGATCAGCAGATATAGTTTTCCTTGGTTTCCTATATCATTGCACAGTTATACTGATCTTAAATGGGAAAAAGATATCCAGGATATCCCCAAAGGGGTTATAATACCTAAGCTTTAATATTTGTAAAATCAAATCTTCTTCTTTTTTTATTCATATATATTAAGTCAATCACAAGATAGGTCACTTACTATTTGGTCTAGCCAAAATATTGAACATCAAGTAGGTATCACATAAAATGTAACTTCTCTCATTCTGACGATGATATGTCAATATCGAAATAATTATCAATATCCTTTCATAATTTTCATAATTTTTTCATTAAATAGTGGAACTAATTAGAAACAAATAGTTTCATTTATAACATTAATATATATTATATTATTAATACTTTTCTACTTTAGACCAACTACACTTTTCTACAACTAAGAACTCACTCAAGTATATCATTGATAATATTTCTCTACAACACAATTATTCACGCACACCGCTGGATGTTCAGAAACTCAGGTCAGGCCAGATGTTCAACAGTTGCATTTTCCAGTTGGCCGAGTTAAAACTGTCCGGTTACTTCGTTATATTATGCCAATTTTAAGCGACTTATTTTAGTGCTTACTAATAAATTTATATTATGTACATTTTTCCAAATATTTCCAAACTAGCTTTCTAAGAACATCACGAACTAACAGTTAACTGAAGTAAGGAGAACATTTGTATACAGAGCCTAACAATTCTAGAAAATATATCCGACAACATTGCTTTATTTTACTGTCGTTACACTGACATTGGATCCACTATATAAAGCTGTAGTCATGTGAAAAGTGATACATCTCAAAACAGGTCATCCTTTCGGAGACAAAATTTTTGTATATGACGGGCTGAATGCATTATTTTGTTGAAGTTTAGATTTTAATTTTTCAACCAAATACAATTCAATGTTTTTAAACATAGAAAGCATAGAAGCTCGCCTGGCTCGCCGGCCGACATGACAAACAAAAAGTTTTTTATTGTCACTGATTCTTGGGCAGTGCTGTCAACATCATTTCTTAATTCGGTATAAGGCCTTAGTACAAGTTGGCCAAGCCGGCTCGCCCAGCTCGTTTTGACAGATTTGCGGGGCGGTTTTGATAGATGTCACAAACGCAAACAGGCCTAGTACACGTTGGCCCTCGACGGCATTATATTGTCAGTCTACTATTGAAAAATAAACTTGTCTATTTCAAAACAAACATACAGAAAAGAAGATTTTAGGTAAAATTTCAGTGGTCAAACTTGAGTTTTTGTGAAATAAACTGGTTATCATCGATTCCATGTTTTATAAAAAAACATCGATACATCGAGTATATCGATAGCTTTTCAAAACATCGGATCGATTCGATGTATCGCATTGTAAAGATAGATGTTTTCGATGCATTGATGTATACCGAATATCCCTAAGCAGCTTAAATCGGAAAATGCTGGATAATGTTCGCAAGCGATTGGATCTGGTATACGTGCCCCATAATAACATTTTGAAACCAAACTTAACTACGCCGCACTGATTGCACTGACAAAATCTTTGGGTATCATGTACATGTATGCACATGATTATCATCCATATTGTTCGTATTTGCTTACAATTATTTTCTTCATTATATAATTTGGGACTCGGATTTTTTATGAAATATAAAAATAAGTTTCCAAAAACTTAGCAGACAGTTTACAATTTTAAGACACGGTTGAGAGGATATCAAGGAAAAACCGACCGCAAATATTATTTGGATTGAATATATACAGGGTGCGGCACTGGGAACGAAACAGATTGAAAGATTTTTTTCTTGGAAAAAATGCACAAATTGTCGATTTTTATTCGTCCCGAATAACCTGACTGCTGGGGTCTGGTTGAAGCCAACATGGTGGATTGGGCCCGCAGTGAGGCACTAACCTTTCGACATGGATCAACTTTGGCTTACTCCTCGCTAACAATTGGATGCGGTAGACTAGGTCATTGATTTTCTTGAGAACGGTGTAGGGGCCTTCCCAGTTTTGGGGGGTCACCCCTCAAGAAACTTGTGTTTGTAGTATGCACGTCATGTCTAGCCTTCACCCTATCGTTGCAGAGCTTCAAACGTTCACGAGCAAAATTGTGGACCCTTTCCAATTTTTCTTCCAAGCTTTCTATGTACATAAGAGGTGTGCGTTTTTTGGTTTTTTCATAAGGAGGAAGTCTTCCGGATAAAAGATCATGGGGAAGCTTCATTTCTCTTCCAGTGACTAGCATAGATGGACTGACTATAACCGGTTGATTCGTGCTCAGAACTTCTATAAGCTAGCAGAAATGGAGGAACTGAAGTGTCCCAGTCTTTTTGGTTCTTAGAGACATTGAAAGATATAGGCAAATAGTCATATGATGTCTTTATACCATTCAATCGGACTGTGGGTGGAGAGGCGTAGTGTGTATTTTCTTAATGTCTAATGTCTTCATCAACTCCTGCCATAATTCGAATTCAAAATTTCGTCCTTAATCACAATGCAATTCCAGAGGGACTCCGTGTCTCGCAATAACGTTGGTTACAAAAGCCTCCTCTACTGTCGTCGCTTCTTGATTAGGAAGATGTGGTATCTCGGGCCATTTGGAAAAATAATCCATTACAACCATCAGGTATTTCTTTTCCCTTTCTGTCAAAGAAAGTGGACCGAAAATAATAATTGCAACTCTTTCAAAAGGCTCTCCGTGTCATTTTTCCCCGGCTTCTTGTTTTAGGACCTTTTCTACTATTGCACAGATCACATTCGTTGCACCAATCTTCTACGTTCCTTCGACAGTTGACCCAATAATATCTTTCCCGAACTCGTGCCAGTATTCTTTTAGTACAAAATGTCCTCCTGAGTGGCTACTATGAAGTTATTCTAACACACTTTTGTTGTTTGATCTTGGCAGTTCCAATGGGTGAACTGTACGTACTCCATAGGGGCTTTTCCATCTTCGATGCAATATCATGAAGATACAGTTAAGTCCACTGAACCCAATCCTCTTTTAAATGTCCACTATATCTGGCTACCTCTTGCCAAGTAGGTTTGATCGTGGTTATTCTTCCACTAGGGTTTCCTTTTCTTCAAGCCGTTTACAACACCGACATTGTCGTTCTAAGCAAGGTCGCCTGGAAAGTATATCGGCATTGCTATGTAGACGTCCTTTCCGGTCTACTATTACAGAGTTATATTGCTCTCTATCCACCTAGCAACTTAACCTTCAGGCTTCTTAAAAGTTCGTTATTGGTGGCGCAATAATTATTCTCAGCCTTTCCCATGATTTTACTAAAGTATGCAATCACTTTCTCTCCGCCTTATTTTTCTTGTAACAGCAGGGCGCCTATGCCATGTTGGGATGCATCACAATCCAAATTAAATGTTCCTTTCTCCTGTGGGTAGGCTAAAATCGGTGCTGTGGTCAATCGTTTCTTCAACTACTCTACGAAAGCATTTTGACAATCCAGCGTCCAGTCAAATTCAATGCTGTTCTCAGTTAGTCGATGAAGAGGTTTAGCAATTCGACCAAAGTCCTTGACAAATTTTCGGTAATATGAACAAAGTCCAAGAAAATTCCTTATTTCCTTGGTTTAGGCCAGTATTTAATAGCTACAATTTTTTGCGGATCGGTTTCAATTCCTTCTGCGAAAATGATATGTCCCAGATAATATGCCTCCGTTTGGAACAGTGAACACTTCTTGGGATTCAGTTATCAATTGGCATTTCTCAACCTGTCAAATACTTATTCAATAATTTTCAAATGCTCATCAAAAGTCATCGTTTTCCAGGTTAATCCTCTCAAAACCAAGACAGTTCTCGACGATAGTTTTAGATGATTCTAGATGTATGTGTTCTTCTTTATTTTCATGGACCTCTACATATTCTCAGTACAGGTCCGACGTAACAATATCATCAATTGTCATACATTCCTCCCCTCCCCTCTGTCACTACCACGAGGAAAATACTAAGTGTGACATACCATTAAAAAGATAATTGCATAAGGAATTCGACTATGTCACAGTTTAAATAATGACACTCCCATCTGATTGCCAAATTTAACAATTCCGCACAATGTTTTCGTAGCATGAAAATAGAAATTTTTGTTTTGTTCTTTGTGCCACACACGTAGTGAGAGAATGACTGAAAGAACTGGGGAATCAATTTAGAGCCGTGTGAAAAAGGCGCATCGAACAACAACTTGCTCGATGGTCCTTTAGATCTTCTACAGTGAACCTACTGTCAGTAAATAGAATTGTTCTTTCATATATCAAAGGTTCACCGACAAAGTCAATGGAGTCCTTAGGTCCGTAGCCATAAAAAGCATTCTTACTGGTGACATAAATATTTTTCACTTAGGTCAATAAAAGCTACAACCCACAACGAAAATAAGGGTATGTTTCAGTCTCCTTGTTGTCATTCTTCCCAAACTTAGATGTGTCTATCAGCTGCCATTCGGGGCTTGTTACGTTTTTTGTCTTGAAACTATTTTATTTTGCTATATACTAATTTAAATTTCTTTTATATACTTTGAAGTTGTAGATTTTGCAACAAGTGTAAAAGAACTGACATTGCCATTATGTTTGTGACATTTGGCCACTAAGCTCGGTTTATAAACTTTAATCATACTTTAAACAAAAGTTCAGAACATATCATGAATATTCTTCAAATGGTTAATGTTTTGTTGAATTTAAATAATATAAAACTAACCAAATCCACAGTAACAGTCAGTGAAACGCCAAATACACACCGAATTTCACGTTTAAAACTTTGTAATTAATATTACTTGTCAGATAGCTCCAACTTTTCTACCAAAAACTCACAGGATGAAGTAAATCCGCTTTCACTTAAACCATCAACTAATTAGTTTTTAAAAAGTTTTGTTAGATGGTCCAAGCTAGACTCGATCATTAAAACAGTATATTTTTTGGTTTAGTATGAGCCATACACATAAGTATAAGTATACACACAAGTATAAGTAACTTCCATTAATATGAAATAATGACTATATTAATATAAATTTTTCTTTTTAATTCAATTAAATCTCATTAGATTTGGTGTTATGATTGTTGAAGCTATTTCATTATAGTTACGTTGTTTTTCACTTGATATACACTAAGGTCTACTCAGATAGGTGGATTATATATATTTTCAGTTTTTGATTGATGTTAGATATGATTTTTTGATTAAAGCATTTTTCTAAAAGTTTCTACAGTTTTTTCCTCAGTGAAGTTAATGAATTAAAAAACAGTTAAGTTCACGGACAGTAACTTTAACAATGATAAAAAGTGATTCTCCAAGGTGTGGTGTGTGCAACGTATACTTTAGTGTCTAGAATTTTCTAGGAGAGTGTCCTAAATACAACGGAGAAACAGAAACATTCACCTTGTTGAATATTTTGAGTGAAAAGTGCAAAATTGAAATTGTAATCAAATTCCTAAAATATACAAATATGTATTCCCAAAAAAAAACATGTATTTGTAATCAATAATGTACTGCTGCTAATAACCCTCAGTGGTTGATGCAGATAGAATGTGTGTTGAATTGAAAACAACGGACTTTTCACTCTGACAGACATTTGGAAAAGTGGTTGGAAAAAAAAGTATTGTCCAGCTTTTTTAGTTGTGGATGGAGCAAAGAGTCTGAATTTTCAATGGCCAAGGGTTCATTTCCAAATTACATTCAATTGAAATCTAGATGAGAACCATGTTATCTACATTGAGAAATATTTGCAATGAAATTGAACAATGGATCTACAAGTGAGATCTGGAAGTATTATAAAAATTTCATTTATAAGAGATATATTTCTTGTTCTTTCTAAAAGGGAAAAGTGGAAGATATTACAACACAATGAGGAAATTTCAATTTTTTTTAGCGATGAATTTCCATAGATTTTCCCTTACAAAGCATACTAGCGCTAAAATTAAAAAGATTCGGTAATTGATAAGTGAAAAAATCAATCTCCAATTTTATATTCCGCCCCGTCCCAAAAATACCGTGTAACGTCAAAGTACGGAGAGACGGCATAATCGATTCACCTTTTGCTTAAACACACGCTCAATAATAATTTATATAGTAGAGATGATCATTTTCACAACAACAATAATGAGATGCTGGTATCTCATACTGGCATCGGATGCCAAAATCGCTGCCTACGTTATCACTAACGCAATGAGATGCAAACTGAAACGAAGTAGGGCAGAAGATGGAGTTGGCTGCATAAAGCGCCATTTTATTCGCTAAAAATCTCTGTGTTTGTTGACAGTTGTATTTTGTGGCTGTTTTGTATTGATTTGAAGATCCCCATTATAATGGAGGAGATCGAACTCATACGGGAAAATTGACAAAATCTGTCCTCAAAATCGTCTATCTAAGCAGTTTGATTTTTTACCCCGGCGTCGCGCATTGGAGCTCCTGGACCATTTTAAAATTGTAACGACAATAACCTTCCTTTTCAATAGTGGTTGGTAGTGCAGATTATTTAAAACGAAGACGTGAATTTGATTTGATTCAAGAAAATCAGAGTTTTTTCAGTTACCAAAAGTAATTTGAAATATTCAAAGATAAATAATGTAGGAAAGATTATTTATTATGATAGACTAAAACTATGTACCTAGCTTGTGAGACGTTTAGAAAAAGCACAATTGCAGACAAAATACTTTATTTTTGCTGATGATATTATTATGTTCTATACAAGTACAATTTAAGAAGCATGGAAGAAAAAAGGTAAACTATGATTTGAAGAAAAACCAGAGATGGTTGATAAGGAATGAGCTGTAGTAATAATTTGAAAAAATTACTGGTATGTTCTTTATACAAAAAATATGAATTCAGTTGATATTCAAATAAGAATAGGAAATGGAAATATGAATGAGGTGAGAACATAAATTGAAGCAAACATGTACAACAAAGAGAAAAAAAGTTATGTATATAAGAAGAGCTCCACGAAGCGAAATGATTTTACGGCAATTATTTAAACATTTTTTTTAGTTTAGAACGATGGAGGAAGTTTGAAAAAATTTTGTTAATTAACAATCGTCTAGCATATTGAAAAATTTGTTTTTATGAAAATTTCCAACGGGAATCAATTCATTAAAGTGTTTAGATTATACTATAATTTTTTTAGATTTTTCAATTAACTTTAAGTACTTAAAAAAATTTTTAAGTGACGTACTCGCTTTCGAGGCCGTGCGCGCAACCTAACAATGGCGCGCGGAGGACTATTCTCAGCGTTAAATTAAAATTATAAATAATGGAGGTACAGTTCCGGGAGTTGGAACTTTTTTTTACTAAATTTCCCCATCTTCAAGGATCTTTTTTAGAAATTTCGAAAAAATTTATAATTCACGAACAATAAGCTAAAAACCAAACACTATTTTTTGAAGGTGTTTAATTGTTTATAACCTTTGGAATTTTTTATGGGCTAATTTAATTATTTGGCACAATGATCTAGACATTATTCCGGATCGAATGAGCTAAACCACATAATTTTAATAAAAGTATGTAGAATTAACACCATTTTAAGCTTATAGACTAGACTATATATTGAAAACCTGTGCATGAACTAGTGTCATCACTAAGTTATTGTCATCTACATACTGCAATTTGTATGTTTGCCAATTTGAATGTTCTGTTGCTAAATCATAGTTGTAACAGCACAGGTAGATTGTAGTGCAAATAGGACAGTAAGGAGCCCTTAAATGTTTAGCGTGAAACTAATTCACTTTTACTTGTGGTGTTCTCACTAAGGTAGATTAATAGCAAGTATTTGAGACACATCATTTCATATAGCTTGTAGAATATACCACAGTTCAAAACACCATCAAACGCTTTAGTAATGCCTAGAAAAATAGCAGCACTATGTTTTCATCATAATCTAGAAGTTTGCAAGTCAGGTTCGATAGTGAATGTTTAGTTGAGCATTTTCTCTAAAACCAATCTGGAACCAAGATATATATATATATATATATATATCTGTACCCCAGAGGTAAACTGAACTATCTCCATTTTAACGAAAATCGGATTTTTAGTGATACTGACATACATTTTTACAGGGAATCAGAAAAAAATACTTTTAAAGTCAAATCCAAACAGAGTAACGAAAAAACCGAAGGTATACTGTACTAAGTCACAAAGTCATTGAGAGGTGAACTATATCAAAAGGAGGTAGTATTTTTGGGCTGCTGTACTATCTCCATTAAAGGTACACATGGTATAAAACTCAAGATACTATCTCCACCAAAAAAACTGGAAGGTGTAATGACACAAGGAGAAAAATCCACCTAATAAAATATCAGCCCACATAAAAGAGAGCATAAGAAGTCACATATCACAATTTCCCACTGTTCAATCACACTATAGCAGAGAACGCTCATCTAAAAAATATCTGGATAGCAAATTAAAAAATTTCCAAGATGTACGAAATGTACAGGGAAGAAATGTTGGGAAATATTGTTGCTGAAAACGAAATCCCTAAAGCTAGGCCTTTTTCTGGGATATTTAATAATGAATTTAACTACTCTTTCAAACTCCCGGATAATGATACATGCGACAAGTGTGATGAATTTCTAGTAAAGTTGAAGAATTCTTACAGGGAAAAAAGGCAACAAATTCAAGAGAGATATGATCAGCACTTGCCAGAAGCATCAAAATGGTCCGACCTGAAAAGCAAAAATAAATAGTCAAAATAGTACAAATAAAAAGTGCCTCACGGTAGATCTAGAAAAATGTTTGCCTGCCTGCCTTAACAAATGCCCAAAGTTTTTATTCTTCAAAGCTATGAACCTTCTATTATACAATTAGAAACACGACTAAAAACATTACTGCATGTTGAATGTAGGATGAAAGTGTAGCAGGGAGAGGTGGCAATGAAATCGCCTCATGTTTGATGAAATATTTGGTAACCAACATTGAACAATCAACTGAAGAAGTAACAATTTGGTCCGATAATTGTCCGTATCAGAATCGGAACATTAATGCCATTTTGGCTCATGCCGCACTTTTAAAACTAATTCCAACTTTGAAGGTAATAAATCACAAATACCTGCTAAGAGGGCATACTTATCTTGGAGTTGACAGCGATCAATCGCTTATAGAAAAGGCCAAAAAAAAGATGCATAAATTCCAGATTATAACACCATGGGATTAACAACAGCTTGTGAGACTGGCCAGTAAGATTTACTGTGGTTAACATGGATATAACAGATTTTGAAGATTACTTGTCTTTGATTAATGGCACTAACGCACCACTTATTCAAAGAAAAAAAATATGAAAACGAAAAAGAATTCAAAATTTCACAGGTGGTTCACCTGCAAGTTCGGTCTGAACAACCAGGCAAAGTTTTCTGCAAGAATTCTTTTAAAGAAGAAGATTTTGATGTCCTGGATTTAAACCAAAATATACGGAGTCTGCGGCATTTCCAGGCGAGATACCAGTTATTAGAAATGCACCAGAACCTATTGGGGAAAAAGTGTACATATCTTCAAAACTTATTAATATGGTTGCCCAAAATGTTTTGCGGTTTTTACCAAATTCTTGATCGTGATAATAATATTCCGGGTGATGAAGATTAGTATTCAGATAGGTTAGGTGAAAAAAAAATAAAAATTTAATAGGGGAACGTTGGGTAAAACGGGATACTTAGTGTTCTAGGTCTCATATCTTTATGAATAAAGCAATGCTGGGAACTTTTTTCTTTGCTCCAGTTTCAGTTATTAATTGACTTTTGATTAATACCATTTTTTATGCAAAAAACAGAAGCCACATGAGAAAAGAATATGTGTAATAAAAAAGTAGCAATTATCCCGTTTTATCCATTTAGTCGGATAAACGGGATACTTAAGCTTGTATAGTTTCCATAACGTTTAGTCCTCAGCAAGTAAGACAGAACATAATAAATAAAGAAAAATTATTATTATTATTCTTAACAATATAAAAGGAAAGGTGATTAAGACAAATTATTCAAATATGTTACTGACAGAAGTCACAGGTAAAAACTTCGTCTTCGTCTTCCCCCGCATGCTTCATGGTCCCAGCCTTCGCAATGTTGGCACCTTATCCAACCTTCTTCTGCTTTAGAGTTGGAATAAAGTTTGCTGCAAAATATACAGGCTGCTTCTTCGCTTTCATCTTCTGAACTTGAATCATTACTTTCTCTCGATTTCCTTCTTTTTATATTTTTTCGACTCTTGGTATAATTTTGCTTTTTGTCTCTCACGCTCGTTTCTTCTGCACTGATACTGTCTTTCTTCTTTAGTTTCTTTGCTTTCACGTCTTTTCTAGTCGTCATCTCATTGTCATTTATTTTGCCCTTTTTTATTCAGTTTGGCTATATGGACTGTTTTTTCTGCATCTCCTAAGTTTAACTTTGGCTTCTTTGTAGGAAGTCTTTTAGAAATTGATTCCTCAAGTTCCTCTTTATATTGTGTCGATGTTAACACTGCAGTTTTACCCCTCCTTCTGTCATTTATATTTAATTTAGGTTCAGAATGAGAAACTGGAACAACCTGCTGTGGCATTATAACGAAATTCTATGTGGTATGGGAACATGAAGGAGTCGAATTTGCATAAAACTGCTCTGTAGAAATCGTTAAGCTTGGTGGCTTTCTCAGTGGTGCTCTCGGTAAACTTCTTGGGGGTGTCCTCGGTGGTGTTCTCAGTGGTGTCCTTAGTAGTGTTCTAGGTGGAGAGTTTCTAGGTTCTGGTAACTGCTTATCATTTATTTTACCTTGAGTAGCCCTATTTGTAGTCTCGTCCGGTTCAAACATCCAGCCTGGGAAAATCTCTGGTTTTTCTAAATCCGCTAACTGCGGTTTGGACGCTAGCGGCTTTCATAAAAGCATTTCCGAAAAGTTTGCCCATTTGAGAAATAGTAATAGGCCTGCCTGGATGTTGTTGCATCCATCTTTGGACCTCTGAACTGTAATACGTGCTGAGTGGTGACATAAAACTTACGTCTAGGAGTTGTAGACGGTGTGTTGTATGCGGTGGAAAGCACAGTAACACAACACCGTTATACCTAGCTCTATGAATTAGTTTGGTATGAGTGACATGGCCATCAAGAAGCAAATGAGCGGGTTTTTCTTTAGAAGGGTTGGAAAAAGCAATGAATTTATCGAACCAACTCAAAAATATTTCCGTGTGCATCCACCCTAATGGATGGTAATGAGCTGTACTACCAACAGTTCTGGCTTTGCCCTAGCTCTTGGGAAAACGACCAATGGTGGCATGAATGCACCACTGGCACTCATACAGATCTCCACTGTAACCTGAACTCCACGTTCAGCCGAAGACAAGCAGCAGACTTGTCGCTTTCCACGCAATGATAAACATTTAGACCGTTTTTTTGGTACTGTCATAATCCCTGTCTCATCGACGTTATAAATACGCTCAGGGGGTATTTTGTGTTTCTCCATCGTTTCAGTAATCAGCGAGAAATTTTTTTTACGAAAGGCCTATTGAAACCCATTGCCCTATCAATTGAGATTGGCTCAGGAGATCGAAGTTTAATATTCGGATACCGATTGAGAAAAGCATACAGCCATGCTCTACCAGCCGTTTTCTTGCTCTTATTAAATCTATCAGACAAGCCGTTGCGTTCTACTAATTCATATGCCAAACTTCTTAATGCATCGAGAGTTAAACCAAACAAGCGAGATTCCATACACAAAATATATTCAACAAATTCATTTTCCTGAGCAGGACTTAAAACCGGTTTATGACGTGCTAGTCGTTTCTTTGCTGAATCCTCTCTGTTAAGATCACCCTGTTTATTTTTCTTCACCCTTGCTTCAATGGTTGTACGAGGAACCCCATACTCTTTAGAAGCTTTGAGATACCCTATTCTTCCCTCCAGTACCTCCTCAACAGCCTGACGCATACTGTTCTCATCCTAAGAATTCCTTTGCGTTTTTCTTGTATACTTTCCCATTGCAATTCTAGCCTGAAAAAGACATTGACGATTGGGATTCCTCCCGTTTTACCCAATCACACAGAGTATCCGTTTTTACCCAACTGTGGATTGCTAAAATATGTTGCTATATTTTAATAAAAAACAAAGCAAATTCCCAAAACCTATTGTGCATAACTATAGTAAACAAACACAGTATCCCCTAAATCTACTTACCTTCAATTCATTTTGGCTGTAAACTAGAAAATCATCGTTTGAAAGCAAGCTAAATATTTTAGTTTAACCTCACAATTCAACTCATCCACCTCTTACGCCATCTAGAATGAAACTAGAAATGGTAGATGACTTGCTGGACATCGGTAGGTACCGAGAGTTATCAGTCACGGTCATATCCGATAGATGGTACTACTTGTTTTGAAATGAAACAGGGTATCCGGTTTTACCAGACCATCCTATTTTACCCAACCTCCCCTTAGTGATAATAATGAAAAAATGGACTTTTTATCATCCACAATATATCAATAGTGATTGAACGTTAGTATTCGTATTTTCTACAAAACGATCAGAAAAAAATACTAACTCCTACGCCTTTTTTAAAGTAAATTGTACTAAGTCACATCTGCTGAAATTTTCAATACCAACTCCCTAGCTCTTTCCACCAAGCCCATCACCCTGCCCAGTGCCAAGATGCAAGATTTCTTCTTCGTAAACCCGTGCTGGTTTATTCTAAAACCCCCATTCCTACCAACTTCCTCCTCAATCCTATCCTTTATTATCCCCTTCATTAATTCAATCATTATGCGTTTCAGGTAACGTGAGTTTGTTCAATTTTTTGAATCGTCCATAAATAACGATAATTGGAAAAATGGATATATTCTCCAGTTTAGGACCCGAATAATATTAGCTAATGCTTCATAAATATTCAATATTTATTTTGTGGAAATTACTTATTTTCAATAATTAAAATTTCTACTAAATGAAAAATCACATATTCAGTAGTGTTTGCGCAGTCATGTTACTGCTAGTTTCAATAACCTATTCATGTTTATTGTATTACACCAAAAACAGCAAATCATATTATAAATTGTTATTCCGAAACCCGTAGAAACCAACAGAAACCAGTGGCAATAAGTTTGAGCTGTCTGCAAAGTCTACTAATATTTCATCTTTATAGTTAGTTGGTTTTAAACACTTATGTGTGTTCTAAACCTAAACAATGCTGACTCCATAGGGAACAATTAAACGGAAAAGTAATGTTCCGTGAAACTGCGAAAATTATTTTGTATATTCAAGTTAAGAAGACAAATAGAAATTATTTATACATCCAACGGCTGAACAAATCGAACATTTAAAATATTTATATAGCTCCTCGCATTCAATCTTCCTTCGATTTTCCGACACATTCCTAAACCTCCTCTATACATCCAAGCCCAAACATTTACAGAGAATCGTCCAGACAGATATAATTTTCATACTTCGAGGCGGTCTACAAACTCATGATGTGATTGGAATGCTTTTTATCAGAAAAAATTAACCAGCCCCAAAAATTTTAAGTATCGTTTAAAACATAATTAGAGGCAAATGTTAACCTACCTTGTCTATATTCTTCATCAAGTTTGTATTTTCGGGCGGCAGCACAATTCTTTGAATTTGTCTTTCTAATTATTCCTAATGCGGTTGATAATGAAGCATTGAAGTTTACTGCAACTTTTGCATGTCTTGCCGTATTAAGGAGATTTTCCCTTAACCCTCCGTCGGGAGCAATAGTAGATTTTCCGAGTTTGGGCGCAATGCATCTCTTAGATTCATGAGCGAGATTTTTTTCGTTGCAATTTAATTAGAGTAAAAACTGAATTAAAAACTATTGTATTGTTTTAATGAAGAACTTTTTACAAAAATAGATTAAAATGTCATCGATATAAATCTGTGAGATTAAATGCGCCCGACGGAGGGTTGAGTAATCAGTTGATGCTTCTCCACTGTAGTTATAACTGGTCTTCCAGTTCCTATTTTTATGATAACAGTTTGATCGTTATTCCACCTTTTTTAATGTTTTTAATCGTGGTTTTACTTCTATTAAATTCTTGGGCCAGTAGTCGAATAAAACAACCATCCTCTATTTTGAAAATTACTCACATTTTATCAAACTCACTTAAATGGGCTGGCATCGTGGATAATGCCCTTTGAAAAATTTGATGCATGTGACTGATTGTCGTTTTGATTAGTTGAGCTAGGTTTACATTGGGAAAAAAAGTGTACCAGTTTTATATGACACGCAGTATACCAACTGTTATGATTATTCATATTATGTGATATCAAAATAAGTTTCCTATATTTTTGATGATGTATTTAGTGATTTGCCAACACAATTTAGTTTTCAAGGCTTAACACAAATTTTCACTTTTTTGATCTTTATTAAATGCAATTTTAAAATGAAACACTTGATTTTATTTTACCCAAAGGAAATGAAAGTATTTCTGTGTAGATACTCTACTCGAGAAGGTTAAATCTAGATTTACTTGACATATACTGGGAGAACTGAATAACCACAAGTCTGTATAAAATGGAAGTATCTTAAGACCCTTAAGACATACAATGTAAGAGCTACTAACAAATGAAACCACAATGTAAGCTGGAATAAAATTGTCCCAGAAATTAGAATTATTACAGATAGGTAATTATTTTTATTAGCTTTGAAGAGTTCACGTATAATTTCAGTGCAAGTAGTAAAATATCATTGAATATTGACCTTAATGGGGTGCAAAGGAATAAAAAAATTATTGCTGAAAGCGGATTTCCGTTCATACGCAGAACGGCGATGTTCTATGACTTCCATTTTCCATTTTCATTACAAACCAGAATGGTTGATCAGATCTTGTAGATCATACTAACCCCTTTTAACTTAAAACTATTATTTAATGTCTGTCGGGGCATATAGCCCGAGAAGTAGTTGTTGCTTTTTAGTGAACGGGTATACTTAAAAAAAAGGTGAGCGGTCGTCGGACCGCCGACGGAAACTTGCTTCTCATGCACAATAGAATGACCATTTTTCGTGATTTTTTCAGCATTTTTCAAAAATTTTATCAATGTTTGACCATTTTTGACGAATTTTGACAATTATTGACCGTCTTTGACAATTATTGACCGTCTTTGACAATTATTGACCATTTTTGACAATTTTTCAAAAATTTGACCATATTTGGCAATTATTGACCATTTTTCCAAAATTTTGACAATTTTTCCAAATTTTAATAATTATTGACCATTTTTGACAATTATTGACCAATTTTGACAATTATTGATCATTTTTGACAATTTTTCGAAAATTTTGACCATTTCAGACCATTTTTCCAAATTTTAACAATTATTGACCATTTTTGAGCATTTTTGACAGGTTCTGACAATTATTGACCATTTTTGACAATTTTTCAAAAAATTTGATCATTTTTTAAAAAATTTCACAATTTTTAATAATTATTGACCATTTTTGACAGTTTTTTATAATTATTGACCATTTTTCCAAAATTTTGACCATTTTTGACCATTTTTCGAAAATTTTGAAAACATTTGGCAATTATTAACCAATTTTTCAAAATTTTGACAATTTTTGACCATTTTTCAAAATTTTAACAATTATTGATTCTTTTGGACTATTTTTGACGAATTGTGATTGGTTTTGACAATTATTGACCGTCTTCGACAATTATTGACCATTTTTGACAGTTTTTGACGAATTTTGATAATTATTAACCGTCTTTGACAATTATTGACCATTTTTGACAATTCTTCAAAAAATTTAACATATTTGCCAATTATTGAACATATTTTCAAAATTTTGACAATTTTTGACCATTTTCCAAAATTTTAACAATTATTGATTCTTTTGGACTATTTTTTACAATTTTTGACGAGTTTTGATTGGTTTTGACAATTATTGTCCGTCTTTGACAATTATTGACCATTTTTCAAAAATTTTAAATATTTTTCAAAAATTTTGACAATTATTGACCAGTTTTTACAGTTTTCGACAATTTTTCGAAAATTTTCACAATTATTGACCATTTTTGACAGTTTTTGACGAATTTTGACAATTATTAACCGCCTTTGACAATTATTGACCAATTTTGACAATTATCCAAAAATTTAACATATTTGGCAATTATTGACCATTTTTTCAAAATTTTGACAATTTTTGACCATTTTTCAAAATTTTTACAATTCTTGATTCTTTTGGACTATTTTTGACAATTTCGACGAATTTTTACTGGTTTTGACAATTATTGACCGTCTTTGACAATTTTCGACAATTTTTCAAGAATTTTAAACATTTTTCAAAAATTTTGACAATAATTGACCATTTTTGACAGTTTTTGACAGTTTTTGACAATTTTTGAAAATATTTGGCAATTATTAACCATTTTTTCAAAATTTTGACAATTTTTGACCATTTTTGACAATTTTTCACACCTATAGGTGTGCGAGCTCAGTGCGGCAAGAAATATTGCGCACAGTCGCTTGAATGAGTTATCGCGTGACGAACGCTTTTTCGTAACATCACACGTTTCACGAGTAGCCTTCCTAAAGGTCCTATGTCGTGCAATAAGAAGCAAGCTTCAAAAACTTTGTAATGCGTTATACTATTATTAAGCATAATAGTATTAGGCAAAACATTGTCAAAAGTCAAATTTTTCCTGGCGAATTCGCGCACGAGCTGGACTGACGGACTTGAGGGTAGTAGTACTGCGTATTTTAGTGATAAGCTGCGCGATGTTTTGTGACGTTCAACGACATCGCCGTTCTGCATACTAGTGGAAATGCGTCTTCGGGAATAGACTTTCGCCGCTTAACCGACATCTGTCACTTTCATGCTGTAGTGAGGTTAGGTTGGACTAATATTTTTTACTTTATTGGGTGATATACCAGCGAATAATTTGCCCAGCTAATACAGGAAAAATACTACATTCTTGCTCTAGGCAATCGAATATCTCCAAATGGTTACACATGAACTAAACATGACTAGTTGAATCATCATCTTTCAAATCTTTAAAATTCTTATTGGGCGAGCATATTAGTGGGAATCACTCAACACAAAGTTAAAAATGTTAATTTGTGTTAATTGTGCATTGTTTAATTTGCGCATTGTTAATTGTGCATTGTTAAATTGCGATTTAATGGACTGAAAACTTCTTCAATTGAGTTGAGTGATTTTTTAATAGAGACACACCTAAAGGGTAAGTCACCGCCCAACCTTCAATGCATACTATGGTCGCAGGATTTAATTTTTACAGGGTAATATATTGTTACATCCTCTACTTCTTAAACTTTATTCATTTCTACAACTTTAAATTTCAATACAAATAACATCTTACTATCACAACACAGAACACAAATTTCTAATACTTCAGAACTAAACTCACTAATGTCAATTGTCCCTCCTTTTATACTTTTCACCTGTTCCAGACAGTTCTAGACTTTCCGATGACGGTTCTAGATGATTCTAGATATATTATTAGGGTTCCACAGAACCGTAAAGTTGTAACCTTTACCCAAGGGGTCAATTGTTACTAGTGATTTTAAACGAAACCGCAGGGGAACAAAATTGTCAATAACTACAAGTTATTACTAAAATACACAGTATACCGAATTGAACTATCAGCATAATATTGTATCCCATGTATTTAAAGGCACGGAAAATATGCATTTACCTATTTTTTTTCAATACTGTAGTGGAGAAAACAAATAATCGCTGCTTATATAAGGCGTTATCGCCGATGCTTGCCCAGGCTAAATAAAAGTATACTTGAAGCGATTAAACTATATCTGGAGGAAAATAATTGAGAACTATACCTCAGGGAATAAATAATATAGGGTTCTTTGTATTATAGTTTCCTTGGTCATATGGTTATGTCAAATCCGTGAATAGGCGCCACCGAGTTTTTAGAAGCTATTATGCTGAAGGCGATCGTAAAAGAAATGTTATACAAGTAGCCAAACCGCGGAAAAATATATATAGATACAAATAACGTATAAATAAATAGTCCAACTAGTACAGGCCAATCTTTTATTGCTAAATAAGATAATCGGCAATACGACGCTCCTGTTACAAGTAAATACAAGAAATATATCAAAAATAAGTCAAAATTGAATCACAATTAAATCAAAATCAGTCGAAATATGTCCCAAATATTTGTTATCCAAAAAGAAAATATCGTAGGTATAAAACAAAAGAATAATCGTTTAGAAGGTGATAGAGGTGTAGTCAAGTATGATCATACCAGCTTTACATGTACCATAAACCTACCTATAAATGCCAAAAGCCGAATAATAATCTACATCATAATACTACCGCAATTATAAAGGCTTTGAATTTAAAATTGCGATCCAAATCAAGACAATTTTACAACCGTCCAAATTGAAATTATTTGGTATAACTAATAATCACTTAAACTCGTGTTTGAAACTGAGAATCTTAAAACGATAATAAAACGTAAAATCAAGTTCTTTTTTTTGTACTTAGCTTTCACGAATTTGGGGGTCCAGCCACCATCCACAAGGTCACTCTCGGGAGTAGAAAACTGGTAAAATTCCAGGCATCGTCTCGGCTGGGAAGATTCTCTGATGTCGTAAAACAGGTCGAACCAGGTGTGAAATCTGGGACGAAATCCAATCCAGACAACCAAAAGGGTCCCAAATTAAAACCCCAACAGTAGAAGGAAGAGTAAAGCGTAGAAATAAGGACACAACAGAAAAACCCTACAATAAGGAGAGAGAAAAAAAAAATCAATCTCACCATCTAGAGAGTATGAGTTTTGTAAAAAACTAAAAATATTTTACCTCAATTTATCAATGAGGGTTCGCAAAATTCCCATGTCCAGCCCGGTGAAACCATCAATGGACAACCTCCACCAATAGGCTCACAAAATGGCGGATTCTGGCAGGTTTTGAAAGGAGGTTGATTCGATCTTAATGAATCGTGGATCCGGTGTGAAATAATCCCTTAACGGCGGAAAAAACGACTTCCAAACAAACTACCCAAAATAGTCGGATTTCCAAGCAACTTATGCGAATTTATATCCCCTAATTAGGGTAACTAATAGAAAATTTAACTAATAAAATAACTCGCACTAAGCACCGAACCTTTCGTTCTCCAAAACTGTATCACCTTCTCCCCGTTGCCATAGAAAAGATGGCTTCAAAACAGTCATACCACAATATCCAATAATATAAAATTCGAAATATCCAAAAATCCGTTAATAAAAACAATTAAAATCTAGCTATTGAATTATTCCAGTTGGTAACCTGTAGTTGTCGAGCACAATGGGGAAACAAAAGAAGTACGTCCAAATTTCCTAAATTCTCCTACCTTATCGATACTACAGTATTATACATATATACTGTGAACAAGAAACAGCGTTCTCGTAGCGAAACAATTTCATTAGATTCGTAGATTAATACCAGCCACTCGGAGAAGACACGAGTTCTACCGATAACCGAAGCATTTGTAAATTTATTAGTTATACAGAGTGTCCAAAATATTAAAATTAAGTCAACTGGTGAATGCATATTACGAAAAGATTTTATTTGAAAGTCAGACCATAACAATATGTCTTCTTCTTTTTCTTTGTGGACCTCTACATATCCTCAGTACAGGTCCGACGTAACATTGCTTCCCCTTTTTTAGTTATTTGTCCCGAATAATCTGACTGCTGAGGTCTGGTTGAACCCAACATGGTGGATCGGGCCCGCAGTAAGTTTAAATTGGCATTCCTTAACCTGTCAAATACTTCATTAACATTTTTCAAATGCTCATCAAAAGTTTTCGACATGATCATTATATCATCACAAGACACACTAGACATGTTTTCCAGGTTAATCCTCTTAAAACCATCTCCATCAGTCGTTCAAATGTGGCCGGAGCATTACAGAGTCCGAATGGGAGAACCTGGAACTGGAAGATACCGCTGCCGGTAGAAAAAGCTGTTTTGTATCGATCATCAAGGTGTACTTCTACTTGCCAGTTTACTTTTCATCTGTTCCAGGCAGTTCTCGACTTTTCGATGACATGTGATAAATTGATTGGTTTCTTCATTTTGGAGCATTTAAATGGAAGCATATTTTCGAAAATATTTCTTTACTAATAATTCATTCCAGAGCAACATCAAAATACAGCAGCACAGAAGTTGGAAAGCTTGAAAGTTATCAAATTTTTGATGACAGAAGAGTTGAGTGCTTATTAGATACTAGTTCATATTTGAATAAATTCTCTTCATAACAATTTTCGATTTGGTCAAAATTAAACATGTTTTACTGTTGAGTAAAATCCATAATATTTGACATTCTTCTTATGTGACTAGGAAATTTCAATACCTGATGGTTGTATTTCAGGTTTCAAGCCTTTTTATGAACGAACTTTGTCTCGTAAAATTAATAATAAAATAGTTTCCCATATGCCGCGAACTTAAGTGGATACAGGGTTTTATATCTTTCCTAGGGTGAAATTGTGTTTATTTGTTGGGGAAACAAAATTTGATAGCTGTTTCATTATTAAAGGTTAATTACAAGTTAATCAAAACATACTTTATTGTCTCGCAATGGTCATAAAAGTGCAGTTTATTCCTGCGCATACCATAAAATGTACTTCATACCCACACGGGACTAATATACACCATTATGTAGTTAGTAATAAACTACAGTATAATAAAAACGTGATAAATATAAAATGCTTTGAATTATTAATTACAAAATGGATATTCTTGTTATTACCGCAGATTGGGGTAAATATTAAATGTGAAAGTTGTAGAATTGCCAGTAAGTTGTCTTATCGTACCACGAAAAACACAGCGGCATACAAAAAACGGTATAGTTTTCTTTAACGGAACAATCTGCAGTTAATTCCATATTTGTGAAGCCCATATTTTTCTGATTACAAAAATATGCTACATGATTTTTTTTTCCAAGTGACGTCATCCTGCGCCATCTTGTCAGCTGATCGCGGAAAACCTTCAGAAAGATGTATGGAAATAGGATTTTTCACTAATTTCAATATAAATCGAGAGCAAAAGTTAATTGGTTTCGGTAATTTTGTGTACTTGTGTGTATTAGTTGGATACCATAATAATTTAAAAGTATGAAAAAGCAATTGTTATGAGTTTTATCGTGTTGTATTATTCGGTTCGAGGTTATATTAGAATTTAGTGTCAAGGTTGTCCGGTGACAGAAATTCGTCACGATAACGTACTTGGAAAAGGTCATTTCACATTAATTAGTTTAGCTTTTGAAGTATTAGAGATTGGAGTTCTGTGTTCTTCTAGTAACGAAATGTCTTCATGAGTGACAGTTATAATGTTTTCCTGAGACACTTCTGATATGTGATCTTGGCAGTACCAATTGGTGAACTAGGATTAACAAACCTTCAGCTTAAACCATTGTTGAGTGGCTAAACATTCAAAATAATGCTTATATGCTATTTACTATCAAAGTCAGACATAAAATATTATTGTATACATTTTATTTTCCGTGGGTTCCCAATTCCTGTTTTCACAAATATCCCATTTAACACCTGTATCTTGACCAGTTTCAGAGATTTCAGACATTGAAATATATAGGATGATTACTCATTTAATAACTTTGAAAAAAATACAAATCACGTTAAATGTTCGATGCCTCGATAATTAAACAGACTATATGGATGAATACCCCTTTATACTGACAACACACTTTATTTGTAACCAACATATAAATCGATTCTTTCATACCAAAACAGGGATAGCAAAACACGTAGCAAAGGTCGCAAATTCCAACAACAGTGCCGTACTGTGTGAGGTTGACTGAATAATCAAATTAAAAGCTTCGAGCAATAATAGATATACTCATCTTAGATTCATTTATTACTCGAGGAAGGAATTTTACTAGCCGTTGTCCAGATTAGATACAGGCTCTGCTCCTTCAAGACATTTTTTCTCACCTGGTCCAACCTTCATATCACTTTAAATGAAATGACTACAACATACATACATACATATCAATTTACCCCATTATAAATATTGAATGTATATTTATACAGCCAGTCAAGTTCAAATAAAGTAAATGAACATATTACTGTTTTGTGTTTATTTCACGCTCCGAACTTGACTTCTTACTCTTTATTTATATAATAGTAAAACGTTCGAATGTTTTGTTGGAATAAGATCCAGGGAATTCAAATCTTATTTTAAATATTTATTGTTATATTATTATATTAGGCCAAAAGGCATCACAGACTCTATGCTGATCACACAATTTTGATAGCCTTGCCTCTACACGAACTCTTATCTTCACTGGAAGAGGATGAAGACCATCCGGATGTAGATATATTTATAGAATCACCTGATGACCGTGGAGTAGATACCGAAGAAGATGGCGACAAGTCGTATGACGACCATATTGGTAATATAAATCATTTATGTCGTGGTATACTGAAACAAAATTGCGAAGTAAGACTGGGGGAATATGATGATAATGAAGAAGAACAACCAACCTCGTCAGTACAACTTTTTCCAGTGCCGGAAGCTAGTGATTTCTCCAAGGCTAGCACTAGCCGAAAGAGTTATTAAAAGAAAAGAAAACGCACAAATCACAAATGGACTGGCATTGCTCCTCATTTTTCTTCAAACCACATTTGTAAACCAAAAGAACCTTCCCTAGAAGCTAAATTAGCGCAAACACCAGTAGATTTCTTCAATTTATCTTTTGATGAAAATCTTACATCAAAAATTGTAGAGGAAACAAACCAATTTGGACAACAAAAAAACAAAGACTTACAGTTCAAAAAAGATGAGTTATATGTTTGACTTGGTGAAATGTTGCTTTCAGGATATGCGAAGTACCCCAATAAAAGAATGTACTGGAATACAACTGAAGACGTGCCAAAAATATTGAGTAATAGTATGCCTTTGAATCGATTTGAAACTGTACTGATCTACAAGATTCGTTCTCTAATGGATGCCCCCAACAAAAATTTTAAATACCATGGAGGATTAGAGGAAACTTTTATCTATTGATGAAAGTATGATTGCTTATTATGGAAAGCATTATGCGAAACAATATATAAAAGAAAGACCTATCTGTTTTGGATATAAGAACTGGGCCATTTGTAGTAGCAATGGGTATATCATTTCTTCAGAGATTTACACCTGAAAATCAGATTGGGAAAAGGTTTTCCGATAACTACTTCACGAGTCTCAGTTTATTGCAGCATCTGTCTGAAAAAAAACATATGCTCTACTGGAACTGCGAGACAGGATCGAACCAAGAAATGTCCATTTCCTCAAGCAAAATTTTGGAAAGATAAATCAAGGGGAACTGCTTACTTTATCCATTGTGAAAACGCATTTTTTGTGCAATGGAAGGATAATAAAGTCGTTACTATTTGACGAATTTTGATTCCACCGATATTGTAACAGCCTCGAGAAGGTTCCAGGAATCCAAATCTAAAAGGCAAATTCATCAACTGCATCCTAAATTTTGTTTTGAACTTTATCAAAAAAATTGGAGGTATCCTTCTTTTTATAATGTAATAAATAATATTTTTAGGTTCAATTAGCATATAGTCCCTTTAAAGGGACAAAGAAATAAAAAATATTGAAATTTTTTTTTAAATATATTTCTCAATATTACTTAGAAAAAACTCAAGAAAAAAATTAATTTTTAACTTTATGCACTAATGGGTTGAGCTGGATGCATCATGTGGTAAAATTTGAAATTTAGAAAAATATGGGCTGATCGATATCTGATAAGTTGGGAAGGTAGGGCTACCCCACAGCACCCAGGCCCCATTAGGTCATTTATGCATCCTCCTCCAAATGCCTCTCAGAACGTCAACTAGCCTAAGATTTTTTCAAAACTCATTGTGGGTCTGTTCACGCATTAGGCTTGCCACTACTAAGACTGTTGCATTGACGGCCTTTTCGAAAAGTTTCTGATCTGCTGTCTATCTAGCCAGCGCATCAGCCAAGCGGTTACCTTACCATTCTTTGGTCCACGACAGTGTGACCACATTGCTGTTTGTCGCCTCAACCAAATCATGATGACCCTCCAGTACTCAAGATACGTGGTCTCTTCGGGGCTAGTAGTGCCTGTCTACTATCAGTATAGATGCACACATTCTTCCCAAGATATTTATACCGGAGATTTTTATTTTTGCAGCTATGTAGATGCCATTCAGTTCAGTATGTATGTTTGATGTATGTGCAATAATAACAGAAATATCCATTGGGTAGTTTGTATTCAATAACCCCGTACAATGAAAACATAGTATAGTCCTTATATCTGTTGTCACATCAACTGCCTAGGATAATATACCAGGTTATGTGTTTAATACCACAGGCACATTCTCATTGTTACGGTGATATAGTACCTTAAACCGTTATTTTGGGGTTTTTAAGACTTTTTTATCTCAAAAACCGTAAATGTATGATAATCCTCAGACACAGTCCTATAAGTCGGACGGAAGAACATTCTGGCCATGCTAAACCGCGCTAAGAACAGACTTATTATAACCTATTGAATCACAGTAATTTAACATCAGTGGTTTTCGCATTATCAGTTCCAATATTCACGATAACTGCACAAACATAGTTGTATTTTAATCCTATAAATTTTCCCTCAGAAACTAGCTCAGTCCAAATAAAATCACGTACAGCATGTCATTGTGCATCCACAAATACAATCCCATCCTTGTAATTGATGTTAGCGTGAATAAATCAGGTGCTGATAAGCTTGCATCAGTAACATTAAGCCATCCAATATCCTCCTACACCGAATAACTGTCCTCACTATACTCACCAAACATGAATATTAAACGCTTCCCTTCAGATACCCTGATCAGTTTAATGGATGAGTGGAATGACGCATCCTGTTGTAGTCTCAAACTTTCTAAGGAATTATAATACATAATTTTTTTGGTACATATTGTTCTGTACTAATTATTGAACGCCTGTATGTAGTACTATATTTTGTTAATCTTATCAATAATATAGTTTTTTTAATCGGGATGATCATTTTGAATGGTACCTGAATTGCAGTTTTGTAGACCGAAAAAGTTAGTGAACCAAAAGGCAACTTTACTCTCATTTTTTTCAAAATTGCAATGCTGGTACCATTAAAAATAATCAGTATAGTTTAATGAATGAAACATAAATATAAACTTTACTTTTCGCCTTAAATTTGTGACTTTTTCAAAAGTAGAGTCTTTATTGTATGTTATTATTTAACTTAAGAAGTAATATAAACCAGAAATTTGTCTTAGATTGGGATAGTATTTTATTATATCATTAGAATATAACATTGACTTGAGAATTATTACCAAAGACAAAACTACTGTCAAAATATAACAACGTTTTTTAAATGAAACAAAACTAAAAATAAAGATAGTCCGAGTTTAACCAGACTAGGTCCGCTACAAGCGCACTGCTATTTTGAAAAAAGTCTTTGAGGCGTTAACATTGTGTGACAATACAATGTCAATGTCACGAGCATCAATAACATCATTAACAATATGAAGTTAAGAATTTTGTTATAAAAACACTTGAATGAAAAGGAAGGCAGTTAATAAATAACTTATATGTGCAGTGCATAGAACAGATGTTATTTTAATCTGGTTACTATATCACAAGGGCATTCCAGGAGATGGGAAAGATGACGAAGCAGCAGAAGAAACAACTATTAAATATTATTTCCTTTAAGATTTAAAGAATAACCTTAGCAACAGAATAGTGAATAATTGGCAAAATGACTGAGATCTAAATAACACTTTTCTCAAATCCGTAAAACCAATTGTATCGCTATGTCCAAGTACATACAACCTAACAAACAGAAAAGATCAGGTCATCATATCCAGAATAAGAATGGGTCATATACATTTAACATCATCATACTTACTTCTTGGAAAAATACTCTCCGAATGTGAATAATGTAGTTCTCAACTAACCACCCAACATAATATGGTCAGATTTCAAATCCACGTAAGTCTAATTCGAGTAATTTTACAGGGAAAGGTAAAAACGTGGTCAAACAATTATTTATATTTCAATAGTTCTAAAATTAATTGTACATTGACTTTATGCTAAGAGTAGGTATTCTATATTATAAATATTTTTCTATCCTTTTCCATTTTTTTTAGTAAAAGGGAGTTACGAGGAATTTTTTCGAATAAAAAGACATACTATGTTTTAAAAGAACAGCTAAACCACTTTTTTAATCACAAAATTTTATTAAACAGCTTACAAATAAGGAAATTAGTCAAATCAACAATAGAATTTTGATATTAGCTTACAAATAAGAAAGAGTATCATAAAAGTTGTGATATTCTTGAGTTAAACTTTTTTTAGGTCTTGAAGATCATTGAATATTTTCCTGTTCATTTTCAATCTGTTAGAATGTAAATTTTGTATTTCATTTCCGACAGCCATCTTTATCTGAGGCAGAAGTCTATATTTATCATCAACATTCAGTTTGTATTTTATGGTTTGATCTGCGGATTGACTAATTACTCTAAGATCCATCACAGTAGAGTCTCCTTTTGTAAATCCAGGCCGAATAGATTTGTGACGTCCATGTTTTTCATATTGTTCGAAAAAGTTATGCTGCAGGTATCGTTAGGACTAAATGGTACTTTAGTTTCTACGAAATTACTTATAATGGAGGCAAACTCATTGCCAGATAGGCCACCTTCCGTCTCATCCCAGAGGAAACAGTATCCATCTTTACTATTTAAATCCAAAAACTTCATATTATGCACAATCAATTTAGTTTTTTAATAAATAGCGGACGCTTTTGAACGTGGTGATAATAAAACAGTTAGTTGGTCCATCGTGTAAACAAATCGTTTATGCTTTTTTTTCTAGCCGCTTCTTATCTGTTATGGTGACTTTTATTATTTTCTCCCGTTACAATTCCTTTTTTGTGACCAATGCATGTACCGAATTAGTCTTTTTTGGTTGGAATAATGCTATATTCATGTCCTGCATGATTAAAATGTATCTATTTTTTAAAAGCCAACATTCCTGTTCTTGCAGAATTCAACATACAGTCCTTGAACAGCAGCTTTTGATTGCCATGAAGGTTCTAAGTATTCCTTTGTAGTTTGTTCCCGGAAATAATGCGACTCCATCTTGGGTAGTGTTTTTAAAAATTCGATAGTGATCTCACGATTCATTTCTGCAGCATTCGCTTTTTTAGATTTAACTTGCACTGTATTACCTTGAACATGGGTTCTGATTTTTATCCAGTTGAGAGTGCACCATTCGTTGATGTATTTTAGAACATTACTTCTCATACCCGAATTAGTTCTCCACATTGTGGCTCCTTTAAATGAAAATCTAAGGATTGTTGTCTTTCAGAAACATTATCATCTTTTCTATGTTTAGTGTCTTTGACAGGTTTCGTTACGATCCAATTACGTACCAGAATTTTTTTTTCGATCCACTGTAATTTCCAAAACCCTTTCTCCTCGGCTGGTATCACTAATTAATAAGCACCTTATTTTCGATTTTTTCTGACTAAGTGCACAATTACAGCGAGGTTTCAATGTTCTTGCGGGTCTCTCTTTATTATGTATCCATTTACCTTGTTCACCTTTCTGTAAACCCCTATACGTTTGACCTTTCTCTCTATTTCTTTTGTTAACATCAACAATCCAATTTTCAGATTTAGCTTTCCATTTCTTTGTTTTTTTCGTTGTAGATTTGGATCACTTAGTTGTAAATTTGACCGCAATTTAGTTGTTCGTTTTTTCTCACCAAATTTTGTAATTTCTGCGTCGCTTGCGTACTCATCAGACGTTGGTCAGATCCACTACTTAAAAATGGTTGTTCATCAGAATCAAACAGATGTTCTTTGATAGAAAAGTTTGTCAGATGTCGGGTATTCTTTGAAAGATAGCTTTTCGATGTACTGGGTAGTTCATTTGAGACTTGCTTATTTAGTCCGTCCATAAATTTCGTTGATGATGTCATTACTGAACTTGAAGTTCTTTGCTGATCTAAAAATTTATTAAAAATTAATCTACGACGTGGTATATAGTGGTATATATATATATATATATAGGAGACGATTTATTTGGGGATGTGGCAATAAAATACCAGAGAGTACTCTTTTTAAAATATATTCCAAGCTTTCGAATATAACATATTCATTCTCAAGGACTGAAAATTATTAGGATGGTCAAATTATAAAATAAATTAATGTTAAAATTTACTTACATTATTTAAACGAGGATGTCGGTATAATTGTAAAAATAGATAAAAATTAAATTTTATAATTGACATAAACGTTCATTACATATTAAACTCAAAAAACAATATGACATTCAATATGACATTAAACAAAAATTTTAATCTATAAAGGTCTGTTCGAATAAAGTTAATTTTGATTGGAATTTGAATTTTGTAAAGATTGTTTTTCAAAATCTAAGAGATAGGCATACATCACACTAAGGTTATTCAGGTCTGTTTTTTTATTAATGCAATTATTTTCTTGTGAAATAAATGCGGTTTATGTCAATTATAAAATTTAATTTTTATCTATTTTTACAATTATACCGACATCCTCGTTTAAATAATGTAAGTAAATTTTAACATTAATTTATTTTATAATTTGACCCTCCTAATAATTTTCAGTCCTTGAGAATGAATATGTTATATTCGAAAGCTTGGAATATATTTTAAAAAGAGTACTCTCTGGTATTTTATTGCCACATCCCCAAATAAATCGTCTCCGTTACTGAGTTGGCAAATATTTCTAGTAATTTATATATATATATATATATATATATATATATATATATATATATATATATATATATATATATATATATATATATATATATATATATATATATATATATATATATATATATATATATATATATATATATATATATATATATATATATATATATATATATATATATATATATATATATATATATATTGTTATGGTACGAAAATACCCTAAATAAAATATAACTAATCATAAGGTATCATTAAAGCAATACGACCAACTCTGTTATTTGTTTACTTAATTTAAATAAATTCATCCTAGTAAAAGAAACATAATAAGTTTTGGTGAACACTATATACTAAATTTTAATAATCAATTTTGAAAAACCCCGTATAATCAAATAAGTTAAGTCATAAATTGACAGATAAAAACAGGAGCACCAATTTCAAACAAATTGTGTAAAATACCAACTTAAAACTTAAGGGTATAAAAATACAAATATAAAAATTTTGACCACTACAATTATAAAATTAACAACATAGAAATGAAATAAATATCATATAGAAACTATAACATAATTTCATTTGAATAAAGTTACAATATTTTCAAAGATTGTAAATATCAAATTAGTAACAAACTCTCAAAATGAATCTGATTGATTGAAAAATAAAAAAAGAAATTTGTTTACAAAACAATGAAAAGAAAATCAACAACTGGCAAAAATTTCTCAAAAGGTAAAAGACTGGAGAATTTAATTTGAAATTTAAAAAGAAAAATCTTTAGGAATATTAATATAAAATATTCAAAAAAATGTATAATCATGTTTTTAAAAAAAATCTAATATAAGAATCCAGTGATTTAAAGTGAAAGTGAAATAAAAAAGCAATACTTACAAAGTGCCGGTCGGCGAGCAACTTTTTGAATCATTACATCTAATCCACCACGAACTAATATATCTGGCATCGTTTTGTTATGATATAAAAAAAAATTCACTATAGAAGAAATTGGACAACGAACGGACTGTGTAAAATCCACATTTTTTAAAGGAATGTACAAGATTTGATCTTCACTGGACCGTCTGTAGTTTTCTGCAGGCCTTTTCCACATTTCCAACACCATTGAAACCTTCAAATTTGAAGATATAACCAAATAGACATTCAGGTACTGTTCATATTAATTTTAAAGTTATTTTTCATAATATAGTATAAATTGTTGCTTTTTAATTTGTTTATTTAGTTATAATTAGATAAAAAATACTTACAGAGCATTTGATAAAATCAATTCGTTAAATTAACATTTCACGATCGAAAGGAACAAACATAATAAAACTTCTTCTTTTTTATGGTATAAAATATCCTATGATAAGTAAGCTCATATCCACGTAATTGAATTTAGTTCTGTGAGTATATTTTTTTTTAATAGTGCGCCTGTATGAATGAATGAAATTTAGGTAGGCAAATTGAATGTAAATAAGTTAAATGTTTTTGAATATTTTATTATAAAAACATAATATAAATAGTTGTTTGTTTGAATAAAGATACTATTTATTCAAATTGAATGTGACTGTTTGTTTACATTTCTGTGACACCATTGAAATAAAATATTAGATTGCCAACTTTAAACACGAAGGCCAAAGAACAGAGTCGGTCTTCAAATTTTGTAATTTGACCTCACAATTAAAATATACCCTGAGATTAGATAAATATAATAATATAAATTTCTTAATATTAAATAAAATAAGAGTCTTATATATAAAAAAAAATTAATAATCATTAATGGCGCTCAATTCAAATCTGAATGAAAATTTTCAAAAATAATAATTAGAAAAAGGTAAGTATTAAACCCTATAATAATAAATAAATTATACATCAATATTACTTTCTATATTTTGAACACATACAAATATTTTAAAATATTATCAAACCAATAGTGGTATATATATATATATAATTTAATTGATATTTGTACAACCAACTCTATCATTTGATATTTAGTATCATTTATTTTTCATGGTAGAAGAATATGAAATATTGAATAAGTCCGTCACAAGCCTAAAATAAACATACAAAAGTTAGAAACATTTAGAAAGAAAAAGAATAATATGTAAAATTAGTTTTGATACACCCTGTATACTGAATAATTGAAGTCATACAATGACAAACAGTAAAACAGGAACACAAACCTCAAAATAAAAGATTAGCAGAGTACCAACTTAAAAAGTGATGATTGTAAAATTGAAATATAAATAAAATGACCTCCACCATATAGAAAATTATAACCTAAAATTGAACTATAGATGAAATAGGAATAATCATATAACTTTACATAAATAAACTATCAAAATAATTAAAAATAGAAATAATAATTTAGTAACTAAATCTTTCAAAGACAGTCCTTGGTAGAAATAATTTTAAAATAAAATCTAAGATAGTTTGTTGATAAAACAGAGGAAAAAATCAACAACGGGTTGAGATTTTGAGAAGGAAGGAGGGTTGTTCAAAGTAAAAAAAATTAAAAACTAAAATTTATGCAGAAATATTCAAAAAGAAATAAAAACTTGTAAATATAAAGTTAACTAAACAAATATAAAGTGATTATAGCAATAAATAAGTAGGTGAAAGTTAATACTTACCATAAATATTTGTTGATAAGTGAACTCCTATATCCAAGGCATATCATTCAATAAATCAAAGGTGAAAAACAGAAGAAAGGAAATGAATACTTTAATTACGAAAGACAATCGGGTATCATTTATCTATATAATTTAATTTTGAATTTATTGATGTATAAAATTGAAATTGTTCAAATCTAAAAAGTATTACATACGATTATACTTACTGATACAAATTTTCAAAAGAATCCAAGAGATATTGACAATCATTGATTTAGCTACCATTTTGTTCTACAATTTGTCGAATATCATTCTTCACGTATAAAAATTAATCTTCTTTTCTGTGGTTTTAAAATGATATAAATATAAAACCATAGACTCTGATAAGTATAATCTTAATTTTGTTGTGAATGGGAAAGTGAATGAATTTACGATAAGAAATAATCACTGTTGACCATTTTTAAATATTTCTGAAATTTAAGTCGTTAAGCAGAATTAAATAATAAATCAAACGTTTTCATTTGTTGAACATTTTTTAAATTATTTGAATTGAATGTGTTTGTTCTCTTTTATATCTGTGATATATTTTTACAATCAACACAGGTTATCAACGTTGGAACTTTTTGAAAGGTCAAAGGACAGAGTTGGCCTCACAAAATTTTGAACTCACGAACAAAAATATAATTTCCCTGGTTTATTTTAAATAAATTTATAAAATAATAGTAAAATATTATAATAGAGTGTCATAATAATCGTAATAAAAAATATAATAAAATAATAAAATCGATATTTTGATAATTTCTGACTGAGCAGTTTGATAAATAAAGATAAGTATTAAAACTAAAATAATATAAAGTAATCAAAATTCAAGCGTGTTCTTATGGAATTATTCTGTATTTTCGTTTTATACAATGGAGATTTTTGATGGTTTTATGAACATTTTGTTTTTGTTCGAGCATGATTTCACTATTGAATTTAGTTCAATTTTAATTTAAAGGCAAACTCAATTTTATATCCTGTTTTAGGATTAAGTCCTTTTCAGGGGTTTGCTCTGAAAACAACAATACCCTTTTTCAGGATTAAATCCTCTTCAGGACAGCTAACCATTTTGCTTTAATCACAATTTTTGTTTATGAAGTTGACGAATTTCAATAAAAACTTGACAAAATAAAATTATTATAACGAAAAGATTGGTCATAAACTATACCACATATTCTGGAATCAAGAATAGGAACTCAATTTTACTTACCTATATACAAAAGTGCATACAATAGAAGTTACAGGGTGATTTATTTGAAAACTTAAATTTATTTCTTTTAACGCTGCTCTGAAACGGTGGAACGTAAATTTGAGAAAATTCATATGAGACACTAGTATACGATATCCCACAAACTTGAAGTAGTAGCGGTCATTTATTTTCATTTATTATGGATTTTCAGAGGGGGTCAGCACACTTTTGACCCCCAACTTTCTTTGAAGGTTACATTCAACAAACCATGGAACGCCACTTGAATAAAACGTCTATTCTTTAACTTTTTTGCCTTCTTGTATTTCTTTTAGTTTGGCAGATTCAGCCCGGTAATTGTAAACTGGGTCGATTATCAGGTAATGCTCACTAATGAGTATGTAATCTCGGTCGGCCAAAAATGTTTACCTGACTTCAGGTATGTAAACTCGGCCGCCCCAATTCCAGGAAAGTGAAAGATTTTATCAAACTTTATTTGAGGAAGATTACTTGCCAGAATTTCACTTACCCCAAGTATTGATTTGTTAAATAGTTTATGTTTTGCTTATTTACAGATCAATAAAGAGATTTTCAACAAATTCGTGTTTGCATTGGTTTCATTGCTTACTTTTTTTCTGTGTATTCCTGATAGACACTACCCGAGTGATTACGTAAGTCTGGGTCACCCGAGTAATCAAGGGTTAAGAATACTCAGATTTTCATTACCTTGTTGATTATTATAAATTGTAATGGGATAATAAAGCTGTTTCATTTTATATAAGAGGTTACCGCTAGAGAAGAATAATGTATCGCAGTCAACTCCGACCAAGTACGCGATTTGTCAGAATTTCGCAATATATATGTGATCGTCATTAGAGATAGGAGAGAATTTCTCTGGCTCCAAGAAATCGATTAACTGAAGTAGTTTTTGTGAGGTAACATATTGTTGGCGGTATTGAGTCAAACGTAGCAAGGAGCAATCTAGAATTAACTGAAATGTCTCAAGAATGATCGATTATTGTCATTTAAATCATCAATACACCTGAACACTGAAAAAAATACAGCTTCATAGAGAGGCACATCATTAAAGATTTTCCGTGAAAAAGTTTGGTCAAATCGACATTTGTGAAGACAAAAAAGGAGAACTTATTTATGCGGAAAATTGCAAAAAAAAGTGAATGAGCTTCATAAATAATGGAAGAGAGGAATGCAGAAAATAGTTGGTATAAAACTACCATTAAATTTTGCAGCGGCAGTTCAAATTGTGTTCGGTAAACAGTTTACCTTCGGTTTCTAAGCACGATATCTGGGTTATCGAAACGCGCGTCAGATAGTACAAAGTGTTGGTGTAGTGGTAGTTTAACTTGTATTCGGCATCGAATATCGCAAATGATTCCAGAATTTCCAATTTAGTTACATGCTGTAGCAATAAAATAACACGTAGCAAATTTCATTCAATGATTATTTGATAATACATAAACCTCTTTCTGAAAATACAGGTTTGCCTACAAACATTTTTGATAATGGTTCATAAAGAACTGAAAATGCGAGCAAAAAATACTAATAAAAAAACCTGGAAAGAGTGTTTGTAGCTTTGTTAGTTACGTCAAGGAAAAATGAAATAAAATCGAAAATCCCAATGAAATATTTCAAATGAAAACATCATTGATTCCTTACAGCTGTTTTGCTGTTATCCTATTAACTTTCTCATTTGAACAAATTTGTATATCTTCATATTTTGAGAATCTATGAATCTTGTATTCACCGTAGATAAGTTAACTTGTATAAAAAAAATACATCTATGATGAGTTTGAAATGTTATCTTCTTATTGTTATCGTTCCAACAGCACTTGATGTACAAAACTATAATAAAACCAGTAGCCTCACACTCAAATTCTGTTCTCTAATCGACCACATTTATAGACAATACAATGTGGTGGAATAATTAGGCTGTACAGGACTGAACACTAAACTTAAACCTTTTAGATAGGGATATAATTACTACCCAAAACTATTCGAACAAGAAGAGAGAGGTTAACACAAGGGTATAGTTTCTTGCGGCACTTTTTGGGTCTTCCGCTTGTTATGCAATGAATCAAATTTAAGGGTTCTGGGATCCACAGTTCTCCTAATGGAATTATCAGGGACGTCGTAAGTGATTTATGGCTGAGGGCTTGAAATTCGAAAAGCAGTTTTTTAACTGCAATCTTTAGGTTACAGATTAATTTAGGGTTTGTGTTTCCATAAATTCATCATAGTGGCGGAAAATAAATTTATTAGGAAAGCAAATGATCATCTCATCTCGTTTGCTATTTGGCATTTTGGCAAAACGATTTCCAGAAATTCATGATATACAGCATGTCCCGAGTTTATAGGCAATATCTCGCTTAATTTATAAGATCCAATACTGTGAAAACTGTTGGGAATGGCATCAAAATTCCTTCCTAATGACGTATTTTATTTCACTCATCAGTCCTTTGGCAGCCACCCCTCACTCTATTTTCAAATGGCACCCCCTGTATATTTTCCTGATTGACTCAAACACCACTATTAATTACTTGTTTATAAATTAATTTTTTTTCTCTTCTCTCCAATTTAGGAAGGGATTATAGGCTTTCATATATAATTTTGTCGACTTTCCTGGCAATAAATTTAAGGATGCCATTTATTCGGCTTCTCTAATTTTTGGCGGGGTAACATTAATTTCAGTGCCTGATTCGCTTTCCATATTTTATTTTCTAGCAAATTTCAATTTAAATTCAGTATGATAATTAAAACTTTTGCAATCAGCTATAAATTATTTAAGACGTCAGTTTCTTACTTTTGACATGGACATGGACATCATACGCTCTATATACAACAGCTTGATAAATTATTGTGAATGTCTTCGTAGCAGAATGGTTTAAGGGTCTGAGTTCGTGGAATGAAGAATTATACGCATAATACATACGATACAAAAACGCTGAAATTTACAAAATGGTCGAACAAAAAATGATAGAAAGAGGCTATATTGAGATGATATGTTGGATATGGAGAAAAGTTTTAAGAGAATTAGACACTATGATTAGGAACATTTATTTAAGTGTCTAACAATGGAAAAAAAAATGTACTGCATGTTAATAGGTACATACTATCAAAACCATAAACTCTAGACACAAATTTTTTTTGGAAAGTCTAATATAATACTTAAACTCAGGGCACCATGAATTTACTGAAATACAAAAGTTAATATATGTTAAATTTGAAAATATAAGACAGAAAGAATCAAAATGGAGTCATGTTTTCATTTCGAGTTTTGTTCATAATTTAAATAATGTAGTCTTAAAACTTTTGTAAAAGGATGTAAACTTCAAGATAAGACATCAATTAAAAGGTTTTACATATAATTAGTTAGTATAATTTAGATTAAATGGGAATTTTGAGCAAATGAAAATGTGACATATTAAGAATTTTCAAACAGCAGTATTTAATAAGGAATTTTAGAAATAATTTGAGGTCATTTATCAAAAAACTAAGAATAATGAAGGAAGATGATATATAGAACAGTATTGTAAATAACTACATGATTTGTAAACTAATTTTAAGATGGTTAATAATTGCCAAATATGTTAAAATTTTTGAAAAATTGTCAAAAATTTTCAAATATGGTCAAAAATTTGGAAAAGAGATCAAAAATGGTCAAAAACTGTCAAAATTTTGAAAAAATTGTTAATAATTGCTGAATATTTTCAAAAATTGTCAAAAACTGTCAAAAATGGCCAATAATTGTCAAAATTTTTGAAAAATGGCTAAAATTTTCGAAAAATTGTCAAAAATGGTCAATAATTGTCAAAGATTGTCAATAATTGTCAAAACCAATCAAAATTCGTCAAAAATTGTCAAAAATGGTCAAAAATGGTCAAAAATGGTCAAAAATGGTCAAAAATGGTCAAAAATGTTCAAAAATGATCAATAATTGTTAAAATTTTGTCAAATATGTTAAAATTTTTGAAAAATTGTAAAAAAAGTCAATAATTGTCAAAGGCGGTCAATAATTGTCAAAATTTGTCAGAAATGGTCAATAATTGTTAAAATTTTTGTAAAAATGTCAAAAATTTTTAAATATGGTCAAAAATTGCCAAGAATTTGGAAAAATCGTCAAAAATTTTCAAAAACTGTCAAAATTTTGAAAAAATGGTTAATAATTGCCAAATATTTTCGAAAATTTGTAAAAATGGTTAATAATTGTCAAAATTTTTGAAAAATGGTCAAATTTTTCGAAACATTGTCAAAAATGGTCAAAAATTGTCAAAATTTTTAAAAAATGGTCAATAATTATAAAAAACTGTCAAAAATGGTCAATGATTATTAAAATTTGGAAAAATGGTCTAAAATGGTCAAAAATTTTGAAAAATGGTCAAAAATGATTAATAATTGTCAAAACTGTAAAAATTGGTCAATAATTGTCAAAAATGGTCAATAATTGTTCAAATTTGAAAAAATCGTCAAAAATTGTCAAAATTTTGAAAAAATGGTCAATAATTGCCGAATATGTTGAAATTTTTGAAAAATTGTCAAAAATTGTCAAAAATGGTCAATAATTTACTTAATTACAGTTACCTGTAAATAATTGTCATATAAGTAAAGCGTGATCTATAGACGTCAAAAAATAATAGTTCAATACTAATTTTGTAAAGCGTTTAATAGTATTGAACTATTATTTTTTGACGTCTATAGATCACGCTTTACTTATATGACAATTATTTACAGGTAACTGTAATTAAGTAAATACCTACAAAACCGAGATGGTTTTTTGTCGATATAGAATTTTGGTTTGTGATTAGATGTAGGGATGTCGCCGATATCGCACTCTTAACATTTCCTTTACTAAGGCTAATGTGTTGGTGTGGTATCGACGTAGTCTCTAGTCCAGGATTATGCTCTCAGAGCTCTTGGACGAATGGCATCTACCTTGTGCTGATGAGGCGCAAAAACGCCGAAACCGGTCCACAAGTGATGTTATTCCTTCTAGTCGCAAACCAGAATGGTTGGTTCTATCTTAACAGATATACCAACCCCGGTTACTTTAGAAGTGTAATTCAATGTCTGTCGGGGCATATAGCTCGAGAAGTAGTTGTTGCTTCTTAGTGGACGGTCTGCTCTTTGGAAATTAATTTTTCTAATTTTGTAGAGCGTTTAATAGTATTGAACTATTATTTTTTGACGTCTGGTCAATAATTGTCAAAAATGGTCAAAAATTTGGAAAAATGGTCCATAATTGTCAACAATTGTCAATAATTATCAAAAATGGTGAATAATTTTGAAAAATGGTCTAAAGTTTTGAAAAATGGTCAAAAACTTTGAAAAATTGTAAAAATTTTTGGGAAATTGTCAAAAATGGCCAATAATTGTCAAAAACTATCAAAAATTGTCAAAAACTGTCAAAAATGGACAATTATTGTTGAAAATTGTCAAAATTTTGAAAAATAGTTGATAATTATCAAAAATTGTTAAAGTTTTTGAAAAATTGTCAAAATTTTTGAAAAATGGTCAAAAATGGTCAATAATTTTCAAAAATGGTCAAAAATGGTCAATAATTTTCAAAAATGGTCAATAATTTTCAAAAATTGCCAAGTTTTTGAAAAATTGTTAAAAATGGTCAATAATTGTCCAAATTTTGAGAAATGGTCACGTAATTTATAAAATCGATTTACCAAAAATCGATTGATATTACTATAAAAATTGATAACTAAAAATCGATTATAAGAAAATAATAATCGATTTATATAAAAATCGATTACTTTTGAACATCCCTAGTCAGTAGATCTTTTTAAGGTTAATCATGATGAATAGCCAGAATGACGATTATTTTAACACTCCTATTATAACCTAAGATAATATAGAAAACTGTTTTCATTATTAAAAGGGCGACTGTAGAAAAAATTATGTGTGTTTTTCGAGCGTAAAGTAAAATTGCCGCTTCCGAAAGATCGATTCTTTCTCAAGCGGCAATCTGTTACTTTACGCTCTAAATACACAAATAACTATTTCAGTCGAAGACATATCAGATTAAATGATGTTTTTATAAACGAGAATTACTGATGAAATCTTCTTCAGTAAAATGTAATTTCACAATTCTCTCCCACCATTCAAGACTCCTTTCTTTGCACCAACAACGTTTATTTCTGTATGATCTAATAATCCGTCCATTATTTTTCATAAAATTCACAGAGCTCAAATTAATTTGGTGCATGAATCTTATCATATCATTTTGTCGCTTTATATATGCAGCCTCCTGTTCATAAAAAAAGAACAACAATGAGGCAATTAAACCAAAAGTTATACTTAAAAGGGCAATTTTTTTGACGTTTTGATTATTGATCATTATGAATACTAAAAAATTCCAAAAATCAATCAAAAACACGACGGCAGTTTACACTATTGACAGATAAAATGTCAAATCTCAAAACGATTTGAAGTGTAATTGAATCGTGATTGAATCCCTATCATGAAAACAGAGATCGGCATTGGATTCAAAATGAATTCAATACACCGTAGAAACGTAGTAAATATATTGTAACATTTGTATAATGAATACCCTTTAATATGGGACCTATTTATCCGTGCCATGTGACCTGTTCATTGTCAACATCTATTATTCACTGGTGAATAATGTACGTCATTATACTTGAAGAAGGTCACGTAAAATGTAAACAGTATCAAATAGTCGTGGACAAAATAAATTACAAATAATGAAGAAAAAATTATTTCCCCCACATGCCATAGCTTCAAAACGTCTCAAAGGCGCTCTTGTTCACTGTTAACGCCTCAAAGACTTTTTTCAAAATAGCAGTGCGCTTGTAGCGGACCTAGTCTGGTTAAACTCGGACTATCGCGATATCTATATTTTTAGTTTTGTTTCGTTTAAAAACTTTGTTATAATTTGACAGTAGTTTTTGACTTTGGTAGTAATTCTCACGTCGATGTTATATTCTAATGATATAATTAAATAATATCTTAATGCAAGAAAAATTACTGGTTTATATTACTTCTTAAGTTAAATAATAACATAATGGTCCTTCGAGCCGGATATTTTCCAGTAAATTGTATAAAAGTACAACAATATTACGCAATTTGTCGCTGCCTGCAAGAGACAGCCTGGTTTGGTGCATGGTTTCGACGATCGCTATCACTGAAGTTCTACTCCATTTACAATAGGAATACAAACAGGAACATTACGCGGTAAAGTCCGCTAAGAAGTTGAGTATCTTTTTATTATTCCCAGGTAAGGTCTTTGATTGATTACTGTTTCGATTTGTATCAGAGTGTATCAAGCTTGTGTAAAATAGTAAAATTACTTTTGGTTACGGTTTTAATTTCTATTAAAAATACTTATATCACCACTTCTGACAAATCAAACATAACATAAAGTACAAAATGTCTACCGAGGAACTCAAACGTAAAAGACGTGGGTTAAAAAGCAAACTTACAATTTTTTCTAAATTCATTTCGCCGTTTTTAACTAAACATATTAGGGATATTACAGATATTGAGGCTATAAATATCAAAGAGAGATTAGAGAAATATCAAACGCTTATTCATGAATTTGACGAGATTCAACTGCAAATTGAATATAATATTACTGGTGAGGATGTAGATGAAGAATTAGAAGTAGAATTCAATGAAAGGTCACAGTTTGAAAGTAACTTTTATGATCAGTTGAGTTTGGTAAAGAATTTAATGTCACAGTTAACTATAAATAATGATAGTCCATCTCCATCCATCCATAGTGGTCATTGTCAACAAAAAAACTTGACTAACTTGGTAAAATTGCCTAAAATTTCTCTACCCACGTTTCGGGGTAAAAATCTAGAGTGGTTAGAATATCGTGACACGTACGAATCATTGATTCATAATAATGAAACTCTTAGTGATATTCAAAAATTTCATTATTTACGCGCATCTTTGGAAGGTGCTCCCGCCGACATTCTCGAAACCATGGAGTTTAGTGCTCTAAATTATGCCACGGCATGGAAGTGCATTACTGAACGGTACAACTGTCCTCGATTGTTAATAGATTTCCATGTCAAAGCATTATTTAATATCGAACAGGTAAAAAGAGACTCTTCGGTTGAACTTAGAGCTTTAAGTGATACACTTATGAAAAACTTAAGAGCTTTGAAACAGTTGGGACAGCCTACAGAAAATTGGGATGTATTAATAATTGCCTTAGCTTCACAAAAATTGGACAAATCGTCTAAATTTGAATGGGAAAAATTAAAAACGAGTAAAGGTATTGTTCCAACGTTTGAAGACTTTAAAGTTTTTCTAAAATCGAGAGCAGAATTTTTAGAATCGCTTGAGCATAATATTTCTACAGATATACGCTCTACGGACAAACCAACCGAAAAGCGTAAGACACATATAACTCGAGGTTTTTTGTCTACAGACAAAGTCGATATGAAAGGTTCTAATGTTCAGTCTTGTTCCCCTGTTTGTCAGTTATGCAAGGGCTCACATTTCATTCAAAATTGCTCGGAGTTTTTGAGGTTATCTAATGAGGAAAGGAGCAAGAAGGTTATTTCTCTTAGAATGTGTTTGAATTGCTTGCGTTTTGGACACATATCCAAAAACTGTAGAAATTCCTTGTGTAGAAAGTGTCACAGAAAACATCACACTTTACTACATTCTGAAAGTAGCTCAGGTTTGAATCAAAATTACTCAAATTCAGAAAATATTACTCATGTCAATAATACAGCCAATAATGTACATTCGGACCCAGTAACTACAAATCAGAATCCTGGTACCAATGCTCTTTCGGCAAGTGGTTCAGTTGATGGTGTACTATTGTCCACGGCATTTATAGACATAGCAGACGCAAATGAAAAATAGCATGCCATTAGAGTACTTCTTGACAGCGGTTCCCAGTTATAACTTTTCAGAAAATATTACTTGTTTTGTTTTGCCTCAAATTACTGACAATATTCCTAGTATGAAAATTGATGTGAGTAAGTTGGATATTCCTGTAAACATAAAACTAGCCGATCCAACTTTTTATGTGCCTGGAAAGGTCGATATGCTGATAGGTGCGGACCTATTTTGGCGTTTATTAAGTAACGGTCAGCATATACTAGGTAACAACAAACCAATATTACAGAAAACTCGACTTGGATGGATCGTATCCGGTCCAGTAGCCAAACCTCAGATTTCGTCTATTTCATGTAATTTTTCACATAATTTTGAAACAAATATTCAAAATCAACTATCTCGGTTCTGGGAAATTGAGGAATTACCTGATGTAAAACCTTTGTCCCAGGAAGATTCTTTATGCGAAAGGCATTTTGTGGAAAATTTCAAGCGTTTACCTAGCGGTCGTTTCGTTGTTTCGTTACCATTGAAGGATTCTGTTTCAAAACTTGGTGAGTCGTACAGTCAAGCTAAAATTCGTTTTCTAAACCTAGAAAAGAATAAATTACAAACAGATCCAGTTTTTAGAAAATTGTATTGCGATTTCATGGAAGAATATATTACAATGGGACACATGAAAAGGGTTACAGATAATGAGCAAGATAATGAAATTACATATTACATGCCACATCACGGTTTCCTCCGGGAGGACAGTCTAACAACAAAATTACGCACTGTTTTCGATGCATCTGCACCTTCATCCTCTGGATATTCTTTGAATAATTTACAGCCTTTTGGCCCTACATTACAAGACACCCTGTTTTCAATTCTAATACGATTTCGAAAGCATAGTATTGTGGTCTCTGCTGACATCGAAAAGATGTACAGAAACGTGAATATTTCTAACGATTACTTGCCTCTGCAACGAATTCTGTGGAGATTTAGTCCTAGCGATACTCTTGAAAAATATGAACTCCAGACGGTTACTTACTTACTTTACCAGCTTGCATTAGAAAATGAAAAGCTGGCACCAGAGTTTTCAGAAATTATCAAGTCCGATTTTTATGTGGACGATTTGCTTACTGGTTGTGAGTCAGTTGAAGAAGCGGGGCGCATATGCATTGGCATATCCAATATTTTAGATCAGGGCTGCTTTAATCTTCGAAAATTTATGTCAAATAGTCCTGAAGATTTGAAACAGATTCCCGGAAGTAATGAAAATGCTAAAGTAGTGAACCTAAGTGAAAATGAAAATTCTAAAACATTAGGCTTAATTTGGAAGCCGTCCTTAGATAAGTTAATGTATAAAATAAGTGAACAACAAAATAACGTGCCTGTAACGAAACGGGAAATCTTATCACGAATTTCTCAAGTATTTGATCCGCTTGGACTCTTAAGTCCATGCATAATTATTGGAAAAATTCTAATGCAAAAGTTATGGTTGGAGATAATCTCTTGGGACGAGGGTATTCCATTACATTTGCATACAGCTTGGGCAATCTTCAGCGAAGAACTTCCTTTACTGAATAGTCTAGAAATTGATAGACATGTTATTTGTGACAATCCTCAATGGATAGAGCTGCATGGTTTCGCGGATTCCAGCGAGCGTGCTTATGGTGGATGTATTTATATCCGATCAATCGATCAATATGGCAATGTGACCATAAAATTGTTGTGCGCTAAAACAAAAGTTGCTCCGCTAAAAACAATAACTATTCCCAGATTAGAGCTTTGTGGGTGTTTAGTAGTTTCAAGGTTGGCAGAGCAGGTGGTTAAATCAGTTAAATTATCATTTAATGCAAAATATTTGTGGTCAGATTCGACGGTAGCACTGGGATGGTTAAAGACAGAGCCAAGTATGTTAAAACCTTTTGTGAGCAGTCGCATTGCAGAAATACAAGATATTACTTCGTCCTATTCTTGGAACCATATTTCGGGCGACATTAATCCTGCAGATATTTTGACACGTGGGATCAAACCCAGTGAAATCAAAAGTCTAAGTTTATGGTGGTTCGGCCCAAAGTTCTTAATGCACGAAAAATCATCTTGGCCCAGCACTACTGTTAAATCAAACAATCTTCCGGATATGCGCAAGTCTAATACTTTTTCATTTCAACAAATAACTGAATGTACTTTCATAAAAACTACGAAATCAAAGAATTGTTTTAACAATTTAAGGGACAAATTTTTACAATTGTCCGAACAAAAATCCCATCTTGTGTTTTAATTTTCACCGCTCGAACCTTTCCATCAAGTCCAGGGATAATTTCTACGATGCGACCTTTTGGCCACAGTAACGGAGGAACATTATCCTCTTTCAATAATACTAATTCATTAATTTTTAAATTTTCGCGTGAAAGCAACCACTTCGGTCTACGTTGCAGCTGTTGCAAATATTCTGTAGACCAGCGCTTCCAGAAATGTTGTTGTAATTGACAACATCGTTGCCACAGTTTAAGTCTATTTTCGGGAACGGCTGTTACATTATGCTCAGGGTAAGCCATTAAAGAGGTCACACACCCTGAATCATAGCTGGTGTCATACTACGACATGCCTCACGAATGCGTTCCTTAAGATCATCGACAGGCTGTGTTTGATATACTAATTCTTTAAGATAACCCCACAAAAAAAGTCCAGTGGCGTTAGATCGGGCGAGCGGGGAGGACAAGCTATAGGTCCGTAAGTACCTATCCATCTGTTGAGAAAAGACTGATTAAGATACTCCGCAACAATGCCTGGATTATGAGGTGGAGTACCGTCCTGTTGCCAGATCATTGTATTTTGCTCTTCTGAAGGAATGTCTTCCATAAGCTAAGGTAATTCAGTGTATAACACAGTAACATCAGATTTTTAAATCAAAAACTGCCACTCTTGTTACATAAAATATATATACAGATGTTATTTAACGATCTTTACTACAGAGACAGAAAGAGATAGAGAGAGAGTAATCTTTTTTAGATCACTTTAACTGTGATGCTAACAGCATCAGTAATTAGCCTAGTATTATTCTCAACTGCTATCTACGAGTAGAAGTGACTTTTTTTGCTGAGATCTTTGATTTCCAGATTAAGTGGAAAGCTAATATTGATAATTCATTGCAGGCTCGCTAACTATAGAATAGTCAAGGAGCAATCAAAGTACTGAGTGTATAATCAATTCTAAAATGATATAGGAATGCCTGGAAAAGCTTAATTAACTAGGGTAGAGCAACATCGTCACGTCAATGTGGGTTCCAGGACACAACGGAATGGAAGGAAATGAAAGCAGATTAACTACCTAGCAACGTCACCTCTTTGTTGATACAAAGGAAAAAAGTGATGCAGAAAAGGCAACCTTAAATAATAATAATAATAATAATAATAATAATAATAATAATAATAATAACAACGCGAACCATGATGACCAAACACAAATGTCACCACCCGACATCATCAGTTATTAGGACCACACTACCAAGAAAAGAGGGAGGGAGAGCTCTAACGGACATAGTAAATTTACATTACAAGCAAATATCCCAACTCCAAAAATTCTTCATTGGCAAGGCTCAAACATCTAAATTGCATGAGTTGGTCGCGAAAGCAGATAAAAACTATTCCCCCTTAGATCTTGTAAGCCCTGATAATAAACTTGAAATCGTTACAGACTCTGACAAACAGGCAGAGTGGGCCCAGAAAGCGCTCCATGGTCGACATCATCACGACCTCAATCAACCATATATCGACAAGGAAGCATCAAATAAGTGGCTCTCTGATGGAACATTGTTTCCAGAAACAGAAGGATTTATGATGGCGATCCAAGACCAAGTAATTAATACCAATAATTACAAGAAATTTGTTATAAGAGATCCAAACATCGTGTCGGACAAGTGCAGAAGGTGTCAACAAACAACAGAGACGATACAACACATTACGTCGGGATGTTCAGCCATAGCTAACATTGATTACCTACGCAGGCACAACCAACTGTGCAACATAATTCACCAGAAGTTGGCCAACAAATTTGGATTAGTTAACACCTACACGCCTTATTACAAGTACCATCCACATGCAGTTCTAGAGAATGCTGATTTTAGACTATACTACGATAGGTCAATTATCACCGATAGACGGGTGACGAATAACCGGCCTGATATTGTAGTTGTGGATAAAAAAGCTAACTCGGTTCTTCTAGTGGATGTTGCTGTACCCAATAACAACAATATGTTAGACAAATACAACGAGAAAATTGCAAAATACACCGATCTTGCAATTGAGGTGGGACAGATGTGGCAGGCAGAGAAAGTAGAGGTGGTACCAGTCATCGTTTCATCTACGGGACTAATCCCCAAAACTCTACAAGACAGCCTCACCAAACTAGGTCTTCACAAAAACACATACATCGATCTGCAGAAGGCTGCAATTTTGAATACTTGTCACACTGTCCGTAAATTTCTAAATATGTAACTGCTGTGCCTAATCCCATTTGCGTTTACACACGCTCGGGATAGGTAAACATTACCAGCAAGAGCTGAGCAAGAGTACACTTGAGTTGGAAATAATAATAATAATAACCCGTGGGGGTACTGGTCCCCTATCGGGCGCTTCCCCAGGTGGTGGATAGGGGAATGCCTTTTAGATATAGAAGGTATCGAGGAAATTAAATACCTCGGAGCGAACCAAAACCAGTTAGTTTCAGGACACGATGGTCTCCATGTAAGGAGCGGTACTCCGACAGCGTCTGTTCTCCATGTAAGGAGCGGCTGAATCAGCACCTGGCAGTAGGTCTAAAATGCGACAATCACGATGTCGAATTGTAAAACAAGATTACCCCAGGTGGGTAGAGCTAAATGCTCAGAATCCCACACTGCTAGTGTACCTAGTACATCGGCTGTCTGCTCCACGGATTCTGGGGGGAGCAATAATTCGATTGTAAATTCCGGGACCTTAAATCTCAGGAATCGTCAGGTGAATCGACATTGCAACACCTTAAACTCTTGTCGCGTTCAAGTTGGTGCTAGAAGGGCTTGTTCGAAAAATGATTTACCTTCTTCCTCGGTTAGCGGTAGGCGCAGCGTGACACCGAGTAGGGCTACTGCGAACCACACTCAGGGGAAAAACAACATCGATCCTCCGCCACCGGCTTCTGATGTTTCTGGAGTGACGCAAGTCGGCACATCTACGACCACAAAAGCCGGAAAGCCCAGGAAGCGCATGAAGTGGACTATCGAGCTAAACTCATTCATTATGCGCTCCTACTTTAAAATCACCAAGATGGAAACTGATATGACGACATACAGATACGCCCTCCACCGTGCATTCATTGAACATTTTCCAGAATTTCACCATCTCACGGAACAGCGTATTGCTGACCAACGTCGAAGTATTGTAAGAAACAATCTACTACCCGGTCCGACGTTGCAACAAATTCGAGGTGAAGTCCTTCTTGACCTTCAAGATGGAGAGAATGACATAATTACCGATCAGGATACACATAAATCGGAGAATGCACAAGGAGACCACAATGGCGTTGAGGAAATAAACAATGATTGCGACAAAACCACCGATAATGACTATAATACCGAACTTTGTAAAGCACTAGCGGAATTTAATGGCACTAACCCAATACACCGGCCAAAACTACCCAAGCTTCGAACCAATAAGAGCACTAACAGCATACTAGCAGCTGTGAACTTACTACTGCAGAACCATGCTAAAGACTGCGAAGCACTGGAACAACTTCACACTCTCATCTATTGTGGAGCGGTAGCAGTGCTTCGAAGTCACAATCAACAAATCCAATCCCCAAAGAACAATCGGGGCAAAGACTACAAACAGCTCAAGCCTTGGTGGCAACGCCGGCTGGAAAAGTCCATTGATGACATCAGAAGGGAATTGGGGCAGCTAACAGAGTTTAAAAACAACTTGAAACCGTCTAGGCGCTTAACAAACAGAGTGAGAAAGATCTATCGAAAAATCAAAACTTTTACAGGTCACCCACAACATAAACAACATGTATGTGAATATATGGATTTACTCAGGCAAAAGTTAAAGGCAAAATCCAAACGTTTGTCACGATATGTCAAGTGCACGAAAAGGAATCAACAAAACTGCTTATTCAATAACAATCAGAAGTTATTTTACAGGCAACTAAGCGGTACAGTAAACAATCACAACCAAAGTCTTCCAAATAAAGATGAGCTAACGGAGTACTGGTCTTCTTTATGGTCGAACCCTATCGAACACAAATCCAACGCTCACTGGATAAGAGCTGAGGAGGAAAAAATAAACATTGAACCAATGCCTTTCGTTAACTTGACAACAAGCGAGGTAACCGAAGCTATAAAGAGCACCAGTAGTTGGAAGACACCAGGAGTTGACAATGTCCAAAACTTCTGGTATAAGAAGTTTGACAGTCTGCATGAAGCAATAGCAACATCATTTTCACATATTCTGCAACATCCAGAAGATACTCCACCATTTCTGACACTGGGTTCTACCCACTTGCTTCCCAAAATGCATCAAACTCACGATCCTACGCAGTATAGACCTATAACATGCCTTCCAACTATATATAAAATATTAACGTCTTGCATTACTAACCGTATTTACAGACATGCGGATCATAACAACATCTTGTCGGCAGAACAGAAAGGGTGCAGACGAGATCACCAAGGCTGCAAAGAACAACTCATCATCGATTCGGTAATACTAAAACAGGCGCAGAAGGAACAGCGCAACATCTACACGGCTTTCGTAGATTATAGGAAAGCATTTGATAGCGTTCCACATTCCTGGCTTGTTAAAGTTTTGCAAATTTACAAAGTACACCCCACTCTTGTTACTTTTCTTGAATCATCGATGAAGCACTGGCGAACGAACCTTCATTTACAAATAAATGGTCAATACCTCGTAACTGATGAAATTTCTATCCGTAGGGGGATCTTCCAGGGCGACTCCCTGAGTCCACTTTGGTTTTGTTTGGCAATGAATCCACTTTCCAAGCTACTTAACGATACGGATTACGGCTTTAAAATCAAAGCCAACAGGAACACTAGCTGCACTGTTTCCCACCTTTTATACATGGATGACATCAAAATATACGCATCAAACCAGCGTCAAATTCAACATTTACTTAATATCACTGAAAAATTTTCCAGTGATATACATATGGGATTTGGTTTAGACAAGTGCAAAACCTTGAATATCGAGAAGGGTAAAATCGTTAACGGAGATGTGTTACTACCTAATGGGAACATTATAAATGCCATGCAAAATGGTGAAACCTACAAATATCTAGGATTTCAGCAAGCTAAGCTACTAGACCAGAAGCAAGCAAAAACCAAAATTCGAGGACAGTTCACTCAAAGGATAACTGCTTTATTGAAATCCCAGTTGAACGCAGGAAATCTTGCCAAAGCAATTAACACCTACGCCATACCGGTCCTGACATACTCATTTGGAATTCTGAAGTGGACAAAAACAGAACTGGAAGATATTCAAAGAACAACGCGAACCATGATGACCAAACACAAATGTCACCACCCGACATCATCAGTTATTAGGACCACACTACCAAGAAAAGAGGGAGGAAGAGCTCTAACGGACATAGTTAATTTACATTACAAACAAATATCTCAACTCCAAAAATACTTCATTGGCAAGGCTCAAACATCCAAACTGCATGAGCTGGTCGCGAAAGCAGATAAAGGCTATTCCCCCTTAGATCTTGTAAATCCTGATAATAAACTTGAAATCGTTACAGACTCTGACAAACAGGCATAGTGGGCCCAGAAAGCGCTCCATGGTCGACATCATCACGACCTAAATCAACCATATATTGACAAGGAAGCATCAAATAAGTGGCTCTCTGATGGATCATTGTTTCCAGAAACAGAAGGATTTATGATGGCGATCCAAGACCAAGTAATTAATACCAATAATTACAAGAAATTTATTATAAGAGATCCAAATATCGTGTCGGACAAGTGCAGAAGGTGTCAACAAACAACAGAGACGATACAACACATTACGTCGGGATGTTCAGCCATAGCTAACATTGATTACCTACGCAGGCACAATCAACTGTGCAACATCATTCATCAGAAGTTGGCCAACAAATTTGGATTAGTTAACACCTACACGCCTTATTACAAGTACCATCCGCATGCAGTTCTAGAGAATGCTGATTTTAGACTATACTACGATAGGTCAATTATCACCGATAGACGGGTGACGAATAACCGGCCTGATATTGTAGTTGTGGATAAAAAAGCTAACTCGGTTCTTCTAGTTGATGTTGCTGTACCCAACAACAACAATATGTTAGACAAATACAACGAGAAAATTGCAAAATACACCGATCTTGCAATTGAGGTAGGACAGATGTGGCATGCAGAGAAAGTAGAGGTGGTGCCGGTCATCGTTTCATCTACGGGACTAATCCCCAAAACTCTACAAGACAGCCTCACCAAACTAGGTCTTCACAAAAACACATACATCGATCTGCAGAAGGCTGCAATTTTGAATACTTGTCACACTGTCCGTAAATTTCTAAATGTGTAACTGCTGTGCCTAATCCCATTTGCGTTTACAAACGCTCGGGATAGGTGAACATTACCAGCAAAAGCTGAGCAAGAGTACACTTGAATTGGAAATAATAATAATAATAATAATCAACTTGAAATCGTTACAGTCTCTGAGAAACAGGCAGAGTGGGCCCAGAAAGCGCTCCATGGTCGACATCATCACGACCTCAATCAACCATATATCGACAAGGAAGCATCAAATAAGTGGCTCTCTGATGGAACATTGTTTCCAGAAACAGAAGGATTTATGATGGCGATCCAAGACCAAGTAATTAATACCAATAATTACAAGAAATTTGTTATAAGAGATCCAAACATCGTGTCGGACAAGTGCAGAAGGTGTCAACAAACAACAGAAACGATACAACACATTACGTCGGGATGTTCAGCCATAGCTAACATTGATTACCTACGCAGGCACAACCAACTGTGCAACATAATTCATCAGAAGTTGGCCAACAAATTTGGATTAGTTAACACCTACACGCCTTATTACAAGTACCATCCACATGCAGTTCTAGAGAATGCTGATTTTAGACTATACTACGATAGGTCAATTATCACCGATAGACGGGTGACGAATAACCGGCCTGATATTGTGGTTGTGGATAAAAAAGCTAACTCGGTTCTTCTGGTGGATGTTGCTGTACCCAATAACAACAATATTTTAGACAAATACAACGAAAAAATTGCAAAATACACCGATCTTGCAATTGAGGTAGGACAGATGTGGCATGCAGAGAAAGTAGAGGTGGTGCCGGTCATCGTTTCATCTACGGGACTAATCCCCAAAACTCTACAAGACAGCCTCACCAAACTAGGTCTTCACAAAAACACATACATCGATCTGCAGAAGGCTGCAATTTTGAATACTTGTCACACTGTCCGTAAATTTCTAAATATGTAACTGCTGTGCCTAATCCCATTTGCGTTTACAAACGCTCGGGATAGGTGAACATTACCAGCAAAAGCTGAGCAAGAGTACACTTGAATTGGGAATAATAATAATAATAATAATAACTCTTTGTTGATTGAAACCCTTTTGCGGTATCAGCACCGATGTAATTGTAGAAAAAATAGGTATCGTCAGGAAGAAGAGAAAATCCGACCATTGAAAAGATCTAGTAGGGCTAAGACAATCAAATACACTTTTGGGAAACCACAACTACAAATGATTGCCTAAGCCAGAGAAAGACTGCACAGATGTTTTAACAGAGCATTGCCGCCTGAATGGGCACCTTAAAAAGCTCAACCTAGAGGAGCAATAAGAATGTATATTCTGTGGTATGGAAAGAGAAACTTCAATTCACATATTTGTGGAATGCATCGAAATACAGAATCTTATGGCACAACACTAGGAAGTGTCCAAATATCACCCAAAAAGTACTGTATTGACTGTGGAAAGTGTATAATATATAATTAGGTAACACTTATTGATTTCATTCATTTCAACTGAAATTAAAATGAACACATATTTATTTTATCGACAAATTTTTGGTCTTTCCTTGAAGTACAGCAAAATTTTCAGTTTGTATTTTCTTTAATGATTTATTATTGTAAGTAAACGAAGCGTATTTATTTTTTCTTGTACACGTCACTGTTGAGATAACAGGAATGCTGTGAATATTATTTAGAATTTTAGCACTGTCAGGATGTTGGTAATGTGCTAGTCCTATCTGCAACTATGTTGGCACTCCGCTATAGTTTCATTTCCGTTCTTTCGCAACAGCTGTTTTTAATAATAGCTGGAGGGCTGTAAAATTCTTATTCTCGAAACTTTTTTCAACCGTTAATACTAAAAGATAATTGTTTTAATACAAACTTGAGATAGATTGCCCATATGGTTTATTTTTAATTGGCCAATGACTGCAATAGCACTCAAATAAAATAGACCATGTTTAAGAGTCAATGCACTCACATTTAGCCGTGAAGGATTGCAAAGCTTGTGAATTTGGAGGAGGAGAGAATCTGTTCAAAATCCAAGCGTTAAACAATGTGCGAGTCAATCGGTAAACTGAGTAAAATGAAATTTTTCTACAGTCGCGCGTAAAATGACTAATTGCTATATTCAAATGAAATCGTAAAGTCGACAAATGCCGGGGATTGTTACTTTACGCTCTAGCGCAAAAAGGAATCCATTTCGCTCGCTTATTAAATCAAAGCAATCCCTCGTATTGGTGAATAATTAACAATTTATCAGATTGAAAATTAAATGAAATTATATGAAAATTGTGGAAAATTTTGAAATATGGTCAAAAATGGTGAATAATTGTCAAAAATTGTTGAAAATGGACAATTTTTATCAAAAAATGTTAAAAATGGACAATTTTTGTCAAAAACTGTAAAAATGGTCAATAATTGTCAAAAATGGTCAATAATTGTCAAGAATGGTCGATAATTGTCAAAAAAATTTGAAAAATGGTCAAACATTTTCAAAAATTGTCAAAACTGGTCAAATTTTTCAAAATATTGTCAAAAATGGTCAAAAACTGTCAAAAATAGACAATTATTGTCGAAATTGGTCCATAGTTGTCAAAAATTTTGAAAAATGGTCGTTAATTGTCAGAAACTATCAAAAATGGTCAAAAATTTTGAAAAATTGTTGAATTTTTTTAAAAATTATCAAAATTTTTGAAAAATTGTCAAAAAAGGACAATTATTGTTAAAAATTGTAAAAAAGGACAATTATTGTTAAAAATTGTCCAAATTTTGGAGAATAGTTGATAATTGTCAAAAATTGTTGAAGTTTTTGAAATATGGCCAAAAATGGTCAAAGATTGTCAAAAATGGTCAATGATTGTCAAAAATGGTCCATAATTGTCAATAATTATCAAAAATGGTCAATAATTATCAAAAATGGTCTAAAATTTTGAGAAATGTCAAAAATGATCAAAAATTGTCTGGTTAAAATTTTCAATTATTTTTAAAAACTGTCAAAAATGGACAATTATTTTTAAAATTGGTCAATAATTGTCAAAATTTTGAAAAATGGTCAATAATTGTCATGAACTATCAAAAATGGTCAATAATTTTGAAAAACTTTCAAAAATTTTGGAAAATTGTCAAAAATGGTCAAAAACTATAAAAAATGGTTAAAAATTGTCAATTATTTCCAAAACTGTAAAAAATGGACAATTATTGTTGAAAATGGTGAAAATTTTGAAAAATAGTTGATAATTGTCAAAAAGTTTCTAAAAAATTGTCAAAAATTTTGAAATATGGTCAAAAACTTGCAAAAATGGTCTAAAATTCTGAATAATGGTCAAAAACTATCCAAAATGGTTAAAATTTGTCAATTATTGTTAAAAACTGTTAAAAATGGAAAATTATTGCCAAAAACTGTCAAAAATGGTTAAAAATTGTCATCATTTTGAAAAATGGTCACTAATTTGAAAAACAGTCAAAATGGACAGTTTCTGTCAGAAATGGTCAATAATTGTTTAAATTTTGAAAAATGGTCAATAATTGTAAAAATTTTGGGAAATGGTCAATAATCGTCAAAAGATGTCAAAATTTAGAAAAATAGTCCATAAATAATACGAGCTGTTTCGGAAAATCGATTTAAACACGTAATTTATAAAATCGATTAATATTACTATAAAAATCGATTATTTTTCAACAGCCCTAGTCAGTAGATCTTTTAAGGTTAATAAGGATGAATAGCGAAAATGACAATTATTCTAGCACTCCTATTATAACCTAAGATAATATAAAAAACTGTTTAACTTATTAAAAGGGCGACTGTAGAGAAAATTATGTGTGTTTTTCGAGCGTAAAGTAAAATTGCCGCTTTCGATGATCGCCGGCAACATTCTTTTTCAAGCGGCAATCTGTTACTTTACGCTCTAAATACACAAATAACTATTTTGTACAGCAATTAGTCAGCTGAAATATTTTATTCTTTGTCGAAATTACGAACAACAATACAATATAGAACGCAGTATGTACTGGTCAGTAGACCACATCGATGGATATATAGATCTCCGCTCATGAGTATCAATTGCTGAGATGAACAACTTATTTCAGAGGGGATCTACGAGTACGCGATAACATTTGCTATTTCAGAAATAATGTGATATTGATATTTTCCTATCTTGCAATTTGTATGTAATAGTTGCTAGTTCGTTGCAGTTGTTCGAAAGGTGAGTGACTTTTTTACCGTATTGATCTAAGAACCTTTATTGACTTTTGATTTAGGATAAAGTATCTAGCTTCACTATAGAACTTTTCAACCAAATTTCATTTATGTCAAAAAACTAAAGTCATTTATTAATTTGAGTGTTTCATGATTTCTTACAGATGTTACGAATTATAAAATTATTTTAGTTGAATCTATTGAGCTCCCTACAGTGAAATAACAAAACTGCCCTTGAGTTATGTGTATTGTCAGAGCTAACAACTAGGAAAAATTCATCTGCATGTCCAACGAACAATCCAAAATTATCAACTTTTAAGTTTGTTATTTTTTTTAAATGTTCCAGTCGCTATTGGTCCATGATCCAATCCCTATTTGGTTTTTCAATTATATGTGAAGTGGGCGTTATATAATCTCATGGCCAATGCACACGAAAGTAGATATATAATGAGAGTCCAAAAGTGCTGAGTAGAAAGTTTTCTAATGGGGTATCAAAGTTGCTAAGTAACTGACGTACTTTATATAATGCAGGATTAATGACCGCAGCTGACCTAGTTAATCACAACACGTAAAATGTATATGAAACATTTGTTATACAGAGTGCAGCGAAAGTAAGTGTGCTCCGACATATATTAGGAGTGGGGTATATACGGAGCAGAATGAAAATTCAATTATTAGGTATTGAAGAGTAGAGAATTAAATTAATTTGATTAATCCACCAAAGGTGGAAACAGTTAGCCCACACCTTCTGTCCTCTGGAAGTTTTTCTCTATTAGTTAACACAATAACTTTAATTTTTTCATTACATTTTTTTCAAGGTTGTTTCCATTTTTTGCTTTCTAGTTTGCGCTTCTTCTACAGCTCCATAGTCTTCATTTGGTCCGGTTTTTAATTAATTCTAACTTTTCTTCTGACAAAATGTTCATCAACAATATGAGCTTCCAAACCTACAAATTTTGAAAACATTCAAAATTAGAAGCTTTGATAGCGTTTCAACAAGATGGGGCACCTCCACATTACGCTCTCGATGTAAGACGGTTTTTAAACGAATTATTTTCTGCTCGGTGGATAGGTAGAGGAGACCCAATGTTGGAATGGCCAGCTAGGTCATCCGATTTAACCCCCCTAGACTTTTTTTCATAAGGATATCTAAAATCCAAAATGTATGCCACTCAGCCAAGATCTTCAGATGATTCACGTCGGCGTATTAATCAAGAATGTCGACAAATAACCCCAGAAATGTTACATGATGTTCGAGACTTATTTGAGACTCGATTATATCATTGTATTGAAACCAATGGAACTCAATTTGAGCACATTATAAAATAATTTAGTATTGTTTTCATGATTTGTTACGAAATAAAATATTAGTAAATTGGAATTATTCGTAACTCCCAAACGATTGACTTTTCACTTATGTATTATACATTTTTGCAATCCTCTTGTAGGTGAGAATCCAACGATGCAATAATGTATAGGGTGTTCCCCAAAGGGGAGAGGGGGTTGAAGTTACAACGTCTACATATGAGCAAAAATGTTTTCCGTGTTTTTTCATTTTTTCATAAAAGTGACGCCTCCAGAATTATCCGGGGTGGAGAGTTTTTTCTTGAAATGCTCTGTATGTTAGTAGTTAAGACTTAATCTGGAACTCAAACCCTAAGATACTGTTGCTGGGTCTCTTCTTAGAATATTCAACTACACATTTCTGTGTAATGGATGCGTCTCCAATGGATACGTTGGTAGGCTAGAGGTGTGGAAAGGCCTCTGAATCGGTGGTGTTGCGGGTCACTTGGAGGATCATCTCAAGGGAATGAAACAATTACTTTTAATACTGGGATATGTTTGATTTATTTACTATAATACATTACATTACTTACTATTGCTAATGATATACATAAGTACCTAGCCGTATAGCATACTTATATTTAATGGTTAAAGATTACTGATCTCTGACCATTCGACTATATAGAATGTTCTTCATGACTTATTCTAAATCAACTTCTCCTATAGTAAATATTGAATGCATATTTATATAACCAGTCAAGTTCAAATAAAACAAATAAACATATTACTGTTTTGTCTTACTTCACGCTTTGAACTTGACTTTCTATTCAATAACCTTTTTAATTTATATTCATATAATAATGAAATGTTCGAACGTTTTGTTGAAATAAGATCAAGGGAATTTAATTCTTATTTTAAATATTTATTATTTTATTTGGCCAAAAGGCATCACATCTGACTGTTTTACTCATTGGAACATTACCGAACACAAGTTGCATTACCACTACACCAAAACTGACACTGTAAACTTGAAACATGAAATACAGTAACGTACACTCCAGTGGTTCAATTAAAAATACAAAAAGGGGTACAAAGCCAAGATAGACTGTATAGCGGTGTTCTCAGCTTCAGATTTTGTGGCATGAGTATCAAGACCGTGACCGATATTTAATCTGACTGTGATGCACTAGACTTAAGGAGACAAACAGTGGACCTATATCGTCCACTCTAAGGTAGGGGGATAACTAGGTGAGTGGACTAAATGTGGGCTGCAGTGCTGCTGGCATAAGGATGGCTCCCAAAAAAGGGAAAAGAACGAACACAGTGTCTAAAACATAGATTCTAGTGTTAATGCCTACATATTTGTGATATTTGTGAGACTCAAGATCTGATTTTATTGAGGAAAATAGAGTGTATGCTACTACTTTAGTCCCAATCTCCATCGTAATTTCTTCACACAGCTGTTATTTCTATTTGGTTTTAATATAATTTACATGACTGATGTCCTAGAAGTAGTTTCTGCACCGAATTATCTTTCCATTCATCTTTTTTTGTTCAAACACATATACGAAAAATCATGCTAGTTTCCTAATTACAACGCAAGCTTTCACAGGTTCACGGAATACAAAATTTGCGCCACCCCACGCTGCCTCCAAACATGCGAGGATGTGTTGAGGTAGATTGATTGCAAAAATCTGCGTCACCTCACTTAACTGCGTCTAAACGTTCGCCTGACTTAGTTACACATATATCCCCGCTGACATTTTTTGTGATTAATGATGAGTACTATGAATGAGTAAATCCGACAGCTATATGATAAAAGTATAAATGATTATATTGTGATGATTTAAAAATTGGTAGGTCCAATTGTAGGTGAATAACCTGAAATTAAAGTTTTGTTTAATAAAACAATTATTATTAGTTAGTTACAGGATATCTCAACATTAATTAGTTTGAAACACCCTGTATTGAAATTAATTTAGAAAGAATCAAATAAAATTAATAAATGAATCGAATAAAAACAGAAATAAAGTCAAATGATAAAAACACAGAATTATCTTTATAATCCTCAATAAATAATGTTAGAATTGACATACTATTTGTACATAGTATGAAAATGTAGTGATCCAAACTGATTTATGTCATCGCTTTGAAAATTTGTGAAGTGACAGTGATTAATCGCGAATAGAATCAACCGATTAAAAAAAAGTGTAGTTCATAGAGGGCATGGTATTAAAACATGTGAAATTACCTTTAACATCAATAGAAATCAATAAAAATAACTCTAAGACAATTTAACATAACGGCAAGTCGTCTGGTAAAAGATGAACAAGAAAAAAATTGAAGGTTGTTGATTTTGGAACGAGGAAGGAAGTACAAGAATTTTGATGGTGAAAATGAAAAATTTAAAATTGAAAGAAAAAGCCTGAAAAATCAAACCAGAGAAGTGGAAAAGTTAATAAGTACTAACCTTGTGAGAGATAACATTCAATTATCATCAACCAGAAAGCGGTAAGCTTAATTTCACATATTTAAACTCGACTGGAGATAGCGTTCCAGGTATTCGAAGGAAACCAGACACAATTTGTTCTAGTGGAAAGTTTAATCTACTTTCTATAATAGTGTATATGACATCAACATGCAGATTTGATGTTATTTCATATCCCAAACAGCAGAGGAGTGAATATTCTTTCACACGTTGTTCCTAAAAAGAAATAACCTATAAATATTTCACATCCTAAAGACATTTATTTACCAATTGCGTATTTCTCATTTGATATTTAGTTAAAATTATTGATATTAGTAATTATAAATTGAAAAGGAAGCTTACCTTATTAAAATAAATAATCCAAAGCAATTCAATAATTCTCCTTTTCAAGAGACACCTGTTCATAACTTTGCCAGCCATTTCAGTTCAATAGAATCGGTTACATTGTTTATGCGCATGACACAAAGTTGAAGCGATTCCTCCGATCTTGTTTGTGTTACGAGGGGAATGCGACAAGTAATTAGAAATTTAAACTAGAAACTACCAGAATAAATGTATTAATTACAATTCAAAAAAAGGAAGAAAAAGGAGAGTATTTAGTTGCAGCGGAAAATAAAAATTTTTATTAAAGAGGTTAAAATTTCAAATAAAATTCTTTTTCATGTTCCTATTGTAAATTCAAACATTCAATATATTAAATTTTTTAAAAAGAATCAATTAAATAATTTTTCATTGTAAAATTAATTTGAGGGAACCTTAAACTGAGATGAAGAGTCGAAACCCTTTTTCAATAGCTAGCCGGATATACTGATAAAAAAAATAATAAAGTAAGTATACAAGAGGTTTCTTAAAATAAAAAGATGAACAAACTAATAATAATAATAACATAAAATTGAAAAATAAAAAAAAACACCTCACACACATAAATCATAACAATATATACTATAAGCAAGTGGTACATGTTTTCATGTATAATCAATAGTTTCGACAACCTTATTTACATGAAACGTCAGAGTACTGAAGTGACAGATGATCTAACACTTCAAATACCGTAGCGTTAAGAATTTTTCGCCATTGGGCTGCTAAACAATATTTTCTGGCCTATTTTTGGTGTTCATATGATTGGTTTTCCGGGAAGGTAGGCTAGAAATACATTTTCAGCATTCGAATTTGCTAATGACTGGATGAATATTTTTCTGAACGATGAATAGGACGGTATGGTCAGATATTTTTTCGTACTAATCTCCCGATCAGGTTACCTAAAACAGAAAGTTTTTCGAAATAAATAAACCATAGCATTGAAGATCTGGAACTAGCAATAATAAATGCCGGGAATGAAATCACCCAGTTATGCTAAGAAACGCTTATAAAGAATTTAGTGGAGTGGAGGCATGTTTCAAGTTGGTGTATGCTATGTCGAATAATCATTGAATAGATTCAATTATTAAAGTAAACGCCACACATTAGATTATCATCACATTTTCGAAATTAGTGCAAAAATTTATCGTATTTCCCATAAAATGGAGAAGGTTTTGAAAAACTGGAATTTAATTTTATTTCACGGGGTTTTAGAACAAGCAAAACTTTGTATCAGGAATAAAAATTTTCACTAAAACTACTAATAAAAGTGTCTCCTCTTGGGCACTCTATCGGTGGACACACTGTATATATATATATATATATTATTGATATTCCAGTTAAATATACCACAACCTTATTATTCTTCATCGTAAGGCTTTTTATAACAAGACAACGAGATAAAACAGTCTTTAGTTGATCGGGCAAATGCACATCTCTTTTATATCTTTTGATATTCTTTTGTAACGAAGGAATATGACTCTGGTGTTCATCCAAATACTATTCAACATATTGTCGCTTATGGCTATGTGACAAAGTTATGTTTCCGAACAGTTAGTTTTATTGTCTTCTTTTCATCAACTGATAAAATACATTATTACATGCCGATTAGGTATATTTCATAAAATCTATAATCCATATCGATTATAGACGATATGGTAATTTTCGGAGCATCGCTATGGGCATATTGATACAATTAATGAATTGCGAAAATTCGAATTGTGTTCTGTTTAAGCCATAACTAGCATTCAGGTTATAGTTAATTGTTCATTTGATCAATCGAATTCCAAAATAGAAGAATGCATGAAATGTTCTAATCATTATATTTACACAATGTTATGTAGTATCAATTTTAGTGAAAACAATATAAAATTAATGAAAAGGTTATGAACGCGTTCCTTTTTAAATGATAATAATAAATCCAGAGAATTGATAATCATGGATCCAGACAATATTAATTGTCTTTCCATTTTGTTTGGCATTCAGAGTCATTCATCTTCATACTTGCAGGATAGTTTATTCGTGAAATGAATCTGAATTGATCTTCAGCTCATTCAATTTGACTTTCCATTTCAAAGATCAATTGTGTATCGCTTTGTAATTTGCAATGGTTGCCAGTATTACTTATCATGTTTGTATAAAAGGTGAAGTACTGGTTTAAGAACACTTCCTTGAGGTACTCCCCCTTTAATTTCTTGGTTTCTTGGAAATCAAAATATTCTTCTTCATGTTTAATTCTAAATCATCCGTTCAATATTACATACATATACATATAAATTATTCAAAATATTTTCTTGGGTGTAGGGCGCAGAAAAACTGCATCAACTGAAAATAAATCTTCAGATGATTGTGTCCTGTTAGAAGACGATCCACACTTGAGTACGAAACAAATATCCAGGGAACTTGATAATTTGCAAACATCCGCAATGAAACTTTTACATCCATACAAAATAAGATTATTTCAAGAGTTGAAAGATGATGACTTCAATAGACGTGAAGAGTTTGCAGACGTTATGATGAAAGAATGTTACAATCAAAATGATCCAAATTTTTTAAGTAATGTTACCACTTTCTTTATTAATGGAAACGTAAATACAGTTGGTCCGGTGAATCTTATCCCATGCGTCATCATTCATATACAAACGCAATACATCAATACATTAAGTAACACGTAGGTCGTAGATTGATGGTTCAATTAGGATGTGGCCAAAATGACGGTGAACGTTATTTATTATCGTATTGAAGCTGGTGGAATAGATATTTGTAAATATTTTACATCCATTTAGCAATGTGCTACCTAAACCTTTAGTTTGGAAAAACTGTTAGCATTCCAGAGTTTTATGGGGCTATTCTGCAAACTTGCTATTAAGCAAATTTACTTGCATAAGAGTTAATATTAATAACAACTCCCTCAGTAGAAACTTTGCAAATCAGAATTGCCCTGTTAGGGTTATGGCTGGCAACCATTACTATTGGGCCGTCCCACCCATACAGTTCAACAATGAAAAATAAAAATCTTTTGGGTTGTAAAAATAAATAATTAATATTTTAAATATGTATATTCAAGACTCATATACAGGGTGTTTCTAAATTCATGCGACAAAATTCAGGAGGTGATTGCTTGTATGAAATTAAGATGGGTCTTTCCTATAACAATTATAAAACGTTTACCATCATAACCATCTGGTTTACGTACACTTTTAGTGCTGTTTTCTGGCCAAGAATTTGTTTTATTTCCCTTCGAATAGATCCATGTTTCATCCAAAAATACAAGTTCTCTTAGGTGAGTACTTGAAAGGTCTTCCATATATTTACGCAGAAAATTGGCTCTCAAGGCTGCAATACTGGTCCGCTCCATTAAAGCTCTCCGATTGTCATCTTTGTTATATCTGAATCCCAATGCTTTTAACAAAATGCTCAGATATGTTTTACCAATAGATACAATTTCTCTTTCCCTCAATTTACAATTCAAGGTAGTCAAAGTAACATGCTTCTCTAAAACAAAAACAAAAATTATAGTACAGATTCAATTTGAACAAATACTATATTTTTAATGATATTATGTTTGTTCATTTCATTAATGTTTTCACCTTGACTGTTCAAAAATAAGGTAAATTTGATAGTTGAATTAAATTGTCATGTAGTCACAAAACTACTAAAATCTATATAATTACCTTCCTAAATTTTTCTTGAATATACCATGATTTGAATACTCATTACAAAATACCTACACCTACATTTTACCAAAAAATTCTAATTAAATAGATTGATAATCACTCTGTTGGTACATATCATATAACGTGTTCCGTACTGCCTTCTTAGCTCCTTCAGGTAGATCAGTTGTTTTAGTTTTAGTAGGAGTTCTGCTTTTGCCTGGGCTTGAAAGAATTGGATTATTTTCTTTTCTTTTTTTTATAGCATATACTGTCTGCCGAGATATTTTCAAAGCAGTAAGCAATAAGTATATTGCTAAACAAGCATGCTCTTAAATATTTATGTTACCTCTTGAACACATGAAAGTGGTTCCAAAGGTCCTCCATTTTTTTTTCTAACTCAGAATACTCCAACACATTTAGGACCAGCTCCTGTGCTTGCGAATTCAACGTTTTTCCAGGCATATTCTAAAAATAAAAACCATTCATAAATAGTTCTGGTCTTTCAGAAAATTAGGTCAATATTTTCTACATTGGTGGAAGAAAAATATGTTTCATATAATTCAGTTTGATGGAGTTCTATCCAGAATCATATTGAAATGTCAATTTAAGGTTAGTTTTCATTGCGAAATAAATAAATAAGAAGTAGATAAAAAATATTTACTTACCACAATAATTCCAACACTCAGGTATAAGTTAGTCGTTATAACAACTGTTGAAATAAATTTATATGCAAGGGGCAAAAAAATGAATAAAAATATAAAATAAAAATGTAAACAAAGTCTTTGGTCTGTCAATATACGAATCCGCCGTTAAACCATAGAACTTCTGTTGTGTGGGTTACACCTATCACCCACATTCATCATATGGCTATCTCTGTTTGTTATATTATGTTCTAAGGGAACAAACGGTTTCATTTCGGGGGTTTAGATTCTGTTAGTAGAAAAAAGACGTACTACAAAAAGTAGTATGTGAATAATTTCATACATGGGAAAAGATTCACCGGACCAACAATTCTAGTCAAGTTATCATCTTGGGCAAGTGAAAACATTCTAGTTTTGTTGTATAACCTTAAAATGGCGATTATTTAGAAACGTGTTCAGTTTATTAGGTGCGCCATCTCCCCTCTCATGACGAGGATAGATGGTTATTTTTGAGGTGAGATGGCTCGATATTATTTTTTTTCCAGTAAGCCAAGCGCACTGAAAGTTGTTCCAGTGCTAGTTGGACTGAGCAACAGTTAACCAAAGCCATTCAAGCCGTTAATGAAAGCAGAATGGGAGTTAATGAGACTGCTAGAAATTTTGGGGTACCGGCCACTACCCTACGAAGAAGGAAATCAACACTAAATATAAAGAAAGGTCCTCTTGGACCCTCCTCTACATCAAGTGCAGCTGCCGAAGAAAAGCTGGTCAAACACATCTTCAAACTTCAAAAAAACGGATTTTCTTCTACTCGATTGGACGTGCGAAGAATGGCATTCAAGTTGGCCGGACAGGTGGTTATTAAACATCGTTTCGGTAAGGAATCAAGATTAGCTGGTTTTCCATGGCTTCAGTTATTTCTGCAGAGAAATCCAAGGCTGTCAGTTAGAAGAGCAGGAGTGTCCATTAATCGATCCTTGGGAATGAATAAAAAATACGCTCAGGTTTATTTTGAGCTGCTAGATAATACTTTGACCGAAAACAATCTCATGGGAAAACCTGGACATATCTTTAATAAGGACAAGACTGGTCTACAACTAAATAATAGACCGGGCCACGTAATTGTTAAAAAGGATCTAAAAATATCGTATCAGGTCTGGTGAAAAAGGAGAAACCATCACGGTTATAGCGTCTTGTAACGCAGAAGGCGTTTTTATTCCCCCTTGCTAAGTAATGAAAGACAAAACTAAAAAACGAGAGTTCGAGGATGGGATGCCCCCGGGATCTTTAGTGTACACGTCGGAGAAGTCAGCGTGTGTCAATAGTGACATATTTTTCAATGGCTTGTAACATGTCTATCGACCTGTTTCGATTTTATGGAATAAATCCTTTTAATTACCGCTCGCCGCCACATTAGCCACTTCCAATTATAGTTCTGTGATCTCAAATTCTCCTACTCTGAACGCTAAGACAATTGACACTTGTTCACGGCATCTTCCTTCCGCTGAAACGCTGTTTTCTCCTTTCTATTACCGACCGCCTATGGGGAAAGACCATCTTCCGCTATCTTTCATATTTTTTTAAGTACCTAATGAATTTTGCTGCGGTAGGCACAGCCCCTACGCTAGGTTACAAGCCCTAGACCAGGACACAGCTGCTAGGATACCGTTCTAATCAAGACATCTCTATCTACCTATCTTATTCGAGATCTAGTCTCCTACTTATCAAGACTTCGTGGAGGAAGACCTACCTACCTTCTTCGACCACCACCTTTTCCGGAAACAACAACGTCAGCTAAGTACCTATAAAAGTACAATTCTTTTCACATTTGTTCCATTTCTTGTGGCAGAAGAATAAATGTAAATTTGTTTTAAATTCCATTTTTCATTTTTTTCTAAATCCTCAACTATAAAAGTTGAGGGAGATATCGCCCGGAGGTAAAATTTTAAATGTTCTTTTTTTTAAGTAACTTTTTTTTAATTTTTTGATTTCTGTTTAAACTTTTATCTAAATTATACAATGCGTTTCTACCTTTTCCGCCTTAGTTTGTTAGTACTTTTTATCGACGACAAAAACGTAGTGGCGCCCTCAATTTTTACAACCTCTCTGATATCCTTGTGCGACATAAACTTGGGGTCGAATTACCCTTGAGAGGAGTCTCTAGCCGGAACTCTTCAAGCTGGAGCGTTTACCGTTACAAATTGACAACCATTGTTTTTGTTGCACAGTGTAACAGTTGGGTTGGAAGGATTTTAGTTTTTTCTCATTTTACTTGCATATTCCCTTTTAAAAATTTTGTATCGTTCAATTTAGAATTTTTGCTTTCAACAATTAACTGTTTCAAAATTTCACTTTTTCAAGTAACTATCCTGTACTGACCCTGGACGTTTTAAGTTTTATCTTAATCACCTGCCTTATTTTAATTATCTATTTTGGTCTACGATAACGAATATTCTCTGGGTTTTGTTTTTAACAGATAACGTAACATAGCACAATCTTTGGTTGTCAGGAGAACGGAATTTTTCTATTGTTTTTTTTTTAGGGAAGGTGAATTACATCTGATTTGTTTGCAGTGTTGCCACATACCAAGTACATTTTTAAAATGTTTAGCTTTTGATAAATTTTCATTCTTTGCTCAGTTGAATTATGTCGAGTTACACAAACTGAAATATCTTTTTTTTTTCAACTATTATTTTAAATTAAGTGCGGTGTTGCCAAGGCAACAATTTTTCTTTGAAAATAAATATTTTTCAGTCAAGTTTCTTTGAACAGCAGAAGAATTGTGATGTGTTACAAAAATTTTAATGGCAATTTATAATACATTTTTGATCTTGATCAGTTATATATTCTGATACTTATACTTTTTATGGAGTTATTATGCAACATTTTTATTACTAGTTGGCTTTTTATAACTAACGTAGAGTCACTTACTTCAGAAACCGCGTCATTCTCTTGGAGTTTCGCTATCGTTCTTCTACAAAAACGATACACTAGAGTTGTTTTTTTTCTCTTCTCTTCCCATTCTCTTTCTTTTAGGCAACCGTGTTACTTACCGTCCCGATTGCTCAACCCATACTTAACTTGGCCTTTGCTGAGTGGCGGATTGCACTCAGTTTACAAACATGATAGGTTTGAAAAATGACTGCTCAGTCGATCTTTCTAAAGATATGTCTTCAGCTGTTAATGTAGGTTTTCTGCGCCATGATTTGGATAAATATTTCATTGCACCAGTCTCGTTAAACTTTTTACTAATTTGCTGACAGTGAACCTTGTTATGATATTTCTATTACGTTATAAATTATTAAAGTTAATTCAAATTAAAAAAAGTTTATTCATTCTATTATTTTAACTTCGGCGAAGATGATGTGAATAAAGCTATAACTCCGAAATTATGGCATCATATGAAAAATTACATGAAACATATTCAGTATTTCTCAGTGATTTCAAAACGCAAAAAATATACAGAGTGATCCATTTGAAATAATAAAGTTCATCCGACAACAATGTAAATACCACCATAATATCGGCCATATCACAAGATCCTTGCACACCAAAATCTATAAAAAATGTGCTATCCGTTTCCGAGAAAATTGAGGCGCTCCATACTTAAAACTCACTTTGTATACATATACTACTATAGAGCTGGATAAAACTTCTGGAAAATTGTAACTGTGAAAAACCTGCTAAATTTCAACAAATCCTACGAAATCAATTATAACGGACGCCCTTAGAACGTTTGAGTTATTACTTTAAACATGATCAAAATAAAAGTTTGCCGTAAAGTGAAGTTGTGAATAATCAAAAACTTTAATGTGCACAAAATTTCGAACAAACATTTAGGAATGGGAAAACTGTACGTCGTGTTTGCTGACAGTTGAACAACAAACAATGTGATCATAATTCAGAGCATTGTTTGGAGCTATTATTTCATGAAACAAAACTTTTCACATCATGTCTGACAATAGATCCTTTATTATCTAGAATGATAATACCGATTTAGATAAGTTTGATGCACGTCAACAAAAATTTAAATAAGTATGTGAATTATTGGAAAACTTCAAGTAGGTCGTGAACATATATATTTTGATGATATTTGAATAGCAACAGAATCAAAAAAGGAACATGACTTGGTTATTAAGAAGGTTTTGGAAAGAGCCAAACAGTACAATATAAAATTTAGGATTTGAAAAATTTCAGCCAGCTTGTTTAGAAGTCAGTTTTCATTAATTTGTTTCCTGCCATTACTGACATCATTAAATAACGTTTTTTGATAAAAATATATTGAAAAATACTGTACGATCAAAACAATCACTCTTTGGTATAATTTGCAGGTAATTATACTGAATGAGGACTTTAAAAAACATTTATTATTTCAACTTTTCAATTAAATTGGAAGTATTATTAGGGAAACAACAAGTTTCATACGTGTGTTTGCCTTTAGGTTATTTTATCAGCGATATAAAACAAAAATCCATTCGTGAATCAAAAAATGAATTGAATTTGAATTGAATTTGAAGAATGAATTGTTCCTAACAAAAAGTTGAATAAAACCAGTATTACATTAAATTGAATATGTATTCACTAAATTCTATATTATTATTGATTTTACCAACAAATGAAAGTATGGATACTTGTTTGAAATGAGATTTAAATATTCACAATATCACAATAAATGTGGATCTAGTACATTATCATTTTCATTCAAATTAATAATCAAAGGCTTAACATAATAATACCGTTATATGAATATTCAACCAACTAAAAATTGTCAAAACTTCACTGATATGGTATTATATTTTGTGATGTGGCTCTGAATATAAACTAATGCCATTGGAGTTTAATATAAAATGAATTTGAAAAGCTGTAGTATTGGTGAACTGATTTTTCTCTCAGGGGCAATTCACATATAACGGACGTCGGGCGAGGACGTGGCAAGGAAGGAGCACGGTCGTGTCAAGGTCGGCGAACGGACGTGGCGAAGAATTGACGTGTGGAATGCACACATAATGAGGACGTTAAAAGACAGTCAGAAAAGTTTGGTTACCGACTGGTTTGGAAAATGGATTTTTCAAGAAGTGATGAAGACATATTGAATGTGCTGAACTTGGATAATGTTCAACTTATCTTGTGCACTGCAATATAGAAGGGTACAATCTTCAGAGACAGACTTTAACCCTTTCAGTACTAGTGGTTACCATATAAAACCACCTTTAAATTTTTTTTCTCTATTTTCCTGATGGTATACATGCGTTGCCACAGCGTTGCCTAACATCAGGACTAACGAACCAGATGGTCAGTGAAGTTCCAATACAAATTTCATTAGTGTTTACCTCAGTTACATGTTTACATTTGAGCGAAGTATCGTGAAGTTTTATTGCAAGTAAAAATTCTTGGTGCTTTTCTACAACGTGTGCCAAAAATGACAAGTAAGTGTTTTATGGAACTATCTGCAAAAGCAAGCAATTACATTTATATCAAATTCAAATGAATAGTGCAAGAGAATATATTCTTTGTATGGTCGCAAGCGATAATCACAATGATCTTGGAATGTACAATATAAAAGTTTTGTTTCCATGTGTGGCTACTATGAGTTCTAACACTAGTTTTATATTGTTTTAGCAAAGAAAGCATGGTCTCTGAATTGGAAGGAAAAACTGGAACTGAGTTGTGGGAATTAATAGACGGGATTCCCAGTGATAAAGAGTCCCTGGTGGGTAATATTGATGATGTAATGAGTGACGAAATGTCTTCGAATTAAAATCGTGAAGTCTCAGATGACGTGGATGATATATTCGATATTGAAAATATGGATATTATTTATGACGACGTAATGATTGCAAACAATTTTCCAGAGGATGATACTCACTGGGATAGTGATGACGACATTCCATTAGTAAGAAGCCTCGAAATCATTCTACCCCCAATATGGACGACTGGTACTGAAAATGTTGATAATCCGGAGGAATTTCGACAAGAAACAGATCCTAACCTTCCAGATACAGTAGAAACTCCTATAGAGATATTTCTTCACCTTTTTCCCGAAAGTTTGATGGAGCATATTTCATTCCAAACCAGTTTATACTATATTCAAAAGAATTGTGCAGAGAGAAAATTTACTGCCACAAGTGCTGATGAAATCAAGGTTTTGCTTGGCGTGAATATATTGATGGGTTTAAAGTGGTTGCCAAGTTTTAAAGACTATTGGTCATCTCGGTACGATTTGAGAGATACTCTTATTAGTAGTGCCATTTCAAGAGATCGCTTTGCTTAGTTGCTTTCAAATGTCCATTTGAATGACAATTCTTTAGAGCCAAAAAAGAAGAAGAGAATTATAACAAGCTGTTCAAAGTGAGCCCGCTTCTATAGAATTTGAAAGACACGTTCTATGCATCTAAGAAACCTAATGAATATCAGGTTGTGGATGAGTCAATGGTCCGTTTCAAAGGTAGTATTCGTATATGCTAAATAAACCCATCGAACGTAGATATAAAATCTAGGTTCGTGCGGATTCTACGGGATTTATGTGTCAATTTTGAATATATACTGGGAAAATAGGTGCAGCTACAGAAAAAAATTTGGGCCAAAGAGTTGAATCAGGTTAAACATCAACTTTACGAAGAAAAAACCACAGAATATTCTTTGATAATTTCTTCAATACAGTTGAGCTTCAAAAGAGGTTATTGATGTACAAACTTTATTTATGTGGAGCGTTGAGAAAGGGGCGAAATAATTTTCCTACACTGACTTCAGATAAAGAAAATGCAATGAGGAGAGACAGACTAGCGCGTATCAGAAGATGGTTTAGCAGCGCTCAAGTGGATGGACCGTCGTAGCGTATTACTTCTCAGTAATTATCCTGACCCTTCTCTCATAGACAAAGTATCTAGAAAACAAAAAGATGGTTTGGTGCAAGAAATATCCTTTCCAAACATGTTCAAAGATTATAATAAAAATATGGGCTTTGGTGATAAGTTTAACATGCTAAAGAGCCTATATAAAATAAATAGAAAATCCCACAAATGGTGGCACCGAATAATGTTTTATTTTGTGGACGCATGCATTGTGAATTCTTATATTTTATTTTGCCAAAGAACTGCTTCAAAATCAGTGACTCTCAAAGAATTTCGCGGGGGTTGATAGGAATACCCGAACGTCCTAAAACAGGCAGACCTTGTTCCAGCGTCCATGTCAATAAATTTAAAAAACTAGTACCATTGGAAGTACGTCACACGAAAGTGGCTCATGTACCGCAAAGATCCACCTCACTCAGGTGTGCTTCTTGCAGAAACTTCTTTGTACAATATCACACAAAATAACATTGATGAAAATGTCTCATCCACTCAATGTTCAGGTATTTAAGTTCCTACCGGTTAGTGTCAGTGACCACATCCTGCAGGACTATCCTATGGTTTAATATTTTTGTAGTATGAATTTGTATCTTACTTAGACTGTAATAAACAAATATTTTGTATCAATTTCCATAAAAAAAAGTCCGGTCTCAAAGGGTTAACCCAATCGTATTTGCTCGAAAACGGCTGGAATTATTGGAGATTAACGAATGTCCTATGCTGTCAGAGCAGCTCAAAGACGTAGGCTCTATTAGACCGGTGGCCATGACACATGAAGGCTCCATTATTTCGAATGGAAGCCGTTTTCACCATAAAGTTTCATGTGAAAAACAAGTAAAATAAGGCTATTCCCCAAGGCCCAAAATGAATAGTCGACGTTACAGTGGACATTGAAAATCTTAGAATATTCAGGAAACTAGAACAATTAACTTATGGATGCCGTGTACTTGGATGCATTCCTTGGGTATCTCTTCATCATGAAAAACAACATGGCATACCAATCCAAGTGATACTGAGGGTGGATAAGAGATGGTTAGAAATTGGTAAAAAGGTGAAAGAAAAAACAATTGACTTATGTATACTGAAGAGAGTTCAAATTTCATTCTTAGTATATGCTAAAAACATTAGTGGCATATATTTTACGGCGATACTTCATTTGGTAATAATTTTCCAAATATAATGTGAAAGTGATAAATTAATTAGTGCTTGAAACTTTTTGAACACTTTCCTATGGCGTGAATTTCCACTCGAAAGATACTTGGGGATTTTTCCAAGCTTTCAGAGTGTTTGGTTCGTGGCCCGTACACTCCTATCCCAGTTTCTTCTATTGCTTTTGAGCCGTCTGTATACTATTGAATGGGATTCTTTTCAAGTCTATTGATGACATTTAATTCCCATCTTTTCTTGATGTTTAATTCCGTACAAAATGTCTTTAAAAAATTGTACTTTTTCAGCATACCATCTTGTGGCATGTCTCAGGTTTTTCATTTATAAGAAGCGGGGAGGTGGTATTTTTTTATTCCCTCTCTACTTATCTTATCCTTTCTGCAACCTTTTCCACCATCATATGTAGTGGTGTGAAGTTGAGAATCACTCCATCACTTCCATAGCCGCAGTTGGGCATGTTCTCACTACTCCTGTAATGCATATACAGGCTAGACTTTTAATTTTGGAAAGTTGGTCCCTCGTCGTCAATAGGCTATTCTTTTCTATTTAAATTTCGCCTAATTTATTAATTTAGTTATTATCCTAAAAATTGGCTTCCGACCCAATATTCTTCGATGAAAATAAAATCGTCTAACCTTTCCTTAGTGGCGTACGGTCTGACACACCGACGCTACAGTTGCGTAGTCATTATAACGTCACGGGAAAGAGTGGGGTATTCAGCGTTCAAATACCTTTCATGGCCTTTAAGGAACACGCTTGGCTTTAGTATTGCCGACGTGTCTATTGTGAGTAGGTTAGAATTTTGCTATTCGGTCTGATACACCGACGCCACTATTAACGTTAGTGTTTTTTTTGTTCGTTATTTTTAGGATTTCTATCACTAATACCAGTTATTTCAGCAATGTACTTTGAGAAGGTGGAAGCTGCTAAAATTAATGGAAGAATTTGACGACAACGAATCCGATGGTGAAGAAGACATTGTAGAAACAAGGGAGAAGGATAACGAAAGTGAGCAGGAGTTAGGAGGCAATGATGAGGAAGTTGAAAACAAAGGGCCCTACATTTTTAAAAAAGATAAATTCACTTAATGGGGGAAACATGCACCACAAAATAAAAACGTTAGGACCAGATCGGAGAATATAGTGAAGCATTTGCCAGGAGTAAAAAGGAACTTTATGAATCTGAAAGATGCTATTTCTATTTGGCAGCTTTTTGTGTGAAGATATTCTGAATATAATAGTTGAAAATACCAACTTTATCATTGAAAAAAAGAAGCATAACTACAGTAGGGATCGGAACTGTAATCCAACAAATGTTCCTGAACTAAATGCATTTTTCGGATTGTTGTATATTGCTGCAGCTAGGAAAGCAAACATGTAAATGCTAATGATTCATGGAAAACGGATGGAACCTCGATGGAAATCTTTAGGCTCACTATGTCGCTTTACAGATTTCGCTATACGACAATTGTCGAAAAGTTGGAAGCTTTTAGAGGAAATTGTCGTTTTCGTCAATACATTCTATCGAAGCCCAACAAATACGGCATAAAAATATTTGCTTTAGTAGACGCTAAGACACTTTATACCAATGATCTTGAAGTTTATGTTGGAAAACAACCTCCAGTGCCATTCGAGGTTGATACTAGACTATTTAGTTTATTACAGCGTTTATGTGAACCCATCTCAGGTAAAGGACTGAATTTAACAACGGACAACTGGTTTACCAGTATAGAGTTAGCCGATGATCTCCGTATCAATCATAGTCTAAGTTTGTTGGGCACAATTCGCAAAAATAAAAAACAAATACCTTCTTTATTGTTGGAAGGCAAAATACGTCCTGAGGGTTCCAGTATGTTTCTTTTTCAAGAACATACAACTCTAGTGTCTTATATCCCGAAGCCTGGAAAAACGGTTTTGCTTATTTCCACTATGCATCACGATGATGCTATTGATCCAGAGACTGGAAAACCAGAAATGATAATGGATTATAATAAGACAAAAGGTGGAGTGGATACAGTGGATAAGCTTTGTTCTACTTACAACTGCGCGAGAACTTCAAGGCGATGGCCTATGGTTATTTTTTACAGCCTAATGAATATAGCTGGTATAAATTCATTTATAAAATAAATACAGCAAATAATATTGATAAAAATGTTTAGCGCAAAGATTTTTTACTCGAACTTGGGTTCAGTTTGCTGACAGACTACATGAAAGTAACAGCAACATCCGACTATATTCCAAGAAGTCTGAAAATAAGAATTTCGGAAGTTTGTGGATTGCGACAGCAAAACCCGTTTTAGCTGTCAAAGGTGCCGTACATTTTTGTGTTTGAAACACGCTGAAATAATATATAGCAGGTGTTATAATGACATGGATATTTAATACATTGTTTTAAAGTTTGTTTGTTTTTGAGAATGTTTGTGTATTGCGTATTTTTTTTAATAAATATTATTTTCCTAGAATTGGCCTTATTCTCCCGATAAATCTTTGAAAGCAAACATTTTCATTAAATTTGAACGTGAATATCTGGTGTCGGTCAATTAGACCCACGCCATTAATAACGTTATTTCTTGAACGTCACTAAGGAAAGGTTAACATTATTTTGTTTTCAAATATATCTGATAATAAGTAATTTCAAAACTGTTAAAAATTTAGGTAGTTGTATTTTGATAGTTTCTAAAATTCACTCTTCTATAAAGTTTGCTGTTGATACTGAGACATATATTTTAGGTGGGCATGATTTATGGTGCTTTTTTGTCCCCAATTTAACGGAGCTTTTGCTTGAAACTTTTACTATGAGCCCACCCAACCGTTTAATTAAGTTTTATGGATGTGATATAATTTTTCCTCCTAAAAATCGAGTCGTTTTCACTTTTATATTTTTCAATACACTGGAAGTGATAATATAGTTTTATGATTGGAGCAATATTCAAAGTCTAATTGAAAAATAACATTTCATTCGGATACAGAGATTATTCATTTTTTTTTTAAATAATTTTCTTGTTCCATGTTCCTTGACAATGTATGAGGAAGTTCGGTATCGTATTTCTTAAATTTGAAGGACAAGTATGCACTTTAATCCATGTGGACAAAGTACTCGATGCTGAAGGCTGTTATAAAGGTCCATAAAAACATAGACATTGGAAAATATAGTAAGCTAACTGCCCATCTGAAAAGTGATTTGAAAGGGTACAAGGCAAAGAAAGCTGGAGTATTGGAAAAAGCACTAGTAGAAAAATTTTTGTTGAGGGCTTGCGATAAAGAATATAAATAAAAAAATTATATATGACACTTAAACATGTACCAGATATAGACGACAACAAAATCTCAAGAAAAAAATTTAAAATAAAAATATAATTAGACGTAAGACAAAATAAAAAAACATTTTTATTGTTACACTAGAAAATAAAAAAGGATTTTGGTATAAATTATGAAATGATAGAGTAGAAAAAGTTACTATTCACTTGACTCGCTATTATCGCTGTTCTTACAAGCATTACACAGTAATTAACCTTTCCATGTGTTCCTTATATACTGGCCGGTGACAATTGTTACAGATGATTGTAGTCACCTTATTCTTTTTTCTCGCACAAAGAGAGCATCTTGCTCTAACTTTTTGAGGTGGTTCCCCGTCCGTATCTTCTTCGATTCTATATCTAGCTAAGAACAGCTTCAGTTCAGTAGACAAATTTTGTAATGAGATGTGGTTTCATCAAAGCCGGAGCTAAATTTTTTAGAAAAATTCGTCTATGTTTTTGTGTGGATAGGGTGTAGAATTATACAAAATTTGGCTATTGATACCTGCTATATTCAACAACTGAAAAAATATTACCAAAGTCCATCTCCTAGTTCTTCGGTTTACGGAGTATGTTCAACACATTTTGTCGACTGTATCAACTCCCTTTTTTGTAGCATTATAATCCATTATAATTTCAGGTTTCTTGGTTTGTGGATTTATGGCAGAGTTCGCTTGCTAAGGGATAACTGGAATACCAATTATTACACGTTATCTTTCTATTGCTTCCTTTCACATCTTGAAGTGAGCGATGTACTATTGCTGTGGGTGTGTTTGGTAACTTGTACTTTCCTTCGGGTTGTGTACCACAATACACTTCCATGTTACTAACGTAAAAAGTTTTAGCATCACAAAGTATAAATACTTTCACCCCATATTTGGCAGGTTTATTAGGGATGTATTGAAGAAAGCTACAACGGCCTCTGAATTTTTCATCAATCGTCACATCCCCAAGAATATAGCTGCTAACTTATCAGTTTCTTTTCTTACATCTTTCGTTCTTTTATCATCAAATCTTATTGTTGATAACAAAAAAAGGAATCGCTGATAATTTATACGCGCTCGGAATATTTGTGATCCTGTACCATCTTTGGTCCATAGTTCTAAGAATTGAGTATGGTTTTGTTTCTCACATCCAGATAGAAACAACAAACCAATAAGAGCTAAAAGTTCTGTTTCTTTGCATCTCTTTCTTGAGAATATCTTGGTCGACGTTTCGCAATTTGCATGTTTGTAAACTGGACAATATCATCGATCATTTCGTCATTGAAAAATTTCATTAACGAGCTAAGTTCATTATAAATATTTATTGCATTGCGACTTGTGCCTCGAACTATATTTATCAAATTTTTTGAAGGAGTTTTATTCCACTTACTTACTAGTTGCCTTTTCTTCCAAATGGTTTGCTTATCTTTTCCCACAAACAATTCAGTACTTTCAGATTCATTTGCCGAATATTCCGTATCGCTTTCCTCTTGTTTGGAATCAGTCCAATGGTCACTTTCTTTTATATGTTTGTTATCTGAAATATCTCTATTATCTGGTTCAGAAATTTGACATTTCTCTTCTGAATCTGTCACAAATCACTTGGCCAATGGCTTCAAGCTCCTCAGCTGTTAGATTCCGTGGATTTCAAATCTTTACACGATTCCTGCAATAAAATAATTAATTATTTCAAGTGAATTTAGTGAGTTTCGATTAGTAAATATTGTAAAAATAATCAAAAGTTGTAATGAATTAATGTAAAATTAAAAAAAACAAAGTGTGCTTGGTGTATTTTGTACACCACACAGAAAAATTGATATAACTTCCTAACTGGTGAACGCCTGACGTAAAACTGATCGGTGTGCCGTCCCAAGATGTTAACCCAAGAATACCTGAAGCGGCGCGAGCTGGGGTGCGCCCTGAAATAGATGGCATCAAATTTTGTGGAAGAGGTGTATTTTATACACCGTAGTGAGTAGTTAAAGGTTAATATTCTCTTCACTGTGTGTCGGCTGGGTCGGGGTCGTGGTCGATCTGGATATCTCGTCACATTCACCATGTATTAGAAGGAAATTTAAAAATTTTTCATTGTTTAATTCCAAACGAGCCATTTCTATCATTGTAAGAGGCTATTGACTTCAAATAATGACAATTCATAATATTTAATTATGACAGCCTGCTAAAATAAAAGAATTAATAACACGGCCTACGCCTACGCAATAATAAAGCAGCAATAATTAATATGTTCAAATACATGTTAATATCTCAAAAATGATTAAGATTGGGAATAGGAGAATTAACATAGACTGCCCCTATTTTCGTCCTTAGAATTATGTGAAATATTAAAAGTATGGTGGTTTCATTCAAAAAATTTAGATTTTTGACATTTGTGGAGTTGAACTTTTCATAAATTTTTCACGGACTCTGTATACAAAAAAAAAGTATTCGACATGTCACCAATTACCTTGATCGTCCCGACAAGATGTTTTTCATTTGGTACTGGGGAAGTTGATAATATACAGAGTGTAACATTTAAAATAACAAAGTTGTCGTTCACTTTCGGTATAACCGGAAGTGACATGTATGTCAAAATATTCTCCATTCGTCATAACTTGTTCTCCATCTATGCCAATTTTTATAGTAATCGTGTGAGTAGTCTCTAATATATATATAGTGTAAGCTCGTCATGAAACACACTATACACTGTGACAGTAAAGTATGGAACAAATTCATTTTTAGCTAAACAGACCATTTTAAGAAATAATCCTGAAACACGTCGATTTTTGATTTTAATTTACCGTATTTTAAAATAATAATCTAATATACAGGGTGAATTACTTTCGAGTAATGACGTCACCGTCAATTTTTTTAAATGGAACACCCCCATTTTGTTTCAATTTTCGGATTACTCTAGCTGAGCTGATTCCAAAAATGTATCACATGTTGATTCCAATTGGTACAGGGTAAACAAAAATACAATAGTTTTGTGTGTGCTCATAAAGCAACGCGTAACATTCTTTATTAGTTAAATTAACAATATTATCAAAATTACTTATGAAATGCATGACTTTATAAATGTTCGAACTGTAGCCCTTGCTGTATTTGACAGTAACCCAAACGGTGTACAAATTCTTGTTGAACCTTGTTTATTGTGTCTTGAGAAATATTGTTTATTGCTGTCCGAATTCTCTCTTTTAATTCTTGAATATTTGCTGGTTTCGTTTGATACACAACATTCTTCAGATGGCCCCACATAAAATAATCCAAAGGATTGAAATCTGGTGACCTCGCTGGCCATTCAATAGGTCCACGTCTAGCAATCCACCTGTTCGGAAAAATTTCATCTAGGTACCTTCTAACATCTACAGCATAATGTGGAGGTGCACCATCCTGTTGAAACCATAAACTTTCATCAAAACCTCCAGGATTACGTCTGCTGGGAAACAAATTACGTAAAGTAGGTACGAATACCCCCTTAAAAACTCAAGGTACGTTGCCCCGTTTAAATTACCTTCGATAAAGTAGGGTCCGATGATTCGATTTCTTACAATTCCAGCCCATACATTTACCTTTTGCGGGTATTGTCTATGATGCTCACGCATCCATTGGAGGTTTTCTTTTGCCCAGTATCTACAATTCTGACGGTTAACCTCGCCATTTAACGTGAAAGTGGCCTCATCAGAAAAAATAATGTTTTGTATCAAGAGAGGGTCTCGGTGACATTAATCCATCATTTTTTCTCAAAATTGGATTCTTCTATCGGGATCATCTTCGTTTAATACCTGCACAAGTTTGATTTTATAAGGATGCCATTTTTCAAGCTTTAATAGTTTGTGTACCGTTGTTTTGCTAACACCGATATCGCGACTAACTTTACGCACAGAAGTGTGTGCATCTTCTTCAAAACTAAGTAAAACTTCTAATGCTGTATCAGCATTTGCAGAGGGACGACCTGATTTGCGTACATTTTCAACCGTACCAGTTTCTCGAAATTTCCTTCCAATCTTACTGACTGTTGAACGCGTTATAGGTCTTTCTGGATATTTACCATTAAACAAATTGCACACTTCCATCTGAGTTCGCGATCTGTCTCCATACCCAATCATCATTAGTATTTCAATTTTTTGTTTTACACTTAACTCCATTTCTACTTCTAATTAAATCTAAGCAATAATTGAAACATTCACGAATACCAAAAATATTGTAGTACTTAACTGTCACTGAACATCAATAAATTACTAAACAAATAATGACATTTCACAAAAAATTAGACGACTATGTTTTTTTTAAATTGATAAGAAATAATTTCTTTCATATTCTGTCTGCTAGACCACAAGTACCAAACATGTTTGGAAACAGCTCATTTTTATTAATCTAAAAATGTAACAAACTACAGGGTGTTACATTTAAACCAATTGCCGCTAGACAGTAAGTATTTTTGATAATATTGTTAATTTAACTAATAAAGAATGTTACGCGTTACTTTATGAGCACACACAAAACTATTGTATTTTTGTCCACCCTGTACCAATTGGAATCAACATGTGATACATTTTTGGAATCAGCTCAGCTAGAGTAATCCGAAAATTGAGACTAAATGGGGGTGTTCCATTTAAAAAAAATAACGGTGACGTCATTACTCGAAAGTAATTCACCCTGTATATAAGATTATTATTTTAAAATACGGTAAATTAAAATCAAAAATCGACGTGTTTCAGGATTATTTCTTAAAATGGTCTGTTTAGCTAAAAATGAATTTGTTCCATACTTTACGGACACAGTGTATATATATAGTATTCATTTAAGCGCAAATTTTGAAAAATTCATTAGACAATTTATTGAAACTCTACAAATTTTCACCCGTCAGTGGATATTGGCTTTTCGGCTCACTATATCATCGTGAAACGCAGCGTCTTTTCCTGGTTTTTCTTATTTAAATTTTATCATGATGTTCTTAAGCACTTTCAGTTGGGCTGATAATACATTATTTCCAAGTTGTACGAGCATTTTCGATTAATTCTCAAAGTTTTGTAGTTATATAGGAGGATATTGAAGGTATCAAGTTTCACAGAAAAAAGATTAATCAAATCTAATCTATTTTTAAAATTGAATTTGGACTACAGATTTCATAGAAGAATCTTCCATCCTTAAAGTCACCACCAATCATGCAGCATTGGCTGGCAAGTGAACTTTCATTCGGTGAACCATTCCATGTGAAGAACATATTATACCGCAGTAAAATAAAATATTGCACCTTTAAATTCTGATGCCTCGTGGTAGGTACTTTTGTTTGCTCTAAGTAGAACACCACTTGGGCGTGGTCTTCGTTGAAGGTCGTGTTGTAAAAAAAAATCTGGAATTGATGGCAGACTTCTCTGGGTTTGAATAAAAGTGAACCGATTTGAATTATAAAATAAAACAAACAAAAAACTCAGCTGCATTGACATACATTGACAAGACCTTGCATGGGAAAACCTTTAACACCTCCTTTGTGCATCAGAAAATACTTTTTTCTCCTTTTTGGAAGCCGTTCACGTTCCGAGAGCACTACAGCCTGTTGGCATATTGTAGTGTACTCCTACCTTTAGTCCACCCACCAGTTATTCCCGAACCTTCGAGAAGACGATATAGGCCATGGATGAGCGTCATATGTTTCAGGTGGCACATTGGCTTCTCCGAAAATTGTGTGTCTTCTTGATTCCATTGCCTCTCAGTCAGATAAAATATGGATTATGGTCTTGACTTCCATGCCACAAAGTCTGCAGCTGAGATCCCCGTTATATTTGATGCAAGTGATCTTTCACGGGGGCATGACCAGCTAGATAACCTGTAATGATTCTCAGCTGATTCCTACTGATATTCAGTACTTTCTCGACTCGTTTAACACATTTATCACCTACAAAGTTCTTACTGTGTTCCTACTTTGGAGTTTTCCTCCACTGTAGTCTATGTTGGCTTTGTGCTCATTTTTGTATTTGTCCTCGCACCACTTTCTTTGCGGTCCCAAGAACTGGTTCTGGTCCAGCATATGTCGTTGCTGAACCTCTTCTAGCTATTTTATCAGCTTGTTCATTTCCAGCAATATCGTTATGTCACGGCACCCACCAATCTTACTTTAATGTGGTCTGAGAGTTCATTCAGTTCTTCCTGGCATTCCTCTACAAGTCTGGATGTTACCTTGCGGCTATTTGGAGTAGAAAATACTCGCCTGTAACATCTTGTTTTTCGTTTCTCAATCAAATGCAGTCGATTCACATTTTTAGTTTTATATTATTTGGAATTCAATTTGCTGGTTATATGGTACACTTTTCTACATTCATTTTCTTCAACTTGGGCGCCATATTGAAATTAATCACCACATGCAACTTCCATAATTGAGGCGAATCTAATGACCAGTTACAGAGCGTTCCAGAGAAAATCTGAACTACTCCAGGTTGCACTAGTGTCATTAACAAATAAAGTGGATTTACCATTAAATCGTAAGTCTGTGACATCATTAATGGGTACCAAAAAAAGAATTGGACCTAAAACTGAACCCTGCTGCTAACTGATAAATGTTTCGAAACTGCACCATTTGCTTGTAGCAGTTGTTTTCTACACTCAAGGTACCATTTTAAAGGAATACAAAGGATGCGATAATTTTTTAGTATATTTCACATTTATTAGGTAGGAAACCAAATTGTTGCAATTTCAAAATTTTATGTGAGAAAAGAAAGGACACTAGACGGTTTTTTATTAGTCTTCCGATGATCTTCGATTTGATTGGTAATACGGCAATAGGACGATAGTTACTAGTACTATTTTTTTGCCACCCTTGTACAGGGTGGAAGTTAATGGTGATATTTATCAAATTAAATACATGGAGAGTCAAAACCCAAGTACAGACATTAGTTTGCAGTTAAATGCTGACTAAAAAGTATACTTATGGAGAAATGAGAAACAACACGCCGAAAAACCACAATTACCTTCCTAAATGATACTCTGAATAGAAAAACGAGAATATACAAAAAACTGATAATTCAAGGTATAAGAAAAACTTGATGAGAATAAAAGTATGATAATAGTACTCTTCGACAATGATATTAAATACAGGGTGATCCATTTAAAATAATGAACTTGAGTTTTTTCTCACCATGTATTTGGTTTAATTAATATTTGCCAAATAATTACTGTTCATAAATCTGGATGATCATTAAAAAGCTTTCGCTTCAATAGATTTTTATTTTTCCACTCCTATCCAATCATATAAGGTGGTGAACTTTTTGAAATTTTGACGGAAAATTGGTTATAACTTTTCAAATATTGCTTGACAAACGAAGGAAAACCCCTGAAATGCGCAGAAGATAAACTGAGAACGCAGCTGTGTAAAGGATAACAATATATGAGCTCTCTGCATTAACTAGGTAGTGGGGATGGCTTATCTACGGCGCATCAAAATCTCAGGGATCTTCCTACTGTATAACAGATATTAACCTCATATTGTTGTAACAAGGAAATTTAGTAGATTTCAGTTTAAAAGCAAATTATAGGTTGTTTCATTTGAAAATAAAACATCTTTGACCTTTCACCAAGTTATGGAACAATTTATTATGTTTAGCATTTTTGGTATCTTTTATAATAACGGACCTACTGAAACCAATCAATCAGCCTGTATACAGTAAACAAACCATTCAAAAATTTTCAAATAACAAGTCCATATATCGAGAACTAATTTTATAACAACGACAACGTATGTTTACATTATCATAATGCTATTCCACCTCTCTACAATACAAAGCTTTGCCTTTGCCATTGTTACAGAAATAAACCACAAATTCAAACGCAAACAACTACTCCATTCTACGAAAAGGTGAATATATTCAACCAAAATAGAATTTGAAAATATTTCAATATTCTGGAACACTTAGATAACCCTACGTGGTATATTCAAAAACATTTTGTCAATGTGAATTTTATTAACAAAAAAGAAATATCCAAACAAAAATAAAAGTATACAATTCAATACAGTATACATATAGAGCTGCACTAACTTATGGATGCGAATCCTGGACTTTATCAACTAGACAACAAAGTAAAATTCAAGGAGCAGAAATGAAGTATCTTAGAAGAGTGGCAGGAGTAAATAGAATGAACAAAATAAGGAATACAAAAATAAGAGATGAACTGGCAGTACAACCAGTATTAAAATTCATAAAACAACGACAACTCAGTTGGTGGGGTCACATCCACAGAATGAATAACAGGAGGCAGGTAAAACGGGTATATGAGGCAAGAACACAAATAAAGAAAAGAAGAGGGAGGCCAAGACAGACATGGAGCAAAATGGTGGGTAAAATATTACAAGAGAGAGGCAAATCCTGGAAAGAAGCAAAAACATTAACAAAAGATAGAAAGTCATGGAAAAATTTTAAATATACAGAGTGAAATGTAAACCCGACACCTATAGGTATAAGGGTATTAGATTATATATATATATATATATATATATATATATATATATATATATTGTAATGTTTTATTTGTTTTTTTTATTATTTACTATTCAATTTTTTATATTTGAATTTTTATTACAATTTTTAAAATTTTTATACTTGCCCTTTTTCCAGCTAGCTCATATGAAAATCGGGAACAAGACAACTCTGACTCTCTTCGAGTTCTGGCGCTAGTAAATTATCTACTGAGTTTATTCACATATATATGTGTCTTGAATCAATTCCTATTTTTTTTTAAATTTATTAAGATTGTTTCTGAACTTTTTATAAATTAAATATATATTATTTAAATAAATGTGTATTAATAAAATTTTGTGACGCCTATGGACAAACCTTTCTTATTATTTTAAATCTCCCTGAAATAGAAAGCAGATGTCTCTGCCGTGTATGTTGAGTGTGGAGAGTTGCAAACAGTTCAGTTTACAGCAAATGAATATTGGCACAGATATAATAAAAATGGTTGTTTATACCTAATGAAATGGAAATCAATTCAACAAAACAGTTTAATAATAATAATTGTGATTGCCTTTATATGATATTTACATGAATATCAATCCAAATTTAACTAATACTACAAAAAATCGAGACAATTACACATATACAGTTACTTAACCTATAATTCAATGAAGAAAAATTTTAAATCTAAGGTGAGCTCTTGTTTAAGTTTTATCAAAGCTAATTGTTAATTATTTATGAAATTTATGATAGATGTACATCAGATATATTTAGAATGCATATGCTTTTTATAAAATATTAATTGGTACCAATGAATATAACTAACCTTTTTCGAAATTAATTTGTCAAACTGGTTGGACGAGGAATTGCAAATTTGATGATGTAGACGAGATTGAATAGGAAGATTGAGGATTCTGATCCTCCTGGAACGCTGGACCAACTTCTTTATAGCTAACAGGTATGTTTTAACTTTTATATTATTTCTTACTGTTTTACTAAACCTTTCTTGGTCTTTTTTAAACTTTCTAATCAATTTCTTTAGTTTTAATATCAATTTTAACTTTTTAAATCTCAATTTCTTTACTTCTCCCTTTCGAATATCACTCTACTCTCTTGTCTCTTAATCAACAACCTCCGTTGCTATGTCATATTTCCAAAGCACTTGATTTTTTCTTCATAATTGCAAAATTTCATAATTTCTTGTTTATTGTCTATTATTGTCTATAATATTTATCCTTTCACTATTGTAATTGTTTCTACCCTGTATATCACTAGTAACTTCACTTATTTAACCCTTTAAATTGTCCTTTATCAATGAAAATCCTTGAAAATATGAGTACCTCTTAAATATCTAATATACAATTTTCTACTATCAATAATTTTATTTGAATTCATGTAAACTCATAAAAAATGTCCATTAAATCTTTCCTATTACATATTTTATATAAACTAATTCTAAATTTCATTTAATAAACGTTTTAAAATTTTATTATACTCCTCCAATCACAACACATCATTCCTTATTTCCTTAACAACCATTTCTGATATTATTATTCTTTGATTCTGTCTGTCCGTTCTGTCTTCCCCAAAGCATAAAATTTCTTGACAGTGACATTCAATTATAATTTAGGTTGAAATTCTGCCAAAATATAATTTCTATTGATTATTAAATATTATGTATACTAATGATTTTTATTTCAGGTGTGGGTAATACATATCTGGTATGAAAAACAAGCTTTTCTTATTCAAAATACTCTAAATGAAGAATTATAAATTTAATTTGATTGTTACTTGATATGATTATGCGAAAAACATTATATTTTGTTTAACTCAAGGTAAGTCTTTCTGCTTTATTATAATCCTTTTTATAACAAGAAATAGAGCTGATTCAAGTCTCATAATCATTGACTGACACTTTTCAACTATTTTCTTTCCCAAATTTCATATTTTTACTATTAAAGTGGTTTTAATTGTTCAATACCATTTCAATTCCCCTCAAATTCAAATTTTAACAGGTCTTGACTATTTAGAGAGCTGCCTAAATTTTAATTTTCAAATTGCATTATTCCGAGCATTATTTATATTTATTTCCTTCCCCGCTACTATTATAAATTAAATTATTGATGTTCTGTGGTACTATCTATATATTCTACCTTAAATATTCTATCGCTATACCCTTATTCTATGTTATTTAACTTTTAACTATTTTAAATTTATTATTTATCTACTTGTTTGTGTCATAATATTATCTATTCCAGATTATTCATGATATTTGTATATTTGATTCATTGTATACATTTTATCACCATTATCTTTATCTGATTCTTGCTTCAAAAACATTAGATTTTCCCCTCTACAAGTTATCAATTTTTCTTTATAATTAATGACCATTTTATGATTATCTAATTCATCGGTTCCTAATACTATATCATAATTCATATTATTTATAATCAACATTTGTATTTTATATAAATTGTTTCCCAATTGTAACTCTCCCATTATCGTTTTATTAGTATCATACAGTTTTTTATTATTCGCTCCCACTAATGATATTTTATTTGTATTTACCACCATAATATTATCTTTATTTAAATTATCTACAACCCTTTGACTTATTAATGTTACCTCTGATCCCGTATCTATCAATATTTTACATACTATGTTTTGTATTTTACCTTCAATAAATATTAAACCAATTTTCTCATTTATTTTTTCAATTTCCCCAATATCAATGAATTCTATGGGATGTTCATACTTAGAATAGATAATATTATGCACGTGAAAGCGGTTTAAGCAAAATTTGGATCTGAGCTCTGGCTCTGATCCGTACCCGACCTTTCTTGTTGCTGTATTAAATTTACATTCCCTCTTTCTTCTGCTTCATTATTTCGTCTATTATAATTTCTTTCTTGATTGTCTTGATTATCATTTCTTCTATCATTGTAATTATTTCTTCCTTCCCCTCTATGCTGTCGCCAATTTCCATATCTATTTTCATTGTAATTTCTTCTTTCAAAATTTCTTTGGTTTCCTCTATTCTCATAATATCTATTACCATTATTTCCATTTCCATTATTTCTCTCTACGTTTCCTTGATATCTTCTGTTATCCCCATTCCTATATCCATAATCTCTGTTTCCATTCCTATCATAGTTATTTCTTCTAACAAAACCATTTCCATTATCTCTTTGTCTATCATTTCTGATATTTTCATTTCTTCTCTCATTATTACTCCTTTCTAATCTTGTTAAATAATTAGATAAACTATCCATATTTTTAATATTTTGTATACCAATAGTTTCTGCAACTTGTTGATTGAAATGCCTTGCGATATATAACACCATTTCTTCTTCTTGCATTACAGGTTCTAAATATTGTGCATTGTTAAATATTTTCATAGCGTATGCATTATAATTTTTACTTAAATTATCATCAAATTTTCCAAAGTATAGTTTTTCCCTTAAACTTGCTTGTTGTATCTCTCCCCAAAAATATTTTAAAAATTGTTTTTCAAATTCTTCAAAATTATTAATTTGTTCCTCTTTGCTACAGAACCATAACAAAGCATGCCCTAATAACATTCCCCTAATTATCAATTTTATTTCCATAATGTCCCTGATTCCTTTCAATTTACCTTTAATGATTTTCATGAAAACTTTCGGATGAATAGTATTTATGTTCCCATCAAATTTAACTCCTATATCCACATTTCCTGTGTATATCATTCCTCCTCCATTTCGTCTTATGTTATCTTCCATTTCTTTCCTAGTATCTTGTAGTTTTTTATTCATTTCTTCCAATTCTTGATTAAATTGTTTGCCCATTATTTGACTTCATTTCGTACATGTTTCTGTTTGTATTGTCATTCTACCATCTAGATCCTTAATTGACTTCTCAACATTTTCCTTATACATTTTCATTGCTTCTTCGTTTGTATTTTCACGTAGCTTAATATATCCTACTTCCTTGATTACATCTTCATTTTGTCTTTTTACTCCTATTTGTATTGCTTCTGGTAAATTGTCTTCAATATTTCTTCCTAATTCTTGGATTTTTTCTTCCACATGCTTTTCAATTTCTTCTCTAATCTTAATTCCATTTTCTTGTATTTCTACTCGCAAATTTTTATTCTGTTCTGCCATCTCTTCTTTCATTTCAGCCATCTGCTTTTTTAATTGCTGATTTTCTTCTCTAATTTTCCACATCTCCTTTAAACCTTCGATTTTCCCCTCTTCTATCTTCTTTTCCATATTATCAAATTTTCTATTCATATCCACTCTAATCTCTTCTCTCTGATTCTTCATATCTCCCCTAATTTCTTCTCTTTGCTTATTAACACTTTAACTGCCACCTGTAGTACAACGCGTCATTTCCCGCTGGGCCATGTGGTACGCGGGTAACCCACAATATATTATACGTAGGGCGCCGTGTGATCCGCATGTAACCCACAATTCAATACAATTTTAATGCAGTATACCTTTGAATGGCGTGGTGTAAGAGATACAGTTTTAGCACAGTTGGCTTGGCAATAATGAGACTTTTCACCAAAAAAAAAAAAATTATTCCATTATCTTAAAAATAAGGCATGATATTCCAACTTCCAAGAATACCTCGGATTCGTACAGAAAAGCTTCGAAGCCAGATTTTTTCACCTTTTGTTCCAATTCAAGACAGAAAGTATATCTGCAACGGAAAGTAATGTTAGTTTTTTCTATTATTAATCAAGAAAACTTTTTACCGTGGATGGAGCATATCTGATGTAGTAGTTTTACTTACCTGGAGAATGAACGATTTCCAGTTCATCTATTTAGTTATTTCTCGTAATTTGACAATTATTTTATATTCTTGAATAATTTGAGACGTGATTCACAAAATATCAATTTAACATGGAATTTTCAAGTTAAATCACCCTGAACAGTAATATTCAATTTTGTTGAATTTACTGTTTGGACCTTACTTTGTGAAATCCACTCATATTACTTTTTTAAATAAAACTTACTGTTTATATATAATTAATTTCACTATTTAAGGAAACAACAAAACAACAAAAAACAAAACTATCAAATATCATCTATTACTACTATTTGGATATTTGCATATTTGCAATGATATTTTAGACTTTTTATTGGTTTTTTCATTAAGTAGTGGAATTAATTAGGAACAGTTAGTTTCATTGAAAAAAGTAATTTTATTTTCCTATTCTACTTGATAATTGATTTTTTATTTTTTTTTGTTTGGGTCGAGATGGGAAACTCATGTTCAAATAGGTCCAGGACCCAAACAGTGTTGGACTCATCCCCAAGAGTATGCATACCAACCAAACCCACCTCAATCTCGCCGTTACCCCCGCCTCGGAATCACTACATACTTCGAGACGGTTACTATTCTACTTGGTAGTTGATTTAATGCTGTCAAACTTAACTTTATGTAAAAACATAGGTACTATATTGATGATATTTGGAACTTGATACAGATTTAAAAATCTTTCTCCTAGATTTTATTTATTTATTCATATGTAGGGGAACCTGTTAAACCTTGGAACTGTGTGTATCTAGGCCATTCGTCTATGGTATTCGGTACTCGGTACGTCACTACCAACTATTCTGATAGTTTAAAACGTTTCATGAAAGGCACTTAACTTTCATATGCTATCGGTTATTTTATTTAACGAGTGTCAAAGCAATAAAAAACAGTCAGTGGTTTTTGTTTAAAGATTTTCTGAAAAAAAAACTGTGAGTATTATTTTGATTTCGTCCAGAGCTTCTAAGAGGTTTTGTTAAACATGGTAATAGTCCGAATAAAACGATTTTGGTTGGAAAAGGTTATAGTTTACCTAAATTACCCCCAAATTCTCAATGTGTCCTAGATACACCACAGTACTGGCCCAGGTTCATAGGGTACATCTCGTTTTTTCGAAATTGTTTTTACGGTCTTTATCTTTAAGGTTAAAGCGTTCTCGAATGAGGTATCTGATGTTTGGCAGGGTCTCTCTCTCGCCCTTGGACCTGAGATATCATTCACCAAACAAACTAATCGGCTTTGTTAAGAAGCTGAATTTGTTTGGTGAAATCTGAATAGGTATGAGCCACAATAGACTCTTGCGAGTCGCAGTAGAGGGCCTTATAGACCCACAAACCTTACCTAACCTAACCTTACTTTTCAGGTCAATAGCTGTTGAGTAGTCGCAACCAGTATGTGCGTGGAAAGGTAGTAAGCTACTACATAGTATAGTCTCTGAAAGACGCAGTCGCGGTTAATGGTAGCTTATAATACCGAATAGAACATTGATAGGTAGGAACGTAAGGGCTTTCTAACCGAAGGGTCCCGGGTTCGAGGCCCTATGGTTTCGCTGAAAATATCGCTCTCGTGTGAAGACCTAGCCATGAACACTTTTCGATAGGTCTCATCTGGTTATCACATGGGTGAGTGTCGATTTCCCTCGGGCTCTTAGACTAAAGGAAAATACACAATTCTTAGGAAAATGGTATCTTCTAGTCAAATAAATATTGATTATATATCAATAATTACTCAACTGTCATGTGATAAAAAGGTGATATGGAAAAAGATGATCTCCGAAAAATCTGCAGCTGGATTATAACCAGGTGATGAGTGGAAAACAAGTTGAGCTTCAGCTTGATCTATGTAGACTCCGGTCAGCCCAACTAACCTCAGTAGAGTTCAAATTATAATTATATTTCTAAAATGTCTAGTTATTTGTCGTCCTAATCAAAACTGTATATTTATGCTTACTATTACTTTTATATCATTGTTGATAAACATAAAAGTGTTAATTAAGCTATTTCGTGAATTACCTACTAACTACAACATATATGTATAAAAAATATTTTGAATAAAAGTTTATGCAAAATTTTTTGTTTCAGGTAAGATGATGGTCTCAAGAAGCTTCAGCAATACGGTAGGAACTAAATGCTCACTGTTTTTCTATATTACAATTTTTCTTATTCATCTCAAGAACAGCGATGCTTCCTTTTTTGAGGATAATAGAAATTGGATGGCTTTAGTAGTAATGTGATCATGTTTAGTGTAAGACAAAAACATGTGTACGTGATTCGTGACATTATTTACAAAGACTCCATTGAAAGCATTCAATATATTTTATATTTATATCAGGCGTAAAATCCATCAAATTATTTCTTAGATTGATGTCAAACTAATTATATGTGCCAACAGCTATTGTGGTCTGGAGTTAGAATTTTTTCAGTTTCATTGAGTCCACTTATAAGCCGTATAGATGTACCGTTGCTGAAGAAGCAGCCAAATTTTCTTTCAAGCTATGAATTGCCTTCACATAGTTTCCGTCATGTGCAGGATAACTGTAAACTATTTCTTACTCGAGAACTTGGAACTTCAGCTTGGACAAGATACTACAGTTTATTTCATTCTTCTATATCAGAATCTCCATCAATTCTACTAAACTGATTCCAGGTACCGAGCCAGTCTCTTATGTCACCTCTATACTGCCTGAATTCAAGCTTAGGAGTCTTTATTTTGCTGCTGGTCTCTGATTTTTTAGAGCTATCTTCTTGGTTAACCAATGTAGTGACAAAGTGACATTCAATTTTGCAGTATTCAGAATTCATATCATCTATTGATTCGACCTTTGCATTCGGATCAGCTTCTTGAAATTCTGAATCCAGCATCAAATTTAACAAAAGTTGGTTTAGTTCAGCTTGCCTAAAACTTGGATATTATTCTGGATTTCTATAAAGTTTTACTAATTTTTGGACAAATCTTCTTTTCCCATCACATATTCCTGTGGAAGCTGTTATTTGTAGAGATTTTTTGGTATCCTCCATACTTATGATAGAAGTGTCCTTGCACTGTGCCAAAATTTAAGATCTGCAGTTTCTTCAGTTTCATAGAGTCGACTAATAAGCTGTATGTATATACCGTTGATAAATGAACAGCCAAATCTACTACCAAACGATTAACTTTATTACTAACTCCACATGAGTTATCCAAAATATATCTCTATCAAACTGAAACGTCAACATTAAATAAAAATATGTCAAAGGTATAAAATTCTATTATGTGTTTTCCTGAAGTCAAATAATCCAAGCTATCTTCTTTGGGTCAATTTTGGAAAATATTCCCGTATCTCGGAAACGGAAAAACTTACTAGAGATTTGGCTTATTTGACAAGGAAAAAGATTATATTTCAACTACTTTTTTTCTTCTCTAATTTTTGAAATACCCTGCGAAACCATCCATTCTGGGTAACTCAGTACGTGCTAGGTCGAACAGTGTAATATAAAACACTTAATTTTGTATAATACGCGAAGTAAAACGATAACGTTTCCCCTAAATCTCAAATAATGTTAATTGTTTAGATTTTATTCACTCTGTTTGATATTCAGTAAACATTCAGTGCAATGATTTCAACTTAACCGACGTTACAATTATCAAAAGAAAAAACTGGTATCAAACGATTTTCAAACAATCAACTTTGTTCACTCTATAATCACAAGATGCCAGACAGATTTGAAGATGGATTCTAGCTCCAACTTTTCCAACTACTCGACTCGGTTCAAATAAATATTGTTACAGTTTGACGACACATTTTGATCCAGGTTGGGATGAACTCAGTTGGAAAATCGGCAAACAACGATATAATAGTCTAATGGAAGCAGAAGCTTGATTGGCGCCTTAGAAAATATATTATCTCAAACAGCGAAAATGATATTCACCCATATTCAAAGTTTGTACCTGGTTTGATAATAGCGGAGTTCCCAGAAATTTTAAACTATTTCCATTAATAATATCACCAAACTCAGATGTTATAATTAAATCTTTGTACTATTCCCCATATTATCTACTTCCATTCCAGAATTTTCGTGTCTTCTATATAGGCCACTAGTTTGACTGGTGGGATTATTTTCTCTCCAAAGAGCTTCCAACTAAGTCCTTCTGAGTTATTACAGAAGCAGAGTATGTGAATAGGTGTTTTATCAATATGCCCTTTTGCACCATTTACTTTAAGGCAGTCTTCAAATAAAGTAATCTTGAAAAGGCTAGTATGCGTTGCACCAGTCTCTAAGTATTTCTTAAAGTAGTTAAGGAGCAGTTAATATTAAGTTCCCCATTGGGTCGAATTGAGCTCGACTTAGTTTAAAATCGCGGTTTACAGCTGATTTAACCTGAGAAACTTTTCTTTATGAATAACATTTTCGAAGTTGATTTTGATATCGTCGAAATAATAGACTTCACGAGATGCCTTAAAGGATATAGAAGGCAAATGATTATCATAATGTCGGATACTCAAGCAGCCATTGATGAAATGAGCTCTTGTGTAATCAGTACCAAAATGGTGTGAGAATGCATAGGCAAACTTGATGAACTAGGCGAGAATAATATTGTCACCTTACTGTGGATTCCAGGACACACTGGAATAGAAGAAAATGAAATAGCAGATGAACTAGCAAAGAGAGGGACTGAAACACCCTTTTGGGGGCCGAAACCCTTTTGAGGTGTCAGCTCCAATGTAATATTGGAAGAAATAGGCGAAGTCGAATGAAAGAGAAGATCTGGTCATTGAAAAGATATAGTAGGATGATCAAATATTCCTCTGGGTAACTACAACCAGTTAATAATGCCTGAGTCAAAGTAAAACTGCACTAAGGGTTTCAACAGGGATCCTGAAGGGACATTGTCACCTGAATGGGCACCTGAAAAAGCTCGAAATAGTGGAGGAAGAAGGATGTAGATTCTGTGGCATGAGAGAAGAGACCTCCGTCCACATACTTGCGAATTGCACAGCAATTCAGAATCGTAGGGCACAACACCTAGGATATTACTGGATGGAAGAGGGACATTTATCTAAGTTAGAGCATGCAGATATCCTCAAATTCATCCGGGAAATTGGACTGAAGGAGCTTCTAGTCTCTGAGACTTTCTTCAGGAACTATGTAGAAGTAAAGGGGCACAGTAGATCTATTAGGTCTGAGTGAATGTCACCCCTATATACATACATACATGCATGCTTTCCACTCGATCTGATCATTCGCACGACTTAAAGGAATTTGCATTTTATCAAAGATTTCGAGTGACAAATAAATGTTGTTTACGGGTTGAAGGATCGATAGAGGAAGCTTTGAAATTTCGAAATTATTTGTAAGTAAAATAATAAGGAAACCTACAAGACCAAATGATCTACTGTTATTACATCTTTTCTTCATAAAAGTTTCACATATTGTCAAAAATAAAGGTACTTTACTTCTAATCAAAAATAATTTTTTTTAACAAACCTCGTATATGACTGATACAATTTAATATCTGATAGTTGAATTTTGGGTTTTGGAACATGTAGAGCTTTTTCTGATATATACATTTTTTCGATAAAACTAATAATAAAAAAGTTTTCCATATGTAGCCAACTTACGTAGACACACTGTAAATGATTAATAATATAATAAGGAACGTCTACGATATATACCACCGGATCAAAAACCACACAGTCGAACCTCACGCCCGATAGCAGCCACTACTTCACGTATCATTGAATCAAAGGCAAAAGTGGCTCATATGTATAGATTTTTTTGAACTCAATCAATGCTTTCAAAAATCCATTTACTTAGAATATCCTGGTGGAACAAATACTGGAGCTCATTGCCCATATGACGGCAACAGACAAATATGTTGATTTCTTGTGAAGTCCGAGTCACGTTGGAAATGAAGACAGCAGACGACAGCGCAAAATCAGCAGCATCTGGGACTATAGCAGATATACTTCCTCTGGAAGAAATATAAAATTAACACTGTACGAGAGGTGGCAAGAAGAATGGAACTCATATGAAGGTTACTTGAAAAAGTAGGAAAAAATGAACTTACCCAACGTACTTCAACCTCAGAGAACAGTTAGTTTTATGTAGGCTTCGCTTAGATCACACTCGCCCCACGCACATTCATCTTCTAATTACCTCGATACCACCCCGATGCATCTGTGCTACACGACTGAGTGTAGTACACATTTTTATGTGCCCATAATATTTCTTTGCCAGAAAACTATCGTTCACTACCTATAAAATACCACTGGAATGATCCTGATAACATCCTGAAATACGTAAAATTGATTAACATATGGATATGTAAGGTTATACATTTCTTCAGGAATAGAAACCACCAATATTTGGCTCTTAGACTCTTTTGTTTTGGTGGAAAGTCGATCCACATGTTTTTGCTATTTCCACAATTTTTCTCCATTCCTTCCTGTCCTGGGTCATTTTTCTCCAGTCTTCAATTTCCATTTTTTTAGGTACTCTTTATTCTATTCTAATTCGTAAATCTTCCATGCTGTCCCTATTCTTATTTCTTTGGTACATAGATTTTTCTAATAATTTTATTTTTGAATATAGTCCATCTCCGCTGTTTTTATTGATGTCGTGTATATTATCATTTTCGTGGTTTTTTTGATTATTTTGTTTTGCAATAGGGTTTGTATGCTCGATATCCTGCCTGTAAATGCTGTGCAATTTCAACTTTTTTGTCATTTAGATGAATAATTTTGCCAATATATTCGAAGTTTTTAACTACTTCGAATTCATATTGCCCAATTTTTATAGATGAGTGTCTTTGTCGTCCCTCTTTCTTTGTTCTTCCAGATATTTTGTTATTCCTCATTAATTTATAGTACCCTATTTTTGGCTTCTGTTACAATCGTTTGCAGCATTTCTCGTAAACTTCTTTGGTCTCTTGCAATTATGGCTACATCATCTGTATATGCCACTATTTGTGACCATTCATTGATGACTGCTCCAGGTAGATCACTTTTTTTTATTATTCCGTCCAATATTACATTGAAAATTGCTGTTGAAAGCCCATCTCCACGCCTCACTCCTAAGTTAATTCAGAACTCTTGTGATATACCTTCATTCGTTAGAGCCGCTGCTTTGGAATTTATCATTGTCATTTCCACTCATCTTATGATTTTCTTGGGAATCTGCACTTTGAGTGAGTCTGTTTCAATCTCTTTCCGAACTAGGCTCTCCATTGCTTGCTTAAAATCCATAAATAATATATGCATCTTGATATCCCGTTCCTAACATTTTTCCACCGTTTGACTTGAGATCTGGATTGCATCGATAGGTGATCTCTCCTGTCGAAATCCCCTATACTAGCATTAATATGTTCTTTCACTCTCTTTAGTATTATACTTGCAAGGATCTTATATGCAGTGTTCAATATTGCAATTTCTCTATAGTTCAAGCATTGGTACTAACAACCGTTTATTCTATACCTGCGGCATAATTTCGATTTCCCATATCTGAACTATAAGTTTATGTATCGCCTTCCCCATTCCATACCTTCCTTGCTCTAGCATTTTATTTACGATTAAATTTTTTGATTATTAATTTTTTTCATTTTTTCTTTGTTTTCTGATGGTGCCGTTTGTCCTTCTCCATATTGCTGTCGTCTTTCTCACCTTCCTCATTCTCTCCACCTATCTCCTCTGATCTTGTTAGTGTATTTATTTATTCTTTCTTGTCTATATTCACCAATATTATTTTAGAATTTTCATTGATTTTTTCATTAAATAGTTAGTTTCATTTGAAAAAGTTTTTTTGATTCGGTTCCATTTGCCATCAACTCCTGTACCCCCTCTTTGATTTCAGTTAATTGTGCTTTTATCTCCTCCTGGTAAGATACCGCTTGTTAATGATGATCCTGATAACATTCCGAAAAACGTAAAATTGATTAGCATGTTTTTTTTTGAAATTAAGTTCACTTACCTGAAATTGATGAAAAAATGCACACGAACGGCAACCAAACAACCTTGGTGATGCCAAAAAAAAGAAGGTAACATTCTTTTTAGCAAGTTATCCGTTAAATCAAAATAAATCTGAAAATAATTTCATTTCACGAACATTTCTTAGACTGGATAATTTTGTGGGAATAAATTTTTTTCTAGTATGATTTAATGCAGTCCTCTTCCAAAATAATCTTTCGGATTACAGGTTAACAGAGTAAACTGAAAGTTTTTAGAACGTTCTTTTAACATTCAACCGTATTCAAAATATCCGTGTTCTAATATAAAAAAGGTTTTCCTAATGTCGTATCGATTCGATGGAAGCCCCTAGCCAAGTCAAAAGCTAAAAAAGGCATTGGCCAAGTTTGTAAAGAATGTCGGTTACCCTTGGAATAGATAAATGATTGTCAATAGATCATTATGGTTTACGACAATGTATCATTTTTTTATACCAAAAACGTACGGTTTTTGTACTAAATATTTGAATTTGACTGAAGGTTAACAAGGTATTTTTCTTGCGGAGAATATTTTTTACATAGTTCATTCACGAGAAATTTTTCTCCACCATTAGGATGTGATAAGCATATTCGTTGAATTTTGTTTATGTTACTGGAGTATGTTATTTCGGAAAGTGGTTTAATATTACGAAGCTGAAATATTTGTCAGCCTCAGATTTCAGGTGTATTCATGCAAAAGAAAAATTTTTGTTGGTTTAAAGATTCTAAGAAATTTAATTGGATTCTCACGAAAATATGCTTCCATTTTTATGGAGCGTCAGAAGTGAAGTTCATTGTTTTGTCCCTAATTGATTCTGAGGAAGCAGTATTCAATTGTCAATTTGGAAACGGAGATAAAAATAGTTGGAGAGTATTTAACAATATATTTTGGAAGAAAGTTTTCGATGTCAATAGATAAATCATATTGGATAGATAAATAGACTATATATCTTTAAATACCAACATTTTATCAACAAACTCAAAAAAATGTTCACGTTCACTGGGACCTTTTTTTTTCGGGCCGAGATGGGAAACTCATGCTCGGATGGGTCCAAACAGTGTTGGACTCATTCCCAAGGGGATGCCTACAAACCAAACCCACCTCAAACTCGCTGTTACCCTCGCCTCAAAATCACTACCCTAGCATACTTCGAGATGGGCGGCGGTCCCTCGCACACTCTCCACTCACACCGTCACCTTCTCCCCAACTTCCACTCCTACCTCTCATGCCATATCGAGTCCTTTTCTCCCCCTTACTATGCTCTCTACTACGCCACTTACCTCCATCAATACCTCCTCCCCCTCAACATTATCTCCACCATGTTCTCCGAATACACCGCCTCCCCTAGTTTCCTCTCCAACTTCTTCAGCACTTCCTCGTTCCTCCAGCATCTGAACACATGCCCCACACCTCTCGCACACTCCAGTCTCTCTTTTTCCAATCTTGTGGACCCATGTCCAGAGAACACCTGTGTCAATAAGTAGTTCACCTCCCCGAATTTCCGGTCCATCCAATCTCTCCTATTCTCAATCGCTCCTTTTAGCGTGCTCTCATACTCCTCCCACCTTCTCTCCTTTTCCTCCTTCATCCATTCCTGTATTTTCTCTCTGGTCGCACCCCTCCAGCGTTTATTTCTGGCTCTAGCCATTACGTCTAATGGGTAGGTTCTTTCCAGCACCTCTGCTGCCAGTCCACCCACTGTCCTGTACCCCTGCACCACCCTCAGCAATATCCCTTTTCTCACCCGCAGGAGTGGTCTAACCCTCGCATTCGCTTCCGCTTTTTCACCCCACACCTCCGCACCGTACAGCATACTCTGCTTTACCGTCCTACCAATTATCCTCCTCTTTCACTCTCCCGGACCCTTCACATTACACATCAATCTCCCCAGCCATGCTGCCCTCACTTTCCCCTTCTCTGCCGCCTTTAACATCACCTTATAACAATTATCCTGAAGGATAATTGACTATCCAACCACACCCCTAGGTATTTCAAAGACTTCTCCATACGAATTCTCCTTCCCTTCACCATCACCCTCACTTCCCTCGTCTTGCTCCGTCCCTTCACTAGCAACCCCAACGTCTTATCTTCAGCTACTTCTAGTCCACACCGCTCTATCTTGTCCACAATCTTCCTACAGATTCTCTCCGCCTTTCTTTCTATCTCCGCCTCTCCCTCTGCCGTACATACCAGACACACATCGTCCGCATACACCGTGATCTCACATCCCTCTTCACATACTATCCCACAAACCTCATCAAACAAGCGTCGGTCCAAGAACCAAGCCCTGGGGCACTCCAGCCTCCGTCTCATACCTCCTTCCTCTAGTGTCCACTATCACACGTCTCGTCAGGTAGTCCACCAGGTTAACCAAACTCTTTTCCAATCCAAGCCTCAGCAACGTGCTCATCACTGCCCGTTTGCTGACACTCATTCCTCTGGGACCTGAAAGAACTATTGTTCCCCTTTTCTCCTACTTAGCTTCTTAGGAAAATCTTAGATACTAGTAGTTCTTTTAGACCTACTTTCTGAAATATATTTGGGATATCCACACGCTTGAGTTAGGGTGTGTCCCTTTTCTATATAGGGGCCAGATTCTTGACTGAGGGAGTGGAACTTCCCGATAAAACAGATATTTTGTGTCTATCTTTCTTGTTCAGTGACAAAGAATACGGCTCCAGTAGTCTCTATAGTGTTGTTCTCTAGGATTCTGTATTGCCATGCATTTCGCAAGTATGTAGGTTTTTTCTCCCATTCCACAAAATCTACACTCTTCTTGCTCCATTAGTTTGAGCTTTTTAAGGTGCCCATTCAGGAGGCAGCGTCCTGTTAGGACACCTGTCAAAACTTTCAATGCAGTATCATTCTGGCTTAGGCATTCATTTGTTCTCACTTGGTTGTAGTTTCTCATGAGTATCTTTGATCCTCTACGCCTTACTAGATCTTTCCAATGGTCAGATCTTCTCTTCTCTCCGGCGTTGCAAAAGTTGCGCCCCCTCGTAGGGATATTTCTCTCTCTCTCTCTGCTAATTCTTCTATTTCATTTCCTCCTATTCCTGTATGCTCTGTAATTTACAGTGAGGGGACGATGTTGTTCTCGTCTAGTGGATTGAGATTTCGTAGACATTCTGATTACATGACTGCTTGACTATCCGACATGATCATAATCATTCGCCTTATATATATTGGAGTGGGTACACCTTGTTATGGCATGAATTTCTGCTTGAAAGATACACGTGGAAGCACTCGAGTACACAAGGGAATATTGGCTGTTTTAATGGTACCTTCGTTAGTTGTCGCATGGACGCACGCGCATTACCGAAATCATACCCTTCTACGTCAAAACCAATAGCAATGCGTTTAGGTATTCACAAAGTTTATATGGCAACTCATCTTCAGGAATATGCTCACCTCTCAAATACCTTTTCGCTGCATTCCATTGAGATTGGATCCTCTGAGTGTGTTCGATCATCCGCCAAAATTTGCACGCTACGATTAACTATGATAAACATAACCAAAATTATAAAGTCCACTGTGAGCTTTCCAATCATCCGTATGAATAATAAATCTCACTGTCACATTATTTTTATTAATTTCTATAAGGATAGCAACATCCCTTTTATTTTCCGGACAAACAACTAGCCTCAAATCTTATGAGTTTTGACTGATCATTCCCAAAACCCAATGACCTTCCATAATTCGTCCACGATTATACTTTCATTTTCCAAATTTAGACTCGTCAATCTTAAAATGAAAATTTCTCTTATTCAGTTTATTGACGTTTTATCAATATAGAAACCTTAAAATATAAAAAATATGAAAGTTGGGTTTAATCTTCTATCCGACCTTCATTCAATAAATAATATCTTTTCTCATCAGCCTTACATCGCTTCAAAAATCTCAAGAGACAAACCTGTACTATGATTATTGGCCCTTCAATTTTCGGTAGAGATGCATGCATGGAAGTAAAAGCACTGGTAACCATCTCCCGACAATACTTTAACCGAGCAGCTATTGTTGCTGAACAAGGACTATTACTTTCTAACAACTCGAAGAACCATCTTATTAAAAGAACATTAATTTAAAGTAATAGTCCAGTTTGATAAGCAATGGCGTCTGCCGCCATTGTCCTAAGAGGGAAGCATGGAAATGAAAACTTCATAATCTGCCTTTTTCACTTCACTTACTGCGTATAGACTTTGTGTTTTTTACAATACACCTTTTTTATTGGCGTCACAATTAAGAACTTACATCGTTCTTTCAGAATTAGTTATATATATATATATATATTATATTTTACAAGGTTAAACTTGGACTTTGCTCACATCGTCTTAGGTCGACAGTCGGACGAAAATTCTCGCGCTAACGTTTTGCGCGCATATCTAGCCCTTAAGACTAAACTCATGCTGTGATTGGCGTAGATAATTCATGTGAACTAAGCGGAGGGGAACCGGTTGGTATTTTGAAAATGCACAGGTACGGCTTAGCGTCACATGAAAATTGATCAAATTGATTTGCTTTCAGTGAGGATTTTATTGAATCCGAACATTTTTTCATTGATGAAGTCCCTTCTGAACTACTTACACCAACAGAAATTCGTTCATTTTTTTTTTTAGGTATAAAAGATACCAAAGGTTTTTGCTTGTCAAAACAAAATCTGGCATTTCCACTGTTTCGATTTTTTCAAGCTAGCATGTCTGGAGGTATCACGTTATTCTTGCGGACTATGGTACATTTGTATGGCTATTCCAAGAGATCATCCGCAAGTTTTACACTCGAAAACCAATTGTCTATGGTGATGTTTATGGTGATGTTTATTGATGTTGTGAGCGATTTAACATAAAATTCTGCAGATAGCATTTTATCTGTTTTGGTTTGTTTACCTAAATAAGGTGATGCGTCTACCATATATTTTGTTTCGTTAACGAAAACCATGACAATTTTCAATCCGTACTTGGCCGGTTTATTTGCTGTTGAAAATATTAGTAATCCAATAAGTGCTTTTGTTTCTATAGCAGTGATGTCAAGGAAATAGTTGCCTTTTCTTTTGAATGGTTACTTGACTTGGCACGTATTTTAGTAGTAGTACGAATATTGATCTCGTCAATCATTGCATCGGATATAAACAAAGAGAAAGTATCAACAGGAGTTGATGCCTCTAAAGCTATTCCTTTTGGGCCTTGGATTATGTCGTTCTTGCCGCTAAAACTGACCAACAATGTCCATTTTTGCCCTCCAGTGAGACCTGAGATCTTCTGGATTGAACCTCTGGTACTGAAGATTCCCTTTCTTGGTCATTGACGATTTCTAGATTTTCCAACATGTTAGACTCATTTTCATCTGAAGACTCACCAGCCAATGTACTGTTAGGAGTAACAACTTGACTTGCATTTTAAATTATCCTGCTTGGGCCAGGTTTCACATCATCTAAAGTGCTATCATCAGATCGCTCCCAGAATCTTCAACATGTTCATATTCCACGTGATCTTCTTCGTCAGCAATGTCGGCATCACTACAATCACTAGGTGTATCATAGAAATCGGGAGCATTTATTATGTCCTCAAGCTCTCGATCTAGAAGAGGTCTTTTGAAACGATTTCTATTCATTTTGCACGTAGAAGTGTGTAGGAATAATAAAAATAATATCTGAAAAATAAAGAAAATAAGTTAACAATTATTAAGTAATTATCTCGAGGGTATCCCTGATTTACAGCTTACCAAATATGTGACCACTCGGTGACCACCTCGGTGGTGCGCAGTCCAGGAATCTAAATTTTCTACCCTTGTAGTTTAATGAACCATATAAATTACAGGACAATCTTAATAAATGAAAGTTTAGTATTAAATCGAATTATATGAGTATTTCCACCCTGATAGGTACTTTTGAATGTTTTTATTATTTTCATTTGATTTGTTAAATGATTTTAATTGTACTTGTATCTAAGAGAAAGAATTCTTTGTCAGGGATACAACAAAAAAACGATTGAACAAGATTACATCCGTTCCCTGTGTGACTTTGTTGACGTCGATGATTTCTCCTTTATATTTATGAAGTAAACATACGTTTTTGAAATGAGAATTTCATAGATCGTAAAAATCTTATTATCTGAAAAAATTGTTTTGCATGATCACCGCATTTATATTTTGAATATAAATACCGGATCTTGCTTTTGAAGGATATACAGTATGGTCCCAATGAAAGGAATATTCATTTAAAAGACTTTTCAATTGCTGCATTGCAAGACTAAATTCTCTATTTAAAAATTTTATTGATGACGTTATCAATAAAAAAAGTGATCTGACGAAGCGCTCATTTGAAAATAATGTTCCCGAAAATCACCGGTTTACGAAATAAAAAATGTATTCCTTTAATTTGGACCTTACTGTATATGGCGATTGAAATTCAAATTATCGTCTATGCGTCTATTAATTTATATTCAATATTTAAATTCTAACCGCTTTATTTGATAATTGTGGAAACAACTCGGCTCTCAACTATTTTCATTCAATGAATTTCTGTTTTCCATTCCATTTAGTAGTTTCAGTTGATAAAAGTCTATCTGGTATAAAAAACAATGAATCCATTGGAGCAGATACCTTTTGTACGTTATCAATGTGATTTAATGTTAAAACATATACGGTGTGGGCCACAGAGATCAGTCCAACCCGATATTTAGCAGTATTTATTAAATTTTAGGAAAATGCTGAGTTTTTATTTTGATTTTCTGTTTTTTAATACAACGCAACTTTAGGTTGTTTTTCAACAAAACCACTGAACATTCAGCAAAACGTCTCCCTATTTTAATTTTTTTCTCCTGATCATTCAAAATAGGGCAAAAATGAGTACATGGTTAGGTTAAGTCAAAAATTTTTCATTTCTGGAAAAGTTATAGAGATAGTAAGAAATCGATTGAAAAAATATATCGACATCTATTGATGTACTTTTTAATACTGAACAAAAAATTTTTAGAACAAATAAATTCAAAGGTTCTAAGCGAAAGTCTATAAATACTTTGGAAGAAAGGGATTTTATTCGAGGATTTGAGTTTTCCGCATGGTATCAGGGAAAATACGAAGAAAACCTCTCTAGTTTCCAATAATTATTTTATTACGCAACATTTACAGCTGATGGAACAGTAAGTTCACAGTACTGTGAATGGTGGTCTACAGAAAATCCTAATTCTACTATAGAGTGCAAGGACCAATATTCATGTCTTATGTGGGATGTTAAACAATACTGTGATTGGTTCCTTCTTCATTGATGGAAATCTCAATGCCAATCGATATTTGCAATTTGTACAACAAGATTTATTACCAATTTTAAAACAAATGTCGCGACAGAATTTGGTATCAGATGGAGCTAGTGTTCACTGTAGTGGAGCAATACGACAATTTTCAAATGAAACATTCAGTGGAGAATTGACAGGACACTACTTAGAGTATTCAATGCCAGCGCGCTAACCAGATTCATCCCTTAAACCACGTCGTTCAATTTTATTACGTAAAGTACTGCGTGGGATCTTTTATGGACTCCATCAATTTTTTCAGGAAATGTAATTTTTAAAGTAAGTTTATGTTTTAGGAAACAAATTAATAAAAAACTTGTTTACATACACCAGGCAACCCTATTAAAACAAAAACGGTTGACCCTAAAGGCCATCCCTGCAACTTCCCGCTAAATTCAATTTTCAAACGCATGCGATTTTGTCGCCAGTTGCGATGTTTTTGAGCCCTTCTAGATCAAAAATTCAATTTTTGTGTTATTTTGAGCTCCCCGAGCTCAAAGATAAAGCTATTCAATGCTTTTGAGCTCTTCGAGCTCAAAAGTCTGATGACAGTATCATGAAACAGTAATTGCCAAGTTTTCAATCTGCTATAACTGTTCATGCCAGGGCTGGAATTCAGTACCTTACAGTTTGTAGAAATTTTTTTCTTGACGAGAAATCTGGATTCTTAGATACATATAATATAACGAAACTGTTCAGGGCAGCAATATCAAGAAGGTTCATAAAAAGTCGATAAGGCCAGCGAGATGTACGTCATGCACACGTGTATTCCCGAATCATTTTATCGGCATTATCAATTGCCTCTTTGGTGGAATTGTATAAAAAGATCAATTCCGGTTTTCTATTTTCTTCATCAGAAACAGCCTTATCCTGATGATGCGCAGTTAGTACATGGACCAGTTTGTTTTTCTTTGCTACGTAAGATATCATAACTTTTTCCGAGAAGGCAAATTCAGATGAGAAAACAGTTCGGCCTCTAGAAATGTTTAGTTCCGTTGGAGTATTGGGCTTGTTTTTGCGCACGGTTCCGAGCAGGGCTAGATTTTTGATCTAAAAAAATTTGGTCAGGGCTAAGGACGTAGAGAAATCATCTGTAGTAACTCCTTGACCAGAGGCGTATAAAGCAGATGCTAAATCTGTTACTACTCTAAAGCCTTGATTTCACTCAGGCTGCGCTCCCGGTTGCTTGCCTGTGTAAATGCAAATTATGTAGGTAGGTATGTTGTTTTCACGTCTGCTAGAGCTCATCTACTGTTTGAATGGGCACTTCTCTCTAAAAGCTACCAGCTGCTCATCCACAGTTATGTGTTCATGAGGAACAAACGCCTGTTTACAATTTATAACAAAAACTTTCCATATCTCTCTAAATGCAGTTAACTTGTTTATTTCTCACTTTCCTGGTCTTGTCACTTTATAATCAAATCTGATATAACTGCTTACCTGAGTAAATCTGCCACGAGGCATTAAGGCTGTGAATATGTTACAACGAATACATTCATCTGTACTCCCCATTTCCGCAACGTACTCTTTCCGACAACGTGAAGCTCCTGCTGTAATCAAAACGTCAATAAGTGTATCTAATTATATAATATCAATGTCTTTCCATGTCTTCCGTTTCTCCGGATTCTTTTCATTGTAATTTTGGTACCTATATATACAAGCTGCTGCTTGGTTGGCATGTTCATTGTTCATAGATACTTGCCTTAATGTCATGAGTCAAGAAAATATGAAAAATCTAAAATATTTAATTGGCACTGCTAGCATATGCCGTTGGCCCTGGTATAGTAGTAACAATATAGCTCGGAGAACGACGAGATGGAAGAGGAGCATCACAGGTACATACACGTCCAAATTTTGCAGTATACATTTTATTGCTTCTTTTAACTTCCTCCTCTTCCATGATTTTCTATGAGTTCACCATCCGTCTCTTCTCCAACTTCATTATTTACTAACGTATCTTCAGCCGGCTCATCTTCGTTCTCCTCAACACCTACTTCAGTATGGTCTTCAATTTCTGATGAACTGTCCTCTTCCAACACAAAATCGGGATCTCGATCGTTATCATTAATTCCACTTCCCTCATCGCTTTGATCATCACTGCCATAGTCAATCAAATTTATATTAGCTGATATTTTCCCAAGCTCGGTTAGGGTTAAGGCTTTTCGATACCGTTTGGACATTTTTACTCTCTTAGCGGATAAAATGTTTTTGGTAAAACTGTTAGTACACTTACTCTCATCAATAACAAGCACGAAACAACAGTCACACAAATTATCAACCATCGACTAGCTCTGATTACTTCGGACTTACCGCCGCGCCGGGATATTAGCACTGCCAGTTAATAATAGAACCATCGAAGAAATATACTCAGGTCACTCGAATATTAGTCTAACGGGGTTGGAGTATCTGCAAGATATACCCAACCATTCTGGTTTGTAATCAGAAGTGATGTCTTGTAGCCGGTTTCGGCGTATTTGCGTCTCATCAATAGAATATAGATGTCATTCGTCCATAATCTCTGAGAGCATAATCTTGGACTGGAGAGAACGCTGAAACCACATCAATACATGAACCGCGGTTAAAGAAACGCTAAGAATGCGATACTAGTGACATCCCTACAATACCTACAAAACCGGGATGGTTTTTTGTCAATATAGAATTTTTGTTTGTGGTTTGTTTTGTATGATTGTAAGTGAATTCTAATATAATATTTTTAACACTCAGTATAATAGGTTGTTTAATAAATCCGAGACTACAACAAACTAAGTAGAGAGACTATAAATAGATATTTGTTAGAATACACGAGGTACCTTTTTGAACATAAACTTGAGTCAACCTCTGCCTAATTGTGGCCAGTCGTTATGTTTTGGGATACTACTCAAATGATATATATGTAGATAATCCCAGTAAACAATAAAGTTATTTATATTTCATGGTTTTATATTGGAAGCAGCTTATCCTATAACCATAACTTATCACATAATGTCAATTCTTCAACTTCTCATAATCACCAAACATGTTATTAAATTTGTAGTACAATTTCTATTTCCATTTTCATATTAATCATTCGAATGTTTACTGCTTTATACTTGTGCGAGAACTGGTCAAGCACCTGTAGAACATAGAGGTGGAGACTGAAAGAAATTCGAAAATAAAAAATTGGCAGATCAAAAGTTTATCAATAAGTTCAAAGGCTTAGAATCACATTCCTGCCGTTCAACTACAAGAAGGCTATACCTTCTCTCGGATTTGTCTATTAAAAAAATGTACAAAATGTATGATGAGTAGTCTTCAGCAGAGGAAAGAGTGAAATTGTCCTATTTTCGAACAATCTTCAATACCAAGTAGAATTTGAGCTTTTCAACATCTCGCACTGATGTTTGCTCCTCGTGTCTTTAATATACAGAAAAGATTAAACGTTGTACAGATCAAGAAGAAAAAAAAACTTTATTAACAGAAAGAAAAATACACAAACTAAGGGCAGATGCGTTTGTTCGCCTATTAAGGGAGGCTAGAGAAGATTTGATAACCATATAATTCGATTGCCAAAAAAACTTGGTCCTTCCAAAAGTACCAGACCAAAGTGCCTACTATTCACGGTAGTTGTACTTGTACAATTTTACAATAGTACAGGGTTCATCGAAAGCTAAACTTACAATAGAAAATGTTTTCTCATATTACTGGACCGAAAATGAATTTGGAAAAGGCTCAAATGTAATTTCATCATGTGTGTTTGACAGACTAACAAAAATAGATTTTGGTACAAATCCGGAAACTGTAAGAGTTATGGCGGATGGATGCAGCGGCCAAAGCAAAAATACCACTTCAATCGGAATGTGTTGCAAATGGCTTGCAAGTGAGGCCCCGATGAATGTCCAAAGTTTGGAAGTAATTTTTCCTGTGGTGGGCCATTCATTTTTGCCAGCCGATAGAGTCTTTGGTAACATTGAGAAGGATATCAAGACGCTAGAAGTAATAACGGAACCTGAAGTTTATCCAAAAATATTTTCAAAGATTGGAACAGTGGTTCATGTGGGCGAAGGTTGCTCCGTTTACGTCAAAAATATTCTCAACCTGCCGGGATCATGGCATTTTCCATTTCAAATTACAAAACTCAAGAAGAACGATAATTCTGGAAATGTTCTGGTAAAGGGTGAAGTGCATTATATGAACGACCTTAAAGTTTTTAAAGGAATCACTAAAAGAGGGAAAGCAATTTCAATGATAATTCCTGATAAAATAAATAATGGCGATCTTCAGCGGGTCAATAATTTGAAAATAGTTGATGTTAACAATCTACTAACCAAACACATTGGAAATGACTGGAGAAATCTAGACGAACTCAAATTATATGAATTATATTATATCAATAACAATCATCAGGAAAACTCAGAAAATCAATAAGAGTGGGCAGAACAACAATTTCGAAATGAAAAGGAACCCACCTGAGAATACATTCCGGAAATTCCATCAGTCCTTGTTTAACTATTTTTATTATTACCTTTCAGTTTTTTTTTTATCAAGAAGTCTCTTTACATTTGAATAAAGTACTAAGTCAATAATTGCTAAGTGTTTTATATATAGGTCAGTTTAATCTATTCCAGTAACAAAACCGGCTAAGTCACCCTCTTAGAAACACAACCGGCAATATCCACATTTATTTATTAAATTCTGCGAATCCCCTTAAAAATTGAAGCAAAATTATTATCATTTATTGTTTATGATGATATTCACTTCAAATTGATCAAACGCCTTTTCGTTACTATGTATAATAAACTCAGAGCAGTTTTTCGATCATTTCTCAGAACTTTGAAAGTGGGAAATTGCCGGTTTTGATTCTAGGCCACTCAATTATTGTCTCGCATTTAGCAAAAGCCGGAGTGGAAGAAGAACAGTTAATTAAAATTACAGGGCATGCAAGTGCCTCATCCATAAAACCTCATTTGAATATTGACCAAAATCATCACACAAGTATCATAGAGCGTATTCGAAATTTTCCATCGACTAAAACTATCAACTACAGAAACATGTACAGCAGTAGCAGAAATTTATACGGAAAATAATTTGCACCTATTAATGTTGTATATAATATAAAGAATGCGTTTTTAATAATTGTACCTTTAATAATGAGAAAAATTTATTTCTTGATAATTAAATGATTCGGGAAATAATTTTATTTAATATAACGCGACCATCATTTATCAAATCAAATAAATTTTTCGATTTTTCCTCAAAAGGTTTTGTCTTCGATAATTCAACTCGTTAAATTCGAAGATTGATGTTCAAAGAATGGAACCCTGGAGCTAAAGCTCTCGGGTTTTATTCAGAACATCAATCTCCGATTTTTAGTCGTCTTCAGACAAAACTACTTGCGCAAAAATCGAAAAATTTATTCGCTCATGAATGAGGTCTTGTTATATTACCCCCGAAAAACCCTTAAATGAATTTCCCATGTGAAGCTTCGGGGATGACACTGTATCAAAGATGTCTCTGATCTGTATATTTATATCTGTATATAAAATGTGATTTTCAACACCCTGTAACTCTGTAAATGTTTACTTGATACCCTACGTATAGGGTGTTCTATTTGAAAAAAAATAGTGGCGTTATCAAGCAATAGTAGTTCTCTCTGAATATCAGCTTGTTATTTCAAAAGACACTAAAAACACTCTTTCCATCGAATAAATTCATTTGCGACTGAAATCGTTCAACAATCTAAGGTCTACACTGAATCTCTGGATGGATACGCTAACTTCTGCTCTTAGTATCTAGTTTTGAAAGGAAGTGAGCTGCTCTAAATGATTAACATAATATCTTGATTTAATATCTAAGATTGGTATCTTGAAATTTACAGAGTGAAATCAAAATCATTACTACTTCATGGAAATCTTGAGCACGAACAAATTTGTAGATAGTTGTTTAGTCCAAGAATTTCAAAGATTTTTAGTTGACAACTTGAGGTATAACATTATATTCTATAAAAAGCTTTTGTTTAGATGAAGTTTCGGGACGATATAACCAATATTATTGTTATCGTTGAGATTAATTCCATAACTTCACTTAAATAAATATTGTGGCAGATCGGTTCAAACGAGAATCGATTCGAGATACACTTGAGTTGTAATTGCACTACTGCTTCCAAATAATAGTATATCAATGTACACTTTTCACGTAGGATGTATGTCAAGGAAAATAAATCTTGGTATTTCCATGTTTAATCACGAAATAAGGTAGTGATTTAGATATTTTGCAATTGGTTTATAGGTTTCAGGATGCAGATGGAAAATCGCGTGGTCAAGACGGAATTAACATGGAATTATCAAAATATGGAGGCATCGAGCTCCAAGAAAGACCTTTCCACTTAATTGAAAACATATGTATCGGAGAGACGATGCCTAAGAAATGGAAATATGAAGAAAAAGTTGCTATAATAAGAAAGAGGGGGGATCTGCGAAGGTTTTAGAACTGCAGGGGACTTACGATGCTCAATAACGCACATAAAAAAAGGATTATCCAAACAAACAAAAATGTAGTTGGACGATTCTTAGGTGGGTTTACTGATGGATGCTATTGCTTCTGACACTATTAGGAGAAATAAGCTCTTAGGGGGATTGAAGGAACTAGAGATACATCCTTAGCTGAGAAGACTGATATAAACCACTATGAAATAAACCTCACTCATAATAAGGATACAAATGGGAAACACAGGAAAATTTTAAATAAATTGTCATCGAAAAATAAAGATTGGAAACCGCAAATTTGAAGAGGTAGAAACATTCGAATATTTAGTGATAGCCATATCAATTAATGGAAGTAGGGACGCCAAAATCGAGGAAAAGTAGCATAAACCAATATGGAATATTACAATGTAGGAACAAAATCCTAGTTGTGAACTTGGATTGAGGAATAAGAGACAGTATTGTTGCACTCCACGGTTTTGAACAGACCACTCATGAAAATAAAACCAACGAGTAGGAATCAGTAATAAAACGAAGTAAATCCATCAAAGAAGAAAGTTGAAGAATACTGTGGTGGGGGAAAATGATAATATCTGACATGACAAAAAAAGAAAACTTGGCCGAAAAATGTATAATACGTACAGAGTATGGAACACTTCAATTATGTGTGTAATGGCTCTCACAATTTTCATGAATTTTGGTTCGTGAGAGTAATACTACCGATCTTATGGTAATATTTTCATTGTTGTCTTCCGTTTTTCTGGAAATATAATGAACTTCGTTATTTTAATTGAATCACCCTGTACAGTTCTTCATATTCAAAATCATTAAAGCATGCTGAATATTTTTCATGTTATATAATACATTATGATGTCTATCATTAGATAAACTCGCTTAATTTGGATAACCTAACCTAACCTAACCTCCCCCAATGTGGGGACTCGCAAGCCGCTCGGCAAGTATACTCCACTAAAACGTCCACCTCTCTTGTCGGCTCCAGACTGAACCGTGGAATTGCCTTATCAGCATAAGCTTCACTGGTCAGAATTGTCTTTTGTTTCTATTCGCCTGCTTCCGTTTGTGTTCTTCTGGTTCTTCTATTATCCACCATCCTCGTCGTGTTCTGCTATTCTCCTTCCTGTGTGTTTAGTCTTGTGTTTTGATATTTCCTTTCTTCTTGTTCTTTGGTCTTCATTATCCTGGTAATTATATCTTTTATCAGGTTGAATTTCCTCTTGTCCGTTAACATCCAGTTTATGATGTTGTCTGGTGTTACCCTTTCTCCCGCTATTAAATCCATCTCTCTTCTTGTATCCTGGAATCTATAGCACTCGAAGATCGTGTGTTCCACGTCATCTCTCAAGCTGCAGTACATACACTTGTCGTTCTCTGATTTTTTAAATTTCAGTGTAAATGCCCGGAAGGAGCCATGCCCCGTGAGATACTGGGTCATGAAATAGTTTGTCTCCCGATATCTACTTCCGGCCCAGTCTCTCCCGTCTCGCGGGCCTTTAAGCACTATTAATTCTGTTTTATGTTCCGCTAGCTGTAATTCTCTGATTTCTCACCATTTCATGGTTCTTTGTATTGCTTCTGTTGCAATTCTGCTGACTCCCCATGGCATTTCTCCCTCTACTATTATCGCCAAGTCATCTGCGAAGGCAATGCTGGTCACTCCAGGGGGATGTCTCAGATGCAACACACCATCATACGGTATATTCCAGAGCGTTGGCCCTAGCACTGAACCCTGTGGAACTCCTGCGCTGATTTGGATTGTATTTTCCTTCGTAACCCCCAACTCCCTGTTTCTTAAGTAATCGCTTATCAGGTTCATCAGATACCCAGAGATACCTATGTCGTTTAAAGCTTCTATTATTTGCTCCCAGGATGCCGTGTCAAATGCATTTTTGATATCGAGGCAGATCATGACGACCCACCTTTTCTTGATGTTTTCGACCTTGTCTCTGACCCATTCTGCTGCCTGAACTGTAGATTTCCCCTTTCTGGATCCAAATTGTCTATCTGCCAATCCGTTTTTTCCCTCTAGTTCTTTTTCCAGCCTACTCTTTATCATATTTTCGAACAGCTTTCCTATGACATCGAGTAGACATATCGGTCTATTTTTATCCATAGGATTTCCTTTTTTCCAAATTAGAGTCAGTCTTGCCCTTTTAAGATCAGTGGGAAACTCTTGCATCTTAAGCATATCATTCATTACTTGCAGTATTGTATCAGGGATTACCTCGATAACCATCTTTAATTCATCGGGAGTGATTCTGTCGGGTCCGGGTGTCTTTCCGATCTTTACCTTTTTTCTTGCTTCCTTTAGTTCTTCACTTGTGAATGGGTTATAATCATCTACTATTACAATTGGGTATTCTCGTATTGATTTTCGCGAGAATAATTGTTGTGCTACTTGGATTTTTCTCTCGTCCGTGAGATTATATGGTGCCTCCAGGTTCATACTTTTTGCCACTATCTTGTACCCGTTTCCCCATACATCTTCATCTATTTCCTTGCAGAGATTTTCCCATAATTTTCTTTTTGAGGCATTTATTGCTGTTTTCAGCTTCTTTCTTACAGTTTTTAATTCCTCTTCGAGTATCTGAGCATTCTGTCCCTTACTGTGGGCTCTTGTGACCTTTTTTCTAGCGATTATAGCGTGCATCCTCAGCTCCTCTATTTTTTTATTCCACCAGTATGGTGTTCTTTTTGTTCCTCTTTTGCTCTTCTCTACAGCTTCCTTTTTTGCGTCCTAATCTGATTCACCAATTGTTGAGTGTTCTTTATTTCTGCTGCTTCTCTCATTAATGGTCGGAACTTTGTTTTGTCCAATAATTCCATGTCTTACACATTTTGCCCTTGATTTCAAACGAGATCATCTAATGGAATGTAAAAAGGATCTCATCCAGTGGTTTCCATTTGGTGATCTTATTGGCCAGTTTCATACTAATACATGTAATATCGATGTGACTTGCGGTATTTCCTCTAATGAAGGTCGCCGATCTATCATTGTGACATACCAAGTCTAGTTCTATCATCCAATCTTCCCAATAATCCCTCCTGACATCTTTATGAGGGGATCCCCAGATCATAGATTTAGCATTGAAGTCATCCGCAATTACTGTTCCTCTCATTCCAGCATCTCTTACTGATGTCATGTTGTCCACGTCCATCCTATACATGGTCATCCCTGTGTTCGGGGATATGTACCCTACAAAAAGTCCTCGAAGTTCGCCCGGACTTATCCGTCGTGTGATCTGGTGCTCGACAAGCCACAATCCTTGTTTATAACGTATATTGCTGCGTATATTCTGTTATATGTGATCCATCCTTTCTTGATTACCATTCCCTTATTTGCTTCAGCCCCTGCTTTCCGCGTTTGTAACATATGTTACTTCTGTCTATTCCTTTACAGTCCCTCCTCATATGGCAGTGGTCCAGGCATCTAAAGCACCTGGTGATCGTTTCCCTTAGTCTAACCCTGCAATTTATCCATCCAATACTTACTTTTCCCCTGTTATCCAGGTTTAGCGCCCATTTCCTTTCCGTTACTATTGTTGCCACTTGATTTCCGTCTCTTGTCTCCCTTAAGGTTACCCTTTTCATATGTTCTGGTCTCATCTCAGGTACGTTTTTGACCACTTCTTTCTTAACCTCATCTGGACTAAAGTTTCCGTCAATGCCCGAAATGTATACCGGCATATCATTATTGGTATGAATGGCCACCGCCCCAGCGACGTTAATTTTTGTCGTCTCTTAATTTTTTGGCTTCTTCCTCATTATTGACTTCTAGGAAAAAATCTCCCTTCTGCGTTCTTCTTAACCTATTAATTTTTACTCTTATTTTTGAAACGTCTACCTTTTGCTTTATTTCCCTCAGTACCTCTGCGTGTGGTTTCCCCTGTGCTCTGATGATGACTTTTTCAGATTTTTTGTATCTGTTTTCTCTAGGGTCCTCGGGAGTTAGGCATGTTCTCATCTCTATTGTTACCCATTCCTCTTTTCTGAAAAGATATTCTATTATTTTCCTTATGTAATCTTCTTCTGCTATCTCAGCTATGAGTACCTTCAATATTCCTCCATCTTCTTTATTTTTCAGCATTCTCCTTAAATCATCAAATAAATCGTAGACATTTTCTACTGCTGTTATGCCCGAATCGTCAAGCTTGGTAGGGAGTAGGTACACCGTCTTGTGCCTTGTCTCGATTCCCTTCCTACTTTCTAGAGTTAAGTTTGTCTCAATATACTCTATTTGGCCTACCACCACTTCTTCCTTCAGCAACTTTGCTAGCTTCGGAACCATATCTGCCGCTCTGTCTCCAGTATCTATTCCCAGTTGTATTTTACTATCTGCTAGGATAGCTATGGTCTCTGACCATTATTATTATCATTTTTGTTCGTTCTCCTAGTCTTTTTGAATATCTTCTCATTCTATGTATGGTCCAAGACATTTAGGAGCGCATTTTTGCCGTTTTCTTCCTCTTCCATAATTCTCCTAACATTTTCGTCTTGTTGCCTTCTCCTTAACTCTTTCTTGTGCTTGAGTTGGGGGTCTTCTTTAGTCTTCGGCACATTTTCAGCGATTCTCCGATGAGTTATCAACTTTGTTGTCTCCTTCTGTTAATTTCCTCAATTCCGTGAGCTTTTTTTGAAGTTTATCTAGACCTTTTTCCTCTCCTGGGATATCGAGTTCATCCTGTCTTTTCCTTTTGTTCCCAGATTTTCTTTCCTCCGACATTCATTTCATCTTTTTTTTTTGGTTATGCGCACTTCCGTCGCCAAACATGATATTGTGCAGGATGCTGCACTCATGTTGTAGTTCCTTTTCTCTAATATCATCTACTACCTCTTTTTCAGATTGCTTTTTGCTGTCCATATTTTCTGCTTCAGTTTTTTCATCGTCAGCCTGTTCTTCAACTCTTTCGTCAATTGTAGTATTAAGTACGTTTCTGTAACTGTTTCCAGCCATTTCTTCTTTTGCCGTTTGTAATATCGCCGATGGCCCTGATCTCAGGCTGTCACCTTGTTTTGTTATGCCTTGTAGTAAGCAATGTGGACCTTCTGTCTCCCCCCCTATTTCCCAGGTTATTTTTTCATTTCTTTCCATATACAGTCCCACGAGTTGGGCCGAATTGTAAGTCCAGCGAGACAGTGCGCCCTTACCTCGCTAAGGCTAAATACAGTGGAGTTTCGCCAGGTGCTCCAAGGGGATCGTTCACGGTGCTCTAACCCTCGCACCTTCCATACCCTCAGCACGATGCCTTACACATTAGTAGTGGGGATTGTTATCGAAGTTTACTCCTGTAGGCTTTTTCTCACGGTTGCCTCCGGAAGCAGTGGCTTCCGTTGCCTACACTACACCTCGAACATAGCTGCTTACCCCTATGTTGCTGGTTTTTCATCGAGGTTTACTCCTCTAGGCTTTTTTCACGGTTGCCTCCGGATGCAGTAGCCGCCATTGCTTCACTCATCCAACATAGCTACCTTCCCTATGCTGTTGGAATTATTATAGAGGTTTACTCCTCTATTCCTTTTGATTCGCGAGCAATTTTTCAGGTTCCCATGCTGTATCCGTATCCATCACCTATCCCGAGGGTTGATCGGTCATGAGTCCCTTACCGGGCCCTTACAACGTTGAAAAACGCACGGTACCCCAGCGCTGAAAAGCGCGAGTCCCATGACAGACCACGCCCCATGGAGACACCCCATGAGCCATTGGGACGCGCTGCGTCGGGTGGAAAACCCCACCTCCGAAAACTTGTATGAGAGATTAGTGGTATACTCATTCAACCCTCCGGAGCACGGAACCTAACCTTACCTAACCTATAATAAAGTTCACAGTCAGTACATCAATGAAAAATTTTAACGAAACTGATGCAGTAAAAAGTTTTTCCAAATCATAGCGCAGGTGGGCTATGATTATCTGGGTATAATTTACATCGGACTGGTGATGCGATTTCTTGGTCTAATTCTGCTGTTTATCGATCGTTTTGTTCAGTACTCCTCTTAATGCTTGAAGACCTCGGCACATATCTATTCTGGCTTTTTGTGCTCTTGATTGTACTGTTTTTTGTGGAAAGACTTTGTCTTTTAGGCTACCCTTCGATGTTCAATTACATTTACGTGTCGATAGCATACATTTTCGCCTAAAATACGAACTTTCCCATAGATGCGTAAACTTTACACCTGGGTATTGCACCATGGACACCCACTCCTGTGCCTTCATCAGTATTCGATCCGTCAGATTTTCATCCTGTCTGCATGTTTCATTCCACTCCAGTTTATTTGAATTGTTTATAAATGGTTGTCGTTAATTTTGGTCCAGCATGTGATTAGTACTTATTTAGAGAAACGAGGTTGTAATTGATTACATGTGTTATTTTGGAATAACTGAATTATGGTTTCATCGCAATAATTTCCATTGCATTCCAGCCTATATAAAACGAAAAAATAAAAAGGAAAAAAGTAATAAAAAACAGGAAACATTTGATTTAAAAAAGCAATTAACAATCCTTCAATTGAGTAAATATGCAGTGTTGAAAGTCGGGTTATTTATACAAAATAAATTTGATTGAAACTAATGAACGATTATGTTATACATTCAATGAAATCGGATCAAATATTTGATGTGTAATCACTTCCGGCACATTGTTTTCTACCTGGAAGAACTTTATCAATTATTTCCTTTGATCTGTTGTTTTTATTGAATTCACTGTTTGGACCCTTACCTTGTGGAATATACCCATATTACTATTTTGAATAAAACTAACTGTTTCTAAAAAATTCCACCATTTAATGAAAAAGTTGATTAAAATTCTAAAAAATTATTGATAATTATTTCGATATTTGCGTCAGAATGACAGAAGGTACGTTTTATCTGATGCCTGTTTGATATTTTGGCTAGACCAAATAGTGAGTGACCTATCTTGTGATTGACCTAATATATATGAATAAAAAAAAGGAGATATGATATTAAAAATATTAAAGCTTAGGTATTAGTAACCCCATGGGGATATTCTGGATATCGTTTTCCCATTTAAGATTAGTATAACTGTGCAATGATATAGAGAGAACCAAAGAAAACTATATCTGCTGATCTTTACAATTGTTACTTAAGTTACGCGAAGCTGTTCGGAGGCAAGCTCTATATCAACATATATGTTTTTTATTTTATTTTTGACATTCCTTAGTAGGTTTTCAAGGTCATTCCTGTATTCCTCCCAGTTCATGCTTTTCGGATCACAGTATCTCACTGCGGGTTTCTCCATTTCAGAGATTTCCATACGGATGTACGGATGAAAGTGACCGTTCCTCAGACACATGTCAGTGAGTTAGCTAAGAGCTTACATAAGTAGACGCCAAGGTTATGTCAATTATCTCCTTACGAGTTTTTATCACAAAAGTTAGTTTCGCCCCCCGATTCACTATTATTAAGTCGTTAGAAATAATAAAATCTAATAGGTACCCACCTCTTGAGTTGATATCACTGCTACTCCACGAAGTGTGGTGCGAATTGGCATCCATCCCAATTAGAGTCTGCAGTTTTTCACCCCTGTAGTACTTCACCAGCTGCTCCAGTTCATAGGAGGGAGGTGGGATTGGTGAGTCAAATGGCAGATATACTGAGGCTATAATAATTTCCGTCCAGTTTCCTGACATCTGTATTTTCAGAATCGAGACTCCTTGGCCCCTAAAACAGAAGTCATGCATCTTTAATGCCTGCATTTCATTCCTCACGAAAATGCAGGTTCTGTGATTTCCTGCAGAGGAATAGTATAACTTACCCCTGGCTTCCCCAAGTCCTCTTACATGCCCTCCATAAATGTAGGGTTCTTGTATGAGGGCTATGTCTGTCTTGCCTTGGGTAATGTGGTGCAGTGGTGCAGCAGTTGCTGCTTTATCATGCTGCAGGTTCACTTGAGGTACTTGCAGCACTTGCTGTTTCTGCCTTCTCACCCCCTCCGTGAGATACCCTGAAGGTTATACCTTCAACCCTCTATCTGTCAGCACCTTCAGTGATTGCTCATCCATCCCTAGTACAATGGTAGTTCCCTGTCCCTCAGGATGGTTTCCTAGAATCCTCCAATCCTCTGTTTTCAAACCCGTGTTCTGGAGGATCTTGGAGAGTTCTTTTACTTCCAGGAGGTCAGTTGGGACCCACAAGAGGACTCTGGCAGTTTTGAGCATCCTCTCGTTCGTATTTCCATCAATGTAAAATCCAGTTCAGGCCACACTGTCCCAATACAGCAACTTAGGATTCAACCAGAAATAATTTTGCTCCTAATCCTAAACGTCTTAAATTATTTCTTCAAAATATCTCATAAAACTTTTGATTATGGTTATTTTATACATATTATAATTCCATTCCACCTATTTTGATTGTACGAATATTTAAATGCATACATGCTTTCATGGAACACAAACTTTTTCATGGGATAATGATAAAAATCAATTTAAGATGACAAGTTTCTATTTAATTTTAATTGTTCGTTTCTAAATGATAATTCACCTCCTCTTATTATGTGAATAGCCCATAAAATTTGAGCTCCTATTATCTGCTCCCTAATATCAATCATATTCTTTAGAATTTAGAGTCACTAACTCCACCGAATTGTCTAACAGAAAATAATGTAATAGATGGTTTCCCGGGCTTTGATGATATATGAATGACTCTATGACGGTTCAATTCAAATTTTGATAATTAACTGTGATAACTTGGAAATATCCATTCCAAAACAACAATGATGATAGGAAATAAACGTATCAACCAAAAGTACATATAGCTGGTAACAGAACAAATTAAAATAGATATTGACAATTTCATTTCAACAAATGCCAGTTTTGTTTATGGACAAGTCAATAATAAAAAAAAGTATAGTAACCGGTATATCAAATATAAAGTTTGCAGATCAAATTACAAAATGTAAAATTTTATTCAAATCTACGGCCAAAAATAATACTCAATCTGAAGCGTTTTTGGTATACTAACATGCATTTCTCCCTCATTGCTGCTCATTAAAAGTAGGCCGTATTAGTTATTGCTTTATTTTAATATGCAGTGTATGGAGCTGTCATAATTGAATATTAATTGTCAATTTTTGTGGTGATTGGCAATATTACAAATTGACAGGACTGGCTGGTTTGGAATTAAACAAGGAAGATAAAGTGGAAGTTACTTTTAATTGTTGGTGAATGTGATGGAGTTATTACTATAAAATGAGCTTCATTTACTGCAATAGAAATACTACAGCCCACTAGAGAATTCTTGAAAATTTCACTCGATTTGGTTGTTTTCAACCAAAAGTGCTTCACTTTTCTAAATTTTGGTTGAAAACAACAATATTGTCATATGGCCCATGTCTGTCAAAATATTTTCTATGAATTCGCCATAATTTGTGACCCATTATACTAATCTCCATCGACATCGGGTACGTAGTTTTCAATATACAGAGCATTTAAATGAAAAATATACCCCGCATAATTCTGAGGGCGTCACTTTTATGAAAAAATTAAAAAACACTTCAAAAATCATATAAAGAGGGACGTCTTTTTTCCCACATGTGGACGTCATAACTTCAACCCCCTTCCCCCTATAGTCACCTATCTCAATTTCTTGAATGGAACACGCTATAAATAATTGCATACTCAGTGGAAAAATTCACTGGGCAAGCTCCACGTCGTTTAGCATACGGTCACTGGTTCACTCCGTGTCAAAAAAACAACGTTTACGAGTGTGCTCCGGAATTTTTTTCCGAAAAAAGTTTTTCTAAATCTACGAAGGTGTTGCTTTCTTTCAGGAAGCTCACCTAATATAAAAACAGCGCAAGTGATAATAAAATTAACCCAATAAACGGTGAGAAAAGCTCCCAGTTACTGTCCAAAGCCACCTTAGGCTGTCAACCGGGAAGTGAGGCTGCTCCTCGGCAGTAACAGGCAACGACTGACATAGACAATTGTAATTAACACCTTTCTTTCACTTTTTCTCTAAAAAACTCTGCTACATCTCCAATTATGCGATCTACAAGATCGCAAATGGCAAGTTCCTCCTCAGAGGAAAAAAAGATTAAAAAAACTTCCAATTACCCCAATTATCCCCTATCTCTTCTGCATCCAATTCTCAGCACTCATCTACCTCTAACGATTCTCGAAACACCCAAACCACTACAGTTCCTTGCAAATTATTCCGAGAAATCAATCAGGAATCAATTAGAGATCTCAAGAATACGGTTAAAAGTTTAACCGAACGCTTAACCGAAACTCCTCTGCCTGATGCAATTTCCTATGCACAGGCAGCAAAATCTCCTCCAGTCTCTCCTCCAGCTTCTATCCGAAGTACACCCGCCATAGGCAAACCAAACAAGCGCTCACCATCGTGAGCTCCAGTTCCTCTGGACGTCAGTCCATTCCTCGTCCAACCACCTCACCCACACCATCAAAACCCTCTCTCCAAACCTTGAATTTTCGAAATTTGTCAAACAAATATTGCACCCAAAAAGAGCTCTTCACCCTACTCAATACGAATGAGATCCTAAGAGGTCAAATTCAACACCTTAAGGCAAATCCCAATTGTACCGCCATCCTGAAAATTTCAAAATCTTTCGAGGTGAAAAGCCTCGACAGAAAAATCCAAAATGCCACCGGTGGTAACCGCGTGGTATGTGTCATCCTAAACCACACCGTAGCCACCAAAACCAATCAGCCTTCTCGGCAAAACATTCCAAATTTTTCATTTGTCGTCTCTATCGTCGACAAAACCATTTCCGACACTGAAATGACTGGACTTCTCCAGTTACTAAGTTTCAATTTCAAAAAATGCTGGAGAATAATCTCCAAAGCTACAAATAAACCCACAATTCTGATCAGAGTCGTCACCGACTCTGAAACCGCCCACCACCAGGCCCTCTTCAAGGGAATTTTCCTCTACGGCCTCAACCACAGGTGCGAGCCTTCCAACCAAAACCCTCTTCCACCAGTTCCCAAATACGGTACACACTGCACAGAAATTGGCCACCTCTCCACATAATGTAAAGCCAAGCTTTACACTTGCCCAAACTGCGGTGGCCACAACCACAGAGCAGAAAACTGCGAAAAGGTTGAAAAACCTTGGTGCAGGAACTGCAGAGGTGATCACGCCACCTTCAACCCCAAATGTCCCAAACGACAAACCCTTCCCTCGAAACCCGAGGAAGCTGCCCACATCACCCTCCCCAGACCCTCCATGCCTTTTGAATTCTCTACAGAAGTCCAAAAAATCCTTGAAGTGGTGGCTGTAACCATAATGAATTCCAGCCCTACCTCTCGTGAGTTGGTGATTGAACACATAATCCCAACTTATGACAACCACAATTGCTCTGTCCTTGGACAGGGAAACAAGGCGTTCTTCAGTTTCACGCCGATAAAATCTTAAACCCCAATTCTCCCTATCAATAAAGGCTCTTGATGGACTTTGTGATAGGTACGTTAAATTGCCAAGGTCTCTCCAGGAAGAAACACTTGCTGAAGCATCTTCTAAATTCCAATAACATCCAAATTCCTCCTATTACAAACATTCTGGCAAAAAATCCTCCTCACTTCTCAGGATACCAAACTTTCCACTATGGCAGATGGCAATACTCTCGTGGTAACGGCTTTCTGCTCAGAAATGAAATTTCAGCCACAAATCACAGCTTTCCTGTGCAAAATTTAGCCACTACCTTTATTTCATATTACAACCATCCTCGCCAAACCTTAAACACAGAGCTTTCGAATATTTCGCCAATCTTCCAAAAGCAGTCATTCTTGGAGATTTTCACTCCAGACACCAACAATTCGGTCATACTGCCACCAATAACTCAGGTTGAATTTTTTCCGATTTACTTCTTGACCTACCGAATTTTAAATAGAATCTCACCTTCATAGGCCACCAGGGAGCCTCCATTACAAACCATGTGGTATCTACCCCAAGAATAGCCACTCTGTTCGACCATGAATGCTACCAGGGAGACTCAATAACTTCCGACCATCTTCCGCTCCTAGTACGAACAAAGCTAGCTAACCCCAAATCTCCCATGTCCTTATGAATTCCTGAATTTTCCAGAGAAACCACCCTTCTTACCTCGAACGTTTCGAGAGGTTGTGAGGATAATCTAAAATAATTATGAGTTTTTAGAAAAAGCAGGCAAGATTACAAAAGCTTAGGTCAGATTTTATGTCGGATGAGGAAGACGACCCATTTCAAGCTAGTTTTTTTATGAACATTCTAGTTCAATACCTTAAATCTCATTAATTTGATGTTTTATTCTTACTTAAATGACTCACTATAATTATAGTCAAACACCACAAAAATTGAACGTATGGTGTGGCATTTTTGGTGACCATATTGTTGGATCATATTTTATTGAGGGAAACTTGAATGGCGAGTCTTATCTACAATTACTCAGAGAAGCTATTGATCCCGAAAAAACACGAATACTAGAAAATGATGATATCATGTCAGAAGCTTTGGTAGCCTCTCTACAAGATGGGGCACTTCCACATTACGCTCTCGATGTAAGACGGTAGACGAGGCCCAATGTTGGAATGGCCAGCTAGGTCACCCGATTGAACCCCCTGGACTTTTTTATGGGGATATCTAAAAACCAAAATTTATTCCACTTAGCCAGCATCTAGAACGACGACAAATAACCTCAGAAATGTTACATTCGAGGCTCGATTGTATCATTCTATGAAAACCAATGGAAGTCAATTTGAGCACCTTATAAAATAACGAAACCTACAGATTAAAGGATATCGAGCATGGATATGAAATTGAGGATAAGGAAGAAAAGAATGCCAACCCCAACAATGAAATAAAGAACAGCGAATGAAAGATCACCAGAAGGAACTAGCTACTAACATCAACAAAAAAAATAACACTGAGACAGAGATGCAAAAAAACTGGGAAATAAGGATGGGACAGGAAGAAATACAGCTATGAAGCAGCCAACGAACATGGACATTAGAATAGGAAATATTGAAAACAATCAAATGAAAGAAAAGATGAAAAGATATTTAAAATAGAACGTGGAATATTAAAACTCTTACTGGAAAAGAGAAAGAATTTGACAATACAAAATTAGATATACTTGCACTTTGTAAATCTAAGAAAAAAGGTCAAGGAATGGAAGAAATGGAAAAAGGAGTAAAACAAACTGATAGAGCTGAAAGCGGAATAGAATGCATAATCAATGAAGATTTCATAAAGTGAAAGAAAAACAGGAGATGGTGAATATGTCAGAAATAACAATGGCAACAGATTAATTCATTTCTGCGAAAAAAACAACATAAGAATGAATAATTCATTTTTTGCACATAAGGAAACCCAGATGTATACGAGAGAAGTGCAATCACGAAATGAAAAATCCATAATTATTGATTGTATACTAGTAAACAGAGAATACAAAAAAAAATACTAGATACTAGAATTTTATGTGTATGTTCATACTGGGTCTTTACGGAAACTAGTATTTCTTTAGATCGTATTTATTTTTAACATCAACTACAAAATAGGACATAGGTTATTAAAAACGTGCTATTTACATATCAGCCCGCCAAGTTACACCTTTCATAAGTCATGTCTCTTCCAGTAGTGGCAACTGTTCCGTACGTACATAACACTCGCCCCAATTTATAAATGCCTTACTTATTTTACATTTATAAATCTAATCCGTTAGGGCATACAATATTTCGCTAGAGCGTCTCAGATTAGGCGATATTTTCGTCTGAGGATTATTTGAGAAAGCTGAATCCTCTTTATTGGTAAAAAGGTGGAGTGTGGAATAGGGAGAGATTCTTTCTCTTGAGTCGGGCTGCATCCAAACTGGTGTTAGAGTTTTCGGCAGCAGACAGCGGTGTTCCTAGCTTGCTTGTTAAATGTGACGATTTAATGTGGTCGGCGTGCATGAATTTAACTCCTTCTTTCACCATCACCAGGTAGGTTACTCCACTCACAGCCTTGCAAATTCTTCCTTCTGTCCAACGTGGATTTTCTTTTCCTGGTAACAATACTAATACCTACTGCCCTTCATAGAATATCCTTTTCTCTTTCTGTCTTACACCTCTTTCTTCTGGCATTTTTGGTGAATTATCAGGTCAAACCAGGTGTAGCTTTGTTCTCGGTTTAGTTTTGAATAACATGTCAGCAGGACTAACTTTACTTACACCGTTGGGAGTGTTCCTGTATGAAAACAAAAAATTATCAATTTGATGCTGTAAGCTGAGCTTCCTTCCCTTTCTATTATTGTCAAACAGTTGTTCTTCGAGGTTCCTTTTAATAGTGTTTACCTGTTTTTCCGCGAATCCATTAGGTGGTTCGGGGGTGGAAAGGTGCTCTTGATACCATCGCTAGAGCAGAAATTTTTATATTCGCTGCTATTAAAAGGTGGACTATTGTCAGATATGATTTCTTCAGGTGAACCCAACGTAGCAAAGGTAATTCTCAGTTTTTCAATTGTCTTTTCAGCATTTGTTCCATTGGTCATGATGTGGATATCTAACCATTTGCTGAAGCTGTCTACTACTAGTAACAATGTATGTCCTGATTTCTTTAAAAAGTCAATATGAATTCTCTGAAACATTCTAGAAGTTTTTGGCCATGAAGTAGTAGGTATTGGTTTTGGTGTAGGAGGCTGAACTTGGCAGCATTCGCATCGGTTTACATACTGTTTAATGTCATCATCAATAAGTGGCCAATCCTCCTTTTGGATATGTGCATAATTTTGCTCAGACTTAGACAATGTTCTAGACACAAACATAACTGGATGTTCCGCTCCATCGATAATGTGACTTAGAATTCCACTAATTCCATAAGGTGAAGCATCACATGCTATAACAATGGGTAATTTAGGATTAAAATGAACTAAAGTTTTACTTTCAGTTATCATCTGTTTACTTTCTTCAAAAGTTCTCTGACATTCGGATGTCCATTCAAACGGATCATCTTTTTTTTGTAAATCATATAATGGCTTTGGTTTAGTAGCTGCCATGGGTAGGTATCACATAAAATGTAACTTCTGTCATTCTGACGATGATATGTCAATATCGAAATAATTATCAATATCCTTTCATAATTTTCATAATTTTTTCATTAAATAGTGGAATTAATTAGAAACAGTTAGTTTCATTTATAACATTAATATAATAGAAGTGCTAGAATTATCGTCATTTTCGCTATTCATCATGATTAACCTTAAAAAGATCTACTGACTAGGAATGTTATAACATAATCGATTTTTATATAAATCGATTATTATTTTCTTATAATCGATTTTTAGTTATCGATCTTTATGGTATTATTATTCGATTTTTAGTAAATCGATTTTATAAATTACGTGTTTAAATCGATTTTCGGAAACGGCTCGTATTATTTATTGACTATTTTCCAAAATTTCAACAATAACTGACCATGTTTTTCAAAATTAGTGACCATTTTCCCAAATTTTTGATAATTTTTCAAAATGATGACAGTTTTTAAACATTTTTGACAATAATTGTCCATTTTTAACAGTTTTTAACAATAATTGACAATTTTTAACCATTTTTGATAGTTTTTGACCATTTTTAACAATTTTTCAAAATTTTAGACTAGTTTTCAAAATTATTGACCATTTTTGATAAATATTGACAATTATGGACCATTTGTCCAAATTTTTGACTATTTTTTTACAATTATTGACCATTTTTGACCGTAATTCAAAAATTTTGACAATTTTTCAAAAATTTCAACAATTTCTCAAAAATTTTAACAATTTTTCAAGATTTTTGACTATTTTTCGAAATTGTTGACCATTTTTGATAGTTTTCGACCATTTTTCGAAATTTTATCAATTTTTTACAGTTATTGACCAATTTTAAAAATAATTGTCAATTTTTGACAATTTTTGTCAATTATTGACCATTTTTGACAAAAATTGTCGATTTTTAACAGTTTTTGACAATTGAATTTGGCAGAAGTCAGAAGGGCGGTTCCATAAATATTCACCAATTGAATTAATTCGGAGGGCGTGGTTTGATTAAATAAGCGAGCGAAAAAGATTCCTTTTTTGCGCTAGAGCGTAAAGTAACAATTCTCGGCTTTTTCGACTTTACGATTTCATTTGAATATAGTAATAAGTCATTTTACGCGCGACTGTAGAAAAAAGAATTTGTAAGATAAGGAAATCTAATAAAGTAATAAAGGCTTATAGACTCTCTGAAAAAGAAATAGCTAGAAATTACACAGAACAAACAGAACTTGAAGCAACTGATATTTTAAACCCCATGGAAAGCAGAAACGTAGAAGAATTTTGGAATATAACCAAAAATATGATATCAACTGTAACTTAACAGATATAGATAGTGATAAAAAGATAATTCTAGTTTTACTTACGGTAGGCCTTCGACTAAGCTCTAGGTAAAACAATGGGTCGTGAATTTTCGCCTAAATGTTGTATAACACTTAGATAACAAAAATTTGTCTGGCATATAACTTGTTTGAGCGCCTCGTCATTTGTCGATTGAAATAATATAATTCACCCTGCTAAAATGACGAAAAACAGAGTATATGGTTTTTTATGGGTACTTAGATGATCATTAAATAAAAATCGGGAAAGTAACTTAACAATCTAATGAAGAATATCCTACTTAAAGTCGGCTTGGTCCCTACTATTTTACAAATATGGCCCTTGGCCGGCGTACATTAAATACACAAATTCATAAGATTTTGAGGGAAATTAGTTCAATGCTAAAGGTTCTCCAACGGTATGATTAATCAAAGATTAGAAAGATATATCGGCTTATGCATCTATAAATGGTTTTCGTATTCTCAAATGGAGAAGAGAAACGAATTTTATGTCAACAAAGTACTGGACATAATATGACCCATACTTGTTACAGCAAGTATAACGTAGTGTCGGAAGTAGAGAATCGAACTGAATTGATTTTCGAATCTAGTTGATTTTCAAATCAAGTTGATAGATGAATCAAGTTGATTGTAGAATGTAAAGTTGTTGCAATCTAAAAAGACACAGGAATTTTTAGAAGCTTCTACAAGCAACAAGTGCTGTCGGCGAATACAGTTAATTTTGAATGACAGAGTCATCCCACAAACATTTCAAAGATCATTCAATCATTATTAATTTATAAAAAGGTATTGACTTACTTAGAATTTCCTTCGACACAACTCACATTATAATTGTCTTTTTTAGACAATCAAGAGAAGGCTTGTCTCCAAAATGGTTTCTTATTCAACCAACTTATCTGCGCACATCATTTCTGAGAATTTTCGGATGTTTTAAATCTTTAACAATGCCCTCTCAGAAAAGATATGAGAACATAAGTAAGGAATCTAACGTGCGTCGATATTATAGTTAAATGCGTTCTTAGGCGTCGCCGTTAGATGACTCGAGAGGTACTAAAATAGGTACTTTATAAGCAAATGGAATTATTTTGGGCAGAGAAACAGGACCGCAGAAGAAGTACTTATGTGGATCAACAAATTGTAGATAAAAATAGGAAACAAACCAAATGGTGGACAAAGGATATTCAAGAACAAGTGAAAATAAAAAGAATCTTTGGAAAAGTTACTTAAGAACCAAAACAAAAATACAAAGAACAAGGGGAAAAAGTGAACCGTATGGTTCAAGAAGCAAAAAGTCGAACCTGGGAAGATTTTGGTAGAAAAATGGAAGATGACCACCATGGAAACCAAAAGTTCTATAAAGTATTGAAAACCTTAAGTAATGATGAAACAGAACTAAAATAAGTCAAAAATAAGAAGAGCCAAATAGTTTTGGACCATATAGGAATAATGCATTGCTGGCAATAATACTTTCAAGAACTCTTAAACCTGCAAACTCAGGAAGTATTAACAGAGGTGATAGAAACAGAAATAAAAAGGATAATGAACGAAGTGGAAGCATTACATCCGAAGAGCTTGAGCAGGCAATTAAAAAGACAAAAAGGAGGAAATCTGGAGGACATGATAAAATCACGCCAGAAATGATCATTTACTTAGGAAAAAAAGGATGACAGCTACTATTAAAAATGCTTAATAAATCTCGGAAAACCTCTCAGGTGCCAACGACGAACATAGGAATAATAATGCCTATACATAAAAAAAGTGAAACGAGAGAATGTACTAATTATCAGGTATTACATTATTGAGCGTAGTTTCCAAATTATATGAAAGCATATTGGAAAATGGAATAAGACCCTCAATACATCTGGATGGTTCGCAAAGCGGATTTAGGAAAGGTCACAGTGCCCAAGATCACATTCTCACGATAAAACGAACGATGGAAAAATCACAAACAGAAGAAGATTATATGGCTCTCTTGGACCTTGAAAAAGATTTCGATAGTGTAGCACAAAAAACAGTTTGGAGCAGCCTAGTCCAAAGATTGGTTCCAAAAAGTCTAACCACACGAATAAGGAGCCTGTACATACCAGAATTACAGCTACGTCAGGAGACTTAACCTTGAATCCGATACATTCGGAGTACTAAGGTGGAGTACTAAGTCCTTTATTGTTTATACTTGTAATGGACGACATTATTAAGGAAACGAAAACGTACACTAAGAAGATACACATAGGTTACAACAGGTTAAAACCAATCACCCTGGCTGAGTGTGCGTTTGCAGATGACCCAATGAATAATCTAAAGATATGGGAAAACGAACTAAAGAGGAAACACTTGAAAATAAACACACAGTAAACAAAAGTAATGTCCACTGGATCCAATGATGAAGAAATTAATTTAAAGATACAAGAGGAAGAAATTGTGCAGGTAGACGTATTTAAATACCTTGGTATAAAGATAAATGAAAATTGAAATGAAGATATTGGAATAAACGGAAAGATCACCAATGCATCAAAACTTTATCATTCATTATCAAGATCATTTATAGGAAAAAGGGAAATCAGTACCAAAACCAAAATTACAGTATATAAAACACTTTACCGGCCAATCCTCACTTATGGAAGTAAAAGCTGGATACTGTCACAGAAATCCAAAAGTCGAATCCAAGCAATGAAAATGAAATATCTGAGAAGAGTGAAGGGTATAACACGAAGAGATCGGATAAGGAACGAGGATTTGAGAAAGTAACTGGAAGTAGAACCAATACTCGAAGTATTAGATAAACAAAAGCTCAAGTGGTTCGGACACTTAACAAGAATAAACAACAGACCAGTCAGGGATGTGTAGGAAGCCCAAGTTAATACGAAAAGGAAGAGAGGAAGACCTAAGAAAACTTGGAATCAAGAAGTTTCAGAAATGATGGAAAGAAGACATATAAGATGGGAAGAAGCGAAAAAGATGGCAAAAAATAAAAAGGAATGTACCAAATTCATCTACGAACAAAAAATTTAGATATAGATACCCACCCTTATACCTTCGGGTATAAAAAGTGACGCCTTAAGAATTATGTGGGGTGGATAGTTTTCATTGAAATGCTCCATATAGTGTAAGCTTGTCATGACATAGCCTGTATTATATGAATATCGAATACTCTATATTTCTCACGAAGTTTTCCGAAAATATTTTATATTCCGTTCTTCTTTTTAAGACAGTTCACGTGAAATAGGAACTATTGGAGATTTACATCAAATAGTTTGTATACTATCCAGCTAGTTAACAAACTTGCCAAGTAAACACCTTATCCGTAACTCATGAAACAACCTGTATATGTTACGTGTTACAATTTTGTTATGATTTAACCATCAATTCAATGAAATAATTCACCTTCATTAATTTAATAACCACAACAAACTAGAATATTTGCTTTTAGTGGTAAACAAACTGTTTTGTCTGGCTGTTCAACACGTAGTATGCTATTGATTGTTAATTAATCATTTTTAACACGGTGATCTAAAATTAAAACAAAAAGTCGGTGTATGTGTGTGTGTATATAGGTATAATAAAAGTTAACAAGTATTATGACAGATGTGTTATATAAAAAAATTTGTATTATCAATCATTCAATTGAAAAATGGCACACGACTTGAACAATAAATTAACACAATAGATCAGCCTTGTTCATTGGAAAATATACCAAACACTTGGAGGAAATGAAATACTGAAATTTTAGATACCGGGTATAGCACAAAGGTAGGTCATAATTTAAACCACATATTCTAGGGTCAAGAATAACTCAATTTAACCTTGTGCAAATGTGCATACAAAAGAAGTTACAGCCCTTTGAAGTTACCAAATGTTAATTGATTTTTTCATATATTCCGATAGTTGTTTGACACATCATAATGACAATTGTAAGCTCATGATTAGTTCATCTTTCCAAACAAAAATGACGGAATCATTGAATCCCGTTAAAATGTTATGGGAGTTGAGATCTTCTGAGGTCCATTTCCCCACCCCCAAATTGAAGGTGTGGTGCTGAAAATTGGTGTAAGATTAGTGCCATGTTAGTGCTGGTTAGTGCCGTATCTATTTTCGTTTGTGCTAAGCCCTGTTACGTTGTACCGTTGGGGGGCTGGGGAAATGCTAGCCCCCCCCTCCAAATGCCGTTAGGGGCTTGAAATTTGCTGTATAGTTAGTGCAACGTTAGTGCTGTTTAGTGCCGTACTGATTTTCGTTAGTGCCGGCCCCCTTTGAGGGGGGTGGTTGGGGGGGGGGGGGGCTGGAGAAATGCTAGCCCCCCCCCCTTTTGAAGATAGAGGGTTCATATTTGCTGTGTGCTTAGTGCTACGTTAGTGCTGTGTAGTGCCGTATTTTGTTTCGTTGGTGCTGGCCCCCTGAGGGAGAAGGAGCAGTTTTTCTTTGATTTCTTATGTTTTTATGTGATTTTATTTCATTAGGTATGTTCATTTTTATTCGTTGTGTAGTGAGTGGGGTGGTATAAAAATTTTCCTGTTTGCTTGTAACCTTAAAATTGAGCTCAAGCCCGAATAAGAATAAAGTCCTAAAATTTAATGAATTAAAAAAAAAGTGCAAGATTGTGAATAAATTTGTCTACTTGGTTACATAAGTTTCGGTTGCTCCGGTGACAACCTTAGGCCTTCGACGTCGCTCAGAACGGAGGTAGGGGTGGATCCCTCTTATTGATCTTCCGGACAAAATAGTAGACAACTTGTGTGGGCGCCAACTGAGTTTTCCACTTTGGCCTAGCACGACGAATTTCCCCCGATAACCCAGTAAAACAAGGGATGAAAATAAAAGGCAAACCTCAGCTTATGTTCCTTATAATAACTAAATAAAAAAAAACATTTAATACCCTTAAGGGGTGTTTTACAATTAATAGCTACTTGAAAACCCTAGTAAAAACCCCCCCACTTAAAAAAAGAAGAAAAGTAGTGTGAACATCTATTACACCCAATAGTCAAACTATTAACGCTAAAATTCCAAACTATACCTGTTAATTTGACCTACTTAGTGTGAAATTAATATGGCTGTTCGAGTGTACCAATATAGATTCAAAAAAACTTTCAATTATATGTTAGCTGAAAAGTAGTGTAAAGTTTATGAAAAAAACAATTCCATATAAGGCGACACCGTAGTCAAGGCGTTGGTACCAAGGCAGAGACGCATGCGCAAGTGGATAAAATTATGAAAATTTACCGCAAACTATTAATTTACACCATTACAATTGCATAATAAAATAAATCGAAACTACCTAGCTAATGCATATACATATTGGCGTAAAGCCTAAAGTAAAAATAAGTAAATAAACCAGAAAAACCCCCCGATACCAGGTTACCCTCAATGTGGTCTTCTTCAAGAAGTTGTTGAAAAGTAGCAGCAAACTGCAGAAGACATCACCATCGATCTACCAGGTAAACTCCAAATAACCCGAAGTGTGTATCTGGCCCCACAGGTGAAGTGTGTATCTTGAGGATGGTAAGTATACCCTGGCCCCACCGGTGAACCCTTAAAAATTAAAACAGGTATCAGCTAAAAACTGAGCCTATACAGGAACCAATCAAACACCTCGACAAGTTAAGCTTGTCTCGGCCTATGCCAGAAGTAACGTACAAGTCAAAATCAACCCCCAATTAACTTAATCAAACCCACAAAGTAGTCATAAGGTCTACTTACAATCAACAGTGTCAGTAACAGTATACTACACTGAATTTAAATCAAATAATAAGAATGCGATAAGCATCTAAAATAAACTGTTTTTGGTCGTAACCAGGGTAAGTTTGAAGAACCACCCACGAATTATAGTATTCGTTAGACCAAAACGGGCAAAGAAAACAAAATATACACAGGGTAACAGAATAGACTGTCTTAATCAAAACTTTACAATCAACAGGTGGTATTTTACCACCAACTGTTTTATCTACAAAAACTACAAATCTATGAGACATACCTTTTCCAAAAAGGGTCCAATACTCAAAATTTTCCTCTTATTGGGCGGCTACCAACAAATAACGAACCAACAACAGCATGTGGCACGCCTTCAATTTCAAAACTTCACGTTGGCGATTTCCTTTAAATAGTGATAATACATAGTGATGCGAAATCAGTAAGTAGAGAAAATACTTACAATAGTTTTAGTGCAATATATCCCCTATAAGGGTTTGTGAAAACGGCTTCCAGAACAGGACGGAATTCTTCAACAATACGAACTCCCGTAGAACCAAAATACTAGCCGTATATTCCACAACTCATTCAGAACGAGAATCTATAAATCCCAGCAGGAGACATATGTCCACGGTGAAACTCTTTTTTTAACTAAGTAAGGACCTACCCAACGGGGTGCCAATTTCTTGGTGTAAAACTGCGCCGCGTCAGACAAAACAAAATTCTTACGCCAAACAAGTTGGTGAGGAAGCAACTCCTCTCGTCGCCGCCGGAGATTATACGTTCTCTCATTTTTCTGCGAAGCCTTGTCCAAGCGAGCCCTAACGTCCTTAAACAACGCGTCAAACACTTTACTCTTCCCTGCATCATCAACAGCAGAACTCCTATCCGAAGCGCAATCCCTAAGCCTATCCTTTAAAGCAAATTCAACACCTTTCAGAACCATATTCCTACCAAAATTGAGATAATAGGGAGTCTGTTTAGTGGACTCATTAAAAGCTGTTCGTAACGCACAAGTAACTTTAGCCAGATCAACGTCCCATTTCCGATGATTATCCGAAACATACATGGCTAACATAGTCTTCAAAGTTCTATTATACCTTTCCGTGGGATTCGCCTGAGGATGGTAATGGGCGTTGAAACGCACCGACACTCCATACTCCTTCATCAAAGCCGAGAACACTCGCGAAGTAAATTGAGGACCATTGTCGCAAATCAACAAACGTGGCACGCCAAACAACAAGAATACGCCCTCCTCGATTCTTTTCCCTACTAATTGTGTGGTAGAAGACCTCAAAGGAAAAGTAAGAGTAAATTTAGTGAACAAATCAACCACAACCAAAATGAACTTATGTCCAGCCATAGAACGAGGTAATGGTCCTATCAAGTCAGTAGAAATAATCTCCCATGGTCGAGTAGCTCTGGGCTGAGGTGTCATCCGCCCCTTCGGTCCACTTTGATCAACCTTGTGCGCCGCGCACACTACACAATTCCTAACAAAAGAAGCTACATCCGACCTAATCTTAGGCCAATAAAACCTAGCACTGATACGTTTGAAGGTTTTTAGCACACCCATGTGTCCGGCTAAAGGCGGATCGTGCAGTTGTTGCATCACTCTCTATCTATCAGCCTTCGGAACAACCTCCTTCCAATCATCGGCAGCATCGCCTAAGGATCCAGAATTTGTGCGAACGTGCTTATACAACTTACCCTCGAGAACTCGCCACTGTGAATACTTGATCGGATACTTCGAGACTTTCTGAATCATTCCGACATACCAACGATCCTTAACGACTGAAACCTCACTGATCTGAACCTCCGGTATAGCCCTAGACAACGTGTCAGGTACGACGTGCTCTTTGCCCTTACGGTGTATGATCTTAAAGTCGTATTGCTGTAATCTTACGCTCCACCTCGCTAGACGACCTGCAGGATCCTTCAGATTCTGCAACCACACCAGAGAATAGTGGTCGGTGATAACCGAAAAAGGGACTCCTTCTAGGTACGGTCGTAACTTCTCCACTGCCCATAACACAGCCAGACATTCCCGTTCAGTAGTGGAATAGACTCTCTCCTGCTTACTCAATGACCTACTCAAATAACAAACAACGCGGTCTCCTTCAGGATGAGGTTGGACGAGGACAGCCCCAAGTCCATACCCACTAGCATCACAATGAACTTCAAACGGAAGATTGTAATCCGGACAGCTTAACACAGGAGCCTTTACCAAACATTCCTTGATCTTACTAAAAGAGGCATCACACTCTGGTGTCCAGACGAACTTCCTACCCTTACGCAACAAAGCTGTGATCGGAGAAATCAAAGTAGAGAAATCGGGAATAAACCTGCGATACCACGAGAAAGTGCCAATTACACAACGCACATCCTTCACACATTTCGGAGGCGGTAACATCAACATAGCCTTGACCTTATCAGGATCCACATGAAGTCCAGTACTATCTACAACATAACCCAAGTACTTCAACTGAGGTCGACAGAAAAAACACTTATCCCAGCTGACGGTCAAACTGGCTTTACCAATCCGCCTAAAAACTTCCTCCAAAACGGCAAGGTATTCTTCAAAGGTTTGAGTAACAATAACCACATCATCGAGATAGGTAAAAACGTTGGGTTCCAAGTCGGGTCCAAGAACTTGATCGATAAGTCGTTGCCAAGTAGCTGGAGCATTATGGAGACCAAAAGGCATCCGTTTAAATTGAAATAGACCACGTCCCGGAACAGTAAAAGCGGTATAAGGCCTTGAAGACTCCGCCACCCTCACCTGCCAATAAGCAGACTTAATATCCAGGGTAGAAATATAATGAGCATTCCGGAGCTTGTCCAAAGTGTTAGAAATGTAGGGGAGAGGGTAACTATCCCGTTCAGTGACAGCGTTTAATTTGCGATAATCCACGCAGAAGCGGAAAGTACCGTCCTTCTTTTTAACTAATAAAATGGGAGAACTCCACGGACTGTTCGACCTCTCAACTACACCAAGACGAAGCATTTCCTCTAACTCCTTATCAATATGCCCCTGCATCACTGGGGAAACTGGATAATATCGTTGTTTAATGGGCGGGGAATGACAAACTATAGTATGTTCCGCAACATTCGTACAACCAAGACTAGTTCCCAATATAACCTTATTATGCTCAATCACTGCATCCAAACGAGACTTCTGTAAGTCGCTTAGCAAAAATCTACTACGAAGATGATCTACAGTTGCAATCCCAACAGGTGACTCTGAAAAATGCCATTCATTGTGTCTCAAATCTGGGACAACTCCCATTATTTTCCAAAAGTCTGCTCCCAAGATAAGCGTATGAGGGACGTCCAATACCACCAAGACAGAGATGATCTTCAATTGATCGCGGAGAGAAAATGGAACTAAACACTCACCAATAGACTCACACATCTGTCCATTCGCAACTCTGCAACTAGTTCTCTTAGTGGTGTCCACCTCTAAGCCTAAAGTCTGCAACAGTTTCCAACCAGTACTACCCAAAATCGTTCTCGTAGCTCCCGAATCCAAAAGTCCTAATACCTCAGACCCCAAAACAGTCACCTTAAGATACGGCCTCTCATCGTTCACAGCATGATCTAATATAAAATCAAGAATAGGTTGAACTTCGGTCGAACGTCTTACAGCGCTACCTCTTCGACCAGTTAAGAGCGCCTGTTCTCGTTTCCCTGGCTACACTTGGGACAGGTCCTCACAGTATAACCTTCTCGCTGACACTTAAAACATTTCAATTGCTTGGGAAGAACACATCCAATGGCTCGATGGCCAGGCTTCTTACAACGAAAGCAAATAACTGAAGACTTTTTATCGCCCGACAAATTCTCTACATCCAAGCGATCTACGGGCTGAGATGAATCAACCTCGACAAAAGCCAGGTCCTTCTCTAAGACATTACCCCTACGAACACTGGGCTCGACATAACTATTAATAGCATCGCGCCTATCCTCCATACGACGACATACATGCCTCAACTCCTCAATAGTAGTAGGTAGTGGATCTCTTAAACGGTCTTGATAAAATGGGTGCAAATTCTTTATAATAATCGCCATCTTGGCCCCCTCAGGAACAAAACAACCTAACCTACTAAAATAACTTGACATGATCGCAAGATAAACTCCTATTGATTCTGACGAGTGCTGAGTCCTCTTCCTAAGCTCGTCGAACAAATCATCCGTATGATGGGCGGTCAAATACTCTCTCCTGAATTCATCCTTCAACTCGTTCCAAGAATGCACTCGCAGTCTGACATCCTTATAGAATTGGTATGCCTTGTCCGAAAAAAGATCTACACCAGAGCCCAACAACACATCGTCTGGAACATGACGAGCCATTTTAAGTTCTTCTACTCGTTCAAGAAAAGCTGTAATGGACAAAGATCTAGACGAACCAGAAAACTTCCCCAAACCCCATTTATGTGGTGGAATCATCTTTGAAAGGAAGCTGTTTGATACGTTACCGTGTGTGGTATTTATCGGTGGGTGATTTGCAACGGGAGACGAACTAGCGACATTCTGCACACCTGCCAAAAATTGACCTGTCAGATTGCCAGTAATGACATCTAAAGCTGCTGGCACAACAACTTCAGCAGTAACACGAGTGGATATGGCGTTAAATCTATCATAGAGACCTATCAACTTAGTTAGCAACTCTGACCTTTTTGTTTCCTTCTCAGCATCCCCTGCAGCGTCCAATTGATCAAACCTATTCAACGCGTGAGATACCTTTGTCTGCAACTTCTGTGTTTCACTTATATTGGAACTGCCACTGTAACTAGCCAACAAAGTTTCGATCTCTGTACATTTCCTAATAAGAGCAGCCTCATCTTCCTCAAATGGAAATGAGTATTTGGGATACCTGAAACTGTCACCAGATTTCTCCATACGAAGAGCCATCGAAAGCTGAGTACGCATCTCCTCCGCAGTTCCGATCTTAAGACCCCTAAACTTAAGCTCCCACTCAAGCTCCTCTTTCTCCAACCTATTAATAAACATTTTTCGAGTCATCTTGGTGTCAATATCAACAACGAGTCAAGGATACGAGAAAAAAATATCAACAATATAATCACCCTCAGTTATAAAAAAAACGATATTTACAAGCTATGACGAGCAATACAACAGTGTTAGGTAAAATAATATAATATATAGTACACTTAATACACTACGACTACTATGCAATAATCAATTTATCAAAATGGTAACCATATACTCAATATACTTGGTTTCACGAAGAACAGCCATATAACTACCAAAAAAAAACTATAGCAAGTCTAGCTTATGGACAAAAACATGCCCCCACTAAATAAAAAAGTGCCCCACGTTGGGCGCCAAAAATGTAACCTTAAAATTGAGCTCAAGCCCGAATAAGAATAAAGTCCTAAAATTTAATGAATTAAAAAAAAAGTGCAAGATTGTGAATAAATTTGTCTACTTGGTTACATAAGTTTCGGTTGCTCCGGTGACAACCTTAGGCCTTCGACGTCGCTCAGAACGGAGGTAGGGGTGGATCCCTCTTATTGATCTTCCGGACAAAATAGTAGACAACTTGTGTGGGCGCCAACTGAGTTTTCCACTTTGGCCTAGCACGACGAATTTCCCCCGATAACCCAGTAAAACAAGGGATGAAAATAAAAGGCAAACCTCAGCTTATGTTCCTTATAATAACTAAATAAAAAAAAATATTTAATACCCTTAAGGGGTGTTTTACAATTAATAGCTACTTGAAAACCCTAGTAAAAACCCCCCCACTTAAAAAAAGAAGAAAAGTAGTGTGAACATCTATTACACCCAATAGTCAAACTATTAACGCTAAAATTCCAAACTATACCTGTTAATTTGACCTACTTAGTGTGAAATTAATATGGCTGTTCGAGTGTACCAATATAGATTCAAAAAAACTTTCAATTATATGTTAGCTGAAAAGTAGTGTAAAGTTTATGAAAAAAACAATTCCATATAAGGCGATACCGTAGTCAAGGCGTTGGTACCAAGGCAGAGACGCATGCGCAAGTGGATAAAATTATGAAAATTTACCGCAAACTATTAATTTCCCCCATTACAATTGCATAATAAAATAAATCGAAACTACCTAGCTAATGCATATACATATTGGCGTAAAGCCTAAAGTAAAAATAAGTAAATAAACCAGAAAAACCCCCCGATACCAGGTTACCCTCAATGTGGTCTTCTTCAAGAAGTTGTTGAAAAGTAGCAGCAAACTGCAGAAGACATCACCATCGATCTACCAGGTAAACTCCAAATAACCCGAAGTGTGTATCTGGCCCCACAGGTGAAGTGTGTATCTTGAGGATGGTAAGTATACCCTGGCCCCACCGGTGAACCCTTAAAAATTAAAACAGGTATCAGCTAAAAACTGAGCCTATACAGGAACCAATCAAACACCTCGACAAGTTAAGCTTGTCTCGGCCTATGCCAGAAGTAACGTACAAGTCAAAATCAACCCCCAATTAACTTAATCAAACCCACAAAGTAGTCATAAGGTCTACTTACAATCAACAGTGTCAGTAACAGTATACTACACTGAATTTAAATCAAATAATAAGAATGCGATAAGCATCTAAAATAAACTGTTTTTGGTCGTAACCAGGGTAAGTTTGAAGAACCACCCACGAATTATAGTATTCGTTAGACCAAAACGGGCAAAGAAAACAAAATATACACAGGGTAACAGAATAGACTGTCTTAATCAAAACTTTACAATCAACAGGTGGTATTTTACCACCAACTGTTTTATCTACAAAAACTACAAATCTATGAGACATACCTTTTCCAAAAAGGGTCCAATACTCAAAATTTTCCTCTTATTGGGCGGCTACCAACAAATAACGAACCAACAACAGCATGTGGCACGCCTTCAATTTCAAAACTTCACGTTGGCGATTTCCTTTAAATAGTGATAATACATAGTGATGCGAAATCAGTAAGTAGAGAAAATACTTACAATAGTTTTAGTGCAATATATCCCCTATAAGGGTTTGTGAAAACGGCTTCCAGAACAGGACGGAATTCTTCAACAATACGAACTCCCGTAGAACCAAAATACTAGCCGTATATTCCACAACTCATTCAGAACGAGAATCTATAAATCCCAGCAGGAGATGACTAAGCAGCCAATCATAAAATTCAGATCCAAGCTCCATGCACTTTTCGAAACCAACTATCAAGTAGGAGCACACACCGGAAAGAAAGGTGACTGACACTTCCTCAACGTCAATACAGAATACTACCATAAAGAAACCTACCCGAAACATACACCCGAACTACACTGCTCACTACACCGAGCGTGTTCCGCGCAGATCAAGTCATAAAGTGCTACACTTCCCTCCATGTAAGTCAATATGCATTCGCGAGTAAAACAGCCTACACTCCTGAGTAGCATCGAATAAACGCTCTAACAATTCCGTAAAACGGAGCGACAACATTTGTCTTTGGACTCATAACGTCACAGAGCAAACGCTCTATCTCTGCCGACACCATCGGCGCGACAAACTAAGTTGTCTGTGGACTCTTAAAGTCACAGAGCATTGCTCTATCTATGCTAACATCGGCGCGACAAACTAAGTTGTCTGTGGACTCTTAAAGTCACAGAGCATTGCTCTACCTATACCGACAACATCAGCGCGACAAACTTAGTTGTCTGTGGACTCGTAAAGTCACAGAGCAACGCCTAACATCAAACACGACTACACTCAGCGGCATGACGAACGAACGCTTTTATGCAAGACACAGCTGTCACAGGCCAATTGTCAATGTCATCCTACAAATAAACACTTGTAAACATTGGGCAGAAAAATAAAGTATATATTATAAACTATTCAAATAAATTTGAGCAATAGATAGTACCACAATACCCTCCTGTCAAAGTAAACAAAGCAAGATCAAACACTCGGATTTAACATACAAAACACATGGCGATAACAGCTACTATATTATAAATAGATGTTCAGAATATATTCGATTGCCAACCTACACAGAAGATTTCTAGCTAGAATGTATTTGCTTAAGCCAAAATATGGTAGATAAATGAAGAAAATATACCTTTAACTCAAAAGTAAAGTATGTCTTTATAGATCAGTAAGTTTTATGAAACCTAATTACTACTTTAAATGTTTTAGAACTCAAGTCAAGGAGTCAGTAATAATTTATAACTGAACCCTAATAAACTTTAGCGTTTATCAAGCTGAAGCGGACGAAGTATTTGGACTACTGTGGCTACACCCCAAAGGTGATATAATCAAAGCCAGAAACAAAATCAGTAGTCCCACGGTAACTAAAAACTAAAGTAAAATCCACAAGAGAGAAAACCCCTTACTACCCTTAATTATGAATTATAATATAACAAACAAAAAGAAACAACTAACATGAATATATCTATACGGACGTTTACCAAGTAGGCGCTAGTTTTATTCTTTACCTTACCTAGCGACAAAATATAAAATTGTTGTCAAGATGTGAAGACAGGTATGGTTACAGCCTGCACCACTTCACCGGAAGGATGATGGCAGAGTAGTCCCTAAAACTCTGGGCTGACAGAAACTATTTAACTACTGAAGTTCTTTTGTAGTGATCAAATGATATTAGAAATATAGAGACAATATCGGTCAGGTAATTACTATATACAAATACTTAATATATACAATAGACGTAGTGACAAATTCAACCGTTACATGCTTTACCATTACTTTTTTTTCTGTTAAAAATTAGGCTATATGAAAAAAATAATTCTTAAATTTTATTTATTATTCAATTTTTGCTATATGACTTATTAATTAAAATCCTAATATCGTACTGATATGTACCATATTTATTCAAATTTACATCAAAATAAGGGAATTTGAAAGAGGGGCGAAGGAGATTTTATTAGGTATGAGCATGATACTAATTTTGAAATATTGCAAAAAAGTTTTAAATCGAAAATTGTCTGGGAAAAATTAGAAGTTGTGTGTTCTTAATAGAAAAAAATATGAGAACCTTCGAAAGTGATTATTGTTAAGTTTTCAAACTGAAAATGGCAAAATTTCCAATTTGGATAAATTGGAGAAATCTGCTGACAAAAAATTTAGAAAAACTGCAATTTTCCAGAGAAATACAATTCCATTTCTCCAGTAAAAAGTGGAGGTTTTCATAGGTGAGAATTTCTTTTATTTTCCAAACAAGTCACATTTTTGGATAAAAATTTTCTGAGAAATTTGATGGCAAAAATTTTTTCAATTCTTCCTAGTAAAAAAAGAATACAAGACATTTTGTATAATAGATGCTGAGGAAGTTCCAAACACAAGGTCTGCGAGAGTCATTGAATTGGAAAATTTCGAAATGTTTACAGCAAAAAATTGTAAAAATCCCAAAAAGCAAAAAAAATTGACCATAAAAAACCGTAAAATTTTTGAATAAAGGAATAATGTAAAATTTTCCAAATTGAGAAATCAATCATCACATTCGCTGTAAATCTGAATTTTTTCTTAATATATTATAGGAGATAAAGAGAACCACAACACTTTCTTTCCAAATTTTAGGATAATTTCTGGCGAGTTGTGATGATTCAAAAACTTATAGCTACAAACTGGTGAAAAAAAATAATAAATAAAAAGGAGACAGAGTTCAAGTACACCGTCCGTTATGTCTTAGGAAGTCACGTCAGATTTTCCACAATATTCTAGTTGAAAGTGCGTTTCTGTGCTTTCTACCCTAACGTAGAATAGATTATTCAGAGCAGTTAAATGAAAATTAAACGAATCATACAAACTCTTATACATCACCAAACATTTGCTTACTGCACATCGATATTAGGTATTAGGTAATAAAATGAGAGTTCAGTTGGTTAAACGCTTTGGACGGTCCACCCGCCCAGATACGTAATATTGTTCACGGCGGTCTCGTGAAAAGTATAGAGTTCACGGGCCTACACTTTTTACATGAACTCAAGCAAGAGATAGATGAAAAACTGCTCCTCCCCCCCTCAGAGGGCCAGTACTAACTAAAGAAAATACGGCACTAAACTGCACTAACGTAGCACTAACGACACAGCAAATTCAAACCATCTATCTTTAAAAAAAGGGGCTAGCATTTCTCTATCCCCCCAATCACCCCCCTTAAAGGGGGCCGGCACTAACGAAAATCAGTACGGCACTAAACAGCACTAACGATACAGAAAATTTCAAGCCCCTAACAGCATTTCCCCAGCCCCCCCAATGGTACCCCGTAACAGAAAAACGAAAATAGATACAGCCCTAAGCGACACTAACGTAGCACTAAACTCACACCAATTTTCAGCACCCTACCTTCAATTGGGGTGGCTGGGGAAATGGACCTGATCTCTTGAGTCCCCCAAATTTATGTGTGCGTTACAAGTTAGCGATTATTATTGCACCATTAATTAAACACATTATTTTTGACTATTTTACCTCTCAGTGCTCTTAAGAAATATCAGATGTTATCGAGATACGTCCTCTTAATCATTATGCTACAAAAAAAAGTTGAAATGAATTTTTATGTAATTCCCAGGTCGCAAAACCTTCATTTAATCTTATTTACAAATATGTAGGCTACGCTTACGCAGTACAACAAAGAGATTAAAAAGGCAAAAAGGCATTCGTGGAAGAAGTTCTTAAAGGAGATTTTAGATACCCCCACATGTTCTAGAACCCACAAGGTGCTGGCGAAGGGAGGTACTGTGATTAAAGTAGGGTTCCTAAAAAAGGACGACGATAACTACACAACAACATTTGAGGAAAGTATATCAATGCTAATCAAGGCACACTTTCCGGCCGCAACAATTTTGAATAACCCTGTAGCGGTGGATAGTTCGCAAAGCAAGCCAAAAAGGCCAAATGCCTCGGACTGGAAACTGGCTACAGAGATAACAAGGCCAAATAGAATGAGGTGGGCCATAAACAAGTTCCAACCATTTAAATCCCAGGGGGAGGATGGAATATACCCCATCCTACTCCAAAAGGGACAGGAAATATTAATTCCACATCTATGTGGGATATTCAAGGCTTGTATAGCTATTCAGTACATACCTACGGAGTGGAAAAAGGGGAGAGTCATTTATATACCCAAGGTAGGGAGATTAAATGACATGACGCCCAAATCATACCGTCCAATCAGTCTACTGTCCTTACTGCTTAAAACGTTGGGGATACTAATAGACAGTTACATTAGAGATGAGGTTTTATCAACAAACCCTCTCAACGAGCGACTATACTCGTATTAGCCAGGCAAGTCAACAGACTTAGCACTGGATGATCTCAACAGGCTACTATCTAAATACCTAGAGGACAAAGAGATAGCCATGACAACTTTTGTAGACATTGAGGGTGCTTTCAATAATGCATCTACACTGTCAATTACCAAAGCTCTAGGAAAAAAAAGGGGTGCCACTTCTCCTGTATCGGTGGATAAACGCCAGTTTGGAAAAAAAGGATAATCATATCATCCATTGGCGATACCAGATACTAGAGTAGGCAGGGGTAGCCCGCAAGGAGGGGTATTATCACCACTTTTGTGGGCTATCCTAGTAGACGAACTACTGAAGAGGCTGACATCCAAAGGCATGTATTGCTTAGGGTATGCCAATGATCTCGCGATTATTGTAAAAGGCAAATTCGCAGGTACAGTCTCGGAGCAGACACAAACTGCCCTAAACATAATCAACAAATGGTGCTAAGAGGAGGAACTAACTGTAAACTCTCTTAAAACCACGATAGTTGATGTCACCAAGAAAAAGGTTGTGAGAGGACTAAAGTCACCAGTTCTTAATAGGGTGGAAATTCCAATTGCCCAAGAGGCAAAATACTTGGGGTTCATATTTGACCACAAGTTGACATGGAATCAACACCTACAGAAAATAATACAAAAAGGTACTATAACCCCCAATCTGTGCAGAAGAATGTGCGGAAAAAACTGGGGGCTACAACCAAAAATGATCATATGGCTATATACGAGAGTCATCAGACCCATGATAGCATATGGCTCGGTGGTATGGTGGACTAAGACTCGGCAGACTGGGGCGATCCAAAAGCTGAGTGGTATCCAAAGGCAAGCTTTCCTTGCTGCCACGGAAGCCACGAGGACAACCCCAACAGCCGCACTAGAAGATGCAGCAATACAGCACTGTGCAGGGGAGCTATTAAGGCAAGAATTTGAGGAAAAGACCATTGCCTTATACTCCGACAGCCAAGTGGCTATAAAAGCGAATAGCTCAATGCAGATAAATTCCAAAGTTGCTTGGAGACGCTACAAGAGCTGGGCAGTCGTGATAGATTGTCCGTAGCTTGGGTACCAGGCCACTCAGATCACAAGGGCAATGAAGAGGCCGACTCACTAGCCCGAGAAGGGGCATGTTGTGCTTCCATTGGCCCAGAACCTTTCTGTGGCATAGCGAAGGCGCTGCAAAAAACAAATAGCAGCACTTGGATAAAAAATCAGTCTCGAGAATGGTAGAGCAGGGCGCCAAAAATGAGGCAGGCCAAAGAGTTCATCAAGGAACCCTCGCCAAAATTCACGGAGTATCTACTGAGCCAGAAAAGGTAAACAATCAGGATCCTGGTTGGGCTCCTTACAGAGCATTGTAGACTTATCAAACATATGAATATCATCGGATTGGCAGAAACAACCATATATGTAGGTTTTGCCAAGAAGATGAGGACCTGAGGTTTGCCATCCGTCTAGTATTAATAACGGGCGTAGACAAGGAACTCGAGAATAACAGGAGGGCATACACAATAGATCTGCAAAGGTAGTAGTGGAGAGGATCTCCATGTTCTTGAATACACAGTCGGCACCGTTTTACAAACGAAAACTAAATATTCACTTCTGGAAAATAAATGGCTTTTGACGAATTCGATTTGCGGTCTTAAGGATTATATTCCTTAGTTGTTGTCCGTTAATAATCTCTACAGCATACACGTATTCTTTCATAAGACTCCAGACGCTAGAGTCTATAGGGTTGAGGAGCTCTGGGTGACGATAGGTGCATCAGAGCCTTTCTCAATCCAGCGTCCAGGAGATTGCTCGAAAAGATGTTGCCTAGTTTCGTCACTGTAATGTGCTAGCGTTTATGTAGATACCACATATTTTGCCTGATTCTGAGATATACCTCTTCCGAGTATTCTGGAAATACGTTTTGTCAAAAATGAAAATAATTTCCACCGTTCGAATCGATTGGAAGAAATACTGGCCCCATTTAGTTGTTTTCCACGATGCCTATCCAACTATTTACTTCAAAAGTTATCTGGTGAAGGGTTTTCTTCCTCAGAAATGTGTTCGTAAGGCTATTTCTGTTGAAAGGAGCTTTGTCGGTAAACAAAATATGGTTAGTGAAATTGACATTTCGAGTGTCTTCCGTTAATAACCAATCCTTGATTGTGTTTAATTGATGGTGCACTATTATCGTTAAGTTGCAGCGCACACAGAAATTAGGAAGGTTCAAAAGAGAGGTTGAAATCCCACCTGGAAGCAATGAATCCGTCATTTTTGTTTGGAAAGATAATCTAATCATAAGAAAGCCACTTGTACATTTTTAGTATAATTCGTAATATTTGGAAAAATTAATTCACATTTGGTAACTTCAAAGGGCTGTAACTTTTTATGTATGCACATTTTCACTGATGCAAGTTGGGTTCAATCGAGTCATTTATGAACCCATAATTTGTGGTCCAATTTATCGCCTACCTTTTCGTTACACACGATATCCATTGCGGAGAGCTTCAAAGCGATACGATTTTCAGTGGAAATTTAGTCTACAGTCAACTTTGTGTTTGTGTATCCAACTTTCATCAAGTCTTCAATCTATTCTAATTGAAGAGAAATCGACACTTGAATAATAAAATGGCTTCTATATTTTTTTTGCATTACATGTGAAATTTTAACCGATCATGATGAGAATAAAGTTAGGTTCTGTTGATTCAAAATATTTAAAAAAAATACAATCGCCTTATCATTTTCTAGTTTCTGTTTCTATACATTGTGAACGAGAATTGAGTTATACATATATATATTTTAGTCGGAAATTTTTCATGAGACACACTTCACTGAGACCTGAAAGATCCATTGTGCCCCTTCTTGTACTCAGTTTCTGAGAAAACTCCTGGAGGATAGTGCCTTCCTCAGTCCCGTTCCATGAGTACGTTTTATATCCTAATCCATGGACCTTAGTTCACGCAAGTCTATCGCTCCTATCCAGTAGTATCCCAGGTGTTGTGTCTTAAGATTCATGATGTCCTCAAGCACGAGTTCAATCTTCTGATGGCTCTAACGAGTAGTATATTCGATAATTAATAGTAACACTAGTTATATTGCCCCCGATAACATCTTCTGCAACAAATACAACAATTTCTTTTAAAACAGAAAGCAATGTAAGCAAAAAATTGTTAAATGCAAAAACAAAAATATCCCCATCAAAAAAGTCTGGAATACATAAACTTAAATGTCCAGAATGTAATGCTATTTATATTGGGCAAACAATTAAAAATTTTTAATAAGACACTGTGACAATTACGAGCATACAGATTGGAACAGCCAGATAAATCACATTACGCAAAACATCTACTTGACACCAAACATTCATTATCACCTAACACAGAACTAGAAGTACTACATATTTGTGATAAGAAACAAGAACCAGATTTCCTTGAAGAATAAGAAACTAGAAGAACTTGAGAGACCCATAATATAAAGTTGTAAATGAACAGATAAATCTAGGGAGCTCTCCACTATTGAATTGTCTTCTTAAGTAACAATTTTTAAGGTCAGCAGATAAAGTTTTCCTTCGTTTCTTATATCATTGCAGTTATACTGATTCTAAATGGGAAAAAAGTTTCCAGGATATCCCCATAGGGCTAATAATACCTAAGCTTTAATAATCTATTCATATATATTAAGTCAATCTACAGAAAGGTCACTCACTATTTGGTCTAGCCAAAATATTATATATCAAGTAGGCATCACATGAAATGTAACTTTTGTCATTCTGACGATGATATATATGTCAATATCGGAATAATTATCAATAATATTTCAGAATTTTCATCAATTTTTCCATTGAGGAACTAATTAGAAACAGTTAATTGCATCTAAAAAAGTTTCACTGATATTTTTAAAAACAAAAAAGTGGTTTCCTTCAAAAAATCGTTTCCGGAACGTGCACTCCGCCAGATCTTATTTCTAATATACTAGAACACTGTAAGAATGTTATAACAAAAAATAATCTTCAATTCACAATCATTTTTATCTAAGATAAAATCCCAGGGGTTTCCAGATGATTTGACAATACTCCTAATGGGGAAACATCCTATTATCATATCTGGAATGTGTGGAAAATGGTGTGGAGAGGAATGCTTTAGGGTGAATCCTGAAAATATTGCCCTTATTTTGTCCACCAGAAAAATGAAGCTTAAGATACTATGGGGTCAATTCTATAAGAACTGGTTAAAAATTAAAGGCACGTTAAAAATGTGTTTTTAACTTTACGTTATTTGAATATAACGCAATTCCAATTCTATAACGTCAATATTAAAAGGATCCTTTAAAATCATTCATTTTAACGATGGTGTTAAATGTGGTTAAATGAAGCAGTGTTGACAGATCGAACTTGACTCATTTGAACTAATTGAAAGATTTAACAAATCTTTATGTGGAGTGCTTGAAAGACTTAGCACAATCTAATAATAATATGGCTGCTGCTATTTTCATAGTTACATTTCACAGTTAGCGGGGCAATTTTCCAAAAGAAACTGCTACAGGAGCCCTGTTGATAATTTGAGATTTTAATAGACTAGTATCATTCTAATTTATTTTTTTTTACTTCATGTTCATGAGTGTTATTTCAAAACTAGTCTTAACCAATTGTGATTTTTATTTATAGGGATCTTTTGTTTTAAACCTAGTTTCAACTAATAATTGTGATTTTAATTTTTTTATACTTTTTTTAAATAAAATACTAATATTTTCAGTGAAGCCTTTCAATTTAATTAGTGTAGTTAATTATACAAAAAATTGTTGAGTGATATTGTCATGAATTTGCATTCCAGCCTGTAACAATTGGTTTCCGTTAACATTTAAATTTGGTCTATTTTGTGCTACATTATCATTGGGATTCATGATTACGTCTTCGTCAGGTAATTATATACGATGTTGTGCAAGACGCCACAACTATAAATTATATTTGCAGCATGAATTGGGTCAAAATGGAGTGCCCTGTAACTCAATAGACATCTGAATCTTGAAGTCCATCAATCAAAATTCGAGCTGAGAAGAGACCTGTATTGAATCTTGACTCAGGTGAATTATCTGCAGGATCATCATATGGTACTAATAACCATGGTTCTAGAGGATATCCACTATCACCAATCAAATAGCTATTGCCTCCATTTACATAGTCTTGACGTAGAAAGGTCTTTACTTGAGAACTAAGCCATATTGCAGCATCGTGGATTGAACCAGGAAATCTGGCATTCATAGAATTAATTTTTTGGCATCACAAATAATTTGTGTATTTATGCTGTAATATGGTCGACAGTGCGACAGTAATATGGTGCAGCAGGATACACATCATGATTAACAGGAGGATATATAATCTTTATACGAGTGTAGTCAATCACACCACATAACCCATTAAAATGAGGAAACTCCTCATTGAAAGTCTCCTGTACCCTATTTCTATTTCTATTAACAGGAAGTATAATGTACCCATGTAATAAATGATTGACTATTAAATCTGTAACTACTGCAATACAGCGACTGACCATTGGCTGACTCAATGCAATTTGATGAAGCTGACCTGTGGGTGTCTGGTAACTGCCATGACCAAGTACGCGGAGGTGTTTAGGAACAGATGTTGATCTGCCAAAGAGGCGTTAGGAAACAGATGGGGACTAAATCCACGGATCGTACACTAGCTGTACACAACAATGGTTACCTAAGATGCCTTAGTATGGTGGTCAACAGTTTGGAGGAAAACTGAACTGAAACTGTCAGAACAAAGCTTGACTGTCCGTTCATGACGGGTGCAACGAGTAGCGGACCGGCCGCAGCTATAAAAGCTATACTCAATCTTTTGCCTCCTGCACTGTACGTTGAGGCGGAAGTGAGATTGGCTGGATATAGACTGACGTGCAATGGAAGCTGGCACTGAGGAACCAATACCCACTGTCATCACAAACTCACGTCTTGAAATGAGAAGTGATAACATGTTGGTCATAATCAATGGCAACCAACCATACAATATTCAGTTGAACTGGAATGGGTTGGAAGCAAGTTGTCAGCATGGAACGCTGGTGTGGTACACTGACGGAACAAATACTGATAGAGAGACAGAAGCTGGTGTCCACGGTGCTAAACCCAGGTGCAATGTCTACGCATCTTTGGGGAAGTACTCTATGCGAAAAATTGCGCTATCAACACGTACTTTGAGGTACACAGGCCAAAATATTCTTGTTCTACGATAGTCAGGCCGCACTGAAATCCTTAGCATGCCTTCAGATCGAATCCAGGCTGGTCTGTGACTGTCTTCAAAAACTCTTAACCCAGACAAACCACAATAGTGTGACACTCAAGTGGGTCTTGGAGGACAAGGGTGTTCTAGGCAATTGAACGGCAGATGCTCTAGCAAAGAATCTGTAATTGCATTCACCAAACCTGAACCAACTGCTGGAAAATCAAAAACTGCAACACGGGGTTCCCGACCAAGAACTGCAAAGTCCTGGTCAAAAAACCCTCGGAGTCACTGACTAATCAAATATTAATCTTTGGCAGGAGCCAAATGAGTAAAATGACGGGACACTGGTTACTGCACCCTAAGAAAACACATGCATGCAATTGGTACATATAGAAATGATACTATCTGTCGGTTGTGCATGGAAAAGGAGGAAACAGCTTCACACATTATCTGCTCTGACTTATTGGATATATAAACCTCTAGGACTGGATCGCCCAAGGGAGAATTTCTCCAACAAGGATTTAGTGGAGGAACTGTTGAGCCTAATGAGAACAACTTCCTTCAAATGAATGGTACAGCCTAAAGCACGCAAATTCTGAGATCTGAGGTGTCGAGGACTTGAAGCCTCTTACTGGTAGCATCGTGCTAATCAATAAATCAATAACTGTTGTAATGTCTTTTGTTAGATATTTCCAACAATTGTAAATAGACCTTAAAAAAAGTGATGAACATTTTTCGCAGTCTCAAACTTAAAAATACGTTCATTGTTGTTATCGAATTTTTCAAGTGTCAGATAGGGAACAATTTTAAAAATTTAGAAATATTCTTAATAATGCCAGCTGGAACGCTTCCGAAAAGTTGGGATGAAAATATGGAAAACATTTTAGTTAATTCCCAATAAATAACAGACTGAAGGATAATTTATATTCCACACACCTCCTTTAATAGCTGGAGTGATATCTTACCTAATTTTTAAACCTTTAACGAGTCGTTAAGTGAATTTATAACCAGCATTTAGGTAAAACCCATTAATAAATGCGATTAGTTTTTATTGAGACATATAACCTCAGTAAATTGAAGTTCTAATGTTTGATAGAACTGCGATAGTAGCGAATTTCTGGGTTTGAATTTGTAAATCGAGATTCTTATCTCGTTCATTATAGGGTTAACTTAAATATATGTTTGTGTTTGTAACACCAACATGAAAAAATTCAGTTTGTTCTGATCAGTTTATCAAACTGAAACAAATTGAATTAAAAAGGTTATAAATATCACAGTTTAACTAGTCTGCGTGCTTCTATGATCTTTGATTATCTATAGGCCTATTCTATATGACTATTTTTCACTAATGATCCAAAAAATCCCCAGTACAGCTGTAAGAACTTCTTTTGGTATTTCCAGTGCCGTTGGCAGCTTGTTTTGATGGTTGGAAGAATGGGTTCTGATTGAATTATGTTCATGTGAGAAATACTTTCTTTGTAGTTTCCCAAATACTTAGTGGATAATTACAAAAATATCGATTTATGAATGATTTGTATTTATAGTTCACCTAATTCGAATGTTCCCCTTTTTTTCGAGAATCTTCTAAATTCAATTGAAGTTTGTTAAGAGCAGAAAAGTTTGATGCAGCAATTTCAACATTGACTTTGCTAATGACTGTGCCACTCTGAGAGACTTTGGTAAATATTTTTGAGTCTTTTCATCTAATTATGCACGTTGATGGACCAACTCGAATTAATAAATTAATTATGGTAAAGTTTCGGAAAATCTTACAGAGAAACTTTGCAGCCTCCTAAAGTAAACAATGACTAAATAAGAACATCATATTCGATTAAGTTTCTTGGTTTCCATATTGACGGTGCCCTCGAATCGTCTGATGATGAAGACAAAAATCATCAACTGTCAGATTGATTCTTCGATTGCATCAACAGTGTGTGTTGTTTTGCACTAAAAAGTGCTTGCTTGCAGACTTAAACTCCGTCTGTTGCGGCTCTACGTCGGCTGCTTCGCTGAAATTCGCTGTTTCGGCGCGGAGAAGTAGATAAGGAGAGGAAAAGGAAGTGTTTTGTTGTGTTGTGTGGTCCAAGTTTATGAGATTGGCAAGAAGTTGAAGTATGCCTTGTTGCCCTGTTCTTGAACAGAGCAATTGTGGTTGTAGTAGCACGGTATCAGATGACAAAGTGTCTCGATTACCATCCTATGGACGGAAGAGATTGCATTCATTAATATAAGTTATCTCGAGGACTTTCTGAAGTTCTGAAGGGAAGTCGAATGGCATAGGTGGCTTGGGAATGTAATGGGAGCTGTTTCCTCGGGTTTTGACGTGGAAGTTTTCCTTTTTGGGCATTTGGGATCGTAGGTTGCGTGGTCGCCACCACAGTTCCTGCAACAAGGCTTTTTTGCCTTGTCACATTTGTAGGATCTGTGTTCGTGACTTCTACAGTTCGGGCAGGTTTTACATTCAGTGACGAAGTGGCCTAATTTTGTACAACGAGTACAATATTTCGGGACGGGTGGTAGTTGATTTGAGTTGAAGATTTTACATCTGTGATTGAGGCCGTAAAAGAAAATTCCTTTGGAGAGAGCCTGGTGAAGTTGAATTTCAGACCTTGTGATGACTCTGATAAAGGAGGTTGAAGAGTTTGTGGCTTTGGAGACGATCCTACAGCATTTTTGGAAATTGATTTGAAAGTCTTTGAGAAGATCAAAGATTTCTTCGTTGGATATATTTTTGTAAACATTCGAGATGACGAAGGAGAAGTTTGGAGAGTGGGTGTTGGCAGAAGTTTTGTTGGTTTTTGTTGCTTCGTAGATTGCTGAGGCTTGGAAGGAACGGGAAGAATGGGTGGAAGAAGGCGCAGATTTGGCAGCTTGTGCATAGGACGAAGATTTTTTGGGAGATTTTTTTCGATGTAGTGTAGTTTGTCTTGGATTGATTGATACAGAGATACTTGCTCATGAGTGAGACGTATCTAAAAGTCTGGACGTGAATTCGAAGTTTCCATTTGGCTATGGATCAATTTACGCAAAGAATTTTTTTCTGGAGGGAGATATGAGTCGATGATTGGTGTGTTAGGACGTGGAATCGGAGATTCCATGAGATGGCGTGGTTTGGACGAAGAGGTGGAGGGCGTCTCCAAAGTTGGTTGAGGTCTGGAATGTTTTTCAGCAGAATTTGGCAATTCGGAAAATTCGTCCATGTCTGTGTCTTTCTTTTTTTTTGTCTTTTGCGTTTTCGTCATTTAGGAAGAGGAAACGAAAGGTTTTGTTCGTTGCTGTATTCACTTTTCCACTCTACTGGTTGGCACCGGTGTAGATACTTTATTAGAGCGGTTTCTCAAAAGAAACCGACTCTAGGCGCTGTTTTTTCGCTGGATTTTGAGGTTTCTTCATGTCCTGGCCTATTTTTCAGACCTTAGCATATAACGGTTGAATTTGTCACTATGTCTATTGTATATATGAAGTATTTGTATATAGTAATTACCTGACGGATTTTATCTCTATGTTTCTAACATCATTTGTTCACTACGAAAGGACTTCAGTAGTTAAATAATTTCTGTCAGCCCAGAGTTTCATTGACTACTCTTGCATCATCCTTCCGGTGAAGTGGTGCAGGCTGTAACCACACCTGTCTTCACATCATGTCAACAATTTTATATTTTGTCGCTAGGTAATGTAAATAATAAAACGAGCGCCTACCTGATAAATGTCCGTATAGACAGATTCATGTTAGTTATTTCTTTTTGTTTCTTATAATTCATGATTAAGGGTAGTGAGGGGTTTTCTCTCTTGTGGATTTTACTATAGTTTTTAGTTACCGTGGGGCTACTGTTTTTTTTCTGGCTTTGATTATACCACCTTTGGAGTGTAGCCACAGTAGTCCAAATACTTTGTCCGCTTCAGCTTGATAAACGCTAAAGTTCATTAGGGTTCAGTTATAAATTACTGACTCCTTGACTTGAAGTCTAAAACATTTAAAATAGTAATTAGGTTGGATGAAACTTATTTATCTATGGAGACATACTTTACTTTTGAGTTAAAGGTATATTTTCTTTATTTATCTACCATATTTTGGCTTGAGTAAAGACGTACTAGTTAGAGATCTTCGGTGTGGGTTGGCATTCGAATATATTCTGAACATCGACTCAAAATATATTAGCTGTTTATCGCCATATGTTTTGTCTGTTAAATCCGAGTGTTTGATCTTGCTTTGTTTACTTTGGCAGAGATAACTGTGGTACTATGATTGCTTAAATTTATTTGTATAGCTTCCAATACACTATTTCTGTTCATTGTTTACAAATTGGAATTATTCATTGGATGACATTGACAATTGGCCGTAACAGTCGTGTCTTGGATGAAACCGTTCAGGGAAGTGTAGCACTTTATGACTTCATCTGTGTGGAACACGCTTGGTGTAGTGAGCAGTGTAGTTCGAATGTATGTTTCGGGTAGGTTTCCCTATGGTAGTATTCGGTACTGAAGTTGAGGAAGTGTCAGTCGCCCTTCTTTCCGGTGTGTGCTCCTACTTGATGGTTGGTTCCCAAAAGTGCATCGAACGAGAATCCGAATTTTGTTAATGACTGGGTAGTCATCCCCTGCTGGGTTTTATAGGTTCCCGTTCTGAATTAGTTGTGGAATATACGGTCTAGTATTTTGGTTCTACGGGAGTTCGTATTGTTGAAGAATTCCGTCCTGTTCTGGAAGCCGTTTTCATAAACCCTTATAGGGGATATATTGCACTAAAACGATTGAAATTGCCAACGTTGAAGTTTTGGAGGTGTGCCACATGTCGTTGTTGGTTCGTTATTTGTTGGTAGCCGTCCAGTAAAAGGAAAATTTTGAGTATTGGACCCTTTTTGGAAAAGGGTTCACCTGTGGGGACAGGGTATACTTACCACCCTCCAGATACACACTTCGGGATGTTTGGAGTTTACTTGGTAGATCGATTGTGATATCTTCTGGAGTTTGCTGCTACTTCTCCACAACATCGTGAAGAAGACCACATTGAGGGTAATCCGGTTCGGGGTGTTCCTAATTTATTTACGTATTTTCATATTATTGTTGCCCCAACCACGGAATGGTTGAGGTTAAATAGGCTTTACGCCTACATGTATATATATTTTCATAATTATTAGATAGGAAGTTCCTTACTGATTTATTTTATTTTCATGTAATTTACTGTAATGGTGGAAATTAATATTTTGCGGTAAAATTTTCACAAGTTAACTTTCATAATTCAATCCACTTGCGCATGCGTCTCTGCCTTGGTACCAACGCCTTGACTACGGTGTCGTCTTGTATGGAATTGTTTTCTATAAACTTTACCTTACTTTTCGGGTTCGGTTTTATAACATATAATTAATAAGTTTGTATTTAATCTGTACTGGTTCATTTGAACAGCCATATTAATGTCCCACTACGTAGGAAAATTAACCGGTTTAGTTTGATAGTTTATTGTTAATTATTTGACTCTTGGCGTGTGACAGATGTTCACGCTATTATTTTTTTCAGTGTGGGGCTTTTATTAGGGTTTCAGGTAGTTTATAAGAGTAAAACACCCCCTAAGGGTATTGAATGATTTTCATTGCGATATTATAAGGAACATAAGCTGAGGTTTGCCTTTTATTTCCATCCCTTGTTTTACTGGGTTATCGCGGGAAATTAGTAGCGCTAGGCCAAAGTGGAAAACTCAGTTGGCGCCCACACAAGTTGTCTACTATTTTGTCCGGAAGATCAATAAGAAGTATCCACCCCTAACTCCGTTCTAAGCGACGTCGAAGGCCTAAGGTTGTCAGCGAAGCAACCGAAACTTATGTGACCAAGTAGACAAAGTAATTGATAATCTTGCATTTTTTAGTATCATTTAAATTTTATAACTAAATTCTTATTTGAGCTTGAGCTCAATTTTTAAGGTTACAAACCGGTACTGAAATTAAGACCTACTCGTTACATAGTATATAGTTCAGGTTCAGTAGTAGGAGGAACTGCGAACTCTTTTTTTCACAAATACAATTAACTACAAGGCCAAAAAAGTATTCAATCATCTACCTTTAAATACATTTGATGAGATCCGAAGATTGACGAAGGGATTCCTGAATAACAAACCCTATTACTCAGTGGCAGAATTCATACTCAGCATTATATTGTATATTAATATATTGAGTGTTTTTATTAGTTTTCAAATTATAATTTATGTATTAATGTAATTAACATTTTCATCCATTTTTTGTTGTGGATTCCATATTTTATTGTATATCTTATGCTGTATCGCTTTGTCCATAAAATTGTTGTTAAATTTCCATTAATAAGAAGCATATCACTTTCTCTATATATAATACGATGAATGGTAAATCAAGTAATAATTACTACGTTTCATGCAGAATTCAATTTGAATTGAATACACTTTCCGTATTAAAAACCTCATGAAAACAGGTATTGAAATCGAATTGAGTTTCAAGGTCGATACTGCTTTTTTGGGATGGTATCGAGATCGAAAAATCGAAATACGACATGAAAACCGAGATCGTATTGAAACATGCGCATTCTGTGACATTCGCTGTCAAATTTATGCCAGCTGTAAGCCATATAACCTTAAAACCACTCAAAACATGAAAGTTCACTATAGCTTTCTTGTAACAATTTGTGGAAAGACACCAATGAGGCAATTAAACCATAAGTTACAGTTAAAAGGGCAACTTTTTGACGTTTTGATCATTGATCATTATAACTACTAAAAAAATCCCAGAAATCAATCAAAAACACGACGGCATTTGACACTATTGACAGATAAAATGTCAAATCTCAAAACGATTTGAAGTGTAATTTAATCGTGATTGAATCCCTATCATGAAAACAGAGATCGGTATTGGATTCAAAATGAATTTAATACTCCATGAAAACTTAGTAATTAAATGTCTTGGGATCGAGAAATAAGCTTGGAATTCACAGAAGCTCTCCTCCTCATGTACGACTATGATTCGATAGATTGTCTTAGAAAACAAGCTACGGTAATATCAAATTAGGATTCATTTAACGATAAAATGAAATTCTTCCACCCAAAACACCCAAAACTGCATTTTATATCTCTGCTTGAAACATCTGGAATGAAATAAGATCTATCATTTCAGTATGTATTGGCAACAATGCAATAATGTATAGGGTGTTCCATTTAAAAAATTGGGTGTGGTGACCATGAGGAGGAGGGGGTGGAAGTTATAACGTCTACATATGAGCAAAAAGACGTCTCCCTATGATTTTTGACATGTTTTTTTAATTTTTTTATAAAAGTGACGCCTTCAGAATTGAGTGGGGTGGATAGTTTTCATTGAAATGCTCTGTATATACAAAACGAGAACTTATTAAACTAGCCAATTACTCATTGAAGACTAAAAGAACGAAGCGACCAATAGTGATTTTTTATGAAGTTAATATTAAATTTGAAAGATTATAGAAGTCAATATTTTTGTTATCTAAAAATTATCAGTGTGTTTTGAGCAACCGAGCTTACGAAGAATCCATTGGAAAATAAGTTAAAGATCATGTACAAAGTTCCACCCGGACATACCACGGAGCGAGTTAACAGAAACGTGGCAATAATTTTTTTTTATCTGTCTAATAGAGTAGAATATGGAGTTTCATATGAAATTCTATCACCTGTGAAATGTCATAGAATCTAAGCGATCTAACAATCGGAGCAATCAATGGAGTGATGTCAATTATTTGAGAAAGATGTATTCATGATGTCCAACGGGAAATTAAAGACAAAAATGGGGATTTGTGAATATGTATTGAAATTTGATGTAAAAAAATGGAATAATATGAATAACATTTCCAGGGAAAAATTTGTAATGGAGTCTGTACAGATTGTATCTAAAAGGAAGGCCAAAAATAACTCGATTGAACCTAAGTTGCCTTAATGTGCACACAAAAAAAATTAGTGCGTGCTGTCCCTCCGCGCGGAAGAAGTTATACTTCGTAATGTGGAAATAAAAATAGGAAAGGGTAGAAATTGATTTTTAGTGAAATCATATTGTTTCTTTAAGACAAAATTTATTAACATTGCTTACAATTCACAATTGATCATCGCTGCATAGCAAGAATACCACGGGCATGTGCTTGGGATCTACAGACTCACTCTCTTTCTCTCTCCTACTTTCTACCTTTGTATATCTTTCTTTCTCTTTTTAACGTTTAACGCGACCTTGTTGGAAGTCGCATTAGAAGTATCCCTTGAAAAGAATATTACACTGCCATCTGCCATTGAATGCCGAAGGTTTTGGTCATATGAAGGAAATTCCAAAAAAGGAAGTTTTTCTGAATTACATTTTAAAAGTTACCTTATTCAAGAAAAAAAATTTACTTACACTATCTTTTTTGATGAATGCCGAAGATTTTGGTCATTTGAAGGATATTTCAAAATTACAATCTCTTAATAAATTACTTTTTAAATAATAAAAAGAGTAAATTACTTTTTAAAAAGAATATTTACACTGCCATCTATCATTGAGTGGTTTTGGTCATATGAGGAAAATTCCAAAAAAGGAAGTTTTTCTGAATTACATTTTAAAAGTTACTTTATTTAAGGAAAAAAATATACTTACACTATCATTTGTTGATAAATGCCGAAGATTTTGGTCATGTGAAGGAATTCAAAATTACAATCTCTTAATAAATTACTTTTTAAATAATAAAAAGAGTACTTACACCGCCGTCTGTTATCGAATACCGAAGGACTCACTCTCTTTTTCTCTCCTACTTTCTACCATTGTGTATCTTTCTTTCTTGCGATAAACATTTAACGCAACCTTGTTGGAAGTCTAATTAGAAGTATAACTTCAAAAGTTACAGTATCCAAATGTGAATAGATTGTTTCAAATACTTCGATAGCTAATTGACATATTATAATGAAAACTGACAAGTGGTTTTCTTATGACTAGAACATCTTTTAAAACAAAAATGACGAAATCATTGCATACTGTTGAAACTATTTTGCCCCCTGGTGCTTTTTCGAAATATCAGATTTAATTGAGATACGGCCTCATTTTCATTATTCCAGAAAAACTTTGTATTAAATATCCATTTAGTGAACAGGATACAACTAGACATTGGCATCAACAACTTTGTCAATTATACGTCATATTAAGGCTTTCGACTTTCGTGTGCTTGAGAGAAATTAACTTTGTATTACAATGGAGTACACGTTTCCAAAAATGGCGCAGCTATGCATTCGATTCTGGGTAAGTTTCGTCAGGCTAAAGTAAGATTTTAGATAATTATCCATAACTTTGGTAATCACAGTTGAATGCCAGAAATAAAGCGCAGCAGCTGCAAGCCATTATGCGAAGAAATATAACAATCTGAATACATCAGGTAGACGACTATACGGCTGATAGATTACAACCGCAACTTACTAGTAATAGTGCTCACCCGTTTTTTGAAGCTTGCTTCTTATTGCACGATATAGGACTTTTGGGAAGGCTAGTCAAAATGTTGAAAAAATGGTCAATAATTATGAAAGACTGTCAAAAATGGTCAATAATTGTTAAAAATTGTCAAAATTTTTGAAAAATGGTCAAAAATAGTCAATAATTGTTAAAATTTTGGAAAATGATCAAAAATTGTTAAATATTTTGGAAAATTTACAATAATTGTCAAAATTTTTGAAAGTTGTCAGAAATGGTCAATAATTGCCAAAAACTGTCAAAAATGGTCCATAATTGCTAAAATTTAGAAAGATGGTCAAAAATTGTTAAGATTTTGGAAAAATTGTCAATAATTATAAAAAATGTCAAAAATGGTCTATAATGGTTGAAAATTGTCAGAATTTTTGAAAAATTGTCAATAATGGTCAATAATTGTTAAAATTTCAAAAAATTGTCAAAATTTTGAAAAAATGGTCAATAATTATAAAAAACTGTGAATAATTATTAAAAATTTTCAAAATTTTTGAAAACTGAACAAATTTTTTGAATAATTGTCAAAAATGGTCAAGAATTGTCAGAACCCGTCAAAAAGCTAAAAATTGTTAAAAATGGACAATAAGTGTTAAAATTTGGAAAAATGGTCTAAAATGGTAAAAATTTTTGAAAAATTCCAAAAAAATGATCAGTAATTGTCAAAACTGGTCAATAATTGTCAAAAATGGTCAATAAATGTTAAAATTTGGAAAAATGGTCAAAAATTGTCAAAAATTTTGAAAAATGGTCAAAATTTTCGAAAAATTGTCAAAAACTGTCAAAATTTTTGAAAAATGGTCAATAATTATAAAAGATTGTCAAAAATGGTCAATAATTATTGAAAATGGTCAAAATTTTCGAAAATGGTCAGTAATTGTCAGAACCTGTCAAAAATGCTCAAGTCAAAATTGTCAAAAATGGTCAATAATTGTTAAAATTTGGAAAAATGGTCTAAAATGGTCCAACATTTTTGAATAATTGTCAAAAATGATCAATGATTGTCAAAACTGTCAAAATTGGTCAATAATTGTCGAAAACGGTCAATAATTGTTAACATTTAAGAAAATTGTCAGAAATTTTTAAAAAATGTTCAATTATTGTCAAAAATTGTATGAAATTAGGAATGAAACAAGTATTTTCCGGATCCTAAATATGCGTGAATTTTATATAATCGAACAAACTCTTACTATATAGACATGTTGTTCGACCGACAATGGTATACCCGGTTTTTGAGCAGAAAAAATGCTTAAGAACGGCAATTTGGGAGGGCCCAATTAACAGATCACCAAAAATTGCTTAGTTACAACAGAACACAGGTTTTAAAATGATTGAACCTTATATTACCACACTCGCAACGCGGTATTACCAATACTCCTTACCAGATAGTGTAAGGAATAATATCCGACAACAACGAGCAAAAAGCTACAGGGGTTATAGCCAATAATTGATTTGTATATTTATTCGTACATTAAACTGTAAATATCAGATTGGATAAAATATGAATGAAGATTACTTTTTTAAATGAAACTAAGTGTTTCTAATTAATTCCAATATTTAATGAAAAAATTATGAAAATTTTAAGATACTTATTGATAATTATTTTGATATTGATACATCATCGTCAGAATGACAGAAGTTACACTTTCATTAAATAGTGGAATTAATTAGAAACACTTAGTTTCATGTAAAAAAGTAATATGAGTAGATTCCACAAAGTAAGGGTCCAAACTGTAAATTCAATGAATGAAGATGAATGGAGTAGGGTGTAAAGGCTGTACAAAGGAATGAAAGAAGGATAGATGGTTGTATATTGTATATAGGTTAAATAATTTTTAACAGACAATATTTCAGCCTAGAGTAGTTTTTAAAAAAGCCTTTGATATTTAAACCTGTTCTTCTCTAGCTTGTCGGGGATAAACCTCCATAATGTCTGAGGGAATGATAACTGTTAAGGTCGGCCGAATCGATTGAGGTTCATGAACAATGATAGCATGCGGATGATGCTTCATGCAAGGATCCGCGTGAGAGGGCCCTTCGGAAAAGAAGAAGTTGCAGACGATGGAGCCTAAGGATCGGCATAGTAGCATTTGCTACGACTATTATATATTCGTGTTGTGAAAAATGTAAATACCTTGACATTGTATATAGATAATTAATGACTAATAATAATTCATTTCTTTCCTTCTTTCTTTATATTGCGGTTATGACCTAACCCCACTTTACGATATTTTGAAATTCCAAAATCTATACCAAGTCTTTTTTGATACTTTTATATATGGAAATCTGCTAATTTGACCCCGTAGATTCTGAAAATCTACATAAAAACTTCTTAAAATTTTTTTTAATGTTTACTCTCCACTTTCGGATAACCCTGCATACAAAATATCATAGAAACGAATCTCCCAATTTTTTTCCATATTCCACCACTATCTGGAAGTATAGATTTTAAATTTCAGCTCAAAATACCCACTATTATGGACTCTACGATTTGTTAACTTAGAGTGCGTAATTTGATGCCGTATCGCGAACGAATCTTCGAATTTTCAAAATCCTTACACTATGTTTTCAGACATTCTTGAGTTTAGAAATGAACTAATTTGACCCCGTAGATTCCAGAAATAACCATCAAAATATCTGAAAATGTAGCGTCTAGAAAATTTTCTTTTCGAAAATTTCAACTCTGTTTTTCCGGATAACCCTGCATACTAAATATTATAGATACGATTCTTCAGATTGTTTTTATATGCCAACACTATCTGGAAGTATGGATCTCAAAAGTCCCATTATTAGGGATTTTTTAGTAAATACATTGTGACCCATTTTGTTTGGAAGCACCCCTGTAAAATCCGCATTTTTCTCCCGATTTAGATTTAATTTTTTTTGTTAGATTCAGTATCAAAAACAGTATTTTGGCACAAATTTTCATAGCTTAATTTCTATTTTCAAGGCCCTCTATGTTAATTTTTCTTTGCCAAAAAAGTAAATTAGGCATTTTTTTCCCAAAAATGGCTACACCACTGGATTCAGAATCGTTACAAATGTAAACTACCAAAATTTTATAAAAAAAATTTCATTAACAAATTTATTGAACTATAATTTTTGACGTCTATATACCACGCTTTACTAATATGACAATTATTTACAGTTAACTGTAAACAAATAAATCCCTACAAAATCGAGATGGTTTTTTGTCGATATAGAATTTTGGTTTGTGATTAGATGTAGAGATGTCGCTGATATCGCACTCTTAGCATTTCCTTAACTGAGGCTAATGTATTGGTGTGGTATCAACGTAGTCTCTAATCCAGGATTATGCTCTCAGAGCTTCTGGACGAATATCATCTATCCTGTCCTGATGAGGCGCAATACGCCGAAACCGGTCGACAAGTGATGTTATTCCTTCTAATCGCAAACCAGAATGGTTGGTTCTATCTTAACAGATATACCAACCCCGTTTACTCTAGAAGTGTAATTCAATGTCTGTCGGGGCATATAGCTGGAGAAGTAGTTGTTGCTTCTTAGTGGACGGTCTGCTCTTTGAGAAGTAATTTTTCTAATTTTGTAAAGCGTTTAATAGTATTGAATATGATAATTATTTACAGTTAACTGTAATTAAGTAAATATTCCATGTGTTTTTCTGTATCACTTGGTTTAAATGGTCGTATTGAATTTCTCTTTAAACATCGCCGAATGTTTTCTCTAGGCAAGGCTAAATCTAAACTAGCTACTCTTAAGCTAATATTTGGATTGTTGGCAAAGTCTATGACAACTCGGTCATTAAAATTTCTTGCCTGCATTTTTTTTTGAATACGATAGGTCACTGCTCCAATCTCAATAAACACTTTTTTAATGTTGTTCACTGCAGAGCAGCAAATCCGGCGATCTGGATGTATCCGATTAAATATTTCTGTTACTTCTCATTCACTTCTATAATTGTAACCACACAAACGTACAATTTCAACTTTGTCTTGAATAGTTGAGGTAGCCATTGTCAAGTAAAAATAATTATTTAGAACATTTAGTACTTACTATTTAATACAAATGTTACTGACTGACTTAAATGAAATGTCAAAATCAAAGCCTACTTGCGATTTTGTTTGTAGATTTTGTAAAAATGGCTTTAATAAGTATGGACATAATAAAGCTGTGGACGTTACAAAAACTAAGTTGCAAATTTGGAGTTAAATTATTATTACTTTGATTAAAATGTATAGTTAGTTATTTTTAAGAGTTGTTAATTTGTATTTTCATGGCATACTCGTTGATTGCATTTTGTTAATAAATTAAGCACAATTTTACATCACTTTCTATAACTCCAGAACGGTTTAAGTTATCGGCTTCGAATTTTTACTGGGCAATATGTTTGAGTCCTTATTGTTGTTTACCTTGTTGCCATTTTTAAAATTTGTCCACATTATAAGTAAAAAGTTAATTAAAATACAACTTTTCCCAAATTCATGTTGTAATAACTTTTTTTTTAAATTTTGGTCTTTCACATTTGTAACGATTGTGAATCTAGTGGTGTAGCCATATTTGAGAAAAAAATGCCTAATTTACTTTCGTCTTTTTTGGCAAAGAAAAATTAACACAGAGGGCCTTGAAAATAAAAATTAAGCTATGAAAATTTGTGCCAAAATTCTGTTTTTGATACTGAATCTAACAAAAAAAATTAAATCAAAATCGGGTGAAAAATGCGGATTTCACAGGGGTGCTTCCAAACAAAATGGGTCACACTGTACATGTATCTACTATATTTCATCCCGTATACCAGTTTTCGAAAATTTGAAATTCCCAAATTAATTCTAAGTTATTTTTTACACTTTTATATATGGATTTCTACTGATTCCATCCAGTAGATCCCAAAAGTCTTCATAAAAATGTAGAGTTTAAAAGTTCAAACATAAATAGTTTTTTTATTTTCGAAAATTTTAACTCTGCTTTTTCGGATAAACTTGTTAACAAAATATCATCGATAAGATTTTTGATTTTTGCCCAGATGCCACTACATCTATACCGTATATGTATACCGTAATTTTTCTCACTTTATTGTATGGAATTCTACTGAGTCGACCTCGTAGATTTCAGAAATGTGCATTTTAAAAGTCCTTAACCCTAAAGTACTGGCGCCCTTCCATAGAACACAAACGATGGCGCCAAGTCTGTGAGACCCGAAATAAAAAAAAAATAATACTAGTTCAAATAATTGGAAAATTCTTAAACTATGGCCACCACTGGTTTCCTCTATTGTTTTAAGGCCTATTATGTATCTGCTAAATAAAAATGGATCTTATTGTACATACTAGAATGATAGGTATACAATGTTGTAAGTTCTGATGAGGGGTTCCAAAATATTGAAAAAAAAATAAAACAAATTTTTAGGTTGTTATTATATTCCTAACATTTAATTAAAAAGCACAAATAATTAATCGTCATCAATTGCAAGTTTATTAATGCAATCACGGCCCGAAAATATAGCATGGGAGATACACAAATATTTTTGGCAGATTTTACAGAAATACCGTGTTTTCGAATCCTTTTCGCAGAAGAAGCAGCACTTTCTTTTGTTGGGCATATTCGGGTCTCCCAAGAGCACGTCCGAAGAAGTTCCGGCCAATTCATGTTTTCTCTTGCGTACTTGTGGCGGAAGATTTTTCAAATAAGACCTCCTCTTCAGGTGGTCTTCAGTCAAGTTTTTTGCCAAATTCCGCAAATAAACGCGTCTTAAGATGTTATATTCTGGGTTATATGCCGTATGTACTACTTGGGAATGCATCATGATGCATGCTTGATGCCAAAATGACGTTCTTACCTTCCTTAGAAATATACGACACAATTGTGATGTCTTCTCTAAATCCCAAAATGCTTGATTTCTCTGCTCGGGATTTGGTGTTGACAAATTCAGAGGGAAGTCCGCGCTTGTTTTTCCTGACTGTTCCCACATAGGTAAGGTTATGATTTTTGGATAAGCTCTAGATCAAGTTAAAAGAAGTAAACCAATTATCGCACGTCAAATTTCTACTAGTTCTGGAAATAGGCTCCACCAACCTCGCAACAATACCTGCTGGGTCGTTTTTGTGGCAATATGGTCCTTCGGTATGTATTTTTTATTTTTTTTTATTCGGTTATTTAACGTCGTTCTATTTCTGCGCAACTTAGGCTAATCACCGACGCCGGGAGCACTCTACCCCTAACCGGAAATTTTGCCGAATCCACTAGTGTTCCAACCAGTGGTAGGGATCTTTATCGAGCCCAACATCCATGGACTCGGGACCTCGGTTTTACGTCTCATCCGAAAGACGGCATATCTCCATTATACCTCGTGCTCATTGGTATAATGCCTGCGAGCTGTGATATGCTACTGACCCTAGTAATCTAAAGTGATTCGCTGCAGGCTGTACGGGCTCTACGACGGTGTTTCCCCAGTGGTCACCCATCCAAGTACTAACCGTGCTCGACCTTGCTTGGTTGTCATTATCGCTTCAGAAGCGTTCCACTACAAAGCTGGGCCGACGCCCCTTCGGTATGTAAACCGGCATCAATTTCAAGATTGCTTGTATAGTGCGTTATAGCATCTACTAGGGCAAAGATCTTCACACCTTATATATTTGGTTCATTTGGAATATATTGCTTGAATCCGCACCTGCCCCGAAATGCCTCCAGCTTCTCGTCTATATTCACATATTCACTAATAGTATAGACTCGTTTGCAATTGGCCATGAATATTTTAAAAACTTGACGAATCGGAGCTAATTTGTCAGTATTTCTTCTGTCCTCTTTGGTGTCGACATCGTCTAACGAAGACATTTCAACAAAGACAAAAATCGGTTTTGTGACATCGTCAGCCAGAATCTTTCAACACCAGTGGCATTTTGTTTGTCCCAGATTTCTCCTGTAGGTAGACGGCTACTTTTGAGACACCCTTCCAAGTAAAGTAAGCCCAACAAAGCTTTTATTTCCAAAACATCTGTTTCTGTAGCTGCTCGCGCTCTCCCGTAATTGATCGACACTTTACGAATGTTCTTATTAGTACTTTCGACGATAAATGCCAACAAATCGTTAGAAAAAAGAAGTTTCCAACATGTGTTCTTACATTTCTGGGACCCATATGCTTTTTCCATTTGGTTTTATCATCTTTTCCAATAAATGATGGCATTCTAGTTGTTTTTCATCGTAACTACCGGTATGGGAGCTGATGGATATATCGTCTTCGCTCATATTAATTTCTTCTACATCACTATCCCTTTCAGGTTTTTCAACGTCACCACGTGTGTTCGTAACATCACTAAGTGCGTGCGTCGTTCCAGCATCGCTATCTCCTTCTTGTTCCAATTGTACATCAGTGCTTTAAGATATTCCTCGTTTTCAGATTCGTCATCGTCAAATGTTCTTCATCGGACCCAATGATAATCGATTAAGGCGTACGTTTTCCTCTTCGTAAGACATTATCTAAATAAATTAATAAGAGCAACATTTTAACAACAGAATTAATTACGTTATTTGATTATGTCAACTTATTTCCAAAAAAGGACCAAAATTGCTGAAAAATGTAACCGCATAAATTTGAAATGAAAGTTACGTCAACGGTGGCGCCAAGCCTAACAGACTTTGACGTTGATTTTATAGAAAGCACATTCGAATGGTTTTGACAGGTTCAAGAGAACAACGTAACTGAAAGGTTTATGGCAGGACGGGTCCATATCCCCCTTCCCAATCAAATAGCATAGAGAGGGAAGAGCGCTGGGTCTGTGAGACTTGGCGCCATTTTTTTGAAAATTTTAACTCTGCTCTTTCGAATAACCCTGTATACAAAATATCATATATACGAATCTCTTAATTTTTCTCCATATGTCACCACTATCCGAAAATGACCACTAAAATATCTGAAAATGTAGAGTTCAAGAAGTTCAAAAATTATTTTTACTTCGCAATTTCGGATAACCTTGTTTACAAAATATCGTATATACGAGTCTTCTGTTTTTTTCCATAGTTCACCCCAATGTGAGTGAGGATTTCAAATTTCAGCTTTTAATTCCCACTGTTATGGACTCTACGGTTTTTTGACTTAGGGCGTGTAATTTGATGCCGTATCGCTAACTTGTATTTTCGAATTTTCAAAATTCTCACTCTATACTCTTACACACTTTTGGGTATGGAAATCTAATAATCTACCTACTCCAATAATTCCAAAAATATCCATCAAAATATCTGGAAATGTAGAGTTTAGGAATGAAATTTTCGAAAACTCTACCATATGACACCTTTCTATACTTTTGATTATACCTGTATAATCATCATAATCATCTTATTCTTATTCTATTCCTCTTTGCGGTTATGACCTAACCCAACTTTTCGATAAGTTTGAAATTCAAAAATATATACTTCGTCTCTTTTGATAATTTCATATATGGAAATCTACTATTTCGACCCCGTAGATTACGAAAATCCACATAAAAATATCCTAGTATTTAATAAAAATTTTAATTGTCGATTAAATCAAAAAAGTATCGAAGACATCAAACTTAAACAACACAAACGATACGTGGTGTAAATCATGGAAAAAGGTATCAAAGCTGAATTATTTGTACATCCAGAACAAATTTCTTGAGCTAAATTCTCTACAAAATTACTTTATACAAGGTGTCCAGAAACTCTTCTGCCAAACTACAGTGTAACGCTCGTGCATCCGAAGATATGCGAACAGACGACATCCCAATCGACCAAAATTCATGGCTCTCCACCAACGCCTTCACCACAGTGGTATAAGTCCATAAGTAGTAAAACTGGATGTTACAGAGGTGTACGAAAATAATATTTAATAATATAACTTTTAAGTTCATGCAATGCTAGATGGTGATTTCCCAGCTCGAGTTGTTTTCGCAAACTAGTTACTGGACAAAAAGAACCAAGATCACAATTTTTCATAACAAATTTTCTTTCGCAAAGAAGCTACGTTTACTCGTAGCGAAATTTCCTATCTGGAACAAATTGTTTGTAAAATAATGAATTTGTTCCACAGTTTAGCCGCGCTCTGTATATCATTTAAAAGCAAAATGTTGAAAGAGGTTTTGATATGGCAGAATTATAAAATCATTAAAAAGGGACATTCACTGGGAAATATCTGTTTGTAGTTTCTATAACTGTTTGGACATATCCTAAAACTTGAATCATAAACATTAAAGTTATTCTCTTTATGAGAGGGCTAACAGGACCACCTCGTGTGAAGAGGATAATACTGGTTAATTCCATCCAACAAACAGCTGCAACCCGTTAGACCAAAAAAGGAAGAAAAAAAATTTACCGCATTTGCCATGAAACACAGTGTTTCCTCGGGATTTTGTCACAGGTATAAATGGGGATTAAACAAAATTTGAAATTAATATAGTTGTTCACACCTATTTAGATTTCCTGAAATGGTTTATTCAATTTGGCAACAACGCTTTACATGTACGAATATTGTCAAAAATGATTATAGTAAGTAGTAATTACTACAATCGAGGTTCGAACGTAGAAATTTAGTTAACAATTTAGCGGTCAACGGGGCGATTTTACCTAGTTGTGACACAAAACCGATCAACCGATATCTTTACAATTTCTCACGGCTGACAAATAACTTAAAGTGCTCTATTTTCTTTTTTTCCCTTTACCCACATTGCCTTAGGAGAAATAAATAGAATCTTCGAGGAACAGTTTATCAGTAAGTTAAATTTGAAGACCCATTCAATTTCATAATTATATTTCACAGACCATTATTTTAAACAATTTACTGAGCTATAGAAACAATAGTAGTAGTAGTACCAAGTTACTGTTGTAAATATGAGTATGAAGGAATATTGTAATGAAAATAATAAACGAATGAGTGTTCAGAGACTATACATTTTTTTTTATTTAATACATTAAACCTGCATCAACTTTTAAAAGTTATTATATTCCGTAAGGAAACTCGGTCTGCACTTACATTTTGGGGGCGCAATGATAAAAACTGCTCCACCAAACGCACATAACTAATTGTTCCACTGTTGGATACAGTAAAACGTCAAGCTTTCACAGTTTTATACGGTCGGATGGTAGGTAACGACTAATACGCTTCCCTCTTCTTGGATATTATGTTTGTAATCATAAATCCCATAACTCACATCTTCTACGAGACTCGAAAATAACGCAAATGTCTACTGCCTTCAAAAATAAATACATAGGGTAAAAGAGGGAGCGATTGGCCTTTAGGAAACTATTGGTCATTTTATAGTCATACAGTTTTATTAAGATGTATATGCATTTTAACGCATTAATTGTAAAATAACGGATAATACGTGGCAACATCCTTCCAACGACCACTGAAATTGATTTGAAATTTGGCAAGAGTAGAACAGAATGGTCAAAAATATTTTGAAAAACGGTCAGAAATTGTTAAAATTTGGAAAACATTGTTAATAATTATAAAAAAATGTCAAAAATGGTCAATAATTGTTAAAATTTTGAAAAATGTTCAAAAATTGTCAAAATTTTTAAAAATGGTCAATAATTATAAAAAAATGTCAAAAATGATCAAAAAATTGGTAAAATTCAGAAAACAGGGTCAGTAATTATGAAAAAATGTCAGAAATGGTCAATAATTGTTGAAAATTGTCAAAAATGGTCAATAGTTGTCAGAAACTGTCAAAAATGGTCAATAATTGTAAAATTGTGAAAATTTTGATAAATGGTCAATAACTATGAAAAAATCTGGAAATCGGTTGATCCTAAAGGCCATCCTTGCAACTTCCCGCTAAATTCAATTTTCAAACGCATGCGATTTTGTCGCTAGTTGCAAAAATTCAATTTTTGTGTTATTTTGAGCTCTTCGAGCTCGAAGATGAAGCTATTCGATGCTTTTGAGCTCACTAAGTTCGATGAAACAAGATTTTTTTAATTTTCAAACTGCTTTCACTTTTGAATGAATTAACCGATTTTCACGCGGTTGGCGGCGATAGATGTGGTTTTTTGAGCTCTATAAAAAATTTGGAACAAAAACATTGATCTGATAAAACATTTCGGAGTTATTACAAAAAAACACTTTTTTTCGATTTTTCGAACTCATCAACCGATTCTGACGCACTTGGTGGCCACACACCACACACACATACATACATACATACATACATACACACACACACATATATACATACATACATACATACATACATACATACATACATACATACATACATACATACATACATACATACATACATACATACATACATACATACATACATACATACATACTTACATACATACACACACACACATATATACATACATACATACATACATACATACATACATACATACATTCATACATACATACATACATACTTACATACATACATACATACATACATACATACATACATACATACATACATACATACATACATACATACATACATACATACATACATACATACATACATACATACATACATACATACATACATACATACATACATACATACATTCATACATACATACATACATACTTACATACATACATACATACATACATACATACATACATACATACATACATACATACATACATACATACATACATACATACATACATACATACATACATACATACATACATACATACATACATACATACATACATACATACATACATACATACATACATACATACATACATACATACATACATACATACATACATACATACATACATACATACATACATACATACATACATACATACATACATACATACATACATACATACATACATACATACATACATACATACATACATACATACATACATACATACATACATACATACATACATACATACATACATACATACATACATACATACATACATACATACATACATACATACATACATACATACATACATACATACATACATACATACATACATACATACATACATACATACATACATACATACATCCAGTCGTACGGACATCATCGTAAAAATAGTCAGGAAAGCTTCTATCTATTGAAACCTCGATTTTTGCACAACGGGGTAAAACCAATAACTTCCTGATTTTTCGAAAAATTATTGATTTTCTTAGCGGGAAGTTAAAAATGTCAAAAATGGTCAATAATTGTTGAAAATTGTCAAAATTTTTGAAAAAAGGTCAAAATTTTTGAAAAATTGTCAAAAATGATCAATTACTTTAAAATTTGAGAAAATGGTCTAAAATGGTCAATAATTGTGAAAACTGTCAAAATTGGTCAATAATTGTCAAAAATGGTCAATAATTATGAAATTTTGAAAAAGTGGTCAAAAATTGTCAAAATTTTCGAAAAAATGGTCAATACTTGTCAAAAATGGTCAAAAATTGTCAATTATCATAAAAAATTGTCAATAATTGTTGAAAATTGAAAAAATGGTGTAAAATGGTCAAAAATTTTGAAAAATTGTCAAAAATGATCAATAATTGTCAAAACTGTCAAACTTGGTCAATAATTGTCAAAAATGGTCAATAATTGTAAAAATTTTAGAAAACTGTCAAAAATTTTGAAAAAATTGTCAATAATTGTCAAAAATTGTCAAAATTTTTGAAAAATGGTCAAGATTTTCGAAAAATTGTCAAAAATTGTCAATAATTTTAATAAACTGTCAAAAATAGTCAATAATTGTTAAAAATTGTCAAAATTTTTGAAACTGTCAATAATTGTCAACCTGTCAAAAATGCTAAAAAAATTCCAAATTCATGGTCAATGGTCAATGATTGTTAAAATTTGGAAAAATGGTCTAAAATTGTCAAAATTTTTGAAGAATTGTCCTAAATGATCAATAATTGACAAAACTATCAAAAAACAAAATCAAAAATTGTCATATTTGTTTCCATTTCATCATTGAATGTTGCCTAGTTCTTTGTAAAAGCCATGGCAAATGCATCAGATGAATAAATGCAATCGTTGGCCACTGGCCAATCACTACCACAGCTATGGGCCAATGACTAACGATTTTGCTTTATTTCAGATTAGTTCCATAATGCCCAAAGTAACGGAGGGAAATATTCATTCTAAAAAATATTTCGAACAGGATATACAAAATGCTTTGCAAATAAATAGCTTCTGAAGTGGCTCTTCGAGAAGTTTCTAAAAAATATAAAGTGCCACGAGTCACGCTACAGTTTAGGCGAAGTTTAGAAAAACCAGTTTAGGACCAAATCCCCACCTTACAAATGAAGAGGAAACTGCTATAGTAAGCTGGGTCTTAGAGTGTTCCAAAACAGAAAGAAGATATACAGTTATCATTTAAATCTTTTCTTGACGAGGCACCCATAAAAACCCCATTCAAAAAAATTGTCCAAGTGAAGACTAGTACAAGTCATTTTTAAGGCGCCATCCAAACCTTTCTGAACGAACTACTGAAGCTGTCACATTAACCAGTTCTGATGTTGGAGAAAAAGATATATGAAATTTGTTTGTAGGCATTCTTCCATTTCTTGAGTCAAAGGAATATTCTGAATGACCCAACAAGGATATTTAGCGCAGACAAGACCTGTTTTAATTTGTGTCCCAAAACATGTACAATCTTAGCTCCAAAATGAGCTAAAAATGTGTATGAGGTTGAGCACGCCTCATCCAAGCAAAATATCACAGTATTATTCACTTTTTCTGCCGATGGCGTGATTACTCCCCCTTTGATTATATTTCCTGGCAAAAGACTGAAATCAGAGGTTTCTGAATCTGTCCCAAAAGAGTGGGGTGTAGCAACATCAGATAGTGGTTGGATGAAAACAGAGGTTTTTAATGATTATGTCACAAACGTTTTACATCCTTATTTACTTCACATACTATCCCAACAAATATTAAATTCCCGGTTATTTTATTCATAGATGGGCATAGTACCCATAGTTTGGACATCATATTAATCTGTCTATATCCTAACGTCACTAGTATACTTCAGCCTGCTGATATTGCTGCATTTAAGCCTATCAAAACTGGCTGGAAAAAGAGTGTGCTAGCTTGGAGAAGAGAGAATCTCTCAGGATCATTGGAAAAAGATAAATTGGCACCCATATTTGATTCTGTAATTAAAGATTACGCCAAAAGTGGAACTAATCAAAATGGGTTCAAAGCTACTGGATTGTACCCTTACAATCCAGATTTGATAGATTTTTCGAAGTGTTTAGGAGGTCAAGTGGTTAATGCTATAGCCATAAAGTCGACAGAGGATATAGTTGAGCTACTAGATACAGCTAAAATTACATACAAAGTATTCAATAGTATTATTACAACAGAAGTTTTGAATGATAATGTTTTAAAATAATTTTGGAAGGAATTTAATAAAGGTGGGGTGGCTAGAGAAAACGAGGTTGTCGAAAGCAGAAAACAGATTAATAAGGATTACGTTGAAAATATGGAAAAAGAAAACAACAATGGTAATCTCTTCTTAGAGAATGGAATGATGGATCCCCAAGAAAAAATAAACCATGGTCATATGTTTATAGAAAATAAAATTATTGATCCCCAGGAAGAAAGCAGCGATGGTAATCTGTTGTTAGGAAATAAAATTCGGCGGGCGTAATTTCGGCCGGTAATCCCTTGGCCTACCTGCATAAATCAAGGGGTACCATTTATGACAGGGGTAATTTCGGCCGGCGTTTCCCAACTCGTGCCCGTTATTACCTACATATACAGTTGTCATTTATTTGAAATAACGCAACCATTTTCCAATATCACTTGATTTCGTAATTCGGTCCGCTGTCGAATCTAACTGGGGTTGGGGTTAGGTTTTGTTAGGTTGATCAAATTAAACAAATAGTAGGTACATGGGACCCAACTCCGAAATCGCACTCTGAATTTTTTGCGGCCGAAAATACCTATGAGATAAGGAAGCAACTTAAAACCTCCGGCCGAATTTACCTACCGGCTTTTAGTACCTGCCCTTTTTCCGGCCGAAATTACATCCGCCCATAAAATTACTGATCTCCAAGTTCAAACATCGGACAGTGATATTCAGTTCGATATAAACAATTTACCGATAGCATTTATCAACTTTGATAACAATCAAAATATTGTAATTGGGGAAGGTTACACTAAATAACGAGGAACGACACTTCAGTGTAAAAGAACCTTGAAACATTACTATTAATGACCACCTAACTGTATCCCAAACACCACAGAGAAAGGGAAAACGATATAGCAAGAAATCATCTTCTGTAATAACTGGAAGTGTATGAAGAGAGCAGAAAAAAAGCAAACGAAGACTTAAAAATTAGGAAAGATATAGAAAAAAAGAAAAAGGTAGAGAAGAGAAAACAAAAACAAGGAGAAAAATCTTAACAAGAATTGGAGAAGAAAAGGAAGAAATTAGAAAAACAACAAAATACAAAACCAGTGCAGAGGAAACGACCGATCAACAAAAAGACTACAAACAAGGAAAATTTGGAGGGGCCAAAATACGCGTGAATATAAAGCACAACACGAGAGTACGGAGAGTCAATATATTTTAGAAGCTCCAAAAAATCGAGAAGAAGAAGAAGGAAAATATTTAGAAGACTTATTGTCTAGGACAGGACTTAACTTGTGCAAAAACAATAAAATGGAATGTGGTTTATGTTACTCATGTACAAATAACGTAACGCCAACAAATTTTGGTATAAAATGCTCAACTTGTGCTCGTTTGTACCATATTGTATGTATGAAAAAACCTAATATTCATAAATCGAATTCAGGCATTTTTCAATGTTTAACATGTTTAAAAAAACAAAAATTACACTAGAATTAAAATAAAAAATATAAAAATCACACAGGTATTAAAATAAAAAATTCAACATAGTTGAGACAATGCGTTTCAATTTCTATCCTTTATCTATGGTATGGCCAATATCTGCCTCATTGTTGGCCAATATTTGTTGCATAAGGGACAATGACTGCCGTACTCGTACTAATTTATAAAAAACAATTAAAAAGATGTTTGATCATTTTCTACAATGTATGAATATCACTCAGAAGAAGGGCAATAGTTTCAAAATGATTTGCATTTATTGTACTACTTATAATTGTAAAAATGAATATTAGAACTTATATTTTCTTAGTACAACCTATAGGGCCAATCACTCCCCCTTTTGCCCTATTTCCCGGTGCAACTATGAAATAATTTTCATTGAATACATTGTAACGAGTTATTTTGTGGGGCACCGATTTGGAGTTCATTTTTTAGTTTTCACCGTAGTATGTTTTATTTTTCTATAACTCGTTACTTACTTTCCGATCCTTTCTGCTACCACATTGATTTTTTTTTACCGAAATTTTATATATTTCTCAGTAATTCAAAACACATGAATACGAAACTAAAAATATAAAAATTTATTAATTTTGATTCTCAAAAATTCAAAGTCTAGAGGACGTCCGGTATATAAACTATTTTAATTAAAACAAAAGCCGTCCAGTCTAGTAGGAACTTTTTTTTGTAGTTGAAAGTGAATTAATTTCATGTATGATTCCGATAAGGCAAAAATTGTGGGTAGGAATTGGGATATAAATTCGAAAACCGAACGATTTTGGGCCTCTCTCTGCTACCGGTTGTTTTCAACAAGAATCTCGCTCGGCTACCGTTTGTTTTCAAAATTCTCTGCTATCGTTTGTTTGCAACAAAAATCTCTCCTCGGGACAGCTTCGGCCTAAAATTTTGAAAGTGTAGTTACAGTGAATCCGACCCTTTTTACCCTTTTTGAGTAAGTAAGAAAAATTGTTTTAGTAAAACCAAAGAATATATTTGGTTCCTCTTAAAAATATATTTCCGTTAGCAGTTTCGATATTCTGATTGTCGAAATTTAGTACAGTATTCTTCGAGGATTATTCCATGCGTTGTCCAACCTTCAGCAGGTAAAGTTACGTCAAGAAATTTATTTTTCACTCATTCATTTTAATAAGTTTACGATGTTCAAACAAGTCTGAGGCTGATGCCATTGGTTGATTGAATATCGAATTTAATTCACCATTTTCATTATCAGTGGTCGATCCGTTTTCCTGAACTCCCAAATTCACGACCTTTTGTAGTTGTGGTTAAATTGTTCATTTTGTACGATAATTTGATTTTTTTTGCTCACTACTGTAATATTATTTCCTCCTTTAAAATTAAATATACCTGGTAATATACAAACCGACCAAATCAGTGTTTTCTTATTAACCCGTAGCATAGTCGTCTGAGGGTTTATAGTGTTATAGAAGTGTCGAATTCAACGAGACCCCTGGAATTCTCCGTAACCCCCATCCGAGGCTATCTGGAACTCTTGACGCTAAGGGTCAAGGGGCCGTGGAGCAAACCACGTAAACAATCTGGCGCCCGAGCATTCGCTCAAAAGATTTTGCATCGAGGGTGACCAAAGTGACGTCCCGTCTTGGTAAAATCCAAAGGGTAGGTGAAATACGCGTCACAACGTATGCCTTCTTGTCTAAGACATTCTCACTAATTGCCTCCATGAATGCATTCACTTCCAACAAATTATTTTATATCGACTACTTTATTTATCCTCTATATAAATTGTAGTTTCGAATGGATAACCCATATAACCGACGTCTTGTACTACTCAGACAATTTTTGAAGGTGAGTGAGCACAACTCTTTCATTCATATCTGTTACCTTTTGATCTCCCATCCATTTGATGAACTTGTCATTTTTTCAACGGCATCATTAGATTTTTACGATTTTAACCGCGATTCTACTATTTGAAAATTCGATTTTAGAATTTACTAGAAGACATGCCAGACGTTGTCCCGTTGTCCGTTGTCTTGTCAACAAGATATTATGCAAGCGGTCGTTTTCTGTCCGCTGAGTGGAGAGTCAGAGTAGCTTTTGTTTATTTCAAACTTTTATGAATGCCATCCTTATAATTAGTATCCTATGTCCTTCTCCTGGTTCTAAGCTACTTTCCCACCAATTTTCAGCCGAATCGGTTCAGCCATTCTTGAGTGATAGATAGTGTAACTAACACGACTTTCTTATATATATATATATAGATTTTCAAGCACTTTGGTAACAAATTGCAAATTATTTTCAGTTTTTCTTATTTCGATGACAACGAACGGTATACAGGTAGGCACTTTGTAACAAAATAGCGGTAGAGATTCTCTATTCGCTTCTTTTACAAAGTGTCACTCCTGATATCACATCACGAACCCAACCATTTTATATCGGGCGCGTTCAGACGGGCTCAATGGTTGAGTTGCTGACTCAGCGGTTGCGTCCAGACAGGATGATCCCTCTTAACTGTTTAGCACCCGGGCAGCTATTCTTGGAATCCTTCGCAATTATACGAATGCGAATGATTACGAATGGTCAATTTGCGAACACTTTCTTAAAATGGTATTCTTGACCTCTGTTCGTAGAGATATGTGAACATTTTTATTCGCGTGGTGGAATGAATTTGGCAATATCGAAATTTCTAGAGTATTAGCAGTTTTTGTCGGATCATGGATAGTTAGTTGGTAACTTAACTTTTTTCATTATAAACAAGCTCTCTTAAGTATCCCCATACAAAAAAATCTAGGAGTGACAGCAGCGGCGATCGTGGGGGTGCGTCATCTTGCTGCCATATCATATTTCTTCTTTCATTCAAATGAATATTCTCCAGTAACACAGGTAGGTCATTTTCAGAAAATTCAAATATCTGACAATTGCCTCCAAAAAAATACGGGCTTACTAACCGACCATTGAATAATCCACATCACACATTAACTCCCCATCTGGTTTCCCTTGCCCACCTCGGATTTTCCACTGACCAATAATGAGAGTTATGGCGATTCACGACGCCATTATTATGGAAACGCGCTTCATCACTCCACAAAATTTTACTCAACACATTGGGAGTGTCTTGCATCATAACTTGCATGATGGCGATAAAGGTTAATCTCCAATCCAGATCGGTGGGTCGCAACTCATGAGTCAAATGCAATTTAAATGGATGGTAATGGTGGGTTTTTAAAATTCTATGAACTGAACTTGAAGAAACACCAATTTCTGCAGCAATGGTGCGGATGGACATATGGGAATTAACCTCTACATATGCTGAAACATTCACCACATTCTGTTCGGTCTGTTTTGGTTCGTTATGATTACTACACTTTGAGTTTGGAAATGAACCTTGCCGCATCTTCTCTTCAACCATAACAAAAGTCACATGAGAAGGAGTTCTTCTATCGGGAAAACGCTCCTGGTATAAGGCCTGAGCATTTAGAGAATTTTTCCTACACTCACCATAGATTAGCAACATATCTACATATTCATTGGGTGAGAATAGGAATGGCATTTTAACTTCGGAGTTTTCACACTATGTATTGTTTTAAAACGGTACTAGGTATGAGTATTTAGAAAGTGACCACAATGAATGTGACATTAGATTTTACTAATATCAATCAAAAAGCGATTAAAGTATAATTCCAACGCCAACTGTTTTCTTTAGCTTTCATTAAAACTAGTTAAAAAGTAAAAATAGGACTATCTGAAGTGAATCCGGACATGATAATTGCGGCATTTAAACGATCAGTGGTTATTGTTGCAAATAAGCAATAAATTGAAAATTTGATATAATTATCCACTTGAGTACCCTCACTGTGATACACTGTTGAATTTGAAATAAAAAGCTCTTTCATTTGAGCTAAGTTTGATCCCCCCTTCCATTGGATTTTTTTCATTGCGATGACGTCCCTGCTTCTATGATGACGTCACAAATACCCTGTATATCCTGGGATGAAATTACTGTAGGTCCCAAAAAAGATTACCCAATTTTCAAATAAACCTATTCGTTAGTTCCAGCCTGTAAAAAAAATTTTGGGACATCCTGTATTGCAAATCAGTCGAAAAATTACGAATTGCGCACGACCTTGAAAGATCCGAACGGTCAAGAATAGCGCTCCAGATGCAGCGGCCATTATTTGCGCTTTGATTATTCAGCGCTGTCAAAGATAACAGAAAATTTATTCTGTCATGTTTGGCGTTGTCAAAGTGTTGAGTTTTTTGCTGATAAACAATAATAATGGAAATAAACTAAGAATACTACACAGTAGTAATAAATGACTAAATGATTGTATCCAAGGCAACTGGAATAATGTTATTAGACAGTTTATGTTCCAGTGCTAACTGCGTTTTAGCAATGCGTTCAGATCGAACTCAGACGCTGACTGCCATAATACTCAACAGGTTTTGTGCCAAAGATAACCCTGAGACAACAGGCATGTACTTCAGTCCCATCGCCTCTTGCCACAATTTTGACCTATAAACGCATTAGAATTATTATTTTTCATTTCAAAAAGACCAAAACAATGCTTACTTTTTATAATTGGATGAAAAATAATGCATTTTCTCAATCTTATTTTCTCCATCTCCACAAAGCAAACAATGTTCTCATGACATCTTAACTTCTATGCACATCAAACTGGTCGGAATTTTAATATAAAGTCAAATAAATAATGTACGGAATGAGAATGACTAGAACAGCCAATGGAATTGCAGCGCTACTACTACTGCCTCTACCTTGAGTGCTTTTGAACAAAGACGTATTTATACAGTTCCAGTGTATCAGACAAAGAATTATTCTCATGTTCTTACGGAACTAATTTTCCTATGCACTTGTGCGTCTCAGGGTTCGTATTATAGTCAAATATGAATGGAATCTAGTGAAGTAATTTACATTCTAGAATTTGACACGAAAGTGTTATTATCTTTAAATTTAAAAACGTTAAATAAACATAATTTTCCAAACAGAATTATTTTTCCCACAAAGATTTATATACTCATAAACATTCGCAACGATTTGTTCCGCCCTATATATGCATTGCAGCATCCTCAGTATTACAGTAAACTAAATCAATGAACCCTAAATGAACTGGCTCTTTTCCAAGATTGTTTCAACATAAAGACCACTATTGTTTGGTAGATTATTGATTAGCGTGCCTTAAAAGTCTCAAAACATCGTAATCATTGATACAATATATTGCTAACAATAATACTTGACCTCAACTGAGCTGATTACAATTATTACGATTTTGTTCAATTTCAGCTTACGTCAAATATCAATAGATTTCAGGAACTAAACATTTCATGTCAAATTGAGTATAAGCAAAAGTCCTTCCAAATTACTCTATATACTGAGCCGGCAAGTCTTAACTGTATTCGACAAACAGGCGAGTGATCCTTTGTAGTTGCTAAGGTTAAATTATTGAAATAATACTGCTTTTGAAGTTTGGATGCTTCAAACCCTTGGAACTGATAGTATTTTGTTATAAATTCCAGGGAAATTTGCAGGTGAGCTAGCAGTCCTCTCCATCTGAAAATTTCTTAAAATGTAATTTCAACTGCAGTACGTTGGCTAGTTATGCCTGCATACATATGCTATTTCTATTTAGATTATGATAAATAGGACTTGAAATTTCTTCTACTTAAAATCATAGCTGGAATATAATAGGTAACATTGTGCTTCATGTTTTTGTGTTTCTTTGTCAACTCTAAAGTTGCCTTTCATCATTTATTCAGAAGGTTGCAGTTTTTAAAATAGAAACAATGTTTAAGCTTGCGCTCCACTCAATTCTACATTAAACAATAAATTTTGACCGACAAGGAATATCGTCAACCAGATCGCTACACTGGAATATAATTTTCATCAAACTACTTCCACCTCAAAATCTTCTCGTTACAGCTCTACGTAGGGCTTCACACGAGACGAGAGTGGGCGAGAGTATAAAAAATCTCGTCTCGATCTCGTCAATTCCGAAGAAATTGAGACTCGTTTAAGTCTCGGTCTCGTCTCGTTCCCGTCTTGTTACCGGTTGTCTCGTCTCGTCTCGCTTGATTCTAAACATTAATAATGAAATCCATAAATAATTTTTCAAAACTATATTTATAACAATCACATAAATACGAAATTTTAAGAATATTAATAAAGTAATACAAAATGTTTACATGGAAATAAAGTACAAAAATGCCTAAATACAGAATTCAACGAATTTTAACAAAATTATTGAACAAGTTTATTTGGAAATTCATTCACAACAATTACCCCTGACCTATCTTCTAGGTGATATCTATTTGGTCGTTAAGAAGATTACCAGTTTTTTTTTCATTTATCTCAAGAGCTTCTAAAAGATTTAATTTAAAAGCTTATCATATTAATGAAACCTTAACCATTTTGCTGAAATTTAGGACTCTATTGTGTTTGAGGCGATACAGGACGTCTAGATTTAATTTTGGTGAGATCGACCTGTTTTATCATTTTATTCCACATAGAAAAAAAGAAACAGAAAACAGAAACAACTTACCATTTTAAATTTACAATAAAATATTTTTTATCCGATTGTGTCAAAAAATGACGTTTTATGGTTAAGATATTTGGACGAAAAGGTAACCTTTTCAGTAAGGTATCAAATAATTCATTGTTACCTAGGCAACACTTTTCGTCCTAGGCCGAAAAATATTTTTTCTACAGTCGCGCGTAAAATGACTAATTACTATATTCAAATGAAATCGTAAAGTCGACAAATGCCGAGGATTGTTACTTTACGCTCTAGCGCAAAAAGGAATCTTTTTTGCTCGCTTATTTAATCAAACCACGCCCTCGGAATTAACTCAATTGGTGAATATTTATGGAACCGCCCTTTTGACTTCTGACCTGACTTCCTATTGACAAGCGCGTGCGTGTGTTCTTCTCTCTCACTTCGACTATTGACTGATATATTCTGATTCGAATTCTGATAAGTCTGAACAAGTCAGTAGATCTTTTTAAGGTTAATCATGATGAATAGCGAAAATGACGATTATTCTAGAGATGTGAGATTAATGGGAAAGAATCGATTGAATAAAAATCGATTCTTAGTTATTCGAAATTAATCGATTTGTTAAAAATCGATTATAATAAAAATGAATCGATTTCTGCCAATGGTCAATAATTATCAAGAATTGTCAAAATTTTTGAAATATTGTCAAAAATGGTCAAAAATTGTCAAAAATGGTCAATAATTAGCAAAAATGGTAAAAATTTTGAAATATGGTCAAAAGTGGTCAATAATTGTCTGAAATTGTCAAAATTTTGAAATATAGTCAATAATTGCCAAAAATGGTTAATGATTGTCAAAATTTTGAAAAATGGTCGACAATTTTGAAAAATTGTCAAAAACGGTCAAAAATTGATTTTTTTGTATTATTCAAAAGTACATGGTCAATAATTATCAAGAATTGTCAAAATTTTTGTAATATTGTCAAAAATGGTCAATAATTGTCAAAAACTGTAAAATTTTTTGAAAAATTGTTAAAAATGGTAAATAATTGTCTAAAAATGTCAAAATTTTTGGAAAATGGACAATAATTGTCAAAATATGTCAAAATTTTGAAAAATAGTCAATAATTGTCAAAAATGGTTAATGATTGTAAAAATTTTGAAAAATGGTGAAAAATGGTAAGAAATTGATTTTTTTGTATTATTTAAAAGTACATGGTCAATAGATATCAAAGAATTATCAAAATTTTTGAAATATTGTCAAAAATGATCAAGAATTGTCAAAAATTTTGAAAAATTGTTAAAAATGATCAAAAATTGTCAAAAATGGTCAATAATTGTCTAAAAATGCCAAAAATTTTTGAAAAATGGTCAATAATTGTAAAAGTTGTCAAAATTTTTAAAAATGATTAATAATTGTCAAAAATGGTTAATGATTGTCAAAATTTTGAAAAATTGTTAAAAATGGTCAAAAATTGATTTTTTTGTATTATTCAAAAGTACAAGGTCAATAATTATCAAGAATTATCAAAATTTTTCAGAAATATTGTCAAAAATGGTCAATAATTGTCAAAAATGGTCAATAATTGTCAAAAAGGGTCAAAATGGACAATAATTGTGAAAAACTGTCAAAAATTTTCAACGTCAGTTGAATTTATTTATTTGTTATATCCATAGATACGAAAATGAGCTGACAGGTCTCATTTATCTTTCCGTGCAAAATTAATTGTACTGATTTACTTAATTTATACATTTTAGCCACTTGGATAAAAAACAATTGAATAAAAAATATCGTATGTAATATGGACGAAAAAATTACAGATGGTATTACAGATGGTCACCTAATTTTATATATTGTAAAATGCATTGTTCTCTATTTAGACCTTTTCTAATTTTTCTAAAAAAAACTTCATAAAAAGGATTTAACGGGCCTCGGGTTGCGGTGTAGATTTCTGGTCTCGGTATCGCCCATTATATTTTCAAAAATGTCTCGTCTCGTCTCGCTTTTTTCATAAAAGGAGTCGACTGCTATGGTCATTAGTCTTAACTTTTTGTGTTATTCTTAAAATTATTATTGTTTGAATGGAATATGTATAAACATCTCAACTCTTAACTCATTGTGTGGGTGTTTCTTGTTGGAAGTTTGATTTATCATATTTTTATATATTCCTAGAGTTCCTTCAAAAATTATTCGCTTAATAAGAACACTTTATCCACAAGCCACTGTTCAAATAACAAGCTCTGATGGCCTGACAAAATTATACGATCTAACTTTAGGTGTTCTAGAAGGTGATCCCCTGAGTCCCCTCTTATTTGCACTGTTTAACGCCGATTTGGAAGACTACTTTTATAGTCAAGGAGCTCAAAGTGTAAATATCGATAATAAAAATGATGTACTAACACTCCTGTATGCTGATGATCTCGTTATCCTGGCTCATTCTGAAATTGATGTTGCAAGGATACTGAAAACTTTAGAAAAATATACTGACACTAATCGTTTAACTGTCAATCTTAAAAAAAAACAAAAATTGTTAGGTTTTCTAAGAGTGGTTTCCAAAAACCAAACTATAAATTTTATTTTAACAACGAGGCCATTGAATTGAGTAATGCATGAACATATTTAGGCGTAACGTTTTCTACCCCCGGCTCATTCAACGAAATGTCAACTGTAACTGCAAAAAAAGGTAAACAAGGCGCTGTCATTCCTGTGATGTGTAAGGCAAAAACTGACATGTGGTACTCCAGAGTCATATTGTTTGAATCTCTAGCGTTAAGCGTTATGTTTAACAGTGTCTCTGTTTGAGGTCCTCGTTATTTAGATGCACAAATATATTTCCTAAAACAAATCCTCTTAGTTGCTGTTAATACCCCTGACTCTATTATTCGGATAGAACCAGGAAGAGTTAAGTTGTCTTACAATGTTTTTAAAATGACAATAAATTGGTTACAGAAGATTCTTCAGATGGAAAAATTTCGCTATCCCAGACTTTGTTTTGAACAACAGTTACGTATTATGAATTCCGTTACCACAAAGTATAATTGGGCATCTCAGATCAAACAATTTTTTGTTGACATCGAGTCAACACAAAAAAACTACTGCTGACCAAAACTGCTATCTCAAATATCTTCCTAATCCTACTAGATTTGAAAAAAGTTTAGGAGAACTTACTAAAAATTTAGCAGTATAAAATTTATTCTTGGGAAGTTCAAGTTGGTGGGTATAACATGAACTTGAGTATTTTTAAATAGAACACCCTTGTATATTTTTTTTCTTCACTTCTTTTATTCTTTTTCCTGATATAACATATTATATGTCTAGTTCTTATAATTTATACTACAGGTAAAATGTCGGGCGCCACATACACCACATTTGTGGCATAAATGAGCACCAAACATTTTTGTTGTTCAACTTTTAACGTTGATTTTGTAGGAGAAATCAAAGCCATGCCACATAAAAAGGGTGAACTTGTTACCAGCCTCAAAACTTTACGGTTTTAGACATAATGACATTTCAAAAATTAGCTGCAATATTCTTATTTAATTATTCCTTTTAGAAAATTAAGTAGGCATATACGCTAATATGCTTCCCACTATAATAATCGGTAGTTTTATATAGTATTAGGTATAGTATTAAAACGACCATCTTCCAAGACTTAACCGTGAATCCGAATTAATAGAATTTGTCGTAAATCCAAAACCCCATCCTTTTTGTATTTTAAACGATCGTGAAAAATCTGCTATCATTTGTGAAATCCAATTTGTACCTGAAGTAATGGTCTAACCAAATGAGTTACAAACGAGATATGTGGTGTTTTTTCAGAATATAAAAAAAATGTTCTTCGAAGAAAGATTCGTTTTCAAAGGGAGTTCATTAGGAAAATAAACTATCCGGTCGGCTGTTGTTAACCCTAACGGTAAATCTTCGTGAATCAGGATAAAAAGGGGTGTGACCAGCTGGCTCTTGGGTCTTACTTGCAAACAGGGTGGTAAGAAAAATTTCACTTTATATGTTTTGGTGAAGGAAATTTAATGGATTCGATAATAAATCACAAAAATATGTTTTCTATGACTTTTATAATATTTTCTATTATTTGATACGAAGTTTATCGTTCAAATGCCTATTCTGCTACAGTTGTTCCAAGAGTTCAACTAAGTCAATATTTTTTGATCACTTGAATATTTTTTATTATTTTCAAATAACAATATACATAGGATATCCTTATGTAACTACTGTGCATTTTGAATTCTCTTTATTCGAAAACATACATTCGTGCAGCAACCTTGGGGGTTATTAGCAGAATGACATACACAATACAATAGGTGTGATACATATTAATATCTTCAAGAAATTGGAGTAGTTTCGGTAATTTGTTTTGCACTCCATCATACACTTAACTCCGTTGTTGTTTCTTTCTTATGACTCTAATGGGCATTCTAGAATAATGTGCTTCACAGTTAACATAGCTCTGCAGTTTTTACATCCCGAGGGTGAGTGCAACGGCTACTCAGTTTAGAGAGCACCTCAGGTGTAGATTCTGAGACCAAACTAGAAAAAATTCAGAGAGAAGTATCACCGGTTCTCGGGTAATCCTACTTGAAATTTATTTCAATTAAGGTATTGAAGGAAGTTAATTATTAATCAAGTTACTGAAATTAAATGAAGAAAAATTATGAAAGTTAAGAAAGGTAAGTGGGCGCCACCCTGAATAATACTAGTTTATTTGTTACTCACATCAGCATTATAGCGACAAATCCTGGAATATTGGATGGAAAAATAAACTTTATGAACAACGTTATTAAATTTACAAGATTAAAAAAAACAATAAACAGGAAAAAAAATGACTAGGTTTTCATTGGGTTGTTCTATGTTGAAGAGTTGAAGAAGCGATGAAATATATAGATGTTACTTTCCTGGAGTGATAGAGTCCTGGTTCCAGATAAAGTCCTTGACAGATAGAGTCCTTGTTGAAGTTCCAGGTAAGGTTCTGGTTTCAGGTAAAGTTCTTGTCCCAGGTAACGTTCATGTCCCAGGTAGAATTCCCAGGTAGAGTGACCCAGGTAAAATTACTGTCCCAGGTAAAATGCTAACGAACAATAATAGTATCAGGAACAAATTTATCCAATTTAACAAAATCCAAGATGTCTGAAGTATGAATTTGATATTACAATGTTAAAGAAATCATTTAACAACGTGGTTCATACATCCTGTATTTTAGATAAAAGAAATGATAAAATAAAGCAAATAAAAAAAACAATAAAATCCAATAATTGATCCTATACTGGTAAATACAGACATATTTTAAATATGTATATATTTTAGAAAGGTTTGAAATGTATCCAAAGAAAATATGAAATATTTAAATATGTATATATTTTAAAAAGGTTTGAAATATATTCAAAGAAAATATGAAAGAAATATGAAAGAAAAAAAAAACAAAATCATATCGACATATATTCCTGGCACTGGAACGACATTGCTACATAATAAAAATATGAAAGCGGAAAACTGCTAAAGAAGAATAGTTAACACACATTAAAGCGAAATAACTTACCATTCACATGAATGCACTTTTTAAAGATAAGATAAGATACAGTAAAATTTTGCTTCAATAGCACATGTTCACAGGAAAGAAGAATGAAACCTCTTCGCCACTGTTCGAATACAGGAAATCATATGAAAGATAACAGACTTACGTCTCATGTTCATGTCAAGCTCAGATGATTTGACCAGGAAAGGAATTTACATTTCAATAGTGAATTCTTAATTCACATTTGATTAATAATTGGTAGAAGAAGAGATAAGAACGAGGTCGAAGTGGGAATAACAAATAGCAGTGGATATTTTCACGACAGACTTTGAAATAAAAAAGTTAAATTTCAATAATATTGATTTTTATTTCCAAATTTGTACCGATTGACCAAATTGATATATTGCGCCCGACGGAGGTCAAAGAAGCATTGCGCCCGAAATAAGGATAATTGATTTTTGAAGGGAAGAGCACAATTTTGGTGTTTGCGAGATAGTGTGTTTTTAACTTTGGTTTTGAGACTTATTTTTTTGTATGACGATTTGTATGACGATCCCAGACGGGGAAAAGTAACGGGTCGACCTGAGAACCCCCATCTGGTAAATTTGGGGCGTTTGCAGAGTTGTCACCTTGGAACATAAATGAAGGATTATGCTCTTAGAGCTTCTGGATGAATGGCATCTACCTTTTACTGATGAGACGCAAATAAGCCGAAACCGGTCTGCAAGTGATGTTATTCCTTCTAATCGCAAACAAGAATGGTTGGTTCTATCTTAACAGATATACCAACCCCGTTTACTTCAGAAGTGTAATTCAATGTCTGTTATGGCATATATCCCGAGATGTAGTTGTTGCTATGTAGTGAACGGTCTGTTCTTTGGAAATTAGTTTTCAAATTTTGTAAAGCGTTATAATACACAGTATTGAACCATCATTTTTTTACGTCTATAAATAAAGGTGTTCGATTGTTTTCCAACAGTGATGTCTGGATGTGAGCTCCACATTTATGAAGCTTCTAGGAGTGCTATGGTTTGCCCAGTATAGAGTAGTATTAAGAAATACGTATTGCAAATTTCTTATTTTTATGTACATATGCTGCAGCATGTTCTTCAACAGTTTTCGAGGCATCAGTGAAAATAGGATTGAGATTATTGTTTTTAAATGAAAATATGGGATTGGTAGATGATGTAGGATATTGAGCAAGGGGCTATATTAACCCTTAACTACTATCGAGGGGCCAAATTTGACCCAATCACTTGAACTTTAGTACGCCCCTGGTAGACCGTTTAGCACACGACCTTCAAATTCCATGTATTCTCCCACTTAAGTACATACTTTAGAATGCTTCTTAGTAGTAAACAATCGGTCTGATAGTTCACACATGCTGTTGATTTTGGCTCTGAGTTGACCCCATGATAGTAGTTGCGTTATTATTATTTTATTTTTTATATCAGAATGGCTGATGACTTTGTAAGAACTGGCATAAGTAGGATGACAAGTGACAATGTTTTTGACTTACTCGAATCTGTGGAAGAGCCAACCGAGAATATTGACACTGATAGTGACTGTAATAACAGTGATACTGATAATGAAAGTAAATACTCGGATCACGACAAATATTCAAAAATTAATGTAAGTGACTTAAGCGACGAAAGTGAAACAGCATCTAATAGTGAAACAAATTTTTACTATGGACGCAACAGATATAAATGGGGTGAAAATGCACCATCAGAATTCTCGCAGAGAACATTATTACACACCTTCCTGGTCTACGTGGACCTGCCTTACAAACGTAACCATCCAGTCCACTTGAATCCACTTGAATTCTACAGTATACAAATGAAAAAATTACTGAGCTGAGCGTAAATTATGGGGATACCTGTACATTTGTCTATCATCTAAATGAAGCTGAACTCAGCTTCAGTTTTTTTGGGTCTTTTGTACCTTTCAGGTGTACAAGTCTAATCATGAGAATGTCGATTCACTATTTTCGACAAGTAGGCCAATTTTCCGTGCCACCGTGTCAACAGAACGCTTCTCATTTCTTCTCACAGCAATAAGATTTGACAATTATGAAATAAAAGAGCAAAATAAGGCCAATGGAGATCAACTTGCAGCAGTCTCCTATTTATTCAACGCTTTTATATCCAACAGTATAGCAAACTACACCTGTTCCGAATATGTTACAGTCGACGAGATGCTGGTTGGGTTTAGAGGTAGATGCCCATTTAGAATGTGTATGAAAGCCAAACCAGTCAAGTACGGCATCAAGATCATGTGTTTATGTGACGCAAAGACATTATTTGGTGAATGCTTTCGTATATACAGGTAAAACGAATGACTCTAATCCTAAAAAGCTATCCATACCTACAAGAACAGTATTTGATTTAGTGGAACCAATTACTAATAGTAACCGGAATGTCACGCGTGATAATTGGTTCACCTCATTAGAGCTAATTGATGAACTAAAGAAACTTCGACTTACGTATGTAGGCAGGATGCGTAAAAATAAAAGAGAAATTCCTCCACAATTTCAACCGCATAAAAATTACGAAGTTGATAAGTGTCTATTTGATTTTACTCGAGGTAACACAATCGTATCGTACGTCCCTAAAAAAAAATAAGTGTTATTATGTTGTCGTCCATGAATCATGATCAATCTGTCGATAAGAAACCTGAAATAATACGTTTCTATAATTCGACGAAAGAGGGCGTCGATGCTCTAGACCAAAAATGTGCGCTTTATCGTTCAGGCCGAAGAAGCCAGCGATGGCCGTTAGTAATTTGGTATTCCATAATGGATATTGCAATAGTGAACATTATTTTTCACGCTGCTAATCCTGAAGTTAGAAAAAATCGTTCGGATTTTATCCAAGAGTCTTATGAATGAACATTTAAAAGTAAGACTTTCCATGCCCAAATTGTCCAGAGAATTGCGCTCGAAAATTGCTATTAGGAACTGAAATTCCTCATGAAGATCAGACTAGACGAGAAAGGACGGTTGTAAGACAAATATGCTACTTGTGTCCCAGAGGTAATGATAAACATTCCACATTTTGCTCAAAATGTAATAGAACCATATGCAAAACACATCTACTTCAGAAAGTTACGTGTACTATGTGCCAAGAATACATGATAATACGTTCAAATTATTATTGTTACAATATTCTCACATTAGGCAAATAACATAACTGTTATTTTCTTATATTCTATACTATTATGATTTTCTTTTATAATAGGTTAAGATGTTCCTATAATCAACTACTTTCCAGAGAATAAACCTTTAGTTTCATTTTTTTAAATATTTATTTTGCTCAACTAACGTGTTATGTTTTTGATCATAAAATATTTTATGTCATACTAGTTCATTGTTGTGTTTTTATTGCTTAGTTACCAACTATCTAATGTCGTACTTTATGCCCGTGCGGGCACAAAGAGAAATAATTAAGCTTCTTTAGACTTTTTTGGCAACAGATTTTCAGTTTCTTTCTTTGCTTTTTCAATAATTTCGTCAGGAATTCCAAAATCTTCGTTCATTTTGACTTCTAACTTTGACACATATAAAAATTATTGTGATTTTATGACATTTACGTTTGTCAACATTCACCTAGCAACGATAGTGTCTACTATGATAAAATGGCAATGTTATTAATTCAAACCGGATTTTTTTAAATACTGATTTGTATTGAGATTGGATTGCAATAACGAACTAGTATGACATAAAAGTTTGTATGTACCAAGGGTATAAATAGATCTAAATCTTAATTTTCCTGGAATACAATTTAAGTTTACGAATAATTATTTATCTACTACCACCATTAAAATGAAGCATTTACAAAGTCATATAAATACGTGAAATTACGTTTTATACATACGTCTAAAGCGTCCGAAAAAGAACAATGCTTTTTAAATGGAAGTTTCATCATAACACTCGAAAGTGTGCGAAAAAGTACAATGCTTTTTAAATGGGATAATCATTATAACACTCTTTTTTATTTGTATATTTATTGAGTTACCTTAGATAATTTTGTGTTTTGTTTTCTGTCAAAGGTTCCGTAATTGTAATAATTTTGTACTGTCATTAAGAAGTGTGAAACGTGAATGATCAATAATTGTCAGAATCTGTTAAAAAATGTCAAAAATTGTTAAAAATTGTCAAAAATTGTTAAATATTTCTAAAATTGCTCAAAAATAGTCAATAATTGTCAAAATTTTTGAAGGTTGTCAAAAATGGTCAATAATTATCAGAAACTGTCAAAAATAGTCAAAAATTCTTAAAATTTTGAAAAATTGTTAAAATTTTGAAAAATTGTTAAAATTTTGAAAAAATGGTCAATAATTATAAAAAACGGTCAAAAATTGTTGAAAATTGTCAAAATTTTTGAAAAATGGTCAAAATTTTTGAAAAATGATCAATAATTGTCCGAAACTTTCAAAAATGGTCAATAATTGTTAAAATTTGGAAAAATGGTCAAAAATTGTCAAAATTTTGAAAAAAGGGTTAATAATTATAAAAAACTGTCAAAATTGGTCAATAATTGCTGAAAATTCTCGAAATTTTTGAAAAATTGTCAATAATTGTCAGAACCTGTCATAAATTCTCAAAAATGGTCAATACTTGTTAAAATTAGGAAAAATGGTCTAAAATGGTCAACATTTTTGAAAAATTGAGAAAAATCATCAATAATTGTCAAAACTGTCAAAATTGGTCAATAATTGTCAAAAATGGTCAATAATTATTAAAATTTGAAAAAAATGGTCTAAAATGGTCAAAATTTTTGAAAAATTGTCAAAAATGATCAATAATTGTCAAAACTGTCAAAGTTGGTCAATAATTGTCAAAAATTGTCAAAATTTGAAAAAATGGTCAAAAATAATCAATAATTGTCAAAATTGGTCAATAATTGTTAAAATTTGGAAAAATAGTCTAAAATGGTCAAAATTTTTGAAAAATGATCAATAATTGTCCGAAACTTTCAAAAATGGTCAATAATTGTTAAAATTTTGAAAAATGGTCAAAATTTTGAAAAAAGGGTTAATAATTATAAAAAACTGTCAAAATTGGTCAATAATTGCTGAAAATTCTCGAAATTTTTGAAAAATTGTCAATAATTGTCAGAACCTGTCATAAATTCTCAAAAATGGTCAATAATTGTTAATATTAGGAAAAATGGTCTAAAATGGTCAAAAATTTTGAAAAATTGAGAAAAATCATCAATAATTGTCAAAACTGTCAAAATTGGTCAATAATTGTCAAAAATGGTCAATAATTATTAAAATTTGAAAAAAATGGTCTAAAATGGTCAAAATTTTTGAAAAATTGTCAAAAATGATCAATAATTGTCAAAACTGTCAAAGTTGGTCAATAATTGTCAAACATTGTTAAAATTTGAAAAAATGGTCAATTTTGAAAAAAGGGTTAATAATTATAAAAAACTGTCAAAATTGGTCAATAATTGCTGAAAATTCTCGAAATTTTTGAAAAATTGTCAAAAATAGTCAACAATTGTCAGAACCTGTCATAAACTCTCAAAAACGGTCAATAATTCTTAAAATTAGGAAAAATGGTCTAAAATGGTCAAAATTTTTGAAAAATTGTGAAAAATCATCAATAATTGTCAAAACTGTTAAAATTGGTCAATAATTGTCAAAAATGGTCAATAATTATTAAAATTTGAAAAAAATGGTCTAAAATGGTCAAAATTTTTGAAAAATTGTCAAAAATGATCAATAATTGTCAAAACTGTCAAAGTTGGTCAATAATTGTCAAAAGTTGTTAAAATTTGAAAAAATGGTCAAAAATAATCTATAATTGTCAAAATTGGTCAATAATTGTCAAACATTGTTAAAACTTGAAAAAATGGTCAAAAATAACCAATAATTGTCAAAATTGGTAAATTATTGTCAAAAATGGTCAATAATCGTTAAAATTTCGAAAAATGGTTAAAATTTTTGAAAAATTTTCAAAAATGATCAATAATTGTCAAAGTTGGTCAATAATTATCAAAAATTGTTAAAATTTGAAAAAATGGCCAAAAATAATCAATAATTGTCAAAAATGGTCAATAATTGTTAAAATTTGGAAAAATGGTCAGTAATTGTTAAAATTTGGAAAAATGATCTAAAATGGTCAACATTTTTGAAAAATTGTCAAAAATGATAATTAATTGTCAAAACTGTCAAAATTGGTCAATAATTGTCAAAAATGGTCAAAAATTTTTTAAAACTGGTTAATAATTGTCAAAATTTTTGAAAAATGGTCAAAATTTTCGAAAAATGGTCATTTTATTGTGCATAAGAAGCAAGCTTCTGTCGGCGGTCCGACGACCGCTCACCTTTTTTTTTTGGATTGGTGTAACACTAAAAAAATTAAAAATTAGACGGAAAATGTTCTTATTGCATATTTCTCAGAAAAGTCAATGGAAATCATCAACGTTATGGCCCCATTATTCAATGTTGAAAACTAGCATAAATTTAAATTAGAACATTGATATAAGTTTCATAAACTTATTACCTTCATAAAACGACAATCAGAGAGCCATAAACCAAAAAAATCAAAAATTTTCACAAGGGAACAGATTTTGGATCTTATAAATGGAGCACCAGATAATGAATTTCTTATGATGAAGGTAGGCAATAATTCAAACACAATTATTAAAAAGAGAGGTTATGTAATATATAATTAAGGGAAATTATTGTTAATGTGGTCGTAGATAAAACATTGTATGATACTCATGCGTGAATTACTTTCGCGCACTCGTTGCGAAATAAGGCACTAGCTATGCTCGTGCCTTCCATTTTCGCAACTCGTGCGCAAAAGTTTCACTTCACGCACTTGTATCATAAATTACTATTATTACACATACATTGATAAAAATACAAAAAAACAATAAAAATATTTTCATGTAATTTTGAAGCTTATTGAAATTTGGGTCTTCTATGACCCCACGAGAGTAGTTATGTGATTACAGACCAGAGAGGGCATTTCATACCAGTGTGAAGTGATACATGAAACTTTCCGATATTTAGACCACTATGTAACAGTCTTTCTCTGAAAGAAAGTGCTTTTGAGGGTTTGTTATTGGTTATGGTATTAGTAAATATCGCAGGAATAACTGGATTGTTATGGTTTGAGAATATTCTGGTGGCGTACTTTAGTGATGGGAGCTTCTTGCGTAGTTTCAAGGGTGGCTCTCCTGCATGCTGGTTATGGGACTGGACCTCAACGCTCCTACTATAGCACACGCAACCGTAGTCCAATTTGTTTTGTATTAGAGACCTGAATAGGGTTCCTGTGAAGCGTTTTATTGTATCAAAGGATTTATTCTAATCTAACAGAACCAAACAAAAAGCCCGACCTAAGCCAGTAGCCTTATTCAATAAACTTACCGGGCTACAACGCCAAATTAAAACGTGAGGTCATCGTGAGTTGAAACGTATATGTACGAGCTCCAGTAATGAAATAGGGTGCGATATACGTAACATAAATCCTTGTCGTGTTCATTTAACGATAACACTCGTTTCAATTTAGTTTAGTCCAATTAGTCATAATCCTATGAGTATTCTATTATTCAAAAGTTTTTCAAAAGGTTTGATACGAATTGCTACGGAGAAAGATGCCAAGACAGACAAAATAGAAATTGCATTGTTTATAAATCTTATTAGATGTGACGGAATTGAGGAAAATAATATACTCCAAATAGATGAAATTGACAAATTCCGAAGTGTAACTGAGGGCATTTCAAAACTGTCAATCCAGAAACAATAAGACGTATGAGCGATTTGTCTTTGATAGCAGAAATCAGGGCTTAGACGAGCCTTTTGATAAATTTTTCAGTGAGCTTAGTAAACTAGTTCAGAGTTTTGAGTATTCTGATCAAGAAGAGAGCATTCTTGTGGATCAAATAGTACTGGGAACAAATGATCCAAAGATGCAGGAAAAACTTTAAAATATTTCAGAATTATCATTATTTGTCACAACAGAACTAGGCAGAAAAAGTGAAGCCACAAAAAAATATGCTTTTAACAGACGAGGTATTCAGAATAAAGCTCTTGGAAATATGAGATATGGCATTTTCTGATCACAATCTAGGAAAATCTAGTTAAGGTAGAGAAGAAGCAAGTCTACAGTACAAATTGGTAAGGGTAAGGGTGATGTTGAGACCACCAATAAATCACCTATGATTTAGCCAGCAATTGCTGGAAAAAGAGAGGTGTCTAAATTGGGTAGTTATTATTATAAAAACCAGTGAAATTTGTAACGGTAAGAGTGTGCTTTTAGTTAAGCGCCAATTTGTAACAGTAAATGTTGCTTTTAGTTGGGCGCCAATTTGTAACGGTAAATGTCTGTACCCCACAAAGGGCACCAGCTCGAAGGGCTCCGGCTAGAGACTCCTCTCAAGGGTGATTCGACCCCAAGTTCATGTCACACAAGGATAACAGAAGGGTTGTAAAAGTTGAGGGCGCCACTACCTTTTTAACGATAAAAACTACAAAAAACTAAGGCGGAAAAGGTAGAAACGCCTTGCAAAATTTAAATAAGTTCATAATAAAAAAGTTACTAAAAATCACCCCGGGCAATATCTCCCTCAACTTTTATAGTTGAGGATTTAAAAAAATGAAAGATACGAGTTAAAACAAATTTATTCTGCCACAGGAAATGAACAACGGAATTTAATAGAGGAATTTGTACTTTTATAGGTACTTAGCTTAGATTAAGTGGTTTCCTGGAGAAGAAGTCAGGTCTTGATCTGAACTGATGTGTTCTGTTCTAGGGCGGTATTTTGGGGTTCTATCCTTGGCTTTATATCCTCGGGTTGTATTCTTGGGTTATATCCTAGCCTAGGCTTATATTCTTGGGTTTATATTCTCGGCGTTATATTCTAGCCTAGGGTTATATCCTAGCCTAGGGGCTGTGCTTACCTTGAAGTACAGGTGGATCAGGGATATGTAGGAACTTGAATGTAATGGCACATTATGTTGGTCAGCTTTTCAGGTTAAAGAAAAGGAAGGCAGTTATTTGAAAGTCAAAAAATTTATTTAATCTACTGAAAGCTTTCAAACATTATATGTTCCATGTTAAAACAGTAAAAATAGCAATTATCGGCTAAATTAAAAAAATATACTAATGATCCGAAAGAAACTAATCATAGCAAAAAGTTATTTATTTAGTTATATGAAAAAATATCGTGCTTAGGAAATATATGGAACCGGCACTGGCGTTACGAAAGAATATTTTATAGGTTAATAGTGATTTATAAAAATGTTATTTTATAATTAAAAGAGTTATTTCGCAACTGAAAAAGCTTGAAAATGTTTGTATAATAGTAAAACAGTGAATTATAAAAGAATATTTGGCTTAAAACTACCATATTAGTATAAAAGAACAGTTTATGACCACGTGTTGAATTTAATTTCGTCTATCTCTGTAAAAAAATAAAGAATGCATACGAAAATTATATCAGACAGTACTTTAGAAGAAGCTTATCAATTATAAATTATGATTTTGAACTTACCACAGCAAAATTCATAAGATAGGTACTTAAGATATGAAAGATAGGCGGTCGATAACAGAAAGGGGTGTTTCACTTGGCGTTGTGCAAAAAATGGAAGCGTCCGTTGGCAGACGTCAATTGTCTAACGGCCAGGGTTGAAGAGTTTGGGATCACAGAACTATAATTGGAAGTGGCTAGTGACGACGAGCGCTAATTAAAAGGATTTATTCTGTAAAATCGAAACAGGTCGATAGACATGTTACAAATTATTAAAATATGTTATGAACAAGTTTCAAGTTTATTTTTATGATTGTAAGTGTTCACAGTTTAGTTAAGTTGCTATTGCTTACATTTTGTTGCGTCATTTTCTTCGCATTTTTCAAAGGAAATTTAAAGGGTGAGGTGTAGTATCGGGTCAGTTATGACTGATCTGATCATTGCATTGTGTTAATAGCTGCTAGAAATAATAGAAAGTTATTAAAACATGATTCAGTTTCATAACAAGGAGTGAATATCACTTCTACAATGTCTCGAATCTTATACTAATGTCTTATGATAATTGTGTTTTCGATTTGAACACACTGCCACCTAGTTTTAGTCCGTATTTCCGGAGAAGTTTAATGACTCATATACTGATATTTTATTTTTCATAAATGAGCAAGGATTGAGATTAGATTGTGACTTGTGATTTTGGTAAAAGCTTTTTCCGCCTACCTAACCGGAAAACCAATAACATGGACACCAAAAATAGGGCGGAAAGCCACGATTTTGTAGTCTTTCACCATCTGTCACTTTGACGTTTCACCTACATTTTTGTTGAACGTCAGTGTGAATTAAAGTTTTTGGTTATATTTTCCTCTTTTTGTTCATTCGGTAGGCGAAAGAAAGTTGTGTGTCACAACTGTCACACGTGCAGAAAACGCTTTAGCAGCCCTAGATTTATGGGCGCATAAAAGTATCGAAATGGATAATTGTTGGAAACAAATTAGACTAGATATCCTCCCTAGATTCACTCATTGACAATTAGCATTTTTGCTGATATAACTCACGCACTAGGACTGGAAATATTGTTCCATAAAAGTTTTAAGTCAAGTACAAAAGTCAAAACACCAGTTACTCGCACTAGGAATACTCTAGATCTACATGTTTATGCAATACACTTTTTCTTCTGATAACCAAACACACTTTCAACGAATGAGCTGTTCATCAAAATGCTTGAAAAGGTAGATTACGAGTGACAAGTGTGGAAATCGTAGCTTGAGGGGAGTGATCTTTTGAAAAATCTACACTCAAAAAGCGGTTTGTAGCTATCCACTCATAACCCAGTTACTTTCATGAGCTGTTTCAAGATGGAATAATATTTCAAGAACCTCTTTGGATTATAAGATGAACCAGCTCAAATCACAATTCCTCAAGTCCTCCACTGTTGTGTTTATGTACTGATTGCTTTTCAATCATTAAAATTTGATAATAAACATACCTCATGTTACGATAATGTCAAGCGCTGAGCTTCAAATATTCAAGTATATGAAGTACTAGATATTGGAATATTGGAATATTCCGGAGAGCTATCGATTTTATAAATCAGAAGACTGGAAGTATAATTGTTAGTTCAACGCAATGGGCCAATATGGACATGGATGTCGCGTCGTATTTTATAAGAAAGTTTCTATCGGTTGAATTGATTGGAGTTTGGTATTTCACGGTTGATTGATGAATGGGTTCACTACAACAAGTCTTAGGATACTTTTTCTGCTCTGAGCTGCACTGTTTTTGTGGAGGAACTGTTTCCTCATATCTGGCTTGATATCTTTATTGAAAAAATTCTCCAGTCCTAGAAGTTTATACCCTAGTTTGTCAGTGCTTGGAAGATGATTTTTAAGGCTGTTTACTCTCCCTCCATACAGAACTGACAAATTGGTTCATCCCCGTTAATCCTATAATATGGATGTGCTTTCTTAGTGTGCAGCGACCGGTGAGTCATCCAGTCACTTCCTTTATTAGACTCCTACTTTGAAATTCCATTGGTCAGCGACTCTTTTTTGAGCAGGAATTTGCTGTGTGCCTGTTTACTGATGTAAAGTTTAAGTCTATTGAGATAATTTTTTTTTCACTCATTCAATAGATACACTGCTTCACGGGAAAAACCCGAATACAGAGCAGGGAAAACGAAATATTCAAAACAAAGGTATACAAAAATTAAACATCCCCAGTAAATTTGGGCAGTCAATAATATTATTTATAATCTTATATCCTCCAAAATAATCACGTCTATGTTCCAATTTCACTAAACTATGCCATGATTGTATCCATAAGTTTGTTAAATGAAAGAGCAGGGTCAAATGTAACACCAAGATCAGTAAAGATTTCAGGTCGTTGAATGGGAATGTTTTTTATACAATACATAAACTTAAGCAAATCAGTCTTAAGGTCAAAGGACATGACGTTGCATTTGGTTGGATAAAGTGGAAGATTGTTGCGTTCACACCATAGAACAACTGCATTCAAATTCGCAGATATATTTTCACAGTCCTCCATAGATATCACGCAACTGTATAGTTTTGAGTCATTTGCATATTAAAGAAAATATATATTGATGACTCTAGAAATATCATTTATAAAAATAATAAACAATAGGGGTCCCAAGATAGAACCTTGCGGAACGCCTGACGAGGTCTTATATTCAGCAGACTTAAATCCATTAATGTGAACAAACTGCATTTGATTTGAAATGTATGAATGGAAGAGCACTATTAGCGAATCAGATGAAGCAAATGCTTTTAGTATACTAAGAAGAACACCATGATCAAGTCTATCAAATTCTTTCGAAAAATCCATGTTGGTTACATCCTTTTGGAGACTTCTATCAATAGTGCTGTGTTATTGTAAACAAATTGGTAGTTGTCACACGGCCTTTTTTGAATCCGTGCCGATTAATTGTGATCTTGCTCTAATGAAATTTCAAATACTTTTGAGAAGTTGCAGATTATAGAAATTGGACTATAATTTGATACATCAGCCTTATCTTCTTTCTTGAACACTGTACAAACTTTTGATGTCTTCCAAATAGCTTGAATTATCGATGTTTCTAGACAAATATTGAACGGCATAGACATCGGTCGTGCAAGAATAGCAGCACAGTAGAAATGCTGGAAAACTGTCTGGTCCAGTGGTCATTTGTGGTTTGGAAGTTTTTAATGCCTCATTTATGTCCTTTTCACATACATTGCTTAAGTTTTCCACAAACGTGGTTGAGGTAGTATACTATTGACAGAAAAAATTTGCAAAAGCACTAAGAATATTGAAAGGGTTATCCAAAACTTGACCTTGATAAGACATGACCTATGCCATTTTTGAAGAATTGCGTTTGTTGTATATAAAAAAAATTATTAATTAGTAGATATTTCATCTTCGGATTTGTTTGCAAATTTTTTGTATGACAAATTAATATCGCGTCTTATTTAAGCCCTGATACGTTTAAATTTAATTTGTTTTTTTCCAAATAGATGCTTTGATTTTTATTCTTTCGATAATGCTATTGTTAAACCAAAGAGGATAGATGTTTTTTGACTGAGTCGAATACTTGGAACATCAACGATCTAAAATATACTTTTTGCAGTTTTTGATGAACCAAATTTAAGGGCTAAGAATACAAACGGACCAATAACCAATTTGCCAGTTTGTCAAAAGATAGGCTCAAAGTTCACGGTTTGCTGTAAATCGACATTTTAGAATTTTATTGATATTTTGGTTTTATTAATCAGGTGAATATATTATTTTCTCAGTATAATAGATATTAAAAACAAAAAATTACTGAATCCTTTTTGTAGTATGTGCTTTACCAGAATACAAATAGATCAAGTTAATATATTGCATAAAAACAACTCAAAATGCTATTGTAATATACTTCTTTCAAATAAAAACGCTTTTTATTAGAAAAGTTGTATTAAAAACAATATTCTGGAGAGAATGGAATATACAAATATGTATGTCCCAGAATAATAATAGCAACGCTTCACTCCATATCACTTTCGGCACTGAGGTAAGGAAGTTCATCGGGGCATGTCTCTTCCTATTTACATGATGATGGTGGACCACCATCTATCTGAATATTTCTAAAAAAATCATGATAAGGCTCTTCTGGAATATACTTGAGCAACCTTATCAAGTCGTCATATTTAGATTTTTTAATTTTGTGGCAATTTAGATAAAGCAGTTCCAGTTTTTGGTTTTGCAATGATGTTCTTTTTCTACCTTTTCCTTTAAAACCTAAGTCTAATGTGTAAAATGGCCCATCTAAATTGCAAACATGTTGGTACTGTATTTTCATAGGTTCACTCTTCGTAACCCACAAAGTTCTGATAGCATGCCAATTGACTGCTCCACCACCAACGTCTTTCTTCCGGTGCATTAAACAAGCATCAACAACTTTTCCAAAATTTTGCATGTCTTTTCCTTCCATCGACACAGCAATGAAGCGAGGTTGTTTTTACTCCAGCCTTCTGGAGAATATACAGGAGAAGTTTTAGGTTTTCCTTTTTCTACTACCCCAAAATCGGTAACACAGGGAAGCATACTATGTCCACTTACCATGAATCTCAAAGTGAATTTGGCAATAGGTGTGTTAGATGTAACATAGGAGAGAAAAGCAACCATTTTTATATTGCGTTTTTGGCCACCGCAGGCATCGCTATAAGCCATAATTTCTTTGATGTAATTAAGTACATGCTTCCACAGGCAAGAGGCAATTTTATCGGGACTTCTAAATGCTACGCTCTTATCCCACATATACATTGTAGCTTTTATTATCTTTGCTTGTATTATTGGTTTCCCTTCCGTTAGTGACATGGTCTATTAGTATATTAATTAAACTTGTTTAAACGTATCCAGAGATGTACAAAACTCAAAATACAAAAATTTGGACTAGGACTGTTTGTATTCTCAGCCCTCCAATTCTAGTTTTGGACCATCAAACACCGTTTCAGATAATTTTTTTACTAGGTTATCTACCGTTTCCTCTCATACAAATACCTTTGTGACCCGAGACCTACTCACTCTATTGTGGTTTCCAATGCTTAAGATTTTTTGTAGGCAGTCCACAACCATACCAGATCTGAGTAGTATTTCAGTAATGCACTACTGCTGGAGATATATTTTGTCCCATTTTCGATATTCATTTGCGGACATGTGGCCATAACGTAGATTTCCTCCTAGAGTACATATGCGAACATCCCCAAAAAAGGTAATCACAAGTGCCAAAATTGGATATTGATTAATGAAAAGGAAAACACCTTATATTGAATGAGTATTCTATTTATCTCCAAGCTTTGAAAGGAATTTCCATGACGAGCTTTAGATTTGGAAAACGGTAAAGATCTGCAAAAATGTGTTTTCTTTTTAAGACTCGACAATACTTATGGGATTTAGCTGGCACCTTAATCTTTGCGTCGAGAGAATCTGTCGTTTAAAGTGATTTAATTACTTTACGAGATTGCCTTCGCCTTTTTAGACGGCTTGAAGAGTCCATTAAAGTAATAATTCAAAGCAATTTCACTAGCGTGAAGAGCTCTATTTAAATACATTAGTCTTTATGTATTACTTGAACAGAAATTTTCATATACAGAAAATATATGACTATCTTTATCTCTATCTTCAAATATCTGTATAAATTTCCAGATATTACTTTTGAAATCAACATTTTTCATTTTATTTAGAGCGAAAATCAATTTTTGAAAAATAGGATTTTCAGCTAAATTATATTCTGCGATGGAGTATTTCAACTACAAATTTATTAAAAGTTGACTGACATGAAAAGTGGTTTGAATTTTTATGAATAAATGTTTTCTTTACAGAGGATACATTACACAACACAGATTGAATAAAACTATCATAGCAATTATATCAACAAGTTGTATCATCTGTAGGTTCCTTGATGTATACTGTCGTCAGAAGCAAACAAGAGCGCTGGGTGGGCGTGTCCATGTCGCTGAAGTTGTATTTTTGTAGTAACAATTAGGATATTGTGATATGCGGTTTGTGGTGAGTGGGTCTATAAGGCCCTCCATTGCGACTCGCAAGAGTCTATTGTGGCTCATACCTATTCAGATTCCACCAAACAAATTCAACTTCTTAACAAAGCCGATTAGTTTGTTTGGTGACTGATATTGCAGGTCCGAGGGTGAGAGAGAGACCCTGCAGAACATCAGATACCTGATTCGACCCGCGGAGGGCCAGGCACAAATTATATGCTCTGCTGTTTCATCATCTTACAAACATTTGTTTGGAGACATTCTTCGAAGGAGGTATAGAAGCCTTTGAATAAACCAATCCTGGTATATTATGCCAGAAGTCTAAAGCTCTTCTGGCTGTCCAGGTATTTAGTTTTTGTTTGGCAAAGCTTATTGCGATGCCAATTGAAGGTTCCGGTCTTATAAAAACGCGTGTGGCACCCTCCCTTGCAAGAGAATCCGCCTTCTCATTGCCATCCATGACAGAATGGCCAGGGATTTTTTGGAAAATAGTGTTATGGCTGATTTGGCTCGATTTTTTCCAAATCAAAGTAATAGACAATTACAATTACATTTTAACGTAGACATTTCATTATTCGAAACTTTCGAGCAATAAAGTTTATTTACAATAAAAAGACGATAACGTCCTCTTTAGTTACTTTCCTGTTTCTCCAAATTAATATAAATTTACCAATCGTAAATACAATTATACCTACTCAATGAACTATTTACAGCTTTCGAGTTGGCAAAACTTCAACTGGAAAAATTCAGCTGTTTTGACAATTGAGGTTAGGTTAAGTCTGTCATTCATTGTTTATTGACATTCGTTCATCGTCTTAGTATTTACAAGTTTTTCTGATGCTCCTGAACTCATTGTTTCTTCAAGATTAGAAAAATACAGTTATTTCCATAACTGATTAATTAGGCAAATCTGCAGTGTGTAGTTAAACACATCAAAATGCTCCAGCAGTGGAACAGTAACTGCCAAGAGATGGTTACATCTTTGATGAGATATTTTGAGTGAGAATGCTACAATGGAGCCCGCTTACTGCTGCAAGAGGCGTGAGAATTATTATCAATACGAATGTTATATATTCAGATTTTTAATGTTGAATGTTTTTAATGATAGGTTAAGATGATGAAACTTGTGATATCTTTTCATAAATCCGATTATTTATATTTGAGAAAGTTGCAGAAGCTTTGCCACTAAGCAGTACGAACATCAATCTTTAAATAGCAACACTTAATGAAGCTGAATGAACCCGCCACAGTATTTGTAGAAAATGCAAGTTATCAAAAAACGATGGTCACTGTTTTTTGTATTTTATCCACACTTTTCACATAAATGTTGATATGGTTATTTGAATTGTATTGTAGAGCTATATCAATTCCATATCTTATTATAAATCAAATTTTATTTATTTTATTATTTTGGTCTTAATATTTATCCTCATTTATATCAATCTAGCTCAGTCGGAAATTATTAAAATATTTATTTTATTCTTTTATTACTTTTTTTTTATTATGCTTATTATGAGACTCTTTATTATATTATTTGAATATTATTTTGTAAATTTATTCAAACTATCTCAGGATATTATATTTTTATTTGTGAGTTCAAATTTTTGTGTAGCATACTTTGTCCTTTGACCTTCAACAAGTTCCAACGTTGACAGCCTGTGTTGATTGTAAACTATATCATAGATACAAAAACAAACACATTCAATCTTAAATGAATGTTCAACAAATGAAACGTTTGGTTTAACTTTGCTTACTTGCTTAATTAACTTCAAAAATTTTCAAAAATCATTGACACTATTTATTTCTCATCTAAAATTCATTCACTCTCTCATTCACAACAAAATTAAGATTATACTTATCAGGTTCTATGGTTTTATATTCCTATGGTTTTTGAAAAACTACAGAAAAGATGATTAATTTTATATGTGAAGAAATGACATTCGACAACGTTCTACAATAAAATGGAGTCAATGATGGTTAATACCTTTTTGATTATTTTGAAAAATTTTATCAGTAAGTATAATCTTATGTAATACTTTTTAAATTTGAACAATTTAAATTTTATACATCAATAAATACAAAATTTAATTATATAGATAAATGATTGTCTTTCGTAATTAAAGTATTCATTTCCTTTCTTCTCTTGAAGGTCACACTGAATTCGATGTTCGTGGCCCTGGATCAAAATTCTGAGTTACTTGGAAAGTTTTTTTCTAGAAGTGTGAAATTTTCATCGTAAATAGAACATAACGATATCCCAAATGACAATCTTTTGCTGCAACAAGATGGTGCTGATGCGGTGCCGAATATTGAAAGGTTCCATTTGGCGCCATGGAACTAGCTAGGATGAAGCAAAAGAAGAAGTCCAAATCCCACCTGTCGTTGGTTCAAACCCCAAGAAAAGATATAATTTTTGCCCGCGATCAAAAAATAGGTCAAGTGGATTATGTGTATAGTTTGTCATGAACATATGTGTCAAGGTCACCAAAAAAATATTTGCTCTGATTACTCGATTTTATTTATTTTTTATTCAATTTCCATAAAAAAATATATTGTTTAAAAAATATTTGGAGTCCATTTTCCCTCCTAAAAAATGAGCCTCTAAAATACCTGTTCTGCACATTGGCGATAAAAGGCGTCACGCGACTACTCACGTCAGTGCAAGGACACGACTACTTAAAGGTTAAGGACTATATTGTTAGGATGGGAAGTTACATTATCTAAAAACAACAGTATATTTCTCTTTTGCTTTCCCATTTTCTTGTCAAACTTATGTAACTATGAACTCATTATGTTTTCGTTCATCCAAGCTTTTTTACTAGATGTCCATTTCCAAGGTAACTTATTGATATGTTCTCCTTTGGAACATATTTTTTTACTTTACCTATTACTAAAGGTTCTTTTTTTACCAGCCATATTAGTACAAAATAAAATTGTTAATCGGTCTTTAATAGCTTTTCTTCCAGCACAGTTGTCATTTTTTAGAAAAAATGTTTTTGTAGGTTATGCTCTATAAAATATTTCCGTTTCTTCAGTATTGTAAACATCTTCTACAGAATAGTCTTACAAGATTTTATTTAATTTGATTTTCCAGTTTTCAACCTCTTGTGAATTGATATATGCAGACTCGCCATAAACAGACTTAAACGTGATATTTTGTCTCTCGCGAAATTTTTCCAACCATCCATTTGATGCTTTGACAGTGTCCCACTTCAATTATTTTGTAGCTGCTAGTGCCTATTCTTTTCGTACTTTGGAAAACCGCTCAAAAACAATCGGATGTGTAGAATAGCTGAATTATACACACCTACGACAACTAATAAAACTATTTATAATCAGTAACAGTGTTTCATTTGAACTGAAGCAATTTTGGAAGTACCTGAGTAGTACGGATGTCAACATAACACCTAATTGGGCATTACAAACCCAATAAGCGAGTTTAATCCCTTTATGATGAGGGTAGTCCTAGAATGGGTGACGGTGGTTCGTTTAATCCCCTCCGTGTACCATAAAGTAAAACTACTAAGTACTAAGCCTCGATGGTCGATGAATTAGTTATAGAACACAATGCGAGCTAGATCCCTTTGTGTTCGGTGATTGATTGAATAATTATTTAACTAATAAATGAAGTTAATAAAGACACTCACCGATATTTTCTTTGTTACAGGTAAGCCCGACTATGCGCACATGGTAGAGCCTCGACCAATCCACTATGAGCATCTCAATTAAGTAGAAGATTTGTTTCAAATAATATTAGTATATCATTTGGTTCTTATGTCTATTTCTCTCTTCCATTAATTGCCCCCCCCCCTTTCTTCTAAAATCTACGTTACAAGTTATTTCGAGTTATGACAAAAAAGGAAAACAATTTTTCACAAACTTTACAACGATTTAAAAAAATCAGTTCCGTTTAAAAAGTAGTGAATAGTCATTTTGAATGTCCAATCATGTATCTAATGATGACGTCATGCATATTTTATCAAGTTATACTATTTCGAGTAGATATACTAAGACTTAGCTAATATTAAATATACGCGGAATGTTTCGAAGGATACTATGAGTGTTTTTGTCATGATCCTTGAGTAGCCTGTTTCCTGTAAATATTCAAAAATAACCCACTAGAGGACGCACTAGTGGGGGTACATATGTTTTGATTTTCTATTCGACAGCAACGTTAAACATATCCGATAAGAATTCCTACTTTCGGCCATTGGCAGGGAAAAAAATGCATTTTTGAAAACCACGAAAAAGTAAGAAGCTTATTGGGTACGTTTAGCGTTACTGTCAAATGGAAAATCAAAACATCTGTACCCCCACTAGTACGACCTCTAGTGGATTATTTTCAAATCTTTAGAGCAAACAGGCTAATTAGGTAGATTTTGTAAAATTTAGCAAAATTCAATTACAACCTCTAACGGTAGACCTACAAGTATGTAAATATTTTCCAGGTTTTTCTTTAAGCCATTTGTGTTATAATTTTTTCCCAATGCTGTACTATATTCGGATCCTAAAAAATGACCGACGGCTGTTCTTATTTGCCCACCTAGTACATAATTTCACGTTATGCATTTATCGTAAGGGACCGTTTTAGAAAAATGAAAATTAATCTTGTTGTCCAATTGTCCATTAACGTTATACGTCAAATTACGGTTATGCCAATTATCATTGTTAAACTAAGTAAGAGGAAACGTGGACTGTATCGATAATAGATTAAATTAGTTACCCATAATGATTGGTACGTGACCTGTAACCAGATCAGTTTGCTGAAACCTCAGTACATTGTTTATCACTTCCAATAGAAAATTAATTTGGACCAAATGTTCACAGGATTTATCGAATTTCAGAGCAAGCAAAGATTCACGATTTTGTTAGAGTAAAAAATAAAAATCCTTTGTGAAACGAAAGTTGAAAGTTTTTGACTAATTTTTCGATGGTCTGTTCAAATATTAATTAATTTATTCATATATTTGGGTTGTGCTCATCAGCCCAGGCACTTGAACTGAATCTTTGTACCATTTCTGCACTATTTTGATTCAGTGACTCTTTCGTACTATTGAACGTTGAATATATTTTTTCGTTCACATTTTAAAACTATTAAGTTTGATAGAGGCACTATAAAAAAATTCTCACAGTATGAGTTAGCTAAGAAATATATAATTGTTTTCAATATAAATTTCAAGTGTCTTATGATTTTTCAGTTGGATGAAAATGTATAATGTCTATGCCTTATTGAAAACTAGATATTACATTTTTTTCTTTACATATTTTAAATGAAACTCTTGCTTGGATCGTAAATCGTCAGTAATATTACTTTCGTCCTGGAAGTAATTTCTCTTATAATATAGTAAAACAATCCTTTACTGTGAAGATGGATTTTTAGTACCTACAGGGAAACTTCACCCCAATATGTTGCTCTAAGTTCTTTAAGAGTTTATACGTAAAAGTTATTGTTGAAGTTTGAAAGTTTGTGAGCATTATAAAGAGATATTCAGATGGTTTTATGTGGTAGCTACTTTATATTCAAAAATTTTGATGTTTTGTAAGTTGATCTCATAAGAATGTAATCATTTTCTGAAGAAATGTTTATAAAACCAATACATCCGCATACACATTTTGCATAATGGTATTTCAATATCATGCTGCAAATTTTTGGTTATAAAAATACTTTAAGTATAAACAGCGATTTTATGTAAATGCAAAGTATCCCTCTTTTAAATATTGATATGTTGAATATTCTCATATTATGAAGCAGTGTATACTGAATCTTATTTGAAATCAGGATACGTCGGTAACCTGGCATATGTCATATTACCTAAATTTTACAGGAGACAAACAAAATCCAATAAATCTCTTAATTTGTTGTTTTTGAATTATTTTCTACTCATAGATAAGTGTGCTGAATTTTATTGTGATGCCTTTTGGTCCAATATAATAATAAATATTTAGAATAAGAATTGAATTCACTTGATCTTATTCCAACAAAACGTTCGAACATTTCATTATTATATAAATATAAATTAAAAAGGTTATTGAATAGAAAGTCAAGTTCAAGCGTGAAGTAAGGCAAAACAGTAATATGTTTTTTCGTTTTATTTGAACTTGACTGGTTATATAAATATGCATTCAATATTTACTATAGGAGAAGTTGATTTAGAATAAGTCATGAAGAACATTCTAGATAGTCGAATGGTCAGAGATCAGTAATCTTTAACCATTAAATATAAGTGTGCTATTCGGCTAGGTACTTATGTATATCATTAGCCTCAGTAAGTGATGTAATGTATTATAGTAGATAAATCAAACATATCCTAGTGCTAGAAGTAGTTGTTTCATTCCCTTGAGATGATCCTCCAAGTGACCCGCAACACCACCGATTCAGAGGCCTTTCCACACCCCTAGTCTACCAACGTATCCATTGGAAACGCATCCATTACATGGCGATCCTGCCATGCCTTTCATCCATTACATTATTTTTTTATGTAATTCTTAACAATGTTTTGCCCTTATTTTTTGAAATTAGATAGGAGATGTTGTTTGAAATGTAATGGCTTATAGGAGAATTTCGCCCAGATATTTGCCCAGTTGCAACTAAGTTAAAAACAATACTGGTAGACATTTTTTCTACCAGTTTCAGTTAACTGCAGCGCAATAAAAGTTAGGCGGACTTTTCATGAATTCGTAATTCAATATTTAACACGACAATCATTTGTCAACTTTTCTGGCAGTATTTTATGGCAATTGACAGGGCCAGCTACAAAAAAAATTCGTATCGTCTTACCATCTGATGACCAATGCATTAAAAGTTAGCTTAATCCTATTTACAGTTACATAAAAAATATATTTTTAAGTTAAAAAAACATTAATATTTAAAAAAAATGGAACAAAATATAAACGTATTTGAATCTCAAAACGAAAACTGGTTATCATTAACGAATAACAAAACACACATTTATTAAACATGCAAAATACTGTCATAAAATGCACGGGTATCCTTTGGAAGAACAGATCAGTTCCTGTAGGTGTTGCCATTTTTCAGTTTTAATTTTAGGTGGACCAGAAAACAAGGGTGGGTAATTTAAAACTACTGGAATCGTTTTTGGCCCTATAGGAATTTGGATGAAATCATCATTAAAATTTAGTTTAACTTCAATTGTTCCATTTGGATCATATTTAATGCATTTTATGTCAGTTATAACAGGAACCGATCCTGTATTTCTAGTATGGAGGTGTTTCCTTAGTTGACAGTGGCCAGACAGAAATCCTACTGTCGAGCGTAGGTTTTTCCTGGTAATCGCCAAATATTTTTTCCGCGCCAGCTTCCCAGGGTCGCCGAAGGTGATCCTGGGAAGACTGCATCCTTTGATTCCATCCCATCTCCTTAGGGATTGAGTATGAGTGTAACGCTTGGCTAGTTCCGCAATTGTCGAAGTCGTCAGGCTGTAGGTGTCACTGGGTCCTAACATTTTTAGTCCAGCCACTTCCCTGGCTAAAGAATTGGCAATGCGATTACCTTCACTTCTGTCGTGCCCTTTAACCCAACTCAGGATAATATTGTTATCCACCGAGGCGCTAGCTAAATGTTGGTGGCACTCTAATACTAGTCCTGATGTAATACGTTCTCTGTTCAAGGCTAATAGGGCTTGTCTGCTGTCAGTGCAGATTGTTATGCTTTTGCCAAAAATTCCTTTTCTGGTTAGTTCTTTTGTGGCAATTGAGATACCAGCCAGTTCTGTTTGAACCACGCTGGTATTTTTTCCCATTCCCCACTTAATTATTAGGCTAAGTGATCTAGAGTAAACTCCACATCCTGAGCCTTCTTTGGTTTTTGAGCCGTCTGTATATATGCGTATTGCATTTGCAGCATGTGACTCTGTGTTCTGTTTTATTCGTATTTTGTAGGGTTTATTAAACACAAACTTGGGCTCAATTACATCATTGGCCGCCTGCAGCAGAGGTAGCACAGTAAGCGCTTCTCGCCATAGGCTTAGCCTCAATAGACCCACTCCCACTTCGGGGCTCCTGTGGCTCCTGTGACGTTTAAACAAGCCATTCGCTGTATTTGATATAATTTTTGGATGGCCGCCGCTTGTAGAACCTTCGGTCCCCATGCAATGGCTCCGTACGTTAGTATAGGTCTTATGATTGCTGTGTAGATCTAGGTGATCACTCGGGGGGAAAGACCCCATGTGCCTCCCACTGTCCTCCGACATTGCTCATAAGCCACATATGCTCTTTTTGCTCTGATCTGTAGGTGAGCGTTCCATGTTAGCTTCCTGTCGAGGGTAATACCAAGGTATTTCACCTCTTCAGAGAAGTTTAATTTGCTATTGAAGATTTCGGGGGGTTTTAAGCCCGATAATCTTCTTTTCCTGGTGAAAAGGACCATTTCAGTCTTCTTGGGATTTATCGACAGTGAGAGTTGCTTACACCATGTTTCTATTAGTTTGAGCCCATCCTTCGCTCTATCGCACAGACACTAATTTTCCGGTTTGCAAGATAACTATGTCATCTGCGTATGCGATTGTGTAGAATCCATTATTGTTGAGGTGATTAATCAGGGTATCCAGGACTATGTTCCAAAGAAGGGGTGATAAGACCCCTCCCTGTGGACATCCCATCATGACCAGTCCTCTCACTATGATGTCTCCTACATTGATACTCATTTTCCTACTAGAGAGCAGTTTGAGTATCCATTCTCCCACTACCAGGGGTACATTCCTGGAGTTAAGTTGCTGGGTAATTATTGGGAAGGTTGTTTTATGAAACGCTCCCTCAATGTCTATGAATATACCCAGGGTGGATTCTTTATTGTCCAATGATATTTCGATTCTGCCAACCACTTGGTGGAGGGCCGAATCAGTGGACCTTCCCGGAGTATATGCATGCTGAATTGGATTAAGTGGGTTGTGGACTAGCAATTTATCTCTTATATACCTCTTACATAGCCTCTCTATTGTTTTTGAAAAGAATGATGTGAGGCTAATAGGTCTGAATGCTTTTGGTAAGGTGTAGTCCATCGTTCCTGGTTTGGGTATAAATACCACTCGAACTTCTTTCCACTTTCTGGGAACATTCCTTAGATCTAAAGAGGCTCTGAATATTCCAACCAGGTGCGGCATGAGGATATCCATTTCCCACTGAACTAGGGCTGGTCTTATACCGTCAGGTCCTGGTGACTTGAAAAGGGAGAAGCCCGAAATGGCCTACCTTATCTTGTCCCCATCAATTACTGCACTAGCAAACTGCCAGTCGTATTGTGAGGGTGTTGTTGGCACTTCCACCCAGTTTGTCATTCCAGGAAAGACAGATCCTGGGAAGTGAGTTTTCAAAAGAAGCTCAGCGCTCTCTTGGAGGTTAGCGGCTTTGTCGCCATTTTCCCTAGTCAGGATGCCGATACTCTTATGGTGGTCGTTTGAGAGTGTCTTCTGTAGCCTAGAAACTTGTGGGAAATCTTTGACTACCTCACAGTAGGCTCTCCAGGCTCCAGGCTGTTTTTGTCTACAGACTTTTTTGAACTCTTTGAGGTTGGCTTGGTATACTCCCCAGTCATCTTTTAGTTTTGTTCGATTTGCCTTGTTAAATGTCGTTCTTGCTGTCTTTCTAAGGTGTTCCAGTTCAGGGCACCACCAAGCCTCTTATCTGTATATGCCTAACCAAAGGAAAAAGTTGGCAAGAAAGACGAACGAGTGCTTTTACTTGCAATTGATTTTGGACAAACTTCACCCCGCCTCTTTGCGAGAAAAACTTTTTTATCCCATTATCAAAACTGCCACGTTCAACTTTATTTTCTGCAAAAACGCGGTATTTGATAAGTGAGAGACAGTGACTCATGTACTTTATTGCCCATCTAACGTTAGAATACTAAAATACCCTTGTCATAATTTTTTTAAATATTACATATTATATTATCGCTTCCTGTTTAATTGCGTTTTTCGAGATAGCACGTTTATCTTGCGAAGAGGCGACTTATTCATGCGTTAAAAACGGTAGTAACATTAAATTAACTGTCACTATAACTACTGTATGCATAACGTATATTATGCAATAACACAAAACATAGAGGAAAATACATTATTCACTCATATTCACCCTGCAGGCCACAAATAGATGAAATACACTTCTGATCAGTTGACATTTATTTGAGCAAATAGATCAACATGTACATCCTCAAACAAAACCAATACAGTATTAGTTTAAGAGTCATGAAATGATAGATTCGATAGTGTTGGTGTACCGGCCAAATACTGTTAACCATTAATGTTAAAAACGAATGTTATGGTTAGCAATATTTGGTTGATGGAAACTATGTCCCTTGAGCAATTTTGGTTAGAGTAAAGCACGTTAAACAAACCACAACAAACAGGCGTAGTGCAATACTTTTCATGTTCCGTTGATTCTGTATATTTCCGTGCTTCTTAGAACTCAATGTAATTATGCAGGTTTATGTATATATAATTACATACATATGTTAATATACAAGATGTCCCACGACGTTTTAAAAGTTAAATATGAAGTTAAGTATGAAGCTTAACAACTGTAAACAGTTCAAACTAATGCTTTTATCCATTATAAAAATTATTTTGTTTTTCTTCGAAAGTTTATCAATTCGAAAATCTGCAGAGAATTATGGCGCTAAACCAACCACATTTGGAAATCGCTTAACTAGTTTTAAAGCAGATGCAGCGATCATATTACAACGCGTGGTTTCACTTCTAAGTTCACCTCAAGAGAATTGGCATAAGAATTCGCAGAAGCCAATAAACCACATCATTTATCCAGCAGGGACTATAATTTTGGCAAGCGGAACGTATATTTAAGCTTAAAAATAGGAAACACTTGTTCTGCAAGGTCTCATAGACTCAACAAGATGTCAGTGAATGATTTCCTTGACAACCTGGAAGGATAGAAACTACAACATCGATGAGTCCGAAATATCTATAGTTCCAAGCACGACCAAAGTCTTAACGGGAGAAAAACCGAAAGCGTATTGGTCAACTGGTTTCAGCAAAAAGAGGCAGCCAACCAACGTTTTACTCAGATCACTTTATGGCAGGTGTCCCAGGAGATAGAATGAAAGCTGCAACTAAGAGCTGCTGGATAATTTCTAGCATATTTCTGGAGGAGCTGAAACATTATGTAAAATAATCCATCTCACTGTGAAGGGGAGTCACGTCACATTAGAAGATGGGCACGTGACAACACCATTTATCTGTCGTTCCCGCACCAAACAGAACATCGCCTGAAACCATTAAACTAGCTGAACTTGCTTATTCAGAGTTTTCCAATTACAAAAATAAACGAAGTGAGGACATAAAGAAGATTTTAGAATAGGTAAATGGAGGTATTATTGATTATCACATACTGCTAAGGCATACATTTAATTAAAATTGTATTTATTCTCCTACGAAACTACCTCGCAGGTCGGCTACTTTCGTAAATTTTCCATTTTTGTTGATAAAATTCTTATTCATTGCATAATAGCATTTAATGGCTTTGTCTATTCTCCTGTTAATTTCTAATTCTTGCTTGCCAGTATTTTCGATTACGACCCCTAAATATTGAAAATCATTCACTTGTTCTGTTTCCGAATTATCGATAAATATGCTTAGTTCCTGTCGTTCTTCTGTAATCGCCATAACTTTTGATTTTTGCACGTTGATTTTCATTCCATGTTTCAACATCGATTCATTCCATATATTGAATTTTGCAGGCTATCTCTTGTGTTTGCCATTATGACAATATCATCAGCAAATGCGCACTCTGCTATTTGGATTCGTTGCATATTGTGATAGCCAACATATAGTTTTTCGACACTTTGGCTACACTCTTTTATGATGTCATCCATAAATATAATGAATAATATTGGGCTCAATCCACCTCCTTGCCTCAGTCCGTCGTGTGTTATGAATGTATTCGATTTCATATTTTTACTTATTACATAATTTTCCGTTTTTCTATAAAGTGCTTCAATGTTACTTATCAGCTTTTCGTTCACATTTCTTTTATAAAGGCTTTCCCATATCTGCTGCCTAGGTACACTGTCAAATGCTTTCTCTAGGCCCAAAAAGGCAAGATATACGTTTTGTGTATTAGCGGTTTTCTTTTCAATTATTTGCTTCAATGTAAAAATATGATCTTGGATGCTACGTCCTTTCCGGAATCCACTTTGCGATTCTGTTAGTGTTTGTTCTACTTGTTTTATCAATCTCCGGTTTAAAATTTGCTCATACAGTTTTAATGCGGTACTTAGTAATGTTACTCCTCTATAATTGTTACAGTCCATGGTATCTCCTTTCTTAAAAATTGGTAATATTACTCCCATTTCCCAATCCTTCGGTATCTCTTCTTTATTCCATATTTTATTGAATAGTATTCTGATTATTTCCTTTCCTTGTTCTCCTATTTTTTTGATCATTTCAGACGTTATCTTGTCGTGCCCTGGAGCTTTTCCGTTTTTCAATAATTTTAAAGCCTCTTCTAGCTCTGTTTTTGATATTTCTTCTTCTTCTTCTTGAAAAGGTATCGTTTCTGCTATATTTCGTGTTTTATTCTCTTTAGTGTTAAGTAAATTACTGAAGTACTCTTTCCATCGTTCCATTATTGCTTCTTCTTTTGTAAGTATCACTCCTGTTGGGTCCTTGATTCCTAAGGTTATCGTTGTTTTTTCCGTTCTGGTGCTTTTTAATACCTTGTAAAAAAGTTTTTGATTATTTTTACTGTTCCATTCCATTTTATTTCCAAAATCTTCCCACGACTTCTTTTTTGCATTTTGCACTGATATTTTGGTCATTTTTCTTTGTTTTTTGTATTCGTCATAATTACTTCCCGTTTTATTTGCCAAGTATTTTCTCCAAGCTCTTTTCTTTTCTTGTATTTGCTTCTTAATTTCCGTCGTCCACCATGCCGTTTGTTTTTTCCGATTATTTGTTTTCAATGTGCCACATGAATTTTTTGCCCCTCTAGTATCGTATTTTTAATTTTTTGCCACAATTCTTCTACATTCATATCTTCAGTATTTCCCATTTGTCTTTCTAATTTCCTATTAACTTCCGTTTCATATTTTTTTGCAATGCTTGGGTTATTTAGTTCATACGCTTTTATTGTTTCATGATCTAGTTTTTCTCTCCTCTTTTGGGTTGGATTAGTGCGTGTACTTCCTTTGATCTTTGCCACTACCAGATAGTGGTTACTTCCTATCTCTGGCCCTCTTTTAACTCTCACATCTAAAATGTATTTTTGGCATTCTCTATTTACAACTATGTAGTCTATGATAGATTTTTCTCTTCTGCTCTCTACCACCCTTGTGAATTTGTGTATGTCTTTATGTTCGTAGAACGTATTTGCTATAATTAGGTTATTTAGTTGGCAGTATTCCATCATTCTTTTTCCATTGTTGTTCCTCACGTCTTCTCCGAAACGTCCTATTGTTCTATTGTATTGTATATCAGCTCTTCCCACTCTTCCATTAAAGTCACCTACTACGTAGATATTTCCTACACCGTTTCCTGTTATTTCGTCAAGCTCTTCCCAAAAAGTGTCCTTTTTCTTTGCTCTCTCGTCTTCATTTGGGCCATATACTATTAGTAATGACCATCTATCCCCGTCGTCTTCCTTCATTTCTACCATAACAATCCTTTCTGAGTAACAATTCCATTTTTGTATTTTGTGTAATATTTCTTTCTTTATTATGCATCCTACCCCCGCTTCTGCTCTTTCATTCTGCTCGACTCCACTGTATATTAATATGTGTCCGTTATCTAGTGCCATTGTTCCTTTCCCTTTCTTTTTTGTTTCTGTTATGCCTAAAATATCCAGTCCTATTTTTTCAAATTCCTCTTCTAGTTCTTTTTCTTTGCCACTTATGCTTCTTATGTTCCATGTTCCGAGTTTCCATGTCTTTTCCTTGTGAATTGCCTACTTCGTTACATTTTTCTCATTAACCTTCTCCTTGTTTAGTTTTTTGTCTTCTGTAACTCTTCCTTCTCCTTATTCCATTTCCATTCTTCGCCATTAATTGTTAACTTCCGGAAACCAATTTTAATTTCCTTTCCCTCTTGTTTTTCTATTTTTGCTCTCTCGCGGATTTTCCTTACCATTTCTCTTTCTTTTTTGCTTAGGTCCGGGCTTATAAAATATCTTTTATTTCTGACTTCTTTTAGTTTGTGTTTATTTCGCATTATTTTTTCTTTATCCTCATTGCCATTGCATTCTATTAGGCACGTTTTATTCCCAAGTTTTCGTACTGCTTTTATCTTTGTCTGCACCTCTAGATTTATTTCAAGAAACTTACTAATTTCTACTTTTAATTCCTCTTGGTTTGAACTTTGTATTGTTAGCCCATTAAGCACCACATTATTCTCTCTTTTTTCTTTTTCCAACCACTCCACGTTTTTCTTAATATCGTTGAGTTCGTTAGTAATTTTTTCATTCTCCTTTTTTATTATTGCATAATCATTTGCAAGCCTTTTGTTTTCTTCTCTTACTATTTGAAATTCCTCTTTAAGTTCCTTCTGCTCAGCTCTCATGTCTTTGACTGCATTTTTCACATCAAGCATTTGCAATTTCATATCTCTCATTAAATCTAATATTTGATCCAGTTTTCCATCGCTATCTTTTCCCGTCTTCGTAGGTGTTCTGTATGTCTTCTTATTTCTTCTAGAGGCTTCATCATCTTCATCATTTACTCCCGATCTTCTTCTTTTGTTACCCTCATCCGTTGAGTAGTCGCTTTCCATTTTACCTGTAGGCTCGCGGAAAGGATAAGCCCACCTCAACGGTTCGGAAGCTTTCTCCTTATCAAGCCTTCTTTATTTTAAATCTGGCAACACCGCAGTATATTTTGATAAGGTTTCTTCTTTTAATTACTTGTTATCGTTAAAATATCAATGTTTAATCATAGTTTTATAGATTTTTCCTACTCACACTTAGTATTTTTTACGCACAATTTTATTTCACTGCACTAAATACGTCAAGTTCACACTTCTCTGGCACTTTCCTGCAATTAAATTTCCCAACAATGCCTAAAATCAGGTTAAATTGTAGGAGAAGATTTAATTTGCTTTTGCTCGATTTAGCACAACGTTGCCAACGGTATCGTTAGATTAAGTGAAAATAAGAGACAGGGAGAGAAGTGTACGGGAAAGGAACCAAACTTGGAAAAAAAAACCAAGTATCTTTCAAGCGAAAATTCACGCCATAGGAAAAAGTTGCTAGTTTAATATTGATGAAATATAAAGGAGGCAAAGGATTATTATCATATCGGATTGTCAGGTAACCATCAATGCATTGCATTCTTGCCTAATCAGTTTTAAAATGGTATGGGAATACCTGGGAAAACTCAATGAATAGCATCGCCACCTTACTGTGGGGTCTAGGCCACACTCAAATGAAAGCAAATGATGAAGAAGATGAACAAGCAAAGTGTCGAGGCTGAAACACACTTTTAGGTGTCGGAATTATTTTTCAGTATCACCTCCAATGTGATATATGGATGAAATAGGCAACGCAGAAAAGAAGAGAAAATCTGACCATTGGAAAGATCTAGAATGGCTAAGACAATTGAAGACACTTCTGGGAAACCACAACCTGGTGAAAACAAATTAATGGATAACTCAGAGTAAGACTGGACTAAGAATTCTTACTGACAGAACACTGTCGCATGAATGGTCACCTCAAAAAGCTCAAACTATAAGAAGAAAAAAATTACATCCACGTATATGTGGATTGCATAGCAATACAGAATCCTAGTGCACAACACCTAGCAACTCCTGGGAGACTACTGGATGGAAGAGGAACACCCACTTGAACTGAATCCTGTGGACACCTTCAAATTTCTATCTCTATTTCTATTTCTATGGGTCTAAAGAAACTAGTCGCTAAGAGTTTCTAGCAACTAATTAGCAGAAAGGGAGTATAATAGATCCCTTAGGACTCAGTGAATGTCACCTCAGTATACATACAAACATGCATTTCCTTGGTCTTTTTATTTTACATCTACCATCTTTATCTAGTTTCCCAAGAATATTTTTTCCAGTGATATTATTTTTGATCTATTTATTTCGGGATTTTCCATATTTATATCTACAAAAACCAACGTAAATACGGTATGAATTCCCATTTCAGTTTAATGTCAACGACAAAATAAACATCAGTAGCCATGTACTGGCAAGGGCACATTATGAGCAATAAAAATGAGTATTATTGACCGTTTTTTGAAATATCCAGTGAGGGATTATAGGAAATGAGAGATTGTACGGAAAAGTTTATTGTGCAACAAGTGAGGAAAGTACTTTCTCCACATGCTGCACACTATACTTTTTCTACAACTGCACAAATTTAAAGAATACAAGTAAAGTAACTTAATATTAATTTTTATGGTTAGTGAAACAAAAATAACACTGTATCCTATCCTTTCTCCTATCCTTATATTTGATGGTGAAATTTGTACAATTTTGTATGTCATTTCTTTTCACTAAATTCTCCGTTATATTAATAGTAGAAGTTGAGGGTTTATTCATATACAGTGCATATTCTGTCTCCATTTCAGTATAGAGTTCGATTGGTATTGACAAACTAATATTCAATGAAAATTGGGATTTTTATAAAAGCACGATTGAAACCACCTTCCAGAATTCAAAAACTTCTAATATAATCTGACAGTTTCGTGACAACTAAGTAGGTATTTAAAGATGACAGTTAGTAGCCTACTAAGTTTTTGTCGATTTTATTGGATTCTCAATATAAATGTATTTGGCGTGGGCAAAGTGCCGTGAGAAATACCATTTCTCACAGTATGAGCAATATTTGGTTTTGAAATTAAGTAAGGTATGAGAAATACGTCACTTTTCATAGCAGTTGTAGAAAAACTACTTTCCAAACCATATACAGGAACTCCATAAACTCTCCTGTTAAACGCAAACTAGAGATACTGTATGTGATTTTATGTCCATCTCACCCAATTTACCTTTATCCAGAAGTTCAACTCTCTGTTGGTGATATTTTTGTTCATGTATATACACTGGTCTTTACTATTCCAGAAAAAGGTCCAAATAAAGTTTGTTGCCGTAATAATTTTGCCATTTCAGATGGCGCACAATAAAAATTCCCAACATTGCATTGAATGCTACAGTTATATCTCTTTCATTGAAGACTACACTGCAAAAACGATGAAAGTCACTTTTTACGGTAAAATAAGATATAAATACCAAAAATATCGGTTAAAAAAGTAGAACTATGTGGGCTTGGCTGGTAGTCTTACGGTGATATCTACAGTCGAGCGCTAGCGTCGGTTAGAGATCTCACGAAAATATTGTCTTTCGTTTCAGAGCGAAGCGCTCGCCGAGAGACGCATGCTCACCTGGGTGCCTATTCACTAACTCGAGAGAGCTGTCGTCTAAGAGTTTACTCCTATGAGATCACTCTCTCCGTCGCTGCGTTGATGTACCATGCGCATGTCCACTCCACTCTCTCTTGAGCTTACCCAGTAGAATAGGCGCATAGGAGTATGTGAGCTCTCTCTCTCTCTCTTTTGGGTTTAGTGAATACGGTGATTGCAATTTTGAGAGAGGGCACATGCGCATTTGATAAGAGTTTACTCTCCTAGGAGCTCTCACTTCTTAGTGAATAGATACCCTGGTCACTTTTCAGTTTTACTCTCTCAACGGCAGCCGGACGCACAAATCATTTTTCCTACGATCACTACCCAAAGTAGGCTATTGAACACTCAAATCTAACCGCAAAGTTGATGTTTTCCGTGATCTGTCATAATTTGACATTATTTCCGCTCTAGAGCGTACTTTTCCGCTCGCCTGTTTTCATTTACAATACTACTATTTTGTGCATAGTAGACTATGAAATTAATGAAACGTCATTATTTCATTTTTAGTTAGCACACCTCCAGATATAGCAGATTTTGCTAAAAATATTACTCTTAATCTTCTGCCAACTGAATCCAGAGGTAAATACGAAAAACAATACAATATTTTCATGGATTGGTGCCGCTCAAAGAAAATTAAAACATATTCAGAGAATGTATTGCTGACTTATTTGGCGAAAAATCCAAAACTCTAAAATCTTCAACCTTGTGGTCACAATATTCGATGTTTCGAAGCACTTTGCTAGTGAAGAATAATATTAACATCAGTAAGTACACTAAACCGATTGCATTTTTGAAGTTAGAAGCAGTTGGTTACAAAGCAAAGAGGTCACAAATATTCTCAAAGGAACAAATGGAGAGCTTTATTAGATTTGCACCTGACGATGAAAATTTGCTGGGAAAGGTACAAATGTTTTTTTCTTCAAACGTCAGTAGATTTCTCATTTTTCGACTGTGTAGGCGACCGTAAAGTTTCATTTTTCCTCCGCCGGAGCTTTAGTTTTAACTTTACCGCCGGCGGAGGTAAAAGTGTTATCATAGCAACATAGATAGAAACAAGAAAACAAGCGTCAACAAATCATAAATCATAATTTCCGGCGGTGTGCACTTCATTTCTATAAATCACTAATTTAGGAACTAATTGGTTATTATTTAAGTGAACTTACTCGATAAAACTGCTTATCAATTCGGAATCGCAATAATTGTAAAAAATAAATTAATATTGTTGACAGTGTCCACTGACAGCTTTATGTTACATTACTATAGCAACAACCTGTGCCTACTCACCGACACCGGTCTAAACCGCCTTGCGAACCCAATTATCTTTAAAAATTATTACTATCAAAAAGAGACGTAAACAGCATATTTATTTGGAGGAAAAGTTACTTTTCATGACTTGCGCGGCATGAAAGCGCGGCATGAAAAGTAGTACTTTTCCTCCATATAAAATAATATACTATACTATTTACTTTATTCTGATACAGAATTTCTCAGAATATTGTTTTTAGGTGGTCTTAATCATGGGTATCGCTGGTGCATGCCGATGAATTGATCAAAATTGAATTAAAGGATATAGATGATGAAGAATCCTTTCTAGTGGTCCGAATCCCCGATTCGAAAACGAATCAAAGTCGTACATTCGCAATAATTATGAGTGCCAAAGAAAATTCGATCGACTATATTTTCTGTTATACAAAATATTTTCAAATAAGACAGTAATATCGAATTAAAAGTAATAACATTATCCAGCGCCTATTTTTACGATACTCCAAAGGTAAATGCTTCAATAAGGTGATTGGTATGAATACTGTGGGAAAGTACCAAGCGAAATAGCCAGTTTCTTAAAATTGCCCGATAAAAATGTATTTACTGGTCATTGCTTTCGACGAACGTCGGCGACATTATTAGTAAATAGTGGAGGCGACTTAATTCAGCTTGAAAAACATGGTGGGTGAAATGGTAATAATGTGGCTAAAGGATATATCGCCGAATCCATTAACAATAAATTAGATACGTTCCAAAAAATTTCCGGGAACGCAGCAGTACCAACTAGCGAAGAACTTTCGATTCCTCCTATATCTGAAATTGCAGAAAAAGATTCAGAAGATATTACCCTACCTCCGTCTTCTTCAGGTCCTGGGATAAATATTAAAGATTGCCAAAACTTTAATATTGTAGGCAATAAATAAAAATAATGAGTAATTGTCACATGTTTTCAACATCACATTCTAATAAAGTGTATTTTTAATGTTTTTTTAAATTATTTGTTTAAAAATGATGAGTTCGTAGAAAAAATCTTGTGTGCAATTCGAGCAGAACGTGCGAGGCCGCTTTCGGCAGTTTGCCCGCACCACGCGTCGCGTGAGCAACTATCTGCCTCAAGCGGCAAAGTATCACTTTTTTATTACTGATAGAGTAGAAGTCTGAGGTTTTTTTGTTTTAATCGACAGGTTATGAATTATTCATATTCACACTAGCTTCAACTCATATTTATTTGTCTGGCCAATTAGTCTGGAAAATAGGAAAGACTTGCAGCTCCTATAAAAGTCTAGAGGTGATTTAGCCGAATATTGTTTTGATAGTCCTGCTCACAATGTAACAGGCAAAGTTCCAAGAATTAAAAAGACTGCTACCAGTTTTTCCAAGAAGTGGACAAAACAGTTGAGGAAAAAGAACGTGAGAAAAAGATTGCGAAAAAGTTGAAAGTGGTTTGTGTACAAAACTGCAAATAATACACTAAGACAAATAAAATTTGTCACCAAATTACTTACAATATAATGGATTAGATAACGAAATTGTTCTCATAGTTCTAGTTGTAAAAAGATTATAAAACTTTAATTTGAACTATCTCAATTTTCGCCTTTTTTTGGTCGTCATTCTTAGTTTTTCTTATGTTTTTCTGTTTGTTGGATCAAATGATGAATAATAAATAAAATAAAAAACTCATTCTTTCAAGGATATTTTTATTTTATTGAGCAATAAATAATAATCTGTTAATGGAAATTTGGGTTTGAAATTCAAATTGCATGATCTTCAAATCTTGCTTCAAATTTTAGAATTCATTTTTTAGAAAATAAAATAACAGTGACTTTTATCGTTTTTGTCGCACAGTCTTCATTTGGTTTTATGATTTGAAAATCTTTAAACGTTTCTGCCATCTGAAATTTCAATTTATTCCAACGTGGCTGACTCGCTTTACATAAAATGGAAAAATTAAAATTTATATTGAATTCACGTTAGCTGTTTGATGATTATATCCATAAATCTGCGATTGTTAAAAAACTTCGATATTTTAAGTTGAAAAAATATAAATTTAGTATATTTGTGATTGATGAGACTTTGGACACTAGATACAAGGAAAACAGACTTGTATAGGAGCCAAGTTAAAAAAGTTTTCATCGGTGAGCAGTTGAACTGGGCATTAGTTTATTATTAAGTTGGTATCAGTGATTCCCAATTTTGATTTGAGGTCAGAGGTAAGGACATGGAGGCTATAGAAGGAGATCGAACTCCATGTATTCCAATTTCTGGTCATTATAGAGGGCACCACATAATTTGCGATACCAAAAAATCTGATGGCAGCCAATCATAAAACTCGAGTTCATGATGTTTTATTGGTTGCTAGCTTCTTTGACAGTTCGCTGTTCACGTGTGAGGTAAGTGAGGTTAGGTCACAGAAATGGAAAATATTGTGAATAAGAAATCCGTATTTTGTCCTCGTTTTCAAAAATATCGAAAATTGTAATCGTTTGGTGGTAAAATAATCAGTTCCACTCTGTGCTTCTGAATTTATTTATGTTTTTACGTGATAAAAAATATTAATATCTACTATCATGTCTTCTCTTCAGTATGGAATTTTAGAACACTCAAAGGTCCAGCACAGTTAGAATGAGTATGTCTTTAAAAGAGAAATTTGAAGAATAAAGAAAACACTCTAGGTGCAAGTAAGTATATGCTAGAACCAAGTTCACAAGTTGGATTGCCCAATGATAAAAAATAAATTGAAGATGAATAAAGAGATATGTTTACAATATGTATAAAGTTTTTCAGAATCTGCATTCCTGAATAGTAAAAAAATATTAGCTACACAAAAATATGAAAAAACGGAGGAAAAAAAAGGAAAAATCACTTGAAATGCTTGGAGAAAATGTGCCACTTCAAATGTACTATATTAAATGGCCTTTGAATAATTGAGAATTGCAACTAGAAGAAATACAGTTTGAAAACATAGAAAGTATGTATAGATAAATAGCCAGTAGTCATAAGCTCTAATAACACACAAATTTGGTCCTATTAATAAGAAATAATAAAACAATTACAGAATTAATAATATCTAATATTTTAGGTTATTTTCCATGAAATGAAGGAAAAGATTTTTGCTTCCGAACTGGTCAAGCCTTTACAAGAAGAAATTATGAAAATATTGAATATACAGAGAGTTGCACGAGAAGTAATTTACTACACACTATGTAACTTCTTTTACCTGAATATAAAGTGTACAATTCTTCGATCATTAAACATTGTTTAAAGATACAATCAGTATTTTGTCTCTAACTTGATACCTACCTATCCTATTGCCTATTATTCTTATCCAGCTTAGGTATTATGAGTAATAAGTTAAAATAGGGCAATTAGATTACTTCATATTTACTGCTCAATTGACCAATAGGCTTTATAGGATTACGAGTACTCTTGCAAAAAAAATTTAACTGAAGGATACCAGAAAATACATCTATATCTTGAAACCAGATGCTCAACTATGCACACTATCGAACCTGACATCAAATATACATCTATGATGAAAACATAGTGCTGATATTTTTCTAGGCATTACTGAAGCGTTTGATGGTGTTTGGAACTGTGGTATATTCTACAAACTATATGAAATGATGTGTTCTAAATACTTGCTTTTGATCTTGAAAACTACCTTAGTGATAGAACACGACAAGTAAAAGTAAATTACAGTTTTATTCAAAACATTCAAGGACTTCTCCAGTGTCCCTCACTGTCCTATTTGCTCTACAATCTATCTATCTTGTTACAACTATGATTTAGCAACAGAACATTTAAATTTGCATACATATTGCAGTATATAGATGACATCGCTTTGATCAGTCATAATAATCTCAAAATAACAGTAAATAAGCTACAAAAACTACAAAAGCTACAATGAAAAATACAATATATTTTCAATCAATGTGACATGTGTGCATGACATTAGTTCATGCACAGATTTTCAATATAAAATATATTTAAATAATTCCGTATCATACATGAAAATAATTTTTTTAAGTACTTTATTTTAAAAATACAAAAATTGCAATTTACAAAAGTTTATTTCCTAATGAAGCAAACACAGTGGAAAGTCACAATTAGTAAAATACATAAGTACATACACAAAATATATAACTGTGGACGTTCTGTAACTGAACTTGCACAAAACATTCACTACACTATTTTGAATCCTCTGTGTTTTTATCTATAAATGTTTTCCCACAAATCTGCCACACTGGAATTAGGTAGCTGAAGATTGGTGAGAAATAATTGTCACCGATTAGTTTCAATGTCTTATGGTTTTAGTAATCCCTACATTGGTAAAGTGCACCAATAATTGGCAAACATAAATTTTATTCTATTTGATGTATATATTTGCTTCAATGTATGTTCTCACCTTATTGATATTTTCATTTCCTGTTATTATCTGAATATCAACTGAATTCATATATTTTGTATAAAGAACATGCCAGTAATATTTTCAAATTAGTATTACAGCTTATTCCTTATCAACCATCTTTGGTTTTTCTTCAAATCTTTGTTCACCTTTTTTCTTCCAGTTCTCTTGAATTGTACTTGTATAGAACATAATAATGTCATCAGCAAAAGTAAAGTATTTTGTGTGCGATTGTGCTTTTTCTAGACTTCTCACAAGTAAGGTATATATTTAAGTCTATCATAATAAATATTTCCTTTCCTACTTTATTTTTATCTTTGAATATTTCTTATTATTTTTGGTAACTGAAAAAACTCTGGTTTACTTAAATTAAATTCAATTCACGTCTTCCTTTTAAATAATCTGCACTACCAACCACTATTGCAATAAATTTCAACAACATTATCAATTTTTAACAATTTTAATTTTCTAATTTTTATAATTCACAAGTAATGTTTACTATTTGCCTACTGTCAAATTGGTAAAATATAAAAAGTAAGGTTATTGTCGTGACAGTTTTAATATGGTATCTTAGGTACAATGCGCGACGCCGCGGTAAAAAACCAACTGCTTAGATCGACGATTTTGAGGACAGGTTTTGTCAATTTTCCCGTATGAGTTCGATCTCCTTGTATAGCCTCCATGGGTAAGGAGCTGGTAAAAGTAGCAACATAATTCAGCATGTATGAACAAGTTTGTTTAGTGTAAAAAGGACAATCAGAGCATTACTTAGTTTGACAAACAGAAAATCCTGTCAAGGTTGATGTGTATGTTAATACTGGGTCTTTCACGGAAACTACTATTTCATTAGATCGTATTTATTTTTAACATTAACTACAAAATAGGACAGTCATGTCATGTGTCTTGTCTTTTCCAGTAGTGGCTATTGTTCCGTACATACGTAACACTCGCCCCAATTTATAAATCTAATCTGTTAGGGCTTACAATATTTCGCTTAAAGCGTCTTAGATTAGGCGATATTTTCGTCTGAGAATCATTTGAGAAAGCTGAATCCTCTTTAATAGGGGAGGAAGAGTTTATTGGTAAAAAGGTGGAGTGTGGAATAGGGAGAGATTCTTTCTCTTGAGTCGGGCTGGTAGGAACAATTTCTACTGTATCCAAACTGGTGTTTTCGGCGATGTTCCTAGCTTGCTTGGTAAATGTGACGATTTAAGGTGGTCGGCGTGCATGAATTTAACTTCTCCTTCTACCATCACCAGGTAGGTTACTTCACTCACCGCCTTGCAAATTCTCCCTTCTGTCCAACGTGGATTTTCTTTTCCTGGTAACAATACTAATACCTTCTGCCCTTCATAGAATATCCTTTTCTCTTCCTGTCTTACACCTCTTTCTTCTGGCCTTTTTGGTTAATTATCAGGTCTAATCAGGTGTAGCTTTGTTTTCGGTTTGGTTTTGAATGACATTCCAGCAAGACAAACTTTACTTACACTGTAGGGAGTGTTCCTGTATGAAAACAAAAAATTATCAATTTGATGCTGTAAGCTGAGCTTCCTTCCCCTTCTATTATTGTCAAACAGTTGTTTTTCGAGGTTCCTTTTAATAGTGTTTACCCGTTTTTCCGCGAATCCATTAGAAATGGGGTGGTTCGGGGGTGAAAAGGTGCTCTTGATACCATTGCTAAAGCAGAAAGTTTTATATTCGCTGCTATTAAAAGGTGGACCATTGTCAGTCATGATTTCTTCAGGTAAACCCAACGTGGCAAAGGTAATTCTCTGTTTTTCAATTGTCTTCTCAGCATTTGTTCCATTGGTCATGATGTGGATATCTAACCATTTGCTGAAGCTGTCTACTACTAGTAACAATGTATGTCCGGATTTCTTCAAAAAGTCAATGAGAATTCTATTAAACATTCTAGAAGCCTTGGCCATGAAGTGGTAGGTATTGGTTTTGGTGTAGGATGGTGAACTTGGCAGCATTAGCATCGATTTACATACTGTTCAATGTCATCATCAATAAGTGGCCAACATACCTCACTTCTAGCTAATAGTTTCATCCTAACTATTCCTATGTGCTGGTCATGTAGGATATCCCGAATTTGTTGCTGCAGTGTATAAGGGATTACTACTCTATGTTCCAATAACAAACAATCATTTTCGATGGACAGTTCATTTCTTCTGTGAAAAAATGGTTTTAGTCCTAAGTCGGAAATGTGGAGGGGCTATGGCTTTAGATAGAGTTTTGTCCTATTTTGTTTCATGTGACACGTCCAAGGAAGTTAAAGGGAGACAATAATTGTCAAAAGAAAATACTTCTCTATGTTCTTCATACCCAGGCAAGGGTAAGCGAGACAGCATATCCACATGTGCCATATCTTTTCCTTTGCGATAATATATATCATAATCATAAGATGATAGTTCTAGAGCCCATTTATGGATTCTCGACGCCGCTAAACAAGGAATGTTCTTTTTGGGGCCGAATATACTTTGTAACGGATGGTGATCCGTAAGTAATCTAAACTTTTCCCAAATTACAAAACCTCTGAATTTTCTTACAGAAAATATTATGGCCAATGCTTCCTTTTGGATATGTGCATAATTTTGCTCAGACTTGGACAATGTTCTAGACACAAACATCACATCACATCACAAACTCCATCGATGATGTGACTCAGAATTCCACTAATTCCATAAGGTGAAGCATCACCTGCTATAACAATGGGTAATTTAGGATTAAATTAACTAAAGCTTTACTTTCAGTTATCATCTGTTTACTTTCTTCAAAAGTCCTCTGACATTCGGATGTCCATTCAAATGGAACATCTTTTTTTTGTAAATCATATAATGGCTTTAGTTTAGTAGCTGTCATGGGTAAGTATTTATGATAATAATTTAGAAGGTCCAAATATGATCTCAACTGTGTAATATTGGTGGGAGGCGGGGCATTAGTTATTGCATTCACTTTTTCTTCAAGTGGCTTTATACCATCTTTATCCAGTGTGTGCCCTAAATAATCCACCCCAGCCTTAAGGACCTTACACTTTTCTATGTTTACTTTAACATTGTACTCTTCCAAACGTTTTAATACTGCTCTGACATTGCTATTGGCTTCTTCAATGGTTTTCCCACCCACAATGACATCATCAAGATAACATGCCACCAATGGTATATCTTTTAAAATACTATCCATGACTGACTGGAATAGAGATGGGGCAGCAGACACTCCAAATGGCAGTCTTGTGAAGGAAAATAATCCCATATGTGTATTTATTGTTAATAGGTGTTGACTATCTTCTGCTACTCTTAGCTGTAAATATGCATTTGACAAGTCTAGAACGGTAAAAAAGTCACTGCCTGCTACTTTATAATAAATATCTTGGATCAGGGGTAACGGATAATGTTCAGTTTTGAGCATAGGATTTGAGGTGGGCTTAAAGTCTACGCAAATTCTTATTTTTTTCCATCTTTCTTTGGTACAATGACAATGGGACTAGCCCATTCACTGTGTCGTTTGCATGCTCTGCAATTCTTCCTCCACTTGAGTTCTCAAGGAATATGGGACAGAATAGGCTTTGTGGAAAACAGGGGTTGCATTTTCTTTGAGGTTTAATGAAAAACACATTAGAAAAACATTTTTTCTATTCAATAATTTCTTCTTCAATGGCGCTTACACTGTTAATTTGATTATTTTTGTTAAAAGACATTTCTCCATTGAGATATTAGCTCATCTAGCCAGCTTTTACCTAGAAGTGGGGTGAATTTACGTTGAGGTTTGACAACAATTAATGGTAATACTTTGCGTATATTATTAGGCTCAAAGACTACAGTTACATTTAGACCTAGGAAATTAATATTCTCTCTTGAACCAGCTTTCTTTCAATTTAGACTTACAATAATTTAGTGACATATTTTTAAAATGGTTTATGAAACAATTTTCTGATATTATTGAAACACTTGCACCGGTATCAATTTCAAATGTAACTTTTAATTGTACATGTAAGGATTCATTTACTTAACAATATTTACATCTTTAATAATTTTGATAGTGTCCTCTAATGAACAGCTAGTGTTAAGTTGACATTTATATGGACAACTTTTTTTTATTTGACTGGTTGCATTGTTACAAAAATTGTTGAACTGACACTCCTCACTTAGTTGACTTTTTGGATTACTACAAATACTGTTAGCTTGACTCTGATAACCTTCAGTTAGTTCAGTGGTTTTGGTGTTACAATTTTCATCTGACTGACCTGGACTACCTGCTTTATTTTTAAACTCCCCATGACCTATGGAATAGACTGAATTTATTGAAATTTCTTCTTCTTGCTCACTCTCTGTTCCTATTTCAATCAGGCGATGAGGCAATGACATAGTGATGACAAGTCTGCTTATTCAGGTTTACCAAATATTTTGATAATTATATTCCATCTGCGTTTTGTATTTCGTTTATTTTGTATGTTTTTGAAGAAGAGGAAGTAATAATGCTTCTTTTTAGGTAACGTCAACACAATCTTGAAATAGTTTATTTTTTAAATTTGGGTCACCTTAATCCTACAATATTAATTCCATATTTTGTTACTAGTGAAATAAGAAGCACTAATCAAATTTATTCATAGTAGAAAAATGGATCTGCGGAATAAAACAAAGGAAAAAACCGAAGGAATTCAATCTAAATCTGACCACGTCAAACACCAAACTTAAAATATATCTCACATTCTTAAATTAAAATGCAACGTCGAATACTAACAAACAAGATAGTGAGAAAATTTGGAGCAAAGTTTCAAACAACCCCAAATAGTTTTGTCACTTTTTTTAAAGCACATGCTAGATATATCTCACATCTTGATTAAAATTTCAAGGTCACTTCTTAAATGATACATGTTAAATCTTAAAATTTGTGAGCGAAAACAAAAATTGCGATACTTACTTTTAATTTTTTTAATCATATGTGATAAATGTTACATGATTCATCTTACATGAATGAGTTCAAATCCATAAGTTATAATATGCCTATGCCATCACCTAGACGGAATATGCTTGTGTAAGATTTTCCAACAAGATGCCAGTTAATATTAAAAAAAGAAAATATCAAAAAGTCCAGGAACTCTGTTTTAGATTTACATACACGATTGAATAATATCTTCAGGTAGACCTGCTGTGGAAAAGATGGGAAACTTATTTTCTGTTATTCAATTTTCAATATATTGTTACTCCTTTCACTTTCCTGAACTTTCTTTATTTCTACAACTTTAACTTTAGCAATTCAATACGAATAACATCTCACTATCAGAACACAGAACTCAACTCTCTAATACTTCAAAAACTAACTTACTAATGTCATCTTTCCCGCTTTTCATACTTTCCACCTGCTCCATACAGTTCTCGACTTTTCGATTACATTTCTAGCCTTTTCGATGACAGTTTTAGATGATTCCAGATGTATGTCTCCTTCTTTTTCCTTAGGGACCTCTACATAACCTCAGTACAGGTCCGACGTAACAATACTTATATTTTCGAAAGTTTGAAATAGCCTCATTCACAGTTGACACTGACGGTTGATACCATAGACAACAAGTAGGTCGGTTATGCTGCACAACACTAAATAGTTTGATTCACAACATTCTCCCACACTATAATCTTGAAGGTAGCGTGGAGGATTTCTTGTTCCGCCAGTCCTCCTCGCAACCCGCACAGCGGGAGCACCGGTGAGCGGCGATGAGATTCGCACAGGAGAGGTAGGAGGAGGAGCAGGTGAGTTCTGCGACGAGGGATCGGTTGATCTTTCAGGGCACATAGGTGAGCTTGGACCAGAACGAGCGTCTACAGTGAGCGGCGAGCTTGGAGGAGTCGTGAAGTTCGATAGCGATTCGTTCTCGTCTGGTTCCTCCTCTGGTGCCTCTTGAGTAGGTGAGTCTAGTGGTTCCCCTTCACCTTGATGTCCCATGGGGGCAAGATGCCGGTTCGACACAGTTGTTTCGCGTCCGTCTTGTAGCCGTACAAATGAGTAGTCAGGATTGGCTTGGAGTAACTCGACTTCCTCAACTAGTGGCTGGTATTTATTTTTTATTTTTAGTGTGTGAGAAAAATTAGGAATCCACTTAGAACAGTGCGCGAACATTCCCAATACGCGTCTTAGAGATGGAAGGTCGCTAGGTGGAGCCATATTATGCAAGGTTTGGAGTCTGTCACTATCAGGTTTTATCATATGATTGGGTCCGATTGTATACCCTAGTAAATTTATGATCTATAGGTTAAATTTGCTTTTCTTCTCGTTTAGCGTTAATTTATATTTAGCAGCTGCTAAGAATTTTGTCACATTTTTATCGAGTTCTTCTCGAGTTTCACCGCAAATGATAATATCGTCGATGTATGCATAGGTCCATTTAAGATCATCCTTACAAATAAGCCAGTCGATGGTCCTTTGAAAACTGGAAACTCCATTTGTTAGGATTCCGCCTAAACTGATAAAGGTTACCAGCTGCCTCAAACGCGATGAATTCCAATTCTTATCGTGCAGAAGGATGGGCACCTGATGGTACGCACTTTGTAGGTCGATTGTAGAGAACACGGTGTATTGAGATACCTTAGTTTCTTCTATGTTAGGTAGCGGGTAAGTGTCGATCTGAGTGTACCTATTAACAGTTTGTGAATAATCAATAACTAGGCGTTTTCTTGTGTGTTTCACTTTTAATGATTGATACCTGGGCCCGCCATGGGGATTGGCTCTCTCCTATGATGCCTTCTTCTAGCATCTTTTGGACCTCACTTCGGATGAAAGCCTGATCTTGAGAACTATGTCTTCGCGATTTTATGGCAATTGGTTTGCAGTCTGGATTTACGTTCAAAAACAAAGAGGTTGCTGGTACTGTAGCCTCTGTAACGCTGCATACTTTGAAAACATCTTTTGGCCCACCAATCACCAGTTCAACACTTGGCCCTCTACAGAAATAACATCTCCGTCCTGAAGAGCTGCTGACTACTAGAAGTAGCAGCAGTGGTAGGATCTTCATTGAGTGGCAATGCGCTTACTGTTGGGTTAACAAAGTTCTGTGAGTTGACATCTGCCATTTCCATAGAACGTGCTATGTTAAACGTTTCTTCTGAAGTTAGTGTCAGGCTTTCCAGCAGTCTTGAGCGGATCTTAGGGGACGATATGCCAGCTATAGAGGCTCCTCTAATTGTATTGTACTTGTTTGTTTCTGTGTCTACGGTTTTGAAATCGCAGTTTTTGGCCATTTGCTTTAAAGATTGTAAGTAAATGTCTACCGTTTCATCAGCCTGTTGCCGTCGTGTCCTTAGATTATGCCTGGCATGAATGACATTGTTTGGGCACATTCACTTACATAGGCGTAAACTTTTAGTGTGATGTTATTGACTAACAGATGGATTTTAGTTGCTGATGAAAGCTGTGCTGGAGCTGTCGAGCTAGCAGCCAAGCAGTTGAGGAACGTCTTCTTCCAGTGATCCCACTCTTTGGCTGCTGACTTTGCCGCAGGGTCTCCATCGAATCTCTCCGGTTGATACCGTAGACACCTAGTAGGTTGGTTATGCTGCACAACACTAAAGAGTTTGATTGACATCAGGTTATAAGACTAGAGAAAAACTGATCCAATCACAATTTGTATTTAACGATCAGTATGTTGAATCCATCTTTCTTGCCTCTCTCCAAATTTTGGAAAAACGTAATGGTTTTTTGAACTCTCGGAGCATCGTCTGAAACAACATAAATAAACATAGGACGGAGATGAATATATGCACCAACCTCTATCGCAATTATGGACTCCATTTTTACTGTTTCAAGCAGTTTTCTGCAGGACAATTATATAATGATGTTCAATAAACTTACCTCTAACCACACACAACTCCAAATACGCAAAATACTTTTTTTTTTATTCCTCAAAAATGGTTGAAACTGCTCACAAAAGATAACTCAATGCAAATGAATGGGCCCTACATAATCTAAAATACATTACGATGTGTCAGAAAACATGCAGGAAAGCAGAAAGCTGAAGCCGCGTTGGAACATATGTTAACCAAATCACGTGTAAAGATTAGTTTTGTCTTTTAACGATTCATTTATTCCTCATCCTACTCCAATAACTCTTGATGCTTTTTTTAATACAAGTCCTGATGCTACAGTGGCGTCACCAATTTATCACTTTTCGCGGGACACTTTTTATATACAGAGTTTGTGCTCCTTAAACTTATTTCCATGAATAAGACATTAAGACACTATGACTCGATGGAAATTTACCTGTCACTTGTCATTAATCGTAGTTTTCTTAATTTGTAATTTGAAATGATATGATTGCATTGAATGTTGAAGGTAAATTAGTTGGAAAATTTTATACCAGTTGATTTTAGCCAATCAGATGCCTGCATTTTGACATGTTTCTATGACAATAACCTAATTTCTTCGGAAATTTCCCTGCGTAGAGTGAAATTAATAAGTGGAAATTTCCCTCTGGCTTGACAGCTTTCATAAACACAGTGGCGTAAAATATTTTTGATAGATATTTATTTATGACTTAATTATAGGTACATGATTGAAGTATTATCTTGTACAACTGAAATCCGGAATTGGAACGAATTTAATTTGTTGGACATTTGATTGAGTATAATAATTGCTGACTTTGCGCCCATATGAAAGAACAACCCCATGGAATAGATATATTCTGTATGAAAAATTTAAACAAAATTGTGGTTTAATTTCACATCAATAACAAACGAATCTCATGAAATTGCTGGCTTTGCTGGAAAGTATATACACTCTGTGGTAACATCATTTTATTGTTATTTGTAAGTTAAATCCTAACCTGATTAATGAATAATAATTTTCAATAACCTTTTGCACCCATTAAGTCCCTCGATTTTTCCACAATGCCAAAATAATTTTCTATAACCACTAAACGATCACCTGGCTTCGAAAAGTTATGAAAAGGCACGTTAAAATTTTCATTTAATTTGCTCTAACAGCTGTGAAACATCTATAGGCGGAGGGTAAACCTGATTTTTGACGTGGCGACGCTTCGCCACGATATGTGATGGTATATATATGTACTATATATAGTCCATACGTAGTAGTGTGGGAGATGGGGCAACGCGATGCCATGCGCAAGCGACTGTGCGCAATCTCTCTTGCCGCACTGAGCTCGCCACCTATAGGTGTGAAAATTTGTCAAAAATGGTCAATAATTGTCAAAAACTATCAAAAATTGTCAAAATTTTGAAAAAATAGTTATTAATTTCCAAATATGTTGGAATTTTTGAAAAATTGTCAAAAATTTCCAAATATGTTCAAAAATTTGGGAAAATGGTCAATAATTGTCAAAAACTGTAAAAATTTTGAAAAAATGGTTAATAATTGCTAAATATTTTCAAAAATTTGGAAAAATGGTCAATAATTCTCAATGACGGTCAATAATTGTCAAAACCAATCCAAAATAGTCAAAAATTGTCAAAAACCTGCAAAAATTGGTCAATATTCAAAAAAATGGTCAATGATTGTCAAAATTTTTGAAAGATTGTCAAAAATGGTCAATAATTGTTAAAATTTTGAAAAATGGTCAAAAATTGTCAAAATTTTGAAAAAATGTCAATAATTATAAAAAACTGTCAAAAATGGACAATAATTGTCAAAAAATTTTAAAAATGGTCAAAAATAGTCAATAATTGTTAAAATTTTGAAAAATGGTCAAAAATTGTTAAATATTTTGAAAAATGTACAATAATTGTCAAAATTTTGAAAAATTGTCAAAATTTTGAAAAAATGGTCAATAATTGTTGAAAATTGTAAAAATTTTTGAAAAATGGTCAATAATTGTCAGAAACTGTCAAAAATAGTAAAAACTTGTTAAAATTTTGTAAAATGGTCTAAAATTGTCAAAATTTTGAAAAGATGGTCAATAATTATGAAAAACTGTCAAAAATGGTCAATAAATGTAAGAACCTGTCAAAAATTCTCAAAAATGGTAAATGATTGTTAAAATTTGGAAGAATCGACAAAATTTTTGAAAAATTGTCAAAAATGATCAAAAATTGTCAAAACTGTCAAAAATGGTCAATAATCGTTAAAATTTGAAAAACGGGTCAAAAATTTTGAAAAAATGGTCAATACTTGTCAAAAATTGTCAAAATTTTGAGAAAATGGTCAATAATTGTAAAATTTTGAAAAATGGTCAACACTTTTGAAAACTTGTCAAAAATGGTCTAATAAGAAAAAAAAGTCTTACAATATTCCGAGGGTCGCGAACCTTACCGAATCCGTCTTGGATTCGGACAATTTGAAATAATGATTGTAATCACACGCAATACACTATCTTTCCCCCTCTCCAATCTTTCTCTCCCACTTCTCTCTCTCTCTCTCTTCAATATCTCACTTTTTTAATATGTTCTTTTATGCATATAACTTATACAAAACAATTTCCGATGTTTCACATCTGCCAGGCGTCCCGTGACGGCTCACACATTTTTTTTTATTTTCACGTATTGCAAATATTCCAGCTTCCATTCTTAATAAGTTATTTAAGTAACTTGACTATCAGTAAAAAGAGAATGTGCTCTCTCAACAATTGTAAGCTATTACTAGTTTGATTTTTCACCACCAGGCAAACTAACTCAATTGGTCAGTTTCAATTATCTTAATCATGTAACGAGTACTGGATGGCATATATTAAGGTACAATGGAAAATTGACGTCAATAGCTCGAAATACTTTATATTATAATGTGTGGAGCGAAATTAATAGATCTGGACTTAAATACCGACTTCAGGCAAATAATAACGTTTAAGAGTGGGGTAGAAAAGATCTCGATTATAACTAACTGAAACTGCAAGAGATTTTTTTAAAAACCAACACTTTTCCAAATAAAAAAGTTTTCTTTAACTTTTGTCCCAAAATTTTCATATTAATCACAATTTTAACTTTGGGAGAAGGGCTTTTTCGTCTTAATGAGTTTAGGAGTATTTGAATACTTGTTTGCCTTTAAGCTGCCAAACCCTTGCAATCAATACTGAATTTTATCTGTATTATACACTATGTGGAATGTAAGCAAGTTGAAATGTATACAGATTTAAGATTAATACTATAATACAGTATTTTTAACTTAATAATCTCAATTCTGCTGCAACTGTATAATTCGTTTTAGAATAGGTACATGAATTGCATTGGAGTCAAATAAATTGTTGTTCTAAAGCTTTTGCAGTAATCATCCACATATTCATAACCTAATGTCCTGCATTCTGTATAGATACACTCCAGTATTCGGATTTTTTAAAACCGAACCTTCTATTTTCTCGAGAATCTCTGACAAAGTCTCCAATAACAATGCAGAATGGCTTATTGTATTTTTTGCACCTACTTGTTCATAGCAGACAATCCGGCACTTTTGCCTCCTGTACCAGTTAGTACAAGTTCTCATCTGGATGTCTGCTAAATAGTTTTGCATCAGCTTGCAGTAATCCAAATAGTGACTGTATTTGACGATGGAATACAGTACGTGTTCGACCATCTCCATTTCCTCACCGCACAAGGTCTCTGATGTAGTGTTTTGATTGGTTCGGGTGTTTCTTCACTAATGTAGGATCAAAACATGTTATAATTTTCAGCTGATTTATGAACAGTGTGTACAGTTCCACTGTACATTTGGGGCATGGATCTTTTGTGTTGGTTTTCTCATTTAGTCTTATCCATCCAATAATATTGATGTTACCTCCTGATTCAGATTCCCACAAATCCTCATACTACAGATTTTGGTATACCGTGGTTCAGATTCTGTATTCTCTGACCCTCTTTTTGCTAGTTCATCAGCTTTTTCACAGCTCTAGATACCCTGGTGACCTGGTAATCAGGTCAACTTGATGTGATTCCGTTCGGATAACGTCTTTAGTTCTGCTATATAATCCCATATTAGTATAGACGTTACTTTCTGGCTCGAGATTGCATTTAGCATCACCAGACTTTCTGCTTACGCTGTTGTTTTCTCTTTCTCATGGAAATATTGCGTGAACCTCTGCCTTAACCTTTCATTGGTGGCTCTTTAAATTGTAACAAAATAAGTCGCGCCGGGTCTTGTAGATCCAATGTTAGAAAACTACTGTACCCATAAAAACACTATATGCACGCTGAGAGTTTAGTCAAAAATGTATAGTTACACAATTTTCGAAAAAAAAAATTACTAATCCTATAAGTGCTTTATTTCTGATAAGTTGGTGCGTTTGGCATCCCGTTCGCGGTTATATTAGTTGGAAATAGTATCGATATATTTGTTAGTATTTTTGACTATCGAAGATAACATTTCGTCTGTAAATAAAGCTGTCAGCATAGAATTTTTGCAGCTCCTTTTACTCCAGGTAAATGCATAATCAAATTGTTTTTCCATGTTCTTAATCGCCGAGAGAATGGTCGCATAAGGTCTGGATATCAAACTCTATTCATAACTGCTACTGACCAATTCTAAACGAACAACTGAACACACATTCAACAACGATGCGGAATTCTAGGAAGATACTGGAAGTGGGAGATTTCGTCGAGCTGCAAAAGTTTTTATATTGCTAGAAATATATCACACTGGGTCTGGCAGACCCGTCGCGACCTCTGAAATGTTAAATACAGAGGTGTAATTTCCCAGTTCGTATCTATGGCTATCACCTGGTTTCTTATAGTATAGAACGATTGATTGACAGTGGTAAATTTCCCAATAGTTCTAGCGGTTGTTGAGAAAGATATGAATAGTTTACAGCACCATTTGAGGACTTTCGTTTGGAAACTTTTTCAATATATGCGGGTGAAGAATTGAAATGAACATGGAGATATTCAAACTGACTCCATACTTTTTCCATCTCCAACCAAGTTTTCTGTTACGGACGTTCTTTTAAGGAATTGTCCAGTATACTCCTTAAAGTTATCAAAATTTTACTTGGGATTGAAGAAATCGAGTTTTTCTAGACAGGCTGGTTTAATCACTTTCCATTTTGATATCGCATGAAGAAGCAAGGATTAAAATTCGTCATATGGGATCTTAAAAACAATGTAATTTCGAACTATTTTGAAATAACAAACCTTCTCATCGTCACTATTAGACACTGTGAATTTACGTGCCATACCATTTTTGGAATCAGGAATAGTTACAATTATGACTTCATGCCTTAATTCAACATTGTCCATTTTCATTGCACAGAGTTCACTGGAACGGCACGCTCCAGCAATTCCCATTATCATTACAGCCTTCATCATTTAATTAATATCATCGGGGGCTTAAAACAGGAATTTATTTACATCCTCCCTGTCAAACACATTAGGTTTTCTGGGTTTACTTCCGTCATTTCTTATTTTTGAAAATGTTTCAGGAAATATCTACGTTTTCCTCTATGAAAAGGGTGGACTTCAGCATGGAATATTCACACCATAAGCTTGATGGAGACGAAAAGCACGGTTTTTGAAACTGCAGTAGCAGTCTTTGTTTGGCAACATTACTTGAAGTATTGATACGTTGCTTCATTCCTCTTCCTTGATGTTTTTGGCAGCAGCGTTAGACAAGCGATATTTACTGATTCTTTTATATCCATATGGCTGTTATACAAATCAATAATTTCAACTTCAACTCAAGTTTTGATAGTAAACTGTTAGCTTGACGTTGTTGATAAAATAACAATGCTTATGACGCTACAGAAACTGGTCAAAGCTGTCCATAATTTCATGCGAAAAGCATCGAATTATATCAATAAAAATCCAACTTTATTCCCAGCCCTCGCTATCGTTCGAACGCAAAATCGTTCTCGACTAGAAAATGTTACCTACATCCCTCATAGTATAAATAACTATTAGGGTTCCGGTTCTTTTTGGGGTATAATCAGTTCCAGTTCAACCAACAAAATCAGAGAATAATCGATTAACTGCAAATCATATTTCAATTATTTTAATAATAGTTTCTAAAGATTCTCCGAATAAAAATGTATTGTTCAATTTCCTTCATTATTTAGTTTTGTTTTTATTTCATACGGAGTAAATGCGACAAAGGTATAGTATTAGTAAGAGAAGCCAGTTTAGATAATTCTAGGAGATATTATATAAGAGCTTGAGCACATAACTCTGTACCCAATATGTTGGTTATTTTGTGAGATTTTTGTGAATTGGATTTCAAATGATTTTCGTTCCATCTCTTTTCTTTGTAATTGAAGTAAAGAAGGCTCGTAATTTGGATCAGTGTTTTTTTCTAGCACGTCCAGGATTTCAGCAAACTTTATCTGATAGTGTCGGCATTTTTGTTTTGTTAACTGAAGATTTTCTCCTTCGTATTCAATTTGTTATTGAAGTCTTATATGAAAAGCCGTAATTCGACTTAATATTTTTGATTATAAGTTTCGTATACCGGTAATGTCAGTAGGTCAAAGCACCGAACATATACAAAAGACAAGCAGGGTCACTTTGAGCTCATTCCTCTGTGATACTACTCTTCCTCAGCAGATTTCAGCTTCCACTTGATGCGTAGATGAGATATACCAGTGTGCTTCAAAAATCATAAAAAATCTTACATTAACGTTAGAGTGGTAGCAGACATTTCCAGGGAAGTATTGATTTTTACATGTGACATGTGCACACTAGGGGTTCTGCGCTAAGAGAGAGGAAAGTGTGAAGGCACTTTGCTAGCATGTCTCTCTGAATCTTTCGCTGAGAAAGGGCGAAATAAAATGCCTTTGAAGCCGCAGAGATATTGAAGAATTAGAATTTGAAAACAATAAATGTTTTAAACGATAATTCCTATCTCTGGTAAGTGTTATTACATTAATTAAAGACATATAGATTAACTAAACTGTCGATGTGTTTGGATTTAAATGGAACGACATAGATAATTATATTTTAACATGGCGGAAGCTTATAAAAAATGAATATCTGTTCTTCCTATTGAATTTTGCAAACGATACTACTATTCACTTACCTGTTGTTTAATTCCTAAATTCTTATATTTCTGTTACCTAACATATTTGTACATAATTTAAAGATAACCAAATTTATAAAACAAAAAAAACTTTCAAGGGGCATATCTGTTCACTTTTTTCTTTAGTTAGTGTCAAAACTTTTTCTTTCTTTAAATATAATTCAATGTAAAACATTTAATTGTAATAAACTTTTTTTGATATTACTTTAAGTAGGATTTGATGTAAATCATGTAATTGTAAAATTATTATTTTCTTGGGGGTTAACAAATTGTGATATGATGGAAACTATTATTTTTTCACATCTTTCAGCGGTTTTCTAAGAGGTTTTCTATGGGCTTATACGCTTTTCTATGGGCTTCTAAAGTTTTCTATGAGGTTTGTGAAGCTTAGTTCACAGCTTGACTGAGCTTACCTTACCGAAATATATTTGCGAATTTGTCGAATGATTTATCTAGCTAGACGGAAGACTTATTAAGCGCTTACCTGGAGGTTCATCTGACCTGTCACCTACTTACAGGTTACCCACCATCCATCGAGGGCCCTCAACTTCAAGCATCACTACAGATAAGTAGTTTAAGAGCGGATAGTTTTTATTTTTACGGCATTTATATTATTATTACAATAGCTCTAAATCATGTTATACGATTAGACTATTCTCTGCAATTTACTCTAGGTTCATAAGAACCCACGTTCATAAAGTTAACCTTGAGAAGTGAATGAAAATATTTTTGTAGTGTCTCACCTTAAGTTAATCTTCTTGAGGGTCTCGTATTTAGGCGCTCAATATCTTTTATTGGTCTCAACAGTTATATTACGCTAATAAAGTTATTGAAGTTATTAAAGTTATTGAACAGAACACCTAAAACGTTTCTCTTAAAAGTCCGACGGAAATGCGTTGGTTTATGTTACTGGCTATTTGCGTAAGAAAAGTTTGTTTCAAAATTCGTGCACGAGTGCTTGAACTATAAAGAAAAACATCATTTACCAAAGGAAGCGACAGTATCCTTTCAGTCGGAAGCCTATTCTGGTTTTAAAAAATTTTGCGGTCTAAATGTGCAATTTCCAAACACTCTAGAATTTATAATGAAACTTTTCTTTTTCAAAGAAATGGCATGTGAAAATCGAATTGAAAAAAATTGTTTAAAAATATAAATTTTACACATCCATGTAAAGATTTTCCTCATGGATATTCCATATCTATATTATATTGGAATGCCAATATATTTTACGTTAAAATTTGTTAATCGTGAAATTGAAGAACTAATGACAGAAAGAAAATAGAGCCAAATAGGTATAAAATTAACAATTTCACAGAAATTATAGTAAATGTATTTTTATGTATCTTGAAATATTTGTATGTTTTCCTTCGCTTTCTGATTCATTTAATATTAAGAAATTCCATCTGTACTTCCGAATTCATTTCTATTATCCCCCGTTACTATCAGTCACTCAGTTAAAATACTAGACACATGCTACGACTAATTAGTCGGAATACAGCGCCGACGGCTCGCTTTTGTAGACCCAATATCAAAGGACCGACACGAAGTGACCCTCCTTGTCTTTTGTATATGTTCGGTTGCCAAATCCAACGTGAATGTCCTGTGCGTTAAAAAAAATTGGAAATGAATAGATATAATAATTGTTGCAGTATGATGATATAAATTTTAGAGCTGTAGCTGTGACATCAGTTTAAGTAACTCAATTTATATAATTGTTTTGTGGAAATATTCGGGTTACGACCATGAATCCCTTAAAGCGCTATGGATTTACGGCCTTTAAGGGTTGTAAACACTTAGGATTTGGTAGCCAGTATTACTTCAAAGTTCTTTCGACTTTGTCATAGGATTATTGTTATGGTTTCCTTTATGTTACCTTCATAAATGACAGTTAGACACCTCAGGTGATATGTCAGTCGCAATGATAATGGTTCTTATAAACTTATAGTATCAATAAATCTTCTCTCCACCATAAATTGTTTTTCTTTGTTTCGCACATTATTATGGTATGGATAAATCTATCTTCATCACATCTTTCCTCAAGAATTTATGCATGGCACACATCATTAAACATATCTAGTCTTACGTTAACTTAGAATAAAAATGAAAGAACAAGTAGAGGTGAATTATTATGATGCTACTGAATTGTAGTAATAGTAGTAGTAGCTGGAGTCAAAATTGGGTGCCAACGAGATTTATCGTCAACTTAACTATTATAGTCTTGAAATATTCAAGGACCACTTAAATAAATTTGTTTTGCTGGTTCTCCAACTATATTAATAAACATAAATGGAAAAAAAATATATCGTAAAAGATGTTTTGCAGTGAATTCCAAAAGTCTTGGCGTTGTTTTTATTTTTCTACTTAATCATGGCCGACTTATATAAATCCATTTATACCACCTTTTGTAACATCATATTATTTCAATGTTGAGTTTTAAACATTTCTGACGTTCATATAAAGGGTTAGTTTAAAGTATGGAAACATCTGAATATCTCACAAACGGAAAAAGATGGAAAGAAGATTTTAACGCATGTTCCGAGGAGCACATTTTCACGTTGCGTAGTGACTGCAATTAATGATTTTTTAAATGGAACACCCTGTATTTTATCATTTCATGAATTCTTCCGACTTCTAGATCAACTTTGGTATAAGTAACCCTGTGCCCATATTCTATGGACAATTACATAATAACTGCTTATCGTCACAAGGCCGGCTATGCTTTATAGATAAATATTAGTGAACTGTCAAAATTAGTTAAAGTCAATCACTTAATAAAATGGCATATCTTGGCGAAACAGAACGCATACAAATCCTAATTTTACGAGGCTTTGACGACAAGGAAAGATCGTATGGAGAAGTTAAACGCATATTTAATGAATTGAATCCTCAACACGTTATCAACCGATCAACCGTTTTAAAAACTGTCAAGAGATATAGGGAGACTGGAAATTTTGAAAATTGTCTTGAGCCCGGCAGGCCAAAAACTGCTACAGATGATGAAACAAAACTAAATGTGCTACTTCAAGTTGAGGAAAGTCCTCAAATATCTTCAAACCAGTTCGCGCTGGACAACAATATCGCTCAGACGTCCGTGGTAGGAATAAGAAAGTTAGAAAAAATAAAAACCTATAAAATTCACTACAGACAAAAACTTACAGTTTTATGTAATGGTTGAAGAAAAAAAGAACCTTCATGTTAATTTTGAAAAAAAAAATTTCTGATGAGGCAACGTTTTGCCTCAACGGAGAAGTAAATAGACAAAATTACCGGATTTGGTCTGGACTTAATCCCCGTTGGATGAGCGAGAGCCGCAGAAAATAAATGTTTGGGCGGGGATTATTAATAATCACATAATATTGAATTTAGTAAAGCGTTGTCTGCAGGTATTGTTTTGTTTAAGTTTGTAACATTCACTTATATTTTCATGTTGTCAAATAAGACAGTTATATAGTTGTCATTTTTACATTAAAAGATCATTCCAGTACCAGTTTTTCATTTTCATATAATCACAATAATTCAAAAGGTTATGGGCCCAGATTACGTGAAATTGTAAAAGGAAGATTAACTGCAGTAAATATCGTTATTTATTTTGTGCAAGAATTATTTGTGAACTCAAAAAAAGAAAATTGGAAAGCAATTTATTTTTGAAGTTTTGAAGCCGATAATTATTAAAAGACAAAATAAATGGAAGGCGATCGCGTTAATATTGAAAAGCTGGAAAGCGGCAGCAACTGGCTAACATGGAAGTTTCAAATGCGTCAGATTTTAGAAGCTAACGATCTTTTTGACTACGTCGATGGAACAAACGTCAAACCGACAGCTGAATGTACAAATTATGCGAAGGAAATTGTGACTTGGAAGAAGGCGGATGCTATGGCCAGACGAGCAATTTCCACGACTTGTATGAAACAGGCATTACTGCAGATTATGAATTGTGAAACAGCTCAAGAGATGTGGGAGACGCTCAAAAGTACGTATGAGCAAACATCAAAGGCAAATATTTTATTTTTACAACAAAAATATTATGGCTACACAAAACAACAGGAAGATGACATTGCGACATTTTTATCAAAATTAATGGAAATAGTGCATCAATTACGTGATCAAAAAGAAATTATTTCTGAGTCCATGGTAATTTCGAAGATATTAATGTCATTACCGTCCGAGTTTAATCATTTCCATAGTGCATGGGAATCTGCAAACGCAGATAGTCAAACTTTGGCAAATTTGCGGGCTCGTTTGATGGCAGAAGAACTTCGTTTGAAGTCGCAGGGTCAAGTTGAACAAGTAGAGGCGCTAATGGCTAAGAGAATCTTGTCGAAGAAACAAATCAATAATTACAAGAAAGGAAATTCATGGAATAATAACAAAGCGACAGATAAAAATGACAAACCGAAAGGCAAATGCTTCAAATGTGGAAAAAAGGGCCACTGGAAAAGGGAATGCTCGGAAAAGAAGACTAACTTCAACGGGAGAAAAGAAGAAAATTCAAATGATGCTTTTATTTGTTACAAAACAACAAATAGAGACCAAGATACTTGGATTTTGGACTCAGGTGCAACTTATCACATGAGTCATCGCCGAGAATGGTTCGAAAACTATACGGAAATAGCTGAACCAATTACAGTTGGTAATGGTGACAAGATAATGGCTCTGGGCAAAGGCGATATCAACATTTTTGCTTTTAATGGAGATGAATGGACTCGCAAACGAGTCATGGGAGTCTTGTTCGTGCCGGAACTTAAGAAAAATTTGTTTTCGTCGGGAAAAGTGTTAGATCGCGGGCATCAATTGAACATGAACAACGAAGGTTGCAAATTGCTGAAAGATGGAAACATTGTTGCAGTGGGAGTTCGCAGAAAAAGTTTGTTCCAAATGTTGTTCAGAACAATACAACCATCAAAGATTGGAACTACAGCGAGTGTAGCAATCAAAAACGCTACACTTCGTTCATGGCACGAACGTCTAGGACATCAGAATTCGACACACGTGAAAAAGTTCCTACTAAGTCGGGGTATAGATTTCATTGATGAGGAATTTGCATGTGAAGCTTGTGTCTATGGAAAGCATCATCGAAGCAGTTTCAAGAGTCGCGAGAAAAAAGTCAAAGATGTGTGGCGAAATCATTCATACTGACGTGTGTGGTCCGTTTCAGACGAATTCAATTGGTGGATCCAGATATTTTTTGTTGCTCAAAGATGATTATTCTCATTTTCGTTTCGTATATTTCATGAAACAAAAATCAGAAGTAGCGAGTATTATCGAAAAATGTGTTAAACTGATTCAGAAGAAGCATGGTCACAGTGTTCGCAATATCAGATCTGACAACGGCACAGAGTTTGTCAATGAAAAGCTGAAAGTTTTCTTTGAAGCAGCTGGAATTCATCATCAACGAACTGTGCCATATACACCAGAGCAGAATGGTTGTGCAGAAAGGGAAATACGAACTATCGTTGAATCAGCAAGGACAATGCTTGAGGCAAAAAAGATTGATAGGAAATTCTGGGCGGAAGCAGTAAATACAGCAGTTCATGTGCTAAATCAAACTGGAACAAGCACAGTTGACAACAAATCACCGTATGAATTATGGCATAACAAGGAGGCGAAGCTAGACCATTCACGGATTTTTGGTTCGGAAGTATTTATTCACATTCCAAAAGAAAAACGTCAGAAGCTCGACGCGAAGGCAGAAAAATGTATGTTTGTTGGTTATGACAATAATTCAAAGGGATATCGAGTTTGGAATTCGAAAACTAGTAAAATCGAGATCTCACGAGACGTCGTTTTTTTGTTAGAAAATTCAATGGGAACACTCGATATTTGTGTTGAAGAAAATGCTAGTGTAGTCAGTAAGAATGAAAATAACGAAAACGAAGACAATTATGGTATTGACAAAGGTGCAGAAAATGAAAATGACGAAGATAAGGACACAAATGAATGTGCGTCACTAGATCAACAGAAAAATCGTGGTATGACCTGCGATCTTGATAGCAGAAATATTGTCAATAGGCGTCTACGTGATCGTAACACATTAACACATCTGGTAACTGGTGAACATTCTGCAATGTTGGCAGTAAGTGATGAGCCAAGAACGTATGAGCAGGCAATTCAGTCGATTGATTACAAGCAGTGGGAGCGAGCAATGGATGAAGAGTACGATTCACTTATGAAAAATCATACTTGGATTTTGGTCGATGCGCCAGTTGATCAAAAAGTGATTGACAATCGCTGGGTCTACAAGGTCAAAGAAAATCCGGATGGGAGTGTTAATCGGTATAAGGCACGATTGGTAGTACGAGGCTTTACACAAGAGTACGGAATCGATTACCAGGAAACATTTAGTCCAGTGGTGAAGTTTACATCAATCAGAGCGATCCTAGCATTGGCTGCGGCAAAGCGTATGACACTAAAACAGTTTGATGTGAAAACGGCTTTTCTAAATGGCGATTTAGAAGAAAATGTTTATATGAGCCAGCCAATTGGATATAATGACAACAGTGGCCGAGTGTGTAAACTATACAAAAGTTTATATGGTTTGAAGCAGGCTTCGCGCTGTTGGAATAAGAAGCTTACTTCTTTCCTTAACAGTTTTGGTTTCAAAGAGAGTGGATCCGATCCATGCGTTTTTGTTAGCAACGGAAAAGATGGAATGTTAATTTTGGCAATTTACGTTGACGATGGATTTATTGCAGCAGAAGAACAAGAAGCCATTAAGCCGGTCATTAGACATTTACAGAGAGAATTTGAGATCAAAATTTTTGAGCTGAAATGTTTTTTTGGGACTCGAAATTGATCAGCTTTTGGATGGATCGATTCATGTTCATCAACAAGGATATGCAAGAAAGGTTCTTGATCGTTTTGATATGACATATTGTAAGACAGTGACAACTCCATTAGCTAGTTCACAAAACCTCGGAGATTTTGAAGCTGATAAAAAAATCGATTTTCCTTATCGAGAGGCAGTCGGGAGCTTGATGTATCTGGCCGTTGCAACCAGACCAGATATTAGTTTCGCAGTTGGAAGTGTCAGTCGATATTTGGAAAAACCAGCTACTGCACATGTGAATGCAGTAAAACACATTATGAAATATATCAAAGGTACAATGAACAAAGGAATACGTTTCGTTAGCGGAAATAATTTAGACTTTTGCGGGTATAGTGATGCCGACTATGCTGGAGACACGCAAACACGAAGATCAACATCAGGTTATGTTTTCATGCTTGGAGGAAGTGTAATTAGCTGGGGATCAGAACGACAAAAATCCGTCGCACTATCCACAACAGAATCCGAGTATGTGGCAGCGTCACAAGCTATAAAAGAACTTGTCTGGTTGAAGAATCTCTTATGTGATCTTCGACAAGTTAAATTGGATGTACCAGTTTTATTTATGGATAATCAAAGCGCAATACGACTTGTGAAGAATCCAGAGTTTCATAAGAGAACTAAGCATATTGACGTACGTTACCATTTTATCCGAGAGAAATTCAAAGATGAATTTTTTGAATTACAATATGTATCAAAATTGAAACATCAACATTTTTGTCAAATGTTGAATGTATTGTCAAAGTGAATGTTGACATTGACTTGTAACAAAAAGTGGGAGTATTGAATTTAGTAAAGCGTTGTCTGCAGGTATTGTTTTGTTTAAGTTTGTAACATTCACTTATATTTTCATGTTGTCAAATAAGACAGTTATATAGTTGTCATTTTTACATTAAAAGATCATTCCAGTACCAGTTTTTCATTTTCATAGAATCACAATAATTCAAAACATAATCGGACCTTTTTTTGTAGAACGTAATTTAAATGGTGACAGATATCTGGACCCGTTAAAAAATAATACTGTGCCAGCTATAGCAGCCATATTTTCCAATCCTAACAATCCCATGACATATATGGTATCAACAAGATGGTGGTTACCCCAATACACCCTGGCTATTCGTACTCATCTGGATACAGTGTATACAGAGATGGATAGGACTTGACCACATTAGATTTTTTCTTGTGAGGATACCTTGAAAATAAAGTTCACAAAAATAGACCAGTTGATCTACAAACTCTACAAAATCGTATTTTGGGGGAGATAAACATGTTACCACACACATATTTAGTGATCCAACTGGACAATTTTGTAAAAGACTTGGTTATTGTCAAATCTTAAATGGTTTCCACTTTGAACATTTACTTTAGAATTAGTTGGGTTACCTTGGACTTGGACTTGGTTACTACGGACATACGGTAACTCATAACAACGTTAATCTAGAAGTCGAAAGGATTTAAAAACGATATAATATACAGGGTGTTAAAAAATCTTTCATTGCAGTCACTACGCTTTTCAGGACCACCATGTAAGTTTTGTCGCAAAGTGAAAATATGCTCCTGTGGCAACCTTGCAGCATGCGCTAAAATCTTCTTTTTATCGCTTTCCGTTTGTGAGATATCCAGGTATTACGAGACTATTGTAAATCCTAAAATTTAGGCAGCCTTGAGCATTCCTTTCAAAATCCTTATAGAGGGAGATCCGGGGATGCTGAATGGATAGTTACTTAAGCGTTAAGGAGACCTATTGGATTGTGAAGATTGGGTGCTGAAACGAAAAAAACTTTATGTTAAGTATGCCCTTTTGGTGGGGGCAAAAATGTAAAAAAAATCACATAGAAATACTGGAGCACATCAGACATTCATTCAGACATTAATTCAGACGGCCTTCGTCTTTCTGATAACCAAGAGATATTAATCTGACGGTTTGTTAGTTGGTGGAGGTTTTACGAAGGGGTTGAAATCAAAAAAATTCGAGTATGTCAGATATTCACAGTAAATGTTAAGTGAACTCAAAAAAAATGTCCTATGCAAATGACTGACGATTTGGACGTGATAAAATCTCATAACCGATTTTTGAAAATGTAGAAAAGCGTGAGCTTTAAATTGATAATCGAGCGCGTCAGATTTTTATACAGAAGGTTCAGCTTCATATCCTAGTCGTCCTAGATTATAATCTGACAATTTATAGGAAGGAATTTTGATAATCTGAAAATTTGAAAAAAAAACTTTTTTAATTACTGACTGTAATTAAAACAAAAATATAAATAGAAAAATCTATCATGTATTTATATAAAAATTGTTTAATGAGAAAAATGTTAAAAATAAGTATATTAATCTTCATCGACACGGATTCGTATTCATCTTCGAAGTTCGTTCCGATTTGGCCACTTTCATTTTGTCAATGTTTCCAGTGTAAATTTTATAATTTTTTCCTAATTTTACTGTCCACAAAATACACATTTCACACTAACATCACTCAATATTGTAGTGCATGAGAAACAAATTTCATTAAATTCATAATTTTTTTCAATACAACAAACAAACCAAAGCATCGTATATCTACAAAAACCGAGCACGTCATTGTGACAGCTGGGATGGCATCATTGCGGCAGACAATAGTGTGGGGACGGTGCGAGAGAGTGAGAGATGTTATGTATGTACGGAACAGTAGCCACTACTGGGAAAGACAAGACACATGACTTATGAAAAGTGTCACTTGGCGGGCTAATATGGAGATAGCACGTTTTTAATAACCTATGTCCTATTTTGTAGTTAATGTTAAAAATAAATACGATCTAAAGAAATAGTATTTTCCGTTAAAGACCCAGTATTAACATACACATCATTGGCGACGAGTAAATGGTAGTTACGGTCTCAAAAGTCAAGTTTCCGAGTTATCAAGTGTAATTAAGTTATCGAAATGCCTTTAATAGGAAGTATTGAATATTTTATCATTACATATCTGGAACGTACGGAACAGCTGTTCCTGTGTAATAAAATTACCGACGAAGATAAGGTACCGATATTTCTAACCTTGATTGGTGGTGAAGCCTATTCAGTTATAAAAAACCTTACATTACCAGAACCACCCAGTTCAAGAACGTTGATACAGTAGAAGGTAAAAGTCTAGTTTAGTGAACCAACGCGGATTTTGATGAAATATTTTTTTTTAAATTAATTCGAGGTCGCTGAACACGAAAATGAAAAAATAAATCGGCGCTCTCTTACCAAAAACGAGTTATGAATTTTTGAAGATGAGTTCAGATCAGCACTGCACTGGTTTTATTGTCATATAATAACTGATTTAAATGATGCATTATAACGTCTACACAATGTTAATTACACTATAATTACTTTTTACGATATTCCTCTCACACACACATTTAAAAAACACTGATATTGATATTCATTTCTTGCAAATTCGTTTTTTAATTCCACAATTATTATATCTTTTGACATTTTCATGTAACATGACTGACATATAAGTTTTGGTCTGTTTCTGCTTAGTCGCACAACTTGTACCTAATAGCATATCCAGCCATTAGATATTTGGCCACTTGAATTTTCGTTTCGTTTTCGATTTCATGATCGTGACATGGAAGATATAAACAAGATAAACATCATGAACATACACCTATTTTTCCGATAGCTGGCGCTGTATTTGGCTCAACTTTCGTTTAACTGAAATCAGTTATGGAAAAATTGAATGAACAGCCATCAACATACTGTGAAAAAGGCGCGCCGGATCGACGTTTCGCAATTTGCGCGCGCGAATTGCGAAACGTCGATCCGGCGCGCTCGCTTCGCTCGCGATAATCAATCTACTTCATTATTTCAAACGGAAATCCAATCTAATAAATGTATCAAGATGATAAGAAGCGATTGCGATTCCACTTTGATCTGTGTTAGTTGGTCGGGAAGCGATATTAGTAGAATTTTCAAATTTTATAAAAAGGGGAAACAGCTTTTGATAACCAAAGTCTTATAATATTAGCAGTATGTTCAAAATTTGATTTGGAATTACACCTGCAGCAACTATTTTCGTTGTCAGCAGTGTTTATAGAGGCCGAACAACTGAGGAGGTGATTTTTTTAAAGAATTAATTGATGAGTGCAATTCAGAGAAAAAAAATTGTTCAGCATCCTCAATGATCAAATTGAATGGTTCAGTATCCTTCAAATAAATGATAAATATCAACCAAACTTATCTCAAAACTAACCATCTTCCTAAAATCAACATCTCTCAGAATTTGAAAAAAAATACGGCGCTAGCTATCGGAAAAATAGGTGTATGTTCATGATGTTCATCTTGTTTATATCTTCTATGTCACGATGTGGTCACGATCATGAAATCGAAAATATTCAGCAACTAATTCAAGTGGCTAAATATCTCTAATGGCTGAATATGCTATTACGTACAAGTTGTACGACTAAGAAGAAACAGACCAAAACTTATATGTCAGTCATGTTACATGAAAATGTCAAAAGATATAATAATTGTGGAATTAAAAAACGAATTTGCAAGAAATGAATATCAATATCAGTGTTTTTTAAATGTGTGTGTGAGAGGAATATCTTAAAAAGTAATTATAGTGTATTTAATATTGTGTACAAGTTACAATGCATCATTTTAAAGCAGTTATAATATGACATTAAAACCAGTGCAGTGCTGATCTGACCTCATCTTCAAAAATTCATAACTCGTTTTTGGTAAGAGAGCGCCGATTTCTTTTTTCATTTTCGTGTTCAGCGACCTCGAATTAATTAAAAAAAAATATTTCATCAAAATCCGCGTTGGTTCACTAAACTAGATTTTTTCCCAGTTGAAACCAGTGTTACTTACACACTACAGTCCCAAAAAGTTGATCATATATGAAAGGTATACATTCTATATTTCCAAGCAAGAAAACGAGGAAGATTAGGCTAGTTATGTGGAAAATCTAAAAAAATTATCTGTAAACTGTCAGTTTGGAGAATTTCTTAATGAAGCTCTTAGAGAAAAATTTGTTTGTGGACTAAAGTCTGATGTTTGCAAACGTAAACTGTTATCTGCACTTGCCAGAGCATATGAAGTTGCTCAAAGCAATGAAGCCACAGAAAACCACTTAAAGACGATGGAATCAGAATGTGTAAATAAAGACCTTTTTAAGAATAAATCTTCAAAATAAGACTTCGTGTCCAGTCCAAGTGGATTAGTTGATCCAAATAGAAAGTGTGGTGAAATAAGTAGAAGTAATTACCATGGAAGCAAGCCATGTTTTCGTTGTCAGCGAATACATGACCCAAACAATTGTCCTGCAAAATAATGGGAATGCTCTTCATGCCACAAAAGAGGTCATACATCAAGAGTATGTAGAAGAAAAGTTAACCTGATTGAAGAAGAAAGAGAAAGTGAGCAAGAAGAGGAAATTTCAATAAATTCAGTCTATTCCATAGAGCATGGGGAGTTTAAAAATAAACCAAGTAGTCCAGGTCAGTCAGATAAAAATAGTAACACCAAAACCACTGAACTATCTGAAGGTTATCAGAGTCAAGCCATAGTTTGGCAAACATAACTGAAGCTGTGAAAGAAATGCGATCGAAAACATTCGATATTGCCACGTTGAAGTATGAAAAAGCTAAAGTGCTAAGTATGCAGTGATAATAATTCGAAAATGGACTTTTTATTATTAACAATATGTCAATAATGGTTAAACGTTAGTTCTTTAATGTGCTAGTTTCATTGGATTTTGTCTCTTAACATTATTTTTTCAATTTCTGAATATTAAAAGATAGACACTTTTCCAAATATGTTATGGGTTTCCTTCAAGCCGGCAACGTCGTGCGAAAATCACAATTACCACGCCCTCCGGACGAACTCAATTGGTGAATATTTATCAAACCGCCGTTGCCAAGTAACCACCTGACTTCTTATTGGCAAGCGCGTGCGTTTGTTCTCTTTCACTTCTAAAATTGACTGACATTGATTATCCAATGGCGTGTATATTGTCAGTATTTACCTTCGTATTTGCAGTTTTACTTGGTATCTTATTATTTCGTATCAATTATTTGTTTTCAACAAATACCGCGTTTTGAAAAATACCTTACCTTTAAAGCAAACCATAAATCAGTTTGTATATAGATATAATTATTATATAATAATAATTATTATTTTTAATACTTCTATAAAATAGGTACCGTACGCCGTTGGTACGTTTATAACAGATATCGGCCATGTTTCCTTGCTCCTTACCGATTCCGCGTAGCTTCAGATAGACTTGCCAAACTATAACAGTATTTGTAGTAATCCAAAAAGTCAAGTAAGTAAGGAGTGTCAGTTCAACAATTTTTGTAACAATGCAACCAGTCAAATAAAAAAAAGTTGTCCAAGTCAATGTCAACTTAACACTAGCTGTTCATTAGAAGACACTATCAAAATTATTAAAGATGTAAATATTGTTAATAAAGTAAATAAATCCTTACATGTACAATTGAAAGTTGATAGCACATTTCTTACATTTGAAGTTGATACCGGTGCGTGTTTCAATAATCTCAGAAAATTGTTTCATTAAGCATTTTAAAAGTATTTCACTAAATTATTGTAAGTCTAAATTGAAAGCTGTTCCAGGAGAGAATATTAATGTTCTAGGTTGTCTAAATGTAAATGTAGTCTTTGAGCAAAGAATTACCATTAATTGTTGTCAAATCTCAACATAAATTCACCCTACTTCTAGGTAGAAGCTGGCTAGATGAGCTAATATCTCAATGGAGAAATGTGTTATTTAACAAAAATAATCAAATTAAAAGTGTAAGCGCCATTAAAGAAGAAATTATTAAATTGCAAAAATTTTTTCCTAATGTGCTTACATTAAACCGTTCCGAATTTATAAAACATAGTAAAGTAGGTGTAGTCCTCAAAGAAAATGCAACCCCTGTTTTCCACAAAGCCTATTCTGTCCCATATTCCTCGAGAACTCAAGTGGAGGAAGAATTGCAGAACATGCAGACAAATGGAATCATTGTTCCAGTATGACACAGTGAATGGGCTAGTCCCATTGTCATTGTACCAAAAAAAGATGGAAAAAATGAGAATTTGCGTAGACTTTAAACCAACCTCAAATCCTATGCCCAAAACTGAACATTATCCGTTACCGCTGATCCAAGATATATATTATAAAGTAGCAGGCAGTGCCTTTTTTACCGTTCTAGACTTGTCAAATGCATATTTACAGCTAAGAGTAGCAGAAGATAGTCAACACCTATTAACAATAAATACACATATGGGATTATTTTCCTTTACAAGACTGCCATTTGGAGTGTCTGCTGCCCCATCTCTATTCCAGTCAGTCATGGATAGTATTTTAAGAGATATACCATTGGTGGCATGTTATCTTGATGATGTCATTGTGGGTGGGAAAACCATTGAAGAAGCCAATAGCAATGCCAGAGCAGTATTAAAACGTTTGGAAGAGTACAATGTTAAAGTAAACATAGAAAAATGTAAGTTCCTTGAGGCTAGGGTGGATTATTCAGAGCACACACTGGATAAGGATGGTATAAAGCCACTTAAAGAAAAAATGAATGCAATAACTAATGCCCCGCCTCCCACCAATATTACACAGTTGAGATTATATTTGGGCCTTCTAAATTATTATCATAAATTCTTACCCATGGCAGCTACTAAACTATGGCCATTATATGATATACAAAAAAAATATGTTCCGTGTGAATGGACATCCGAATGTCAGAGGACTTTTGAAGGAAGTAAACAGTTGATAACTGAAAGTGAAGCTTTAGTTCATTTTAATCCCAATTCACCCATTGTTATGGCATGTGATGCTTCACCTTATGGAATTAGTGGAATTCTGAGTCACATTATCGATGGAGTGGAACATCCAGTTATGTTTGTGTCTAGAACATTGTCCAAGTCTGAGCAAAATTATGCACACATATCCAAAAGGAGGCATTGGCCATAATATTTTCTGTAAGAAAATTCATAAATTTTGTATTTGGGAAAAAGTTTAGATTACTCACGGATCACCAGCCGTTACAAAGTATATTTGGTCCCAAAAAGAATATTCCTTGCTTAGCGGCGTCAAGAATCCATAGATGGGCTCTAGAACTATCATCTTATGAATATGATATATATATTATCGCAAAGGAAAAGATATGGCACATGTGGATATGCTGTCACGTTCACCCTTGCCTGGGTATGAAGAAGATGAAGCAGTATTTTCTTTTGAAAATTATTGTCTCCCTCTAACTTCCTTGGACGTGTCACTTAGAACAAAAATGACAAAACTCTATCTAAAGCCATGGACATTACAAAAAGAGGTTGGCCCCACCACATTTCCGACTTAGGACTAAAAGCATCTTTTCACAGAAGAAATGAACTGTCCATCGCAAATGATTGTTTGTTATTGGGACATAAAGTAGTAATCCCTTATACTCTGCGGCAACAAATTCTGGATATCCTACATGACCAGCACATAGGAATAAAACTATTAGCTAGAAGTGAGGTATGGTGGCCACTTATTGATGATGACATTGAACAGAATGTAAACCGATGCGAATGCTGCAAAGTTCACCATCCCACACCCAAACCAATACCTACTACTTCATGGCCAAAAACTTCTAGAATGTTTCATAGAATTCATATTGACTTTTTGAAGAAATCCGGACATACATTGTTACTAGTACTTCAGCAAATGGTTAGATATCCACATCATGACCAATGGAACAAATGCTGAGAAAACAATTGAAAACCTAAGAATTACGTTGGATTTACCTGAAGAAATCATGTCTGACAATGGTCCACCTTTTAATAGCAGCGAATATAAAACTTTCTGCTCTAGCAATGGTATCAAGAGCACCTTTTCACCGCCGAACCACCACATTTCTAATGGATTCGCGAAACACCAGGTAAACAACAGGAACCTCGAAAAACAACTGTTTGACAATAATAGAAAGGAAAGGAAGCTCAGCTTACAGCATCAAATTGAGAATTTTTTGTTTTCATACAGGAACACTCCCAACAGTGTAAGTAAAGTTAGTCATGCTGAAATGTTATTGGTAAGTGAACTGTCAAAACATAAATCAAAACAAACCTGGGAATGACAGCTGAAACATTTTTGGCGCATGCGATTTCATGGTTTTCACTAAAAATATAATGTAATGTTAAATAATTTATAGTTGAAATTAGACCAACTTCTTAATGCAGTAGTGTAATTGAAATTCAATAATGTGGTTGCATGAACATCATATGGGAAACTATAGTAATTAACTTTTTCTAATGTAAATGTAAATATAATATACTGAAAATGTAATGATACAGAACGTGCATGATAATCCACCTTCAATAGACGATTTTTGATGATGAGTGAAAATGTAAAGAAAATAGCTGTTGGAATATTCACAGATTTGAAAAAATGAAGGATATAAATGAAGCGAAAACTTGCAAATAGCTATTTTTTCGGTTTAATCAAATCTTGATATCAAATTTGGACAATTTAAAACTATAATGCGATAAGTTTATATTAAGAATAATAAAAAAAATGTTTAGCTTTGCCAAAACCAAAAATTAATCACAAATTTGAAAGTTTTGCCGGATTTTCCGTTGTCTTTTAGGGCATGGAACTGAAACTAGTACATTAATTTGCCGGTGGATTAATTGGAAATTCAGATTTCCTTAAGATTATCATCGTCTACATTGAATAATCCATTAGATCAAGAGTTTCCGTGGTAATTTCTGTGTACTCTAGAAGACTGATATTCCTTGTGTAAGTAATATTTAACTTCCATTTAATTCTCTAGTAAGGGTGAGCTTTATCTTGTAAATCCTTACAAGACAACTACAATGCATCCCAATTGGAAATTGTATGGTTTTTAATCAATGACGTCAACGTTTGTCAGAAGCTGCAACGGTTTTTTTAGGTGAAAACTTCTTCAGCCACGTTGAACAATTTTTGGTTGGCGGCATAACCGACACCTGTCACATTGCAACCGACACCACTTAACCGGCTTCTGTCACTGACGTGCTGTGATAAGTGATATTAGGCTGAGTTCTTCTCTTTTCCTGTATCGGGTGATAAACCATCGTATAAGCAGCTCAGCTTTTACAGGGAAATTATTCTAGCCTTGATCTAGGCGATCAAATATCTCCAAATTAAATTACTTGAACTAAAACTTGACTTGGTGAATGTGGTGAATAATTATACAACACAAAAGTTTAATTTTTATGTGTATTGTGCATCATTAAATTGCGATTTATTATTGTGGAAACTTCTTTAGCCGCGTTGCATGATTTGTGGAAGTGGCAAAGCTCATATGTTGGTACGATGAAATATTTTCAAAAGGGACTCATAAAACTTCCATATATCGTGTGCGTATGATAACATTTTTATATGGTGTTAACTTATTAGTATTAATTTTTAGATCATATGCGTACGATGAAATTTCCTTAGGACTCAATCTATGCCCTTACCATTCTCTTTCATGAACGTACAATAAAATTCTCAAATGGAGTTAAGTCGTGAAAATTTTTATACTATTTCTCTAACAAAATTGTGGTGAAGTTAGTTACTTGAAAAGTAATCTTCTTCGCTGACAAAAATGGATGAACTATTAGGTCTACCTTCCATGCACCTTGAAATATACGTAGAGGCCGGAGTAGGTATCCATAGACTGAAAACATCGCTAAGCAGCCTCAATATTGGATAAGCAAGAGACGTATCGAAGCATAAGAACATATTACACAACCATACAATGCTCTTATGTTAGTATTGATTAGAGACAGAACGCAATTGGCTGCCAAAGAACTCAGTATCACTAGACAGGGACATATATGGTACACCAACAGGTCTAAAATTGAAATTATCACTGAGACGAGGATATACCAAAAAAATAGGTGACAGTTATAGTTTTTTTTGTTTTTCTTTTCTTAATTTCGAGCTGTCCTCATGCTGGTAGCACATTGCCGCCATGAGGCAATTGACGCCTCACTGTCAGATGAGATATTGGTTACGGTCTCGATCTCCATGCAACAAACTCTACAGCCAAGATCCCCGGCATACTGCACCATTTTATGCAGGTGGTCTTTTACCGGGCATCACCTGTTAGAAAACCTGTGATGATTCTTAGGTGATTTTTACTGATATTTAGTAGTTTTTAGGTCAGTTTTACACATGTAATACCTTTAAAGATCTTACTGTGTACCTGCTTTGAAGTGTTCCTTCACTTGTCTGGTTCAACATATAACGTTGCTGAACCTCTTCTCGCAAGTTCATCAGCTCATTCATTTTCAAAAATATCGTCATGTCTCGGCACCCACACTTACCCCACTTTAATGCTGTCTGCCAGTTCATTTAGTGTTTTCTGGCATTTCTCTACTAGTCTGGATGTTACCTTGCGACCATTTAAAGACACAAGTGCTGCATGGCTGTCAGCTAACATGTTCATCCTATGAGTTTTAGTACTGTATTTGTTATAACTAAGCACTGGGGGAATCATTTCTCTGTGTTTCAGACAGAGGTGCACGCAATCCTGCAATGCGCGAGAAAATCCGTCGAAGGAAAGTAGATACATGGTCGCGTTCATCCCAACGTAGCGCTACCGGAGCAATAATCAATGTCCTGCTAAACGCGTGTTTTGTCATCTGATTGATGTGAGCGCTTTGGTAGCAGTCGCAATTTTTCCCATTATATTAGAATTGCAATACGCTACGCTACAGATCAATGATGCATTAACTGTCATTTATGACAAATATCATGTTAATTAACATATAGTGAGGACGTTTAGGTTGGAATAAATTCAAGATTTTCCTGTCTAAAGCTTCTAGTATTGTATGTACGAATGCCGTTACCACTTTTGCGTAGATGACATCATTGCTATTTTTTAAAAAGAACAACATATTTTCCTCTATTTTTTTGAATTCAATTTCACAACAATAGACGATTTCAAAAATGTATAATACTTATAGTCCAAAGCATTGGTTTGTGAGTTTGAGACAAGTGTTGCATCAGAAATTTTCAATTATAAAATTTTATTGAAATGACTGGACTAATAAAGATGATAGGTTTCCATTATTATGGTTTTGTTTTTTGTTTTTTTTTGACAAGTTTTGTTTTTGTTTACAATGCTTATGTCAAACAATAAGTACTGAATTGACAATTACCTAGTTGTTGAATTTCTCAATAATGGTACGTTCAGGAGAAAAATAAAGAATTGAAATTTCAATAATGTGCCGAACCCAGCGAGAAGTTTGTGAATTGTGGAATGATAAGTATCCAGATCGTTCTATTAGTCAATCCACTGTATCGAAGATAGAAAAAAAAATGTAGAATTTGGAAATGTGAGAGATAATTATAAAGGTCGTTCTGCAATTGGTGGTGAGAAGCAGTTGGATTTGCTCCTGTTTAAGGAAAGCCACACATATCCAGTAGACGAATACTGTCAATAGACAAAACTGTAGATTCTGGTCAGACACTAATCCTCATTGGATGATGGAGGCCCACACTCAGTATCCCGAAAAAGTTAATGTTTTAGCAGGAATTGTTGGCAACAACATTCTGGAACTATTTTTGATTGAAGGAACATTGACAGCTGAAAAAAGTTTTATAAATGCTACAAAATTATATTATTCCAACCATTGCCGAGTTATATCCAGGTAATCCCACCAGGTGGATAGGTAGGATAGGATTTATAGAATGGCCAGCATGATCTCCTGTTCATGTAACGCTTTTAGTTGGGCGTCAGGTTGTAACGACTGCTCAGGTAAAGAGCACCTCAGGCGTAGATTCTAGACCAGAGCTAATAGTAATTCAAGGAGTAGGTCTTACCGGTTCTCGGGTAACCCTACTTGAATTTAAGTTACGTTAAGTGAAGCGAAGATAAGTGGGCGCCACCCTGAATACTCCTAGTTTACGGTTTCACATCAACTTTATCAATCGATAAACCCTGTAATCTTGGTAGGTGATAAATACGAACAACGTTATTAAATTTACAATAGTATAATTTGAACAAAGGTGTAAAGATGTATACAAGATATAAAAATGATATCTGTATGGATGAATAAATATATATGTAAAGTTTTTTTCACAGTGTTGAGCTGGTAATATGAACAATTAACAATGAACAATGAAGAGGTACTTTCCTTTCTTTCTTCTATCTCCTTGGGATCTTCCTGGTTGAAATTTCATACAGGCTCAGTTCCCTTGGGTTAATTCCCAGATAATAAGGTTTATATCTTCAGTTCTCTTTGGTTAATTCCCAGATTATAAGATTTATCTCTTCATATAAATAGTTCCAGACAAAGAATTAAAGGGACAACAACAAAAAATGCATTCACATGAATGCACTTTTTCTAAAGATAAATAGGTGAAACCTCACCAATTAAAATTTGGCTTCAATAGCTCATATTCACAGGTAAGAAGAACGAAACCTCTTTTCTCCCGTTTAAATACAACACACGAAATCATATGAACGATGATAGACTTACGTCTCATCTCCATGTCAAGCTCAGACGCTTTGACCAGGAAAGGAATTTAATTTCCAGTAGTAAATTCTCAATTCACATATAATTAATTGATAGAAGAAAAATCTAGAACGATGTCGGAGTGGGGACTAACAAATAGCAAGTGGCTATTTTCACGACAGACGGAACTCGTTCGGTCCGTATTAAAATGTTGATTTCGACTCTTATCGACAGTCAATGTATTCAGCCTCGAAACATTTCTCGGTGTTGAGCATGAGAGAGGACTGGCTATTCGCCGCCCATACGATACTTATTATTCGTTCTAAATTACCGTAACATTCATCTTAAATCTAAAATGTACTTCAATATGCCTGAGAATATCGAATATTCCAAAGAGAGAACTGTTAATGAGGTGAGACTATGTCGCCGCGACCCATGTCAAACCTGAGTAGCAAGTCTCCAGGGTATTGAGGTAAATGGAAACTCTGACGAACATGCAAAAAGATAGTCAGTGAACACACAGACTGAACCAAGACATATGTGGTATATGAAAAACCGTAGTACTAGAACCTGCAAGAACTGGGTCATGTATCAGCCTCACAAAAATAATAAAATTTTAATCCCGAAAAAATTAGATCAAGAAAAATTGCCCCGGAAATAATAGACCCAGAAAAAATAGAACTGGAATAAATAAAGCAAAGGAAGAGTTGTTTTATGCAGAATAGTGTAAAAACGTTTGTAGATCCAATAAGATTTTGAAGATAATGAAAATTTCAATTATATAACACAATTTAAAAAAGGAATTATAAATTAAACAAAATAATTTATAACCAAACCAAAGCTGAGCTAACCTCGCCCAACCTAATGTAACCTTTTTCTATGAAGGGAAAACACCCGAAGACATTATACTCAGCAGTGTCATCGCTATTGCAATAGTAGCCTATGTCATCTTCTTGTTCGCGAATTTTATGTATCTAATGGCCGTAACAACCGTGGCCGCTCTGAAATTGAGTCATAAAGTGATACCATTGTATTATATTCCACATGATCGCTTTTGTCCATTGCCCTTTATTGTGGTTTACGGGTTTCCTGCTGTCTCCTCCTTGTTTTTTCCCTGCTATTCTCTCTTTTCTTTTATACTGAGGCGATTTTTAAATATTCACGTTAGCAGATCCACTGGTATGATTCCGTCGATAACATATAACTCTTCTGTGGAGACCGTTTTTTACTCATCATTATACTGAGAACCATCTTCCTGTGCGCCCTGCATATAATCTGCCAGGACCATCAACGCCAAGTCGTCAGCATATACAAGAGTAAATTCACCTCCCGGTATTGTGATCTTAAGGACTTAGTTAAATGAGATATTCAATAGCGTGAGGCCCAGAATGGAGCCTTGTGTTACCTCAAAAACTTTCCCCACTATTGCATTTCTCCTGTTAGGAAAGTAACTGTGGATCACGGCAATTGAGTTTTGGGATATGTCTAGAACATCAAGTCCTGCTATTATCAAATGCCAACCAGATCCAGTCTAACACAACCTAACCTGATATCTACTATTTCGCGCCTCAACAACTGCGTCGAATGCCATTCCAGGTCTAATTTTTTCGAGTCTGGGTTTCTTTATTCCAGTATATTTTTCCCAAAGCTGTTTTTCCGGTCTATTTTTACCGATTACCATAAAATTCACATAAAATGTTGATTGATCTTTAGTTTGTGCAAATTACAATTCTATGTTGATTTTCGAATAATTGAATACTTAAATAATTATTATTGTTTACAACTTTTGGTTTCATTATTCAATCATTATTGAATTGGATAAACGTGTTCGGGGATATTTTGTTTTAATTTGTTTATTTTATTCAGTAACTCAACTTTAATTTATTATAGGGTATTTCCAACTTTCCACTAGTGTCCATCTGGTGTTTTTTCAATCGTTAGAGGATTCAGCTGATTGAAAAAGTAGACAACTCCACTTCGCCAAAAAACTCATATGTTTTATTATCAATATCATTATTTCCTGGAAACCACATGCGGATCAAATTCGGAGGAGTAAATTTCCGAATAAAATGATTATCCATTGAATTGCTTCAGTATTATTTATTGGGGTTTGTAAGTCTCATTTCATTTTATTCATAAATATAATATTATAATATATGTTTATTTAATACGATTCGTCATCGTGCTGTGTATGTACAACTTCTCACATTTCAATAATATTGAAATGGGTAGTTAATTATTTAGGTTAGAATTCATGCTTATTGTTAAATTATAGGTTATTCGTATGTATGTGTTTAGTTATAATAATTAAATTGTAATTATAAAATATATCGACTAAGCAGTTTGATTATAATTTAATTATATCGATATAAGTAACAATTGCAAAATAAGAAGACACGCGCTAGATTGAAAGAATGTGTAGGCTGGCAATTGTTGCTTTGGGTTTTTGGTCAGGGAGTTCAAATTAAACGTTTGTCGAAGAAAGATGTGTTTTATATGAAGAACGTCAACCCTAATTAAAAGGAACCTACACCGAATAATTTAACATTATTAGAATATGTTACGTGATGAGACCATAAAAATCCACTTCGATTCCGTTTAATTTTTTACACTAATTGTCCAAGCCTTGTTTGTAATAAAATATCTCCTACAAAGCCATGCATCCCAGTATAATTCGACTCTTGAATCCCACTATAATTCATCACTGTTTCTAACAGAATACCCATATTGAGGTTTCTCAAGGTTAATGTCGTTCTCCAGTGATCTAATAATGTATTAAATTGATTTTGCAATTTGGGAATCAATAAACTTGTATGATATGTATATATCCAGAAAGGGTTAATTATTGCAATACGTTCGTTAGTTAGTACGATTCATTCATGAATCCATCAAGTTTCCCACGGACTTTATATCTGCGCAACAGGATTTCGAACTCACGCTAGACGCTGTTCAACGAGCGTGAGTTAACAAGAAAATTGGAGAAAAAAACATAATGGGGAAATACTCCAAGCCAAAAAGTTAATACGACCTTCTGCTCACTGAGCTAAACTGCTCTTGGAGCTTTAGAAATCTGTCTACTATTTACGTAGACACTATCCCTGTTATATGGGAAAAGTGTTTGGTGGAGCATGCCGATTCTGTGATGATGCAGATGAGAAGGCGGAACACATTATTTCAATTTGCAGTGTAATTGTCCCCAATTCCTCAAACACCTGGAACAGGTCTACTTTTTTTGCCGTGAGGTGGGGTGGAAGCTAATGTCTTTTCCACAGCGGGCATTGCGATGCTGTGGATGTGTGTGGGACTTTCACCTCACTAAACCACCCTCCTCGTTCTAGTTAGAGGAGAAGAATACCAGAAAGAAACTGTAGTCCGTGTATCGGTGTTTCTCCTACATCCAAGTTGTTTCATCTGTTTTCAGTTTCTTTATCCTCTTTTTCCTTCATCTTCATGACGTCGGTAATGGAGTTATACATGTTGTCCCAGTATTCTTCGCTCCTCAACATTTTTTATATAATCTCTTTGACCTTTGGTAAGTCCCATATCTGCGCTATTACTGTTTTTTGTATGTTCTCTCTCGGGCCATTCTTCTATTGCCTTCGAGGCGACCGCCTACTTTGTACAGGGAGCACCTTTCTGCAACCATAATGTCGATCGGCGGAAATCCCGCAATCACCTGCACAGTCTCAGCGGAAACTGTCCTATAAGCAGATGCCGCCTGGAGCAGCCCCTTCCTCTGTATGGCTACCATCTTCTAACAATGGGTCTTTGCCTTAATTGCCTCCCTCCACACCGATGCCGCATACAATATTACGCTATGTGTCACCCCACAGAGCAGTCTTCTTTTGTGATAACTAGGCCCCCAACATTAAGCATAATCTTATGTATCTTTGCGCACTTTTTCGACGCCTTTTCTATCACGTGTTTTATATGGTGCACGGAATTTTGATTTTTGCTATAGATGACTCCAAGATATTTAATTTGTTGCTTTGCCTCCATCTGCTCCCTCCCACCGTTATATTAAAAGATCCTATTTTCCTCGGGCCTCTTACCACCATGGTCTCCGTCTTTTGGGGCGCAATCTCTAATCCCTTGCTCCTCAGCCAGTTCACTGCAGAGCTTACCGTTTTTTCTGCCCTCTCCTTGACTTCCACTGCGTTATTTCCTTCCACCAGGTGGAGCAGGTCATCTGCATAAGCCACCGCTATGACCTCTGGACCTTATGGTAGCCTCAGGACGCCGTCATACATGGTGTTCCACATTACCGGGCCCAAAACGGAACCCTGAGGGACACTTATGGACCAACTAGACTTCCCCGCCTTTATCCTTTCAATGACCTGCAGCATTGCCGTCATCGTTGATCGCTGACTCCTGAATCCATGTTGGTTTGGTGATATGGCCTTCTTCTCCTCCAGTTCTTCGTTGAGTCTGTTAACTATAATTCGTTCGAACAATTTGCCAAAGATGTTGAGTAGGCATATCGGTCTGTAGCTTGAGGTTACATTTGGCTCTTTGCCTTCTTTTAAAAGCAGAACTACCCTCGCAACCTTCCACTCTTCCGGAAAACTTTGCTCCATTAACAGGGCATTCAGTTTGGCTAGGATTTTTTCTGGTCTCATTTGGTACGCCAGCTTTAGTGCCTCGACGGTAAGACCGTCTGGACCAGGAGCTTTGCCATTTTTCATTCTTCTAATCGCGCTGTCCAATTCTTTCATGGTAAAAAGTTTTGGCCTTTCCATATTCGTCCTTCTGTTTGCGTCTTGACTTCTCCACCTCATAGATGGGAAAAGTTCCTGCAGGATATGTTTTTACTGTTTGACTGGGATTTGATATCCTGTCGGGCCGTTCGCTAGTTGTCCGGTAACGATACGGTAACCTTCCCCCCCAGATATCTTTCTCGAGGTCTGATAGGATGTTTTCCCATTTTTTCTTTTTTGAATCTCTTATGATGTTTTTCAATTTCTTTCTCTGTTCTTTCATTTCTCCTATACCTCCTATACCTGCCTCTCTTCTTCATATTTACACCGTGTGTGGCGCCTTCTTAGTCGTACGTATTCCCCTCTTGTCGTCTCCACCTCTGCATTCCACCAGTGGGGTTTTTCTCTTAGCTTCCCAATTTCCTCCGTCTTAGATTTTTTGAAAGGCCCCAGAATTTCCTCATACACCTCCTTTTCGCCTTCCTCCCTAATTACCTTCAGATAGTCAATGTGTTTCTGCACATCTAGGTATATCTTTTTTCGAACTTGTCTCTTAATCTTTTCATCTGTCCTCACCTCGTATGTAGTTTTACCGAGGTGGGTGAAGGGATTAAGTAATCGATCTGCCACTTTATCACTCGCTTTGCCATGCGCTCTGAACACAAAATGATATTTATATGACTCCTCGAGTTTCCGCGTTCAAATGTTTGTTGGCGATTATTCCTGGTCGTCCACGCTAGCTGGGACATCCAGTTCTCTACAATTTCCCAGCGTTGGTCGGTGAAGGGTGATCCCCAGAAGGAGGATTTCGCATGTATATCTCCTGCAACTATAGAGTCTGGAGGCCTCCTCGGAAACCTCGTCTATTGACCCCTTGAATACATCTAATGGAATGTTTGGAACATACGTAGCTACTATAACGATGCCGTGTACTTAAGCACATACATATCCAGCTTTCTTTCTGACCTCCTCCACTTCCACCTGTTTATTAAAGAAAAAACGTTCGTTTTTTGATCCATGATCCACCCTTTTTCAGCTCCCATCTTCTTATTTGGCACTGACAAAATCATAATATCGGCTCCATCTCTAGCAGCCTCGTCAAAGGCCATATCGTGTACAGCTCTATATCTGCCCAGGTTTAACTGTAGTATTTTAAGCGATTTGATCATGGTTCCTTCTCTCTATGATTCCCATTTCCATAGGTATTTGAGTGTCGGTGCGTGTGCCCGCTCCCGTCTCTCCTTTCTTCTGAACAGGTCTACTTAGAGCACAATTAGGTTACAGACCTAGCTCTAAAACGACCTCCGTTTGAAATAATTTAATTGAATTCTCCTTGATATGTTGATATTTGAGGGGATCGAATAAGTTAATTGGGGAGTATTTTGATATACATTGACATACATTTTTACTTCCGCTGGTCATCTGTGTATAAACAAAAGGCCGGCCATGGGTCATCGGGTGGCAAGTAATTTAGTTACTAAAATAACTAGAATTGACCAGAAACTAGTTTAGTGAATTATACAAAGTCGTATCTCCACTCCGACAAAACCACAATTTATCAGGAACTAGTGCACTAAACTGAAAACATCTTATCCAAACTTCTCTAGTAGACAATTTAGTGAACAGGAAGCGTGGATAGAGATGCTAACTGATCGAAAAAATACATTGAAATGGAATCTCGCACGAAATCATTTGGCACAAAATATTTATCGGACCTTTTTTTCAAAGAAGAAATTTATATAAACATTTACTAGTTATCATGAATAACGACTGAATACTTAACTAAACTATACTATCGAATTATGTGGAGTGGCCCATTCTGCTCTACCAGGCGCAAATTTCTTCGAATGTCTCTCATGAGGTCCTGGACGGAGTTCAGTTTTTCGTAAATTCGGCGACTCAATTGTTTTTTATCTTGGGCTTTCCAGCCTCAATGGTAAACTTTACTAGGCGGTAAAGCCCAAAAATCCTCTATTGGGCGAGCCCGCGGCAACTTTGGAGGGTTATCGTTTTTGGGAACAAAAGGTATGTGGTGTTGTCGAAACCAGTTTTGGGTATCGTTTGAAAGTATTTGGGGCACTTACGTCTCTTTCGATATTTTAGACCATTCCTCTTCATTTACAACGATATCGTTCTCTTAGAAGATCTGTATTGACGAACCAGTCTCCTCGTTGACATTCCAACCTGTTTTTTTGCTCTTCTTACCAATCTCTCTGACCTCTGTGCAGTAAATGCACGTGGACTTCCACTTTTTGGGAGATTCGGACATGGTATTCCCTGCTCGCATTCCGCTATTGTTCTATAAATGGATCTACGTGATGTTTTCATTCTAGAATATTCGACAGATTTCTGCTTTGGGTACATGCCCAACCAGCTTGTAGATACTTGTTCTTATTTCGAAGTTATACGACATATTGAAACGAAAACTTCACAATAAATAAATCTCAACTGGCAGTAAACAAAGTAAACAAACTTGTGTTTCCAAAGGCAACTTGATATTGTTTTGCTTTTGTTGGAATTAATGCCAATGAATTTTGTGCCAAAACTATTAGGATATTATACGAGTCCCTTGCTCGAGTCATCACGCTTCTCTATCTTCACTATAGCCCGTACAGAATTAAAATCATTGCACGTCATCAAAGTGTCGAAAAAGAGACGTTCGCTTGTATTATGTCATTCTTTTGCTGCTGTCAATCAGTATGTTTCGCCACTTTAATCCCAATAAATATTCAAATTGATAGGTCGCATGTTATCAAAAAATATAAATATATGCTTTAAGAAAGGTTTCGTAACACAGTTCATATCAAACACAATTGAATATTAAACTTAAACTAACGTAAGTCGTACTAAAAACTTAATATATTGGCAAAAATGCGCGCTGTTTCCATGATTGAAACGTTTCATTTGTTTCAGTTGACGTCTTGACATGTTTGGGGTTATGTTGTGACAATTTTATATTAATTTTTCGATTCTTTTATCTGCGTGTTATTAAAAAACTGCAAAGAACTGTGAGTAATTTTTCACAAACAATGATGAGTTATCAAAGTTAAAGTCACATCCAAAATATAAATGAAACTCAATAATACTGCAATAGTTAATGCATTTACTCATGATACTATTTACAGCGTGTATGAAGCGTGTATACTTACTACATTTAATATTATACCCAATCAACTGTATTCATTAGATTATGTTACATTATACATGAACATTTATTCACTGATCATCATGTCACTTCAGGAATGTTGCTGCAGTAATTGAAGGAAGAACAATTATTCAATGTAGAATGTTCCTGAGTAGTTTACTAAAATATGATACACATCCACACAGAGGACTTGAGGAACTTTCAACAGAAATAAACCATTGTATAAATATGTTCTTATTAATGAATTCTGAATTTTCCAAAATGGTGCTGTAGACTGTTCATGTCAAAAGGTATGTTACAATAATGTATGTAAAATTTTAGAATGCAAAATTGTTTTTATTCTAGATATTTTGTATTTAATGCTGAGAATGAAGATGGTTGTATTGATAGAGCAGAACGTATATTTTTATATGAATCTCAGTTGAGTGATTATCATGGGGAAATGAATGAAAAACATGTTTTTAAGTGGTTTGAAAACCAATTATTATTGAGTGTTTCTGAACCTTCAATAAATTATGGACAATGCTTTCCGATAATATTAGGTTAATGACACAATATAGAATTCAATTAACAAATGTTGAAGCTGAGCTCATTCATATTGTAGCCTAGTAAGTAGATACAAACTGTATTTGAACAGTGATATAGCAAAGTATATATTAGAATTCAGAATACAACACAACCAGTTTAATACATTTAAAATTCTTACTTCAAATTATACCCTATAGTTTTACTTTCATTTTTACAAAAATAATAATATAGGTATATTTGAAAAGGAACGAATGTGTTATTTAAATACTGCCCTTTCAATAATTTATTTTTCAGAAACAAACCCCCAACAAAATACATTGTGGATTTGATAGAACAGTATAGTCACAAAGTATAACCATCTTTTTAAAAATCCTATCGAGTTAATAAAGGGTACTGCCAAGCAAGCTGATGCATTCTAGAAGTTGCGGGTGAGAATTGGTTTGCCTGTGAATATTTGATAAATTTCATTTGACATAATATACTAGATTCTCATACTATTTCAAGGGCTTGGTAACATAGTCCAGTTATGACAGACGTAATGTACAACGGTTTTTATACTGTACGGGCTATATACGCTATTACATTATCCCAAACATTTTTATGAGCATAGTGATGAGACTACCCACCTTTCGTGTATAGGCAAACACATCCACACGGAATATTTCTGATTAAAACTGGCATACCAGATCTGATTAAGTTTTCACGGTTCGGTATCTGTCTAGATGAAAACTTGTCAGAGAGAGATGGAATTTGTGACGTAATGAAGGAGAGACGAATATTTATTCGCATGTAGTGATTTGGGGCCTTCGGAATTGTCCGTCTAAAGCATGCTATTGTTATTCGGAATGAATTCCCGGTACACATCAAAATAACCCTAGCAGATACATTTTCATACATATAAAAGTCAGAATTTTATGTTTATGTGGATATCGTATAATTTATATTTTGTTTTGCAACTTTTTTATTAGCATATCGAACAATTTTTGTCGCTACATATCGGCGATAATAACTTTTCCATAAATAATGACCCACTAACAAATCTACTTTCAAAGCGTTTCCGAAATTACATGAAAGGATGAGAGTTTGCTCAACTCTTTAGCCTCAGGTTTCCTTCTTGTCGATTGCAAAGAGCTGAAACAGAACTTAATTAACTTAATCAATTTATCAAGAAAGTCATTCACTTTAATTAAAACCCTTTCAAATTATTCTAAGAACTTTGTAAACATACTTAAACAAACGAATGAATGCAGCTTTATTACACCGAACTTCTTGCTACTCACTTAAATTACGAAAAAATGTGAAAAAGCCAACATTTTTTTAAACCTTAATAGTGTACGGACATTGTGATCAGAAGAAAAGAAGAAATCAGATAAATAGACAGTAGAGTCTTTTCAGTTGCTCCATGAAAAAAACTAACTGCATAAATAAATTTGAATTTTTATAGTTAAAAAAGCTGTCCATCACGGGACGCCCGACAGATGAAAAACATAAAATAATAATTACCATTATTATTATTATTGCCAAGATTTTTGCCGCAACAAAATTAATGAAAATTGTACTTCATTCAACTAAAACAAGGTGTGATACAATCTTGTATTATTGTAACGAGTGAATTTGTCACTACGTCAATTGTATATATATTAAGTATTTGTATATAGTAATTGCCTGACGTATTTTGTCTCTATGTTGAATCCGAGAGTATGATCTTGCTTTGTTTACGTTAGCAGGGGAGTATTATGGTACTATCTATTGCTCAAATTTATTTGAATAATCCTTAATACATACTTTTTTATTTCTGTCCATTGTTTACAAAGAGGAATTTGTTGGACGACATTGACAATTGGCAGTGACAGCCGTGTCTTGGATGAAAGCGTTCAGGATAGTGTAGCACTTTATGACTTGATCTGTTCGGAACACGCTCGGTGTAATGAGCAGTGTATTTCGGATGTATGTTTCGGGTAGTATTCTGTACTGAAGTTGAGGAAGTGTCAGTCACCTTTCTTTCCGGTGTGTGCTTATAGTATATGGTTTGGTTTCCAAAAGTGCATCGAACGAGAATCTGAATTTTGTTAATGACTGGATAGTCATCCCCTGTTGGGTTTTATAGGTTCTCGTTCTGAATTAGTTGTGGAATATACGGTTTAGTACTTTGTTCTACAGGAGTTCGTATTGTTGGAGAATTCTGTCCTGTTCTGGGAGCCTTTTACACAAACCCTTATAGGGGATATATTGCACTCAAACGATAGAAAGTATTTTCTCTACTTTCGGATTTCGCATCACTACGTATTTATCACTATTTAAAGGAAACCGCCAACGTTGAAGTTTTGGCATTGGAGATGTGCCACATGTTGTTGTTGTTGGTTCATTATATGTATGTTGTTTGCCATCTAGTAAGAAAAATTCTGAGTACTGGACCCTTTTGGAAAAGGTATGTCTCATAGATTTGTAGTATTTTGTAGGTATTACAGTTGGTGGTAAAATACTACCTGTTGATTGCACATTTTTTATTAGGAAGGCTGTAACTCAGTCTATTCTGTTACCCTGTGTATATTTTGTTTTTTTTTGCCCGCTTCAGTCTAACGAATACTATAATTCGTGGGTGGTTCTTCAAACCTACCCTGGCTATGACCTAAAACAATTTATTTTAGATGCTTATCATATTCTTATTATTTGATTTAAATTCAGTGTAGGATACTGTTGCTCACATTGTTGATTGTAAGTATGCCTTATGACTACTCTGGGGGTAGGATTCAGTGAATTTGGGGTTGATTTTGATCTGTACATTACTTGTAAATTCTTATAAATTAGCTTCGGGCATAGGCCGAGACAAGCTTAACTTGTTGAGGTGTTGGGAATGTGTAGTCCGGCAAGTAGGATTTGTTCCTGTATAGGCTTAGTTTTTAGCTGATACCTGTTTCAATTTTCAAGGGTTCACATGTTGGGCCAGGGGATACTTACCACCCTCCGGATACACACTTGCCCCACATGATGTTTGGAGTCTAACTGGTAGATAGATAGTGTTGTCTTCTGCTGTGACGAGTTTGCTGCTACTTTTCCACAACTTCTTGAAGAAGACCATATTGAGGGTAACCCGGTATCGAGGTGTTCCTAATTTATTTACTCATTTTTATTTATTTTTTCCCTAACCACGGAATGGTTTGAGGTTGAGTAGACTTTACGCCATCATGTATAGATTATTAGATAGGTAGTTCCTTACTAATTTATTTATGTAATTGCAATGGTGGAAATTAATATTTTGCGGTTAATTTTCACAATTTAATTTTCATAATTTAATCCACTTGCGCATGCGTCTTTGCCTTGGTACCAACGCCTTGACTACGGTGTCGCCTTGTATGAAATTCCTTTTATAAACTTTACATTACTTTTCAGGTTCCTTTAAAGAACATATAATAATTGATACGTTCGTATTTAATCGCTACTGGTTCACTTGAACAGCCATATTAATTTCACACTACATAGATCGATTAACTTTGGTATAGATGTTTTGGAATTTTATTGTAAATTATTTGACTTCTGATGTGTAACAGATGTTCACGCTATTTTTTTCAAGTGAGGGGCATTTACTAGGGTTTTCATGTAGTTATTAATTGTAAAACACCCCCTTAAGGGTATTAACTGTTTTCATTAAAAATTGTAAGGAACATAAGCTGGGGTTTGCCTTTTATTTTCATCCCTTGTCTTACTGTTATCGGGGGAAATTAGTCGTGCTAGGCCAAAGTGGAAAACTCAGTTGGCGCCCTTACAAGTTGTCTACTTTTTTTGCCCAGAAGATCAAGAAGAGTGATCCACCCCTAACTCGGTTCTGAGCGACGTAGACGGCCTAAGGTTGTCACCGGAGCAACCGAAACTCATGTGACCGAGTAGACAAAGTAATTGATAATCTTGCATTTTTTTTTATTAGCATTTAAATTTATAAATAAATTCATGTTTGGGCTCGAGCTCAATTGTTAAGGTTACATTATATACATTTTTTATTTTTGTTCAATTTAGGGGGAGAGCGGAGACAATAGACTTATGATAACTAAAATATGAGACGTATACTTGTGATCTCGAAGTATTTAAAGAACGATGAAAGACTCTATCAATAACAGTGCCACTGTTAGTTGTTGAAACATTTCGATCCGTGTTCATTTCGATCTCAAGTTCATCATTTGAAAATTTCCCCCCCAAACTTCCTTAGTTCGACATTTTTCAAGTCGATGTCGTGTACTTGGAGTAGGAAAATTCTATTTATTTGTGTGAGTTCCCTAAATTTCCACAAACGTCCAAAAACGGATTGGGCTGAAATTTGTAGGGGTCGTTTTTTGGGGTTGAAATCCCAAAACACCTGAAAATGTCCAATTTCGGGTATCAAACCACTTCTTGGATGGGGGTGGTTTTTCGCCCTTTCCGATTCCTCAGTGATCTTTTATGTTTCCCTTCAAAAATGTCGAAAATTGTTCCTTCGGGCATACACTCAGTAGAATCAAAGCCTGCCTTTATCGACAGGGGGGTACCACAAGACTCGACACTGGCACTATTACTATTCATCATATCTCACACGGATGTACAAAAGCCAAAATAATTGTAATATATATGCAGATGACGTGAGCCTGACATTAGGTACGCAAACGACGCTACAGAAAAAGTTGCAAGATGTTGTTCTGATAATGGACTATTGATTAATGTGAAGAAAACTTTATTTATGATTTTTCAACAAAAAAACATCAGCTATGACTTCTGCTCATTGATTAGGATTGTTTATAAATCGATAGAACAACTGACTAACTAGGGGTAACCTTAGACCTGAAGCTTACATGGGAATCACATATTGGCAAAGTGGTCTCAGAAATGAGTAGTTGATGCTTCATCTTTGGACAACTGTATAATACAACTTCCCCACGGGTACTAAAATGAGCCTATTTACGGACTAAATTTTTGGGGAAAATCTTCATATAGTGTCAAAGTATTTAGACTGCATAAAAAATAGTGTGATGTATAACTGGCTCACACCATAGAGCATCATGCAAAGGTTTATTTAAGTCCTTAGAAATCTCAACACTGCCATGTCTCTATAAATTCCTGACTACATTAGAAATTAGAGAAAAAGAGCTAGACAATACGACGATGATCTAATTATATTAATGAAGGGTGAAAGCTTAGATAGTATAACTACTATACTACAGAATCAAATCAATCGGGTATAAAACTGCACCAAAGTCAGAGGTTCTAAATTTTCCTCTGAAAAACACGGAATACATAATTTTTTCCAAAAAGCCAATACAACTACACATTATACGGTCAAACTCTTCGATGTAAGACATAAATAAACTTTTTTATCAAACTCTTAATTGGAAAGCTCACATTAAACAAGTTGTTCTAACATGTCAGTCAGGCTTAAATCTCCCAAAATATTTAGCCAATAACCACTGGGGAACCGATGGAAAAACTCTAATGATCGTATATCGAACATTAGTTAGATCAAAAATAGACTACGGTTGCATTGCATATTATGCTTCCGCGAAACAAGCAACATTGGAGCCTCTTGACGTTATACATAATCAGATACTCAGGACGGTTTTGGGAGCGTTTTGCACTACTCCCGTTAATAGATTATACTGCGAATCAAGTCTCAGTGATAGAAGACAGATTCTTAGTCTAACTTATGTAGCTAGAATATCCATCAATAACCAAAACTAACCTTACAATAACACTGTCACAGATAGATTTCCAACTTCCTTTCAAAGTAACTATTGGAACCCTCCCTTTTACGAAAGAATTCGCAGATATCTGAAAAATTGTAATACCGAATCAATTCCTTTGACCTTTTCAAACAGAATATCCTATTCCGATATTCATCCTTGGACACGCCATTTACCTGAAATAAATTCCTACTTAATTTCTATTAATAAACATGATGTTAGTGACCATATTATACAAGTTAAATTTGAAAAAACGATAAGCAAATATCAGTGATATACACAGATATATACGGATGCATCTAAAAAAGGGGACAGTGTTGGAGCAGCCATTGTAACAAACAAGGACATCAAAGTATTTAAGCTCCCCAGTACATACACTATACTTTCGGGTGAACTATATGCACTCCGGAAAGTTTATAATCTTGACTAAACTCACTAAAGTTGTTAGAGAAAATTTACGGAAGACATTCAATAGTTAATTCAATAAGGAATGAATTGGAACATTTGTACAGAAGTAACCAGGACGTTAGATGTATTTGGATTCCATTCCATGTGGGAATCAAAGGAAATGAAGAAGCAGATCAAAAAGTACAAAACTGGCTAGACTGTAATCTATCGGTGGCAGCCGATTTGAAATCATATTCCAAAGATGAAACTATAAAACGCTGGAACTCACATTGGAACTCAGAATCGAAATTAAAATTTATTGAATTCAATTTTGGACCTTGGCAGATGTATACAGAAAACAGAAGAAACCAGGTTATTATCACACGTCTACGTTTAGGACACACCATATTCACTCATCAGTATTTAATTACAAAAGACGATCCTCCTTTCTGTCATGTATGCGATGAGGTTATCAGCGTACATCACCCACCTTCTAATCGATTGCCCTATATGATCTACAACGTAGAACCCATAAAATTTACAGGGAATATGAGCGAAGCGAAGTATTAATGCACTATACAAAATCTAAACTGTACACGAAGTGTTTAATGTATCATATAACTGAAGTTAACTTGAACATTCATTTGTAATTTCTTTAGGAATGTAACATATTATTATACTGTGTAATCGTTAATAACCTTGCAGGAAATGAAAAGAAAAAGAAGCTCAACAAGTAAGGAATAACATGATTTATGGACATAACATTTCTAAGAGGTATTTATTTAAGATTACCCTATTCCCGGCTGACTATTGGACAGGATTCTGCTGATTATCAGGGAATCATCTTCTACAATCATACAATTAGGCTTCCAGGAAATAGAAACTATGCTTTCGAGTCAAAACTTCCTGAATACCTAACTGAAAATGCTTTTTATTCTGGAGAAGAATTCCTGCAGATTTCTTCATGATTTTTATTTTTTTAATTGGCTCTTTTGTGTGTATTTTAATAATGTGACCTTGTCTCATTTGATGGATGAATTAGGAATTTATTATTTATTTGATGACTTATGAAAATTATTCGCTTCTATAATATACAGGACAAGTTGTGAAATTTGACTGAAATTTCGTTTGGTCATATTCTTTAAACGGCGAGTTTGATTTGTCACATTTTTTCCCGAGTCCTTATGACAAAGTCTCCGATTAAACTACAACCGAATCTCTTATTGTCTTTTTGCTTTTTTTTCGGGTCGCGATGGGAAACTCATGTTCAAACAGTGTTGGACTTTTCCCCAAGGGGATGTCTACGAACCAAACCCACCTCAAACTCGCCGTTACCACCGCCTCGGAATCACTACCCGAGCATACTTTGAGACGGGCGGCGGTCCCTCGCACACTCTCCTGTGACACCGTCGCCTTCTCCCTACTATCACTCCTACCAATCATGCCATATCGAGTCCTTCTCTCCCCCTAACCATGCTCTCTACTATTCCTCCTCGCCCAACAACTGAGCTACCAATCGAATAAGCTCTTTATTTAGATAAGTTACAAAACAATACTATTTCACTCACTATTATTTCAAACCAATGATTGGTCGAGTGAATATGATAACAATTGAATGCTCGAAAAAATAGGTTGATTTAATAAATATATATTCACAATTATAGCCATACAATTATTTTGTCGAACAAATATAACGATAATAAAATTAGAACCTTAACAATTAAAATTCTATCTAGACTAATGAAGAAGTAAATCGGAGAGAAAATGAAAATCACACTTTATGATTGATGGTTTTTTAATTAAATTGGACTACAAAAAAGAATGTTGAACCAATGATAAGTTTTAGCTGGGGGAAAGATGAAATATTACTCAAACCTACAAAATACCCCAAAAAAGTTTTAATAAAAAAGAAAAGCTCAAGCTGAGTGTAAATGGATATTGGATAGTTGAAATGAACTTTGAATAAAATGATGAATGTAGTAATAATACAGTTAAGTTGATAATCCAATTTCCATTCGGGCTTTATCAACTTCACCGATTGTTCTCTTCCTCTCGAAGGGAATTAATTTTTAGATAATGGCTTTTAATTTTCTCCTTCAATATATTTAATTGGTGAGACTTTGTAAGAATTTGCAGTTGCTGTCAAATTAATTTATAAGAATGTATTAATTAGTATTAACATTAAAATATTTTTCAGAATTTAACTACAAAGTTGAATTATGCGATATAATATCTATCTTTCACAGTTCAGTGAAAAATCTGGAAACTTCCTAGACAAAAGTTCTGGACGCTGCCTAAAGATCCTCCTAATTTATCGAACATAAGGTAAAATATTTATGTCGCTTTAAGTGCTCATTTCATAGTTGATATTTTTCAATCACCTAGACTATTACCAAATATGAACACACAAAACTAGTTCTAGGCTCTTGGAATCCACCCCAGCTTCCTTATGAGCTAGATATGTCAACCAGTATTGAAGTAACTCTCATCTATATAATTTACAATTCTATGAATTACATTAGTTTGTGGAGCTTAACCAGATGAATGAATTCCTGAATTGATAACTGGAATGGGTTAGGCAATTCAAATAAAGTATTATGTATTTAATAAAACTCGAGGGTTTAACAGATTCGCTTAATTCTTACACTGTACTGCACTGTTAACTTACTAGAACCTTGTCGATTGTCAGAGGCCATGTGCCTCTTTTTTAGTTGACAGCCGTCTGGCTGATTCAGTGCTGCCAACCTTACAATTGTTTGCAGTCAAGGGAAGTATACGATGAGGGTAAATACATAACATTTTCTCTTCTACTAAATAAAAATAAGAATCAATTCTCTCTCTATAGAATGAAAACCTTAATAAAAAACAACACAAGATACATTCTTTTCTAATAGTATAATAAAATACTATGAGCTATATGAACATTTATTCACAAATTAAGCCTTTCAGGAGCTTTTCGAGCTCTGCAACTTCTTCTACATACTATTTCAGGTGTCATAACAACATGTTTATTACCGTTTAAGAGGGTGTTATTTAGAACTTTATTACTGACCCTAGTCGGTAAACAATCGGAGACTTCAGTTATTTTATCAGATGTACTTGCACTCAACTTGCAACTCAACTTCATTTTCCATTTGACTACTGGGCATTGGGGAGCAATGTACATCAGGGTTTTGTACCTTACAATTGTCATTTACGTAAGTTACAGTGGATTTATGTATGACAACATTCGGGTCATTAGCAGCTTTATTTGGTGTTTGCTTTCGACGAATACTGTTAGCGTGTTTATATATTAATTTACCTTCCACATTTACTAGATAAGTCACCCCACTAACATATTCTACTATGACCCCTTCCTCTCACTTTTCTGTACAATATGGACCTAATTTACCTATGAACACTTTATCCCTTACCGAAAATAATTCTGGTTTAATAAAATCATAATTCTGACTAAATATGAGGTTGCTGCCATGATTTGGTTTTAATAAGTCTAGACGAGTTCTAGGTTTTATTTTAAAAATAATTTCATTTGGGCTTAGTCCGGTACTCGTACATGGAGTATTTCTCCGCCCAAATAAAAAATTAACAATGAGTTAGACTGGCTAGACTGGCTAGACTGTAATCTATCGGTGGCAGCCGATTTGAAATCATATTCCAAAGATGAAACTATAAAACGCTGGAACTCACATTGGAACTCAGAATCGAAATTAAAATTTATTGAATTCAATTTTGGACCTTGGCAGATGTATACAGAAAACAGAAGAAACCAGGTTATTATCACACGTCTACGTTTAGGACACACCATATTCACTCATCAGTATTTAATTACAAAAGACGATCCTCCTTTCTGTCATGTATGCGATGAGGTTATCAGCGTACATCACCCACCTTCTAATCGATTGCCCTATATGATCTACAACGTAGAACCCATAAAATTTACAGGGAATATGAGCGAAGCGAAGTATTAATGCACTATACAAAATCTAAACTGTACACGAAGTGTTTAATGTATCATATAACTGAAGTTAACTTGAACATTCATTTGTAATTTCTTTAGGAATGTAACATATTATTATACTGTGTAATCGTTAATAACCTTGCAGGAAATGAAAAGAAAAAGAAGCTCAACAAGTAAGGAATAACATGATTTATGGACATAACATTTCTAAGAGGTATTTATTTAAGATTACCCTATTCCCGGCTGACTATTGGACAGGATTCTGCTGATTATCAGGGAATCATCTTCTACAATCATACAATTAGGCTTCCAGGAAATAGAAACTATGCTTTCGAGTCAAAACTTCCTGAATACCTAACTGAAAATGCTTTTTATTCTGGAGAAGAATTCCTGCAGATTTCTTCATGATTTTTATTTTTTTAATTGGCTCTTTTGTGTGTATTTTAATAATGTGACCTTGTCTCATTTGATGGATGAATTAGGAATTTATTATTTATTTGATGACTTATGAAAATTATTCGCTTCTATAATATACAGGACAAGTTGTGAAATTTGACTGAAATTTCGTTTGGTCATATTCTTTAAACGGCGAGTTTGATTTGTCACATTTTTTCCCGAGTCCTTATGACAAAGTCTCCGATTAAACTACAACCGAATCTCTTATTGTCTTTTTGCTTTTTTTTCGGGTCGCGATGGGAAACTCATGTTCAAACAGTGTTGGACTTTTCCCCAAGGGGATGTCTACGAACCAAACCCACCTCAAACTCGCCGTTACCACCGCCTCGGAATCACTACCCGAGCATACTTTGAGACGGGCGGCGGTCCCTCGCACACTCTCCTGTGACACCGTCGCCTTCTCCCTACTATCACTCCTACCAATCATGCCATATCGAGTCCTTCTCTCCCCCTAACCATGCTCTCTACTATTCCTCCTCGCCCAACAACTGAGCTACCAATCGAATAAGCTCTTTATTTAGATAAGTTACAAAACAATACTATTTCACTCACTATTATTTCAAACCAATGATTGGTCGAGTGAATATGATAACAATTGAATGCTCGAAAAAATAGGTTGATTTAATAAATATATATTCACAATTATAGCCATACAATTATTTTGTCGAACAAATATAACGATAATAAAATTAGAACCTTAACAATTAAAATTCTATCTAGACTAATGAAGAAGTAAATCGGAGAGAAAATGAAAATCACACTTTATGATTGATGGTTTTTTAATTAAATTGGACTACAAAAAAGAATGTTGAACCAATGATAAGTTTTAGCTGGGGGAAAGATGAAATATTACTCAAACCTACAAAATACCCCAAAAAAGTTTTAATAAAAAAGAAAAGCTCAAGCTGAGTGTAAATGGATATTGGATAGTTGAAATGAACTTTGAATAAAATGATGAATGTAGTAATAATACAGTTAAGTTGATAATCCAATTTCCATTCGGGCTTTATCAACTTCACCGATTGTTCTCTTCCTCTCGAAGGGAATTAATTTTTAGATAATGGCTTTTAATTTTCTCCTTCAATATATTTAATTGGTGAGACTTTGTAAGAATTTGCAGTTGCTGTCAAATTAATTTATAAGAATGTATTAATTAGTATTAACATTAAAATATTTTTCAGAATTTAACTACAAAGTTGAATTATGCGATATAATATCTATCTTTCACAGTTCAGTGAAAAATCTGGAAACTTCCTAGACAAAAGTTCTGGACGCTGCCTAAAGATCCTCCTAATTTATCGAACATAAGGTAAAATATTTATGTCGCTTTAAGTGCTCATTTCATAGTTGATATTTTTCAATCACCTAGACTATTACCAAATATGAACACACAAAACTAGTTCTAGGCTCTTGGAATCCACCCCAGCTTCCTTATGAGCTAGATATGTCAACCAGTATTGAAGTAACTCTCATCTATATAATTTACAATTCTATGAATTACATTAGTTTGTGGAGCTTAACCAGATGAATGAATTCCTGAATTGATAACTGGAATGGGTTAGGCAATTCAAATAAAGTATTATGTATTTAATAAAACTCGAGGGTTTAACAGATTCGCTTAATTCTTACACTGTACTGCACTGTTAACTTACTAGAACCTTGTCGATTGTCAGAGGCCATGTGCCTCTTTTTTAGTTGACAGCCGTCTGGCTGATTCAGTGCTGCCAACCTTACAATTGTTTGCAGTCAAGGGAAGTATACGATGAGGGTAAATACATAACATTTTCTCTTCTACTAAATAAAAATAAGAATCAATTCTCTCTCTATAGAATGAAAACCTTAATAAAAAACAACACAAGATACATTCTTTTCTAATAGTATAATAAAATACTATGAGCTATATGAACATTTATTCACAAATTAAGCCTTTCAGGAGCTTTTCGAGCTCTGCAACTTCTTCTACATACTATTTCAGGTGTCATAACAACATGTTTATTACCGTTTAAGAGGGTGTTATTTAGAACTTTATTACTGACCCTAGTCGGTAAACAATCGGAGACTTCAGTTATTTTATCAGATGTACTTGCACTCAACTTGCAACTCAACTTCATTTTCCATTTGACTACTGGGCATTGGGGAGCAATGTACATCAGGGTTTTGTACCTTACAATTGTCATTTACGTAAGTTACAGTGGATTTATGTATGACAACATTCGGGTCATTAGCAGCTTTATTTGGTGTTTGCTTTCGACGAATACTGTTAGCGTGTTTATATATTAATTTACCTTCCACATTTACTAGATAAGTCACCCCACTAACATATTCTACTATGACCCCTTCCTCTCACTTTTCTGTACAATATGGACCTAATTTACCTATGAACACTTTATCCCTTACCGAAAATAATTCTGGTTTAATAAAATCATAATTCTGACTAAATATGAGGTTGCTGCCATGATTTGGTTTTAATAAGTCTAGACGAGTTCTAGGTTTTATTTTAAAAATAATTTCATTTGGGCTTAGTCCGGTACTCGTACATGGAGTATTTCTCCGCCCAAATAAAAAATTAACAATGAGTTGTTCTATTGCTAAGGATGATTTTTGTAATAAAAATTTATCCATTGACGTTTTTACACTCTGAACATGTCTTTCCGCGATTTCATTGGATTGCGGGTGGTCTTTAAAATTTGAATCCCATATACTTGACAAAATTTAATGAAGCATTCTGAGTGGTGGGCCATTATCGCTCACAATAATCTCGGGCAGTCCCATAACTGCAAATGTTACTTTCAACTTTTCAATTGTTTGTGCTGCATTAGTTGACTTGTTCATAATATGAATATCTACCCACTTGGATTTACTATTCACAATTAACAAAAATGTTACATGATTTTTATGAAAGAAGTCCAGGTGTATTCTCTGAGAAACATTTTCTGGCTTTGGCCAAGATAATAATTTTTTTTCATGATGGTTTTGATTTAGCTGACATATATTACAACTTAAAATTTAATTCTCAATATCTTGTTGAATCTTGGGCCACCAACAAATTGATCTGGCTAACATTTTAGCACGTACAATGCCTAATGGTTTTTCATGAATTAACTCCAAGACCTCTTTCTGTAATACCTCTGGTATGACAACTTTTGTTCCTAACATAAGACAATTTCCTTCAACTGACAATTAATTTCGCTTTTGAAAATATACCTTTAAATCCGCATTCACAGTATTAGGCCACCCAGTTCTGACACAATCTATTATTTTTCTTAGTATATAATATTTTTTAGTCATTTCAGCAATATCTACATATGACAAAGGTAATTCATCAGTCAAATTAAATAAATGAATATCCCCATCAACATCTGTGCTATCCTGGACAGGTAACCTTGATAACATATCTACCTCAAACAATGTAGAGCCCTTCCTGTACTCAATTGAATAATCATAGGCTGATAAAATAATATTCCAGCGAATAATTCGTGATGCTGACATCACAGAGATATTCTTGTCAGGGTTGAAAATTACTTTTTGTGGCTGGTGATCAGACACTAAAATGAAGGTTCTACCATATATATATATTTATGAAAGCGTTTAACACTAAAGATTATAGCTAATGCTTCACGCTCCAATTGTGAATAATTCTGTTCCACTCACTTTTCAAAACATCTTACCAACCAATATTTAATATTTCGGGTAGGTACTTAAATTTTTACTTTGACATTTTCTTGACATATTTCTATGAAATATTTATTTACAATATTACTATCTAAAATTCACAATCAATACAAAATCAGAGTATCATTACCACTGGTTGATAACTTTATGAAATTTAATATTCAACTTATATGATTTACAATAGTGACATACAAACATTACATTCCGATTGTATACCCTATTGACATAATACTCCAAATAATTATTATAATGAATCAGCCCTTAGATATGAAATGTTGACATCCGCCCTTATACAAAATATGTATACAGGATGTATCGAAATTGTTAAAAATAATTACAAATTTCATTGTTAATATAAAATAATTTGTATTTATATTCTAACAAAGGCGATCTTAAATTCAATTTGATACAATCGTATCACGATTCCATAAAATCCATAACAATATCTACCCACTCCGACACTTGGTTTAAATCAGCTTGCAGTTGGCCGTATTCATCTATAAGATTGGCATATAATTTGGTATCATCAGCAAAGAGCAAAATATTGCTTTCAACGTGGAGTGGCAGATCTGCTACGTACACTAAAAACATAACTAGTCCCAAGACCGATCATTGTGGAACCCCACTAAGCACAATGCGCATTACCGAAAAAATATCACTTATCCGAAAAGAAAACTTCCGATTAGTCTAGAAAGCTTCAATTCAATTAAGCATATTGTCTCTAATTCCGTTATGCTCGAGTTTAAATAGTAGACGTTCGTGAGAGAGAGACTCGCTCGAACGCTTTGTAGAAGTCTAAATATATAATTTATTGTCTAGAGCTAGAGACTAATCATTAACACACATTAACATATTTGTCACTACGGGCCAACCCAGTACAAAACCGTGTTGAGAAGCTGGGATACTATCATGTCCAATCAGAAAGTTCACCAAAGATTCACTTATTATGGATTCCATAATTTTAACAGTGATAGACGTTAAACTTATCGGCCTATAGTTGTCGGGGATCAGCTTATCGCCTTTTTCAAATATCGGAGTTACACTAGATGTTTTCCATAACTTGGGGAGGTATCCAGTTGAAAAGGAAGTTTGCATTAAAATAGATAATGGTAAGTTTATAGAACCAGAACATTTTTTTAATAAAATTGCAGTCATACCGTCTATCGTCTACCGGGAAAGACATAATTTTCTTTCTGATAGGATTCGGTTCAAACCAAATTCCACATAAGTTGCTTTGGTTTCGAGTAGACTTAATAGGCAATCTATCAGGCATATCATCTTCTGGAGTAAAAGCTTCTTAAAATTTGTTGCCGAACTTATGTGCGATTTCTAGCTTGTTTGTTATTGGTTGGCCGGTTTTGATGAGAAATATAAAAGGCAATATTATGTCGTATAGTCAAACGGCTATTGAGGCACTTACTTCTTGTGTAATCAGTTCCAAAATGGTATGGGTCTCTGTGGGGACCAGAACCGTTTTACGTTATCAGCTCTAATGTAGTATTAGAAAAAATGGGACCATTGGAAACACCTCGTAGGGCTTAGACAACGGAATGTACCCCTGGGAAACTATAACCAGGTGTGGTCAAAAGAATGCCTGGGCCAGAGTAGGACCGCATTAAGAGTTTTGATAGGTGTTCTAACAGGCCACTGTCCCTTGAAAGGCTTAAACTAGCAGAGCAAGAAGAATGTAGATTCTGAGGAATGAGATATGAAACCTCCATCATTTGTGGAGTGCACAGCACTACATAATTCCAGTACACAACTCCTAGGACACTATTGGATAGAGGATGAATATTTACCTAAGCTAGTGGATATTCTGAAAATCCTTCAAGGAACTAATGGTCTCTGAGAACTAAGTAGAATGTGGCCCAACTAGCAATTTTCTATTTTATAATAGTTGCGAAGAGGTTGTCGACACAAAAATTACAAAACAACATTACTCTCAAGAACGTTTCCAATGTGTTTACACGATAGCCATACATGTTATATTGGAATATTTTAGTCTTCGTTAATATTTCATAAGGCCTTTCGCACTGATACAAAAAATTTCATGAAAATTTTGGCAGATCTTAGGAAAATTTCACAGCAGTTCTATGAGACATGTTTATCAAAGCTTCTCAGCTATATTATTCGAAAAAACACCACTGAACAAGAGTTTTATGATAGCTTTTTCGTAATTCCAGCTAATCGTATATAAGTGGAAATGCAACATAAATCAAATATTTTGTATTAATAATTAATGTCACCAAGTATTAACGAAAAAGAAAAACTAAGCCATTTTTATAATTTGGAAGTAACATTCTACACTCTATATGAAGGAAATTGTTTTAAATGCTGAAACCAACATTTTTACTGCGAAGAAGAATCCATAGCATATTTTTGACACATTATAAACTCGCCCCGTATTCATGAATATGCAAGAATCAGCTTTGTCAATTTTATCATTTTCTGCACTCAATCTTGTAGTTGATACGAGCTGTAAATATTCATCAGCCTTATTCATAGTCAAAGTCAGTGGCTACTAAGATTTTTTTTTCGGTTCGAGATGGGAAACTCATGTTCGAATGGGTCCAGGACCCAAACAATGTTGGACTCATCCCCAAGGGGATGCCTGCCAACCAAACCCACCTCAAACTCGATGTTACCTCCGGCTCGGAATCACTACCCTAGCAAACTTCGAGACGGGCGGCGGTCCCTCGCACACTCTCCGCTCACATCGTCGCCTTCTCCCTAACTTTAACTCCTACCTCTCATGCCATACTGAGTCCTTTTCTCCCCCTCACCATGCTTTCTACTACGACACTTACCTCCATCCATTCTTCCTCCCCCTCAACATTATCTCCACCATGTTCTCCCAATACACTGCCTCCCCTAGATTCCTCTCCAACTTCTTCGGCACTTCTTCGTTTCACCAGCATCTTAACACATGCCCCACATCACCCTTCACTTCACACCTCTCGCATACTCCAGTCTCTCTTTTTTCCAATCTTGTGGAGATACCCTACTCTCGACCCCTGTCCAGTGAACACCTGTGACAAGTAGTTCACCTCGCCGAATATCCGGTCCATCCAATCTCTCCTATTCCCAATCGCTCCGTACAGCATACCCTGTTCTACCGTCCTACCAATTATCCTCCTCTTCCACTCTCCCGGCCCTTTCACATTACACATCAATCTCCCCAGCCATGCTGCCTTCACTCTCCCCTTCTCTGCCGCCTTCAACTTGTTTGTTCTGAGGGATAATTGACTATCCAACCACACCCCCAGGAATTTCACAGACTCCTCCATTCCAATTCTCCTTCCCTTCACCATCAACCCCACTTCCCTCAGCTACTTATATTCTACCAGTTTAAAAATCACAAATAGCTTATTTATAGACGTATTTAGCATCATGCTTATGCTGGTAACGTTTTAAACATTTAGCAGCATGCTTGGGTATGTTTAGGTGCTCACTAAAATGACATAAACGGCGGTTTTTGACAGAAGGTGAATTTTGTGTTCGGTTGAGATTTATAATGAAGTTATTTCAATGAATACTGGTTTCAAGTAATGTAAATATACAGTGTAGGTACATTTAAAATGTTTTAAATAATTTGTACAAGTCCAGTGTCCAGAGAGAACTCCTGTGATTCCTTGGCCTGGAGTATTCCTCCAGTAGCCTGCATAAAGTTCCCATTTGCGGACTTCTGCCAAGATGCTGATTTTTGGAATATCACAAAATGGTTCGGGTTCGATAAGAGGAGAACAAGCCTTTCATTTCGTAAGACCATCAGCAGTCCCTCATGCCCGGTCACTCATAACAAATGAGTTTCTTTGTTGTGCTAACCAGTTACTTGAGGGATTGTTCAGTTCCAGGCTGCTTTGACTCAAAGTTGTAGACTCCAGAGCCTTTACAGTAGCCTGGATATCTGAGACACTCTTGTTACAAAAATCTATTGCTTATAGTTCCGGTTGGAATATTTTTGGAGTGTTTTCCATGGCTGTTGATCACCTAGTACTATAACCCGTGACCCCTTTTTCCTATACCTTCGTTTGTTTTCCCCCTCCCGTAATTGGAGCAATTTCATTCTCTATTAACTCAAAGTCTAACGTGAGTTCGAAATCATGTTTCGCAGAAATAAAGTTCGTAGGTATCTTCATGGATTGGGATGCCCCAGCCCTTAGTATCTAAAATTGTCTCGTTAGATCACCGAGTTTCAAAGATTTAACCTGGGTTAGCCTGAAGGCATTTTTCAGAGTGAAATACTGATGTAGTGCAGGAAGGCTTATCTCTAGGGCTGCGCTAGCATAGTTAATAATTTGTCTGATAACCGCTAGATATGACCATATTTCTCGATAAAAACCTATTAGTCTATTTCTTATTTTGTATAACAATAGTTTTTATTGACATCAAATGATCACTTTTTTGATTGCGCAACTGATTCTGTTTTGTCCCAATATTACCCCAATTACTCCATTTTACTATCGATAAGAAATCTTATTTAGCTCATCGCTTTATTTATCATAATCTAACATGCTATAAAACTATTTCAATTGGCTCCTATCTAAAAGAGCTTCTCAGCTCTCGGTTGCCATGCCATTTTTATTTATGTCTTTTCAACTATCTCTTGCAATTTTTTATTTCTTCTAGTTAGTTAACACTGTTTCCGCTACACTGCGCACTTTGTTTGAAATTAATTTTTACGTCAAGCTCCGAATATTAAAATGAAAATAAGAGAAATCATCCACTTTTCATCCTGGCTCTTCCTCACAGCGAATACATTTCTCACATTTTACTGAAGAACTTGGAATTAAAATTTATAAATAAATATAAATTAATAAAATAAATGAAGTTTCCCTCGTACTAGAAGTTTGTTTGCATGATGACACAGAGAAACTTTTTTTCGTCTATCTCTGTATATTATGACTGATCTGAAATGCTTGAATATGGAGTTGTTTATACAAAATTAGTTTTTGAAGCTCATTATTTTAATTTTTCGCATCTATTATTTGTTCTCAAGTAGTAAATATTTTTCTATATGCAAGCTTCTCATACCATTTGTGTCCCTACTTTGAGCCTAATTTTTATGGATTTTATATTCCAAATATATTTTCCACTAGTGTGGCGCACGGCCCTAGATACTTCAAACAATAATATATTTCCACACAGATATGGACTGAAATCTGGGCACTATGACAATTAATTGACTGATTATTAGAGTACATTCAGTCAAGATTTTGTAAGGCTTTTTGTGCTCTTGGTTGTACAGTTTATGTGAAACTGTCCTTATTAGGTTCAGCAGTCTTTTCACTTTATCTTTCTTGGAAAATCCTTCATTGGGCTCTCTAGTCTCAGGAGTTTGAATCTCCAAAGAATCGGTCATTCGCATTCGTAGATTTATGTGATAATGTTACTTCCTCCTCCGTGCACAACCGGCAGATAGATTCCTACCTATATATAAGTAATCTCAGATTCAGTATTTCATTTGTCAGCGAAATTTTTTGACCGGAAATTTGCAGTGTTACGGCTTATGCACGTGGCTACAGACCCAGACCAATATGGATTTGATCTGGGAGCATGCTGAAAATTTCAGACCTCGATTTCCTCTTTCAATGTTCCTTCGCAGACACGTGTCGATAGCTTAGATTTCCGTGTGTAATACAGATGCGCATGAGAGTTGTACCTGAGCTTAGCACCATGAACTCCAATTCCTGTTCCTTTGTCAGTTTTCAATCCATCGGATGTCACTACTCATTTCAAGAAGCAAGTTTGTAATCACCTCTGTTATTCTTGAATTACCATGAGTCGGTTCCTTCGTGCCAGTACCCTTTGCATTCCTGTGAATATGCAGCCATTCCCGCTTCTTACTTGACATGTAGAGAAAAATGCGGAACATTGAGTCCAATGTAACAGTTTCTCGCACCCGTAAGTAGAGAAGCAAACCTCCGGAGTTTTGATAGCTATAGTTCAGCATTCCTCTGATATTTTTCTTTGTTCGAGGTGGGAACCCACGTTCGAATTGGTCCACAACCCAAACAGTGTTGAAATCATCCCAAGGGGATATCTACCAACCAAACCCACCTCAAACTCGCCGTTACCCTTAACTCGGAATCACTACCCAAACATACTTCGAGACGGGCGGCGGTCCTTCGCACACTCTCCGATCACACCGTCGTCTTCTCCTCACCTATCACTTCTACCTCTCATGCCATATCGAGTCCTTCTCTCCCCCTATTCATGCTCTCCACTAAGCCACTCACCTCAATCCATTCCTCCTTCCCCCTCAACATTATCTTCACTATGTTCTCCCAATACACCGCTTCCCCTACTTTTTCCTCTAACTTCTTCAGCACTTCCCCGTTCCTCCAGCATCTAAACACATGCCCCACATCATCCTCCACTTCACACCTCTTGCACACTCCAGTCTCTCTTTTCCCAATCTTGTGGAGGTACTCTACTCTGGACCCATGTCCAGTGAACATCTGTGTCAAGAAGTAGTTCACCTCCCCGAGTTTCCGTCCACCCAATCTCTCCTAATCCCAATCACTCCTTTTAGCGTGCCCTCATACTCCTCCCACCTTCTCTCCATTTCCTCCTCCATCAACTCTTGTACTTCCTCTCTGGTCGCACCCCTCTAGCGTTTATTCATGGCTCTAGCCATCAAGTCCAATGGGCACCGCTGCTGCCAGTCCACCCACTGTCCTGTACCCCTGCACCACCCTCAGTAGTAGCTCTCTCTGTACCCGCAGGAGTGGCCTTACCCTCGCATTCACCCCCGCTCTTTCACCCCACACCTCTGCACCATACAGCATACTCTGCTCTACCGTCCTACCAATTACCCTCCTCTTCCACTTTCCCGGCCCTTTCACATTACACATCAATCTCCCCAGCCACTCTCAGGTCAGCCATAGTCAGGTAGCATTCCTCTGATCTGTTTTTAGCCCCCATGCCAAGGTACCGTAAATAACCATGGGTCTCACCATGGATTTATACATCCAGTGTTGGAAGCACCATCAGGATCAGTGCAATCTGCAAGGAATTTGCTCTAGGCACAAGGCACTTCGGACGACGAATAAAAATGGAAAAATTCTGTCCCTACTTGTTGGAATGTCACTGAAGGCGTATATAAATAGTCTAGCGCGTAGGCAAACACTATTCTAAGCACAACCGTCAGACGAAATTTTCACCATCGTTGAGACAATTTGAAATATACTATTTAATCTTCAGGCGAAAATTTTGTTAAGAAAACTCCCTGATATATCGCGAAATTTTAGCACATTTATTATCCGACGCGTTTGATCTTATCATTATTATCGTTTATATATAGCAGTGTAGACTGTTTTGGCATCCACAAGGACACAAAAATCCCGTATTTTGCCGGCTTGTTCGGAATATAAACGCGAAATGAGCATCTTCCTCTGAATGAAAATAGCATTTCATCTAGCGTAGCATTCTCTCCCAGACTGTAATTATTTCTGCCATGGGGACAAATTCCCCTAAAAGGAGTAAATTTTTCTAAGGGTCTCCGATCGTTCCTCGTAACTATATTGTCGAAGCTAAGACACTGTAATAGAAACTTCATTCTTCTGTATCCCATAACAGCCGGAAAAATTTCTACTCCTGTGCCATTTGGGGCCCAAAAATCACGTAGGTAGCGTCTACTGCTTTTTAAGGTCCCAATCAAAATTAGTGAGCCAATCAGCGCCTTTATTTCCGTGGCAGTTGTTTGTGATACATCGTACTGATCTTGATATTCATCTCTTATACTCAAAATATACATATTGGTATATCCCACTATTCTGTCTATAATAGCATTATCAATAAATTTATGGAAGCACTGCAAAGGTGAAGACGCTTGTCTTGCGTTCCCTTTCGTTCCTGGTAAATGATAAATAATATTCTCCTCCTCCTCGTGCGAACATTCTGCGGATACTGATGTTTTCTCCATTTAGTGATTTTATCTTTACCTTTTTTTTAAAGGCTAGACTTTGAAGTCGACTCAGCAGGCTGCTCAGTAGATGGCTCAGTAGAAAGCTCAATAGGCTCCTCAGTATCATCATCATCTTTCTGTTCCGTTTCACTATTATGATCAAGTTCTTCACATTCGTCGATTTCGGGAATCATCGTTATCTTCAACTTCATCATCAGATTGAACATCTTCATATAAACTCAAAAGTCTTAGTCTTTCTGAGTTGGATGAGTACATACATTTTTCCAATACGTTTCAAAAGGTTCGAGTATTCGGGACGCAGGTATAGAATACTGACTACACGATACAAATGTGTCCATGATTAATTACGAATGCTTCGACTAAAAGGTACGACTGTACTGGGAGATGCAATCGTTGATTCTCAGACAAGATGGAACTTAAGAAACATCATAGGGGGACGATATTTTCGACCGACAACATCAATTTGTGCTTAGAATAGTCTCTTTTGCTTGTCTAAAAACGCCAGACGACGATAAGAAAAAAGTTGGTAAATTCACAGTCATCCGACACCCCTTGTGTAGCGTCGATTTACAAAATGTCATCAGTGGCGATTAAACAAGTAGCGTGCAAATTTTAAGCAGGAAGTATGGATATTTTTCAAGCAGTTTTTGTTCAATTTTTGAGTCGTCTGCACCAAGTGTCAGTTTGGGAGAAACCACCAAACAAGCATGAGTGTCCACCTACTGGTTCTCACACAGATTTGTTAGCAACTTTGTTACTCTCAACCAACAATTTTAATTTATTTAATCAAAATTTAAAAAAAAATTTGATAGCAATATTGTTATGATTGAAAGATTTTTAATGTCGATTTTTGCGGCCACGCTGGTTTTTTATATCACGCCATAATAAATCAGTCGAAACAATTACTTAAAATGGCGTATGACTGCAATACACAACCGAATAATGTACAATTTATCTTTTTTCCACATAAATTTGTACGCATTATTTACTATAATTGTGTAATTTTTGGTAAATAGACGAATACATGCATGTAGTTTTTAATCGGTATTATCATTTCGAAGCTTAATTTTAGCTACGCAGTTTATAGCAAACTCACTTCCATTTTCAACTTTATGTATAACGTAAAACAGATAAATCTGTGAAAGCAGGAAAAATGATCACAATGTAAATTTAATCAGATAATGTATGTAATGTATTGTAATAATTTCTAAATTAGTAAGCCCAATTGTAGATTACATAATCTGAAAAAAAATAAAAAAAATATGGTTAATCAATTAGTTCATTATTATATATTTACTTAATTACAGTTACCTGTGAAAAATTGTCATATTTTAGTAAGACGTGTTATCAATAGATATCAAAGGTAATAGTTTGTAACCTTAAAAATTGAGCTCGAGCCCAAAAATGAATTTATTTATAAATTTAAATGTTAGTAAAAAATTGCAAGATTATCAATTATTTTGTCTACTCGGTCACATAAGTTTCGGTTGCTCCGGTGACAACGTTAGGCCTTTGACGTCGCTCAGAACGGAGTTAGGGGTGGATCCATCTTCTTGATCTTCCGGACAAAAAAAAGTAGATAACTTGTAAGGGCGCCAACTGAGTTTTCCACTTTGGCCTAGCACGACTAATTTTCCCCGATAACTCAGTAAAACAAGGGATGAAAATGAAAGGCAAACCTCAGCTTATGTTCCTTATAATTCCTAATGAAAAATTTAATACCCTTAAGGGGGTGTTTTACAATTAATATCTACCTGAAAACCTTAGTAAATGCCCCCCACTTGAGAAAATAGCGTGAACATCTGTTACACATCAAAAGTCAAATAATTAACAATAAAATTCCAAACTATACCAAAGTTAATCGACCTACGTAGTGTGAAACTAATGTGGCTGTTCAAGTGAACCAGTAGCGATTAAATGTTCTATCGACGTACCTGAAAAGTAATGTAAAGTTTATTAAAGAAAATTCCATACAAGGCGACACCGTAGTCAAGGCGTTGGTACCAAGGCAAAGACGCATGCGCAAGTGGATTAAATTATGAAAATTAGATTGTGAACATTTACCGCAAAATATTAATTTCCACCATTACAATTTCATAAAAAGATAAATTAGTAAGGAACTACCTATCTATTATATATTCATGATGGCCTAAAGCCTATTCAACCTCAAACCATTCTGTGGTTAGGGAACAAATAAATAAAAATAAGTCAATAAATTAGGAACACCCCGATACCGGGTTACCCTCGATATGGTCTTCTTCAAGAAGTTGTGGAAACATAGCAGCAAACTGCAGAAGACATCACTATCTATCTAACAGGTAGACTCCAAACATCCCGAAGTGTGTATCCGGAGGGTGTTAAGTATCCCCTGGCCCCACGGATGGACCCTTAAAAATTTAAACAGCTATCAGCTAAAAACTGAGCCTATACAGGAACAAATCCTAGTTGTCGGACTACACATTCCCAACACCTCAACAAGTTAAGCTTGCCTCGGTCTATGCCCGAAGCTAATTTATAAAAATTTACAAGTAATGTACAGATCAGAATCAACCCCAAATTCACAGAATCCTACCCCCAGAGTAGTCATAAGGCCTACTTACAATCAACAGTGTCAGCAACAGTATACTACACTGAATTAGTATTCGTTAGACCAAAGCGGTCAAAGAAAAACAAAATATACACAGGGTAACAGAATAGATTGTCTTACAGCATTCATAATCAAAAATTTGCAATCAACAGGTAGTTCTACCAACTGTTCTACCTACAAAATATTACAAATCTATGAGACATGCCTTTTCTAAAAAGGGTCCAATACTCAAAATTTGATTCTTACTGGATGGCAACCAACAAATAATGAACCAACATCAACAACATGTGGCACACCTCCAATGCCAAAACTTCAACGTCGGCGGTTTCCTTTAAATAGTGATAAATACATAGTGATGCGAAATCAGAAAGTAAAGAAAATACTTACAATCGTTTTAGTGCAATATATCCCCTATAAGGGTTTGTGAAAACGGCTTCCAGAACAGGACGGAATTCTCCAACAATACGAACTCCCGTAGATTAAAATACTAAACCGTATATTCCACAACTTATTCAGAACAAGAACCTATAAAACCCAGCATGGGATGACTTCCCAGTCATTAACAAAATTCAGATTCTCGTTCGATGCACTTTTGGAAACTAAGCCATCTCGTAGAAAAGCACACAGCGGAAAAAGTGACTGACACTTCCTCAACTTTAGTACAGAATACTACCATACATAAACCTACCCGAAACATTCTTACGAACTACAGTGCTCACTACACCGAGCGTGTTCCGCACAGATCGAGTCATAAAGTGCTACACTTCCCTCTATGTAAGCCACGGCATGACGAACAAACGCTTTTATCCAAGACACGACTGTCAAGGCCAATTGTTCATGACATCCAACAAATAATTCCACTTTGTAAACAAGAAATAATAAAGTGTGTATTAAAAATTATTCAAATAAATTTGAGCAATAATACCACAATACCCCCCTGCCAACGTGAACAAGGCAAGATCAAACACTCGGATTTAACAGACAAAACACATGGCGACAAACAGCTAATATATCAAGAGTAGATGTTCAGAAAATATTCGAATGCCATCCTACAAAGAAGATTTTTAAATAGTATATTTTTGCTCAAGCCAAAATATGGTAGATAAATGAAGAAAATATACCTCTAACTCAAAAGTAGAATATGTCTCCATAGATCAGTAGGTTTTATCATACCTAATTACTACTTTAAATGTTTTAGACTTCAAGTCAAGGAGTCAGTAATTTATAACTGAACCCTAATAAACTTTAGCGTTTATCAAGCTGAAGCGGACAAAGTATTAGGACTACTGTGGCTACACCCCAAAGGTGATATAATCAAAGCCAGGAAAAAATCGGTAGCCCCACGGTAACTGAAAACTATAGTAAAACCCACAAGAGAGAAAAACCCCTTACTACCCTTATTATAAATTATAACAAACAAAACAAATATCTATCATGAATCTACCTACGGACATTTACATGATGGACGCTCGTTTTGTATCGTACGATCACAAAACTTACACTATTTACACTACCTGGCGACAAAATATAAAATTGTTGTCATGATGTGAAGACAGGTTTGGTTACAGGCTGCACCACTTCGCCGGAAGGATGATGGCAGAGTAGTCCCCGAAACTCTGGACTGACAGAAATTAATTACCTATCTACTGAAGTACTCCCGTAGTGAACAAATGATGTTAGAAACATAGAGACAAAATACGTCAGGTAATTACTATATACAAATACTCAATATATACAATAGACGTAGTGACAAATTTACCCGTTACAAGTTCAATACTATTTAATACTATTTTATTACTAAAATATTACAATTTTTTACAGGTAACTGTAATTAAGTAAATATCTTGAAAACCGAGATGGTTTTTGTCAATATAGAATTCTGGTTTGTGGTTAGATGTGGGGATTTCGCGGTTATCGCATTCTTAGCATTTCCTTAACTGAGGTGCATGTGTTGGTGTGGGTTAAACGTTGTCTCCAGTTCAGTATTATTTCTGGACGGATAGCATCTACCTTGTACTGATGCCGGTCTACTAGTGATTTTGTCCCTTCTAATTACAAACCAGAATGGTTGGTAGTATCTTGCAGATATACCATCCCCGTTCAGCTTAGAAGTGTAATTCAATCAGGGCTATTCACTAATCATATTTGTTATGAATAGCAACTGTAAATCGTTGTTTCCTTCAAGGTCAGTTGCTAAGCGCGAAATTGGTATTCACTATTTAAGTACAGTCGCTATAAAAGTTGCTATGTATAATGACCAGTGTCTATGAGAAGTGGTTCACTGGCAACTGCTGCAGAGGTGTTGTTAACGTAAACCACTTGCGTCGAGCACTGATTGGAATTTTTGTTTTATATATGTGAACAATTACCTAAATATTTTAAATTAATAAGAATGGCATTTTTAGTGCAGATAGACTTTTTATTCAATCAAGAATGAATACAAAGGTATGTGTGCTGCTAGACATTTGCCAAGTTTTTAACAGAAATGGTTCTTTTTTAGAGAAAATTTACAAATCTACAAATGATTTTAAATTCAATACATTATTTGCATATATGTAGTGGAAATAACTATTGTATTCTAAACAAATCATGTCTTTGATTTTAATGTGTGAAGTGACAATGAGTGACCGCGAATAAACATGTGAAATTGTCTTTGAGATCAAAAACTCTAATATTTATCAATATAGAAAGACGGCGAGAGGTTGATAAAGAAAAAAAAAAACGTTGTTGATGTTTTGAGAGGAGGAAGGAGAGAAATTGCTGCTTGTTGTCGAACAAAATTGAAAATTAAAACAAGAAATTAGAAAACCAGACCAAAAATATTAGTATAATCAAACGTACCAATCTCTTAGATACGTCCTTATATTATTCTAAACCAGAAAGTCGTAAGCTTTTACATAGAATTTTCATAATCGATTAAAGACGACGCCACCAGGTACCAGAAGGAGATCATAAGACACATAGTTTCAAAACTTCTCCATCACCCCTCGTATTCACGTTGCATACATTTTTATAAATCCATATTCTTATCTCGTGTTTATTAGGTCTTTTTCATGTAAAAGATAATATTTTTTTTCGTAAGAAACATTTGTATACCCAATTAGTTGTGCTGTTTTCACTTTGGTGTCAATTACACAAAAATTTATTCCTGTTTAATTTTGAAAAAACGCGATTAATAATGAATCGTCCTTTAATTTCTGAGCTGGATCGTGCCAGAATTATTGTTTCAGTTGAAGAAGGCCACTCACAGCTGTTCGAGGCGGACAAAGTGAATGTTTCTCAGAGTGACGTGTCCCGAATATGGAATAGGTTTTTGGAGACCAATTCAGTGCAAAATGGGCATAGCTCTGGTAGACCACGAGTTACCAATGAACAGCAGAATATATTCATAAGGATTTCCATTCGGAGAAATCCCTCTACGTCTAAACTAGCCCTCCAAAGAGAGTTCATACACGCTACAGTAGTCAGAATATTGTTGGCTACAATCAGAAGACGAATATTTGCTTCAGGTTTGAGGTGTAGTCGTCCAATTAGAGTCCCCCAGCTACAACATCGACATGTTTTGCACCGTCTCCAGTGGTATCAAGAACACATAGAGCTCCCTATACAGTTTTGGAATTCTGTGCTTTTCTCAGATGATACCCGAATCTGTGTGAATAGTGATAGCCTGCGAAATCGTGTTTGGCAAGAGCCAACAAGAGCTGCACAATTAGCCCTTGCCCGCCCCACACTTCCTCGCTGGTGGCAGTGCTATGTTTTGGGCAGGCATTATGGCAGGTGATCGTACGGAATTGGTGCTCATTGACGGGACTATGACAGGACAAAGATACATCACACATGTTTTAGAACCTCATGTGAGACTGTGTGTGAAGATTAGGTGTTTATGGATGGCAATGCCCGCCCACATAGGACTCGAGCAGTTAATGAGTATCTTGACTCTCAAGGAATTCGACGTTTGGAGTGGCCTGCGATATCGACAGACATAAACTCAATTGAATATGCCTAGGACATGCTTTCCTGAGCTGTTCACACTCGAAGAAATCCTCCCAGAACGCACCAGGAACTAGCAGTTGCTGCAAGAGAAGAATGGGAGAATCTGCCACAGGAAGCAATTGATCGCCTCATTAGCAGTATCTGAGCTCAAATGCAAGGTTGCATTGACGCGAGAAAGAAATTTGGTGAATTTTCATTTATTGTGTATACCGCACTCCAGGCCAAGGAATTTTATCAACCTACAAATAAACATTGATGAAATGGCCGATTTCATTTTATCGTATCGCAAACAAATTAATCTTTTAGTTGTATAGTTATTGTTTATATAGAAAAGAAAGCTTACCTTATTTACAGAAACACTTCAACGCAACACAATATTGTTCCATTTAAACCACCTGTTAGTAACACTGTATGCATTCTATTTGGTAGAGAACTATCAGTGCGCATGACCACCAATACAAACTGAAGGTCAAAATTCTTATAGTAATATATGGTCACTACGAAAAGTTGTTCAATTTATAAAAGAAAGCTTCGCAACAAAAAAATATTATTTATTTAATAATACTAGTATAAAAAAGGGTGATTGATATTGAGTTGCTTAAAAAAGGAGTGTTTATTAATTAATTGAGTGGGGATTATAAAGTTCAATTTAAGCATTGATAAAGAGCCCATATTTCATTTCTGATATACTCAGTGTTCATTTGAAAAGACCCACCCTTAATATTTCAAAAATGGGACATATAAGAGAGAAATGCCGTAACACGTCAACTTTTAACTTAAGGGGACACTTTAATGCGCTGATGTCATAATCGTCAGATTCACCCCCTCCCTACTAGAGACACCCATTACATTTTTTCAAATGGCATTAGGTATCAAGTCACACCTCATTTAAAAGGTCTGGTAATTCTCTATTCAATCATTTTGTTTTGCCTTTGATACGAGCCTTCCATTGTTATTTAATCGTTGTTTAAAATTGGCTCTTTTTCAACTTTTATTGCCTGAATGTTAACGGTGGTCACTTTGACGCATGATTAAATAGCAGTTTTTCCTTGTTAACAGTTGTCTTTTTACTATTTGTAAATTTTTTATTCTTTAAATAATCTTGTCATAACATAGTACGGGGGCTTACGAAGAGTTGGAAGAGTCAATTTTAAACAACGATTAAATAACAATGGAAGGCTGGTATCAAAGGCAAAGCAAAATGATTAAATAGAGATTTACCAGACCTTTCAAATAAGGTATGACTTGATACCTAATGCCATTTAAAAAAATTTAAGGGGTATCTCCAGGAGGGAGGTGGTGAATCTGACGTTTATGATATTAGCGCCAAAAAGAGTCACCCTCAAGTTAAAAGTTGACGTGTTTCGGCATTTATTTCTAATATGTCCCATTTTTGAAATATTAAGGGTAGGTCCTTTTCAAATGAACACAGTGAATAACAATAAATTGCATTCATCATATTAAAAAATTAATATCAAGATTTTCCATTATTCATTATAAAGATTATCTTGAGTGAACAGCAACATGAGAATGAGAGTCGCAACCCTATTAATTACTAGCCGGATGAGATGATAATAATGCATAATAAATAATTTTGCAAGGGGTTTCAATGGTAAGGTATTAGTCAAAATTCAAAAATTAAAAATCAATACCAAAATTAAAATACCATAAACACAAAATATAACTTGAATCGATGAGGCTTTTACTTGAAGAAGATCCATACTAAACGATGAAATAAAACAATTTAATTTGTTTAAATCTCCAATTTAATTTGAACTGATGTTCAATTTAAAATTAGTGATGCGTTTCGATTCACAGTAGCTTTATCAAACTATTGAATATACAATGAAAAACTTTTAATTTATATAGTGCCTTATACGGAATTCTAGGATATTGACAAAAGTATTATAATATGTTTAAGTGGAAATAAAGTAGAAAAAGTGCCTGAAAATACGGAATTCTACGAATATCACAAAGGTATTGAAAAAGTTTTACCTGGAAATTTATTCACAACCATCACAACTGAATTTTCTTCTAGGTAAAAAGGTTTAATAAGGGAGAATGATTGATATCTATTTGGTCGTTTACCTGAATATTTGTTTTTATTAATCTCAAGGGCTTCTAAAAGATTTAATTTGAAGGATTTGGGTACTGCATGCAAAATTTCAAAATTTGAGTCGAAAGTGTGTTGGTTTGTTAATAGATGATTTGAATAGTTGGAATCTAATTTGTTGTTGTCATAGCTGCGTTTGTGTTCTGAAATTCTAGTTTTAAAATCCCTAAAAGTTCTACCTATATAAATTTTGTCACAGTTGTCGTTACCACATTTTAATTTATAAACACCTTTTTTTATATTTACAATAACCGCTTCTACCTCTAGGGTAATTAGCGGCGGAGTTTATAAGTATGTACAATTATTTCAATAAGAAGTTTGTTACAATTTTATGGAAATTGTTTATATGTTTCAGGAAAGAAATAATGTTTTGAGTGTTGCATTTTTCTCCAATTATGTCTTGAAGGGTTTTTCCTATTTTGAAGTTTCTTCTTTCGATTTCATATGATGGACACTCTAGTAAGATATGAGACACAGTTATAGTTTTATCACATAGGACACAAAGTGGAATAGGCTCCCGAGTCAGTAGATATTCGTGTGTTAACCTGGTGTGTCCGAGGCGGAGTCGTGTGACAATGAACTGGTGCTGACGTTTATTTGTGCTGCAATGCCATTTTCCTATGTTGGATTTTACTTGTTGGAGTTTTGATGCTTTTTGTTCCCATTCAGTATTCCAGTTGTTAAGTATCTGGTGTCGAAAATAAGGTTTTAAATCCGATGCATGCGTGTGGTATGTGGACGTGTTCGGTTGGTTTGCTGCGATGCGGGCATATTCGTCTGCTGTTTCGTTCCCTTTTATTCCCATATGAGATGGGACCCATAGGAAAGCAATCTCTTTGTTAAGATGACTTAAGTTGTAAGGCTCGTGTTTGATGTATGATGCAATTGGATTTTTTGTGTATATCTTGGTTAGTAAAGCTACAGCATTAAGTGAATCGGTAATTATGAGGTGTTTGTCCTGGCGGCTATTGCGTATTAGTTTTGTTGCCTCTAGAATTGCGTGAAGTTCGCCTGAGAGAATGCTTGCAGTGTTTGGCAGTTTGACTGTTTTTATTCCACTGGGTGCGACCACAGCTGCAGCGACTCCTTCCATAGTTTTAGACGCGTCAGTATATATCTCAGTGTAACCTTGAAAATTGAGCAGAAATTCTGAGAAGGGTTTAGAGAAGATATGAGGGCTGGTATCTTGTTTTTTGTATTGTGAGAGAGATGTGTTCACAGATGGAGGACTGATCAGCCAGGGAGGAGTTAGCTGGTAAATTGAAGACCAGTTGATTACAGGTGGCAAAATGTCGTTGCTTATAGATTGTAGATATTGGAGTGTTCTTTCGTGTATTGTGGTACTGCGTTGTGAGTGAAAAGGAGAAATTTTGCCAAAAATGGTGTGGTGAATAGGAGAGTTGGGATTGGCTTGTACTCTAGCTGCATATGAAAGACTAAGGTATTGTCGTCTGTATTTGAGTGGAGCTTCTCCTGCTTCGCAATTTAAACTATTTGTGGGGGTTGTACGGTATGCCGCTGATATTAATCGTAGTGCATTGTAGTGTAAAGTGTCAAGTGGTCTAAGAACATCTTAAAACAGCTTAAAATCGCGGTTGACAGCTTATTTAACCTTGTTTTTATGAATGACATTTTCGAAGTTGATTTTGGTATCCTCGAAATAGTTGACGTCGAATAACCAAGATGGTTTCCACTCGATCTGATCATTTCCACTGCATGAAGGATTTTGAATTTTATCAAATACTTCGAGTGACAAAGCAATGTTGTTCACGGGTTTTAGGATTGGTAAAGGGAGTTCTGAAATTTCGAAATTATTTTCAGGTAAAATATCACCTAATAAGGAAACCTACAAGACCAAATCATCCACTTTTATTACAGAAACAACAAAGTGTCTCCCATGAATCAGTTGGTATCAGAACTTTGGTTTTATATCTGCGCTGAACATTTGATAACCATTGCTAGTTTCTGAAGTTTGTTGTTTGTATGTATAGGTTAACCGTTCACATTTGACGCGGCCGAAAGCTAACTGTCACTCGATACAAAGCCAAATCCGAAAAGTCACTAATAAGTTAGTAAAGTTTCTCAGTGTTGCCATGTACGAAATGCTTTACTAAGGAATTTCAGCTGCAGCGGTGCAACAAGCAATATAATCAAGTGCTTTTTAAAGTTAAGCATATCTTACAAAAGGCATGCTTACACTCCAAACGTTGCAATCGGGCATTAGTCACTTAAAAACTGGGTGTGAGGTTATGTCTGCTGTGTAGCAATTGTGAAGTCTTCATAACAAAAGTCGAACAATTTTTTTCCTACAATTTTTGACCAAGATGTTTGACTTTTTTCCATTTTATCGGACGGCAATATGTCTCAAATGCTGTTGGCTTTTACCGAAACAAGATGAAAAAAATATTCACCCCAAGGGGTCAAATTATATTCGTAAGTGAGAAACTGTGATTCTCTAGAGATCAAATTATATTCATGAGGAAGGAAAGATTTTGTATACAGGGTGTCACAGAATAACTATTCCTAACTTTCAGAATTGACAGAGTGCACTTAAATAAACATTTTTTATTATTAAACTAGTGTCCGGAAATTCTTCAAGATGGAGATAAAATTCAATAAAATTAAGTCATAGCGAATTTTGAAGAAAAACAAAACTATTTTCTCACTCGTCACGAATTATTTCTTATTAGATAAGTGTGTTTAATTATCATTTTACGTGTCAGAAATTAGTATTTATCAGATATATTGAGAATGTATCATTTTACAAATATTGAATTAGCAGACATGCATATATGGCCTACGGAGCAGTTTACGGTAATGCTAACGAAGCAAGGCGAATTTATTCCTCAGCGACACATTCCCTGTTAAACATCCTTCTCAAGATTGGATCTGCGTATTGAATTCAAAATAAAGGAAATAGATTCGGGGGCCAATCGTACTGAGCGAAATGTTGACTTTGAGGACCAAGTTTTGCAACAATTTGCAAATAACCCGAAAACAAGCACTCGTGCCATTGCCAATGCGATGCATACAAGCCACACATCTGTATGGAGGGTATTAAAGGAATTCTACAAGCATCCGTACCACATTCAAAAAGTGCAATCGTTAATTCCAGCTGATAATCCCAACAGAGCTCAATTTGCCGAATGGTACTTCAATAAAATTAACGACGAACCAAGATTTCCTAGGAGTGTATTATGGACAGACGAGGCATGTTTTACAAGAGATGGCTTTTTTAATCCACACAATAGTCACATTTGGAGTGAAGAAAATCCTCACGCTATTCACAAGTTACATCATCAGTGGAAGTTTTTTGTTAATATATGGGCTGGGATTGGTGACATTTTTATAGAAAAAACTCACCTCAATTCTTTCTCTGAAGATAAATGACTATTTTCAACCCATGTATTTTTTGCTACCGATCCAGTCTAAATTTTTTTTTATTTGGAACATCGGTAAACTACTAAATCAGTTTCTCCATAGTAATATTGGGAGAAGAGTTCAGGCCGATCTTTATGACCTCACCAGGTTGTCCGAATTTTCCGTTTCTCTTCACCATTTCAATGGTTACCACTACAACAGTTTTCCATAACTACTTTCAGATGGGCGAAAGTGGTCAACTTGGCAACCGCGCGTATCAGCATTGTAAAATTATTAGGGTTTTCACTTTTTTTCACCATCAGAACGGTTGCCATGACAACGGATTTTTCGTAAAATTAGTTTCAGCCATGCTGAGGATGTTGATTTGGCAACCACGCATTTCCTCAGCATATTAGTTTTGGTTTTGTTTTCTCGTTATAATAACAATCGTTGCCATGACAACGGTTTTCCCATAATTGGTTTCAGCTAAATGAAAGTGGTCAACTCCGGCAACCGTGCATTTCCTCACCATATGATTTGGGTGTTTTTGTTCACTACTTATCACAACAATCGTTGCCCTGACAACAGTTTTTCCATAACTGATTTCAGCTAAACGAAAGTTGATCGTATCGCTCTGAAGTTGGGATTTGTATACAAAGGTGTGCTATAAAATACATATACTGAACTTATATGAGGAATAGAAGATTTATTCTATACTCAACTTATACCTTCTTTATTTTAGGAGGTTCGAATATACCCTTTTGCAGCTGCATCGCTAGAGATTAAAAGGCATTCCCGTATTATACTTTCGTGATTGCAGAAGACGGCAGTGTAATAAAATTGCATTTAATTTTGTAAGAAAAGTTCTTATGCTATATCTCAACTAGTGGCAGGTTCAGGGACGGATCCGAGCTGGATGTTTTGTCTCCTTCTAGAAATAGGTTGAAAGAAAAGATATCTTGAATTTTCACCTGTGTCTACTATGGCTCATACCCATTGATTTTCACCAAACAAACTTTTCAACAAAGCTGATTGGTGAATGATATTTCAGTTCCAGAGAAAGAAACACATCAGATACACGATTCGAGGGGACAGGCACAAAGCTGCTGTTTCATCCTATTCCAGGAAAAGACAGTACGTTGGATTTTCTGATATTTCAAGTCTCATTTTATGATTATTCAGACGACAGTGGTCTGTTAAAAGGCCTGTTAGATAACTTAGATCATGCCTGCTATAGTAAAGCACCAGTTTAGTGACATTCTTTGAATTCACCAATCCCGGTCAATTATGCTAGAAGTATAAATATCTTTTTGCTGTTCAGGTATTTAGTGTTTGTTTGGCAAAATTCAATGATATGCTACAACGTCAACTTTTAAAAATTGTTTTTATAGGAATTATTTAATTCGACATATTGTTTCATTCCATTTCAAACATTCTAAAAGTCGTGCATAAATTCAGCATAAGTTTTTCGCAGTGATGTACTAACTAGTGTTGCGATTATTATCGATGATATTCCGAGTTAGAGCCGATGAAGATTCTGATGGCTCCAAGTAGTATCTTCGATAATGAATCGTAGCACAAAGTATATTTGGGGAGAGAATAAATGAATGCCATCAGATGAAAAAAAATTTAAACTTGAAAAAACTGCTAAAATCATTTAATTCACAAAATAATTCAAAATTACTCCTAACTACAATACATATTTTCAACATGAAAAGTGCAATTTTGATAAATGGTCTGCGGATTACCGCATTCAGTCTGGGACACAAAAACATTATTTGAATCTGTCTCGATCCCCCTCATCTTATTTATAATTTCCTCATGACGTACCGACTGCATATTTAAATATGGCTCAAGTGATTTTGCGTTGCTATATCGACTTTCCGGAATATCTGCATTAGCTAAATGTGTCACAGCTGTTGATCGGTATGAGTGGTTTGCAACTTTTTTAACTGAAGTATCAATTTCTACTTTGGCAGCTGTTTCTTTAGTCCATTTGGAAATAGTATTAATACCTACAGGAAGGTTTTCATACCAACTTCCTAATTTCCAATTTGGGTTGGGTGTGTTATTGTAGTCACACCTTTAGTGTTAGTGACTTAGGTTAGGACTGTTGGTTGCCTGATGAACAGTATACAACGCTATCATCTGTCATCTGCCAGTTCCATGACAAGATACGTGGAGATAACCGTTTGTATCATTAAAAGAAACTAATAAAAGGGATAATTAAAAAGTAGTACTATTGTCTTTATTATATATGATAACAGATGACCAACACAGGGTGTTTTTTTATATTTTTTGGGCGTTTCGTCATAAGTTTCAGAAACAATCTTATTGGGCTTACATCAGGCTCTACCGTATTTTGTACTAGCCATTTGCTTTCACAGGAGCTTTGTTCTCCTCCTTGATTGGTCTTGTTTCAAATAGGATTATACTCTATTCCGTTAGTGAAATTCTCAAAATTATATGATTATTTTTTAAAGCGAAATATTGAAGCAAATATGCCTTCATTACCTCGCCATGCCAATTCTTTTTCGACAATGTTGAAGAACTTTTTCTGCAGACCTTCAGGTGTATTTCCCCTCCAAACTTTTTGCATTTTTCTGCATTGCTCTAGCGTGAAAGTAACTGCTGACGCCTTTCTCTTTTCTGGCATTCCTTGTGGTTGTTTTCTTTTGCAATCCCTGGCTGCCCTCGCTTCTTCAAATTCAATATCAGTAAAAGGTTAAACTTAATATTGTACTCATTGAAAATATTTCTTGAATCTGTTTCGTCGTTAAGTTCCATAAGGTTTTAATAACACATTCTTTATATTCCTTATCATCTTTTCTGCGTATATTTCGTAAAATGGAAGCGATTTCTGGAATTGTCGTATTTTGTGTTAATTTAATACCTTTGGATAGCGTAAACTGATTCCACTGTGACTTTTTGTTGATTTGTGTTTTCTTTAGGGTTCTCAAATTTATTGATTGTCGTATGTTGGCTTCAGTCGCGTCACCTTATCTACTGCAGCTTGGTTCTTGATGCATTCTCGGTGAATTTTACGCAGCAATATTTTGAATGTCAAAATTGACAGTACTATTAGATGTAAGCATTATACCCGATGCAATACTATGCAACCCGCATTACATAGAAACGGTGAACTGGATGATGGCGCCTCGGTTGAGAAGGAGGTGAACCAGTGAGAAAGACAATAACAAGACGTATTTTGGTTATACAAAAAGTTTATCGATTATAACTCGTAAATCCTGACTACTATATTATTTTATAACCACAAAACCACATGATATTTTTTTTCATTAGTGGGCCATAATAATGAACATTTACGTAGTAGCATGGGGTGATAGAACTATCATCAGTTTGATAGCCTCTCACTACTCTAATTCAGCCAATTAAAATCGTAGAAAAATAATTGTATTCTCGCTCGTATATTCTCTCAAAACACTATAAAAGACTTGCCTAAATGAACATTTCTTATATAGAAAAAGGAAATTTGGAGTAAGAGCCGCACCTTCCATTTTTATTGAATTTTGAGATATTTGCAATTGAAATGATTTAAAAACTTCTGTAACTCCCGGGATTTTGATTAGCATAATATTCATTTACACGTTTCTTCATTATCATAATTATAATTTTTCATGTTTACTAGGCTGATATAATCTGTATAACTTTTTAAATCTGAATGAACAATTCACGAACGGATTTAATAACAATGGGATGCAATACAATATATTCAAGTCCACATGAGCTTGTTCGCAAATCGAAAATGTACATAAAGAAGGATTCAACTCACCAAAACCATAAACAGCCATTATGGTTCACAAAAGAATTGAATAAAAGTGGCGTTGATGAGCATAAGTTATTTCTGAATTATAATCAGTTAAAAGGGAATGGGAGTGGATTTTCTCAGACATAAACAACATTGCATTTGGGTACTTGTAACTACATTTTCACACTGGGTCAAAATGTTCAGGTACTGTTAAAATCCTGCTAGTCAGTAGCTTGTGTATATATTATTGTAGCTCCGATCCACTTTTACTTTGAGGGCAGTGTCATTGATTCATTCATCCATTTCGAGACGTATGCGATCCTCTAAATCATTCAAGTTAGTTGGTCAGTTAACATAAAGGCGGTCTTTCAGGTAGCCATATAGAAAAAATCAAGTTGTGTAAAGTCGGGGAATTTTGCCGACCACTCATTTGCACCTCTTCGACCAATCCATCTCTGGTAAATAATTAATTTATTTCAGGTATAATTTCATTTTAGAGTAAATCAAGATATTTAGCATCGATCAGCATACCTCACCAATAAAAAAGAACCAGTCAAATGCTTTTTCACCAAACCCGCCCACACAATAACTTTTTGTGAAAGATATCTACAAACCTCTTCAAACCAGTGCGGATGACTATTTGACCAGTACCGGCAATTATGTCTGTTAACAAAACCGGTCAAGCAGAATGTTGGCTTCATCACTAAATACCTTAATACCAAAAAACCTAAGAAATTGTTTCACATCCTAATTTTTTCTGAAATTATTTCACAAAATTGTAATAGTCTATCAAAATGATCCTCACACAATGCTTGAATAAAAGTTACTTTTATGCAGAATAGTTTCTATAGACTGTCTACAAATACCACGATTTCTTGTAGATGTCTTAGGGTTTTTTGAACATTCAAAAGAACATCTAAAGTTATATCTTCATAAGTTGCACTTTTCGGTCTACCAGACCTTCGAAAATCGTTTACACTACCAGATTCATTAAATTTATTTATTAATCTCGTCACTGTAGATCTACTCATAGGAGGGCATTCAGGATTTAAATCGTTCAAAAGATGAACTGCTTCGTCATGGGAACGTTTGCGATCACCATATCCAACTTACAAGATTTCGATTCGTTGTCTTTCCGAGAAATTTGCCATTACTCCTAATTTACTTTTGAACTTCGTGCCAGTTTCAAATTAGTATCAGTTTTGACAATTTGTATATAAATAATGATGTGGTTGACGTTTTCAACGCCTACCATTGTTTTTTGTTTAATTTTGAAAACCTACGAGGACATATCATTAGTACAGTACAATTCAATTTATAAAAATGGAACTGATATTTTACAAGACAATTTAGTAGATATAAAATGAGAGTCCAAAATTTCTAAGTACGAAACGTAATGAGAGTGCAAAGTTGCTAAGTACGAAATGAGCAGGGTTAATGACCGCACTTGAGCTTTATATAATAAGAGGATAATAATATACGGAAAATGTATATAAATAAAAATTTAATTATACAGGGTGCAGCGAAAGTATGTGTGCTCCGACATATCATTGAAAATATCAGTATACGAATGATGCATTAAAATTCAATTCAGCGAAAGTAAGTATGCTTCGACATATAATAGGAGTGGGGTGAGGTAGTATATACGGGGCAGAATAAAAATTTAATTAGAGAGAATAAATGTTATTAAATTACTAGGAATGTTCTTTAATGACAGTTCAAAATGAGCAAGGGTAATGACCACAGTTGACCTGTATATAATAGGAGTGGGGTAAGGTGGAGCAGAATGAAAAGTCAATCATTAGATATTGAAAAGTAGAGAATGTTATTAAATTATAGAATAAAAAATCAGTGAAATTTAACTTTTTATTAATACCATCTTCCACTCCTATATTACCTAAAAGTCCCTGTGATTTCAATTTTTATAGCATATGATAAATGTAGTGGATGTTTGCTGTTAGGTGCGTGCGGTAGTGATACTGATTATGGAAAAATGAGGATTTTATTATATTAAATCATGTCTTCCTACGTGTATTTGAAAATATTTTAAATAGTTAATTAACTAGGCGTGTATCTCGGAAAATGCATGTGATAAATGGAATGGTATATTATGATGACTTATTATGAATAAATTAGATCTAATCAGCATTACGTGTCTTCCTCCATGTATTTGGAAATTTTCTACACATAGCTTCACTGACTTTCATCATTTTCTGTAGATATTTCCTAAGGGTACGGTGTCCGATGATCAGGTCGGTAACTTTCTTTAAATGTCTCTCCCTTAGTTTAAATAACCTGATTAAGAGTTCCTTGTGTACTTTGTTCAGTAAACTCTTTGTATGAACGAAACCTTCTGTCAACCTCCATTTGAACTGGTGTTTCTCGTCTAGCCAGTCCCGGAATTTTTCTCTTGTGCAATCCTTTGTGATTTCACAAAACGGTTCCGGATCTCTGAAGTCTCCTTCAGAGCCTTTTGGTCCACCAATTTATTACCTGCAATCTCCTAGCCCTAGCACACATACTAAAGACACTGTGTTGTCCCTTGCTAGCCTACTATTTTTTTGATTTCTTCACTATTCCATACAAAGTGATTGAAGAGCCTGGCTGTTAGTAAATATTCTAATGTTTTGTTCGGTATTTACTGGAAACAACCACAAGTCAGAGTGCAACTTTTTTCCGAAATAATTTGAGAAATAGAAAGGAAAAATCCCATAGAAAACGACACATGGTTGATTTTTATTGGTACGTAGAAAAAATAAAGCGCAAAAATGAATTTATTCATAGAAAAAAGTTTGCTCAATAAACCAATGGAAAGTAAAAGAAGAGAAAGTGTTTTCATAATGAGAAAACGTTATGAATGATAATTTAAGAAAAATGGAAAAAGGTTCCTTGATATTTATAATTAGCAGCAGAAAAAATTATTGATTAGCAAGTGCATTTTTGAGCAATAAAAGAATTTATGGAAAAAATTTAGTTTAGTGAAACAACGCGGATTTTGATGGAATATATTTTTTTAATTGATTCGAGATCGCTGAACACGAAAATGAAAAAATCTCTTACCAAAAACGAGTTATGAATTTTTTAAGATGTGTTCAGGTCAGTACTGCACTGGTTTTATTGTCATATCATAACTGCTTTATAAACATCCATTATAACTACTACACAATGTAAGATACACTATAATTGCATTTTACGATATTGCTCTCACATACATTAGGAAAACGCCTATATTGATATAAATTTCTTGTAAATTCTTTCCACAATTCCACAATTATTATATCTTTTGACGTTTTCATGTAATATGACTGACATAAGTTTTGGTTTGTTTCCTCTTAGTCATATAACTTGTACCTAATAGCATATTCTATTCAGCCATAAAATATTTAGCCACTTGAATTAGTTGCTGAATATCTTTGATATCATGACTATGGCATAGAAGATATAAACAAGATGAACATCATGAACATACACCTATTTTTCCGATAGCTGGCGCTGTATTACAGTTCAAACATTTTTTTTCTTCAAATTTTGAGAGAAGATGATTTTAGAAAGATGGTTAGTTTTGAGATAAGTTTGGTTCATATTTATCATTTATATGGAGGAGAATGAACCTTTCAATTTGATCATTGAGGATGTTGAACAATTTTTTTCTCTGAATAGCACACATCAACTAATTCTTCAAAAAAACTTTCCTCCTCAGTTGTTCGGCCTCTATAAACACTGCTGACAAAGAAAATAGTTGCTGTAGGTGTAATTCCAATGAAAATTTTGAACATACTGCTGATATTATAAGACTTTGGTTATCAGAAACTGTTTCCCCTTTTTAGAAAATTTGAAAATTCTACGCTTCCCGACCAACTAACACAGATCAAAGTAAAATCGCAATCGCTTCTTATCAGCTTGATACATCTCCCTTTTTGCCCCTTCTTTTATTTTTCTAATATTTTCCTAACCTAATCCAACTTTTTTTTGATGGGTGGAAACCTGCACTCAGGTCCTGGGTGCTAGTTCTGCCATTTCCCTGGAGTGTGGGACTCTCTCCCGCAGGGGCCCAATCCCACTCGAAACACCCTGAATGCAGAGTATTCGAGGAACATTGGGGGTATCTCAGCTACAGCCGACCTCACCAAAACCACCACAGTCTACTAGTTCTGGGACCGTCTCTAATCAACTAATTGAAATAAAAATCCAAGTCCACGTCTTCCTTCTCATTGTCGTCAGTGAGTTCAATTGGCAAATAATGATCCTCATCAGAACTATGATACACACCATCACTGACTAACATCACAACAACAACCAATGGATTCTGATTGGTCGCATTGACTTTTTTTTTTAAATATATAAAACGTGTTTTTGGCGATTGGCATATGGACCAGCAGTCTCCTTAAACAAAAAAATATATATAGAAATCATATGAGTAATAATTGAAATATAGAATATTACTCAATGGAATTTGTATGGACATCAGTTTACGGATCTTTAGTACTTATGGAATGGTTGACAGTAATATGATTATATTGTTACAGATCTTTCAAACCATCATACGCTCTCCAACAATCTGAATTAATAGTTGTCCCATCCTCAATATAATCCTCTATTATCCTTAATAGAGTATCTGCTGTGCGATTCTCCACAACAACCATAAATATCGCTCCAGAACCTCTCTCATATCCTCCAAATACCCAAACACCATCAACTTGATGTCCTTGATGATATTTTCTTTTCCCAAATTTGGATTCATCTATTTCGACACTGCAATATTCAAATTCAAATTAGACCATACCTAAAATGCAAAAAAATATATTAGGTACGAATAGATACTTACATCTTTCCCGGACATCCAATTTCAGAGGATTTTAAAACAAACGCATCAAAAACTACTTCTCTGAAGAAGCTAACCCAATCAACAAGAGTTTGTTGAGCCATCCTTAACTCATTCCTAATTCTTCTTAGAGGATCTTTATTCACCCACATGTGAACAAATGCTAAAATTTTCCACAAAGGCAAGTGGGAACTTGAAGAAAAAGTTTTGTATCGAATTGATGCCCTAAAAATATAATGTGAAAATCTGTATCCTAGGGTGGTATTTTTTATAGAAATTGAAAGAGCGCGCGCGAATTACGAAACGTCGATCCGGCGCGCATTTCTCACAGAATGTTGATAGCTGTTGATTCAATTTTTTTATAACTGATTTCAGCTGAACGAAAGTTGAGCCAAATTTTCCAATTCAGTTATGGAAAAATTGAATGAATAGCTATCAACATACTGTGAAAAATGCGCGCCGGGTCGACGTTTCGCAATTCGCGCGTGTGATTGTGAAACGTCAATCCTGTTCTAATCTGATTTATTTAAGGTAAGCTATCCAACAAATTAAAAACTAACATAAAATTCCGAGGGTCGCGAAGTGCACTAGAACCCTACACTCTTCTAAAGTTACATAAAATGTGACATGTTGTCCTATATCTCCGAAATACATAAATTAGAAACAATTAATATTTACGAAAAAATATACCTCTTTGTATATATTACTCGCTTCCTCTTTTCTTTCTTGACATATCCATTACAACGCCAACGAACAACAGCAATGACGTTGCAATCCAGGTTTTCAACAAAATACCCATCACAATTTGAAATGGAGCACTTTATTTCCCCATCTTTTGCAATTCCCCCCAGATGGCGAATTTGAGATAAAATCTCGTTATTATTTCGCCATTTTTCGCAAACACAAAATAAAGGAACAAACGTCTGTCTAGCATAAGTAGAATCAAATGTTTCAAATTATGTGACTCTAGACTCTACTTTCACTCACCCTGTATGGTGTGCACAATTACAGATATTCAGCAACTTTTTTTCAAGTAACTACCTAATGATGGCTGAATATGCTAGTAGGTACAAGCTTTATGACTAAGAGGAAATAGACCAAAACTTATATGCCAGTCATATTACATGGAAACGTCAAAATAGATAATAATTGTGAAATTAAAAAAAGAATTTACAAGAAATGTATATCCATATCAGTGTTTTTTTAATGTGTGTGTGTGAGAGCAATATATCGTAAAAAGCAATTATAGTGTATCTAACATTGTGTAGCAGTTATAATGGATTATCATAAAGCAGTTCTAATATAACAATAAAACCAGTGCAGTACTGATCTGAACTCATCTTCAAAAATTCATAACTCGTTTTTGGTAAGAGAGCGCAATTTTTTTTTCCATTTTCGTGTTCAACGACCTCGAATTAATTTAAAAACAAAATGTTTCATCCAAGTCCGCGTTGGTTCACTAAACTAGACTTTTACCCCAGAGAAGATGATTGATATATGAGGCTGAAAAAAAAAAGTGTAGCATCTACGGTGAATTTATTATCAATTTAGTGTATTGTGCTTGTAGTTACTTTCGTGAGTTAATGAATTTATTGTATAATTTGTCTTTCTCTCGCGTTGCTATCTAGGAGGCTTCCTTATACTTCCATCATACAACAGAATATCTCAGTTGCCCCAAATCTCGAGCTTATTATGTGTGAAAAGTTGTTTATTGCAAAAGTTCGATTACCATTAGAAAATCTTCCAGTCCCATTTGGAATCGATTCTAATGTCCCTATTTCCCAACTCCTAACTCTCTTTGTATTCAATTTCGCACCTAACTGCTAATGAAATATTCAGTGCTCCATCTTTCTACGACTTGTGAAGACGCTTTTTCGCATCTGTGTTTGTATCTAACTACCTTTAGGTTTCTGGGTATAGTTAGCCATTAAATTTTATGTGTTATTGTATCGCCTTTTTCGACATTGTATACTCGTCTGCCGTTACATAAGTACATGTACTAATTGTAAATCTTACAGATAAAGGCATCTATTGTAACGATTATGATTTCAGTTATAGGATACCTCAACCAATATTAATATGTTACAGGGGTATTGGTATAGTAATTTAATTTGTTTTGTTGACACAACGGTTATGGATATTTTCATAACCACTATATATAACCGTCTATTAATTTCCAGGGTTAACAAACATTGCTGATAAAAAGTAGGAGAAGTCATCGATTTTTCATTCTGTTTCCGTATATTTCCACTAAAATAAAATGGATACACCCGCATCTATCATGACACATTTTGTATTGTAATAATTTTATATTTTGAATTTCTTTATAAATTATTTTATTATTATTTTGAATTTATTTTTTGTTGTTTTGTAAATTTTTGTTGGGCATTGAAGAAACAGATCAACGTGCAAAAGAAGCGTCAGCGATAGTACGACTATAGTTATCCCAATGACTTGAAGCTTATCGCGAAAAAAAAATGATTGATGCGTGGCAAAATCGGTGATGTGAATCGAAAACAAAGTTTCGCGAAGTGAAGCTCGATGTAAAACCTTGGAATATAATACGAAGCAGGTGCTGTAAACAAGTACTTCTAAGCGTAGGACACACTTAACTGACTCATCGGCATTTCTTCCATAGGAACGATATACCTGACACATAAAATTGGCATTATGTCAAAATTCCGACAAACATGAATTTATAAAATATTTCACTGAAATTGGCCTCTTAAAAATCATATCTGTCGCTAATAACCAACATGGTTAATGCGAGAGTGAAAATGAAATGGTATTCTACTCTAGTCAACAAGTTCAAAAACGTGTTAATTCTTGATCCAGCACTTAGAAATACAAGCGATGGCTCATTCGACTCGAAATGTCATCAAGGATATTTTTTAGAAAGTATTTATAAGCACATGAAAAGTTGCAGTTGTTATTAAAAAATTACACTCTCCACTCACACCGTCGACTTCTCCCTACTATCACTCCTACCTCTCATGTCATATCGAGTCCTTCTCTCCTCCCAACCATGCTCTCTACTACGCCACTCACCTCCATCCATTCCTCGTCCCCCTCAACATTATATCCACATTGTTCTCACAATACATCGCCTCCCCTAGTTTCCTCTCCAACTTCTTCAGCACTTCCTCGTTCCTTCAGCATCTAAACACACGCCCCACATGATCCTCAACTTCATACCTTTCGCGCACTCCAGTCTCTCTTTTCCCAATCATGTGGAGGTACCCTACTCTCGACCGATGTCCAGTGAACACCTGTGTGAAGAAGTAGTTCACCTCCCCAAATTTCCGATCCACCCAATCTCTCTTATCCCCAATCGCACCTTTTAACGCGTCCTCATAATCCTCTCACCTTCTCTTCATTTCCTCCTCCTTCCATTTCTGTACCTCCTCTTTGGTCGCACCCATCCGGCGTTTGTTTCTCGGTTATAACACCTGTTATAAAGGATGTTAAACAGTGATGTATAAATAAAAGATAATAAACACCCTTTTGAATATCTCAGGGTTGAGGAAGGGGTTCTTAAGGGGACAAATAAAACTATCTCGTTATTATTGTGTATTTAATGAAACTCGAGGGTTTATCAGATTTGCTTTATTATTACACTGTACTACAACTGTTGACTTATAATCTTGTCGATTGTCAGAGCCCATGTGTCTCTTTTTTAGTTGACAGCAGTCTGGCTGATTCAGTGCTGCCAACCTTACAATTGTGTGCAGTCAAGGGAAGTATACAATGAGGGTAAATACATAACAGTTATGTAGATATGTGATTAATAGATTCTATTGATTTACCACCGATATACTTAAACTTCAAATATTACATTTGAACGGTGACTTATGTCTAAAATTATAACCACGTGCAAATTTGAGAAAAGTTTAGATGAATTTAATTATAATATATATGAATTTATGGAAAATCACCCAAAGTATGCATACCTAGGACTCACAGTATTTATGATTTACTTAGATTTACTATATCGTATATACAATCAGTGTCAGTTATAATCCGCAAGCGAGTTTCATGACGTTGTCGATGGCGTCACTGTTTCTCACAGCGCTAAAGCACTGTTTGGACCGGTATTCAGGGTTCTGACTTCGCTCTAAGTATATTACGGACCGCACTATAAGAGTACACACGTGTGTCACTGTCCACTGAGAAATAAACTTAAATTAATCACCATCATGATTTTAATATGTTCGTAAATATTAGTACAGATCAGATGTTTGTGCATGTTCGCTAGGAGAAACTCGTAACTTTGTCACATACATTGTTTTATCGCAGCTGGTGCGTTTCCTGTTTGACCATCGGGAGGTGACGTGGTTAATTTTTACATCACCGGTGACGTCGTTGCAACAGACCGATATGTCCATATAAGTTCCAACGACCATTGAAATTACAAATGTATGATACTATATGATTTTAATGATTAAACAACCTGCCAATAACATAAAATAAATGTTTGCTTGAAAATGAATAATATTAACAAATTAAGTATTGAATAATCATTTAACAAAATATGAAAAAACGGAACAAATTAAGAGTTTACTTCTTAAGTTGACTTGAAGCCACGTTTTTATAGTCTTTCCTCAGAGAAATTACTGCAAATAATGTTCGCATGTTCCAGACAAAGAAACTTATTGCAAACTCTACATTAATATTTAGTTTTCCTGTTTTGTTTAGATGTGCAAACTTGACAACGCCCAGTACATGCTGGATCGGCATTTTTTTCGGTTTCAATTGGAAGTTTCCAGATTTATTGAATTATATCTCGGATGTGGCGAGGAATATGAAGATCACCTTGCCTTCTTATCATATGATTTTTTGTAAGGCCAATGGCAATGGACATATTTGTCAAAGACTTCCTCCTAACATACATTTCATTTTTTTCTTGATTACATTTGACAATTATGAACGAATTAATTCCAGTCACATTACGCATAGCATAAAGCACAACCATAGGCCATCTTCTGGTATTGTGCGCTACATTATAGTTTGACGATAATTAATCTACCATATCAACGCCTATCTTTGTCTTGTTATAATCCATGATCACAGGCTTTTGAGTAATTTCATGAATTTCATCATCATCGTGCATAAAAGATATCAATAACACATTTTTCTTAGGTTTTGGGACATGTGATACCAAATTACAATTTTCCCTTAATGTAAACATACCTGATGGATGGATGGCCAACTATAAATTGTGCTGGTAGCTGTCGCTTGTTTTTGCGACCTATCCCTAAAAGAGTTAACTTATGTTCAATTATTAATTTTTCACATAGATCTACACTAGTGAACCAGTTGTCGGTAGTTAGATTTCTACGAGTTCGGCTAATGGGCTCAACGAGCCTATTTACTACATCAATGACAAAGCTGCTGACAGGGTTTGGGGAATCCTTGAGCTGCTTGCCTTCTATATTTGTCGTAAAAAGACATTAGGGCATCTGCTAATGCAAATATTTTAACCCCATACTTAGCCGTTTTCGATGGTATGTATTGTCTAAACGAGCACTTTTCCCAAAATGCATTTCGTCTATGTTTTTATTACAGTTTCCATTCATTTGATTGAAGACGTCACGGATTGGAGCCAGTTTATCTTAAGCTTTTTCAGCATCTTTTGTTCCATGATCATCAAATCTAATACGTCTTGGAAGAAAAATGAAATGCTGCTGTGACATCGTCAAGCGAAACAGTTCTGGTAAATCCCCAGCCGTACCAAACAGTTCCTCACAATTCAGTCTATTCATCTTCTTCGCTCCAGCTAGGTACAACAAGCCTATAAACGCTTCCACTTCCATGGCATCATTGGGACTTGTATAAGTTTCTCTGGTATACTTTCCAACTGCGAATTGTTGGATGTGCTGATTTGTATATTTCATAAGATTCAATAGCAGGCTCATCAAAGAAAGTTTTTCAGATTTCCACAGGATAAATACATTTTCGGGTAGGAGTTTTTGGACCAGGTAATTGACTAATAATGTTTTTTTTGTTTTAGCCCTATAGGTTCGCAGATTATTTGGTGGGCAATGTTTTTTCTATAAGGAGGTTTTATCTTTACCATTATGAAAAATATCAGCGATTCCTGGTTTTTTTATCTTTGTGTACTCAGTCTCACCTTCTTCATACTGTTTTATTTCAGAGACTCCTTCTTCGATTTCTGAGGTAATATTTGTATAACCAAACTCTAGTTCGCTTTCATCACTGTGTATTACTGTGTGCATTACCCTGTGTATTATTTCTAATGAAGTTGACTTATACCCGTATAATATATTTAAAATATATTTTCAATGATATGTCGGAGCACACATACTTTCGCTGCACTCTGTATAATTAAATTTTTATTGTATCATATACATTTTCGTTGTACTACATACTAACTTCCGCTGCTTTCTGTATATTTTTATCCTCCTATTATATAAAGGTCAACTGCGGTCATTACCCGTGCATTATATAAAGTAGGTCAGTTACTTTCGTACTTTACCCCGGTGCTCTGTCATTAGTTTTCGTACTGTACCCCTTCGCACTGTCATTTTATATCGACTATCGTCATATTGCTATGTATTTAATTCTTCTGTATCTGACTCAAGTTCATCCACAAGTTGCTGCAACCAAGGTTTTTTTTTCGTAACTACTAAATAAAGTCTATAATAGGTTATAATTTGGAAAAATGTTAATACTACCTTTTGAAAATTAATTTATCCAATTTGGTGATGTCGGTCTGTAGTACCGTTTACGACTCGAGTGACGTACGGTCTGAGTGACCGTGACACTTGTTTTACGTCTAAGACACTCCGAACCAAACTGAGGCGATAGATGGGTAAATTTCATTCATTGTCATGTACTTAGGCGCATTGATCGCCACGCCTATCATGGGCGTAATTGACAAGATTTGACATAGTAATCGGTCTCACAGACCGTACGTCACCTCCCGAGGGTTAAGCGGTACCAGCTCTGCCAATTGCTCGTGATATGATATTGGATTTATTGTTGGTCTCACTTTTCAAGTCCGTCATTCATTTCATTTTGAAAATTATTAATGACCAACAATCAATATCTTATCAATAAAACTAAAGTGGAAAAATTCATAAATCAGATATTGCGCCAAATTTGCGTATTTTCATATATTCTATTGACAATGGATATTACAATTTTAGTCTTGTAAATTTGATCTTGGTCTTTGATTCTATGTCTTTTATTCAGTTTTTTTCATCGGGTCTTCTTCATTGCAGAATCGTGAGACCAGGACAAAGATCAATTCTGCTTATCACTAAAAAGTATCATAATTATCACAAAAAGTATGCCTAGCACTACAATTGCTCAAGAGAGAACAAAAGTCTAAACTAAGTGATACGATTAAATTGTAACGGTAAAAGTCGTACCTCACAGGGCACCAGCTCGAAGGGCTCCGACTAGAGACTCCTCTCAAGGGTGATTCGACCCCAAGTTTATGTCACACAGGGATAACAGAAGGGTTGTAAAAATTGAGGGCGCCACTACCTTTTTAACGATGAAAACTACAAAGAAAACTAAGGCGGAAAAGGTAGAAACGCCTTGTAGAATTTAGATAAAAGTTAATAAAGAGAAGTGACCCGGGCGGTATCTCCCTCAACTTTTATAGTTGAGGATTTTAATAAAAAAAGAATTAAAAACAAATTTACAGTTTATTCTGCTGCAGGAAATGAACAACGGAATTTACTAAAGGAATTTGTACTTTTATAGGTACTTAGCTTAGATGAAGTGGTTTCCTGGAGAAGAAGTCAGGTCTTGATCCGAACTAATGAGTTCTGTTCTAGGGCGGTAGTTTGAGCTAGGGCTGTATCCTTGGCTATATTCTTGGGGTTATATTCTTCGGTTTTTATCCTCAGCGTTATATTCTAGCCTAGGGTTATATTCTCGGCGTTAAATTCTTGGGTTATATTCTCGCCTAGGGGCTGTGCTTACCTAGAAGTACAAGTGGATCAGGGATATGTAGGAACTTGAATGTTATGGCACATTATGTTGGTCAGCTTTTCAGGTTAAAGAAAAGGAAGGCAGTTATTTGAAAGTCAAAAAATTGATTACATTTACTGAAAGCTTTCCAACATTATATGTCCCATGTTAAGACAGTAAAAATAGCAATTATCGGCTAAATGAAAAAATATACTAATGATCCGAAAGAAACTTATGATAGCAAAAAGTTATTTATTTAGTTATATGAAAAAATATCGTGCTTAGGAAATATATGAGACCGGCACTGGCGTTACGAAAGAATATTTTATAGGTTAACGGTAATTTATAAAAAATGTTATTTTATAATTAAAAGAGTTATTTCGCAACTGAAAAAGATTGAAAATGTTTGTATGAAAGTAAAAAGTGAATTATAAAAGAATATTTGGCTTAAAACTACCATATTAGTATAAAAGAATAGTTTATGACCACGTGTTGAATTTAATTTCGTCTATCTCTGTAAAAAAATAAAGAATGCATACGAAAATTATATCAGACAGTACTTTAGAAGAAGCTTATTAATTATAGATTATGATTTTGGACTTACCACAGCAAAGTTCATAAGATAGGTACTTGGGATATGAAAGGTAGCGAAAGACGATGTGCCTCTTTAGGCAGACGATAACGAAAAGGCTGTTTAACGAGGCGTTGTCCGTTGGCAGGCGGGGTAGAAGAGTTTGGGGTCACAGAACTATAATTGGATGTGGCTAGTGACGACGAGCGCTAATTAAAAGGATTTATTCTGTAAAATCGAAACAGGTCGATAGACATGTTACACCCCCTCTCCTCCGGGAAAAAAATGATTCGAAGAATTTTTTTTTTTTTGTGAAAAATGGGCTTAATAAGATAAGGTGAAGTATCATTGCAAAATCTATGTATCTTAGGTAAGGTAAGGCAATTGTCAAAGGTAAAGGTAAGGCAATTGTCAAAGGTAAGGTAAGGCGGTTGTCAAAGGTAACGGTAAGGCAGTTTTGTCATCTTGTGATTATCATGTAGTTATGTCATCGTATAAGACAAAGCATACACTGAGAACGAAAGGTAACGATAGGGTGCGATAATTTCTCAGTGCAGGCGAAACGATAAGATAAGGTACGGTAGGGTGTGTTTTGATAAAACGCTGGGATCTCAGATACGCAGAGCGAAAAATTCCAGGAAATACCAAACCAATGTCTCCGGGAGAGACAAAAATAAACACGGTGAGTGATGTCAGCCTAAAATTGATTTAGAATGCAATTCCGTCGGAATTCTAATTAATTCGTAAATCAGCCTAATTTTCACCGAGCAAAGAGTAAAGATTTGTCATAATGACGTCACCAGGGGTGAAATACTACTTGACTTAGCAAAGATTATTGGCAGGGCGACAACACTTATAGTGTTCCACAAGGAACGGTTCTAAAATATACGATAACGGTAGGTAGTTCACAAGTATCACAATACGGCAACGCAAAAGGTATGTTAAGGGAGAGAAAGAAATACATAGATACTTACTTTGAATGGTTTAGGGTAAAAGAGAATTGAAGATAAATAGGGTGATTCTGAAAGGTAAATCGTGGTCGAAATAATGGTATGTGTGGTTAGGAATAGTTTGTGGCGACATTATAAAAAGAAAGACGATAGATTCTTATCACGTGATCGGACAAAAAGGTATTCTGGTTTATACGCCGAGAGCACAGGAAGAGGGCAAAAACAGCAGCGCGATCGACATTCGGTGAGGTTGCCAGTTAGCGTCCACAGTAGCCATTGGTCATCGATCCGAAAGTCATTCCAGCTACATGCATTCAGTCCGTTGATATGCTCTCTTTGTTAAATCGAACAAAGGTATTGTTACTAAAATTACACCCATGACTCTGTCAGGGAATACGGTATATCGGTCCAGAACTCTACAAGAGTGTGGCCAATCTGGTAAAATAAGGAAAAAACACTAAAAGCTACGGAAGTACTGCCATTGAAGGCAAAGAAAAGGAAGAGGTTGCTATAGAAGCCAGGGCGAAGAGAAAGAGCGACTAAGCAGTCATTTTTCAAACCTATTATGTTTGTAAACCGAGCGCAATCCGCCACTCAGCAAAGGCCAACCCAGTCCAATTGGGGCCTAACGTCTTACGGTACGTCAATCGAGACTCTACGTTAGTTATAAAAAGCAAAATTGACCGTTTATTTGTTTGAGAAACGGTAGGAAAGCTCGAGGCAACAAAAAGACATATAACAAAAAGGGGGACCAAAAATTTGAATGACGTAAAATCCATTTCCGCAATGGAGAGCTCTCACGGTGTCTAGCCGGTATTTTTATGTTTTGTAACAGAATGAATGGTATGCGGGATAAGAAAAGGAGCCGTTTTGTCCGGAGGACGGTATAAACTCCAATGTAGCTTGGTCTACTTCCTTTTCTACGCGGAGGGTAAAAATGGTTGGGAACCAAGTTGAGTATGGGTTGAATAATCGGGACGGTAAGTAACACAGTTGCCTAAAAGAAAGAAAACGGAAAGAGAAGAGAAAAAAACTCTAGTGAATCGTTTTTGTAGGAGAACGATAGCGAAACTCCAAGAGAATGGCGCGGTTGCCTAAAGTAAGGAAGAAAACGAAAACGGAAATAATAAAAATAATGGTCAACTAAAACTCGATTGTACCGTTTTTTTAGGAGAACGATAGCGAAACTCCAAGAGAATGGCGCGGTTGCCTAAAGTAAGGAAGAAAACGAAAACGATAATGAACTAAAACACAATTGTACCGTTTTTTAGGAGAACGATAGCGAAACTCCAAGAGAATGGCGCGGTTGCCTAAAGTAAGGAAGAAAACGAAAACGATAATGAACTAAAACACAATTGTACCGTTTTTTTAGGAGAACGATAGCGAAACTCCAAGAGAATGGAACGGTTTCTGAAGTAAGTGACTCTACGTTAGTTATAAAAAGCAAAATTACCATTTGTTTGTGAAACGGTAAAAAAACTCAGGTAGCAAAAAGTTAGGTACTTGACAACAGGAGCCATGGGATAGGAATCAGGAGTGGTTACTTTATTTAGCTTTCGGCCATCGAAGCAGACGCGGCATTCTCCAGACTTTTTTGGGACTACCCAAAGGGGTGAACACCAAGGGGAGTTCGAAGGTTGTATGACATTTAATCGTAGCATCTCGTCGACTTCTTTTACTAAAAGTCCTTGCATGACTGGGGATAGAGGATATTGGCGTTGTGCAATCGGTTTTGCATCACCAGTGTCGATATCGTGTTCGACAAAATTCGTTCGACCAATTCGGTCAGGAGGGGCAAGAGAAGAGAATAAGCTTACAGTTTGCTCAAGTTTGTTTTTTTCTTCAATAGAGAGAGTAGAAACAGATCGTATTGTGTTAATAACACAAGTGGAAGATAATAGGGAGTATGACAAATCATGAAAACTCATGTCTATTTTGAATAAGCTCAAAAAGTCCATTCCTAAGATAAGGTTATGAGTTATTGACGGTATTATCAAGATTTTGATTGTCTTGGTAATGTCATTCACTGTCATTGGTGCGGAAATATAGCCCATATATTGTTGAGGTACACCGTCAGCGGTGGTAATATTTAAACAAGAATCATATTGTATAGGTAAATGTAAGGAATGCAACAAAGAGAAACCCTGATTTCCAAGAACAGTAGAGTTACTGCCTGTGTCGACCATAGCTAAAACGGGTAGGTCTAAAATTTTCACGGTAAGGTAAGGTCTGTTATCATTAGGTTTTTTTGCAAATAAGGGACAAGTATTACTGGAGATTGAAACAGTACTTGGCTGTATTGAAGGTAAGGCAACTGGCATGTCACGGACAGGTACGGGAGTTGTATTATCAGTAATCGAGAAGTTTTTGTCATTATCTTCAGTTTTCTGGATGTCGCTAGTGTTCGGTACGGTATTTGTAATTCGTTCGATAGGTAAAGGTAATGGTTTGTCTGTATTTTTAGAATGATTGGACGCTAGGAAACCTTTAACAAAGGTAAGATAATTTTGCCATTCAGCAGCAGAAGTTGAAAAAGTTAGTTTTGGTTTGTTGGGGGGTTGTGATTGTTTGAAGATCTGTTTGGAGGTCTGTTCTGTCTTCTGGGGTTTTCTGGCTGGGATGTAGTTGATTGTGCTTGACTGGACACAGTGGCCAGATTCGGTGGACCAGTCTGCCTCGAGTTTTTTTTGAATGCATTTACGACATTTTGGTTTTGTAGTGTTTTTTGCACCACATCCGTAGCAAAAGATAGATTTGGGCGAGAAACATTGAGAGTATGAGTGACCAGTTTTGTGACAATTCCAACAAACCAAGGAAGTTAATACTGAAACGTTTGCGGGAGTTCTTTGTTTTTGATTCGACGAGGAGGAAACATAAAGGCACGATAAATCTGGTTCGAGCAATCTAGGATTATTATAAGATGGTGATCTATATCTGTCTGACCAAACACGGGATTCCTCAATTCTTTTGCACAACTCGGTTAGTTCGTCAACTGTTTGGGGGTCATGAAGTGCTAATGACGATATAAAGGAAGGTAAAAGGTTTCTACGAATCTTTGCGACACGAGTACGTTCGTCAACAACACTAGACAAGCGATTAAATAATCCTATCATTGAAGATATGTATACAGCAACCGGTTCGTTAGCACCCATAGTGCGATTAGAAATCTCTAACTCTAAATCAGTCTCATAACTATATGGCAAAAAATCAGCTTTTAATTTGGCAACAATGTCTTTCCAGGATTGAAATTTACTGCGATTATTAAGATACCATGTGAAGGCATTGTCTTTAAAAAGTTCACATGACTGCAAAAAGAGCTCATTTTCTGTAACTCCTCTAGAAAGTCTAAGGACTTCAACTTTTTCCAAAAATAAATGAAGTGATTCATTTTTACCAGTGAAGGAAACATTCCATTTGTAAACTGGATCGTGTTTTTGATGGGGGATTTCAGAAAGAGTGGGGGAAGGAAATGTGTTTGAAGGTAAAGTGTCTTCTGTTCTATTGTTGGTGGGAGTTGTTTTTGTCGCAAGGTCAGCTTCTAAAAGTATCAGCGTATTTGTCAAGGCTTGTTGTGTAAGTAATTGTTCATTACTTTCGGCATTTAATCTATCAATTCTACTTGTCAAATGTGTCAGTCTTGAATTGATTCTGGAAAATACTGGTTCATGTTTATTTCCACTAAATTGATTGATAATGTCTGTTAAGTCATTGATTGTTTCTGTAACTTCCACTATATCGTCCTCAAAAGAATATGAATTGACTGGGGACGAAAAACTTCTATTAGCGTTTTCCCTAGCAAGAAGACCTGTTAAAACTTTACGTTTCTGTTCGACAGTATCCGGGACAGGAATATTTCTAATTTGAATTTCATATGAAAGTTCAAAAGACTTCAAATGATTGGCCTGCATCTTGAAAATATTTAAAAGGAGAGAAAAAGAATAAAAGACGGTATCTAAATCAACAGTACTAATCAAATAGCACTAGCGGAAGCAAAGGATCTGAAATCCGAATGAACATAAATGCCTGGCAACGAGGTATAGATATGGAAACTGTATGTACGTGAACGACTGTAGATATAAAAACAACAAATACTTGTTGCCGATAGATGTCAATTAAAATAAACAAAACCGTACTATATTTTCAACAAGTCATATGTAGTAATGAAAATGTTGCATAATAACTCCATAAAAATTATCAGTATATAAATGTATAGCTAATCAAGATCAAAAATGTATCATAAATTGATATTAAAATTTTTGTAGCACATCACAATCTCTCTGTCGTCAAAAAAACTGAACTGCAAAATATTTATAGTTAACGGTAAATTGTTAATTTGGCAACACTGCACTTTATATTAACAAGATTAGACAAGAAAAAGTAAGAGAGTTTAAAGATAAATTGTTACTTTGGCAACACTGCACTTGATTAACAATAGGTAAGATAAGATATTTCAGTTTGTGTAACTCGACACAATTCAACTGAACAAGATACAAACGGTAAGATATTTCAGTTTGTGTAACCAGACACAATTCAACTGAAAAAGATAATTTTACTATGCAGCTACATAAAATATAACAACTTATCAGAAAACAGACACCTTAAGAATTTACTTAAAACGTGGCAACATTGCAAACAAATCAGATGTAATTCACCTTTCCTGAAAAAATCAATAACAAAATTCCGTTTCGGGACAACAAAAGATTGTGCTATACTTCGTTATCTCTTAAAAAAAATAAACCCAGAGAATATTCGTTATCGTAGACCAAAATATATATTGTAAATAAGGCAGGTAGTTACGATAAAATTAAAAAAAACGTCCAGGGTCGGTACAAGATAGTAACTTGAAAAAGTGAAATTTTTTTTTAAAAAAGTTAGTTGGAAGCAAAAATTCTAAATTGAACGATAAAAAAATTTTTAAAAAAAGAATATGCAAAAATAAAAAAACTTCCAACCCAACTGTTACACTGTGCAACAAAAACAATGGGCGCCAATTTGTAACGGTAAAAGTCGTACCTCACAGGGCACCAGCTCGAAGGGCTCCGGCTAGAGACTCCTCTCAAGGGTGATTCGACCCCAAGTTTATGTCACACAGGGATAACAGAAGGGTTGTAAAAATTGAGGGCGCCACTACCTTTTTAACGATGAAAACTACAAAGAAAACTAAGGCGGAAAAGGTAGAAACGCCTTGTAGAATTTAGATAAAAGTTAATAAAGAGAAGTGACCCGGGCGGTATCTCCCTCAACTTTTATAGTTGAGGATTTTAATAAAAAAAGAATTAAAAACAAATTTACAGTTTATTCTGCTGCAGGAAATGAACAACGGAATTTACTAAAGGAATTTGTACTTTTATAGGTACTTAGCTTAGATGAAGTGGTTTCCTGGAGAAGAAGTCAGGTCTTGATCCGAACTAATGAGTTCTGTTCTAGGGCGGTAGTTTGAGCTAGGGCTGTATCCTTGGCTATATTCTTGGGGTTATATTCTTCGGTTTATATCCTCAGCGTTATATTCTAGCCTAGGGTTATATTCTCGGCGTTAAATTCTTGGGTTATATTCTCGGCGTTAAATTCTTGGGTTATATTCTCGCCTAGGGGCTGTGCTTACCTAGAAGTACAAGTGGATCAGGGATATGTAGGAACTTGAATGTTATGGCACATTATGTTGGTCAGCTTTTCAGGTTAAAGAAAAGGAAGGCAGTTATTTGAAAGTCAAAAAATTGATTACATTTACTGAAAGCTTTCCAACATTATATGTCCCATGTTAAGACAGTAAAAATAGCAATTATCGGCTAAATAAAAAAATATACTAATGATCCGAAAGAAACTTATGATAGCAAAAAGTTATTTATTTAGTTATATGAAAAAATATCGTGCTTAGGAAATATATGAGACCGGCACTGGCGTTACGAAAGAATATTTTATAGGTTAACGGTAATTTATAAAAAATGTTATTTTATAATTAAAAGAGTTATTTCGCAACTGAAAAAGATTGAAAATGTTTGTATGAAAGTAAAAAGTGAATTATAAAAGAATATTTGGCTTAAAACTACCATATTAGTATAAAAGAATAGTTTATGACCACGTGTTGAATTTAATTTCGTCTATCTCTGTAAAAAAATAAAGAATGCATACGAAAATTATATCAGACAGTACTTTAGAAGAAGCTTATTAATTATAGATTATGATTTTGGACTTACCACAGCAAAGTTCATAAGATAGGTACTTGGGATATGAAAGGTAGCGAAAGACGATGTGCCTCTTTAGGCAGACGATAACGAAAAGGCTGTTTAACGAGGCGTTGTCCGTTGGCAGGCGTCAATTGTCTTACGTTCGGGGTAGAAGAGTTTGGGGTCACAGAACTATAATTGGATGTGGCTAGTGACGACGAGCGCTAATTAAAAGGATTTATTCTGTAAAATCGAAACAGGTCGATAGACATGTTACAAAATAAACAACAATCGTAGATTGCGACCCCTACAGAACAATGAGACAGTTCCACCACTAAATGCCAAGAAAATACTGTATTCTCAGTTTGAAGCTCTAGCTCGTTTCTTAAAAGACTGTAATTCATACCCAAGTGTATGAAACTGAAATACCTGTAGATTCGATTCATTTATTGTAAAATGCAAACTTGTGTAACAGTGTCAATGACCATTAGACGCCGAGACATTAAAATTAAAACAGAAAACCTTATGTAGCCTATAAAATCAGTTAGTTTTAAGGTCACACCTGACCTGTAGAAAATATTTTATTTCCATTTTCCAAAGAAGAGTTGAGATTGAATCCGATCGGGCGGAAAGCGATCTCGAATAAACTCGAATTTTAGTGGTCAATTCAAAAGTAGATATTTTGCAGGAGGAATCATCTGAAAAATGCATGAAGGAAACTGTAATAAAAGAGTATCTTTAAACCTTTAGATAGGATGAATACATAGTACCCGTGCGGAAAGATTATACTATAAATAAAAATCGAAAACACGAAAGAAAAATATACTAATGAAGCAGTATAATTCGATACCAGTGAGTCAAGGTTAAAAAATTGACATTAAACAAAAGGGGATTTGGAAAATTGATGAGCTTCATCAATATTAATTGGAAAACATCCCAAGTGAATCGTTACAAGTTGTTTGATTTAACGGATTAATATCGGTTGTGCGGCTATGAAAAGAATACATGGAATCAGGCAGGAGCAATTAGATATTTGCTGTGCTGTGCTGTGTTACTATGGAGGTGTTTTTTTTTGACTGAATATCCAGGTAATTGATTGTTGATTTATTATTTTAGTGTAACGTGTAAGAGGCAATGGGTAAATTTGGTTGAATCTTTCGTGTATCAGTTTTTTGACTAATTTCACATTTAATTCAAAAACTATAAAGATTTTCCAAAAAAAAAAGTGTTCGACTTTGAATTTGCGATTATCCACCGTTTTCGAGAAAAATCAGTTTCAATTTTTTGACCGGCTTCGTTTTATTTTCTGAAATAATGGAAATTATTTGCAACAGGAATATTATTCAGTTCCATAACATATGTTCTGTTTGATGACCATTTGTTGCAAGACATAAATCCTATCGTTTCAGTAAGAATCGAAAAAATTCTAGGATCATTTCGAATTTTATTACACGCGCACTTTATTCTTCCCCACAGTGAAATACGATTTTGTATTGAAACAGCATTTGTAACGTTAATTTCGTTCACTTCACTTTCCTCTATTTAATTAATAAATTATCGTATGGGCGGCGAATAGCCAGTCCTTTCTCATACCCAACACCGAGAAATGTTTCAAGGCTAAATATATTTGCTGTCGACGAGAGTCGAAATCAACGTTTCCATACGGGCCGATCGAGTTCCGTCTGTCGTGAAAATAGTCACTTCTATTTTGAGATTCCCACTTCGACCTCGTATCTCTTCTTCTACCACTTATTAATTAGATATGAATTAAGAATTCACTAATGAAATGTGAATTCCTTTCCTGGTCCTGGTCTGAGCTTGACATGAACATGAGACGTAAGTCTGTTATCTTTCATATGATTTCCTGTATTTAAAGAATGGCGGAGAGGGTTCATTCTTCTTTCCTGTGAACATGTGCCATTGAAGCCTTTCTATCTTATCGTATCTTATCTTCAAGAAGTGCATTCCTCTGAATGGTAAGTCATTTTGCTTAAATTTATAACTAACTCTCCTTTCTTAATAGTTTTCTACTTTCCTATCTTTATCAGGTAGCAATGTCGTTCCAGTACCAGGAATATATATCGATATGATTTTGTGGTTTTTTTTTGTCTTTCATATTTCTTTAATGTTATCTTGGAATATATTTCAAATTTTTTTAAAATATATACATATTTAAAATATTAAACTGGTATCTACCGGTGTAGAATCGGTTATTCGATTTTATGTTTTTTATTTGCTTTCTTTGAGTATTTCTTTTATCTAGAAATACAGGATGTATGAACCACGTTGTCAAATAATTTTCTTTAACAATGTAATATTAAATTAATAATTTTCTTTAACATTGTAAGATCATACTTCAGACATCCAGGATTTTGTTAAATTGGGTAAATTTGTTCCTGATACGAGTATTGCTCTTAGCACTTTACCTGGACCCGAAACTAAACCTGGAACTTTACCTGGACCAGCACTTTACCTGGACCACCACTTTACCTGGACCAGCACTTTACCTGGACCAGCACTTTACCTGGACCAGCAATTTACCTGGACCAGCATTTTACCTGGACCAGAACTTTACCTGAACCAGAACTTTACCTGGACCCGTACTTTTCCTGGGACAAACATTTTACCCGAGTCACTACCTGGAACAAGATATGTAACCTAAAAAGGACACCATCTCCTCACCATCACTCCAGGAAAGTAATATAAATATTTCATCGCTTCTTCAACGACGTCAATAAAAACTAGTCAATTTTTTTTTACTTTGTAACAAAAGTCAATATACAGCTTGTAAATTTAATAACGTTGTTCATAAAGTTTATTTTCCCTTCCAATCTCACAGGATTTGTCGTTATAATGCTGATGTGAATAATAAATAAGCTAGTATTATTCAGGGTGGCGCCCACTTACCTTTCTTAACTTTCATAATTTACCTTTATCTAATTTCAGTACCTTTAATAAATTTCAAGTAGGATTACCCGAGAACCGGTAAGACTACTCTCTGAATTTGTACTAGTTTGGTCTCAGAATCTACACCTGAGGTGCTCTCTAAACTGAGTAGCCGTTACACATTTTACATTCATGATTTTAATTAGCCCAAAAAACGAAAATTCCTTGTATTCAAATCGAGAAATCTTGCATGCATCCTCCTCCAATCCATTGATTTCCATACGTGGTGTCAAGATATTGACGAACTACTTGACTGAAATGAGCAGGACATGCATGAACTATAAACTTTGCCGTTTCATTGGGGAAACGTCATCCATTGAATCAGGTAAATGATATTGCAGAAATTCAAGGTAATCCTTACCTGTTAACTGGTCAGGTAACTCTACTGGTCCTAGTAATTGATTGCCGATTACAACTATCCAGATATTTGAGCTAAATCTTCGCTGGTTCTTGGTCTCATTTTTGGCTTGCGAATTTTCACTAAAGCGGTCATAATGATGAGCATTATGTGAATTGACAATTTCGTTTCGAGTAAACATAGCTTTATCGCGAAATAAATTTTTCAAGAAAAAATTGGAATCTTGGTTCTTTCTGTCCAGTAATCAGTTTGCAGAAACTATCAAAGCAGGAAAATCACCACCCAGCATCACACGAACTTTGGTGGAGAGCCGTAAATGTTGATTGATTGAGATGTCTGTTAGGAAATCGTTCCGCGTATCTTCATTCCGTTGCACGAGCGTTACATTGCACCTCACCATAGATTTAATGCATACTTCATTGGAATCAATAGACATTTTATGAAAAAAATTAGAATCATTTCACTTTTTGACGCAACAACCATTAATAACAATAACTCTTCAACTTCAAAGCCATTTTTGTAAATTTGTCAAAGCCAACTAGGTTTGTAAGGATCGTTTAGTAGTCAAATTATGATATTGAATACCAATAATGAATTGGTTTTGCTCGGAAACGGTGCATCATGGCGAATTAAAACAAGAGAGCACTTTTTTGGAAATACCTTATAGTCTTCAAATTCTTTGTAAAATTTAACCCGTTGCCCCTCCCACGATGAAAGCTTGTGGTGGCAATGAACAAACACGGTAAAAGTGATTGACTGATGTATCACCGCACAGGCCAAATCCCTTAAGGATAGAAGCTTGAAATCACGTGTTCCTCTCATGACGTAGGCATACACTAAGAAAGGATTTTCCAAAATTCTAAAAATATGTTTTGTTTTATACCTACTGGGTGTAGAAAAAAGTAATCTATACATATAAAATGCTTTGTCCTGAATGACTGACTAACGGATCAACGCACAGCCTAAACCGATGATCGTAGAGACCTGAAACTTGGAGGGCGTGTTTTTTGTATGACGTAGTAAAAAAGTATATCCCAAAATTCTTCCCTTAAGGGGGAGAAAAACGAGGCCAAAGTTTGTACCTATGGGACAACATGATTCCTTGGTCCAATCAACTCCAAATTTTGCATAAAAATTATTTAACAGAATTGATGGAAGATGAGTTTCGTATTTTATTGAAACTCATCTCCTAACGGTGTAACGAGCTATTTTTTTTGCAAGTTTAATTTTTATTTTTTCCGTAATATATTTCATTTTACTACTAGGGTGTATATAACTCGTTACTTTACAACCCTTTCTACTACCGCATTGATTTTTTTTCGTTATTACCGTTGTATATTTTAGTATAAGTCCGAGTTACGCAAATCCAAATTCTACTATACATAATTTATTCATTTCCATTTTCAACTGAAGGGACGCCGGGTATATACACCATTTTAATTAAAGCCGGAGCCGTTCAGTATAGGTACAACTTTTTTGTTGTAAGTAGATGAATTTCACGTTTAATTCCCTCACCACAACTACGGCCGAAAAATGTAACTAGAATTTTGGATATAAATTCGCTCTCAATCGATTATTGTCTCTGATTCATTCGCGCTCTGATTCATTCCGGCTCTAAATCAGTCTTTCGTGATTCTCCGCTCAACTTTCTTCCGAAAACCGAAAAACCGTAGTGTGAAAATTTAGTGTATTCCGATTGTGTGTGTAAGCTGTATTTTATAAGGTAAATCATTTTTACAAATAAACTGTGCATTCGAAACTATCCGTACCGCCGCTTAATATTAAATTGTTAAATGTATGGTGTTGAAAATTTTCCGACCGGCTATTTTTTTCTCTTTTGTTGATGAATTGGAATTGGGTTTTTTTATTTGTTTCTTTTATATGGAAATAAAGATTTGTTAACTGTAATTTGATTTCGAATTTTATTTACAGCGTTTATTAAATAGTAATTAACTGATTTAAATTATTAGTGGATTCTCGAATTATTTTATGCTTTCGGTTCTCAGTAGTTTTATATTAAATTGATATCCAAGTGGATTATAATATTTTAATTTTACGCTAGTACAAATATTTTTACTCTGTGTGTCGATAGCTGGGTACCGTTTAACTCGTGGGAGAATTTTTTTGTTGGAATAATAGTTACCGGTTTTATTTAGATTCAAGGGTTAATCAGACTTGGAAGAGGCTTAGCCACAATTTGTTTGATTTCCCGGCAGATCTAATAAGTTCTTAATTTTTTTTTTTTTTTTGGAATAATAGTTACCGGCTTCATTTAGATTCAAGGGTTAATCAGACTTTTATTTATTTATTTTTTTTTTTTTTTCGGGCCGAGATGGGAAACTCATGTTTGAATGGGTCCAGGACCCAAACAGTGTTGGACTCATCCCCAAGGAGATGCCTACCAACCAAACCCACCTCAAACTCGCCGTTACCCCCGCCTCGGAATCACTTCCCTAGCATACTTCGAGACGGGCGGTGGTCCCTCGCACACTCTCCGCTCACATCGTCGTCTTCTCCCTAACTTCCACTTCTACCTCTCATGCCATATCGAGTCGTTCTCTCCCCCTGACCATGCTCTCTACTACGCCACTTACCCCCATCCATTCCTCCTCCCCCCTCAACATTATCTCCACCATATTCTCCCAATACACCGCCTCCCCTAGTTTCCTCTCCAACTTCTTCAGCACTTCCTCGTTCCGCCAGCATCTGAACACATGCCCCACATCATCCTCCACTCCACACCTCTCGCACACTCCAGTCTCTCTTTTTCCAATCTTGTGGAGGTACCCTACTCTCGACCCATGTCCAGTGAACACCTGTGTCAAGAAGTAGTTCACCTCCCCGAATTTCCGATCCATCCAATCTCTCCTATTCCCAATCGCTCCTTTTAGCGCGCCCTCATACTCCTCCCACCTTCTCTCCATTTCCTCCTCCATCCATTCTTGTACTTCCTCTCTGGTCGCACCCCTCCAGCGTTTATTCCTGGCTCTAGCCATCAAGTCCAATGGGTAGGTCCTTGCCAGCACCGCTGCTGCCAGTCCACCCACTGTCCTGTACCCCTGCACTACCCTTAGCAATATACCTCTCTGCACCCGCAGGAGTGGCCTAACCAAGGGTTAATCAGACTTTGAAGAGGCTTAGCCACAATTTGTCTGATTACCCGGCAGATCTAAATCATGCATTAGGGACCCCGTTAAATCCGGTAGATTTGAACCGTATTTGATAACCTGACCGTTATGTCCGTCAAAGTACCAAGTATATGGTAAAGATAGCTTATTTTCTTTTCCCTGTTAATTTGCTTGTCACTCAAGAATTATTCGTAAAATAGACCACAGAGTATTAATACACTAAAAGTTTCTTTTTGATAATTTTGTGATATGCCGACTTATTGTAAGATCGTAGGTATACACTAAACCGTAGGTAGTATACAATTCTGCTGAACCTCTGGTTCCTTTATAACCCGTAATTTATAAATTGGAGGATCCATATTTGATTATATTAGGTAAATAAAGTTAATTCAACAAGACCCCTGGAATTTTCCGTAACCTCCATCTGAGGCTATCTGGAACTCTTGACGCTAAGGGTTAAGGGGCCGTGGAGCAAACCACGTTAATAATCTGGCGCCCGAGATTTAAAACCCGAATTTTGCATCAAGGGTGTCCATAGTGACGTGTTCTTGTGGCAGGAGCCACGTGTAAGAAGGTAGGCACGTTACAACGGGATTAAAAAAGGGTTTTGGGGGTGATTTGCATCAAAGTTGATATCAACATTTCTTAATGTTCTTGATTTAAATCACATTTTATTATGACACTTTTGAAAACTTAATCCGATTTTATTTAAAAAAAGTTGAACTCACTTGGTGCAATGAAATACTCTTTAAAATTGGAATGTAAAATATAATATAATCGGATTAGAATTCGAAATATCAATTTTATTTGTTCTTGGATAAAAAACTTACCTTAACATTTTAACACAATAATTTATATGTTATAACAAAATTGATAATGTGAAAATATTTTTAAGAATTCTGTTACAACTATTTTCGACTTATACGCAGACGAAGTTGCGGGCAGAGGCTAGTTAATAATATTGGAATCTAGTATGTGTTTCGAATGCAGTCGAAAAAGAAGCATTTGGCACTTGATGCCAAGGACATACTACAAAATGTTTATGCTGCGTTAAAACGAAGAGATCCTCAATTCTCATTCACAGTAAAAGATGCGTCGAAGCCTATTTCAAAGAAAAAGCAACGAAGAGACTCGGGAGAAACAGTATTTTATTTAATCTTTTTGACTTTTGTTATCACTGTCAACTTCACAAACTCTATTTTGAAAAAAATTAACTTTCGTTCAATGAGTATGCTAATACTATTTTTAGTCATTGAGCTGATACGAAATCTCTCTCAAACGTCTCTACCTACACGGGTACAAGTAATTGGGTTCCCATATTAAAAAGGATCAGAAAAAATGTGTAATTTGGTTCCCAATATTTTAGGTTTACCTAACTCTTTTGTGTAATTTGGTTCCCGACATTTTCAGTTCACCTGGTCAATACCAGTAATTTGTTTTCCGTAGAACAATGAAACCCCATTTAGTTTTTATAATTGTTTATTACACATAAAGTATTCACACCATAAAGTTTCTAAAAAAAATATTAACTAAAACATGTCGATCGGGAGGCAGTGTACATAAATTAATAAGTAGATAATAATTTTGAAATAATTGAAAAATAACATAGGTAATATGAAAAAGTAACTGGGAAAAAATTGCGTACAATAATTGAACGTACCATCTAAATGTATATACGGGTGTGGCGCGAAAAGTTTTGACTAAAAGTAATGGCGGATACAGTTATGTTAAAAATCTGAAATTCCGAAGCTGTGGGTTTTGGTTGACGCTGAGTTAAAATATAATGTTGTCCTAAATGTGGTACTTCCATAATTTCAATTATTCAAGGTGATATTTTATTATTTCTTCATATGTTATTAATTCTGAAAAGTGACCAATAGCATGAAACGATTATTAATTGTGGATATCATTAAAAACGTTGACTAGGTATTTTGTATTAATTTAATAAGATAACTTACAAACAAAAATAACTAGATGTAATATTATATAAATATATAATAAGTGTTCAAAATTAGCACCATCTTCTTCTAAACATTTATGAATCCTTTTCATTAAGTTATCTCTCGCAATTCTGGAAATATGGTCTGGTGTTAGATAATTAAAAGCAAGTGAGACTCTTTGCATCATATCTTCCTTCAACGTAAGAGGTTTGGAAAATAACTGATTTTTAATGTAGCCCAAATACCAGAATCTGAAGTAGCCAAGTCAGGAGTGCGAGCCGGCCGACGAAATGGACCTTGATTGGCAATCAATCTATCATCAAATATGTCGTAAATATGCTGAGCTACAGGACCAAAGTTATAAGGAGGTGCTCCATCTTGCTGATACCAAGGTGAAGCCGCCTCTCTAATTATTAAAGTATGTGACGCCGGTCGTATGGCTTCTTCCAAAATGTGGCAATATCTTGCACTATTTAATTTTTCTTTCATCATAAAATTTTAATGTTAAAATTGTATCGTCTTTCATTGCACAAAAAATATTGAAACTGCAACTATCTTGGAAATAACGTTCTTTACTAACATGTGGATTTTCATTAGACCAAAAATGGGAATTATGTCGATTAATTAATCCATTTTTGCTAAACGTTGCTTCATCACATCATATAACTTTTCTTATGAAGTTTTCATCCTCTTGGGTTTTCATTGAAAACCATTCACGGAATTCTACCATTCGAGGAAGATCACCCAATTGTGAGTGTTGCACCAAATGATATTAAAAAGGGTTTCCACTTGTGTTTTTTTGAAATGCGATGAATTATTCTCGTCGTAAAAGTGGCATTTGTAGAGGCCGTAAGAAAACCCAAAACATTAATTTCGCTTATGTTACTGTCCACAAGTGGTTTATTTTTATCAATTTTTGTCTTAAATTGACCAAACTGACGGCAGTTTTTGAGCAATCTCCTTACAATATCACCAGTTGCATTTGGTCGATTTGGATGTATTTCTGCAAAAACACGGCCGTTCAAAAATTCTATTACACTCGCCGTAAATAATAATAATAAGATTTGAAAAATCATCATCAGTAAATCCTTTATTTTCCATTATTTGACAGCCATTGCCTACCCTTTACTAATGCTGAAATAATTAAGTGATCGTAGGTTTTTCTGACAGGTTCTCTACATCTTTTCGTTCGCAGGAAGAGTTTACGATTTGGCTATTTAAGTCCTGTAAAACTGCATCATGAAAATATTCTTGTATATGTTTTGTAATTGTTGAACTTTCATCACATTCGCCCAAAGTGAGAACAATTGATTTGCCTTTTTTTGTTCATACAAGTCCATTGTTTTTCTCCACTCTTCAGGACCTTCTGAAAAACATTATTATGGCTATTAATAATTGATAACTGTTATTCTCGTCCACTAAAATTTATTTCCGGATTCATGACAAGGTTTCAGCAGAACGCAGGTAGCTACTCTTATACAGCAATGCCCGGGAACCAGATTACCAATGAGCCTTTTGGAAATGGGAACCGAATTACAAATTCTTAAATCAATATCTAATTCACTACCTGCCAGGAACCAAATCACCAACAACCACCTACACATGCTAGGAACTTGCAAGGAATTTTTTTTTAATTGGTTGAAAAATAGGTCGAACCAAAAAAAGTTGATGATGAATCAAGAAATTTAATTTTTCTCAAATTTTTTGAAAACAAACAAAACGACCAGTAATTACTTTGAGCGAATTGAAAAATTGGTCTAATCACTTGTATCTTTAAAATTTCTTATATCTACATACTGAAAATCATCTTGAACACAATGTATAGTGTACAGTTTTAAAGCAGACCTGAAGAAGCAATATATTATTAATAACAAGAGAAGCAAAAACAAATTAACTCTCTCATTGTAAGCTCAAGTTAACTGTTCGTAACAGTGTGTCAGTTTTACCAGTGTAAATATTGTAGCGAAGTCACCAACTCAAAGCCAGCCCTGTCTCTAAACTATGAATTTTGGCGAATGCGAATTCTAGAATCTTTTAAGGTCGTTTTGTTTTTGGGAACCTGCTTCTATTAATTCGAGAAGCCAAAGTTTCTGGAAGGTGTTGGGACATATAAAGACAATACCTGCGACGACACAGTTAGTTAGTGAAAAGTTAGTTAACAGTTATTACGGAGTTAGTTCACAGACAGTTTACAGAAGTTTTTAGTTATCGGACAGTGAATGAAATAGTGGATTGTTTAAGATAAATAGTGTAATATTCAAGTGGTGAAATTAAATTCAAACTGTTATACCGAGTGTAACTAAATTAGAAGATATTAAATAAATTGTGTATATGAATTAGGGTAAGTGTTTCTATAAAAAAATTAATATTAATTAGCCATAGTAGTGTGTTTAATTTTCATCCCACCCGTGAAAACTATTTAAATGAATATAAAACATATTACAATAAAATGGGCTACATGTGTGATGAACTTATATATAATAAAGAAAATATTTTGGTAGTCATGTACACAAAGACAAAATCACTCGAGTCTCACTAGAGAAAATGGGGTTGGAAATTACTATTTCAATATTCTTTAATTTTCACTAGTAATATCAGTAGAGGTCAAATTATTTCCGGAAACTTTTTCGAGCTCATGATAATTTTGAAAATTATCCCGAGTCGAAGACATAAGTTTTGAGTAACTACAAGAGGCAGAAAACTGCTTTTTTGCAAATGAAAACCAGACTGTGAAAAAAATAATCTGTCATTATAAACATCAACAAAATTTCCAGTATAATTCACTGTTGGGTAGCCACGAGGAAAAAATTTCCGCTAAAATTCATCCGTTGCCATGGTGATCTATCAGAAAAATATTTTTTGATTGGTTAAAAATTTTAGGTGTGGAATTTTCAATAAAAATTACTCAATTCCAAAACAGAAAATAATTGGCTACTACACTATTAAAACATTTTATATATATCTAAATTTTAAAGTTTTGTAGCCTTTTTTTATTGAAATTTCCATCATCTTTTTCAATAAAATCTCACTACAAATCTTAGTTGAAAATTTTCTAGGTAAAAGAGTGTGCTATAAATAAAATCTTATCATATATTACGTCTTTTTTGACTTGGTTGGCTACTGTTCAAATTATTTGGTAGCGTCCACGAGTCTACAAGTAACTGGGTCGAATTTTCGTTGAAGAATTAAAAACTGAAGGTCTTTCAAGATAGATTAACGGACGGAGCTCCTATTCACTCCGACATTGCTAGTGCACTGTTGAATTTTTGTTAACTCGAACGATTCATAACTTTTGCAGAAGTTATACTTCATATTACAAATTTATTCCGACAGAAATCGCAATCACAAGGCTACAAATAATTGCACACGAACAAATTTATATAATTTTTGAACTTATTTACAATATAAATGGACAAGGCCCATCTAGAAACAATAGATTATAGTTCAAGATAAAACTAAGAAACACGCTCTATAGGATAGTCGAACTAAAAAGTAAAACATAATTCTTGATGACTAACGAGAAAATTAATGCCATTGAGGTAAAAGCGTGGAGTGCTCGATATCAATTGTTATAATTTCTCGCTGGTTCTATTCGAAAATGCCGAGTTAATGTATAAATGTGGTACCCCACGCTTTTACCACAATGACATTAATTTTCTCGTTAATCATTTCATTCTTAAACTAAGAATTATTCCTCACTTTTTAGTTCTATTTACTATTAATTACACTGCCATAGTGAGACCAATTATCACTTATGGAGCCATTGCGTGGAGTAGTAGAACTAGCCTATTGACAACGAGAGAAAACCTCTCAAAAATTCAAAGACTAGCCTGTATGTGCATTACAGGAGCAATGAGAACATGCCCAACGGCAGCCATGGAAGTTATTTTCAACCTCACACCACTACATATGGTGGTGGAAAGTGTTGTTTCTCAGAACAAGATACAGACTAAGTAGAGAGGGAATCATTAAAAAAAAAACCACCTCCTTACTTCTTAGAAATCAAAAAACCCGGGACATGCCACAAGATGGTATGATGAAAAAGTATAATTTTTCAAAGAAATTCGATACGGAATTAAGCAACAAGAAGGAATGGGATCCAAATACCATTACCAGACTTGGAAAGAATGCCATTCAATGGTACACGGATGGCTCAAAAGCAATAGAAGGAACTGGGATAGGAGTGTACGGGCCAGGAACCAAACACTCTGAAAGCTTGGGAAAAACCCCGAGTATCTTTCAAGAGGAAATTCACGCCATAAGAAAGTGTGCCCAGTTCAATATTGATAAAGGATATAGAAGGCAAAGGATTATCATAATGTCGGATAGTCAAGCAGCCATTAGAGCACTGAGCTCTTGTGTTATCAGTTCCAAAATGGTGTGGGAATGCCTAGGCAAACTAAATGAACTAGGCGAGAACAATATAGTCACCTTACTGTGGATACCAGGACACACAGGGATAGAAGGAAATGAAATAGCAGATGAACTAACAAAGAGGGGGACTGGAACGCCCTTTTGGGGGCCGGAACCCTTTTGCGGTATAAGCTCCAATGTAATATTGGGAGAAATAGGCAAAGCCGAGGAGAAGAGAAGATCTGACCATTGGAAAGATCTAGTAGGACTTAGGCAATCAAAGATTCTTCTGGGTGACTACAACCTGTTGAGATCAAATGAATGCATAAGTCAAAGTAAAACTGCACTAAGAGTTTTAACAGGCATCCTTACGGGACATTGTCGCCTGAATGGGCACCTGAAAAAACTCAAAATAGTGGAGGAAGAAGAATGTAGATTCTGTGTCATGGAAGAAGAAACCTCCATCCACATACTTGCGAACTGCACAGCAATTCAGAATCCTAGGGCACAACACCTCGGAGATTACTGGATAGAAGAGGGACATTCACCTAAGTTAAAGCCTGCAGATATCCTAAAATTCCTCCGGGAAATAGGACTGAAGGAGCTACTAGTCTCTGAGACTTTCCTCAGGAACTAAGTAGAAGTAAGGGGGCACAATAGATCTTTTAGGTCTCAGTGAATGTCACCCCAATCTACATACATACATACATACATACTATTAATTATGTTTTTTTAGTTTTTTGCAAACTATCATTTATATTTCTAGTGAATAATGGGTGTGGATAATGAACAGGTCACATGACACGAACACCGTGTCCAGGATTCGAACCCTACGCCTACAATTCATTATTTTCGCAGACAAACCTCTATACCACTCGGCTTCGAATACCTTATAATTTATCAACTAAGCTGTTGTATATAGACCATATTATGATGCATGTTAACACTAAAAAAGTGACGTTTTATCAAATAGGAATTATTATTTATTCAATTAAAATTATTGTACTGTCATCGGTCCTTAACAAGTGCGCAAAATTTCGAATTAATCTGAACGTTTAAATTTGGAGAAAATCTAGTTTAAGGGTTGCGACAAAAAACATAACTTTGATCTGGCATCGAGTTATGTAACATTGCTACTAATTTATATAGTGTGGAAACCACTTATGGAATAAAATTCTTTATGTCATTATTTTAGAAAATTATAAAAAATGCCGAGACACGTCAACTTTTGAATTGAGTTGTGCGTTATGTAAACATAAATTTAAATGTACAGGGAGATTCACGCAAGTATGCCATAGTCGGTGTTGTTTTTTTTAATGAAACACCCTGTATATTTGCATATTTTTGAAATCCCCTTAATGAACCGATTTCAACAAACTAAATAATGTCTGGTCAATTATGAATTATAAAGGGTGACATTTTTATTTTACAGTTATTAAACACATACATAAAATACCCGATGTATTTGATTTTAATACATTAAAATGAATGCTCAAAATGTTCTCCACCTAGTTGTTGGCAATAGCACAGTCTCCTATAGAACTCCTCCTTAACTTTGTTTAAAGTTTGAGGTGAAATATTCCGTATTTCTGTAGTTATCCTGTCTTTGAGGTCTACAATGCTAGTTGGTTGTGTTGCATATACTTTGTTCTTGAGATAACCCCACAGAAAAAAATCTAACGGCGTAAGGTCTGGCGATCTAGCTGGCCACTCAATAGTACCTCTTCGTCCAATCCATTTATTGGGGAAGATTTCATCTAAATAAGTTCTTAGCATTAAAGCATAATGGGGTGTTGCCCCGTCTTGCTGGAACCAAACATTTTCATTCGGTAAGCTAGGATCTATTGCGTTGGGATATAAGTTTGCCAACGCAGGAATAACTTCATTTCTAAGCATATTTAAATATTTTTCAGCTGTCAAGTTTCCATCTATAAATATAGGACCAATAATATGGTCGCCTATGATACCGGCCCAAACGTTCACCTTTTGAGGGTACTGAGTATGTGTCTCACGCATCCAATTAGGATTCTCTGCTGACCAATATCTACAGTTCTGTCGGTTTACCTCTCCATTCAATGTGAATGTTGATTCGTCAGAAAAAAGAATGGTACCAAGAGCTATCTCATTTCTGTTCAGCTTATTCATCAATCTTTCGCAGAAATCCAATCTACGATCTGGATCGTCTTCTGTTAACTCCTGCACAAAAGTTAATTTGTAGGTCCCTGAACACTGTTTACACTACACCAACACTAACACTTAGTTAATTTGTAGGGATGAAGTTTTTCTTTATGAAGACATCTTAGAACAGTTGTATGACTAACATTATTTTCACGGGCAATTTGACGTGTACTTGAAGTTGGATTCTCTTCGACTCTTAACAAAATATCCACTTTCACATCATCTTCAACGAAGTGTGGTTTTCTTTTCAATGGTTTGACATGTCCAAGTTCTCTGAATTGTGCATGAATTTTAGACACTGTACTTTGTGAAATATTAGGCAATTCGGGATACCTGTGATTAAATAAGTTTGCCACTTCAACTTGACTTCTGCAGTTATCCCCGTACCCGATCATCATTAAAATCTCAATTCGGTGAGTCTCAGTTAAATATTTCATTGTTATGTCGACAAGGAAAGAGTGTTTGACAAAGATTTTACTTTTTCAGTATAAACTGCCAACACATCAACAACTGACAGAATAGAAAACAATCCACATTACTTACCGATTTTGTCTAATTATTGGCGTTTTTAGGCAATTTTTAGGTATTTATTGTAACGTTTATTCTAATTTATATTTACAATTAATTTATATTTACAGATTTATATGTAATTCAGTCCTTATTTAATAATTTATGTCATACACTAAACACACTAATTATAATTTATATGAGAGTCACTTAATAATCACTTTATCGAGGCGCGATTACTTTCCTTCGGTATCAACACTGACTGATTGACTAATTGCCTGCAGCGATGCTTGTGGCCTATTTATACTCGCGAGCCGTAATTCTAGAAATCTTCGACGTTCTGGCGGGTTCACTGGATATTCTCGATGTTTCGTATTCTGGCGGATGCACCGGGTGCGGTGGGTATTCTCGATGTTTCTCGAAAATTGGGCGGAGGAACCATAGTCGTATCATACGGGGATTTCACTGGGGGCACTAAGTGAGCATATTAATGCAGTAGCTCGCGTAACATTGCCCCCTCCTTAAGAGACAGTTCCTCCTGGAACTAGCTAGGAAACTGGAACGAGATGACTGTATCGGCAACTGGTCCCCTTGTTGCATTTTCCAGTTGTATGGAAGTAACATGCGACCGTCTTCTCTGTTGGCTGTGCCTCCCGAGCATGGCTGCAAACCAGTACCTGCACTTCGGTATCTCGGAAGATTGCTTCTACCATGTTACGGATTATTCGCCAATCTAAATGCCTACATTCAATCTTGGGCATGGCTAGCCTATACACGTTCAATTCAAGCACATGCTCCCTGAGGCTTCGTAATGCTTCCCAGACATCCTCGTACGTTGGTCTTTCGTTGAAGGTGTTCCTCGTCACTAGGTGGAAATTGTAGCGGGGGCCATTTTGCAGCTTCAAAGCTTTACCTGGTACTGGTAACTGGTTTACCAAGAGTCGTGCGCCGCTCTTCTTTATAAATCGCCTGTAGTATGTACAGAGTCCAAGGAAGCTTCTAACTTGGTGCTTGTCGGTGGGTCTTGGCCACTTTCGTACGGCAGCAGCTTTCTCTTCGTCTACAGCTACACCATCCTTGCTGACTACATGGCCTAGGTAATTGACTTTGTTTTGAAATAGTTGACATTTCTTGGGGTTGAGCATCAGTTGGGCAGCTTGCAACCTTTTGAGGACACCTTCCAAATTCTCTCGATGTTCTTCGAATGTCCTTCCCAAGACTATGATGTCGTCAAGGTACACTAAGCATGTCTTCCAGGACAACCCTCGCAATACGTTTGCCATCAGTCTTTCGAACGTTGCGGGGGCATTGCACAGCCCAAATGGCATAACGCTGAAATGCCATAGACCAGATCCGGTGGTAAACGCTGTCTTTTCTCTATCGGCTGGATCCATTTCTACCTGCCAATATCCAGACTTCAGGTCCAAGGTAGAAAACAATTTGCTACCGGCCAGCGTATCCAGAGTGTCGTCGATTCTCGGCAGGGGATAGCTATCTTTCTTTGTAACATTGTTCAACTGCCGGTAGTCCACGCAAAACCTCGTGGTTCCATCCTTCTTCTTTACCAGAACTACCGGAGAGACCCAAGGGCTGGTAGAAGGTTCTATTACCTTGTCCTTTTCCATCTCGCGAACAATTCTCTCCGCTTCCTCTCTTTTGGCCTGTGGTAGCCGTTGAGCCGATTATCTTATCGGTTTAGCGTCGCCGATGTCAATTTTGTGTTTGACAGCAGATGTTCTTCCTGTCTTTCCTCCTTTTGGTACAAAAAGAGATCGGTATTGTAGCAAGAGTTCTCTGATTTTTTTCTTCTCTTGCAGGCTAAGGGATTGTCCAGCCACTGCTATCATTTGTTCAAATTTATTGTTGGCATCATTGGAGGTTGTTGTTTGATGAATTATCGACGCCACTGGTACGCAAGTTCTAATTTTGGTATCCTTCTTCATAGTTATTGGATGGTCATTTACATTTATAATGCGTACAGGTATTTCTTGACTAACCCTTTTCCAACCAAGATTCCTCGACCAACCTCTTCATCGTGATTCCATGGTTCCATCATGACCGGTGTTCCTTCTTCGACGGTTCCTTGTAGCCTTGCCACAGTGAAAAATTCACTCCTTGCGGGTACAACTGTATCCTCCTGTACGGCTACCTGAACAGTCTTATACTCGTGTGGGTGAAGGAATACCTCCTCAGAACCTACTCTAATCACTCGGTTCTTGAAATCTAGCTGGAAGCCATGTAGGTTCATAACGTCCATTCCGAGTATTATGTCCTCTTCGATATCAGCGACAACGACAGTGTGGGTGAACTTCTCTGCGCCAATTCCCAATTGCACCGGTAGTTCTCCATGTCCATTGGCGCTTTCACCTGTGGCAGTCCTGAGTCGCAGTCTCGTCGGTAAAAGTCTTTTCCGGGTGTTGACAGTCTCGGGGCGAATAATAGTCCTCGTTGCTCCAGTGTCCACCAATAGTGTATACTTCCTTCCATTAACTTCACCATCCACGTATACACTATCATCGTGACATTTCAGAGAGCCTATTAGGATGAGAGGGTCTTTGGAAGGTCTTCGGGTCGGAGCTGCCCTCTCAAGGTCGACCCTTCCTAGTTTTCCTGCTGGGCGTCTTCGTTTGTAGCAGTTCTCGGTCGCTTGCACGAACTGCTTTTCATCATGTTGACAATCTGGTCAAGCTTGTTCTCAACTTCTTCGTCTGCTACAGCCCTCACCTTGCCGTATACTCCGGAAGCCTGTGTAGCTGCTTCGTACTCCAAGGCTGCAGAGAGTACGTCGACCAGTGTCTTATGCCGAGCCAAGCGTAGAGTTCTCTGCATTTCATGGTCACGAACTCCGTCGATGAATGTCTGTACCCCTAAACATTCCATGACATTCTCCGGTGCCGATGGATAGGCAAACCGCACCAACCTCGCAATGTCTGCTTCGAATTCTTGCAAAGTTTCGTCGCGTTTTTGTTTGCGGTTTTTCAGCTGCGACTGGTACAGATGCTCCAGGTGTTCCAGGCCATATCTCATATTCAATCGCTTTTTGAGTTGTTCAAAATCTTCGGCCTCTTCCACTGGAATGGTCTGGAGGATATCCATAGCGTCTCCTCTAAGGGCAAGAGTTAAATTTAACGCTTTTTCCTTCTCACTCCAGTTGTTTGCTTTTGATGCCGCCTCGAATTGCTTAAGATAGTTCGGCCATGACGTTTTATCATCGAATGTTGGCAGTTTCACTCGGCTGTTAATATCGTTTTCCATTTTCGGTTTCAACTCTACTTTCTCTGCCAGTTCGTCGTTATTCGGGGCTTGCCTAGTTGTAATATCCGGTTTATTACTAGTTTCCTTTCGATTTCTTTGATTTTGTGTTTCATTTCTTGCTCCATACTTTCAATCTTTTCTTCCACGGCAGAAATATCAGTCTTCATGGATGTCATTTCATTTTTCATGTCCGTCGAAATTTTATTCTCCATGTGCGACATTTTGTTTTCCATTTCCGCCGAAAGTTTACTTTCCATGGATGAAATTTTATTTTCCACGTCCTACAATTTATTTTCCATGTCCGCCGAAAGTTTACTTTCCATGGATGAAATTTTATTTTCCACGTCCGACAATTTGTTTTCCATGTCCGCCGAGAGTTTACTTTCCATGGCTGAAATTTCGTTTTTTATATCCGTCGAAATTTTATTTTCCATGGAGGAAATTTTATTTTCCACGTCCGACAATTTGTTTTCCATGGATGAAATTTCGTTTTTTATATCCGTCGAAATTTTATTTTCCATGTCCGACATTTTGTTTTCCATCGAAGACAATTCGTTTTTTATGGAAGAGGTTATAGAGGCGGACGCTTCGTCGGTGAATTCAAACGTTTCCGGGTCCAATCCATTGTTAATCATAGCTTCTTTTAGTCGTTCCACTAACACTGACTTGACCCCACTTGTGTCCAGTTCGTAATCCTCCAACTCTCTTCGAAGCTCTGAAACTTTTAATTCACAAAGTTTCTTCGCCATCTTCCTGTATATTTATTTATTTATTTTTTTTAACCCCACACCTGACACCAATGTAAAGTTTATTCTAATTTATATTTACAATTAATTTATATTTACAGATTTATATGTAATTCAGTCCTTATTTAATAATTTATGTCATACACTAAACACACTAATTATAATTTATATGAGAGTCACTTAATAATCACTTTATCGAGGCGCGATTACTTTCCTTCGGTATCAACACTGACTGATTCACTAATTGTCTGCAGCGATGCTTGTGGCCTATCTATACTCGCGAGCCGTAATTCTAGAAATCTTCGACGTTCTGGCGGGTTCACTGGATATTCTCGATGTTTCGTATTCTGGCGGATGCACCGGGTGCGGTGGGTATTCTCGATGTTTCTCGAAAATTGGGCGGAGGAACCATAGTCGTCTCATACGGGGATTTCACTGGGGGCAATAAGTGAGCATATTAATGCAGTAGCTCGCGTAACATTATGATGAAATTCATAGGCGTAGGAGGTTTTGTTTAATATACAAATAGGTACGTCTAATAATTAGTTAGTTTAGATTTTTGATAAATCCATATTTAGCTAATTTAATAAAGTACCAATATTTCAAGTGTAATAAATTATTAATTTTAAAATTTCACCCTGTATAATTCATAATTGACCATACATTATTAAGTTTGTTGGAATCGGTTCATTAAGAGGATTTCAAAAATATGCAAATGTACAGGGTGTTTCATTAAAAAAAAACAACACCGACTATGGCATACTTGCGTGAATCACTCTGTACATTTAAATTTATATTTACATAACGCACAACTCAATTCAAAAGTTGACGTGTCTCGGCATTTTTTATAATTTTCTAAAGTAATGACTTAAAGAATTTTATTCCATAAGTGGTTTCCACACTGTATGTATATGAAGCGTGAAGGAAATTTTTACCTAATCCTTTTTTCGGTATCTTCTATGATAACAGACCTTCCGAGCTTCATCACACTAATCAATCACCCTGTATATTGAATTTTAAAAATTAAACTATAATCTATTTAGCTGATTGATTTTACTTTTGTTATTCATATTCATATCTACGCTGAGTTGAATATATAACAAATAGAAATTTGTATCCATGAGGTCGCGGCGAGATTCGAACTAGCGATCCCTTGTTCACTAGACAGTCGAAACAAACTTATGAGCACCTCATAGGAACAGCGACTGATCATCACCAGCAGATTTTATTTCTTATCTGTATTTAAATGTGAGCGCGCATACCTAACAACATCAGCACAGCACCGACAAGGCTCGTCAACGGCTCAACCACAACACATTTCTCAAAGAGAATATTTTGCGGACGGCGTGCCAATACAATATCTCTGACAATATAAAGTGAAGCCTATAGTCGGGTATCGCGGCGGTGCTGATCCCGTGTCGATGCGTTAAGTGAGTCAACCGTCAAGTTGACCACTCGACGGTGCTGTGACGATGCTTGTCAGGTGCTGTGCTGATAAGTGTGTTCCGACCTTTAACCAACTGAGCCACGGCACCTGTTAGTATATCAGCTCCGGACGTTTCAAGCAAAAACGATAATATACCTCATGAATTTATTTTTATACGAGCTTAAGTTTAAAAGTGAAGCTAATATAAAGCGTGTAAAAATAATCAATATTCGTCCAAAAATAGTCGAGAAATCGTGGTTTTATACCTTCATGACATTTTCCACGAAATTTACTAGAAATGCAAGTGAATAAATTCACATAACCTTCTCTGTTTTTTTTTATTACACTCAAGATGCTCTACTCTAACACTTAAGCAAAAATTTTCCCAACTATGTAATGTACTTGAAAAATCAATTTCCCTAACTGGTCGGTAATCAAATTTGTAACCAAAAGCTGTTCTTACTTAACTTTTCTCGTCTCTATCCTTTTCCTTTTTTGTGAATTGCACAAGTCAAGTCTCTACCAAGTCCTCGCCCGACGACCGTGCTATGTGAATTGCGGCAGGGACTCGAAATGGCGTTCCTGTGTATATTGCACCATCTCGCTCGCGTCTTTTCTATGTGATTAAATGGTCCAATATACTCAGACGCGTTGTGGCGTGGACGACCGCCATTTCGTCCTAGCCTAAAAGCGCAATTCATATGGAACGGGCGTCGAGCGAAAACGCGGCGTATGTCTATCTCGCGTCTTTTCAAGGTAATTGAATGGTCTAGTGTAGTACACAGAAACAACGTGGCGTGGACAATCGCCATTTCGTCATTGCCACGTCTCTTTGAAGTTTCTCGTGGCGTAGAGACACGTTCGTTGCATGTAATTTGTGTATTCAAAATGCAAAATGATATTGAATTCATCGTTCAATTAAAAAAAAATTGAACATTCCCCATGCTTATATGATTATTGTGGTTCAAATTACTGTGATGGTAGTGCCAAGGACCAGGAAATTGCTGGAAAACTCAGTGTACAGTTGTATTCGAAAAAAGGGTACATGTATAAAAATAGTTATTTGAAGTATTATTACAGTTTCCTGTAAAATTGTCGTATTTAGTTAAGCGTGCTACCAATAGATATCGAAGAATAAATATATTATTGCATCGCTTTACAACAAAGTTTTGAAAAATATTTTCCAAAAACAGTAACCGTTCAAATAAGAAGAAACAACTACTTTTCGGGCTATATGCTCCGACAGAGATTGAATTAAACTTCTAAGTCAAACGGGGCTGGTATGATCTACAAGATTTAACCAACTATTCTGGTTTACAATTAGAAGGGACAACATAACTTGCAGGTTTATTTTCGCCTCATCAGTACAAGGTATATTTAGAATAAAATTCAGTCCGGCGCTCTTGGAGCTCTCGGACGAGAACATATCCAACACATCTTCATCACTAACGAAAGATTCATTTTTCAAACTTTTCTTGTCACTATCCCACCCATTATGTATGCATTACACACGTCCTTGCCTGACATCTATGTGAATCACAGCCTTAACGTTTTCAACGGAAAAATAAAACAGGAAATTGATGAGAAATGGAAAAAAAAATAAAAACACATTTTATATACCAAAATCCATCAAGTTTTGTAATTACTTCGTACTTTATAGATGCTGGATGATAATTATGTATTTGCATCTACAGTGTTGATTTTATTCTAGCTATGTGACATAATGTAGGGATTGCGTCACTGGAGAGAGCAGAGCTGCTGCTCACCGATATTATACAAATATTACTTTACCATGTAAATATACAGGGTGTCCCAGGACTCCGTATCAAAAACTTGGGAGATGTTAGACTAAAAATAATTATAGAACTCCGTAGAAAGTTTTTTCCTTACTGCCTCCGTAAACGAACTATAGGGGTCTGAAGTTGAGAATTGGAAATAGTTTTTGAAACTTTCTTCTTATTGCACGACATAGGACTTTTGGCAAGGCTAGTGAACTCGTGAAACGTGTAACGTTACGAAAAAGCGTTCGTCACGCGACAGTGTTGCCAAATTTCTGAATAATCCACTAATCTGATGAAATTTAAATTGACGATTGCTTTTTATTGCACGACATAGGACTTTTGGGAAGGCTAGTGAACTCGTGAAATGTGTAATGTTACGAAAAAGCGTTCGTCACCCAACAAGATTTTAACCAGGGTCGCTGGTCAGTTAACGTATGGTGTGGGATTTTAGACGGTAAAATTATAGGCCCTTTTGTTTTTTTGAAGCTTGCTTCTTATTGCACGACATAGGACTTTTGGGAAGGCTAGTGAACACGTGAAACGTGTAATGTTACGAAAAAGCGTTCGTCACGCGACAGTGTTGCCAAATTTCTGAATAATCCACTAATCTGATGAAATTTAAATTGACGATTGCTTTTTATTGCACGACATAGGACTTTTGGGAAGGCTAGTGAACTCGTGAAATATGTGATGTTACGAAAAAGCGTTCGTCACCCAACAAGATTTTAACCAGGGTCGCTGGTCAGTTAACGTATGGTGTGGGATTTTAGGCAGTAAAATTATAGGCCCTTTTGTTTTTTTGAAGCTTGCTTCTTATTGCACGACATAGGACTTTTGGGAAGGCTAGTGAACTCGTGAAACGTGTAATGTTACGAAAAAGCGTTCGTCACGCGACAGTGTGGCCAAATTTCTGAATAATCCATTAATCTGATGAAATTTAAATTGACGGTTGCTTTTTATTGCACGACATAGGACTTTTGGGAAGGCTAGTGAACTCGTGAAATGTGTGATGTTACGAAAAAGCGTTCGTCACGCGATGACTCATTCTTCGTATCTTTCTTGGCCGCCCGCTGCGGTACTTCTCCCTCTCTCTTCCTCAGCCGCCTTCTTCTCTCTTTCGTAGGCTACACAGCGGCACGCCTCTCTCTTGCTCTCTCTCTCTCTCACGAGGGATTCCCAAACGGTCGGAAGAGAGATAGAGAGAGAATATCGCGCGTCTCTCTCTCTAATTGCCAAATATGTTAAAATTTTTGAAATATGGTCAAAAATTGTCAAACATTTGGAAAAATGGTCAATAATTGTCAAAAACTGTCAAAATTTCGAAAAAATGGTCAATAATTATAAAAGACTGTCAAAAATGATCAATAATTGTTAAGAATTGTCAAAAATGTTCGAAAATGGTCAAAATTTTTGAAAAATTGTCAAAAATGGCCAATAATTGTTAGAATCTGTCAAAAATTGTCAAAAATAGTTAAATATTTCAAGAAATGGTCAAAAATAGTCAATAATTGTTAAAATTGTGAAAAATGATCAAAAGTTGTTAAATATTTTGAAAAAATTGTCAATAATTATAAAAAAATGTCAAAAATGGTCAATAATTGTTGAAAATTGTCAAAAATGGTCAATAATTGTCAGAAACTGTAAAAAATGGTTAATAATTGTCAAAAATGGTCAATAATTATTAAAATTTTGAAAAATGGCCAAAAATTGTAAATATTTTGAAAAAATGGTCAATAATTATAAAAAACTGTCAAAAATGGTCAATAATTGTTAAAAATTGTCAAAATTTTCGAAAAATTGTCAAAAATGGTCAAAAATGGTCAAAAATTGTCAAAATTTGGAAAAAATTGTCAATAATTGTAAGAACCTGTCAAAAATGCTCAAAAATTGTCAAAAATGGTCGATAATTGTTAAAATTTGGAAAAATTGTCAAAAATGGTCAAAATTTTTGAAAAATTGTCAAAAATGATCAATAATTGTCAAAACTGTCAAAATTGATCAATAATTGTCAAAAATAGTCAATAATTGTTAAAATTTGGAAAAATTGTCAAAAATTTTGAAAAAATTGTCAATAATTGTCAAAATTTTTGAAAAATGGACAAAAATTTACGAAAAATTGTTAAAAAGAGTGATTCTATTGTACATAAGTAGCAAGCTTCTGTCGGCGGTCCGACGACCGCTCACCTATTTTTCATTTATAATTAGTAAAGTAGTAAAATTTCAACCGCTTATGAACACCATTATTGCACACTTTTGGCATCAAACCAGTCTACTCTACACTGCGGTGTTTTTTGTTAAATATAACATTTTCCAGTTATAAATGCAACAATTAACTTTTTCAAACATTTTAAAAGAAAAAAATCTCCCCTATGACATCTCGATAAATTCAACGGCTTAAGAGATTCGGGAAATTTTATGTCACACTTGCATTTTTTTGGAAGGTTGGCAACGCTGTGATAAGTTGGAAAAAAAGTAAGTGATAAACTGATAATATTGATAAGAGACGTCAGCTAATTAGTGAATTCCTGGTCGATTTTCTTGCCATACTTGAGAAAGTAATAAAGAAATTAACAAACAAAACTTATTGAGATGTTAAATGAAACTAAGGATATTGGATGGTTTGGATTCCTTCACTTTAGGCCCTGTCAATCTAAACTGCTCAGTTGAAGGAGCTCCGCCGGTAACTAACATGGATTTATTTGAAGGTTTCTGAAGCAACACAAATTCAAACCTCAATGTATACGTTTTACGAGCTAGAAATGCTCTTTTTCTGAAAGTATGTTGATGATGGTAGACCAATGAGATTGTGTGATCAAGTAGATTGTAAGATGGAATGATTTCATTTTAACTACCCATTTTTTAAATGGAACACCCTATACATTATTGCATCGTTGGATTCTCCTCTACAAGAGGATTGCAAAAATGTATAATACATAAGTGGAAAGTATTTTAATTCAATCAGCAAAACAATACTAAATTATTTTATAAAGTGCTCAAATTGAGTTCCAATGGTTTCCATACAATGATGCACTCGAGTCTCAAATGACTTTAGAACATTATGTAACATTTCTGGGGTTATTTGTCGACATTCTTGATTAATTCGCTGACGTAAATCATCTATAGATGCTGGCCGAGTGGCATAAATTTTGGTTTTCAGATATTCCCATGAAAAAAGGGGGTTGTATGGGGTGATCTCGGTGGCCATTCCAACTAATTGTAGATAATACTCACCATTTAAGTTTCCGTCAATGAAATATGGTCCAACAATATGGTTACCAAAAATGCCACACCAGACGTTAAATTTCTGTGGTGTTTGACTATGAAACTCCCACATTACGTGTGCAGCATTAAACTGTCTAGCTGTGGCTCTTGTACATTTATTGTTTCCGTAGTATAATCCTACAATTTCAATTATATCTTTCAGAGTATACATCATTTTTATAGTAGATACTTGTAAATGTTTATATTCGAATAAAAAATAAGCTACCTATTTGACACTTTATTTAAAAAAACGTTAAACACCAGTCTTTCGGTCGCTATGTTTTTGTCCCCAAGTAAACATCGTTTACTTAATTGAGTAGAGTGCCGCATTAAAGGCATAGTTTACATTGGAATTATCCGAACTGATTGACTTTTCAATTATGTATTAAATATTTTTGTAATCCTCTTGTAGAGGAGAATCCAACAATGCAATAATGTATAGGGTGTTCCATTTAAAAAATTGAGAGTGGTGACCATAGGGGGAGGCGGTTGAAGTTATAACGTCTACATATCAGCAAAAAGACGTCCGCCTTCATATGATTTTTGACGTGTTTTTTCATTTTTTGATGAGTGACGCCTTCAGAATTATGTGGGGCTGATATTTTTCATTGGAATGCTCTGTATGTTAATTTCATATTTGAATTACTCATGTGATAATACCGTTTGATTTTTTTATTTAATGTTCTCATTTCATTGTTTAAGTTCTTAGATTATTTTGTTTATAAAATTGTAGCAATTTTCTTAACAATAATGCCTATTCATCTATCTCTAGCTTATTTAGATACATTAATATAGTAACTATGTGGAAAACGACACCAAACACTGTGAAAGCATTTATTGCACATTTTCGTATGTCCCATAAATTGTGATGGATGGTTTTGCTGCTGGTTTCCATATAAGTTGAAACAATGCAAAATGTACACCTATTCATTTAAACTCTTTCTGCTTTGTAATGAAACTAAAAAAAACTTACTATCACTAACGAAAAATTAATGTTCCAATGCATGCACACATGCACAGCTTAACCAAAAGTTCGTCCGAAATCCACATTATTCAGCTCAAAAATTTCATAAAACTGAAATTTTATATTGTTTATTATTATCAAGACACAAGACAATCTTTAAAGCCAAATAAAATCACCTCTCTCCAAAATAAACACTTGTGTCCATCAAAAGACCAAAACCATATTTTTGTTTGCCTTGGGGCGCCATATTAAATTTTATTTGACAGGTCACCGAATTGACTGATCGAATAGAGCATAACTCAGCCATGTTATAATACTCGCGGCTTTCTAAGTGATTGTTTATGACGACAAATTCGTTGTGAGTTATAATTTCTAATACAGAACCACTGAATAATATGAGTTATTCATTATCAATTTCCTAGAAGAGAATAAAATCCTTCTGGGCGGAAATTTGTACCTTCTCCTAGTGCAAAGAAAAAATAAATTGTGGGATAGACTAGCCACACAATTAAATCAAACTGGAGACCAAGTTAAATAACTCGACAATGGAAAGATGTAAATATCAACTATTTGTTTATGTTGTATTGTGAAAGCCTTTTGGATAAATAATGGCAATAAGTACCATTTCAAATATTTAGCGAAATGAACACAAATGTGAGAGTGCTTTCCACGAGTTAAATTATCGATAGACAAGGAATGGCGGAGGTGATGCTGTTGAGCCACTCATTACTTTTAAGGAGGGAGAAAATGATACAATATACAGGATGTCCAGGAACTCAATGTCAAGCGGTAGATGAGGTGAAAATATTGCTAGAAGTTCAAATAAATTTTTAAAATACGAGATAAGAAACAAAAACTCATGTTTATACATAATTCATAAACTATACATTGAAAAATATTAAAATATTGGTGATTGATTTCGTACATCCATATTAAATATTTAAATAAAATAAAAAATCACTTTTTGCGATAAATTTCAACTACTATAAAATTAAAAATAAATGATAGAGAGGTCTAAAAGCAAAAGCTTGTTACGACGTATGGCATATCACAACTAAATAAACGTATTATGTAGAATTTATATTGATAGTCAATATTTTTAGTTTTAATATGCCCCTGCCAAAGCTTCTCCCAGGTCGTGGTTCAAAAGATTCCTGTTATTTTATCAAAATTATTCGCAAAATTTTTTCGAAATGAATTATATTGTTACATTTGAAAAGTTACATTACAATATGGTCTTTAAGTGAGAAAAGATCTATTTAAATTTTGATATGAAGAATAATTGGTAGGTATTGTTTTATAATTGCTGTTAATATTATTATATTATGTCGCACCCACCCCAAATCGTTTTATTTCAAATTTAACATGAACATTTTTTTTAATGTTATTAAATTCATTTTATTTCATGTATACCCCCCCCCCACTCTTGTTATTTAATTTTTATTTTGGATTTAAATAAACTGTTCCTGATTTTAATAAACTGAAATTTACTTCCTTCAATAACTTCTTCCTCTCGCTACAATTTTGATTCTTCATTCCACGAAGCTCTTTATCAATTGTTTTTAATTTTCCTCTTAGTATGTTGAATATTTATAAATCCAACTGTGATTCTACCATTTTCTGCTCTCCATCAATCCCATCTCATTATTCTCAATTTCAGTTTATTTCATTCGATTTTTACTTTTATTTCAAACTGTTCTGACTAATAATTTTGAAAAATCAATTACATTTTATTTATCTCGCACCACCCTTCAATTTTTCTTTTCAGCACAGCTTTTTCAAATTCAAAATTTTTTTATTGGTTTATTCAAAATTTTGACGTGCATTAACATTTGCATTTGACTTTATCTTGTTTTTTGATCAATTGGCAAAAAACTTCATTATCTGTCTCATCTAATAGATTAGTTGCTTACATATATTTATTTTATGATAGTGACACATCGATATATAATAAAAACTTTTTTTCTAAAAATTTCATATCTTTACAGTATATCAATAGAATAAAATGAAAGCATGATCAATTATTATCACTACATCAAAAGGCAAAATTATCAATTTAAAAATAAGTCACACAGATTATAAAATTCAAAATTAGAGAAATAAAACTGAAGCTATGCTCAATTTGGTCAGAGATGGCTTGTCTATCTTGCAGAAACATGTATTGACCTAAACATTTTTCAAATACATGAGTTTCAGCTGTTTTTATTTCATCTGGTGATGAGTTGAACCGTTTTGGTCCTAAATAAGTTTATGATCTTTGACCAATTCATTTCAGTTTTAAAGGTATGGAATGACATTGTTCTTCTTTTGGACGAGTGTCATAATTATGTTGTGAAACAGTTTTAATATTTTAACAATCAGTTGACAAATATCCAAGATCTGTGCTTCGGAATAAAGGGTATCACTGGGATATCTCAAATTTCGCTTAGTTATTATTTTGAGGAACTTTTTGTAAAAATATGTTGATGAGCAATTGAATGAGTTGCGTAATATCAACTGGTCATTAATTCAATAACAAACCGATAAAATGGCAATAGAACTAAATGATTGCATCATTACAAAATAAAACTAACGTAATAATTGATACATTTATTTCACGTGATCCTCCTGTAGCAGGTAGAGATATGGCAACTAAAAAATACGTTGATGATGTGATTGTCTTATCCAAAGGTTTTATACGAAAAGAATTAAAAAAAGAGCGACGAATTACGAAAATATTTTACAGACTCTATAAACGCGTTTGTTGAGAAAAAGGTATTGTTACACAAGCCAAAACCATAGATAATCTGGTAAAGACAAAATAGTGCTATGAATGGTGGCGGTACGACTTGATGAAATCAAACATCATCATATCGTGTAAAGAAGAAAGAGAAAGATTCAACTTGTAAACCAATTCGAAAAAATTATCCTCGAAGACGCACTATTATTAAGAGCCTTGACGACTTTTGGCATATGGATCTCGCGGAGATGAGAAATTTTGCTCCACAAGATAGGAATCATAAAATGAAACTAGTCGTTATTGATTGTTTTTCAAAGTTTTTGTGGACACACCCACTAAAGACGAATACTGGTGAGGAGATTACTCGAGCATTCTCGGACATTCTCGCTCATACTAGACGAATACTGAAAAATCTGCAATATGATCAGGGGAAGGAATTTTACAATAGCAAATTTCAAAATTTAATTAATCCACCTCTAGGTGGACCGATATTCTACCTAAAGTTACTCAAGAATATAATACTACAAAGCATTCTAAAACAAAATTTAGACCTTCTGAAGTTGACAAATCCAACAAAAAAGCTATTTTAAATAATACCTATAGCTATTTAAAGATCATCGGTCCGCCAAAATCCAAAGTCGGCGATATTGGACGCATAAGCAAGTCGAAACATGTCTTTGAAAGAGGGTATTTGAACTTTCTCATAACATATCTAAGTTTTTTTGGTTGTCCAAATATACTCCAAGATATTTAATAATTTCTGCATTTTGTATTGTGTATTCCGGGTTTTTAGTAACTACAATCATTGCATTGAACGAAAAAGCAGTGGTTATATTGCAAGAAAATGCAATGAAAAACGTTTCATTGGTGTTAAGTGTCAACAGTTTATGGTCAAGCCAATTTTGGATTTACGGTAAATCCCTTCCTACTTTTTGCCTGAGTTTTGTCCAACTTGTATGTTTATGAAATAATGCTGTATCATCAGCAAATCCTATAACTTTTCGTTCAGAAAACTCATCTAATAAGTCATTTATATAGATATTGAAGAGGGTAGTGCCTAGGATAGTCCCTTGGGGAGCACCACAATGGATAGTCAATGTGTTGCTACGTGAAGTATTTATTTTTACAATTTGATAACAGTAACTTAGGTAACTCAGTAATTTATGTGGTTCACCCCTTATTCCAATTTGATAAAAATTAATCGAAAGCTTTCCGTGACTTATCGTGTCAAAAGTTTTTTTCCTGTGAAACTGTAATAGTATGACTAAACTCATGAAAACCGAGAAATCTCATTTTATTTGAATTGTAATGGAAAAAGACGTTGGAAGGAATATCAATTTATCATTACTGTAATATCATATCGAACTCGGATAATTTATATTTTTAAGCTATAAAATGAACGTCTTGTTATTCCGTTAGCGATGAAAATGATGAAAGGATTTTTTTAAATTAAAACGGTCACATGAAAAACTTGAAGCCATTTGGAATGATTTGTTATTATTTCTCAATTCTGGAAACGAAATCTTGTAACATTTTCAGCAAGTGAAACTTTTGATACTCATACTTCGAAATTTCTGATACAAAGTTGGTATTGGAAAGTACCTTTATGCAAACAAAACTAATAATTTTAGTTTTGACTAAAAAAAATCATTTAAACTTTTGGAAGTTGTTTCAAGTCGGGAAATAGTGACTGTTAAGTTGTTTCCAATGAGTTTTTGTTTTGTAAAATCGTTCTTGATTTTTTTTTCATGTGAACTCTTCACTTCTTGTTTTTATAAATGATTGGAGATAATAAAATTGGTTGGGAAAATAATAACTATAAAATCGCACGGCTGCTTCCTTGAAATTAGTTTTGGCCTCAATATAGAGATTTTTAAGAGTTTTTGTTCACATTTTTATTATAATAGGAAAAACTATAATTACAGAGTCTCATCTTCAATTTTCATAGTCTTGATCGGCAGAAAATACATTAACAAAGTTTGGAATCATTTGATATAAATTCGGTTCAGGTGTTCCATTTCTAGAATAAAACTACGATTCCATGTTGTTTTCATAAGAAAGTGTGGCAAAATATGAGATAATTTCACTTACAGTCGACAGTGTCAGTCAAAATGGAAGACTTCACCTTTTTTCTTGCCGTTTTGATATTCTTTCTTGGCTGCGCTTTCGGGTATGGCCTCACTTGTTCTGAAGTCACTTCAGGAAAGTTACATCTAACTGGAGTTTCTGGTCTGCAAGGAGGTCCACTTGTTAATGGCACAATCAAATGTTCTGGGGCTAATTAACGAATGCGGGCTCGCAGGCTATGCCAGCACTTATAGATGGCTGAGCAACAGCCTGCAATTCACTTACGGATTCATTTTCTGCTAGCATTGGTCGGTCAGTAACTTGTGCAGAAAGAAAATCTTCTTCAGTGTAGACGTTTCTATTGAAAGGATACACATCTACTTTTGCGAAACCGCATGTTATGTTTCTGGGAGTAACAGCATTTATAAAAGCTTCTTTGGCAAGAGGGATATCATGTATGGATATTGGAATACCTAGGTGTGAAATCATCCAATTGGATCATGCAGTATAATAGTGTTTTTTGGAAGGGCCGTAAACGTTTAAATCTAATGGCTGGGGACGGTGTGAAGTGTGAGTGTGAGGTGGGAATGAGAGGGGCATATTGCAGTTTTCTTTGCAAAATTCGAATACAGTGGATGATAAATGCGAAATATGATTATCTAGCAGCAATAAAACTGGGGAATCTATAGATGATGGGACGTGCCTATGTATAAAGTGTTCCATGAATTGCTTGAATATTGTGCCAGTGATCCACCCACTCGGATGAGTACATCCAATGCAACCAGTTGGTCCCTGGTTGACGAAATGAGGCTTGAAATGCACTCGAGGAAAAATGAAAAGAGGTGGCACTGAATTTCCAGTGGCACTTACTGTCAATTCCATTGTGACTGTTACTCCTTTTTCTCCAGAAGTCATTCTCCCGATTTGTTTCTTGCCCTTTTCTACCAGAATTTTCGACGGATTTTGGACTGTGGTTAACCCCGTTTCATCTACGTTCCATATCTGGTGTGCTTCAAACTTATATAGGTTCAAAACTTCTTCCAAACTATTGTAAAACACTTTAACATTGTTGGCATTGAAGCTAGTCGCCCTTGCCAGGCTGGTCGCCTCCGGTTGACGTGAACTAAGGTTTGAATGCCCTTTTTGTAACTGAGCAACTGATCTTTTATTGCCATTTTCGAGCTGTGCCAGTTTCCAGGATACCGAATGTTACATGTCACTGCGAATTCATGAGCAAGCAACCTTTCTTCTCTGCTTGTCAGCCCTTAGTAAATTCGACTAAAGTTAACAATTTACTCTTCTAATTTTGCCTCCAGTTCACCAGGAAATATTTGCCGCGGTTTGACGTAGCCGGCCTGTTCCTTTCCCCTTTTTATAAAGCGTTGTAAACTGATAAAGTTGATTTCATGAACTTCTGCAGCTTTCAAAAGATCCTAATGTATAACTGGATAATGTACGATAATTGGTTGTTTTCGATTCAAAATATCGATTGTTACTACATAAATATAACTACAGCGACATTGACACGCCCACCCAGGGCTCTTGTTTGCTTCTGTCGACTGTAGTATGAAATTTTTGAAATATTTCTATATCCTATTATATTGTAACAATAAAATATATTAAAAAGTTCCCAAAACACCTTTTAATGAGACAATTGAGGAAAAAGAATTTTATTGCTCAGAATTACGTGGATTTATTCATTAGAAAAACAAAATTTTTCTCACCGAGACAAATGTTTTTCTTAATCCGTTCATTTTCATTCATAGGTGACTTAAAACTGTGGAAATATGTTTTCAGGACAAGGTTATTGTTCGTGGCCCTATCATTTGATATCTTAAATATGAAGGTTAAGACCATGCCGTAGTAGAAAGCCTCTCCTTGGGACCAATTATACAATCAGCAAACAAGGCAGCATCCTACAAGCGCTTTTAGATAACGCAAGCAAATTTCCGTATGATAAAATGTTTACCATCGAATAGGGTATTATCAACTTCACCACAGTCTTGGGTTAGTTACATAGGGAGTCGTGAAATAGGTCCCAAGTCACTCCTTTCCCACAAAACGTCGGGACTCATCAAGAGTTCAGTCATTTTACAGTGCCCGTATTTCAACGTGCAAATTTGTTTATGGAAATCTTGTTTCGTGATAATAAATCTACTTTTTAATTGGGCTTTCACTATATAACATAAAAGTAAAACGATTACTTTATATGTATATACCCAGGAGGTTAGAGAACTAGAGAACTTAAAATGAATTTATTTTAATTCACCCTCGATTGGTTGTTAATTGGAGTTATCAGACAAATCACATTGGGTGACTGCTTTATTCATATTTTTCCAGCTTGTTTCCTAATGCACAATCAAGTGAATAATATCACCAAACTGTATTTGTACCATGGACACTTGGAAGTTAATCATCTACAGGGTGTTTAAAAAAAGTAACCTCGCTGTCAGGATGAAGAAAACATCGAAAAATAAGTTAAGTTTGATTATTCAAGATACAGGGTGTTGAAAAAAAATTATACACATTTGTTACGATTGTGTCGAATCTACTGACAGCATTGTAATAAAATTTTATATAAGTAAGTTTCCGACACCTATGAGGATGAAATTATTGTACACTGAGTTCATTTGAAAAGGAACCAGCCTTAATATTCCAGAGATGCTACATATTAGAAAGAAATGCTGAAACACATCAACTTTTATCTTGAGGAAGACACTTTTTGACACATTTCTGAAATATTGAGGGTGGGTCCTTTTCAAATGAACACACTGTGTATAGTTTCGGAATCTTGAACATATATTTAAAAATTACTCTATACGAACCATCTAAGCGCCATCTTAGAGAGTCAAAACAAATAGCTTTTAAAAAATGTATACACATTTTTCAGTCACCCTAATTCTTGAATACGGATGCCCTTACGAATTTGTTCCACCAAGCAAATCCTATTTATTTTTGTATTGTACTCCTCCGATATCAGCGTATTTTGGAACACTCCTTATGGGTATTCAAAGGTTAGGCATCATATTTGGGAATACTACAGCTATAGCTAGTTTATGTAAGAAAGAACTTCAATTTGGTATATTTCTCTGTATAGCCAAAGACAACCTCTCCAGAATTCAATTTAAAAACAAAACTAGCCTGCATATGCCTTGCAGAAGTCATGAAAACATACCCAACGGCAACCATCAAAGTGATTCTCAGCTTCACACCTTTACATATGCTGGTGGGCAGTTTTGCAGAAAAGACAAGATACAGACTAAGTAGAGGGTTGAAAAAACCACTTCATCGCTTTTTGGATGGTATAATGGAAAATTATAACTTTTCAAGGAAATTCGACACGAAACAAGTAATAAGAAGGAATCGAATCCGAATGCTATTACCAGATTTGGAAATAATGTCATCCCATGGTATTCAGACCGAGTAAGATCAATAGAAGTGACTGGGATAGGAGTGTACGGGTCAGGAACCAAACTTGTATATATCCTGAGTATCTTTTTTTCGGGTCAAGATGGGAATGTCATGTTCGAATGGCTCCTAGCCAGAGCCCAAACATTGTTAGATTTATCCCCAAGGGGATGCCTACCAACCAAACCCACCTCAAACTCGCCGTTACCCTCGCCTCGGAAACACTACCCTAGCATACTTCGAGACGGGTGGCGGTCCCTCGCACACTCTCCGCTCACACCGTCGTCTTCTTCCTATCTATCACTCCTACCTCTCATGCCATATCCAGGCCTTCTCTTCCCCTACTTACTCTCTTCACTACGCCACTTACCCCCATCCATGCCATCTCCCCCTCAACATTATCTCCACCATGTTCTCCCAATACACGGCCTCCCCTAGTTTCCTCTCCAGCTTCTTCGACACTTCCTTGTTCTTCAAGCATCTAAGCACATGCCCTACATCATCCTCCACTTCACACCTCTAGCACACTCCAGTCTCTCTTTTTCCATTTTCCATTGGATTGAAAGTAAAAATCGATCTGTCTCAGCATTTTCTTGAAATTCAATGAATACTGCCCAATATCGGGGTGGACTATTTTCTGTTGCCCACTTTGTATATGATAAATGATAACATTGAGAAATATAATAGATTGTACCCAATTGTCAATGGTAAATTGTGTCACTAGGGCAGAAAATAAGCTTTAGCAGCCCGAGACTATTGCTCGCTCGTGCAGTTAATAGCCAAGGACTGCTAAAGCTTTTCCTTCATATGTGACATACAACTGTTTTTCGCCTACCAAATGAACAAAAGAATAGGAAAATGTAACAAAAAACTTTTATTTACACTAACGTTCAATGGAAATGTACGTGAAACGTCAAAGTACTCCAGTAACAGATTGGGAAAACTGTAAAATGCGTTAAGAAAATTCCTCCCTTTGGCTACCTAACAGTACTTCCCGCCTTTTCTTTGGTTTTCATACGATTGATTCTTCGGTAAGATAGGCTAGAAAAGCTTCTATATACCTCTTATTTCAAGAGGCCACGTATTGATCTACATTAACCTGTCCATCTATCAGGAAACTAACGATTAGGTTCTCCTATCGCAAATGAACAAAAACAGGACACTTTCATGAAATGAACACCGTTTAAAAGTATTAGTAATGTAAATAGAGGATTTGAATGCATAGAATAACAGCCTCTCCTGTATTTTCTTCGTGGTATATTCATTATTCTATTTGTTATTTCCTGGGAAATGGAACCACAATCTTATTTCATATTTCCATGTCAACGTTTCCAAATATGCTGTTTGAAAATATATTTGGAAAAATTGATAATGTTTTATATTTTTGATCTTCCAATTATTTATCAATATATTTTCATCCCAGTTCTGGACATAAATATTTGCTACCCTCATAATACCTATTACATATTGGTTATTTGATATATTGCTCCTCCAAGTAACATTATGTGGTAGTTCTAGTTTTATTTGTTTTTTTGCGGCGTTGATTGATTGCCTTATTCCGTTTTTTCGGAATATTGGTTGTAGCAATGCGATAAAACACTATTCAATACATGACAACTTCGTCCACAAACGTTAAAATTACAGGAATGACCTATCAAAATTTTTTCAAGCTGATTGGTCCACTGCATTTTCCAGAATAAGGTATTTTTTAGTTGCGATATTATGGTCAACAACCATATACTTTCTTGAAAATTCTTTCTAAACTTAGAGGTCGATTACATGTTCATTTTCCCTCGAAAAATATCCCAGTTTCTTCACCAACGCCTTCAATTGGAACTATATTGAATTATCATCTACCTTGGAAACTATAGCTGGTAAACGACAACTTATAGAATTGTTAAAATTATTACATTGAGATTATCCTGAATTATTGATACTTTTTTCCAGGTCTTCGAAAAAAAATCCATTTATTAATAAAAACATTTCTCACGGACAAACTTCGGGAGTATCACCATTTCCATTATACTCACAGCGGCCAGCTGGGCTTTCAAACTAATATATATGAATTAGTGTTGTAATTTTAATTAAAAATGAGACTCAATCACTCTTGATTGATTGATTGATTGATTGATTGGTTCGGCACCACCAGTCAGAGGCTTATAGACCTCGGCACTTCAGCCTTTAGGCTTTTTGTGCCCTTGGTTATACGGTTCATGTAAAGAGACGAGTAGCCCTTATCAGGCTCAACAGTTTTTTCACTAGGTTCTTTTTGGAGAAATCCTCTTTTGGATACTCCTCTTCCATGCACAACCGTCATTCATCCCTATATATGCCAATTGTATGCATGTGCTTCCTTAGGGTACAGTGACCGGTTAGTAATCCCGTCACTTTCCCTATGTGGCTTAATATTTCGTTGAATTCCATCACCCTCACTTCAATAAATAGTAGAATTATTTATAAACGGTTAGTTTAATTTGAAAGAGTAATTATATATTTCGTTAGTCAGCGATTCCGAGGGTTCTTTGACCAAGAGTTTGCTGTGTTCCTGTTTTGGCACGTTTCTAAAGTACGTCTGATGTTTAGTTCGAATCCACCGAGATGTACAACCACGTGCAGCAGTTTTTGATATTTAAAATACTGGTTCAGTACCAGTGAATGCAGTTTCAGACCCTAGCTCTGCTAGGGTGTCTGCCTTTTCATTGCCTACAATACCCTTGCGCCCCGGGACCCACATAGGAGTTAATCTATCGTGGTTTTCCAGGGTTAAAAGTTTTTGTAGGCAGTCCCAGACTAGTCTAGATCTGATCTGGAGATATGCTAAAGATTTCAGTGTTTCCTGACTATCTGAGAGTATGAGGATCTTTTGGTCTCTACACCCCCTATCGATGTTCATTTGCACACGTGTCGATAGCGTAGATTTCTGCATAGAATACAGATGCAAACTTCCCCAACGATGCGTGTACATTGCATCTGGGTCCAGCACCATGGACTCCAGCTCCTGTTCTTATGTCAGTTTTAGATCCATTTTTGTACCACACCAACCTTCCTTTCTGACTGCATGCTTCCAACCCATCCCAGTTTATCTGGATATGGATTGGTTGGTTATCGTTAATTGTGGCCAACATGTTATCACTTCTCATTTCAAGAAGCGAGTTTGCGATAACATCTGTGATTCTGGAATAACTATGGGTGTTTGTTCCTTCGTGCCAATTCCCATTGCATTCCAGCCTGTATGCAGCCATTCTCGCTCCCACCTTAGCATGCAGAGCAAGAGGCGGAAGATTGAAAATTGTTTTCCATTGCCGCAGTTGGGCATCACACCCGTTATGCACAGACAGGAAAGCCTCTGAAGTTTTGATAGCTCCAGCTCGGCTTTCCTCTGATCTGTTTTTGACCACCAAAGTAAGGCTCCATCGGTAACCTTGGTTCTCACCACAGTTGTGTACGGCCGGTAAAAGATCCGTGGATTTAGTGACCATGTGTTTCCTATCACCAGTTTGGCAGCCATTAGGGCCATTTTCCCTTTATTGGTTTTGTCATGTAGGTATGAATCGCCCTTTGAAATATTACCAACTAACATAAAACTGAGCCAAAACTTATTAAGACGACTCACATATAACATGGATAAATCGGATAACAGACCGGTTTTCAAATAGAATGACAAGAATTATTCAAACCTCAATTACTATTAGTCTATTGAAAAAATAGAGTCAGCTAGACCGTGAGCCTCCATGAACTGTTTACTCAGTGCCAAAATAAATTAACAGCTCCCTCCATATCATATGCAGTGCAATTCTAATATCGTCTCCAAATTTCAAGAGCCAACTTCTCCTATTTTACTTTCAAACACAATTTTCAACAGTTTTCCGAGTTAAAAACCTACTCACAGCAAATTTCCATCCCGTTTAATAACTTTAATTTGCCGAGCATATACTTTTCGCAAAATTACGACCACCTGGTGTTCACACTCAGGGGCAGCGAATTAAAGTTATGTGGTCATTTTCACTATCGATGTTGATATATGTACTTGTTTTCTAAAACTACTTACAAACGAACCTGGTTTGTTAGTGTAGAGAAAACCCCAAGGCTTACAAGTGCATATGGAAATTAGTTCGGTTAGAGTAAGAGAAGTGTTTTTTATGTGACCTGCATAGAGGCGTCTTAGTTCAGGAGCGCAAAAGGGGGAGGCAGGTGGCGATAGTAGCGCTACAATTCGATTGGCCGTTCTCATTTCGTTGATTTTATGTATCGTATATTCGCTGACGTTAGCTCTGTCACCATATTTATTTATGTTTATGATGCTGTCTCTTGATTATCACGAGTTATGAAGTGTTAAAAGACGATTAGAATCTGAATTATGAATGTTTTCTTTAATGCTTCGTTATTTTATGTGATATCTTTTGTTAGTTTATTGTTTTGTTGGCGATGTTTGACTTTATTAAAATTATGGCCAGTAAGAAATTAATCTCAAATATTATTTCAGCAACCAAACATTTCAGTTGTAAAATAATCATACTATAAGGCATTATCTTGTCGCTTCTCGAAGAAACGAGTACGATACTGTACTATTGTTATTGACTTCATGCTGTGGGTTTTGATCTTGAATCAATTATGTTGACAAATAAGTCAAAACGAAATATCTTGGCATGAAGTTCGGTAATTCAAGTTAGATCAGTACGTCGTGAATCTGGTTGCTCAAGGTATTTCGAGTGACGAAGCAGATTCAATCTGATATTGAGGTTATGAAACAACCGGAACCAACAGTCACATACAACATCAGTGAGTACTCATCTTTGTATGACTTCGATATCACTAGAGTTCAATACAAATAAAAACGGGCTTCAAATCAATAGAGAAACATAGATGTTTTCATAATCGCAATGGATAGGTTAGAGATCAATTCAACTAATCGTCATTCCGTTCAATAAATGCAATCTGCACCAATAAATCTGTGATCACGTGACCAAAAATCCGTTCGTGTCTCCTAGCTGTAAATACCGAACGCAGTAGCAGTTTGCGAATATATCCATGAGAGTATTGAATTGGTTCTGGTTTTTATGATTTTGGCATATTTTATATTCAAAATAATCAATAGTTTCAGTCGGCTATTCAAATCATGACTTGTTAATGAGTGTCTGGTATCCGATTGAAATTCGCTTATCGTGCATTCATTTCGCGCTCACAAACATCGCCCACCCCACCAACAACCACAATTCCGTGGAAACCCAGTGATTCGATAGCCGGTTTGGGTTTATTCAATGGTGATTAACTTTCACTTGGTTAGCAGAGTGGATACATAAGACTCCCTTGTTTATTTGTTTGTGGGATAGAAGAGCAGAACAGGTTATTTGGAAACAAAATGTGTGCCCCAAGAGAATGTTTAATTGTTGGTAAAGCCAATGTAATAAATGAATGAATCATACTTTTGTCACTACATATCAAGTTAGGTATGATAAAACAGTTTGCTAAAGCGTTGGAAAAGGAAGGAGAATGCTTTAATTACATTGATTTGCAAAGCAAATCCTAGGCTAAGTAAGGAAAATAACACTTTGACTGATTCTGAAAGTTAAGCATGGTTGGTTGTAGAACATTTTATATATAACCATAAAGCACCAAATCAAGGATAAACTGTTCATTATATGTTGGAAAGGTTCAAGTTTAGTGCTTCTAAGTGTCTACCACTCTCTACTCCGATTCATATTAGATCAAAGAACACTATACAAAATATCGGATGTCTCTTGGAGGTTTTCAGATCTTGTCCAACTAACTGCCTTTGCCTTGAAGGCAACGAAACACCCCTTTCGCTGATAGGCCGATAACTCATTCTAGCATTTTTATCGAGAGTATCTGCTACTCCTTACAATCCAGTTCACACGGTTTTAACGTCTTAGCACATAAGTCATAACGCTTCTTCCAAACTGAAATCTCCACAAGAAATTGTTAGTCCACTAATCTGTGGTATCGATCTATTTCAAACAACTCGTAATCTGATACGTATAATGTGCCTAACTTGAATCTAGCCTTAACTCAACATCCAAAATATGAAACACTTCAGGAGCTCTGAAAAAAAACCTTCTTGGACATAATCTGTACTAACTATGACAGAGTGCTATATTCTGACGACTTTAAATGTCATGAAGGAGTTGACTGTTGGGTCACTGTTCTTGGCGCAACAATTGAAACTAATTTTCCACCATCATATTCCAGTGTATACAGAGGTCAACCCTTCACAATATTGTAATAATTTTTGTCCCTAACAAATGAATTCAAATACCCCGCCATTTGTTCATTCTCAGTCTATCACATCCAATCGTTTCAATCAATACATCTATAGTCTATTTCAGAAAGGTATAGAGTATTAAAATTGGGAATTCCGTCCAGTTCGGCCCAATTTCAGTGTCGGCCATAGGCGTAGGTCTTGAAATAGTATTGTTTGTAATATTAAAATTTCAAGTAATTGCGTAAGAGAATTAGGAAAAGTATGTTTTCTGGCCTGAAGTGTCAATATCGAAATATTGTGTAGGGATTACTTAGGTAGTAGATTATACAGTTACGTTTTGCGTTTAACAGGTACCGTTTAACCTTCTATTAGTGCCTCTGCCTAATTCCAACCCCGTTTCAGATTCGGCTCAACCATGCGCCGCAAGGTGCCTTACCCAAAATTTTTAGACCTTTATAAGTATATTTGTTTACTTTATCGCATCAGTATTTGCTGTTAAGCCGTAAATAGTGTTCACAGAAATATAAGATTAGTAATAAAATGGCGACATTTACACCAACGAAAAGATGTTCCAATAATTCTCCACTATCAGTGAATGAAAAACTTATTATTTTAAATGTACACGATTGCATAAAATACGATTACCCGAAATTTACTGTACAAGAAACTCTCGACCGATGTTCCCGAATGACTGGAGTTGGAAAGTACACCGTTTTTAAATTATTGCGGGGGAGAAAGATAGCAGGCCAGGTGGAGCCTCCCAAGAAAAGTCCAGACAGACCAGTAAAAGTCCTTGATGAAGACACCAAAAGTGTAATTCGAAGAAAAGTTCACTCTTTTTATTTTAAAAAAGAAATACCCACCCTAGATAAGATTTTAATGGAGCTTGGCCAGGATGACACTATTCCGTTGATAACTAAAAAACTTTTATGGACCGCTTTGAGAAATATGGATTTTGCCTGGGAAAAGCATAACCGTAAAGCACTTTCACTGGAAAGCGATGAAATTGTTTGCTGAAAATACTTAAGAAGTATAAAGCAGTACAGAACAGAGCAGAAGAAAATCTTTTATCTTGATGAGACGTGGATCAATGAAGGTTATACAGAACCAAAAATGTGGCAAGACAAAAATATAACCAGTGCTCGCCAAGCTTTCATGGAAGGCCTGTCAACGGGGAATTAAGGTGCCTCCAGGTAAAGGGAAAAGACTAATAATCGTCCATATTGGAAGCGAAGAGGGATTTTTAAAAGAAGGTTTGCTAACCTTTCAGTCGTGCCATACGGGAGATTACCACGAGGACATGGATTCGGATGTTTTTGAAGACTATTTTGGTGAAATGATAAAATATCTTCCGGCTGATTCAGTAGGAGTTATGGATAACGCGAGTTATCATTCTCGACGCATAGAGAAGACTCCAACTTCATCTTGGAGAAAACAAGAAATTATTGACTGGTTAACCACCAAAAGTATTGAATTTGAAGATAATTTAATAAAAAAAGAACTATTAGCTATAGCAAATTTACACAAACATCGTTTTATGAAATACGCCGTGGAAGATATAGCAGAAAAACATAGTGTAACTGTGCTGCGCACACCGCCATATCATTGCGAACTAAATCCTATAGAACTTATATGGGCGCAAGTGAAAGGATTTGTAGCAAGACACAACACGACATTCAAAATTAAAGACGTTAAGCTACTCTTTGATCAAGCCATTAAAGAGGTAACACCAGAGAACTGGCAAAAAGCAGTCCAGCATGTCATTAAAGAAGAGGAGAAAATGTAGGATCTTGACTACTTGATCGATCGGACCGTCGACCCGTTAATTATAACGTCAAGAGGAGATGACAGTTCCTCAGATGACGAAGAATATTATGATTTTTCATAATTTAATTTCTGTATAATGTATTTTTTGTATAATGTTCAATAAAAAATAAGTGTACCTAATACTATGTACATAATGCCCAATTTTTATTCTGTTAAAATAAAATTCTTTCCTTTTTACGAGTATCCTACCGGCACGCCTTTGGCACACTATTTTCAGTGTTTGTGAATGGAAAACAATAGGCCAATCCCATATATTGACCCCAACCGGGGTGGTACTGCCTGCACTTGATAAAAAGAAAGAATTTTACAATGAAATCAATGCCAAACTATGAAAGTGGCTTAAATATTCGTTGGGTACCTAATGAGGTTTTATTACTCTATACCTTTCTGAAATAAACTATAATACTCAATAACCCTCCATCCCAATAAGTTACAGCTACCATAATTAGGATTTCATCCTTTGTCGGAATTTCAGGTGATGTTAGAACTGACCTGGTAGCAAAACTAGCCAAAATACTGCTTATCGTGAAACCTGAAAACAATCAACTCTACATTTATTAAGAAGCCTTCTTAACACGGAGAGTACTCAGCTCTTGGCAGGAGCACTGGAACACTACAACAAAACTACATGGAGTATATTCAGACGTCAATCCTATAATTATACATGTCAAAGATAATAGTTTAATACTATTATAGCACCTTACAAAGTTATTGAAAAACATTTTTCAAAGAACAGAGACCGTTCTTCAAGAAACAACAATTACCTCTCGGGCTATAAACTCCGACAGACATTGAATTACACTTCCAAGTTAAACGAGGCTGGTATATCTGCAAGATATAACCAACCATTCTAGTTTGTAATTAGAAGGGACCACATCACTTGTAGACCGGTTTCGGCGTATTTGCGCCTAATCAGTGTCATCCGTTCGGAAGTCCTGAGAGCATAATCCTGGACTCAAGTCAACGCTCAAACCACATCAATACATTAATAATTATTCTAAACCAAAAAAGAAAAGATAGACACCCGCCTTACACATGGACATCCAATGGCTTTCCATATTCCAGTACTGCTCCATACCAGTTACAGAAAAGCACATCATCCTGATAGAATGTATACCAAAATAAGCGACATAGTCACAAAGTGTAGCAGTTTATCATAATTAGTAATTAAGTAACACTTTTTATATTTTCTGTACTGTTGTCCAGTTATACATATTATATTTGTGCTAATGACCCATGTCGAAATTTATTAATTTTGATAAAAATTGAAAAAAATTACAAAATTATCTCTTCCGACATAATACATCTCTAGTGCAGTCTTCATTATGTACTTACATCCAATTTAGGAAAAGAATGATCCTCAAACTGTGAACACGACCATAAAAAAGCTATCAAACACTTAATTGAGAGGAGCAATCTTCATGGCTCAGCAACAGTTTCTCGTTTTCGTGGCACTCACAACTTTGAAAAGAATCGAGATATCAGAGTGAATGAAAAAGTAATATCTAGGAAATGAACCAAGTTTGTATACAGGATGACTGTATTGCACCAGCGCGTGACTTGCCTTTTAAAAGTGGCCGTTTTTTTTTGGCAATGTTTGGTATCGCCTATTGTCAAGTATCCCACAGTAGACGTATTCAGTACCAACCCTCAAAATAGGTCAATTGTAAAGATCGTCGTAAAATCCTAGTATTTTGAAGTTAATATACTATTTGAAACCTCATTAGATGGATAAACTCGATTCATTTCCATTTTTCGAAGCACAACATTCAGTTGCCTAACCTATTCAATTCAAGGATTTGTTATATTCATTTTATACGTTTTTTTTAATTGTGAGTAAATGAAGTCTAGCTTGAAAAAAAAAATACAGAATACAAAACACATTTTGTGAATGCCATGCACAATTTTTTGTATGGATAATAAGTGCTATGTTGAAAATGAAACGTTATTTCGGGTCAAAGCACCTGAGAATATGATACAATTTATAAGACATATGAATTATTATTCTTTGCCAATGTTCCAAATATTTATCGTAACCTTTTGTTATTTCTAAATTATTTCTCGTCATACGATAACAAGTACGGCACTGCGTATCTTCCTTCTAATGTGAACTCCGGTTTAGTCTTTGTACATCAGCTTCACTTACACACTTAATCAATCTGCTTTTTGCAAAGAGAGTTTTTCCGCCCGTTCTCATTTTTTGCCCCCTTCTCAGATGGGTATATGTAAAGGATCCATTTCATACGAAGATGCGGGCGGATACAATTTTGGATACTAATGACTTATCAGTTGAGAATGATGGACTGATTGAAGTGAAAAACAGTTCTCTTGAAAATATCAAGTTAGAACAATCAAACTGTTTTGCTTATAGCAGACAGTTGAAAAATGTATGTTCATAAATTTCGTAATATAGTCTTTAAAATGTCATTGAAAACTTTTCAATTCATCGTATGTCACTTCAATCCTATATTTTCAGTTTATGGTTTTAGTTTACTGATTCATTCATTCATATATTTAGGTTGTGCTCATCAGCCCAGGCACTTGAACTAAATCTTTGTACCATGTTATCTACTTCCATTCCAGAAGCTTCGTGTATTCTATAAAGGTCACTAGTTTCAATGGAGGGATTTTCAGCAGTTGTGATGGTTGTATCAATTCCTCTTCAAAGTGCTTTCGTCTAAGTACTTGTAAGTTCTTGCAGAAGCAGAGTATATGAGTAGTAGTTTCATCATCAAGTTCACATTTTCTGCACTAACTTTGCCCATTTTGTGCAGATGTTTCCTCAAGGTGCAGTGTCCAGTCACCAGGTCGGTAACTGTCTTCAAATGTCTCTTACCCAGTTTCAATAGCCTGGTTGAGAGTTCCTTGTCTACCTTGTTCAGTAAACTCTTTGTATGAAGGTGCCCTTGTGTACACCTCCATTTGAATTGGAGTTCCCTATCTAGCCAGTTCCGGACCTATGGAGTCTCCTTTAGAGCCTTCTTCAGCTAACTGGTCTGCCATTCCATTACCTACGATCCCCTCATGTGCCTGTACCCATATTAGAGATACTTTGTTGTCTCTTGCCAGCCTGTTGAGGAATTTTTTGCAATTTTTCACCAGTTTAGACCTAGCTGTTGGATTACTGATAGCCTTAAGCAGAGCCTAGCTGTCGGTGAATATTTTAATTTTTTGCCCGGTATATCCTCTTCTGATCTTTTCAATACAGGCTATAGTGGCAATCATCTCTGCTTGAAACACAGTCGTATGTCGACCAAGGATAAAGAACATTCTCTTTCTAGGTCCTTTTATACCAGCCCCAGTGCCATGATTTGTTTTGGAGCCATCGATGAACCAGATGATTTCTCCAGAATTACCTGGGTGCATCACCTGTTCCCTAGATGGGTGTCATGCAACTCATGTGAAATATGGGTTTGTGTAGTAATGTCCCAGTTGTATCAGTGTGTCCTTCTTGAACATTGTTCGGGGACCATAAGTCTCCCGATTTCAGCCTAAGAATTACCATCATTGCCTCCGCCTTTATAAAAAGTTCTAGGAGGATCTCCAATAAGGGCTTCCATTGATGCCGTCACCGTGCTGTTCATTGCCCCCGTAATACCAAGAAGGGCTTGTCTTTGGATTGCAGTTAATATATTAATTGCTGAGGACACTTCTGTCCTCCTCCACAATACTATTGTTCCATAGGTGATCGTTGGCCTTACCACAGTTGTGTAGAGTCAGTATACCACCTCAGGTCGTATTTCCCAGGTTTTGCCCATAACTCTTCTGCATTGCCAGAAAAGCCTAGTCGCCCTTGTAGTATTTTTTTCCAATTCAGTTTGTAATCAAGGGTCACTTCCAGATATTTAACTTCCTTGGATATTTCTAGTTCCTCTTCGAACAAGAGTACTCTACCCTGCTGGGGAACTCTTCTATTCGTAAAAGTAACTAGTTTGGTTTTCTCTTGGATCAACTGAAAGGTCCTCTTTAAGGCACCATTCCTCCACAATTCGCAGTGATTTCTGTAGGACATTCATAACCACAATTTCCCATTGGTGACAATCACTATGTCGTCCGCAAAGCCCTGCGTCCATATGCCTTGATTATTCAACCTACAGATCAAGTCATCCACAACTAGGTTCCACAAAAGTGGTGAAAGTAATCCACCTTGAGGACATTCTTTAGTTGTCCTAACGGTGTATGTTTTATCATGCATGCTTGAGCATGGATCGTATCCATTTGCATGTGGTGCTGTTAATCCCCCTTTTTTTAAGGGATCTGTTAACTGATGACATCGATGTGTTGTCAAAAGCACCTTCGATGTCTAGAAATACTGCAAGGGCTACTTCCTTATGGTTCAGGCTCCTTTCAAGACCTAAGACCAAATTATGCAGGGCAGATTCACCTGATTTACCTGATTGATAAGCCCATTGTAGTCTATGTCGAGGGATGCTCTTAAGGGCTCCTTCTTGTAAGTACATTTGTAAGACTTTTTTCATGGTTTCCACCATTAATGATGTTAGACTGATTGGTTGGTAGGATTTAGCATGGGTGTACGTTTCTTTCCACATGCAATTCGTTTATACCCTTGAGCATGGCTGCTTCGAAGTATCAGAACTAAAGGACCCATTATGATGTCTAATCCGTCTTGCAGAAGCTTGGGGAATGTAACATCTGGTCCTGAAGTTTTGTAGGGGTCAAATGAGTTCACAGCCCATCTGATAAGATGGGGTCTGAATATCTTATTCGTGAGTTCTCAGTCCTCTTTGGTTGCCTTTGTGTTGGCAACCGGCCCGTTGTCATAGTTTGACTCTATCTCTACTGAACCTGGAAAGTGCACACTAAGGAGATGCTCTATAGCCTCTGCCTCAGTATTGGAAAAGTGTCCGCTCGGCAACTGAATAGAACCAAGTTTGTTAGAAGTACCCCTTTTGAAAATCCTGTTGATTCCGACACTGTCAGGGACACCTTGCACCTCCTCACCGAATTCTCTCCAGGACTTCTCCTTGGATTCTTTTATTTTTGTATTCTCTGCACCTAGTTTAGCTCTATGCGCTTCCCAGTTACCCGTTTTTTCGCTTTGTTTCTTTCCTTAGCGATGTCAGCTTTTTATTCTACCAGATGGCTTTTCTAGAAGATCGACTCTCCTTTATCGGACAGTTGTTATGATAAGAGGTTAGTGTACACTGTTGCAGCCATACTCTGCTCCCTCTAAATCCTCAGCCGGTTATGGTCTGCCTAGGTGTGAACGGACTTTAGAAAGCAAGTCCTCTTTATAAGATACCCAGTCAGAGCTCTTAGGATCCCTGTATGTTCTAGTAACCGATTTTTCTACGTTAATTTCATAGTATATTTGGGCATGATATTTACTGATTGCAGTCATTATTTTAATCGATTATGAAGATAATGGATTAGGAATATAAAAATTACAAAATAAATTTCCAATGAAAAAAGTGTCATTAGAGTGAGTAGATACTATGATATAGTATCTGGAAAAGAACAAATAATGTGAAATGGTTGAATTCGTGATGTGACATCGTTGTCATTTGAATGAGAAAAGCAGAATTTGTCATCAAAGATTGATTGTTGTCACGGAAGTGCTTAAAAAGTGAAGAATAATTGCGATTGATACCGCAAAAATCTAATGATGCGTATAAAATGAATATGACTAGTTCATCGAATGGATGGAAGGTTAAAGGCAAACAGATAAAAATAATCGAGTTGTGCTTCCTTACCTTCAGAAAATGTCCGAGCAGTACAACGCGTTGACTCTGTAGGATAATCCATTCGTTTGTTTAGGATAAACACAGAAATCGATATAAAATAATTTGTAAAAGTGGAGGAAATTAGTAAGAATAACGAAGGCATGGAGGAAAATCTATACAATGAAAACGATTTGCGAACGTTTTTCATACGTATTAATTTTCGTAGGTGGTTGCGTATGATTTATCCTATTTCGTCACGTGAACCGAATTGTCTTATAGGATGGTGTTAACGTCTTTTCCTAATAAAGCCGTCCGGAAATATAAGATCCTAACTTATTTAATAAAATCCAATTCCTTGTTATAATTATTGGTATATTGATTTTAATAGAAACGGACCTGCTTTATACCTGAATTGTGGGTTTATGAGTAGTTTTTACGAGTAGTTATTTTTATCTCAATTGGAGATTATTAGGTTAGGATCTCATATTTCCGGACGTACTTCACTTGAACCTTTTCCCTGTACCTGTAGGACGAAATTTCAACTGGAAATATTGAAGAACACAAATATTTCAGTTGAATTAAGAGCTTACTTAAATATGCATGATGTAAAATAATATTTCTTGAAGGAACAAAAATAAATTTAAAGACAGGGATAAACCATAGAACTCTTCTTAGTTATTTACTGCTTGGCTTCTTATCTTTGTTGACTCTAGTTGTTTTGGATACTTAACTCTCAATATCTTTTTTGTAAGCGAAGATACGAGAAAAAGCAGGTATACATAAAAATAGGATTTTGAACTCAGTATTGTTTTTACGCCGTAGTGTAGAATTTCTTTTAGGTTGAACAGATCCGGTATGCTTTGAACCGGTGCACACGCATTCCCGTCTGGTTTCTTGACACATGACACACATGAGTTCCCGTCGGACACTTGCAGATATCTTAATCCCGCACTTGAATTGCCGTCCAGTTTATACATAATCCGCTTTCGGGTAAACTAAATAGTTCTGAAAATTCCAGTAAATCGTAATCCTGAATTCTAATGAAAAAGTTGAATAACCTATTGGGGTGGCTAGGGGGTGTATCAGTATTAATTGCTATGAATATATTTTTCTCTCTTTTGTTATCATATACAGGGTGTTTCTAAATGCATGTGACAAAATTCGGGAGGAGATTGCTCATATGAAATTAAGATGGGTTTTTCCTATAACAAAATTTCCTCAGCCCACCCCTTTCCGAGATATCACCCTTAAAAGGTGGTGACTAAAATTGAGTTTTTATTTTTTTTTCTAAAATTTCAGTAAAGCTAGAAACTTAAAATTCTGTAATTTTCGTGCTCTCGCAAAGGAGTAACCACGGGTATTTTTTCAATCCTGACGGGAATTCGTGTGCATCCTTTTGAACGTTTAGCATAATTTTTAAATGATCTTCTGCAAAAATGGTGTCGCAAGGTATATCTTAATGCATATTCTCTCGCTGCAATCGAAGCATTCTCAAAATATTCCAAATACACTTTATACATATTATTAGCTTCGCTATTTCGTGGTATGCATTGTATTTTCAAATTACTAACCGTTTATCACATAATAAGTATAAAACTGGATTCCCAAGTATACCTATTTTTCTAGTATTTTCTCTTAGAAAATTCCCAGTTGAAAACAAAACAATTCTTCAATCTCCGTCACCTAACGACCGTTAAGACCACTGGAATGAAACGATGGTATGATATTTTATTAGGCATTGCATTCTTTTCCAAATGATACTAGGTTTGTCCAAATCCATAATGAGGAATAAAAGTTTATCTAGTTTTATCTAGTCAGCTTTCCCACTCAGCCCTACTAGTTATTTTACAAAATAAAGGAAAAAGTACTGGATCAAACTTACGTAAAATGATCTAATGATAACGAATATTCAAATTTTGTGGTACTATAACAGTACATTTATCATAGAAAAATGATGTTTTTGTGTTATTATTGTGAACTACGCCCTCTAGAGGTGGAGTAGAAAATTTGAAAATAATTTCCAACAGTTTCTCGTATTGAGCTTGTAATACAAAATTTTTGCTCTAAACTATAAATAAAGCTCAGTTATCAATTGTTTTTGCCTAACGAAGCTGACCTGACATCCCATTGTTTGCGTTTGCCCGCACGACTGATTCAGAATTACGGCATGGGACTTGTGAATTTTGGACGAGATTTTAGGTGGATTTTCCCTTGGGGAAGGAACGGACAAATGAATTCCTATTTTCTACAAATATTTCCAAGAAATTTGCGATTGTATTGTCATATGAATGTGTGTCTAGTTAAAGATATTTTTTGTTATTCATAATTTTGTAGGTGTATATTTGAATATTTTTCCATGTTTAATTAGAAAATATCTCGACCAAAATGTATTTAGAATAATTTTTAAGTTAACTACCAAAATGTTATGTCATGCTGGTTGAATATTTTTTATAGATAAAAGATTGTTAAAAAGTTAACAAATTTATGTTTATATATTTAACGATAATAGTCCAGTCAATGCATATAGAGTAAGTATATTCTTTTGTTGCTAAGAGTAAAATTTCGTAGAGTATTATTACAGTTTCCTGTGAAATTGTCGTATTTAGTAGTGCGCCTTACCCATAGATATCGAAGAATATATTATTCTAACGCTTTACAATAAAGTTTTGACACAAATCTTTCAAAAACAGTAACCGTTCATCTAAGAAGAAACAACTACTTCCCGGGCTATATGCCCTGACAGACTTTGAATTCAACTCCTAAGGGGACTATATGACTCTCAACGTTAGCTACTACTATTCAATATTCTCAGGAAGTTAATAATATCCGTCACAAAAAATAAAACTGCAGAGCTGCATCCTTGTAACGGAAATTAATTTCCTTTGAGAAATCCACTATCCTGATTCCAACCAATTCCATCAATTTAACTGGTTTCATATGAAGGTAACTCCAATCAGATCAACAGAGACCATTTTTCTAAGGTCCAATTATTCCTATCACCATAATGAAAATTATACCCTTACCACGATATTTGACTAATCGAAAAATTTTTGGTGAACTCACAACCACAAAATATTGAAACAAATAAAAACATATCCCAATCTAACAGAATTTAACCCAAAAACATAATCTTCCGAGTACTTTAAGTATTAGCCCAGCACTTTTTTACGAATAACCTGAAAATTCCAAAAGACACTTAGATATAAAAAAAATTAGAGTATGTGCTCAAGACCGCACGGCAGAAGTGAAAACTGTATGTCGATGATCTGTTGAATTGAGAACTGGGAGCAACCGATGCATGTGCTTGAACTTGTAGTGGCGGTGAATTGTCATCAATGTTTATTTCGCAATTTTCTTCTTCACGCTTTTTTGTTAGAATAATTATCATTACGTACCAATAATAATAATTAAATTAACAAAGACAAGGTATGAATTGAATATAGTAAACTTCGACACAACAATGAAAAGCAGCTGACTGTATCTTTCTCACTCGGGTACACTCGGCGGTCCCGAGTTTGTATTGTTTTGTATAAGTTATATGCATAAAAGAACAGATTAAAGAAGTGAGATGTGGAAGAGATAGGGGAATGGGAGAGAAAGATGGAAGAGGGAGAAAGAAAGTGTATTGCGTGTGATTACAATCACTATTCTAAATTGTCAGAATCTAAGACGGATTCGGTAAGGTTCGCGACCCTCGGAATATTGTAAGATATTTTGTTAAGACCATTTTTGACAATTTTTCAAAAATTTTGACAATTTTCAAGAATTATTGACCATTTTTTACAGTTTTTTATAATTATTGACACTTTTTGACCATTTTTCAAAATCTCAACAATTATTGACCATTTTCGACAATTTTTCAAAAATTTTGACAATCATTGACCATTTTTCAAAAATTTGACAATCATTGACCATTTTTTTGAATATTTAACAATTATTGACCATTTTTTTGAATATTTAACAATTTTTAACCTATTTTCAAATATTTGACAATTTTTGACAATTTTTGACAATTTTTGACAATTTTTGACAATTTTTGACAATTTTTGACAATTTTTGACAATTTTTGACAATTTTTGACAATTTTTGACAATTTTTGACAATTTTTGACAATTTTTGACAATTTTTGACAATTTTTGACAATTTTTGACAATTTTTGACAATTTTTGACAATTTTTGACAATTTTTGACAATTTTTGACAATTTTTGATAATTTTTGATAATTTTTGAAGAATTTTGACCATTTTTTACAGTTTTTCATAATTATTGACACTTTTTGACCATTTTTCAAAATTTCAACAATTATTGACCATTTTCGACAATTTTTCAAAAATTTTGACAATCATTGACCATTTTCCAAAAATTTTGACAATCATTGACTATTTTTTTGAATATTTAACAATCATTGACCATTTTTTTGAATATTTAACAATTTTTACCCTATTTTCAAATATTTGACAATTTTTGACAATTTTTGATAATTTTTGATAATTTTTGATAATTTTTGATAATTTTTGATAATTTTTGATAATTTTTGATAATTTTTGATAACTTTTGATAATTTTTGATAATTTTTGATAATTTTTGATAATTTTTGATAATTTTCGATAATTTTTGATAATTTTTGACACATTTTGACTAACTTTGATGGGTTTTTGACTATTATTGGCCGTCTTTGACAATTATTGACCATTTTTGACAATTTTTTAAAAATTTTACCCAATTCTCAAAATTTTGACAATCTTCGACCATCACTAACTTCACAATGTAAACCATATAATTGTTAAAATAATTATTATTACGTACCAATAATAACTATTAAATTAATTAGGTATGAATTGAATATACTAAACAGCGACACAACAGTGAAGAGCAGCTGACTGTGTCTTTCTCGCTCGGGTACACTCGGCGGTCCCGAGTTCACCCAATCGAGTCTTTCACCTCAGAGCGTGACGGATCAGCCTATCTTACTACCTACGGAAAAATCAGTGTGCGGTGCGCCAAAAGAACTTTCCACTTCAAAAAAAATCCAAATAAAGCGTACATTATGAAAGTAAAAATATTGTGACGATCCTAATGAAAATTTTCATATGAATTCCAATACGAGCACTATTTGTGACAAAATTGAACTAACATATTATTGAATACTCACCATTGAAACTTGTTATAACGATTTGACTGAAGCATTTATTATTACTAATATTCGCTTTCAATATTCCAAAGATTGAAAAATATTCTATTGAAATCTCAAGTTCAGAAGAATATAAAGTAACCACAATTTGCAATTTAAACTCTCCAAATTTCATTAGACTTTTGACGGTTTAATAGGGTGGGACAATTTACAAATTTGGAAAGCTCAGTTTATCCTCTAATTCAATATCAATTAAGTGCAAATCCTTTTATACCGATCAAATATTATTGACCAAATGAAAAGCTGATTTTATTTTGCTGAAGCCTCAATCAATAAACCTAATTCGTTTATCTATCGAAGAAAATGAAAGCACAATATTTTTACTTTGTCAAAAATTGACTGAGCATATTATTTAATTCTGGTTCAAACCTTCGATCATTAAACAGACCAAATAAATAACCCGCCGTACTGTCAGCCCACTTTGCTTGTTACCAACATCTGAATCGATTCTCTCATTCCAAAACAAGGATAGCAATACACACAACAGAGGTCACGAACTCCAATAACAGGGCCGTGCTGGGTGAGGATTTAATTTAAATGGAAATATGCAGATTCATTTATTGCGCAAGTAATGAATTTCAGTTGCCGTCGATATTGAAATATAATCAAATGGATGTTGGCACAAGGTCACCTCCATACAAAGAGTTTACTGAGCAAGGTATACAAGAAACTCTCAACCAGGCTATTGAAACTGGGTAAAACAGTTACCGATCTGGTCACTGTTCACTCAAAATGTGAACTAAATGATGAAACACCTACTCACATATTCTGCTTCTGTGAGAGCTTATAGAGACTCAGACGTAAGAACTTTGGAGATAAAATAATACGATCAGCACAACGACTCAGAATCCCCCAGTCAAACTAATGGCCTATCTAGAGAACACGATGTTTCTAGAATGGAACTACACAACATGAGAAATGGTACAAAGATTCAGTTCAAGTACCTGGGCTGTTGAGCACAACCCAAACGAATGGATGAATGAATAAATGCCCCCAGAAGATATGCCATAAAATGTGCTTTCCATCTTCATCCTCTATTTTCCTGTATCTCACAGACTAAGAAGGTTAGAGGAGAATTGTATGTGGGTACTGTGGATTTTTTCCAACGATCCACTATTCCTTTGTTTCACGGTTCTTATTAAAGTTGTAATTTTTGGGTCAATTACTTTTTTTCTTCATTATCTTATGGCATTATTAGTTCTTCGAATAATAAAATTGAAACAATAATTGATATAGTTTTCGACTTTTTTCTAACTTTGTGAATGTTGATTGAAGGATCACTTGTCAATCCTGATTAAGTAGAGTTGTTTCACAGAGCAGTTTTTCTTCAGGTGATATATAATGTCTTTCTAAAGATCATTTTGTTCAATTTGCTGAACTGCGTAGGTGCACTACAACAAATTTATGAAATTGTGCATCAAATGTCAGCTACTGGTTAATATCCTTATAAAGCAACGTTAAACTCGATACTGTAAGTTGACTAATCAATAACATTTTCAATATTTCTCATAGGACAGAAGATGGCTGAATAAAACACTGGATTGAAAATGTATACCAATATTATCCACACACTGTTATCTGTAACAGTAACGAGATCCACCCAGAATATAAGATTGTAGAAAACTTCTTTATCACCACTTTCCAAGTTTCACTAACAATTTGGAAGTTTATATATCAAACTAAGTACAAATTCGAAGTCTAAGAAAATGCCATTACTTAATATACAAATCTGATACAATTGCCAAGTGAATAAATAAATAAATTATAACTTTTCGGAACGTTGAAGTTATAAAATAGTTAGCGATAAGGTAACTGTAAAGTATCTCTACTATCTTGCAGATGTTTTAAAGTATTGCAATTTAACACTGCTCTAAAATGGCCGAAAGCTACGCTTCAAATACTTCTTCAGACTTTGTGGAAAAGTAGTGTTGCGAAAAGTGTCCTGGTAATTGAAAAAAGTTAGATCAGTTAGTTGGGCACGTATGAAACTTCTAGCGGACATTCTTTTTGTTTCCTGGGTAGTCACAACTGGATACATTTCCCCATTCGTGAGGATTATACCGCAACAAAGCACTTCTCTGACTGTAAACAGAATATTGTGCTTTGTGATACCATAACGTGGTCAAACATTAATAACCAAATTAACTTAATGTAGCATGTAAGTTTAATTACAATTACAAATAACTCACATGCACTTATCTGGAAGTTTTTGTTTTGATGCGACGTTTAAAAAGTAATTATTAACTGGAGATGTTATCGAAAGAATGAGGGTATTTATGTATACATGTGATTTTAATGAACGTATCGGCCAGGGCCGGGCAGGTAATTAATCACGGTTCAAATCTACAAGGAATTATAACTAAGCCACTTGCAAGTTCGAAAAACCCGTTGGATTTGAATGGAAGCAGAAAACTACAATAAACCAATATTGTGAAACTAAGAAAATATCGTTCGACGGGATTAGGAAAGAACGGTTCAAATCTACCAGGTAATCCAACCAGTTATAACTAAGCCACCTGCAAGTTCGAAAAACCCTTTTTATTTGGATGGAAGCGGAAAACTACAATAAACAAATATTTCGAAACTAAGAAAATATCGTTCAACGAAATTAGAAAACAACGATTTGAATCTTCCAGGTGATCGAACAAAATATAACTATGCCACTTGCAAGTTCGAGAAACTCTTTGGATTTAAATGTGAGCGGAAAACTACAATAATCGAATATTGCAAAATTAAACAAAAATCGTTCAGCGAGACAGGAAATTGAATCTATAAGGTGATTGAACAAGCTGTAATTAATCCACTTGCAAGTTCGAGACGGGATGATGGATGCAGGTTTTCTCTGGTTTTTCCCTGCATCTTAATTTCTGCAGTGACCGGAACTGCGATAGGACAGCTGTCCCTACCGCGACCTTTACATTCCCTTGCTTTTTTTGAAATCGAAACCCTGAAGAGGACTCAATCCTGAAACAGGCTGGAATGGAAATTTTTTTCTTGAAAATCCAATGAAGGATACATTAAAATTCAAACAGTGACACCATGCTCGAACCAAAAAAAAGTTCGAGAAACCCTTTGGATTTATATGCAAGTAAGAAAACTACCAGGAACTGAAGAAATTTTTCCAATATACAGAATATTTAAAAATACATTTACCTCACTTCAAACAGCCTTGGCAACGGAGTTACAGACTCACAATTACTATTCTCAAAATTTAACAAAACTATGAGTAAGAAAGAGACGGTAATCCAAATTTTTCTTCAATTTATAATGATATTCTAGTCTAAGAAAAATCGATTAACTTACGAACATTAAAGTGTGACATGTATACCGGATGGATTTCGGCTTTAACCTTCCATCACTCGCACCTCAAAAAGTTACGCCATCACTAGCGTGTTAGATTTTATCTAACATATTAGTATACATCAAATAAATGAGTCATTAGTACTCATTGGTTAAGTTTATTGGCTATTAACTCTCAAAAAACGATAAACTTTCAAAACAAAACTGCAAAAAAACTACTTAACTGAAAAAATATACACATTACCATAGAACAAAATTTATTGCAAAAAAATGTACGCATTACGCATGAAATTAGATTTCCTCCTCTTCTAGGCAGCGGTGGCAAGTAAATTTTTTTAAACCAGTGTGCTCTTAGATGTCGGCAACTTACAGTTAGTACTGTTAAGATATTTAGTGATACTAGATTTATGTTGTTGGCAACACTTTTGCAGTTTTAAGATGTCACGTGTTTAAAGTACAGCAATTAATCAATTCCTTATTTAACTATTTCAATGATTGGAAGTTTCGGGTGAGAACCATACTAGAAGAAAGACAAATATCTAGTGCATTAATAAATACGGAAACTGACTTTACAGCAGATCGACCAAAAAATGATTTCAAATTAAAAGATGCGAAAGTTATAACACCTGTTATAAATGATGTTAAACAGTGTAAGGGTATAAATGAAAGATAATGAACACCCTTTTGAATATCTCAGGGTTAAGGAAGGGGTTCTTAAGGGGACAAATAAAACTATCTCGCTATGTAGATATGTGATTAATAGATTCTATTGATTTACCTAACAGGTGGTAGGCCATACAGATTACACGTATGTCTATTAAGGTACTCACAAAAGGGGGCTCTTACAAAAATACGAAGGTAAGGCAGGGAAGACGTGGGTTATCTATGGTAAGAACCACCGATATACTTAAACTTCAAATATCACATTTGAACGTTGACTTATGTCTAAAATTATAACCACGTGCAAATTTAAGATAAGTTTAGATGAATATAATAGACAGCCTAAGTCCTGACGTCACAGAGATGGGCGGAGCTTATACCGACTCCAAACAATTTTGTTGATAATGGTAAATCCCCATAAGCAATTTTTTATTTATTGTTTTCGTGGTTTATGTAATAAAATAAGACTTTTCAGTTAGATATATTGTTGAAGGAACGTGCTATTTAAGTGGAATTACTTTCTGAGGCAGCAGGTGGTTGAATTAACCGAGAAGCTGGAAAAGTTATCAACAAGGTTCAGCTATGAAATTGTGAAGAAAAATGATGCTCACGTTTTAATGTATACTGGTATTCCAACCAATGAGCTGTTCATGGTTCTTTTTGAACTAATGGACAGCATTAAATTGAAATATTATGCTGGATGGAATGTTCAGATCATTCCTAAAATTGATCAGCTGTTTATGACCTTAATGAAGCTCAAGTAATTGCGTAAGAGAATTAGGAAAAGTATGTTTTCTGGCCTGAAGTGTCAATATCGAAATATTGTGTAGGGATTACTTAGGTAGTAGATTATACAGTTACGTTTTGCGTTTAACAGGTACCGTTTAACCTTCTATTAGTGCCTCTGCCTAATTCCAACCCCGTTTCAGATTCGGCTCAACCATGCGCCGCAAGGTGCCTTACCCAAAATTTTTAGACCTTTATAAGTATATTTGTTTACTTTATCGCATCAGTATTTGCTGTTAAGCCGTAAATAGTGTTCACAGAAATATAAGATTAGTAATAAAATGGCGACATTTACACCAACGAAAAGATGTTCCAATAATTCTCCACTATCAGTGAATGAAAAACTTATTATTTTAAATGTACACGATTGCATAAAATACGATTACCCGAAATTTACTGTACAAGAAACTCTCGACCGATGTTCCCGAATGACTGGAGTTGGAAAGTACACCGTTTTTAAATTATTGCGGGGGAGAAAGATAGCAGGCCAGGTGGAGCCTCCCAAGAAAAGTCCAGACAGACCAGTAAAAGTCCTTGATGAAGACACCAAAAGTGTAATTCGAAGAAAAGTTCACTCTTTTTATTTTAAAAAAGAAATACCCACCCTAGATAAGATTTTAATGGAGCTTGGCCAGGATGACACTATTCCGTTGATAACTAAAAAACTTTTATGGACCGCTTTGAGAAATATGGATTTTGCCTGGGAAAAGCATAACCGTAAAGCACTTTCACTGGAAAGCGATGAAATTGTTTGCTGAAAATACTTAAGAAGTATAAAGCAGTACAGAACAGAGCAGAAGAAAATCTTTTATCTTGATGAGACGTGGATCAATGAAGGTTATACAGAACCAAAAATGTGGCAAGACAAAAATATAACCAGTGCTCGCCAAGCTTTCATGGAAGGCCTGTCAACGGGGAATTAAGGTGCCTCCAGGTAAAGGGAAAAGACTAATAATCGTCCATATTGGAAGCGAAGAGGGATTTTTAAAAGAAGGTTTGCTAACCTTTCAGTCGTGCCATACGGGAGATTACCACGAGGACATGGATTCGGATGTTTTTGAAGACTATTTTGGTGAAATGATAAAATATCTTCCGGCTGATTCAGTAGGAGTTATGGATAACGCGAGTTATCATTCTCGACGCATAGAGAAGACTCCAACTTCATCTTGGAGAAAACAAGAAATTATTGACTGGTTAACCACCAAAAGTATTGAATTTGAAGATAATTTAATAAAAAAAGAACTATTAGCTATAGCAAATTTACACAAACATCGTTTTATGAAATACGCCGTGGAAGATATAGCAGAAAAACATAGTGTAACTGTGCTGCGCACACCGCCATATCATTGCGAACTAAATCCTATAGAACTTATATGGGCGCAAGTGAAAGGATTTGTAGCAAGACACAACACGACATTCAAAATTAAAGACGTTAAGCTACTCTTTGATCAAGCCATTAAAGAGGTAACACCAGAGAACTGGCAAAAAGCAGTCCAGCATGTCATTAAAGAAGAGGAGAAAATGTAGGATCTTGACTACTTGATCGATCGGACCGTCGACCCGTTAATTATAACGTCAAGAGGAGATGACAGTTCCTCAGATGACGAAGAATATTATGATTTTTCATAATTTAATTTCTGTATAATGTATTTTTTGTATAATGTTCAATAAAAAATAAGTGTACCTAATACTATGTACATAATGCCCAATTTTTATTCTGTTAAAATAAAATTCTTTCCTTTTTACGAGTATCCTACCGGCACGCCTTTGGCACACTATTTTCAGTGTTTGTGAATGGAAAACAATAGGCCAATCCCATATATTGACCCCAACCGGGGTGGTACTGCCTGCACTTGATAAAAAGAAAGAATTTTACAATGAAATCAATGCCAAACTATGAAAGTGGCTTAAATATTCGTTGGGTACCTAATGAGGTTTTATTACTCTATACCTTTCTGAAATAAACTATAATACTCAATAACCCTCCATCCCAATAAGTTACAGCTACCATAATTAGGATTTCATCCTTTGTCGGAATTTCAGGTGATGTTAGAACTGACCTGGTAGCAAAACTAGCCAAAATACTGCTTATCGTGAAACCTGAAAACAATCAACTCTACATTTATTAAGAAGCCTTCTTAACACGGAGAGTACTCAGCTCTTGGCAGGAGCACTGGAACACTACAACAAAACTACATGGAGTATATTCAGACGTCAATCCTATAATTATACATGTCAAAGATAATAGTTTAATACTATTATAGCACCTTACAAAGTTATTGAAAAACATTTTTCAAAGAACAGAGACCGTTCTTCAAGAAACAACAATTACCTCTCGGGCTATAAACTCCGACAGACATTGAATTACACTTCCAAGTTAAACGAGGCTGGTATATCTGCAAGATATAACCAACCATTCTAGTTTGTAATTAGAAGGGACCACATCACTTGTAGACCGGTTTCGGCGTATTTGCGCCTAATCAGTGTCATCCGTTCGGAAGTCCTGAGAGCATAATCCTGGACTCAAGTCAACGCTCAAACCACATCAATACATTAATAATTATTCTAAACCAAAAAAGAAAAGATAGACACCCGCCTTACACATGGACATCCAATGGCTTTCCATATTCCAGTACTGCTCCATACCAGTTACAGAAAAGCACATCATCCTGATAGAATGTATACCAAAATAAGCGACATAGTCACAAAGTGTAGCAGTTTATCATAATTAGTAATTAAGTAACACTTTTTATATTTTCTGTACTGTTGTCCAGTTATACATATTATATTTGTGCTAATGACCCATGTCGAAATTTATTAATTTTGATAAAAATTGAAAAAAATTACAAAATTATCTCTTCCGACATAATACATCTCTAGTGCAGTCTTCATTATGTACTTACATCCAATTTAGGAAAAGAATGATCCTCAAACTGTGAACACGACCATAAAAAAGCTATTAAACACTTAATTGAGAGGAGCAATCTTCATGGCTCAGCAACAGTTTCTCGTTTTCGTGGCACTCACAACTTTGAAAAGAATCGAGATATCAGAGTGAATGAAAAAGTAATATCTAGGAAATGAACCAAGTTTGTATACAGGATGACTGTATTGCACCAGCGCGTGACTTGCCTTTTAAAAGTGGCCGTTTTTTTTTGGCAATGTTTGGTATCGCCTATTGTCAAGTATCCCACAGTAGACGTATTCAGTACCAACCCTCAAAATAGGTCAATTGTAAAGATCGTCGTAAAATCCTAGTATTTTGAAGTTAATATACTATTTGAAACCTCATTAGATGGATAAACTCGATTCATTTCCATTTTTCGAAGCACAACATTCAGTTGCCTAACCTATTCAATTCAAGGATTTGTTATATTCATTTTATACGTTTTTTTTAATTGTGAGTAAATGAAGTCTAGCTTGAAAAAAAAAATACAGAATACAAAACACATTTTGTGAATGCCATGCACAATTTTTTGTATGGATAATAAGTGCTATGTTGAAAATGAAACGTTATTTCGGGTCAAAGCACCTGAGAATATGATACAATTTATAAGACATATGAATTATTATTCTTTGCCAATGTTCCAAATATTTATCGTAACCTTTTGTTATTTCTAAATTATTTCTCGTCATACGATAACAAGTACGGCACTGCGTATCTTCCTTCTAATGTGAACTCCGGTTTAGTCTTTGTACATCAGCTTCACTTACACACTTAATCAATCTGCTTTTTGCAAAGAGAGTTTTTCCGCCCGTTCTCATTTTTTGCCCCCTTCTCAGATGGGTATATGTAAAGGATCCATTTCATACGAAGATGCGGGCGGATACAATTTTGGATACTAATGACTTATCAGTTGAGAATGATGGACTGATTGAAGTGAAAAACAGTTCTCTTGAAAATATCAAGTTAGAACAATCAAACTGTTTTGCTTATAGCAGACAGTTGAAAAATGTATGTTCATAAATTTCGTAATATAGTCTTTAAAATGTCATTGAAAACTTTTCAATTCATCGTATGTCACTTCAATCCTATATTTTCAGTTTATGGTTTTAGTTTACTGATTCATTCATTCATATATTTAGGTTGTGCTCATCAGCCCAGGCACTTGAACTAAATCTTTGTACCATGTTATCTACTTCCATTCCAGAAGCTTCGTGTATTCTATAAAGGTCACTAGTTTCAATGGAGGGATTTTCAGCAGTTGTGATGGTTGTATCAATTCCTCTTCAAAGTGCTTTCGTCTAAGTACTTGTAAGTTCTTGCAGAAGCAGAGTATATGAGTAGTAGTTTCATCATCAAGTTCACATTTTCTGCACTAACTTTGCCCATTTTGTGCAGATGTTTCCTCAAGGTGCAGTGTCCAGTCACCAGGTCGGTAACTGTCTTCAAATGTCTCTTACCCAGTTTCAATAGCCTGGTTGAGAGTTCCTTGTCTACCTTGTTCAGTAAACTCTTTGTATGAAGGTGCCCTTGTGTACACCTCCATTTGAATTGGAGTTCCCTATCTAGCCAGTTCCGGACCTATGGAGTCTCCTTTAGAGCCTTCTTCAGCTAACTGGTCTGCCATTCCATTACCTACGATCCCCTCATGTGCCTGTACCCATATTAGAGATACTTTGTTGTCTCTTGCCAGCCTGTTGAGGAATTTTTTGCAATTTTTCACCAGTTTAGACCTAGCTGTTGGATTACTGATAGCCTTAAGCAGAGCCTAGCTGTCGGTGAATATTTTAATTTTTTGCCCGGTATATCCTCTTCTGATCTTTTCAATACAGGCTATAGTGGCAATCATCTCTGCTTGAAACACAGTCGTATGTCGACCAAGGATAAAGAACATTCTCTTTCTAGGTCCTTTTATACCAGCCCCAGTGCCATGATTTGTTTTGGAGCCATCGATGAACCAGATGATTTCTCCAGAATTACCTGGGTGCATCACCTGTTCCCTAGATGGGTGTCATGCAACTCATGTGAAATATGGGTTTGTGTAGTAATGTCCCAGTTGTATCAGTGTGTCCTTCTTGAACATTGTTCGGGGACCATAAGTCTCCCGATTTCAGCCTAAGAATTACCATCATTGCCTCCGCCTTTATAAAAAGTTCTAGGAGGATCTCCAATAAGGGCTTCCATTGATGCCGTCACCGTGCTGTTCATTGCCCCCGTAATACCAAGAAGGGCTTGTCTTTGGATTGCAGTTAATATATTAATTGCTGAGGACACTTCTGTCCTCCTCCACAATACTATTGTTCCATAGGTGATCGTTGGCCTTACCACAGTTGTGTAGAGTCAGTATACCACCTCAGGTCGTATTTCCCAGGTTTTGCCCATAACTCTTCTGCATTGCCAGAAAAGCCTAGTCGCCCTTGTAGTATTTTTTTCCAATTCAGTTTGTAATCAAGGGTCACTTCCAGATATTTAACTTCCTTGGATATTTCTAGTTCCTCTTCGAACAAGAGTACTCTACCCTGCTGGGGAACTCTTCTATTCGTAAAAGTAACTAGTTTGGTTTTCTCTTGGATCAACTGAAAGGTCCTCTTTAAGGCACCATTCCTCCACAATTCGCAGTGATTTCTGTAGGACATTCATAACCACAATTTCCCATTGGTGACAATCACTATGTCGTCCGCAAAGCCCTGCGTCCATATGCCTTGATTATTCAACCTACAGATCAAGTCATCCACAACTAGGTTCCACAAAAGTGGTGAAAGTAATCCACCTTGAGGACATTCTTTAGTTGTCCTAACGGTGTATGTTTTATCATGCATGCTTGAGCATGGATCGTATCCATTTGCATGTGGTGCTGTTAATCCCCCTTTTTTTAAGGGATCTGTTAACTGATGACATCGATGTGTTGTCAAAAGCACCTTCGATGTCTAGAAATACTGCAAGGGCTACTTCCTTATGGTTCAGGCTCCTTTCAAGACCTAAGACCAAATTATGCAGGGCAGATTCACCTGATTTACCTGATTGATAAGCCCATTGTAGTCTATGTCGAGGGATGCTCTTAAGGGCTCCTTCTTGTAAGTACATTTGTAAGACTTTTTTCATGGTTTCCACCATTAATGATGTTAGACTGATTGGTTGGTAGGATTTAGCATGGGTGTACGTTTCTTTCCACATGCAATTCGTTTATACCCTTGAGCATGGCTGCTTCGAAGTATCAGAACTAAAGGACCCATTATGATGTCTAATCCGTCTTGCAGAAGCTTGGGGAATGTAACATCTGGTCCTGAAGTTTTGTAGGGGTCAAATGAGTTCACAGCCCATCTGATAAGATGGGGTCTGAATATCTTATTCGTGAGTTCTCAGTCCTCTTTGGTTGCCTTTGTGTTGGCAACCGGCCCGTTGTCATAGTTTGACTCTATCTCTACTGAACCTGGAAAGTGCACACTAAGGAGATGCTATATAGCCTCTGCCTCAGTATTGGAAAAGTGTCCGCTCGGCAACTGAATAGAACCAAGTTTGTTAGAAGTACCCCTTTTGAAAATCCTGTTGATTCCGACACTGTCAGGGACACCTTGCACCTCCTCACCGAATTCTCTCCAGGACTTCTCCTTGGATTCTTTTATTTTTGTATTCTCTGCACCTAGTTTAGCTCTATGCGCTTCCCAGTTACCCGTTTTTTCGCTTTGTTTCTTTCCTTAGCGATGTCAGCTTTTTATTCTACCAGATGGCTTTTCTAGAAGATCGACTCTCCTTTATCGGACAGTTGTTATGATAAGAGGTTAGTGTACACTGTTGCAGCCATACTCTGCTCCCTCTAAATCCTCAGCCGGTTATGGTCTGCCTAGGTGTGAACGGACTTTAGAAAGCAAGTCCTCTTTATAAGATACCCAGTCAGAGCTCTTAGGATCCCTGTATGTTCTAGTAACCGATTTTTCTACGTTAATTTCATAGTATATTTGGGCATGATATTTACTGATTGCAGTCATTATTTTAATCGATTATGAAGATAATGGATTAGGAATATAAAAATTACAAAATAAATTTCCAATGAAAAAAGTGTCATTAGAGTGAGTAGATACTATGATATAGTATCTGGAAAAGAACAAATAATGTGAAATGGTTGAATTCGTGATGTGACATCGTTGTCATTTGAATGAGAAAAGCAGAATTTGTCATCAAAGATTGATTGTTGTCACGGAAGTGCTTAAAAAGTGAAGAATAATTGCGATTGATACCGCAAAAATCTAATGATGCGTATAAAATGAATATGACTAGTTCATCGAATGGATGGAAGGTTAAAGGCAAACAGATAAAAATAATCGAGTTGTGCTTCCTTACCTTCAGAAAATGTCCGAGCAGTACAACGCGTTGACTCTGTAGGATAATCCATTCGTTTGTTTAGGATAAACACAGAAATCGATATAAAATAATTTGTAAAAGTGGAGGAAATTAGTAAGAATAACGAAGGCATGGAGGAAAATCTATACAATGAAAACGATTTGCGAACGTTTTTCATACGTATTAATTTTCGTAGGTGGTTGCGTATGATTTATCCTATTTCGTCACGTGAACCGAATTGTCTTATAGGATGGTGTTAACGTCTTTTCCTAATAAAGCCGTCCGGAAATATAAGATCCTAACTTATTTAATAAAATCCAATTCCTTGTTATAATTATTGGTATATTGATTTTAATAGAAACGGACCTGCTTTATACCTGAATTGTGGGTTTATGAGTAGTTTTTACGAGTAGTTATTTTTATCTCAATTGGAGATTATTAGGTTAGGATCTCATATTTCCGGACGTACTTCACTTGAACCTTTTCCCTGTACCTGTAGGACGAAATTTCAACTGGAAATATTGAAGAACACAAATATTTCAGTTGAATTAAGAGCTTACTTAAATATGCATGATGTAAAATAATATTTCTTGAAGGAACAAAAATAAATTTAAAGACAGGGATAAACCATAGAACTCTTCTTAGTTATTTACTGCTTGGCTTCTTATCTTTGTTGACTCTAGTTGTTTTGGATACTTAACTCTCAATATCTTTTTTGTAAGCGAAGATACGAGAAAAAGCAGGTATACATAAAAATAGGATTTTGAACTCAGTATTGTTTTTACGCCGTAGTGTAGAATTTCTTTTAGGTTGAACAGATCCGGTATGCTTTGAACCGGTGCACACGCATTCCCGTCTGGTTTCTTGACACATGACACACATGAGTTCCCGTCGGACACTTGCAGATATCTTAATCCCGCACTTGAATTGCCGTCCAGTTTATACATAATCCGCTTTCGGGTAAACTAAATAGTTCTGAAAATTCCAGTAAATCGTAATCCTGAATTCTAATGAAAAAGTTGAATAACCTATTGGGGTGGCTAGGGGGTGTATCAGTATTAATTGCTATGAATATATTTTTCTCTCTTTTGTTATCATATACAGGGTGTTTCTAAATGCATGTGACAAAATTCGGGAGGAGATTGCTCATATGAAATTAAGATGGGTTTTTCCTATAACAAAATTTCCTCAGCCGACCCCTTTCCGAGATATCACCCTTAAAAGGTGGTGACTAAAATTGAGTTTTTATTTTTTTTTCTAAAATTTCAGTAAAGCTAGAAACTTAAAATTCTGTAATTTTCGTGCTCTCGCAAAGGAGTAACCACGGGTATTTTTTCAATCCTGACGGGAATTCGTGTGCATCCTTTTGAACGTTTAGCATAATTTTTAAATGATCTTCTGCAAAAATGGTGTCGCAAGGTATATCTTAATGCATATTCTCTCGCTGCAATCGAAGCATTCTCAAAATATTCCAAATACACTTTATACATATTATTAGCTTCGCTATTTCGTGGTATGCATTGTATTTTCAAATTACTAACCGTTTATCACATAATAAGTATAAAACTGGATTCCCAAGTATACCTATTTTTCTAGTATTTTCTCTTAGAAAATTCCCAGTTGAAAACAAAACAATTCTTCAATCTCCGTCACCTAACGACCGTTAAGACCACTGGAATGAAACGATGGTATGATATTTTATTAGGCATTGCATTCTTTTCCAAATGATACTAGGTTTGTCCAAATCCATAATGAGGAATAAAAGTTTATCTAGTTTTATCTAGTCAGCTTTCCCACTCAGCCCTACTAGTTATTTTACAAAATAAAGGAAAAAGTACTGGATCAAACTTACGTAAAATGATCTAATGATAACGAATATTCAAATTTTGTGGTACTATAACAGTACATTTATCATAGAAAAATGATGTTTTTGTGTTATTATTGTGAACTACGCCCTCTAGAGGTGGAGTAGAAAATTTGAAAATAATTTCCAACAGTTTCTCGTATTGAGCTTGTAATACAAAATTTTTGCTCTAAACTATAAATAAAGCTCAGTTATCAATTGTTTTTGCCTAACGAAGCTGACCTGACATCCCATTGTTTGCGTTTGCCCGCACGACTGATTCAGAATTACGGCATGGGACTTGTGAATTTTGGACGAGATTTTAGGTGGATTTTCCCTTGGGGAAGGAACGGACAAATGAATTCCTATTTTCTACAAATATTTCCAAGAAATTTGCGATTGTATTGTCATATGAATGTGTGTCTAGTTAAAGATATTTTTTGTTATTCATAATTTTGTAGGTGTATATTTGAATATTTTTCCATGTTTAATTAGAAAATATCTCGACCAAAATGTATTTAGAATAATTTTTAAGTTAACTACCAAAATGTTATGTCATGCTGGTTGAATATTTTTTATAGATAAAAGATTGTTAAAAAGTTAACAAATTTATGTTTATATATTTAACGATAATAGTCCAGTCAATGCATATAGAGTAAGTATATTCTTTTGTTGCTAAGAGTAAAATTTCGTAGAGTATTATTACAGTTTCCTGTGAAATTGTCGTATTTAGTAGTGCGCCTTACCCATAGATATCGAAGAATATATTATTCTAACGCTTTACAATAAAGTTTTGACACAAATCTTTCAAAAACAGTAACCGTTCATCTAAGAAGAAACAACTACTTCCCGGGCTATATGCCCTGACAGACTTTGAATTCAACTCCTAAGGGGACTATATGACTCTCAACGTTAGCTACTACTATTCAATATTCTCAGGAAGTTAATAATATCCGTCACAAAAAATAAAACTGCAGAGCTGCATCCTTGTAACGGAAATTAATTTCCTTTGAGAAATCCACTATCCTGATTCCAACCAATTCCATCAATTTAACTGGTTTCATATGAAGGTAACTCCAATCAGATCAACAGAGACCATTTTTCTAAGGTCCAATTATTCCTATCACCATAATGAAAATTATACCCTTACCACGATATTTGACTAATCGAAAAATTTTTGGTGAACTCACAACCACAAAATATTGAAACAAATAAAAACATATCCCAATCTAACAGAATTTAACCCAAAAACATAATCTTCCGAGTACTTTAAGTATTAGCCCAGCACTTTTTTACGAATAACCTGAAAATTCCAAAAGACACTTAGATATAAAAAAAATTAGAGTATGTGCTCAAGACCGCACGGCAGAAGTGAAAACTGTATGTCGATGATCTGTTGAATTGAGAACTGGGAGCAACCGATGCATGTGCTTGAACTTGTAGTGGCGGTGAATTGTCATCAATGTTTATTTCGCAATTTTCTTCTTCACGCTTTTTTGTTAGAATAATTATCATTACGTACCAATAATAATAATTAAATTAACAAAGACAAGGTATGAATTGAATATAGTAAACTTCGACACAACAATGAAAAGCAGCTGACTGTATCTTTCTCACTCGGGTACACTCGGCGGTCCCGAGTTTGTATTGTTTTGTATAAGTTATATGCATAAAAGAACAGATTAAAGAAGTGAGATGTGGAAGAGATAGGGGAATGGGAGAGAAAGATGGAAGAGGGAGAAAGAAAGTGTATTGCGTGTGATTACAATCACTATTCTAAATTGTCAGAATCTAAGACGGATTCGGTAAGGTTCGCGACCCTCGGAATATTGTAAGATATTTTGTTAAGACCATTTTTGACAATTTTTCAAAAATTTTGACAATTTTCAAGAATTATTGACCATTTTTTACAGTTTTTTATAATTATTGACACTTTTTGACCATTTTTCAAAATCTCAACAATTATTGACCATTTTCGACAATTTTTCAAAAATTTTGACAATCATTGACCATTTTTCAAAAATTTGACAATCATTGACCATTTTTTTGAATATTTAACAATTATTGACCATTTTTTTGAATATTTAACAATTTTTAACCTATTTTCAAATATTTGACAATTTTTGACAATTTTTGACAATTTTTGACAATTTTTGACAATTTTTGACAATTTTTGACAATTTTTGACAATTTTTGACAATTTTTGACAATTTTTGACAATTTTTGACAATTTTTGACAATTTTTGACAATTTTTGATAATTTTTGACAATTTTTGACAATTTTTGACAATTTTTGACAATTTTTGACAATTTTTGATAATTTTTGATAATTTTTGAAGAATTTTGACCATTTTTTACAGTTTTTCATAATTATTGACACTTTTTGACCATTTTTCAAAATTTCAACAATTATTGACCATTTTCGACAATTTTTCAAAAATTTTGACAATCATTGACCATTTTCCAAAAATTTTGACAATCATTGACTATTTTTTTGAATATTTAACAATCATTGACCATTTTTTTGAATATTTAACAATTTTTACCCTATTTTCAAATATTTGACAATTTTTGACAATTTTTGATAATTTTTGATAATTTTTGATAATTTTTGATAATTTTTGATAATTTTTGATAATTTTTGATAATTTTTGATAACTTTTGATAATTTTTGATAATTTTTGATAATTTTTGATAATTTTTGATAATTTTCGATAATTTTTGATAATTTTTGACACATTTTGACTAACTTTGATGGGTTTTTGACTATTATTGGCCGTCTTTGACAATTATTGACCATTTTTGACAATTTTTTAAAAATTTTACCCAATTCTCAAAATTTTGACAATCTTCGACCATCACTAACTTCACAATGTAAACCATATAATTGTTAAAATAATTATTATTACGTACCAATAATAACTATTAAATTAATTAGGTATGAATTGAATATACTAAACAGCGACACAACAGTGAAGAGCAGCTGACTGTGTCTTTCTCGCTCGGGTACACTCGGCGGTCCCGAGTTCACCCAATCGAGTCTTTCACCTCAGAGCGTGACGGATCAGCCTATCTTACTACCTACGGAAAAATCAGTGTGCGGTGCGCCAAAAGAACTTTCCACTTCAAAAAAAATCCAAATAAAGCGTACATTATGAAAGTAAAAATATTGTGACGATCCTAATGAAAATTTTCATATGAATTCCAATACGAGCACTATTTGTGACAAAATTGAACTAACATATTATTGAATACTCACCATTGAAACTTGTTATAACGATTTGACTGAAGCATTTATTATTACTAATATTCGCTTTCAATATTCCAAAGATTGAAAAATATTCTATTGAAATCTCAAGTTCAGAAGAATATAAAGTAACCACAATTTGCAATTTAAACTCTCCAAATTTCATTAGACTTTTGACGGTTTAATAGGGTGGGACAATTTACAAATTTGGAAAGCTCAGTTTATCCTCTAATTCAATATCAATTAAGTGCAAATCCTTTTATACCGATCAAATATTATTGACCAAATGAAAAGCTGATTTTATTTTGCTGAAGCCTCAATCAATAAACCTAATTCGTTTATCTATCGAAGAAAATGAAAGCACAATATTTTTACTTTGTCAAAAATTGACTGAGCATATTATTTAATTCTGGTTCAAACCTTCGATCATTAAACAGACCAAATAAATAACCCGCCGTACTGTCAGCCCACTTTGCTTGTTACCAACATCTGAATCGATTCTCTCATTCCAAAACAAGGATAGCAATACACACAACAGAGGTCACGAACTCCAATAACAGGGCCGTGCTGGGTGAGGATTTAATTTAAATGGAAATATGCAGATTCATTTATTGCGCAAGTAATGAATTTCAGTTGCCGTCGATATTGAAATATAATCAAATGGATGTTGGCACAAGGTCACCTCCATACAAAGAGTTTACTGAGCAAGGTATACAAGAAACTCTCAACCAGGCTATTGAAACTGGGTAAAACAGTTACCGATCTGGTCACTGTTCACTCAAAATGTGAACTAAATGATGAAACACCTACTCACATATTCTGCTTCTGTGAGAGCTTATAGAGACTCAGACGTAAGAACTTTGGAGATAAAATAATACGATCAGCACAACGACTCAGAATCCCCCAGTCAAACTAATGGCCTATCTAGAGAACACGATGTTTCTAGAATGGAACTACACAACATGAGAAATGGTACAAAGATTCAGTTCAAGTACCTGGGCTGTTGAGCACAACCCAAACGAATGGATGAATGAATAAATGCCCCCAGAAGATATGCCATAAAATGTGCTTTCCATCTTCATCCTCTATTTTCCTGTATCTCACAGACTAAGAAGGTTAGAGGAGAATTGTATGTGGGTACTGTGGATTTTTTCCAACGATCCACTATTCCTTTGTTTCACGGTTCTTATTAAAGTTGTAATTTTTGGGTCAATTACTTTTTTTCTTCATTATCTTATGGCATTATTAGTTCTTCGAATAATAAAATTGAAACAATAATTGATATAGTTTTCGACTTTTTTCTAACTTTGTGAATGTTGATTGAAGGATCACTTGTCAATCCTGATTAAGTAGAGTTGTTTCACAGAGCAGTTTTTCTTCAGGTGATATATAATGTCTTTCTAAAGATCATTTTGTTCAATTTGCTGAACTGCGTAGGTGCACTACAACAAATTTATGAAATTGTGCATCAAATGTCAGCTACTGGTTAATATCCTTATAAAGCAACGTTAAACTCGATACTGTAAGTTGACTAATCAATAACATTTTCAATATTTCTCATAGGACAGAAGATGGCTGAATAAAACACTGGATTGAAAATGTATACCAATATTATCCACACACTGTTATCTGTAACAGTAACGAGATCCACCCAGAATATAAGATTGTAGAAAACTTCTTTATCACCACTTTCCAAGTTTCACTAACAATTTGGAAGTTTATATATCAAACTAAGTACAAATTCGAAGTCTAAGAAAATGCCATTACTTAATATACAAATCTGATACAATTGCCAAGTGAATAAATAAATAAATTATAACTTTTCGGAACGTTGAAGTTATAAAATAGTTAGCGATAAGGTAACTGTAAAGTATCTCTACTATCTTGCAGATGTTTTAAAGTATTGCAATTTAACACTGCTCTAAAATGGCCGAAAGCTACGCTTCAAATACTTCTTCAGACTTTGTGGAAAAGTAGTGTTGCGAAAAGTGTCCTGGTAATTGAAAAAAGTTAGATCAGTTAGTTGGGCACGTATGAAACTTCTAGCGGACATTCTTTTTGTTTCCTGGGTAGTCACAACTGGATACATTTCCCCATTCGTGAGGATTATACCGCAACAAAGCACTTCTCTGACTGTAAACAGAATATTGTGCTTTGTGATACCATAACGTGGTCAAACATTAATAACCAAATTAACTTAATGTAGCATGTAAGTTTAATTACAATTACAAATAACTCACATGCACTTATCTGGAAGTTTTTGTTTTGATGCGACGTTTAAAAAGTAATTATTAACTGGAGATGTTATCGAAAGAATGAGGGTATTTATGTATACATGTGATTTTAATGAACGTATCGGCCAGGGCCGGGCAGGTAATTAATCACGGTTCAAATCTACAAGGAATTATAACTAAGCCACTTGCAAGTTCGAAAAACCCGTTGGATTTGAATGGAAGCAGAAAACTACAATAAACCAATATTGTGAAACTAAGAAAATATCGTTCGACGGGATTAGGAAAGAACGGTTCAAATCTACCAGGTAATCCAACCAGTTATAACTAAGCCACCTGCAAGTTCGAAAAACCCTTTTTATTTGGATGGAAGCGGAAAACTACAATAAACAAATATTTCGAAACTAAGAAAATATCGTTCAACGAAATTAGAAAACAACGATTTGAATCTTCCAGGTGATCGAACAAAATATAACTATGCCACTTGCAAGTTCGAGAAACTCTTTGGATTTAAATGTGAGCGGAAAACTACAATAATCGAATATTGCAAAATTAAACAAAAATCGTTCAGCGAGACAGGAAATTGAATCTATAAGGTGATTGAACAAGCTGTAATTAATCCACTTGCAAGTTCGAGACGGGATGATGGATGCAGGTTTTCTCTGGTTTTTCCCTGCATCTTAATTTCTGCAGTGACCGGAACTGCGATAGGACAGCTGTCCCTACCGCGACCTTTACATTCCCTTGCTTTTTTTGAAATCGAAACCCTGAAGAGGACTCAATCCTGAAACAGGCTGGAATGGAAATTTTTTTCTTGAAAATCCAATGAAGGATACATTAAAATTCAAACAGTGACACCATGCTCGAACCAAAAAAAAGTTCGAGAAACCCTTTGGATTTATATGCAAGTAAGAAAACTACCAGGAACTGAAGAAATTTTTCCAATATACAGAATATTTAAAAATACATTTACCTCACTTCAAACAGCCTTGGCAACGGAGTTACAGACTCACAATTACTATTCTCAAAATTTAACAAAACTATGAGTAAGAAAGAGACGGTAATCCAAATTTTTCTTCAATTTATAATGATATTCTAGTCTAAGAAAAATCGATTAACTTACGAACATTAAAGTGTGACATGTATACCGGATGGATTTCGGCTTTAACCTTCCATCACTCGCACCTCAAAAAGTTACGCCATCACTAGCGTGTTAGATTTTATCTAACATATTAGTATACATCAAATAAATGAGTCATTAGTACTCATTGGTTAAGTTTATTGGCTATTAACTCTCAAAAAACGATAAACTTTCAAAACAAAACTGCAAAAAAACTACTTAACTGAAAAAATATACACATTACCATAGAACAAAATTTATTGCAAAAAAATGTACGCATTACGCATGAAATTAGATTTCCTCCTCTTCTAGGCAGCGGTGGCAAGTAAATTTTTTTAAACCAGTGTGCTCTTAGATGTCGGCAACTTACAGTTAGTACTGTTAAGATATTTAGTGATACTAGATTTATGTTGTTGGCAACACTTTTGCAGTTTTAAGATGTCACGTGTTTAAAGTACAGCAATTAATCAATTCCTTATTTAACTATTTCAATGATTGGAAGTTTCGGGTGAGAACCATACTAGAAGAAAGACAAATATCTAGTGCATTAATAAATACGGAAACTGACTTTACAGCAGATCGACCAAAAAATGATTTCAAATTAAAAGATGCGAAAGTTATAACACCTGTTATAAATGATGTTAAACAGTGTAAGGGTATAAATGAAAGATAATGAACACCCTTTTGAATATCTCAGGGTTAAGGAAGGGGTTCTTAAGGGGACAAATAAAACTATCTCGCTATGTAGATATGTGATTAATAGATTCTATTGATTTACCTAACAGGTGGTAGGCCATACAGATTACACGTATGTCTATTAAGGTACTCACAAAAGGGGGCTCTTACAAAAATACGAAGGTAAGGCAGGGAAGACGTGGGTTATCTATGGTAAGAACCACCGATATACTTAAACTTCAAATATCACATTTGAACGTTGACTTATGTCTAAAATTATAACCACGTGCAAATTTAAGATAAGTTTAGATGAATATAATAGACAGCCTAAGTCCTGACGTCACAGAGATGGGCGGAGCTTATACCGACTCCAAACAATTTTGTTGATAATGGTAAATCCCCATAAGCAATTTTTTATTTATTGTTTTCGTGGTTTATGTAATAAAATAAGACTTTTCAGTTAGATATATTGTTGAAGGAACGTGCTATTTAAGTGGAATTACTTTCTGAGGCAGCAGGTGGTTGAATTAACCGAGAAGCTGGAAAAGTTATCAACAAGGTTCAGCTATGAAATTGTGAAGAAAAATGATGCTCACGTTTTAATGTATACTGGTATTCCAACCAATGAGCTGTTCATGGTTCTTTTTGAACTAATGGACAGCATTAAATTGAAATATTATGCTGGATGGAATGTTCAGATCATTCCTAAAATTGATCAGCTGTTTATGACCTTAATGAAGCTAAGGCTTAATCTTCCACATGAATATTTGAGTATTAGATTTAGTTGTAGTACAGCTACAGTGACCAATATTATAATGACGTGGATGTATGCTCTACATGAAGTCCTTTTCAAGAATTTGATGAGAACTATACCATCGAGACAACGGAATCAGGCCTGCCTCCCTATATTCTTTTTACGAATTTTAAAAATTGCAGGATAATTTTGGATTGCACCGCACCGCAAAGGCTAGAATTCATGTGGAACGGGTCATCAGGAGAATAAAGTGCTTTAATATTCTGCAGCAAGTTCCATCATATTACATATCACAAATTTCAATTATTTTTCAACTGTGTGCAGCCCTCACAAACTTGCAATATCCCCCAATTAAAGAAGTTGAGGAGTATTAATGAAGGATGACATAATTTTTATTTAAAAAATTTATATTTTACTTAATTTATAAATGACTTGCTCTAATACAATTCTTGTTAAAAGTAATAATAAGAATTTCCTGTTTTTCTAATTTAATAAAAGCCTGTAAATTCAACCAACATTTTTCATAGTGTACTTTGAAAAAAGGAACAAAAACCTTAAATTTTTAACTTTATTTTCACTTTTATTATAGGTAATTTTTATTGTAATGTATTATTTCGTGCATTTTTATTGTTGTATTTTTATTACTGTATTATATACTTATTCACCCACTTTTAATCCTTTTATCTAAAATTGTATAAAAATGGTATTACCGTTAAATAAATAGAGTAAACAAATATAATTTTATTTTTTGTCAGCATGCTACAGTATTTACAATCATCAAATAAAGTATTAAGCCACAAGCAGTGTTTTAGTTTATTTTACAAGTTTAGTGTAACATCTTCAGAAAAAAAATTGTCACTCAACTATAGTACATTCAATACATCAATTTAAAATAGCTAAAGTTTGTTTAAATACATCTTTATTGACAAACATATATTAAAAAAAACCTCACTAATTTCCTGATTTCCTCAGCAAACAAAACTTTTTATACAGTGGCTTTTCAGTCTAAAATAAATAATAAAGATTTTTCCAAGTGTATACTCTCTATCTGCTAACTCTGTAGAATAACCTAAAAACACGTCACAAATTTTTAATTAATTTTCTAACAACTTTGGTAAGTATTGTTCTATATAGAAATTTTCCAAGAGTAAAATGTTTTCTTTCCATGAGTCGTCAAACCCTACAGTTTCTTTCAAGGTATAAATACATAAGTAACATTTTTTCTTTTTTAAAATATGTAAAGCTCCTTGAATTTGGTGATAATAATTGTGACTTGTATTTAAGATCAAATTACCCTCATCGTCATAAAAAATTATATATTTATTGAAATTCTTCAATTTTTCGGACAACTGATCATTTCTGAAAGAATATGGGCATTTTACTTCCACAATGGCTTCTTCTTCATCAATTATTCCATCAGGGCTAGCACCAAGAACTCCGGAATTTGTAAGCCATACTCCAGTTGGTCGAACATTTAAACCATAATTCTGCTTCAAATTGTCTAGAGCATCTTTTTCATGAGTTCTACCCCACTGGATTGCTTTGATACCATCCAAATTGTATTCACCTGGAAAAATAATGAATTAATTATAATAAAAAACCGGCCCAACCTTCGGTTTAGGTGGTGCATTCCATGCACATGCTTTATCTGTTACAGATAAATTGTAATGCCCAAAAAGTGCCAACGCCGCAATGTGATGGCATTTTATGCCTCTGGGACAAGTGCAGATGGCTTCTCTAATATCATCATTCTTTTCCAACACTACAATAAAATTGTAACTAAATTAATTCCATATTACATTAACAAAGGCAAATGTTATCATACCTATAGATACCTTATAGCTTTTGTCTTCCATACTAGCAAATACTTCCCCTCTGATAATCTGCGAATCAGAGTCAAAGTTCATTTTCTTCACATGACTGGATTTTAAGGAGTTTTCACCCCTTTTTATAATTTTGTTGTCATCTACAAAAGCATTGATGCTGGAAAGTTTTAGGGCATGTTTAAAAGCCATTATTTTCTCAACAACAAAAGGATCTGAAAATAAAACAAACAAAAAGGTACTACAAAAATAAAATAGACATAACCTCAATAAGTTTTGAAGCAGAATTAATATGTTAAATTAACTCACCTGGACAAAAACGAATGAAAACCACTTAAATAGCACGTTCCTTCAACAATATATCTAACTGAAAAGTCTTATTTTAAAACATAAACCACGAAAACACTAAATAAAAAATTGCTTATGGGGATTTACCATTATCAACAAAATTGTTTGGAGTCGGTATAAGCTCCGCCCATCTCTGTGACGTCAGACTTAGGCTGTATATTATAATATATATGAATTTATGGAAAATCACCCAAAGCATGCATACCTAGGATTCACAGTATTTATAATTTACTTAGATTTACTATATCGTATATGCAATGCAAACTGAAGGTAAATATATAATAAGGTATTGTAACGTTTATTCTAATTTATATTTACAATTAATTTATATTTACAGATTTATATGTAATTCAGTCCTTATTTAATAATTTATGTCATACACTAAACACACTAATTATAATTTATATGAGAGTCACTTAATAAAGACTTATTCGAGGCGCGATTACTTTCCTTCGGTATCAACACTGACTGATTGACTAATCGCCTGCAGCGATGCTTGTGGCCTATTTATACTCGTGCGCCGTAATTCTAGAAGTGTCTCGGCGTTCTCGCGGGTGCATAGGATATTCTCGATATGCTGGCGGATGCACCCGGGTGTTCTGGATGTTTCTCGAAGTTTGGGCGGAGGAGCCATAGTCGTCTAATACGGGGATTTCACTGGGGGCACTAAGTGAGAATATTATTGCAGTAGCTCGCGTAACAGTATGAATGTACAATTAAAATCCTGATAAATTTATTCTTGGTAGAATACGAAGTGGTCGGAGAGAAGTCCGAGGGATTTACTTAAACCTATGTTACCTGGAATAACCACTTGCTAGATTAGGACGTGTAGGGGTTGAATACCAAAAGAATAGTCCTCGCACGTGTAGATCGGGGTAACAGTTGTCCTATGATGATCCAGAGGTCGTTAACGATGTGAGAACCGGTCGAATCCCAAAATAAGAATTCAAGTCAGAAGAGTGAAAATTGGAAATGAAGTTGAAAGTTGAAATGGAAAGTTGAGGTTGAAAGTGAAATGGAAATTAAAAGATGAAATTGAAATTGAAGGCTTGAAATAGAAGTAAACGTAAGTGAATAATATTGAGCCAGTATTCAGAATATAATCACATAAAAGTGAATGGTCGACAAACTTACCGTTGATGGAGGATGGCCTTTAAGTGGAACAAGACAAGTTGACGTGGATTACAATTTGTTTAGAAGAATAAATCCAACCCACTAGTTGAGTTTCCAGTTCTAAGGAACCTTGGAAACTTTCCTTTTAAAACTTTTTGTAAATAAAAAAAAATCCGTTAAATTAACGTTAGGTGCTCTTAGCTAGCATCCAAAAATCAAAATGAGACAATATCTCTCTTCCCTTGACCACAACCTGTCCTGGATGGTTGGTTCTTTTCCGTTACCAGTAGCTTCTAAGAGTTCAAAAGATATGCTATATGTGAATTTACAAAGATGGAAAATGATAAAGAATGTTCTGATTTTGTACAACTACCACTTTGTTAATGAATGATTGATTATCAGTCATCTCTGATTATCAAATCAATTAATTTTATTCTATCTTCTTGGTCTGACAGATGTCAATTTAAGCTAGATGATTCAAATGTAAACATTTGAAATATATTTTATTTTTAACACTAAATACCTTATATTCTGAAACTGATCTAGCTCGCAATCACTACTCAAGAATCATTTTCTATTTGTACATATATTTTTAGGGAATTGAAGTGGATATGAAAGTCTGGAAGATGAAGTCCCGAAGATGGAGTATATGTAAGATTTAAAAGAGGAAATGTAGGTCAATTACGAATACTAAGTAAAAGTAGAATTATTAAAATACAAAATAAACACAAATATGAAGAGTAAGTCCTAATATTTATTTATTTTCACTATAATTTGTTGGTAAAATTTGGCATATCGAGTAAGTGTTTGCATGTAACTTTTGACCTGTAACAAAGTGAAGAGCATCATCGTTCAATGCCTAACTGACAAACACTTAGATTTGGTGAAGGACTCCAAAACAGCAAAAGATATGATAAAAGCTTTACAAGATGTGTTTGAAAGAAAAAGTGTATTTACCAAACTAACACTGAAAACAAAATTACTTACTTTAAAATTGAAAAGAAACGACAAATTGGAAGATGATTTTATGGTGTTTGATACACTCATTAGAGACCTCGAAAGTGCAGGATCAAAAATGGAAGAAGAAGATAAAGTATGCCATTTGCTTTTATCTTTAAATGATGAATGTGAATATGTAATCACAGCAATCGAGACAATGAATACTGGTGTAACGATAGGTTTCGTAAAATCAAGACTCTTAGATGAAGAAATAAAAGGTAGAGCTAAACAAGGACAGAATGTTAACAATGAAATGTCCTTTTATGCCTGCTATAAATGTGGCAAAAGTGGCCACAGGTTTTCGGAGTGTCGACAAAATGCAACAAAAGGGTATTCAAGGGAAAATTTTAGTGGACGTAGAGGCTACAACAAAAATTTCTACCAAAATACTAGAGGTAATAGTTCAAGTTACAATAGAGGTCATGACCAACCTAGTCAACAACAAACTCAATGTAGTCGTGCAAATAAAGCAAATGAGATTGCATTCATAGCATTAAGTGCTACTCCAGGTTTGAAGAATGTAAATAGTTTTATTTTGGACTCAGGGTGCAATCAACATATGGTAATGGGTGAAGTGGAGAAGTATATGACAGATGTTAGAGACATTGAAACCATCAAGATTGGTACAGCTAAAAATAATCAAGCTTTGTATGCTAACAGAGCAGGTATAGTTAAGGGATTTTGTCAAGGTAGAGAAATTAAAATAGATGCTATAATTGTACAAGGTATGTCACACAAGCTGTTATCTGTCGCAAAATTGATAAAGAAAGAAAAATTTTAAAGTTGTTTTTAATAGCAAAGGTCCTGATAAACAGTATGCAGTCTTATCTAAAAATAATTTTTCTTTTTATTGCCATACAGATAATGATCTATTCTTGTTAAATATTGATTTTCCAAATGAAAATTGTAATTTTTTAGATACCAATGATACTACATCTTGATAAATGAAAGTTTTAATAAAGATATTTGGCACAGAAGGTTAGGGCATCTGAATAGAGATAGCTTGAATGGGGTTACCATTTAATAAAGATATTTGCAAAGTTTGTGCCCAAGGTAAAGAAACTAGAAAACCATTTCACACTAAAGAAAAAGTCACAACAAATATTGATCAATTGATTCATTCAGACATAGCTGGTCCTATAGCAACTCCTATCCCAGAAGGTTATGAATACTTTCAAGTACTGATGATTTTTCTCATTTTCTAGTTGTTAAACTTTAAAAAAATAAAAGTGAAGGAGATCAAAATATTATTGATTTTGTAAAGTTACAACAGCATAATTTAAAAACACAGAAAATAAGAGTAGACAATGGAGGAGAATTTGTTTCGAATTATTTTTAAAATTTTTGCAGGAATAAGGGTATCGAACTTCAATACACCATGCCATATACACCACAAGAAAACGGTATGGCGGAAAGAATGAACAGAAGTTCACTTGACAAGGTACGTACAAAATTCATTGGAACAAACTTACCTAGAACATTATGGGGTGAAGCTGTTTTGTGTTCAGCCTATGAAATTAATAGATCACCTACACATGCAAACAATGGAGAAGTTCCAGTCAAAAGATGGTACAAAGAGAATGATATATTATCAAAACTCAGGATTTTCGGAAGTCAATCGTGGGCTGTTATATTACCAAGACAAAACAAATTAGAGAAACGTGCACAGCCTTGCATTATGGTAGGATATACCGCTGCTGGGTACAGACTATGGAACTATGAAGAAAATGAAATTTTTTGTTCTCGAGATGTCAGATTTAATGAAGAACAGACCAATTATGATGATATAATAAAGAATATGAAAAATGAGACGATTGTACAGATTCAAGAAGATAAAATGCGATTTGAGCATGAAGAAAATGAACAGGATGAAATAATACATGAAGGAGAAAATGAAGAAGTACCAGAAGCGAGACAAGATGAGAAGTGGATGAAAAAGAGTCAGAGAGTTCCAGTTCAATGAATTTTGAAGAATATATACCAATAACAGAAAGAAGTAGAGGAAGGAAAATAACAGCACCAAAATATTTAAATGAAAACGAAACCTCTACTGCATACTGCCTTATATCTACAAACGAAACCGATCCTAAAATCTATGAAGAAGCATTAAAAGAAGAAGGATGGAAAGAAGCTATTCAAAAAGAACTGGATGCTCATAGTAGGTTAAATACATGGACCGAAACAGAACTACCAAAAGGACAAAAAGCAATACAAACAGAATGGGTTTTTAGAAGCAAAGAAGACGGCACCAAGAAAGCGAGAATCGTAGTCAAAGGTTTTCAAGTTAAAGGTGAAGATCCTTTTGAGCCATTTTATTCACCTGTAGCCAGAATATCTACAATTAGGTTAATGTTGTCAGTGGCCTTACAAGAAGGATATAGTATTCGACAATTAGACATTCCAACGGCTTTCCCGAACGGAATATAGGAAAACGAAGTTTTTATAAATGCCCCATTGGGACTACAGGCAATATCGCCTATATTAAAATTGAACAGAGCTTTATATGGACTTAAAGAGTCTTCGAAGGTTTGGAACGACACATTTATCGATTTTGTCACTAGAAATTAATTCAAAAGGTCAAGATATGACTGTTGTTTGTATTACACTGATAAAGTCTGGATACTTATTTATGTAGATGACATTTTACGTATGGGACAAGAAAATGATGTCGAAGGGAAAGAAAATAGCTAGAACAGAAAACCAAGTAAAAATCGACCAAGAAAAGTGTATAGAGAAACTGCTATGTAACTTCAATATGGAACAATGTAATCCCAAAAGAACTCTAATGGAAAAAGGATTCCACTACATCGAAACTGAAATTATCCACCATGTCCCATATCGTCAGTTAATAGGCGGATTATTGTATCTTGTAACAACTAGCAGACCTGGCATAGGATTTGCAGTATCATATCTAAGTAGATTTTTAGACCGACCGACAATAGAAGTATGGAACGCTGGTAAAAGGATACTAAGGAATTTGAAGGGGACAAAGAAACTAGGGATAGAATATTACAAAAACACAGATGAACACGTTACACTAAAAGGATTTTCCGATTCAGGTTGGGGAACAGATAGAGATGATCAAAAGAGTATAAGCGGTTGTCTTATATTATTTGGAGAAAACCCAATACTGTGGTCTTCAACGAAGCAAAGTTGTGTTGCCTTATCATCGTCCGAAGCGGAGTATGTGGCGGCGGCTTCTTGTTCGCAAGACCTTGTAAACTTGAAAGGAATTTTATCAGACTTTAACAGTTTTAGTAAACCAGCTCTCTTCTGTGACAATAAAAGCTCAATCTTAATGAGTAAAAGTAATGAAAACTCCAAGAGAGCAAAACATATTGATATAAAGCATCATCATCTAAAAGATTTAGTTTCTAGTGAAGAGATTTTTATTCAATATGCTTCAACTGACCAAAATTTAGCTGATATACTGACTAAACCTTTGAATACAGAACAGTTTGTCTACCTTAGAGACAAAATTAGCATTTTGTAAATGTCATGTTTATTTAAGTTATGTAGTATGTTAATAGATATACGATTTCATGTCTTTACTTTAAAACGCTTGAAATCGAGGGGGTGTGTTAAGATATTTAGTCATACTAGATTTATGTTGTTGGCGGCACTGTTGCAGTTTTAAGATATCATGTGACTATGTCAAAAATATAGTTCGTTACTTGCACATGATTGTATATAGATGATGCAACAATAAATGGTTTGTCTTACAAGTGTTAAGTTCATTTAAAGTACAGCAATTAATCAATTCCTTATCTAACTATAACAAGTACAATAATGTTGGGTGAACCTGGTCTTCCTCACAGGGCAAAAAGAACATCTTAGTTTTATAGTTGGAGTTGCCTCTTGAGTAACTGATGGCTTTTCTCCGGTTATATTTCGGATTCTGAGGCCGTATAAGTCTTTTTACTAAACTAGCTGCATCGTTGGGTAGGTCCTTCAGGCTACTTGCCGGCGTATATTTCGAGATGTTGTGTACAAAATGTCCTAGCGTCCACCAAGGCATAAATCTGGATTCCGTATTTCGCTGGCTTATTGGATATATACTGCCTAAATTTGCATCGACCACGGAACGCTTCTAAAATTTCATCTATGGTCAAATAGAATCCAGGACTGTATGCTGATAAACAGTTACTGACAAACAATTCAAATATTTCTCGAATGGGTGCAAGATTATCAACTGCCAATTTTCTTGCCTCTTCGTGGCGTCGTCAAATCTTACAGCTTGAATTATTTGGTGAAATCTCCTCTTGGACATAGTAGCTACAAAAATATCTGGAGCTGTGTCATCTAATTTCCAGAGTTCATCAGTATTTAAATTTACTCCAGCAAGAAACAGAAGTCCGATAAACGCTTGTATTTCTTCGTAGTCCTTAGCAGGACAATCCCTAGGGCGAGTATAAAACACTCTCATCATATCCAGTTTTTTATTTGTGTATTTTACAATATTATTGATCATAGAATCCAAGAAAAACAATTTCCAGCATTCTAATATGGTTTTGGCGCCTTTTGCTTTAGCTTTTACCCCAGGTAATTTCGTAACAATATTACAGGCTTTGGTATTACATTTGGGAGTGTGTGACTTATGATTCAACCATGGTGTTTTATCTTTGCCATAAAATCTTGGAGAACCATCATCTTGGCCACTCTCTTCCATGGCATCTTCAGGATCACTGGGTAGATCTTGTGTGGACTGCTCAGAATCTGTATTGTGGATACTGTGTTCAGAACGAACATCACTTAAGTCATGATCGGAATCTAGTGGTGCCACATCGCTGTCTACCTCTTCATACCATTTTAGTAACTGGATCTCCATTTTCTTCTCCATATTTACCTGCAATAAAACAAAAAAGGGATGAAAATACCCAGCGCTTATAATAATGTATGTTCAACAATCTATATTTCACTAAAAATTTCAACATTTATGATAATTGTATAACTTTTCTCAAGTGATCTTTCAAAAAATTAACACACGCTAACACTCGCGTAGTTAGACTTTTCTAGCGTTGCGACGATCGTGTTCGCTCGCTCGCGTGTTAGATTTGAACTAATAACAACCATTGGAAAAATATCCGGGATACATATATGAAGCGCAAAAGAGCCAAAATAGTTCCTACAGGATCTGCTAGTTCAGATAAGCTATAAAAATAACATCTTGAAGATTACTTGCAATTCATGAACGTGGTCGATTGTGAGAGAGTAAGTGGACTTGTAAACATCCTATATAAAAAAATTGTAGAAAAAATCTTTATTTTGGTTTAGGCAAGGTTATGTGTTCTACTTTTTTACTAATAAACTCTGCTCTCATTATTGTAGGACAGTTACAAATGCCATTCTAGAACTAAATATATCCCTACAAAATGTTCAAGACACTGATAATGTTGAGCTGGCCGTAGAACGTAACGATCCTGAAATTCGTGATCCAGAGGACGTTGACAAGGATTTGGGCGAAGAACAGGAGCAGAACGACTACGGTGGTGTGCCAAAGCAAACCAAAAAAAGAAAACCTAACACAAAGTTATCAGGAGAAAGCATTCTTGAAGTTTTTAAGAAAAACTCTAGAGAGGTCAAAACTAATTTTAAATATTTTTAACAAGCCAACAGAACAGCCAAAAGAAGATCATCCCATTGTTACATTTTTTCAAAGTAGGGTCAGATGGGGTAAGTGCGGAGTAAAATTTATAAAAGTTAACTTTCTCAAAGTCGTATTTTTTTATGATATGTAGGAATAAGTTATGCTTCCTATGACGATATAATTAGCGTGTTTGCAGTACATTTCTAAAGGGAAAAACTGGTATATTGAAAAATTTCAGGCAATTTTGAAAAAAATCAACAGTGGTACGCTCTTGCCCCATTAAATGAGGCAAGTGCGTAAACTGATATAAATACGTGCGATTGTATTAGTTTACTTTGGGGCAAGACCGGAATCTTTATATCTTTAAAAACAAAACGGTTTAAAAATTTTTTTTCATTCATTTTATTAAAAAAGTTACCTACCTACAGCGTTTTAAATGTTTTTTTTAATACAAAACAAAATCATTTTTTTCTTAAAGAACAAGTAAAAAATACTTAATCACTCAACCTTATAACTGGAAAATGTTACTTGGAATTGAATTTCTCCCCTCTGACCTATGATGGGCGGTGGTAAGACAGAAACAATATCTTCTCGCAATATCTCACTTTTATCTTTAACTTGCGGATATTGAAACAATGTTAAATATTTAGTTTCAGTCACTTTTCTTACAAACTTCACAACAGGTTCATATTTAATCTCAGTGATTTGCCCTACAAAAAACTTTTTTGTTTTCTTTGTACAAAACCTCACGACAACCCAGTCGCTTATTTTTGGTTCATGAGGAATATCTTTTCTCTCTTCTTCATATTCCTTTTCCTCATTTTTAATCATAGTTACAAAGTCTTCATTCTCAGACTCGGAGCTAGAAATGTTTGGTTGCTCGTCTTCGGACGTTTCATTTTCGCTTGTTATTTTTTCTTTGTTTTCATTTCTTTTACGCTTCTGGTTTTTTGGATTTTTATATTTCTTTTGTAACCTTTCAGAAGCCGCCAAACATATCTTATTTTGTTTTCCCTTTTCTTGTTTTTTGGTTTGTTCAAGCACAGCTTCCGCTGTAATAAGTTCCGCACCATTGCATATTTTACTTTTTTTCTGTTTCTCTCTATTTCCCTTTTTCATGCACGCTAACATAAGGTTTTCGGATGAAACTGCAGAGGTTTCAGTTAAATTGTTGTTACACTCGGTACCTGATACATTATCCATAAAAGAAGCGGTACTTGTTGATGGGGCTTCAATATCCACTTCAATTTCGGATATTTCCTTTATTATATCGTCTAAAAATAGTAGATTGAAGTTACCTATTCCATATCAGTCAGCTAATGAAAATACCAAATAAAAAATTACCTGCACGTTCATTTGGGGCTCTGACAGAGGCAGCACTTAATGTAGAGGTAAAAGCAGTACTTGACATATGGTTTTTTGGTCCACAAATGTCAATTAAATTGTCTAAAAGTGAAAAGTACCAAGTAAGATAGATGGCCATTTGATTTATTGTAGGTAGGTAGGTATTACAAACTTATATCGAGTTACCTTCTATGGGGGCAGGAGTTGCGAGTGGAGCTTGAATACTATTCTCGTTTGGGTTAGCTGGAGGATTTGAGAATTTTGACTGATCTTTCCATCTCTGAAACTCATCTGGATCAAATGTTTCTTCGGGAACTACTGTATCGGTCAAGGGATATATTTCCGCTTTTATGAAACCTTTTGAAATAACTTCACCTCGAAGACCAGCCCATATTTTTCCCAAGAGTACAGAAAATTCGGCTTTTGGAAGTTTTTGACCAATATGTAATCTTTGCCATGGTTCTCAAAAAACTGTTTTTAAAATAGTTTTCAAAGATGTCGGTGCTCATCTATCCATTGGGTGGGGCTGCTTAGGTAGTTTCGGGAAATCATTTTCCCTCTGGAGGCATCATATGTGTCCATATTTGCTTTCCTTTGAATATAATCAAAGTAGGGGCTTTTTCACCTCTCGCATTGCATGCAAAAAGCACCGATGTGTTTAAATCTGCCGGAAGTGCTTGTCGTCCTGGTCGCCTTGGCTCCTTTTTTTCCTACGACTTTGATTTTTTACGGGTTGGAACAGAAACTTGTTTCGTCCAAATTCCAAATTAAATGTGGTTTGTTTTCAATACCAAGATTCTTGATAGTCTTTGTAACTAAATCAAAATAATTATTCATTATAAAAGGGTCAACACTCTTTCTTCTTGCTATCTCAACATTTTCTGGCTTTTTAACGGATAGCTTATGACGTTTCATGAAGGAAAACAGCCAGTCTTTTCCAGGAATACCATTCTGAAACGGAGTATTTAGTTGATTCGCTTTAACGTATTTGCCCACTAAATCCATTACTTCCCATGCTTTTCCATAGTGGTTAAACAATGAACTAATTCATTTCCGTCCTCTGCAGAAAGTGCTGTAGCACGGCCATATGAGGCTGACTTCTTACCTCTTCTTCCTTTAATGTGATCGGGTAGCGTATTTACCGGAATTTTGTGTAATTTGCTTGCCGCATATGCAGAGTACCTTCCACTTTTAACATCTTCTATAGTCTGAAGAAAAGTTTTCTTGGAATAATTCTTGCCTCTTTCAGATTTTCGAATATAATTTCAAACCATAATAATTATTATGAGTCTAACCTAAAACATAACACGCTTTACCGCCAAAATTACACTGTGGGGCAAGTGCGTACTGCTAAAATTACACTTGCCAAGTGCGTACTACTACGCACTTTCCCTCGTATGCAGCTTGTAACGGTAAATGGCTGTAACCTTAAAGGGCACCAGCTCGAAGGGCTCCGGCTAGAGACTCCTTTCAAGGGTGATTCGACCCCAAGTTTATGTCACACAAGGATAACAGAAGGGTTGTAGAAATTGAGGGCGCCACTACCGTTTTGACGATGAAAAGAACTAAAAACTAAGGCGGAAAAGGTAGAAACGCCTTGTAAAATTTAAATGAAAGTTAATAATAAAAGTGACTTATAATTACCCCGGGCGGTATCTCCCTCAACTTTTATAGTTGAGGATTTATAATGAAACGAAAAAAAAAAGAATTAAAAACAAATGTATAATTTATTCTGCCACAGGAAATGAACAACGGAATTTGTACTTTTATAGGTACTTTGCTTATATGAAGTGGTTTCCTGAAGTAGGTGGGCAGGTATTGATCTGAACTGATGTGTTCTGTTCTAGGGCGGTATTTTGATCTAGGGCTGAATCATGGGGTTCTATCCTTGGCTAGGGCTTATATCATCTTTCCCAGGTCTTGGGGTTATATCCTTGGGGTTATATCCTTGGGTTATATTCTTGGGTTATATCCTTGGGGTTATATCCTCAGGTTATATCCATGGGTTATATCCTTGGGGCTGTGCTTACCTAGAAGTACAGGTGGATCAGGGATATATAGGAACTTGAATGTAATGGCACATTATGTTGGTCAGCTTTTCAGGTTAAAAAATGGAAGGAAGTTATTTGAAAGTAAAAAAATTGATTCAATTTACTAAAAGCTTTCCAACATTATCTGTCCCAAGTTAAAACAGTAAAAATAGCAATTATCGGCTAAATTAAATAAATATGCTAACGATCCGAAAGAAACTAATCATAGCAAAAAGTTATCCATTTAGTTATATGAAAAAATATCGTGCTTAGGAAATATATGAAACCGGCACTGGCGTTACGAAAGAATATTTTATAGGTTAACAGATTATAAAAATGTTATTTTATAATTAAGAGTTATTTCGCAGCTGAAAAAGCTTGAAAATAAGAGAATATTTGGTTTAAAACTACCATATTAGTATAAAAGAACAGTTTATGACCACGTGTTGAATTCAATTTCGTCTATCTCTGTAAAAAAATGAAGAATGCATCCAAAAATTATACCAGATAGTACTTTAGAAGAAGCTTATTAATTATAAATTATGATTTTGAACTTACCACGGCAAAATTCATAAGATACTTAAAGATATGAAAGATAACGAAAGATGGTCTTTCCCCTTAGGCGGTCGATAACGGAAAGGGGTGTCTCTCGTGGCGTTGGAAAAAATGGAAGCGTCCGTTGGCATACGTCAATTGTCTTATGGTCAGGGTTGAAGAATTTGGGATCACAGAACTATAATTGGAAGTGGCTAGTAACGACGAGCGGTAATTAAAAGGATTTATTCTGTAAAATTGAAACAGGTCGATAGACATGCTTCAAGCTACACTCTTACCCCATAACCTTAAAATAAGGGATCATATCAAAATGAAAATTTTTTTCAATTTTTCCCTAGTTATAGGAAAAAACTGACTAGTCCAGAAGATTCTACGTATTTAATAGTGTATGCTTACCAATTATTTTATTTATAACAACAAAAATTCAGCTTAATTTGTGACGACAAAATCACCGAGTACAACTATGCACGTCAAGGTTACAAACAATCAGCCGTTAAGGAAATTTTAAAACAACGACAAACAAGTCGGTCAGCGCCGCCCTTTGTCAAGTAGCTCATTAAACTTGTAGGTAGAATATCCTTATTATAGATTCCCTCTATTTAATAGGCTAAGACATTTTCAGGCTCATAACTCACTTGCCCCAAAAATAATCTTGTCCCACCTGACCCTATGGCAATTACAGTTAAAAAATTTCCCCCAGCAAATCAAATTCGGGCGAGGATGGAAATTTGTAAAATTGTTAGCCAATTGGAGTTGGAAGAATTAAATCAAGCGCACACTGTTCATTATGAGACCACGTCCTCATCCGCTTCTCGTGCCTCCACAGCACTTCAATCACTGTGTACACAGTACGATAGCAAGCCTTCCGGTTCTCGCAACTCGTCCTTGTCAGTGCATTCTCCATCCGTTTTGGATGATGATGATTACGACTTCACTTTATTGACCAACACGGCTGGTATGACATTTAAAGACCAGCTTCAACCAATTAATACTAATTAACCTCCTGTTTTATTAGGTTTCCGTTATAATGTTTTCCGATTTAATAATTTTCAAATAAAAGATTTATTCTTTAAAAAGTTGTTTAATTACAATTTTACCTTAGCGTCAATCCCAGTTTTTCTGCAGGGCTGATAGGCTGTTTGACTTTGTCACATGATATTCTCTTCAATTCACTTTCGATGCAGGATAATATGTAATCAAACTAGACTCTATTTGAACGAAGAAACTTTCTGAACATCAAATCGATCTGTAGCAGATGCCTATTAATTAAAATTTTTTGGAACCCCTCTTCACATTTCGAGAGATACAAATGATGTGACTTTTCGTTCTTTTTTAACTTGGCCAACAATATCTCTTCTTCCTCCTCTTCTGGTAATAGCAAATAGATTAGGCCCAGCACTGATGCATCTGCCATGACGTCCAAGACTTAACTGCTCTAGCCGCTCTTTAGGAATGTACCTGTCGTACCAGTCGTCGCTTAGGAATTCGATTACAGCAATTAACTGAGTTTTTTTTATTTACGAATCCGCATCAACCTGAAGGGTTATTAGCGGTCTGTAGCTATATGTCATGGTGCCCGTTACATTAAATAATATATGTGTTTAGCATTAATACATTTTATGGTATAAGTTTGAAATATGCAAATATTTAATAAGATTCTTGACATTACTGCTGTTATTTAAAGTATATCCCAAGGAGTCACTTATGTTGCATGCTAGGCTGTTGATATGATATAGCGGACACTCAACTAAAAAATGTTTCACTGTTAACTGTGGTCTTGGTGCTCGGGTAAGTGAGTATTCGTGAGTAGCTCGAGTACGACCTAGACGTAACCTTGTGATGATGGTTTGATGTCTTCTATCTCCGGTAAAAGTGATCAGGGTGAATGTTGGTAACTCACCCAAATGAATTAAGTTTGACAGGAGCACTTTAAACGGACTATCACCCACACACTAGACAGATCACACGCAGCTCGTTCACCTATCCATCATTTGTTCACAAAAGTGAGTTCTTCTATCAAATTTTTCTGCCATAAGCTCCTGAGCTAATATCATTTCAGAGAGATACATTTTATTTTTTTTCACGTCTAGAATCGATTTATGTATGAGGAAAGTCTCAGAGACTAGTAGCTCCGTTAGTCCTATTTCCCGGAGTACTTAGGTAAATGACCCTTTTCTATCCAATAATCTCCAAGATGTTGTGCAATTCGCAAGTATGTGGATGGAGGTTTCTTCTTCCATGTCACAGAATCCACATTCTTCTTCTTCCACTATTTTGAGCTTTTTCAGGTGCCCAATCAGGCGCCTATGTCCCATTTGATCTCAACAGGCTGTAGTCACCCAGAAGAGTCTTTGATTGTCTAAGTCCTACTAGATCTTTCCAATGGTCAGATCTTCTCTTTTTTTCGGCTTGGTCTATTTAGAATCGATTTATGGGTAACATTCAATATTCCAAACAAAAATTACTCTGCAATGGTAACAATGTCCTTTTGATTTATATCACCTAAGAAGAACACTATTTTCAAAGAGACTTTTCAAACGATGTACCAGAAACCTATTCTTCCCATTGAAAAAATTGGAGGTTGTAACTGTCACTCGAAGGGGAATCACATTTTCACGTTAGAATGTTAATTCATAAATCAAATTTGATGTGCTTCGTGCGTTGCTATAAATATGTACAGTAACCGAAATAATGGGATTATTCCATTTGGCTTTTCCACACTTTAAGCTCAATGTTTCGAAATATCAATTAACAACTTTGAATAATATTGCAGCATTATGTATTAAATTATTTCTAATATTAAATAATTCGCCGTTATCAAATGTTGAAGCGTGGAACGTAAAATTGAACAATTATGTTGGAAGTTGTAGTGGCCGATAATAAAATGCTGTACCCAAACAAAATTTAACTAATTATAGGTGAACTACATAACAGGAAAATAATACTCTGACCCGTAGCTGTTATTTTTCTAATGTTTCCTAGATTGTTTTATTTTACTAAGTGAGCAGCAATTTATCAATCATTGGAGTTCGGTTTACAAAAAAATACGAGTATTCAATGTATTTCTCAAGACATACGATATTTTTAAATTCATTATTTCTCGAAAAACGAGCAGCACTCTTGAAATTGATGGCACTCGACGTACCAGATGAAAATACATTGTTGAAGTTTGCTTTATTTACATATCGTAATTTCCAGTCGTTTATTCCTCAATAATGTATCATTATTTTGAAATATGCAATATTTGGTACAGTTTCCTTGTGAATTAATCATTTCTCACTAACACATTTGATTGCATAAATAAATACTTGTCGGATAAAAGTTGAATTATTCATTATCAACTTTGCTGATGTTGTAAATATTAAAACGTTGAGGGTCATGGCAACACAATAATTACAAATAAGAAATAAATTCCCTTGAAACTAATTTCAATAAATCATTAGAACGTTGGAATATTACATAAATATAAGTAACGAGGTCGACACGTACGGAGTCAAGTTTATCACGTAAATAAACATTTAATAGTAAATATTAAATAAACATCGAACTGAACTTGAACGGTTGTATAAATATACAGGTGACACATTCAAGATCAATCAATCAATCAAAATGAATCAGTAATCAACATTCATTATAATTTAGTTGTAGACATTATGTTATCCAGTTAAACTATATGTATGCTATAAGGATAGATGCTTATATAGATTTAGTAATCTTAAGTAGTTATAATGTGTAATAGTAGAGTATGTTAATAAATATAACTTATCCCAGTGCCAGAAGTAGTAGTTTTATCAAAGTAAGATGACCCTCCTAGTGACCAGCAATACCACCAATTAAAAAGGCCTATCCACACCTAAACCCCAACATTACATGGCGATCCTGCCACTTTACACTACTTTGTTGATCAATATAATCCCGAAATGTGAACAGTAAAATAGTTTTTGAATGAATAAGAGGATACTTAACCTATGAACATTCAGATTTTGAAACCAATTTTAAGAGGAGAGTGAAAACTGACATTGTTGTTAAAGCTTGATACTATTTCCTGATGGAATATATCCACCCCGAATTATATGATGAATAATTAACAGTGTTGAATTCTTTTTTGTACCAATTTCACTCATGGTTATCACGTGTACCATATTTCAAAATAATATACAGGATAATTCGGTAGTTATGAGGTCCGAAAGAAATAGGCCAAATTGATAAAACACCCTGTATCTAGGTTACGAAGTGTAGAAGACACATGATAATGGGTTTTCGGGAACTACCAAAGTGACGTCCATCTCCGGTTGAAGTAAGGCCCTCTTACACTGAACCAACTTGTACGTATGTCCACTGGAAACAGGGAGTATACATTTTTGGGAGATTTATCAAATCCACCAACAACGGCAGTCACTCAGGAAAACGTCGATGCTGTACGTAATCTGATCCAAGAAGATCGACATGTCACATATTGTAAAATTGGACCATGCAAAATGCCAAACAACTCGAAAAACAATTGAGTTTCCAAATCAAGAAAACATCGAATTGGTGGACCAATCTCCATACAGTCCCGATCTAAGTCCTAACGACTTTTTTACTTTTCCAAAAATTAAGAATGAACTGGGTGGTCAATGGTTCCAGTACCCAGATGCTGCAGTCAACGCCTTCAAAAACTCTTTTTGAATAAACCAGCGAGTATATATACCGCGTGGAATAATAATTCCAATAGATGCAAAATGCATTACACTTCGTGGAGATTACTTAGAAAAACAATAGCATTTGAAAGTATTCTACAGCTCTATATGCAAAATATAAAAGACAACCTCGTACCTATAATGCAAAAAATTCTTCTGCTGCTACTCCTGTGGCAATTGATGATTATAAAATATCAAAATTGTGGTTATTTATCCATTGATACATACTACAGTGGTTTAACAATCGATGAAGATAAATACTAGAATAGTGGAAGAGTTCGACAAAATAATATTTATCTTACTCTGATCTTCTTTTATCCACTATGTTTATTAACTGACTTTCTTTATAATATTCACATATGTCTTCAAATGAAACCTAACAAACAATATAACCATGAAAATATTGTTACTGATCCATAGAAACGATACGAATTGAACTAGTTTACCAATACAATTTGGTACTGACATTGAAATAGTGAAATATATCCACATTATATTCAGTTGAATCTAAAACAAATACAATATTGGGTAGCTTTTTACAAAATAACTTTACAGTTACAGTTAGGTGTTTGTTGTCGAAAACTGACAATGCTTTCTTCAGTTCGACCTTTCTGCACAAAAATGACTTACTATCTGTCTTAGAGTCATACTTTCCTTCAATACCAATATGTTTTCCATTCAGGATCCACAGAACTGAGTAAGTAATAAACATACATTAGTGCATGAACAAAACTATCTAGAAGAGGAGCAGCCACTGCAGAATCACCCCAGTAGTATTTATAGCCAAACCAAGAAGCTAAGAATATACCATTGTGGTGGTATACAGGAAGGAAACTTATCTGCCTGTAGCTCTTGCTAAGTACGAAGAAAACCTAAAAAATAATATTATTCACACCACTATGCAATATTGATTGAAAAATTGGTAAAAAACGAAGCCAGATACTTACAGTTTCTATACAGTCGTACATTTTTAGGTTCACATAATGTAGTAATACATTTCTAAATGCTTTTCTTTCTGTAGTATGTATACATATTATACTTGGAGCTCCCGTATATACTATGAGACTTTGAAAAAATAAGTCACAGTATTCAAACATTTTTGTGATTTCTAAATAACTAGAAACGTGAGAGAAAGACCTAGAAATGTTAAGGGTTACCACCCCCGCACATAATCGTTATCTGACTGTGTATACGGTTATGAAGGCTAGAAAGCTAATACGAAGTTCCAAAAAAAGGTTTCGGTTTGTTAACAAGTTGGAATTTTGCAGACATACGATTAATTCATTTCCTATACATCGTTTTTCCGGTAATTTTAATCGTCCGTTCCCTGTTGTATGAAGCTTTTGCTGAGAAGTGTCTGGATAAGAAGACCAGTAGATGTCATTATCACACTAAGCTTTCTTATTGACGGATCTTTTTGATAATGTTTCGACCTTTCATCCAAGAAACCTGCCAATCTATTATTCTGGAACTCGAAAATTAAATGCAAGGTGTTAATTCACATTATAACGTAGCAGTGTTGTAACATGTCTATCGACCTGTTTCGATTTTACAGAATAAATCCTTTTAATTAGCACTCGTCGTCACTAGCCACTTCCAATTATAGTTCAGTGATCCCAAATTCTTCAACCCTGACCGTAAGACAATTGACGTCTGCCAACGGACGCTTACATTTTTTCCAACGCCACGTGAAACACCCCTTTCCGTTATCGACCGCCTACGGGGAAAGACCATCTTTCGTTATCTTTCATATTTCAAGTATCTTATGAATTTTGCTGTGGTAAGTCCAAAATCATAATTTATAATTAATAAGCTTCTTCTAAAGTACTGTCTGATATAATTTTTGTATGCATTCTTTATTTTTTTTACAGAGATAGACGAAAGTAAATTCAACACGTGGTCATAAACTGTTCTTTTATACTAATATGGTAGTTTTAAACCAAACATTCTTTTATAATTCACTGTTTCACTTTTATACAAACAATTTCAAGCTTTTTCAGTTGCGGAATGAATCTTTTAATTATAAAATAACATTTTTATAATCTGTTAACCTATAAAATATTCCTTCGTAACGCCAGTGCTGGTTTCATATATTTCCTAAGCACGATATTTTTTCATATAACTAAATAACTTTCTGCTATGATTATTTTCTTTCGGATCATTAGTATATTTTTTTAATTTAGCCGATAATTGCTATTTTTACTGTTTTAACATGGGACATGTTGGAAAGCTTTCAGTAAATTGAACATTTTTCACTTTCAAATAACTGCCTTCCTTTTCTTCAACCTTAAAAGCTGACCAACATAATGTCCTATTACATTCAAGTTTCTACATATCCCTGATCCACCTGTACTTGTAGGTAAGCACAGCCCCAAGGATATAACCCAAGGATATAACCCCAAGACCTAGGCCATAATATAAGCCCTAACCAAGGATAGAACCTCAGGATACAACCCTAGATCAAAATACCGCCCTAGACCAGGACACATCAGTTCAGATCAAGACCTGACTATCTTCTTCAGGAAACCACTTCATCTAAGCTAAGTACCTATAAAAGTACAAATTCCTCTGTTCATTTCCTGTGGCAGAATAAATTATAAATTTGTTTTTAATTATTTTTTTATTTCATTATAAATCCTCAACTATAAAAGTTGAGGGAGATATCGCCCGGGGTAATTTTTAGTAACTTTTTTTGTTATTAACATTCATTTAAATTTTACAAGACGTTTCTACCTTTTCCGCCTTAGTTTTTTGTACTTTTTATCGTCAAAAAGGTAGTGGCGCCCTCAACTCTTACAACTTTCCTGTAACACTTGTGCAGCATGAACTTGGGGTCGAATCACCCTTGAGAGGAGTCTCTAGCTGGAGCCCTTCGAGCTGGTGCCCTTTAAGGTTACAGCCATTTACCGTTACAAATTGGCGCCCCTTACCATTGCAGTGTCACCATTACCAATTTCTTACCATTAATCTCAAATATCCTTTTCTTTTCCTTATGCCAACAGAAATTGTCTGGTCGATTAAGGTAATCGGAATTCGTTTACGAAACAATTCATATTAAACATCTGCATGATCTAGTATGACCACTAAAAGGAAAATAGATTTTATCAAATTCAGTTATGTGTAACAATATAATGCAAAAAGTACAATCTGCAACATGAATTGTTTCACACTGAATGCTCAGTTAATGAAAGAAATAAACAATAGAAAATGGTTATCAGACTACAGCATTCATATGGAAAGTTGCGCTTATATCAAAAATTAAATATCTAAATCACAAAGCACTATCTGCCTGCTACATTGCTCCATTATTGTCGAAGCTACCAGCCTTTTATTCAATTTATAAGCTATATGAGTTAAATACCTTCAGCTTCTAACAATACTTTGGTTTCTGACGTGAAGAGCTATTGGAATAAATTTGTTTCATATTTGCATATAAAGACAATAATTGGAGAAAATAAAATCAAAATTGGACTGTTGCAGAATATGAAATAGAGCAAGATATTATGACCACCAGAAATTATTCATATTCTAGACTACAAAATGTGACAGGTAATTTTATGTATTTGTTATGTAAAAATTGCCAAAATACAAATTTCTAGTCCGACTATTCTATACCTAGCCATAATCTTACCATTTAAATTTCTATATATAATTTTTTCTCATTATTATTAAACAGTATTTTTTGCCAAGCTAGGTGAGCATTTGAGTCCTCTCTTCCCCGGTGTCGTGTTTCAGGTATCGTGAATATCGGCCAGAGATGTCGCAAAAATAGCTCTCGGATCATTTCTTGATATAGAAGGAGCGCTCGACCACACCTCGTTCGACTCCATGATAGCTGCTGTTGCAAGGTGTGGAGCAGATGACACCACATGTCAAGACAACCTCATTTGGAGATTCCATGGAGGTATCGATAATGAAGGGATGCCCACAGGGAGGAGTCTTATCACCTTTGCTGTGGGACCTTGTCATAGACGAACTTCTGGAGGAATTGAACAGGGAGGGGATATACACCCAGGCGTATGCAGATGATCTGACAATACTTGTTCTGGGGAAATAACCTAATGTTATATCGGAGCTGATGCAACAAGCTCTGGGAATGGTGGAGATTTGGTGTAGGAGGGAATGCCTGGGGGTGAACCCTGCAAAAACTGCGCTCGTTCCCTTCACTAGAAAAAGTAAGCTTGAGAGACTAAGACTGCCAAGCATCTTCAACGTGCATCTATGTCTTACCCAGGAGGTCAAGTATCTGGGCATAATTCTGGACGCAAATCTAACCTGGAATTCACACCTACATGACAAAACCAATAAAGGGAAAATAGCCCTGATGGCTGCCAAACGGGCGATAGGAAACAAATGGGGACTAAATCCACGGATCGTTCACTGGCTGTTCACAACTGTGGTGAGAACCATGGTTACCTATGGAGCCTTAGTTTGGTGTCCAAAATTAGATCAGAGGAAAGCCGAACTGGAGCTATCATAACTTCAGAGGCTTGCCTGCCTGTGCATAACGGGTGCTATGAGAAGCAGCCCGACTGCAGCAATGGAAGACATTCTCAATTTTCCGCCTCTTGCTCTGCATGTTAAGGCGGAAGCGAGAATGGCTGCATACAGGCTGAAGTGCAATGAAAATTGGCACGAAGGAACCAACACCCATAGTCATTCCAGAATCACAGATATTCATAAACTCGCTTCTTGAAATGGGAAGTGATAACATGTTGGCCAGAATTAACGACAACCAACCATACCATTTTCAGCTAAACTGGGATGGGTTGGAAGCATGCAGTCAGGAAAAAACGTTGGTGTGGTACACAGACGGATCTAAAACTGACATAGGAACAGAAGCTGGAGTCCATGGTGCTAGACCCAGATGCAATGTACACGCATTGTTGGGGAAGTTTGCATATATATTCCAGGCAGAAATCTACGCTATCGACACATGTTTGCAAATGAACATCGAAAGGGGGTATAAAGTCCAAAAGATCCTCATACCCTCAGATAGTAAGGCAGCACTGAAATCTTTAGCATGTCCCCAGATCAGATCTAGACTGGTCTGGGACTGCCTACAAAAACTTTTAACCCTCGCAAACCATAATAGGGTAACTTTTAAGTGGGTCCCCGGGCACAAGGGTATTGTGGGCAATAAAACGGCAGACGCCCTAACAAAACTATGGTCTGAAACTTCTCCCGGAAAACCGTATATGCTTACGGTTGTAGATGAATTCTCCAGATTCCCGTTTGCATTTCCTTGTTCTAGTACTACTTCTTCTGGAGTTATCAAGCATCTCCTTTTTTCTATTCGGTACACCTCCTTATATTTTATTGAGAAATCCTAATCGGACAAGCAAGAATGATTCCATGGTTGAAAAAGTAGAGCTTGTTCATGTGAATCCTCTATACGCTCAAGTACGTTTATCTGATGGAAGAGAAACCACCGTATCTCTGAGACATCTAGGCTCTCTTCACGATTATGACACTTTACAAGTTTCAGAGGAAGATTCTCCTCTGGCCGCTCAAGATCTACAAACAATGGCTGATTGTGAACAACCCACAAAAAGGTCGACTGTATCCCAAGATCAACGAACTAGTGTTGACGATGCTGTAACACCTCCCAGTCCTTTAGTTTACCATCCAATGTCCGAACCGAATACCATACCTCACGTGCAGTATTACGATAACAGTAGACCTACTAGAACAAGAAGACCTCCTGCATTCCTGTAGGATTAAATTTATTAACTGAGGCGGGAATAATGTAATATATATTTAGTTTACTTTCACTCAGTCTTAAATTGAAAAAAATGGATATTTAGTCGTCATGTTCAATTTTGCCTATTAAAACCCATCTCATATAATTTCATTACACCATACAAACACTAAATACCTGGCCAGCGAGTTTCAGATTTTTGGCATAATTATTTCCCATAATTAGTTTATCAAAGGCCTCCATACATTCTCCCAAAAATTTCTCCGAACAAGAGTCTATCAGGTCTTTTTACAGGTCACTGTCATCCCATTCTATAATGAGACGTGAACTGTCGGAAGATCCATCTTTTCCAGGAAGATGATGAATTAGCAAAGCATACACCTAGTACCTATCCTTTGGCAGGGTCTCTTTCTCTCGTCCTGGGACCTGAAATATCATTCACCAAATAAATGAATCGGCTTCGTTAGGGAGTTTGTTTGGTGGAATATAAATAGGTGTAAGCCACAATATACTTTTGCGAATCGCATTGAGCTAATAGATGCAATGACCACAAACCCAGCCTAACTTTTTCACTACTATACCCGACAGATTTGTTGACTCAGAAAATAAGTAATGTCCGCTGGCGGCCATGGTATGTTGGACTAGAGGTTTTTTTCAAATGATGCTTCTATGATCTCTGGTAATCTTCGGTTGTTACAAGCAATGCTAGGATCATCAACATTGTTTGTTGTCTTAGGATCATCAACATTGAAGTCTTTAAATCCATTTCAATTCTTGAAATATTGTCCTAACAAAAGATTAACGCCATTAAACTTTTATTCTTCATTCAACATCAACTTTACATTTACATTGTTGAGAAATGTTGATGTTTATTATATATCACCGGAACCCTACTGCGGCGTCGCAAAGTCGACACGGAAGTGGGTGGCACAGAAATTTTCAAAATAGGAGGAAATCTCACAAGAACAGCGACAGTTTATGTCCTCTAATTAGCCAACATTTACGGAAGACCTAATAAGCAAAGATAGGAAAACAGTCAATGTGGTATGTTAATAGGGTACTGAAATCTCAACAAGCACGCAAAGCTGATAGGGTTGACAGACGAAGGTATGAGCAGATTCTGTCACCTAGAGAAGGAAACTGCAGAGCACATCGTATGCCAGTGCGACTACCTGGCGAATGTCCGGTATCTTGTACTTTTTTTCTTCTTTTTTTTGGGCCGAGATGGGAAACTCGTGTTCGAATGGGTCCAGGACCCAAACAGTGTTGGACTCATCCCCAAGGGAATGCCTACCAACCAAACCCACCTCAAACTCGCCGTTACCCCCGCCTCGGAATCACTACTGTAGCATACTTCGAGACGGGTGGCGTCTCGTAGGTATCACATAAAATGTAACTTCTGTCATTCTGACGATGATATGTCAATTTCGAAATAATTATCGATATCCTTTCATAATTTTCATAATTTTTTCATTGAATAGTGGAATTAATTAGAAACAGTTAGTTTCATTTATAACATTAATATGAGTAGATTCCACAAAGTAAGGGTCCAAACAGTAAATTCACTCTTATTTTCGTGGTTTTTCAATAGATTAAATTGATGTGTAGCATCCATTTCATTAAGTCAATTACCATATATTTTTTAATTTTCTATACCACACATTTAACCGAATGGGAATATGCGAATATTTTATACTGAATTAGATTATCGATATATTTCAAATAATTTAGTTTGATCATTACTTATAGTCTCTAGATAAGTCAATTTTTGAACTACTAAAATGGCCAGTGTGCAATCTTAGTGAAACTTTATTTTGCAATTATTTAGAAATTCAGGCTCTGTGTCCTCTCATTATACAACCATTTCCTAAACTAAGTTCGGTTAGGTCGACTTTGTATAGGAATTTATTGCTGTACCTGTTCCTAAACTATGTAATATATCTTTAAGAAATGGGTCTTTTCAGTCCCAATAGCTATTGTTTCGACATTTATTGGAGAAGTTTTGATTATACTTATTTAAAAAAACTATATCAAGGTTGTTCAAGACAGAATTATTGTTTACTGGTGCAATTGACATATAAATTTTGTTTTGTGTTTCTGTAGTTCATAGCGTATTAAAAAACTTGTTCGATTGCATAAAAGCCGATGAATTATTTTCACTAGGAAAATCATGTTTCACTAAACTAACTTTTTCCAATATCTAACCATTGCCAAAACAGTCGTACGTAGTATAAGACTGGAAACACACCGTCTGCATCATTTTGTTGCGACGCAAAAGAGGATTTAAAGGTGGGTACAGACATATAACAAAACTTCGAATCGTAACGCCGTCGCGTAACAAGTCTGGACGGCACTGCGTAACAGCGCAACACCGTAACATAGTAACATCAAGGCGTTCCATCGGTTGTCGGTTTTTTCGCGCCGTATCAAATAAATTGTTACGGTACGAGGTTTTGTAATATGAGACCCACCTTAACAAGAGACGCACCAGCTGTAACATTTTCTTGCAACAAAACAATGTATATAACAAAGTGACAAGTGTATTTCAATGAACAAGCACAAGTAGCTAACCCACCTCTATATTTTCGGACATATGGAGATTATAAAAGCGTTGGATTTGAATTAACATCTCACCAGATGACACTGACAGTGACAAACGTGTCTATCAGGAATGTTACGAAAAAAACAGTTCCTCTGGTCTCCGGTATCACTTTTTGTTGCAAGACATCACGCAACGTTGCAAAACAATGTTTCAAGCGATACGCACCAACTATATTTTGTCCTGAAAAAAATGTAGATCTTCACTAAAAATCATCATAAACCTGGAAACGCACCGGCTTCAAACGGAATAGAACTGACGCGCTTCGCACAAGCATTGCTTCGCTACGTTGCTCAATGTATCTTAGCAAAAGGCAACATATATAGTACGTTAAATTGCCACAGTCGCTCTCATTCGTTAAGACATATATTTGAATTAAACCCACTTTCTAATTCAGACGGAACCATTTCCAATTATCCAAATAATATGTTGCAGTTTTAAAAATTTATCTTCGCTTCAAAATAAATAAGTAAGTAAGATGTGAAAATGATGGCTCTCCATGATCCAGTTGTAATGAGATTAATTATGAAGCTGGGCAATTACAGCTAAAATAAATGTACAATGTTTAACTGGCGCATATGAGTGATTCAAGTAACCACGATTTATTTTATGACAAACTAGAAGAATTTTGATGAACTTATATAAAATATGTGAGCTATATTGCTATAAGTAGATTTTAAGTTAGATGTTGGTATCTTAGATTCATGTTTTTTGACTCTGTAGATATTTATTGTTTATATAGATTTTTCTTTGTAAATCATGATTCCCGTATATGTATTTAGATCAGAATATAATACTGCGTTAAGGCATTGTAATGGCAGATTTTTCTTTGTAAATCATGATTCTCGTATATGTATTTAGATCAGAATATAATACTGCGTTAAGGTATTGCAATGGCAGAATACCAAATAAAAATGGAATACAAGATACTTTGAAGAAAAAATCATCAATTTGGTCGACACCACCCATAAAAACAGACATTATACAGTAAATGATCAAGCAACAGAAAGGACTATGCTTCCATCTTATGGAAAATAAAAGACCACTCAAATGCGGATATTTTGATACCAACCTATTCGTCTTGAAAAATAGAACATTTGATAACATTGCGCCAATGTTGTAATTTAATTAATAAACCCACAATTAATGATATTATTTTTAAAATCGCTTACGGAGATTGTATGAGTAAGACAGAGAGAAAATACGTAAATAGACATGTATTACAGATTCCACGAAGTAAGGATATCAGCGGTGATAAGAAATGAATAAATAAAACCAGACAGGGTTGAACTGACCTAATTTTATCAGTTAATTTTTATATTTTGTTTTTTCTTTGTAGTATTTTGTAGTGTATTTGTTGGCATCGGTAACTCTTTAAAAAAAATAGGATAGGGATGCGGAAAAGATTTTTTTATATGCAAGATGTTAAATGTCTATTAACTGTTAATACAAAAATGCTTGTGAAATGTGTGTAGGTAATGAACCCGACGTAAAGGGTGATACTGAAAGATAATGTATAATTCTTAGAGTATCCCCTTTTACGCGCTCCACCTTCCCCCCACAGGCAGTGCCTGAGGACCTCATTACCTTCTATCCGCGAAGTGTAGCTGAAAAAAATTTTTATTGGCCTAAGCCGGTTTTTATATTTTTTTGGTAGCTAAAGTCGCCTTTTTGCTTTATTAAATTTTTTTGATGGCCAAAGCCGGGTTTTGTTTAATTTTTGTACTTTTTTGATAGCCGAAGCCGGTTTTTGTGTTATATATATTTTGATGGCGATGAGTGTTTTCCCTTGCGTGACATAAAAAGCACTGTTAACTGAAATCTAATTTGCACCATTATATTTCTTCATGATTAGGTATAGTTCGATCAGCAGCGTCAACTACACTCAACCAGTCTACCTGTTCCATAATTAGGATACGTTAAGCCGTCACTCGAGTTCCCGTCAGGGTGAAAACTGACCTGTCTAAAAGGTGTTTATGGTAATTACGGTAAATTCTCTAAATGATCTGATATCTAGCTATGTATTTATTGCAAATTGTAATAAGTGAACAGTAAAAGTTTTAAGGGAGGTCCGTTTTCAGATGTATGAAATAAGAAATACTTATAAATGTTTTATGTTTGGCACTATTACACGATATTATTTTATATGATATCATTATTGGAATAAAATACGGAATTTTAATTCTACAATTTTATTGCGTACTACTACTGAACTGAGTCATAAATACATACATGTAAAGAAGCTAACCTAACCTAACCTAACATATAACCTAACCAGAAAGGGTTTACCCTTCTCACTTAGTATTACTTCAAGCATTTTGTGTATCACTATAGCGTACGACAACAAACGTTCGGAAATATGTATATTAATAAACTGCCGTTTCGAAAATGACAACTTAATATGATAGAAAAATATATTCATAGCAATTAGTACTGACAGACCCCCTAGCCACCCCAATAGGTTATTCAACTTTTTCATTAGAATTCAGGATTACGAATATTACGATTTACTGGAATTTTCAAAACTATTTAGTTTACCTGTAAGCGGATTAAATAAACTGGACGGCAATTCGTGTGCGGGATTAAGATACCTGCAAGTGTCGGACGGGAACTCATGTGTATTTTATAGTCATTAAGAATCCTGACGGGAATTCGTTTGTACCGGAATTGTTTACGAAATACGTGTCGGTCAGTTATTAAATGTACCTATTATAATTTTACTATTATAATATAGAAAACGTTATAATAAACTGCTATTACAAAATGACAAACTTATGTAAAGATGTTAGATTGTCAATTGAGAGATGTACCTTTTTTACATAATTTGATTGCAGTCTATCATATCTTTATACAACTGAAAAATATAATCCTATTATTTTGTTTCAACGAAACTGGTATTCATCGTATGTACAACTATATTCACAAGTCCGACTCTGTTTCACCGCAGCAGGTGGAGTCCTATTGAATGGTTAGATTTTGTAATCGAATCGAAAATTTCTGACAAATGAACTAATTTTGTGGGTTTATTAATTAAATTACAACATTGGCGCAATGTTATCAAATGTTCTATTTTTCAAGACGAATAAGTTGGTATCAAAATATCCGCATTTGAGTGGTCTTTTATTTTCCATAAGATGGAAGCATAGTCCTTTGTTTTTTTGTCTTTATTGTTACTAAACAATGATTCTGCACTGAGCATAATATGCTTTCCCAAAACTGACAGGATCTTCTTCCTTCAATCGTGAAGAGTATTGGAAATTTCCTACAATTTAATAAGTTTCTTGTTCGGTCTAGTTTCTTTGTATGAATGTATACTGGGGTGATATTCATTGAGACCTAAAATATCTATTGTGCCCCATTTTTTCCACTTGGTTCCTGAGGAAAGTCCCTCAGGAGTATCTTTGATTGTCCAAGCACTACTTGATCTTTCCAATGATCAGATCTCCTCCTCTTTTTGGCATTGCCTATTTCTTCCAATATTACATTGGAGCGGATACCTCAAAAGTATTGCGGCCCTCAGAACGGTATTTCAGCCCCCCCCCTTTGCTAATTTAGCTGCTTTCTTATTTCCCTTTATCCCAGTGTGTCCTGGAATCCACAAAAAGTTGTCGATGCTGTTCTCGCCTAGTTCATTGAGTTCTATTTTGGAACTGATTACACAAGAACTCAGTGCTTTAATGGCTGCTTGACTGACCGACATGATGGCAATTCTTCGCCCCCTATATCCTTTATCAATATTGAACTGTACGTGAATTTCCTGAATTTTTGGAATGTTTGGCTCCTGGGCCGTAAACCTCACATTGCTTTTGAGCCATCTGTGTTTGAGTAAAACAGGACATAGATGGAGCAGTAGTGGACTGATTATTAGAAAATTTGAGCAATTGCTGGCACAAGTATATTCATAGTATTCATCGAAATTTACAAATCAATAATCGAAGGACCACCGTGTAAAACACGGACAAAGGAGCAGAAATCAAACTATAGTTCTTAAGGTTTTACCACCGCACACTTTATTTCTTTAAATCAAAAAAAGCACGCAGTTTCATATAAAGCAAATAATATGAAAACAACACTTGAATATTTCCATGCAGATTTATACACAAAATTAACCAAATAAATAATTTCAATTTTATTTAGAGTTAGCTATAACTGGTACCCCGACCTCATGATTGAATTTGGCAACACCGCGGTACAGAACTTGATATCGTTTTGGCGATAACTTTATAATTTGCCGGTAGCATTTCAACTTTTTATGATGAAGAACAAATATAAGAACATAGTGGTTGAGGTTGATTAATATCAGATCTTACCCTATCTTCACAAATGCACTAATCACTTACAATTATTTTGATTATTAGAAACTAATTGAGTAAAAAATATACTTTTTCATCATACCGTCTTTTGGCATGTCCCAGGTTTTCTGATTTCTAAGAAGCGAGGAGGTAGTTTTTTCAATGATTCCCTCCGTACTTAGTCTGTATCTTGTTCTTTTTGCAGCACTTTTCACCACTATATTTTTGGGCTACAGCTCCAATTTCTCCCTGCTAGGTTCCTGCATTCTATTAGAGCAATTTTTGCTTTGTATATAATCTCATCTCGTGTTTGTTCCACATGATTTTACTGTCTAGAATCGAACCTAGATATAGGACTTTTTATCTCCATGTAACCTTACTTCCATCAAGTTACATTTTACTAAAGTGTATCTTTTGAACTTTTGGGGATCAAAAAGCAATCCAATCCATCCAAAATTGGAACCCAAATATCAATTGAAAAACAAATGATTAGAAAACGGTTCCGTAGACAACTTCATTTATTTCAATCTACAGTTACAATTGCAGTATTTTCTGGGTATTACTTGCCCGTTTTACGTCAAAACAATTTTAACAAACGCCATCGGAACGATTTTCCCAAGAAACTGAAGCACTTACAGCTTTGGATTTTCCAAATTTTTCATAATTTTGCATTGATACAAAAGGCGCATACAGTTGGCGCAGCATAATTTCGGAGTGAATAGTGCAGGACTTCCAGGAATTCCAAAAATTTACTGAACTCAAAAGGACCACAGAGGATCAGCAAGGAACCAGGAAGGGTGAAAACCACTCCTACCCCAAAAACTACCCCTACTTAAAACTGCTGCAGAAGCTACTTTCCGACCATTTAGAGAGTGGAAAAATTTAACACCTAAAAACTACCCCTTCAAAATTTGAGAAAATTGAAATTTGGACGATTTAGATCATCCCTAACAGAAAAAATGTTCGATATCAATTTTTCAACATAATTTTGGACTTCAAAATTAAGTAAGTGAATTATATACAATAACTAACAATAGTGCAACGCTTTGCTTCTCTTTCTACTTTTTGTGTATCTATAAACGTCACGGCAGATATTCCTCACAAATCATACTAACACTATAAACATAAAACTTTGGGAAATTCTTCCAAGTTCTGTATATAATCTGTATATTTCATTTTTTCCCCTCTTTTATTACTTGTATGTATACTCCACATTTTATTATTATTTTTGTGAATAACACTACTTTGTACATAACACCACATACACTGTATATAACAATATATTTTACAATTTACAACCGGTTGCATAAAAACAGACAGAAAACAATTATATAACACGGACCACAGACTACAGACCACAGACATGGACACGGATTCGGAAGGAGATCCGACAAAAGAATCCACGGAAAAAGACTACAGAGAATATAACACTGCGCTTAAACCAAGCCGCGCAGTACAAAGATTACCACGCCACAGGTCGACTAGCGACAACAGATCTTACTCGACGAATTTAGAGACTGAACTACCAAGGGCTGAACTACAAAGGACTGAACAGCAAAGGACAGAAAGTGAAAAAATAATAAGACAAGAAGACACCAACAGTGACATGTAAGACATGGACACACAAACACAAACAACACAGAAAAGGAAGAAATTGGACAAAAAAACACAATAATTGAGGCGTCCCAGAATTCCAGAAAGCATAAAAATTCCATAATAGAGTCAATACCTCGCACAACTCCAGAAGCCAGGGGGAAAATTAGTTTTGGGAAGAAGGACAGAGAAAACGTCATAGAAAAGACGGAAATACTATGTGGCTACATCCAGCTCTTAATAGGTCACTTAGCTATACAAGAGCGAGAAATCTCCAAGCTAAAGTCGAATATTATAGACTTACAAAGCGAAAAGCTGGAAAACGAAAAAAAAACCAACATCAACATCAAAGTATTTACGGAAATGATAAAAAAAAATCACACAAAAAAAGACCAACTCACTCCTAGCGATTACAATACCGAAAACAACGTCCAAGCACAAATCTACAACACAAAGACATTAACACACACAGCACAACACTTACCACAGCAGAACTTAAAAATTTACAAGACAATACACATTTCCCAGCCTTAAGACCTCCCGACAAAACATACGCCAGATCTGTTACGACACAGACACCGACACCAAAGCCATGGACGACTCCTCCACCCACAAGAAGTTCTGATAAGACTAAAAGAAGGCGATAACGCTGATACAATGACTGATTTAAGAAAAGCCGCTTTGCTCCAAAGATATGGAAGATACACACGTAAGAAGATCGAACTCGGCTATAATTATAGGAACTGAACAAAAAGATAAACACGAACAAATACTGAACAAAATTGAAACGAGACAGAGCCTAGACATTAAAGACGCGACAAGACAAAATGAGCCAGCAATCATACTAACGGGATCGCACAAAGGAAAAACTTTAGACGACATAAAAGAATGCCTTTGCATCGAAAAGGAAGACATAGCAAATTTATATGACACAGAGATTAACAATTTACGTTTACTCACCGTGAAAGCCTGCCGCAACCAGTGGCTGACCACGAAGTAGTCGCTTTACAGGTAGACTTATTCGTGTAGATGTAAGCCGATACAAAAGAAATAAACGTAGATTCAGATGAAGAATCAGAATATATACAAGAAGAGGACTAAGAAGAAGTAGAATTAGAATGTCTGAAAAGAAAATATAGTTCAATGACACTGCTGGCTATTAAGCCAGTCTCATAAAAAGAAGTATTACTTACCCTAGATGGCATGTGAACTTTAGGTGAGTTTTCTGTAATCAGGTGTTATATCCATGAATTCATGAATCCTTACAAATAAATTGTACAGGAAAATCCTGATTATTGTTCTTTTTCCTTAGTTCACGAAAACCGCAGTATGCGACAGTTTACCAACCATGTGAACCAGGAGATAACCAGAACAAAATGGAGGACAAAAGTCAAAGCCCTGTCTCCATGGCCTTGAAAGGTCGATAGGGGTCTTCTACCTTTTTAGAAAGGGGTCAAGGTCAGTGGTTAGCTGAGTGCTTGAAGAATCAAGACACCTTTTGCTTTTGTTAAAGACTAAGAAACCCAAGGTTAACCTAAGAACCAGTTATCTAATGTCAACAAAGATGAACTCATTTATGATGTAAGTAGTTTTAATAAAATATTATATTGAGGTAACAATTTAATTCTTTATGCATCTAAGCCACAGTTGTTTATTACTAACTAATGTATTTTTTGTTTCAGGGTGAACCGTAACAAATTGTTAAAATTTGAAAAAATAGTCAAAAATGGTCAATAATTGTCAAAATTTTCGAAAAATGGTCGTTTTATTGTGCATAAGAAGCAAGCTTCTGTCGGCGGTCCGCCGACCGCTCACGTTTTTTTTGGATTGGTGTAACACTAAAAAAATTGAAAATTAGACGGAAAATGTTCTTATTGCATATTTCTCGGAAAAGTCAATGGAAATCATCAACGTTATGGTCACATTATTCAATGTTGAAAACTACCATAAATTTAAATTTAAACATTGATATAAGTAAATTTCATTATTGCCTTCATAAAACGACAATCAGAGAGCCATAAACCAAAAAAATCAAAAATTTTTACAAGGGAACAGATATTGGATTTTATAAATGGAATACCAGATAATGAATTTCTTATGATGAAGGTTGGCAATAATTCAAACACAATTATTAAAAAGAGAGGTTATGTTTTATATAATTGAGGGAAAGTATTTGTAATGTGGTCGTAGATAAAACATTGTATGATACTAGTGCGTGAATTACTTTTGCGCACTCGTTGCGAAAAAGCTAGCTACGCTCGTGCCTTCCATTTTCGCAGCTTGTGCGCAAAAGTATCACTTCCCGCACTTGTATCATAAATAACTATTTGTAACTATGGAAATAATAAACTCAAAAAAAATTGGGGAACTTAAGACCTCGCTAATTTTTGGAGTGCGGTTGATGGGATGGGTTTCCTTGACATTGGCTTGGCTAGATGGCGCGTAGTTCAGGTCATATGCCGAAAGGTAGGTGGACCATTGCACTGTTATTTGGTCCCAGCTCCCCTCGGGGTACTGGAATCAAAGTACATGGGCATAAATGTTTCTTTCTCTGATACAATACCATACGTTTTTTCTATTACATCATCTTAAAAAGTATTTATAAGATCTTTCATATACTTTTATAGTTTGGAGAAAATGATATGCTTGTAGCAACTTTCCTAAAATAAAAGCCAGTGTTTTTTGCATTCCAATATTGAGAATGATGTAAGTTTACGCACTGACGATTTCCGATTTATCTTTGTATTTATTGGGCACAGCTTCAAAATCAATATTTTGTCTCCGAACTCATTCCAAACGTACAATAAATAAAAGATAAAAGATCGATATAATATTTGCCAAGCACAACCATATTTGCTTTTTCAGTCAGTTGAAATTTACCCCACAAAATATCTGGTGTGAAACCTATAAATAACGAAAGCCCTGGTTGAAACTACTTCAACCGTAGGTTATTCGCATTTTCTGGTGATTCATGTATCTGAGATTTTGTGCGCGGTATATTGCTGTGTGTTTCTCGTTCTCTGATAGAGGGAAATAGAATTGACGTAATTGCTTTATATTTGCATTTTGTAACTGGATTTCAAGCTCAACCATTTTCAGTTTCCATAATAACTGCTGTTCTCCATTAATCTTCATGACATCCACTTCGTGACTAACAGTAAATTAAATAATAGAAATCTGGCAAGTTTTCGCCTGTATTATTGTTAAACAAAATATAAACTGAAGTTACAAATTCTGCGATATATTCATATGCAAGTATGTCATAACATTATGTTAATAGCAAGCAATAAGTTGTGTGTTATTGTTTGTTATAGAGGTGGCTTGAATAGCTTGGCATATTTCAAGGAATATGATACATTTATAAGGAGCAAATGTGAGGATTTCAATACATCTCCACAGGTGATTGGTTTATGCTTTTTGTGCTCCTGGTTGTACCATTTAAGTAAAGAGACCAGTCGTTCATATGTATGTGTGTATATTGGGGTGACATTCACTGAATCCTAAAAGATCTCCTTAAGAGATTCCTTAAGAGTCCCCTTTGAGGAGAATCTCAGAGACTAGTAGCTTCTTTAGACCTATTTCACCTATAAATTTTAGGATTGTGTCCTACGACTCTACTACCAGGAAGTTTCTGCTTCTATACCACAGAATCTACATTCTTCTTGCTCCACTCGTTTGAGCTTTTTAAGGTGTTCATTCTGGTGACAGTGTCCTGTCGGGACAGCTATACCAGACACCTGTTAAAACTCTTATGTCCACTTGCACCGTTACGTTTAATGACAGCTTAACGTTAAACTGCGATTATATCCTTGCACCGCGTGTTAACCGGACTTTAAATATGTTTTAGCTCTAGTTTAATTAAACTGTCAATTTTCGCGAGTTAAGAGCCGGTTTGTTCAAAATAACCTCCAATTCAACGCATGCGCATTTCATTATCAGTTTGTCTCGTCTTGTCATTTTCTATTTTTAGGTTAGAATAATTAGAAACTGATACTGGTTTTTGTTTCTAATAAGTTTCATAATTTTGGTTAAAACAGATCATTGGTTAGTTTTTGAAGAAGGGAAAGGAAAAATAACCATTCCATTCTGTATAGCTTCATCAATGATTTTCCTTGACATTCTCGATAAACTAGGAGGCAAACTGAAATGAGATGCGCATGTGTGCCTGCGTGCCAGCAAAATTAAGCGGTCCGGCTCGACGCAAGTGAGCAAGTGCAGCATTAAATTTTTCTTCCATTTTCAACCAAGTACAATTGTTCTCATCTGTAGAGGTCTGGTTAGTCTTTTTGCTTTTGACAATGTGTTTGAACTCCTCTACTATACTGCTGAACAACAACTTTTCATTGGCAGTAAAATTATGTTCCCGAGTCTTTTTTGATGTAATTGGAAGTGTGAAACTACGTTGATTTATGGATAATACTTATTATTCAAAGTTTTTCATTAATTTTCTCACGACTTCTTGAACTTTACAATACAAATAGAAACATCAACAATGTCAAACTGATCAATGTATGACAACTGCCAACTGAATTATCGACGCTGCCAGATCAATTTCAAATGTAATCTTAGGTTAGTTAACCTTACGAATCTCCGACATGGTGCAAATCAAACAATTTGTAACCAGTCCTTAAATTTTCCGGTAGTTAACAAACCTCCGTTTAAAAGAGTAACGGTGCAAGTGGCTGATAGTGCAGTTTCTCTCTAATGTCGGCATTCATTTATTATCAACTGGTTGTAGTCACCCAGAAGTATATTCGACTGTCTAAGCCGTACTAGATTGTTCCTATCGTCAAATCTATTTTATATGATAAAGTAGAGATCAATATTATCAATCACACATTATAAAATGGAATATAAATAATCTTACCGAATCTATCTAGTGAAGAGATCACTTTTTTCTATACTATTTCATCTCTTTAGTTTTTAAGCAGATTATTGATTTTTGGTGTGAAACAAATTGTACTGATTGTGTCATCTGTCAATTGCCTTCTAATAGAGCTACAAATGTGGCCTGTGGCCGAGAAGACTCTCTCATCCTAATTGTATGCAATCATAAATAGCAGACAAGAATTCTCCTCGAACTCCTTCACTTTTGAATGCAGTCATTTCATTTGTTAGTATTTAATCGAAATTCATGTTTTTGTTAGTTTATTTGGTATAAGAGGCCACTTCTTGCTGGATCTGTAATGTCCAATATTTTCCAGTAATTCTTCACGATTTCTTCCACGAGTTTCACGCTTTCGTTAAACTTATCATCTTAGTTAACTCTGTACAGAACTTATTTCAATTTCAGTCGCATGTCTCTTAACCTAGTATGTAGCGACACGCTGTGGCGTCGGCGGTAGTTGTACCGCAGGGTGACGTTGTGATAAAATAAAATGAGAATTAAATTACCTTGAAACTAATATCAATGAATCAATAAAAATGAGAAAGAATTCATAACAATACCCACGAGGCCAAAAGTCAAGTTCATCACGTATGTTTACTGTATTCAATTACATAACATTCGAAAGTAAATGATACTATGAACTTGACACTAACTATAAATATACAGCTGAGAAGCAGACGATATGCATTATTGATTCATTCTTAACTCAGTATTAATCATTATAAATGAATCTATGCAAATAGATATTAATGTCAGTTTCAGTTAATTATTATGGTATTCATTATAATAAAAGTACAAAAAAGTAAATATAACACGTCCCAGTGCATGACGCAGTCGTTTTATTCAAGTCAGATGTGCTCCCGAGGGACCTGGAAGAGTCCCATATGAAGTGGTCTTCCCAACACATTACAATGGCAAACAACTCACTCGTACTAACGCCAGTGCGGTTGTTTTGTCAAAATCACCAGACCAGATCACCGGATCCGGTGAGTGTATATTGATCCCAGATTACGGCTTCCCGGATTGCAGTTCCCAGCTGAAGGTATCCGCTGCTGCTGCCAACATTTTGAGTTATGTATTTAGTCTGTGGGACGTCAAAATCTGGTGAATCAATTCGTAAAAAACATTCTTTATATTTATCACACAAAGATTGGATCAATAAGACCTTAGGATGTATTTCACATTTTCACAGAATGAAATGGCGGAAGATTATTTTGTATTGTTGATAATTTCATACCTTTGGAGTCGATAATTTCCATTATTGACGATTAAAATTTTTTCAAGATTTTTAAATAATTTTTGCTTGTGCTTATATCTGTAACGTTCTTATTATGTTAAACGTTAGCGTTTATTTTGATAAAAACTACGGATACTTTTTTGGATTGTAGTTTTATTAAAACTCATATTGTAACTGACTGACATTTTTGATTGACACATTGACTGTCCAGCTCATCTGAATGGTAGTAACCGTACCTATATATAAATAACTATAAATATTTATGTAACATCTTCCCTTTTAACAGAAGAAACATGTATGAAACACAATAATCACAATATGAAACATGAAATGCAAAGAGCAAACAAATTATAAATTGAGTCTTTGAGCGGGTTTCACTGTTCGGCCAGACCGGGTAACGTAGTTTGTACTTTCAGAAATTATGGGTGTTCCTGCAGTCGGATTTTCTTCAGGAACGACCTGATTGCTAACATTCGGCTTTTCAACCGTCTTCTCGGTGGTTGACGGGATGACTTCAGCAGGCTCTGGAATTTCTGCATTGGTTGTGTGTAGATGAGCCAAATTTCTTCGATAAGTTGTACCGTCTTTGAGTGTTACATTGTACCATCGTGGATTAAAAGCTTCGCTAATTAATCCTTCCTTCCAATTTCTCTTGCCAATTTGGACTCTGACACGATCACCTTCGTTTAAAGATTGTGCAGATTTTGTGCATTTATCTGCATAGGTTTTTTGCTTACTTCTAGCTTGCAATAGATTTTCCGGCACGTTATAGATAACTTTAGGAGCGAGTTGTTTCTCGGAGATAGGAATTAGTGTTCTTGTAGTTCTACTCATCAGGCGTTGAGCAGGAGAACCTAGTTGTTCAGTGCGAGGAATGTTGCGAAAGTTTAATAATGCAAGTTGTACATCAGAGTTGTCAAGTTCACATTTTCTCAAAATCGATTTAGCAATCGCAACGCTTTTCTCTGCCAAGCCATTTGCACGGGGGAATTTTGGACTTGAAGTCCAATGAATGATTCCCCAGTTTCTTCTAAAGTTTTGGAACTCGCGTGAACTAAATTGAGGTCCATTATCCGATTCCAACTCTTCTGGAATACCATGCTCTGCAAACCAGTTATTTAAATGTTTGATGACTTCACCGGAGGTTTGGTCATGTAGCATTTTAAAATCGAAAAAACCGGGATAACTGTCAGTAATAATAACATATTCGTTATTGGAAAATGAGAATAGGTCACTCGCGACTATTTGCCACGGTAGTTTCGGAATTTGCTTTGTAATTATTGGTTGTTTCGGGTTACTGCGTTGAACTCGTTGGCAAATTCCACACCGGTCTACGAAGTTGACAATGTCTTTGTGCATTCCTTCCCAATACAACAATTGCCTGGCGCGTTTCAAGCTACTTTGAATTCCAAAGTGGCCAGTGTGTATTTGCTTCAACATTTCTTGAATTTTTTCTTTGGTACAATAACCCTGTCATTTTTCATGATGAATCCATTGTAAACTGAAAGTTCTTCTTTAAAATTGAAGTAGTGACGAATATTTCTGGGTAGCTCTTTGATGTTTTCGGGCCAACCATGCATAATACATTTTTTCAGAGTTTGTAGCTCTTCGTCTTCTTTAGTAGCTCGAATAGTTTCAGTTTGTGCTGCCTCTGACATGGCTAATGCTTTTACTAGTTCAGTCTCATCGTGTTCATTCGCAAGCGTTTCTTGTGAATTATCACAGTCTCGACTTGAAGCATCCGCTATTGGAATATCACATCCTTTTATGTATTTGACTTCTGGAGCATATTGTGTAACTTCCAGCAGAATCTTTCGTAGTCTAGGAGCAGCGGTTGGTATTGGCTTCTTGAAGATTGTCTCCAACGGTTTATGATCTCTTTCGATGTATAACTTCTTGCCATAAACATATTCGTGGAATTTTTGACACCCAAATTTGATAGCGAGTGCTTCTTTCTCGATTTGTGGGTAGTTTTGTTGTGCAGATGTCAGCGCTCTTGAGGCATAGGCTACGGGCTGATTTTCTTGCATTAAAACTGCACCTTAACTAGTGGAACTTGCATCAACTGACAAAGTAACATCTTTGTTAACATCATAAAATTTCAAAACAGGCGGTGTTGTTAACAACTTATTGATTTTCTTCACTGCAGATTCTTGTTCAGAGCCCCAATACCAATCAACTTCTTTTTTCAGCAATTCTCTTAACGGCTATGTTATTTCAGAGAGGTTTGGTATAAATTTAATCAGGTATGTTACCATACCCAATAATCTTTGGAGCTGCTTCTTATTTTCTGGAGTTTTCATTGATTTGATTGCGGCCGTTTTTTCAGGAACAATTTTGAGACCATTTCCTGTTATTACGTGTCCCAAAAAATTTACCTGATTCACCTCGAATTTACACTTTTCTGGATTTAATTTTAGTCCAGCATTCTTATGGTCCTTACTACTTTTTCACGAATACTACGCAGTTCTTCTTTGGTATTCGCATAAATTAAAACATCGTCCATTGAGCAGTCTGTTGCAGCAATACCTGCCCCATGGTGTAGCAAACGTTAGGTATTTTTCAGTGCGTTTTGAAGCTCTTATTTGCCAGAACCCTCTTTTACAATCCAGTAATGTGAAATATTTCGCACCGTTTAGTTTAGCTGCTATCTCTTCAAGTGTTTTTAGTGGGAATCTTCTTCGTAATATATTTTTGTTGACGTCGTTTGGAACAATGCAAAGTCTGATTTTGTTTTTCTTTTTGACGGTGACCATTGGACTGACGACTGGTGTTGGCTCACTTATTGGCGCGATTACACCCATTTTAACCATAGTATCCAATTTTTTCTTCACATCATCATAAAGTGCATGTGGAATTTTTCTTAGAGCTCTAATATTAAAAGTAGGATTCTCGATTAAATCAATGTCATACTCATAATTTTTCAAGCAACCAAGACCCTTAAACAGATTATGATTAGATCCAGTTGTAATGTTTTGAATACGTTGGATTAAACCCAGCTTTGATTCAGTTTTTCTTCCTAAGATTGATGGAACTTTTCTATTAACAACCTTGAAATTAATGTTTGATGTCTAGTCTTTAATCTTACATTGTAGAGTAACTTCTCCCATAACATCAAGTTTATTTTCACCAAATCCGACGAGTCTTCTTACTTAATAAGGTTTGAGGTCTTCATTCAAAGTTTTTATTATATTCCATGAAAGAACGTTACAGTCAGCACAAGAATCTAAGTAAATAGCGAATTTTATGCCTTTGACTTCAACAATTTCAGTCCATGTTTCTTCTCCAGCTTCTGTATACACTGAATGAATGAAAAGTTCATGTTCTTCGTCGCTGCTTGATTCGTCTTGAATTACGTGCACATTTTTCTGTTTGTTTTTGACGTTATATTTGGATTTCGACCAGCACTGTGATGAAAAATGTCCTTGTTTATTGCATTGTTCACACGTATTTTTAAATGCAGGGCAACTTTCACGCTTATGCTCCGTGCCGCACCTTTTACAGTTGAATTTTTCCGTGTCTTTGCGTTGATCAGTTTTGACTTTAGTTGCTTTACTCTCAGTCTTCACTTCATGCACTTCAGCTTCATCTTGCATCTTCATTTCAGCCAGCTGCTTTGTAGCTTGTTCACTAGCTCTGCATATATGGTCAAGCATCTGTTCAAAGTTAGATTTTCTTCAGCTAATAATCTTTCTCTAACCTTTTCAGAACGAATTCCTATGATCAGCTTGTCCATTACGAGACTATCGTGAAGTGTATCAAAGTCACAAGTCTTCGCGGGATTTTTTATTTTCGTTAGAAATTCATCAAACGTTTCACCTTGCTCTTGACTGGCTTTATTGAATTTGTATCGTTCAAAACATAAATTCGTTTTTGGAATGAAATTAGAGTTAAATTTTTCTTTGAAGGTCGTGATATTCTTGCTTTGCGCTATCGTTAGATTGAAGCTATTATAGACTGGAACAGCATCTGGGCCAATAGCTGCCATAAATGTCGCTGCCTGGATCGCCGTTGCTTTTTTCTCTAACTATGTTGCGATTGAATACCACTCGAATTGTTGGAGCCATTGTTTCCATGCTGTGGACAAGTTTTCGGCACTGAAGTTAAACGCTTTTGGGGGCCTTATCCCGATACGCTCTCTTCTGACATCTTATTAAACTTGAAGCCACGATTTTACCTGACACCATGTAACGTTGTTATTATGTTAAACGTTAGCGTTTATTTTAATAAAAACCAGGTATCATTTTTTGGCTTGTAGTTTTATTAAAACTCATATTGTAACTGACTGACATTTTTGATTGACACATTGACTGTCCAGCTCATCTGAATGGTAGTAACCGTACCTATATATAAATAAATATAAATATTTATGTCACAATATCCATTCCTCATGTAACGATCCGACTGAATAGTGAGATTTTTGAATCAGAAAGTGACAAGATATCACCTCTTATTTTGTTAAAACTCAACATTTATACTTATTTACAGTACCAGAGGACTTTATAGAGTAGTAATTATCGTGTCTAGTTATGTATTATATGTTCATAATGAAACACTCACCTTTAATATAATACATAAACTAAACATATTCATGTTTTTACTTAGGAAATTGATATCAATCTATTCTGGATTTGTAAATTTATCCGATCCTTCGGTGTTCATCATAGAGTATAATTGGTTAAATAGTCCAGGCATTACACACCGAAAATCGCCTTTTTGCGATAATCGCTGGTATCAGCTTGAAACTTTGTATAAAGGTTGCAAAAAATACGTACAATAAAATAGTATTAACCCGCAAATGCAAAACCTTGCACGATATTGTTTAAATGCTATTTTCTAGTACAATTACTCGTTCATTCGTGAATATCTTTTTTGCTCTTGATTATGAAGAAAAAATGTTAAATACTTTTTTTTTGTCTTCTAAAAACGAACAATATGAAACCAACCGCGTCGAAAAATATTGATTAGATCAAAAGTTATTGATGATTAAGTTTACATAAACATTAGTTTGATTAAACACTATTAGATTATTTTGTTAACAATGACAATATCCTGTAATTGTGCTTAATTACTGTACTCCGTCAACAGATCACGTGTGCCAAACCCGCAATCGGTAAGTTGAATAGTTAATGAGTTATAGCGTTATAAACAAATTGACGTAGCATTTTTTTACAATAAACCTGTACCACTTTGTCACTTTCCCTGTATGACGCTGATTTTTTCTAAGGTAGATTACGTACGGTGTAATCGAGCGGCGTCGTTATTTTTTCAAAAATTGCAATTGCACGGCCAAAATAGGATTTTTCTACAAAAAATGTATACTTTGTTTGACGCACGCGCATCTACTCAGGTTTCAATATTTCCAGGTTTTCGACAACGGGAATAGATTTCTCTCGTCGCGAGGTATTAAATTAAAAAAAAATCATCCAAATATCTTTATTGGATCCCAAGAAAAGTCGACTTTAAGTAGCACCGTTCAATTTGAATGGCTGCGTCAAGATTTTCAGCGAGTCGGCCGAGCGGCCATTCAAATTGAACAGTGCTACTTAAAGTCGACTTTTCTTGGGATCCAATAAAGATATTTGGATGATTTTTTTTTAATTTCATACCTCGCGACAAGAGAAATCTATTCCCGTTGTCGAAAATCTGGAAATATTGAAACCTGAGTAGATGCGCGTGCGTCAAACAAAGTATACATTTTTTGTTGTTATTTGTAGAAAAATCCTATTTTGGCCGTGCAATTGCAATTTTTGAAAAAATAACGACGCCGCTCGATTACACCGTACGTAATCTACCTTAGAAAAAATCAGCGTCATACAGGGAAAGTGACAAAGTGGTACAGGTTTATTGTAAAAAAATGCTACGTCAATTTGTTTATAACGCTATAACTCATTAACATTCAACTTACCGATTGCGGGTTTGGCACACGTGATCTGTTGACGGAGTACAGTGATTAAGCACAATTACAGGATATTGTCATTGTTAACAAAATAATCTAATAGTGTTTAATCAAACTAATGTTTATGTAAACTTAATCATCAATAACTTTTGATCTAATCAATATTTTTCGACGCGGTTGGTTTCATATTGTTCGTTTTTAGAAGACAAAAAAAAAAGTATTTAACATTTTTTCTTCATAATCAAGAGCAAAAAAGATATTCACGAATGAACGAGTAATTGTACTAGAAAATAGCATTTGAACAATGTCGTGCAAGGTTTTGCATTTGCGGGTTAATACTATTTTATTGTACGTATTTTTTGCAACCTTTATACAAAGTTTCAGCTGATACCAGCGATTATCGCGCTAAACTCTAAATCGCCTGGACTATAAAAGCATATTTTGTTCTCTAAGAGTGTTGTAATTCATCTTAGTTTGTTGATAAAGTTAGTAATTGTTAGTGGTTTAAAATGTTTTGTTTACTATCTGCTGTGAAGTAAAGAATCTATTGTCACTGTCAGTGAGCGAAAGTGACAACTTAGGTTGTTTTTGGCGTGATAGCTATTGTTGAGAAATGTTTGATGTTTGTTGTTTATGACGTCATCGTTGATCGGTACCCATATTATTGTTGTTTTCACGATATGGAATTATGAGGGAATTTAGGGGATATAACTTATATATTTTTTGGATTTGACTTTTATTGATTAGTTCAAATTTACCTAAGTGATACCGGGGGTCGTACCAAAAATAGACTGCCAAGTTGGTAGTGCTGGTGACAGTTCTTTGGTGACTTGACTTCCGGATGGTATTCTTGTCTTGGGTGGTTGAACATAACAAGTTAGGCGTGGGTGCAGACAGAAAAATTGGTGATCCAGAGGATATCTTGGACATCCCGATTAGGGGATTAAGTTTTCTGGCTGTGAAGCTCTGGGTTGTGTTGGCAGATGTAAGTGAGCCGATATTTAGAGGCTGATGGTATTAAGTTGAATTTGGTTTTCTTTTTACTCCCAGTAGCATCCTACATTGGAGGGTTTAAAATTAAGACACACGTCTACAAGCTCTTCCCATCGGAGGAAATTAATTTCCTTTTACATTTATTAGATGTTAACCCTTCGGAAAGAAGGTATGTACGTTTCTGTAAATACTTTTGTATATATAAAAAAAAGAAAAACATAGCCAGACAAGATAGTGCTAGTAACGAGATTACTAAATGAAGTAGTAATTACTACTATTCCATGTTAAACTATTTTTGTTCTTTGATTTAAATCAACGATTTAATGTAGTTTTGAGAAGTTTCAAATCTTATTGGGGGGAGAATTGCTTAAATTTCAGTTGATAGTCTCATAGATACTCCCTTAGTATCTAATTAATAAGTAGAGAGATATATTGCTGAAGTCTACACCAACGAAAAGATGGTTTTTCATTTTATTTTAATGTAATAGTAATCGGGGACTTTATGTATTGTAGGGTTTTTGTTGTGGGCAAGTAAGCCGGAGAAAAATCGAGGTCGCAGTATGGGATGGAGGCCCAAGATTGTGGGTTATATCTTCACCAGTTCGGGGAAGTCAGGCAGTAGTGGTGATGTCATCTGAGATGAACTCTTAGTAGATACATATGTTTTATTTTTATTTTTATGAACTTACCGACTTCATGAATTTATACATGTATTTATGTATTATTATTTAATTTTGCCATGCGGTTGTGAAGGGTAGAAATTATTTTTATATCATTTTCGTTTTCTGAGCGCGACGCTTACCTTAGTACCAAAGTCACCGACATTGTGCGTACACATTTACACGTTTGTATTTTTTTAATTTCTAGCCTAACATTTAATCATTTAATTTATGTTTTTTTGTAATTTTGGGGGGGGGGGAGGTAGCGGATATTAATTTAAAGTTTTACATGGGATGATATAATGTGAATCTAGTAATAATCTGTCAAATGCTTTTAGACTTATTCTGTCGGAATAACGTCATCACTTGTAATACAAGCATTTTGAGGTCTATAACATTGTATATTGAACCATGATATATACTGTTCAAACATAGTTGCTCTTGAAATAAACTTGGTAAGTTTGAAGGTTGGTCTTGTTATTTTTTCTCTTGCTGGTTTAGGAGAATTTAGAAGCAGATTTAGGCCAGGCATATGAACCTAGCTGGCGCCCTGAACCATCATTTTTTGTGTGTGGAATTCCGCTAAGTCTTTGTTTTATCCACGACTGTCTCCATATGAGTTTAGCCGAAGGCCGTAAAGGTTGAAGACCGGGACAACCGAAGAACCTATCATTTGCAGATTTGAGGCAGGTTGGATAACTCGAAACCATAGGTTATACTCAGCGAGCTCACAATAAGTCAACATACATATGGACCATATCCCAGAATATAAGTTGAACTCAATTTATAAATATGTTCAATATTTCCATTTTAGGAATTTTTCTGTTTGATACTACTGAAACTTTACTATTACCTTACTGTAGAAAACGTTCAACACCATGGTAACTACACTACAGAACGGGGAGATTACTAAAAACAGCTAACTACCTGAAAAATATATGAAACGCACGACGTCCATAACGAGGAAAGACAAGAAAAAATATAACATAAAAAACGTAATCTGTACCACCCTCTTTAACACTTTTAAAAGTGATTATGTCTTATATTACTACAGGATGTATTTTCTTTTTATGTACCTATATTAAAGTTTAGGTAGTGTTCAATTAATCGTTAATACTCATTCAAGTAGCCAAGCTATAGGTAGTATTTATACAACCATCCAAAAAGCCTAAACAGAGATGTGATGCCTTTTGGCATAATATCATAATATAATAAAAAAATAAAATAAGAAATCAATTCCTTTGAAACTATTTTCAATAAATCATTAAACGTTGAAATATCACATAAATATAACTAGCGAGGTCGGCAGGTACCGAGTCAAGTTCATAACGTAAATAAACATTTAACAGTAAATAGTAAATATCATCGAACTTGAACCGTAATATAAAATATAGAGTTGACATTCAGAGATATCCATAATGTAATCAATATTCATCCCAATTTAGTTGTAGTCATTATGCTATTTAGTTAAACTATAAGTATGCTATATGGATAGATATTTATATAGATTTAGTAATCTTAAGTGGTTATAATGTGTAATAGTAAAGTATGTTAATAAGTTGAACTCATCCCTCCGAGTGACCAGGAATACCTTATGCACACTATATCCCCTACGTTACAGAGATAAGTTTAACAGTACTTATCCATTCTCTCCATATGAAAGCATTATAAAATATCTGTTTTATAAAGTTCTGACTACGGAGGTGTACTAAATTTACACAATTTATAACATAAATAATCGTCAGTGCAATAGGTGTAATAGTTCGTCAGTGTAACCGTTCGCACCGGCTGGCGACTGTTCCTCACAACAAATATTGGGTCACTATATTGTTCGTAACAAATGGACACGTATGCCTCTGTAAGAATAAAAAAACAGAATTCGAAGGACAAAGGAGCACAAAAATCAAATTTAGACTGCAAGTGTCACACCAAATTGACTCATTGATAAAAATTGCTTTATTGTCTTCCGAATTTATCACATGTATTTACGATTTATGTTCTTGGATCAATTTTCAAAACACTTTCTACTTCGATTAATTACTCACAATATGTACATGCATTCTGGATTAATTGTCTTGTCAGATGTCAAAATACGTTGACTACGTATCTCACTAGACGAAAAGTGGAAGAGACTGTTCAAGATCGAGATGTCTATTTGGCAAATAATCCTCCAATTTTGTTTGGTCAAATCGGTAGTTGCTTGAATCAGTGTTTGGAAGTATAAAAATGAAGGATATTTGGTTCGTGAACTTCGACTGATGTTTGTCATAGTAATAATGCCCAAGAACATCTTAATTTAACGGTAAGTCTCATGAAGATGCTGCAAGCATCAATGGACACATCATGAAGCTATAAATACCTACGTTAACCCTGCAAAGTAAAAAGTTAAAAGGACCTGAAATTTAATATACACTCAGTTGCAGAAGATTCCATTCACCAGATATTTCCCATTTATTTTCAATTCAAAAACTTATTACTCGTTCATATGGCTTGTATAACTTGTATAAGGTCAACCCTCGTTTAAGTAAATTCTTCTTATGATATTCCTTATGTACAATGGAAATTTATGGTTTTGGCAGAAAAAGACCTGTTATAACTACTTAATTCATTCATTTATTTCATTGTTTATTCTGCAACCACACCGATCTAGTGTTAAAACGTGTTGTGTTATTAACTTCATTGCAATAGAATACCTTTACACCGAAGGATTCTCCAAGGGCAGTCGCTTTAATTCCAGACGGTCGTGGCCAATATTATGCGGCTAGGTGATATTCGTTGTGCATTTCAAAGAGCTATTTAGTGGTTTAACGAAATCGGTGATTACACTCGTACACCAAGATCCGGCCGTCGAAGTGCAACATCTGCACGCAATGATCGATTTTTGGTCTCATCATGTTTAAGAAATAGGCACTTCAGTGAATGTGGATCTAAGCGGGTGGACAGTTTGTCGACGACTTGATGAAAGTAATTCATTATCCAGAAGACCAGAACTATGTTCAGGGCTATCCAAGGAACATCGCAGAGCTTGACTTGCTTTTGCAAGAGAACACGAAAAATGATTGAAGCAGATTGGAGTAACGTGTTGTTCTCGGATGAGTATTGGCTTCGCCTGAGGTCTGGAGTGTAAATGAAATGTAGGGGAGGAATGCCAAAGATGACGCAGCGTTTAAGATGACCCACTCCAGTTTCTCAGCCTCTACTGCTTAAATATCAGTTTTCATACTCGCTGCATCCTCTTTGAGATACTACTAATACTTGTTGTGTTGTTGTTTAATGTGAATGAGACAGTTAAACGTAAAACACGTGCTATTTTCAATAATTGGTACTCTGATTTTCATTTTTCTGAATTTATCAGGATTAACATTTTATTTTTATTTTTTCTCAATTTATGTTTCCATTTTTGAACTACCATACTTCCCTATGTCAGTGCTTCTTATCATCTAATCCTCAGTGGAGGCAAATATGACGCAAATTCAGTTATTTTTAAAAAACGAAATACTGAATGCACTATACTTAATTAAAAATCAAGTATGGTGAATGATAACAAAATATACCTGCTACAACACAATGATAATCACAATAACTCAAATTATTTGGTTTTGTGAATAAAAATTGCTTAAGTGCGTTATCATTGACATCCTTCCCCTATTGAACACTACAAGAAACTCCAAGCTGCTTACAGACAACGTGTACCGAGTGAATTTGTCACTAAGTCTATTGTATATATCAAGTATTTGTATATAGTAATTACCTAACGGATTTTGTCTCTATGTTTCCAACATCATTCGTTCACTACGAAAGGACTTCAGTAGTTAAATAATTTCTGTCAGCCCATAGTTTTAGGGGCTTCTCTCCCATCATTCTTCCGGCGAAGTGGTGCAGGCTGTAACCAAACCTGTCTTCACATCATGACAACAATTTTATATTTTTGTCGCCAGGTTGTGTAAATAATGTAAGTTTTGTGATCGTACGATACAAAACGAGCGCCTGTCATGTAAATGTCCGTAGGTAGATTCATGTTAGATGTTTTTTTTGTTTGTTATAATTTATCATTAAGGGTAGTAAGGGGTTTTTCTCTCTTGTGGATTTTACTATAGTTTTTAGTTACCGTGGGGCTACTGATTTTTTTTCTGGCTTTTCGGGTGTAGCCACAGTAGACCAAATACTTTGTCCGCTTCAGCTTGATAAACGCTAAAGTGTATTAGGGTTCAGTTATAAATTACTGACTCCTTGACTTGAAGACTAAAACATTTAAAGTAGTAATTAGGTTTGATAAAGCTTACTGATCTATGAAGACATAATTAACTTTTGAGTTAGAGGTATATTTTCTTCACTTAGCTACCATATTTTGGCTTAAGCAAAGACATACTAGTTAGAAATATTCGGTGAAGGATGGCATTCGAATATATTCTGAACATCTACTTATAACATATTGGCTGATCGTCGCCATGTGTTTTGTCTGTTAAATCCGACTGTTTGATCTTGCTTTGTTTACGTTGGCAGGGGGGTATTGTAGTACTATTATTGCTCAAATTGATCTGAATAATTTTTAATACACATTTTATTATTTCTATCCATATGTTTACAAAGTGGAATTATTTGTTGGATGACATTGAAAATTGGCCGTGACGTCGTGTCTTGGATAAACGCGTCATGCCGTGAATTAGTAACGCTGAGTGTAGTCGTAATTTATGTTTAGCATCTACTTTGTGACTAAAAAGTCCACAGACAACTTAGTTTGTCGGCAGAGATAGAGCGTTTGCTTTGTGACTTTACGAGTCCATAGACAAATGTTGTCGCTCCGTTTTGTGGGATTGTTAGAGCGATTGATCGATGCTACTCAGAAATGTAGGCTGTTTTACTCGCAAATGCGTATTGACTTACATAGAGGGAAGTGTAGCACTTTATGACTTGATCTGTGCGGACCCCGCTCAGAATAGTTCGAATGTATGTTTCGGGTAGGTTTCACTATGGTAGTATTCTGTACTGAACTTGAGGAAGAGTCAGTCACATTTCTTTCCGGTGTGTGCTCCTACTAGATGGATTAGTTTCCAAAAGTGCATCGAACGAGAATCTGAATTTTGTTATTGACTGGAAAGTCATCCCTTACTGGGTTTTATAGGTTCTCGTTCTGCATTAGTTGTGGAATATACGGTTTAGTATTTTGTTCTACGGGAGTTCGTATTGTTGGAGAATTCCGTCCTGTTCTGGAAGCCGTTTTTACAAACCCTTATAGGGGATATATTGCACTAAAACGATTGAAACCGCCAACGTTGAAGTTTTGGCATTGGAGGTGTGCCACATGTTGTTGTTGGTTGCCATCCGGTGAGGAAAATTTTGACTATTGGACCCTTTTTGGAAAAGGGTTCACCTGTAGGGCCGGGGGATACTTCACGCCCTCCGGATACACACTTCGGGATGTCTGGAGTCTACCTGGTAGATAGATAGTGATGTCTTCTGGAGTTTGCTGCTACTTCTCCACAACTTCTTGAAAAAGACCACATTGAGGGTAACCCGGTATCGGGGGTTCTCCTAATTTATTTACTTATTTTCATATTATTTTCGCTAACCGCAGAACGGTTTGAGGTTGGGTAGGCTTTACGCCATCATGTATATATATTAGATAGGTGGTTCCTTACAAATTTATCTTTTTATGTAATTGTAATCGTTGATTTTAATATTTTGCGGTAAATTTTCATAGTTTAATCCACATGCGCATGCGTCTTTGCCTTGGTACCAACGCCCTGACTACTAATGGAGAGCTCTGGAGGGGTCCTTGTTCAGGTATAAATGTTTAGCATAAAACTGTAATTCACTTCCACTTGTGGTATCTTATCACTAAAGTAGATTTCAAGAATTCTAGCAAGTATTTAGGACACATTAGTTAATAGTGTTTGTAGAACATACCACAGTTTCTAAGCACAATCAAAGGCTTCAGTAATGCCTACAAAAAAAAACAGCACTATGTTTTCTTCATAGTCTAGAGGTTTATATATTTGATGTCAGGTTCGATAGGGAACCTATAGACGAGAATTTTCTCTAAAACCAATCTGGTATGAAAATATCTTTATATTTATTTCCTGATATTCCTCTGTAATATTTGTTTATGTTCAAATTTTTTTTCCAGAATAGGCAAAGTTTAATCGTAATCCTACAAAGCCTATTGGTAAATCGAGCAGTGAATATTTAGTATCCTAATAACCTTATTTTAACTCTTCCCATAGTAACCTAGATAAGTATAACAGGTAGGTATACAGTTAACGAAAATATACTGATTGTACAGTTTATATTTAGGTGAAAGAAGTTACATACTGTGTAGTAAATCACTTTTCGTGAAAAAAAAAATCATAATTTCCTCATGTAAATGCTTGACCAGTTCGGAAGAAATTGGCTTTTCGTTTATTTTATGGAAAATAACCTAAAATATTAGATATTATCAATTCTGTAATCGTTTTATTACCTCTTATTAACAGGACCAAATTTGTGTTTAATTGATGCTTGATTAGAGCTTATGGCGTTTCAAATCAAATAGCGTGCGCTTCACTGGCTTCCTGCAAAACAGTTCCGTCCCATTTCAAAAAGTACTGCCACAAATTCCAAGGAACCGAGCGGAAAAATGTTACACATAAAAAATTACCGATCTAAACATTAAATTGATCTAATAAGATTGCAGAGTTATCCACATATATTATGAAACTAGCAGTGTTTCTATGACCAGTTTTTATTTAGGGAAATCATGGAGTTTGTATCCTTTGCATAATTTATCACAGTACGAACTGAGCACTGTATATACAGGATATAAAAAACTTTAACAAGGTTTTCTTCGCCTAACGTGAAAATCCCCCAATGTCTTGCGGAAAGCTTTCCTAAAATACATTTTATATGCGTTACACGGAAGTTAATATAAAACCCAAACTACCATTAACAAGAGCATACGATGTGAATGAAATAGAAATTTATTTCGTATTGAGATTCAATCTAACCAATAAGGTACAGAATGCACCGACATAGATAGTATTTTATGTGTAATTCAGCCACTGTGAGTAATTGGAATTTTATGAAACTACTACAAGGAAAGAGAGTTATTTTTTCAAGCTCGTAACATATTGACAGTAATATGACATCGATATCATAATTTGTTTGTTTATATACAGTAAGGAGTTAACTAATCATATACTAAATCAGAAACTGGAAAAAAACATTCATTACGTCGATTTGGTTTTGAAGGTTTTGTGTAGTACAGAAAATTTTTGTTATACATGGTCATCCAAAATTAATATAATGACGTCACTTTTTTTGGATAAAACATGCTGTACAGTTAAACCTCTTAATAGCGGATAGCTAAGTGGAATTTTTTTTGTCCGTTATTGGGAGGTGTCCGTTATTAAGAAGATTAACAATTGTAATATAAATGCCTTGCAAAATAAAGTTATCCAAAATTCCTTAAATCGGTATAGTAATCATTCATTCATTCATATATTTGGGTTGTGCTCATCATCCCAGGCACTTGAACTGAATCTTTGTACCGTTTCCCAAGTTATCTACTTCCATTCCAGAAGCTTCGTGTCTTTTGTAAAGACCACGAGCGGTTTTTGTTGATGTCAAGCTTGCGGAATAGAACATCTTCTGAGGTTTTACTGCGAAATCAGCTTCAAGAGCTTAGAAATGTTGATATTAGCGAATGGACAGTTAGAAGAAGGCTTCGTGCTAATGGATTGTCTTGCAGAAGGATGGCTACAGGGCCAACATTGAACCGTCAGCATGGAATTGCAAGATTTTATTTTCCTCGAAATCACTTGGCATGGAACTATGATGACTGGGGCAAGGTAATATTTACAGATTACTATGGAGAAGGTCCGGAGCTAGATACGCCCCCGCTTGTTTTGACCATAGACGTAAATTTGGTGGTGGGTCTGTTATGGTTTGCCAGGATTGTAAGTGAATATCTAGATGAAGTAGGAATTAGACGGTTCAATTGGCCAACGTGCAGTCCAGATATGCATCCCATCGAACATGTCTGGGATGAGTTAGGCATTCACCAGCCCCAAGAACTGCTCAGAAGCTGAGAGAGATGCTCTTGCAGGAGTGGAATAACATGGATCATAATATAATCCTTCATTTAATTCAGATTATGCCTCGTCGAATGCAAGGAGTCATTAATGCAAGAGGGGGTAATACACTTTATTAGTCATCGTTATCATTATAAATTTTCCAATAATGCTAAGTTTTATTCCTTCATTTCGTTCCCAATAACAATATTCGAACTTCATTTAATATGTAGAGTTGCGGTTTTTCAAGAATAAATCATAAAAAAAATGTTTGTTGTCTGATTCCATATTTGAAAGTTACGAAAATTCAGTAGGTAAATTTACAATTGCAGATATAAGCTGATACATCAAATTTTTGAAATTCTTTGCAATTTTTCAAGTTATTCAAAGTGACCTAAATTTTTTGCTCGGCAGTGTGGTAATACGCCTGGAAGACTTTTCCGGCAAAATTGTATTAGATGCATCAAGACTACCAAAATGTTACCATCAATTTATTTTTATAAAAGTTGAAGTTATATATAACTCGCCCATTTCAATCACTTACAGCCACTAGGAACAATGCGGAATTTTCGCTAAACATATTTATTCAGACTAGCAAACGCGATATCCGCAAAGGCAGCGGCAGTTCAATTATAAGTGTCAGGAACGCTATATGTACGAGTTTTTCCGTTGACGCTGTAACCCGTTATTAAAAAAAATAATAGAAATTGTTCGCTTTTCCAAATGAACCACTTTTTGAAAATTTCCAATTATATTTACATTAAATTTCGTTTGAAATCACAATTGTTTATTTAGGTGGAACATCTAGACCATCAAAAATCAGAATTAATGAACACAAGAAGTACAATAAAGATGGGAAGCTTTATGAGTCAGGTATTTGAAATCATGCTTGGGAGGAGGGTCATGGGATTCAGCTAACATAATATTGAAACAGCCCAATAGTAACAGACGATAAAAGAAATTGCTTTAATACACCTATTTGCTGATGAATTTTCAGCCAACACTTCAGCGGAATGTTGGCTACCAATTTTAAAAAGAGAAATTTCCAATTACCAATTACCCTCGTTATCAGCATATTATCATAGGTTTTCATCCAGGTTTCTTCATGATTTATTGTTGGAACTAATTGCAACGAGTGAATTTGTCACTACGTCTATTGTACATATATATAAAGTATTTGTATATAGTAATTACCTGACGGATTTTGTCTCTATGTTTCTAACATCATTTGTTCACTACGAAAGGACTTCAGTAGTTAAATAATTTCTGTCAGCCCAGAGTTTTAGAGATTTCTCTGCCATCATCCTTCCGGCGAAGTGGTGCAGGCTGTAACCAAACCTGTCTTCACATCAGGACAACAATTTTATATTTTGTCGCTAGGTAGTGTAAATAATGTGAAGTTTTGTGATCGTATGATACAAAACGAGCGCCAATCATGTAAATGTCCGTAGGTAGATTCATGTTAGTTGCTCTTTTTTTGTTTGTTATAATTCATCATTAATTAATCGATAAAACTTACTGATCTTTGGAGACATACTTCACTTTTGAATTAGAGGTATATTTCCTCATTGATCTACCATATTTTGGCTTGAGTGAAGACATACTGGTTAGAAATCTTCTGTGTAGGATGGCATTCGATTATAGTCTGAACATCTACTTATACTGTTTATCGCCATGTGTTTTGTATGTTAAATCCGAGTGTTTGACCTTGCTTTGTTTACGTTGGCAGGGGGGTATTGTGGTACTATTATTGCTCAAATTTATTTGAATAATCCTTAATACACACTTTATTATTTCTGTTCAGTGTTTACAAAGTTGAATTATTTGTTGGATGACATTGACAATTGACCGTGACAGTCGTGACTTGGATAAAAGCGTTCGTTTGTCATGCCGTGAAGTAGTAACACTGAGTGTAGTTGAAATTTATCTTTAGCATCTGCTTTGTCCACAGACAACTTAGTTTGTCGCGCCGATGTTGTCGGCATAGACAGAGCGTTTGCTCTGTGACTTTACGAGTCCATAGACATATGCTGTCGCTCCGTTTTTTGTAATTGTTAGTGCGTTTGATCGATGCTACTCAGAAATGTAGGCTGTTTTACTCGCAAATGCATATTGACTTACATAGAGGGAAGTGTAGCACTTTATGACTAGATCTGTGCGGAACACGCTCGGTGTAGTGATCAGTGTAGTTCCGATGTATGTTTCGGGTAGTTTTCTCTATGGTAGTATTCTGTACTGAAGTTGAGGAAGTGTCAGTCACCTTTCTTTCCGATGTGTGCTTCTACTAGATGGTTTGGTTTCCAAAAGTGCATCGAACGAGAATCTGAATTTTGTTAATGACTGGGTAGACATCCCCTGCTGGGTTTTATAGGTTCTCGTTCTGAATTAGTTGTGGAATATACAGTTTAGTATTTTGTTCTAAGGGGGTTCATTAGTAACATTTTCGAAATAAGCAAAAAAGTGCTATTTCCTGGAACGTGCACTTGACTTGTTCCCATTGCTAGTAGACAATAATACTATTAGAATGTTATTATAAAACACATTTGTTCATTCACAATTATTTTTTCGAAAATGTTATCTGCTGTGAAGGAACCTTTAACATTTGACAACAATTTTCTTCAGTCTGAACCTTCAAAATGATATTGATTGTCTAGTTATTATTGATAACGGTACCTAGCTAGAACGTTGAAATAAAAACAAAAAAAAGATTGTGGTTTGACTTCCCGAAAAATAACAAAAAGTATAGCAAAACATATGTTGGTGTTTTGAAAGTCACTTCCACCTCCAGAATAATACGAATAAAGGATTTTGTTGGGAATAAATTTTTCCATACTTTTGTTACGTATACTTCAATCATACTTGTTTCGATATTGAGCTTCAAGTGCTGTAACACCCACCTTGCTCGTGAAAGTGAGACTTGCGTCCCTTTTCTTTTCTCACTGAAGTAGCCAATGTACTAGAATTGAAAATAGAAAAACATTTGATTCCTACCAGTCCAATTTATTTTTTGTTGAGGATTCTCAACCGTTTATACATCACAGATCCAAACATCTCCTTTCGTCCAAAGCCTAATGAAGTTATCAGTCCACCACTTGTTATTTTTTCGGTCTAATTTTCATCCAACCTTTTGCTTGTGCGAGAATAATAACAAAAAATAATAATAGCAGTATGGAGACTACAATATTACTTTGGACTCCTTAATCACATGCTACTTAAAGATCTAACGGAAACAAGAATCTCTTGAAGTATTCCCAATCGAAAAGAGAAATATTTCAATTTAAAAATGTGACTAGGAAAAACGGGATTAATGGAATGAATTTTCCTGCATTCTCGATTGCCAGGGAGTCGCTAAAAGACCCTTTTTTAAAATACGCACCACTCTTGAATATTGAAATTTATTCACCCCGCTGTGTAAAAAAGTAGATGGATGAATGCCTTGAGAAAAAATTGGAAAATCTTGCTAAAACTGTAAGCGTTTTCATTAAGAGATGGTCGTTTTGATACAAGTGAGAAGTGTATTGTTCTTTTTCATTATCAAGATGATTTGCTCAATATTTTGAATAATATAAAATTACTGAGGTGGACATTTCCGATTGAGCAGCTTTAAATAAACTTCAAATGTTTCTATAATTGAGACCGATTTTCTCCCTATAATTTTAATAAAAATTTTATACAGACTGTCACAATTTCTTAAAACAATGAGATATATTTAGATTGAATTAGAGGAAATTATACTATCGCTACTAATAGTGACATGCAGCTGACTTCAATTGTGTTATAGAGGGCGTTACTATCTTTAATGTTTGTAATGGAAAATTAGGTCACAAAATACTTCATTTCGAAGATTATTTCAATTATCTTCACGTCAATAATGACAATTTAGGATTTCTTCGATAGTCGCGTCAAAATTTTCAGCGTTGGTCTCAGAGACCGTACAACCTAATTAACCCCCAAATGAATAGTGGAACGTACTTTTCAAAATATACACGTGGGAACGTTTTAGCAACGCAAAAATGACCAAGAAAAAGGAAATGAGGTATATTTGCCCAAATATACCACGAAATCCTTGAAAACGGTATTTTTGAAGCTTGCTTCTTATTGCACTACATAGGATTTTTGAAAAGGCTAGTGAACTCGTCTAAATTTTGAAAAAATGGTTAATAATTGCCAAATATTTTCAAAAATTGTCAAAAATTTGGAAAAATGGTCAATAATTGTCAAAAATGGTCAATATTTGTACAAATTCTGAAAAAATGGTCAATAATTTTGGAAAATGGTTAAAAATTTTGAAAAATTATCAAAAATGGTCAATAATTGTCAAAGACGGTTGATAATTGTCAAAACCAATCAAAAATTGTCAAAAACTGTCAAAAATTGTTAAATATTTCAAAGTTGGTCAATGATTGTCAAAAATGGTGAATAATTGTTATTATTTTGAAAAATGGTCAAAATTTTGAAAAAATGGTTAATAGTTATAAAGGACTGTCAAAATGGTCAATTATTATGAAAAACGGTCAATAATTGTAAAATTTTTTGAAAAATTGTCAAAAATGGTCAATAATTGTCAGTACCTGTCAAAAAGTTCAAAAATTGTCAAAAATGGTCAATAATTGTCAGTACCTGTCAAAAAGTTCAAAAATTGTCAAAAATGGTCAATAAGCGTCAAAACTCTCAAAATTGGTCAATAATTGTCAAAAATGGTCAATAATTCTCAAAATTTGAAAAAATGGTTAAAAACTGTCAGAAATTTTGAAAAAATGGTCAATAATTATAAAAAACTGTCAAAAATGGTCAATTATTGTTAAAAATGGTCAAAATTTTTGAAAAATTGTCAAAAATGGTCAATAATTTTCAGAACCTGTCAAAGATGCTCAAAAATTTTCAAAAATGGTCAATAATTGTTAAAATTTGAAAAATTGGTCAAAAATTGTCAGAAATTTTGGAAAATGGTCAATAATTATCAAAAATTGTTAAAATTTTGAAAAAATGGTCAAACATTTTGAAAAAATTGTCAATAATTATGAAAAACTGACAAAAATGGTCAATAATTGAAAAATGGTCAAAAATGGTCAATAATGGTTAAAAATGGTCAAAGTTTTTGAAAACTTGTCAAAAATGGTCAATAATTGTCAGAACCTGTCAAAGATGCTCAAAAATTTTCAAAAAAGGTCAATAATTGTCAAAATTTATAAACATGGTAAAAAATTGTCAGAAATTTTGGAAAAATGGTCAATAATTACCAAAAATTGTGCAAATTTTGAAAAAATGGTCAATAAAATATAAAATAAAACTTAGTAGAACGTGCTGGGTCTAATGTAATTCCCAACATCGCAATCTATTGCGCGTATTTTTATTGATGGTTTGCCCAACCTTGCAGTCTATTGCGCATAAGAAGCAAGCTTCTGTCGGAGGTCCGACGACCGCTCACCTTTTTTTTGAATACTGCACTTCATTCAGTCACGTACAAAAAACAAAAACTGGGAATAATACGAAGAGTAAATTGAAAAAAAACATAACTCAATAAATAAGTGTTAAATAAACATCATTAAAGTTAGTGAAGAGCATTTTCTTGGCACTCCTCACAAACGCCAATAATTTGCTCTAAGCACATATATTTATTGCACTTATTACATTGAAAGCGGGTTTTGTGATTTTTTTTAAGTATCCTTCTGGTAAGGCATCCTGTGGAATATCAGGTTGGATATTAGAAAAAACGACAATGTATTGCTGTGACTTTCTTCTACCATTTCCTCATCATCAGAAATATTCTGCTCAGAGTCACTGTCGTCAATTTGATCTTCTATATGATCCAACAATCCTTCATCAGACTGATCTATATCTTTTTAGAAAGTTCGTATTAGTATGCCTAGTTGGGAGTTACACCACCGCGCTCACCTGACCTAGCTCCATCAGATTTATTCTTATGTGGTTACTTGAAATCGAAAGAGTATGTAACTCAACCTGCCTCCATAAACGAATTTAAGGAACGAATGTCACAAGTATGTACCGAAATAACCCCAGAAATCCTAGAGAATGTCAGAAGAGAATTCTCTGGTAGGCTCTTTTACTGCCAAGAAATTATGGGAGAACATTTTATTACTTTAAGTGACTTTAAAATAAATTATTTTGTTAGATGAGATTTAATTCACGATATGTCACTAAAGTTTTTATAGGCGTAAAGATAATTAAAATATCTTCCAAATGAGGTATTTTGTGACCTCAGTTTCCATTACAAAATTTAACTTTGATCTAGTTTTTGTTTCATTATTAAATCTCATTCCTTTCAGAAGTTATGAGGGGTGGGAGGGCACAATTTACGACCACACTGTATACTGAGATGTGCTTATGTACATCTAATTTAATTCAACTTTATTCAAAAGTTCCTCATAAGGGAGCTACCGCCCTTTGAAGATGACGCTGTTAGGTCAGTTTTAAAAGCATATCCTAAAAACTTCAAATTTGGTACATTGTATAACCCTGTACTTAAAAATGGTTCTGTACAATCCCGCGTTTTTTATTACTATCACAAGCATTTAACGATAGAGGGACAACGGGTAAATTTGGTTTTAAATTTTTTGTGTATCAGTTTTCACATTAAATTTAAAAACTATAAGGTACTTTCCAAAAAAAATGTGCTACTTTTGGGTAAAAGTAAATTAGGTTAGATGGTGGTGTGGTGATGTGATTATTCACCCCCTTAAAGTATAAAGTACTAAATTGTTCCAAAGTTGATATAATGAAATTTTCAAGTTTTAACGATTTCTTTTGTTTGGTTTCTCTCATTAAATACTGCCTATAGCACAGAAATAAACAATACTTTGTGATGCACATTAAGTTTTTCTATTGTCAAGATAAAATGCAGAATTCAAAATTGTATTCACGTTGTTCATAATTATATCTGTAAATTAAAACATTCAAAGTAACAGAAAATTACCGACTACATACTTTTTCATAAATTTGTTGAAACGACTCAAACGATTTTTTTTTTCGATTTTAGCCACAATTCTAGGCTGAAATGGATCGACGATCACCCTAAGTAAGATTCACTTGCATTCACTTCCCTGAATTGAATTTTAGACATTTCCATTCCTCTTCTTCTGAATTTTTGATCTTAACTTTCTCATATTTTTCTTTCTCTAGCGTCAACAATGAATACACATAATGCACATAATACATAATATAAAGATAATATCGTAATAATTGACACTGTAGTATTTCAGTAAGTGAACGGGCAATAAATCCCAAATCTGATCATAGCAGTATTTTTTTACATATCGAATTTACTGTTTGGACCCATTCTTTGTGGGATCTACTCATTATTTTTTGAATGAAACTAACCAACATATTGATGAAATTACTTCGATATGGTAGGAGTGGGAAATGGATTTTGACAAACTTAGTATCATTTGAAACGGAATTCAATGCCTGATGAAATATTATATCATGGTTTCATTTCAGTGGTTTTAACGATCGCTAGGTAGCGGTGATTGAAAAGTTGTTTTGTTTTCAACTTTTTTTGGGAATCTTCGAATGCGATACTATAGTTTTTTATTAATTTACTTGAAATAAGATGGAGTTAAAAATAATGGTTGAGACCGCATCTCAATATCTATTTTCTAAACAAAGATACGAGAAAAAATAGGTATACATAAAAATAGGATTTGACAAACTCAGTATCGTTCTAACAGTAACCAACAATTAATTACGTAACAAAAACAGCAAAAATAAACTACATTAATTTGGTAAAGTAGCCTGAAGATTCAAAATGCTTTCCATCTTCTTCGATGCAGATATTTAATCTCTACGTGGTAGAAAATACAGCAACTTCTATTTCAGCCAAATTGCGTTTTGTATTCGTTGCAGGTCTTGTATGTCTATTTGCAGGTCTCGTATGAAAAACTAAATCTTTAATTCGACCCCATAGATGAAAATCCAACGCAGTAAGGTCGGGAGATCTTGGCGTCCACGGGAATATACTACTTTCTCCTATCTAGCTATACTAATATTGTGGTTTAAAAAATGCAACACTTCTTTTGTGGGCTGGGCAGCCATCTTGTTATATCCACATATTTTGCCGCACTGCTTTTAATGATATAGGCAATTCCACTCTTAAGAATCTTAAGCAACGCTTGCCATTTGAATGTTCATCAAAAACAAAAGGCCCCATAATTTTACCATCTAAAATCCCACACCATACGGTAACTGGCCAGCGACACTGGTTTGAATCTTGCATCTTGTGTGGATTGTGATCAGACCAATAGTAATAGTATATTAACAGATCCATTTTCGGAAAATGTGGCTTCATGGGACCACATTATAATTGATAAAAAATTTGTATTCCCATTCAGCATATTCTTAAGCCAATTACAATAATCCAGTGTTTTATCGTAATCTGTAGATTTTAATCCCTGATGAACACAATACCTAGAAATTCCTAGCTCATTAGCTAGTTTATTGAACCATTATTTAAATTGATAAGTATAGGAAGAACTATACAGGATTTACTGTAAATACTTTCATATGCACTCAACTCGGTTAATGGAAAAAATGCATAAAAATATGATTTGTATGGAGTCAATATAAACTGCACCAACAAAATATTAATCGGTATTATTGTCACCTATTAGCAGATAAGAAGGATGAGCTATAGTCTATAAACATCAATAAATTGACCATTCGGAAAGATCTTACTTGTCAGTCCTTGTGAGGGTGTCTACATATTAATATTCATTCGGTACGTTCTGCTCTAAAGTTGAAGAAATTGTTGAAAGTGAAGTTGAAGTTGAGTAGAATTTCCAGTTGACAGTCACGTAAAATGGACGTTATGGGTATAGCTATATGTGTACTTATAGTTGGAAAGAGAAATAGATAGAAGTAAAAAAAAGGAAAGGGTCAAACAGAGAATATAATTCAGAAACACTGTTGGTGATTGAGCCAGTCTTAAAATAGATATCAGGTAGATTACTTACCCTAGATAGTGAGTGACGTTTAAGTGAATTTTATTAAATCAGGAACTATATCCATGAACTTATGAACCATTACAAAATCTTTGTACAGGAAAATCCCCAATTATCAACTTTCGTAGTTTGCAATACCACAGCAAAATGAAGGTTGAACAAACTTGTGTGAAAGGAAAATTCCAAATGGAGCAGTTTCAAGCCAGTGGCCTGTGTCAATGGTCATAAAAGGTCCAAAGAAGTCTTCTACCTTTTCAGTCGAGGCCAGGAGCAAGTGGCTAACTGAAAACTTTCAAGAATCAAGATACCTTTTTTATTTTCAAAAGACTGAGTGCAACATGGTTAACGTATGAACAAGTTATTAAATGTCAACAAATAATGATTCGTCTGTTTCGATTGAATGAAACAATTCACACTATACACAGTTATCACTTCAATATTGTATACGTAACAAATGCATCCAAACTATAGTTATTTATCATTTATTCTATTGCATGGTCAACCGTAACACCCTATCTTAAATTTTTCACCTTCGGATATCCAAAATCTTCCAATGTACTATGAAAGAAGATTTTCCACATTCCAAATTTTCTATTTGGGCAAGGTTTTTTTTTTGTTTTTTTTCCTGAGATGGGGCACTCATGTTCGAATGGGTCCAGGACCCAAACAGTGTCGGACTCATCCCCAAGAGGATGCCTACCAACCAAACCCACCTCAAACTCGCCGTTACCCCCGCCTCGGAATCACTACCCTATCATACTTCGAGACGGGCGGCGGTCCCTCGCACACTCTCTGCTCACACCTCCGTCTTCTCCCGAACTTTCACTGCTACCTCTCATGCCATATCGGGTCGTTCTCTCCCCCTAACTGTGCTCTCTACTACGCCACTTATCACCATCCATTCCTCCTCCCCCTCAACAATATCTCCACCATGTTCTCCCAATATACCGCCTCCCCTAGTTTCCTCTCCAACGTCTTCAGCACTTCCTCGTTCCTCCAGCATCTAAACACATGCCCCACATCATCCTCCACTTCACACCTCTCGCACACTCCAGTCTCTCTTTTTCCAATCTTGTGGAGGTACCCTACTCTCGACCCATGTCCAATGAACACCTGTGTCAAGAAGTAGTTAACCTCCCCGAATTTCCTGTCCTTCCAATCTCTCCTATTCCCAATCTCTCCTTTTAGCGCGCCCTCATACTCCTCCCACCTTCTCTCCATTTCCTCCTCCATCCACTCCTGTACCTCCTCTCTGGTCGCTCCCTTCCAGCGTTTATTTCTGGCTCTAGCCATCACGTCCAATGGGTAGGTCCTTGCCTGCCCCGCTGCTGCCAGTCCACCCACTGTTCTGTACCACTGCACCACCCTCAGCAATATCTCTCTCTGCACTCGCAGAAGTGGCCCAACCCTCACATTCACTCCCGCTCTTTCACCCCACACCTCTGCACCGTACAGCATACTCTGCTCTACCGTCCTAGAAATTATCCTCCTCTTCCACTCTCCCGGCCCCTTCACATTACACATTAATCTCCCCAACCATGCTGCCCTCACTTTCCCCTTCTCTGCCGCCTTTAACATGTGTGTTCTGAAGGATAATTGACTATCCAACCACACCCCTAGGACTCCTCCATACGAATTCTCGTTCCCTTCACCATCACCCCCACTTCCCTCGTCTTGCTCCGTCCCTTCACTAGCAACCCCACCGTCTTATCTTCTCCACAATCTCCCTACAAATTCTCTCCGCCTTTCTTCCTATCTCCGCCTCCTTCTTTGCCGTACATACCAGTTACACATCGTCCGCATACACCGTTGGGGGGCACTCCAGCCTCCGTATCATACCTCCTCCCTCTAGTGTCCACTATCACACGTCCCGTCAGGTAGTCCTCCACCAGGTTAACCAAACCCTCCCCCACTTCAAGCCACAGCAACGCGCTCAACACTGCCCGTTTGCTGACACTGTTGAACGCGTTCCCGATGTCGAACAACACGAGTAGGGCCAATTTCTTGTTCCTCCAGCTGCCCTTCCCAACCCTTTTCACCAAGCCCATTACCCTGCCCAGCGCCGCGATACATGATTTTCCTTCCGCAAACCCGTGCTGGTTCACCCTAAAACCCCCATTCCTACCAACTTCCTCCTCAATCCTACCCTTCATTATCCGCTCCATCAATTTACCCATACCACACAGCAGGCTGATGGGCCTGTAGTCCCCTGCCCGTTTCCCTTATCTACCCGCCTTCTGCAACAGTATCACCCTGGCCACCTTTCATCCTCCTGGAAGCTCTCCCTCCCTTAGCCCCCTGTTGAATGGCTCGCAGAAGTACTCCCCATTGTCATCCAACAGCCTCTTCATCATATCACCCCTCAGGCCATATATCCCTGGGGATTTCCTCAGATTAATCTTTCTACTCCCCTCCTCTACTTCCCACTTCCCTACCGGCCTTATCCCCTTCATTTTACCTAGCCCCCTAGTATCCTGGACTTCTCGAATCCTGTCTCCAGCTCCTCCTTCTCCCCCTGTGAACAATTTGCCTATAATATCCTTCTCCCAATCCTCTAGCACCTCGTTCCTATTTCCACCCATCCTCTTCACCGCTATCTCATATGCCTCTCCCCATGGATTATTTTCCAATTCCCCCAGTAACTCTTCTCACTTCCCTCTTTTTTCCCTCTCCACCCTACGCTCCAGTTCCTCCTTCTTCTCTTTGTATCCCCCTTTTCCTCTATCCTTCCTCTTCCCCTCAGCATCCGTCTTCGTTCTTTCTTACACTCCCTCCACAACTTCTCTATTTCCTCATTCCACCAGTAATTAGCTCTCCGCTCACGCCTATTGCCCCTCTTTCTATCCCCTCTCTTACTTTCTTCCTCATACTCTCTGCCTCGGCCTTCGTCTACCTCCATCCCCACTCTCCCGATAATTTCTTTCTCCCTTCATTTCTTGGTAACTTTTTGTGGCCAACTGTATAATTAAATTTATTGGAATAGTGTTGCCTTATGTCATGTAACTGTCAAAGTCAGTTGTAAATTGTTCCTTGAATAAAGAGCACATCTAAATTAGTAATAATTGTATTTCATAATCCCTCTTAGCATGATCAAATGCTACAAAATGTATCCCTTGAATGGAGTAGTTGCGTTTTCACTAGTATATTCCAGAATTAAATTCCTATCTGCAGTTTCGGATTCAGTCTGATTGTAAATAAATGAAAAAAAACTGACAACTTCATGTGATGGAGCTTTGGGAATGTAATTTTTTAGTTTTTGGTTGTCTAAACTTTTGTAACGAACATGATTAGCCAAGTTCCATATTTTCTTGAATCATGTACTCAGTACGAAAATTTTTCAGGAAAATATTTATACGTGGAATTTCTGAATAGCAAAGAAACTTTTTCCTTTGCCTAAAATTCATTTTTAAAGCAGGGTTTTAATTGAAATTAAAAGGTTTTAAATATCAAGAAAGATATGCTGCGAAACACGAAATTTAATTTTTAAACTGCTGAAAATGAAAAGATTTTTTTATAACTTCATTACCGTCTCACTAATGCTGCTGTCACTGGAAAATAATTGCATATTTCAACCATTTATCTTTCAACCTGGATGTTGACACCATCCAAATTTACATATTTACGAACTGGAATATGATGAATCGAGCCATATTATACGACAGGTAAATTCGAACAAAAAAAACGCATTTCAAGAATAACACTCAAGACATTTCCTCTATACGCTTCAAGTAATTTGTCAAATGTCTTTTCGTTTCCAGTAGTTTTCTGCAAGAAATAATTCATCACTCGAAAAGTTTGGCACTGTGAGAATGGAGAAAACTCCTTTTGCGTCTTCACCTACTAACTTTATTAAATGTCTGTTTGATGATGATGTTTTCTTTTGTATTAAATGGAACTTTTTACAACGATAAACACAGCTATAGAATACATTTTCAATTAGAAATAAAAAAGATGTTTTAAAATGTATCAGACAAGTGTGAAAAATGTGGCTTGAAAGAGCTTTTGAATGATTCAAAAAGCTGGAACTCGAGATTTACTGAACATCAACTTTTTATTATGACAGTAGCTTAAAGACAAATATGTGCATAAGCGAAGTAAATTGAAAAAATATAAGATCACCACTTAAATTAAGAGTCCACCATTTTCGATTGGAAATTAATAACAAATTGGCAAATCTAGCTCTGCATGTCTAGGAATCTATGTGTGATGTTTGGAGTTGAGTGGACGATATACGTATTTGCTTGGATAAATTATTTTTACGTCAGTGATGGAAAGAGCAGCGGAAGTGTAAATTGTGGCATTTCAAATGTAATTTGCGTGAAAATATGACGTATCTGTATTACAAAAAAATGCACCGATTGAATATTCACATACATTTAAAACTTGAATAAAGGCTATATGCATTTACATTTTTATAATTCGTCTAAGTGGCTTCACCGATTTTAGTCCCGTTGGATGTCTTCATCAATCAATGTTGAATTCATTGAGTTTAAGAAATCATATACGTTCACAAAATTTATTCTCAAAAGTAATTACAAATATTTTAAAATCCATTAAAAGGCTCAAATGGTACTTCCCATGACAAAAATGGCACACCCATATTTCCAACCATTTTCTTAACAAGTGCACAAAGGTACTGTGGGCACCATTCTAACTATTCTTGAAACTAGGGCACAAGGGCTCAGCAGGAGCCAAATAAGGAGAGTGAGGGAATTACTCACCTGTCACTGTACCCTAAGGAAGCACATGTATACATTTGGCATATACAAGGATAAAAATATTGAAACAGTAATTATTGTTTCTCACATTACCGTTAGAGTGGTAGCAGACATTTCCAGGGAAGTATTAATTTCTACATGTGACATATGCGCATTAGCGGTTCTGCGATAAGACTGAGAGAGGAAAGTGTAAAGGCAGTTTGCTGGCTGGTCTCTTTGAATCTTTCGCTAAGAAAGGTTAAAATAAAATTCCTTTGAAGCCGCAGAGATATTGAAAAATTAGAATTTGAAAACAATAAATGTTGTTAAATAAATGGTTCGAATGATAATTCTTATCTCTGGTAAGTTTTATTACATTAATTAAAGACATATAGATTATCTAAACTGTCGATGTGTTTGGATTTAAATGGAACGACATAGGTATTTATATTTTAACATGGCGGAAGCTTATGAAAAATGAATATCTGTTCTTCCTATTGAATTCTGCAAACGATACTACTATTCACTTACCTGTTGTTTAATTCCTAAATTCTCGTATTTCTATCATCTAACATATTTGTACAGAATTCAAAGATAACCAAATTTATGAAGCAAAAAAAGTTTCAAGAAGCATGTCTGTTCACTTTTTTGTTTAGTTAGAAATGTAAAACATTTAATTGTGAAACTTTTTTCTTTCTTTAAAAATAATTCAATGTAAAACATTTAATTGTAATAAACCTTTTTTTTATTACTTTAAGTAGGATTTGATGTAAATCATGTAATTGTAAAATTATTATTTTCTTGGGGGGTTCAACAAATTGTGAAATGATGGAAACTGTTATTTTTTTATATCTTTTAGCGGTTTTCTATGAGGTTTGTGAAGCTTAGTTCACAGCATGCCTGAACTTACCTTACCCGAATATATTTGCAATTTATCGAAAGACTCATCTAACTAAACAGAAGACTTATTAAACTCTTACCTGGAGGTTCATCTGACCTGACACTTACCTACAGGTTACCCACCATTCATCGAGGGACTTCAACTGTAAGCATCACTACAGATAAGTTTTTAAGAGCGGATAGTATTTTTATTTGTACGGCATTTATATTTTTCTCATCTTTCCTAGTATTGAATAACACTAACTTAACTAACACTAACTAAAAGTAGTCAAGATCATTTTTGTTTTCTTTGTATAACTATTGTATTTTTTGTATAACTATTCACTATTCATCACAGATTTTCATTAGACTTAGTAATCATTGAGACTGTCTTTTATTTTAAACTTCGACTACCTACCTAAAGTAACCAAGTTCAAAATAGCTACTACCTAGAGTCTTTGTAGTTCTTTTCAAAGTTTTTGAGAAAACTTTGTGGCGCCCATGGTATTTACTTACAAGATATTACAATAGCTCTAAATCATGTTATCCGATACGACTAGGTTCATAAGAACTCACGTTCATAAAGTTAACCCTGAGAAGTGAATAAATATATTTTTTTAGTGCCTCATATTTTTGGCACCCGACTTTAAGTAGATCTTTTTGAGAGTCTCATATTTTGGCGCTCAACATCTTTTATAGGTCTCGCTATCCGTCGATTGTGAATATAAGAAAAGAAAACAGCCTTACACATAATGTTAGAATGTGAAGTACTGACTCATTAGAGATATAAACTTCTAGGACTGAAGTACCCAAGGGAATATTTCTCCAAGAACGACGTAGTGGGAATACTGTTGGATCTGATAAGGACAACTCTTCTCATAACCGGTACAACTAAGAACACGAGAAGCATGAAGGCTGAGTAACGGAGGACTGGAAGCCTCTGACTGGTGGTACCGTGTAAATTAATCAATTAATTACATAGTATAGGTTCATAGTTTGAAAAATATCTTTCAAACTGTGTGAGGTGTTCAAAAAGTATTTGAACTGGTACGTATCCTGCTTTCAGAGATATATTCAACATTGTTAACCCAATCCTGAGACATTTTTATAATGTATTCTTTTAGTATAATTACCTATAACTTTGTAATAACTACTCCTGTATTCAGCGTAGCATAGGTAATAATTGGTCTGACAACTGTTAAATAGGAACAGAAGATCATTTTTGTTTTTAGACCCCAACTTTACCAAAAAGCCTGCTGCACCTACCTAACCTTTCCTGAAAAAGAGAGGGACATTCCATTTATGTTCGGAGACTGTGTTTCCAATTTCCTCTGGTTAGCCCGATTTCACCAAACATTTCCTGAAGTTAGGTAATACCTAAATCGGATCCAGGAATTCCTGAATGCAATTTACGTTCCACTACGCGCTAAGTACTACCTGAGAGTGATAATATTCGGTATTTCCTATCACTCTTGGGATTACTTAGAGCGTGGAGAAACGTAAATTTTATTAAGGAGTTCTTCAATCCGATTTTGGGTATAACTCAACTTTAGGAAATGATTGGTGAAATCGGGCATAAGGCTTCCTTCGAACAACAAGTGGTTATAAGTTTTAAAGCACGATGCATACGATCGGCAATAAAACCGTCATATTTGCCTCTAACCACCATAAGTAAATCGTCAACATAGTCCAAAGCATGGATTCGATGAGAGGTCGTCAACTATGAGTGAACACAGTAGAGCTGATAAAACCCCTTCTTGAACACAACCTCTCACTGTAGTTGATCGACTTCAGAGGTAATAATAATAATAATTCATAATGACAAAAAAAATACAAAAAATATATCTACAAACTTCGAAGATATTGATACATAGAGTTGCCTATAGTAATGGGATAAAATAAATAAACTATACTCGATAAGCGAGCAAACGCTTGTTTCGAGAAAATTTAAAATACAAGTACGTACAATACATTACAAATAAATAATAATAGGTATGGTATATAAAAAAAAGATATGTAAAACTTAAAATAGTAACTGTAACAAGATCCCCTTCTTATTAAACCAACGTGACAACTGCGCTTTTTGGGTGATCCACCCCTTGAACTGTCCGATGCAGTAGTGTGCTAATTAGTTCTGAAGAGTGATTACGTTGAAACTCTTTTTCATTTACCGGCTTTTCTCATTCCCGCTTTTTTACATTTTCATAAACATTTTGTATTACTAAGTTTTTGTGAGTGAATAAATCGTTGATATTTATGGAATAATTTCCTAAAACCCAACACCCGGACGATATCTATATTGTCCACCTGTTACATAACTTAATATAAAATAATATAAATTCAAACGTATATAATACAGTTAATTATTTAAAAATTGTTGATTACTTAATTAATTAAAATTGTTAAAAAAAATATAATCTGATACATCCTAAGCTAGGCATTAAAATATGTATAGACAATACATCGGCTATTTGTATTATATTTCCTCAATTTTCTTATAAAAAGGAAGGAAGAAAATGTTATATAATTTGGTTGCATAGTAGAAATAGAATCTTTGAGTTTTAGGCATTAGTGGTACAACCTAATTTTGCCTTTGTCATGATTTAATAACAAATTTGAACGTTTATTAACATGAAGTCTCATGCTACAACAGAAGAAATACAATTGCCTCACAACCAATATTCTTGTTTCTAAATGTAAAGCCTCTCAGTAGAATATCTATAACTCTTTGAATATATATAAGTTGGATAAATCTTCTTTGGGTAAGTTCTAGAGATTGTAAGTTACATTTTGATGCTGCACCCCAAGCAACTACAGCATATCTAATATGATATTCAACAAGAGAATGATAGATAGTTCTCAAATTCTTCACAGGTAAAATATTTTTCAATTGTCTAAATTTATACAAAATGCTTCTCAGTCTGTTTAGTATAAATTCCATTTCAAATATGGATCCATTATTACACCTATAGGTATTTCATTTTTGTTTTAGGTAAAATAGATACGGTACCAGTACTCATTTTTAATACTTTAAAAGAATTTAAAATCAAGATATTTTTCAACTAAAATAAAATCTTTCTTACTCTGATTTTTCAAATCCAGCCAGGTATTTGCGGTATAAAATATAGCTGTGTCATTGGCAAATCTGGTTACAGCTCCTTGGTTTCCCAAAGAAAACAAACCAATAATATAAAAATATTAAATAATGTTGGACCAAGTATAGTTCCTTGTGGAATACCGTAATACCTTTTCAGCCTGTATTCTACCGGTTAAATAATTCTCAAATCAATTGAAATATTCACCTCTGATAGCGACATCTTCCAAAGATTGTAAAAGCAACTGATGGCTCACCGTGTCAAAAACTTTGGACAAATCTATAAATATGCACAGACAGGGCTTGATTTTTAAGGTCAGATTTAAAATGGTATCTTCTGATGATTTTTTTTTCTAAACCCAAATTGTTGATTAGAAATGATTTTGTATTTATCTAGAAACGATTGTAGTCGTGTTTTTATTAACTTTTCAAAAGCCATGGAAAAGAATGTTATTAATGTTATAGGTCTGTAATTGGATATTTCGGTAATGTCGCCTTTTTTAAATGAAGGGATAAATAACAATACAGTTTTTAAAAATAGTGGGGTAAATTGCTTCATGTATACACCAATTTAAATTAAATACAAAAGGCTCTAGTATATGTATATGGCGCTATTAATTTAATTGTTTCGGTTTTTATATTATCCAACTGCTTTTTTATTTTTAAGATCTCGAATTATGTTGTTTTTTTCACAAGAATTTATTGGAGCAGAAATTAAACAATTTGGATTCCTTATTCTGTTCTGTTTAAAATCCGGATCAACTTCTATTTTTTCTGCCAGATTTTGTTAACGCCCAAAAGTGATTTTAACTGACCACAAATGTTTCCGATAGACCATTTATTGTCGTTATTTGTTAACCCGAAGATCCCAATACTGTTTTTTTTTATTTTCTTGTTTTAAAACTTCAATTTTTTCCTTCAAGATCTTGTTCTCAGTTTCTAATATTTTAAAGTTATACTTTAATTTTTCCACTTTTATAACAATTCTAGCTTCTAGGGCTTCGACTTTATTTTTCACCTCACTTATATTTCTCAAAATTTCGTCTAACAATTGGTTAAGAGTGACACTGCTTCCAGATCCTGACATATTAATTGAATTGTATCGTGTATGGCTAGCTATAGTCAACAACTAAAAAGAGTGGAATGACGTTATGATAAGACCGTGAATTGTAATTGCGTCTATTGCCATCGTTGAATTTCCTAGCCCGCATGAACACATGCGCATTTAATGATCAGTTTGCTTTCTAATTTATCGAGAAGGACAAGGAAAATCATTGAAAAAGCTATACAGAAGGGACAGGGTGAGTGGATGGTTATTTTTCCTTCCTCTTCTTCAAAAATTAACCAATTAGTTCCTGATTATTCCAACCTAAAAATTCAAAATGACAAGGCAAGGCAAACTGATCATGACATGCGCATGCGTGCATGCGGGCTAGAAAATTAAACGGTGGCACTGGACGCAAGTGTGAATTGTTGATGTATTTGATTGATATTTTAATATGCTTGACATCTGTTACTTATCCAGCTTATCTTCAATGTTATTTTAGGATTACAAAGTAGATTTCTTATGATGAATGGCACTATGTGTACAGTTTTGAAGAATTATAAATGTACATACCAGTATAAATATATGAATATTTTTACACACACACTCTCTCTCGCTAACTTAGGTAGATGATTATTTTCCCAGTATATAGCACGGATTTAACCCATTCGATAATGGAAGAATGAATGCCTTTTGGTGTTGCGGTGTAATTAAATGTACCCTCTGTATCCACGAAGACACATAGCGTCATTTTCTTTGAAGCTACTGCCTTCCTCAGGTCTTTTACGAGACAATGCAAGGCATCGACATTGGATTTCCCTGTTTGGTAGGCAAATTGTTTTTCTTAAATCGGTATACTCAATGAATTATCATTTCTGATCTATGAAATTTTTCATACCTTTGAGTAGAGAGAAGATATAGATGACTTTATTTTTCTCTTGGGGGTGTTTGCCAATCTCTGGAATAAAGCGGGCCCTGACCAGTCTTCCCCCTCTTGGAATATAACTCAAGATGAGATTCATCTTGAACATACTATCCTCTACTGGAGTTTTGTAAGGATTGAAGCTATTAATGTACCATTTATTTATTTTTTTGCTGCTTTTGAAGTTCTGTGAACAGAGTTATCAAGGTTCACCTTCGCGTGATCCTCAATGACTGCTTAAACAGGAAAATGAGTGTTTTTTCGAATACCACGTATTCCATTTATTAATAATTAACCTTGCTATTACACAATAAAAATTATCCGGTCTCCTGCAATGGATTTTATTCCACCTTCAACCATATTATTGCGACTCCAAACTGGCAGAAAAGTAGCAAAACGGAATTAGCAATGAAATTGTAATGAAAAATGAGAGACAACAACCCTAAAGCGAACATTCACATTCACAAAACACAAATTAAGAATATCATCTCCAACATCGTCTATTTCATTTCATATTCCGAATAATAGCTTTGAGCAACACTGTTGTAGACTTTTTGCAAGCGATTTTAAACAGGGCAGTACATTCCCAGAAATATAGATATTCAAATTTCTTCTGATAAATATTTATAGAATTAAATTGCTTTCCCTGAGAGACTTCTATAAAGAAATAAAATACTTACATATTTATTACGGTTGTATGATTTTGAAAACTTAAAGATTTTCTTACCCTATATTATTTTTTTAAAATGAGGCAGAAAATGAGCTTTACCTACCTAAGACTTTTAGATGCACGAGCGAGCGTAGCGAAGCGAGAGCAGTTGATAGTTAAGGGCTACTAAAGCGTTTCCTGCATGTGTCACACACAACTGTTTTTCGCCTACCGGATAAACAAACAATAGGAAGACATACCGAAAAACTTCCACATACACTGATGTTCTATTGAAAAGTTTACATGAAACGTCAAAGTAATCGAGTGAAAATCTTCAAAAATCGAGGCGTCATGAATTTTCCGCCTTTGGGCTGATGAACAATACTTTCTGCTCTATTTTTGGTGTTCATTTGATTGGTTTTCCGGTGAGGTGGGCGAGAAAATAATCCATAATTTTCCATTGACACACATTCAAGTGCGGTGCGAGAAATTTTGCACATGTTAGGAGCAGTATTTTATCTACGAATGGGTGGAAGATATAACTGGCTAGTTTATTTTGCGCTTGATTGCGTTGTCCTTTTTTAAGCTTGCTTCTTATTGCACGACATAGGACTTTTGGGAAGGCTAGTGACATCGTGAAACGTGTGATGTTACGAAAAAGCGTTCGTCACGCGATAACTCATTCAAGCGACTGTGCGCAATCTCTCTTGCCGCACTGAGCTCGCACACCTATAGGTGTGAAAAATTGTCAAAAATGGTCAAAAATTGTGAAAATTTAAAAAAAATGGTTAAAAATTGCCAAATATGTTAGAAATTTGAAAAAATTGTCAAAAATTTGGAAAAATGATCAAAAACTGTCAAAATTTTGAAAAAATGGTCAATAATTGCCAAATATGTTGAAATTTTCGAAAAATTGTCAAAAATGGTCAATAATTGTCAAAGACGGTCAATAATTGTCAAAATTCGGCAAAAACTGTCAAAAATGGTCAATAATTGTTGAAATTTTTGAAAAATGGTCAAAAATTTTCAAATATGGTCAAAAATTGTCAAGAATTCCGAAAAATCGTCAAAAACTGTCAAAATTTTGAAAAATGGTTAATAATTGCCAAATATTTTCAAAAATTGTCAAAAATTTGGAAAAATGGTCAATAATTTTCAAAATTTTTGAAAAATGGTACAATTTTTCGAAAAATTGTCAAAAGTGGTAAAAAATTGTCAAAATTTAGAAAAAATGGTCAATAATTATAAAAAACTGTCAAAAATGGTCAACAATTATCAAAAATTGTCTAAATTTTTGAAAAATGGTCAAGATTTTTGAAAAATTGTCAAAAATGGTCAATAATTGTCAGAACCTGTCAAAAATGCTCAATAATTGTCAGAAACTGTCGAAAATGCTAAAAAATGGTCAATAATTGTCAAAGACGGTCAATGATTGTCAAAATTCGACAAAAACTGTCAAAAATGGTCAATAATTGTTGAAATTCTTGAAAAATGGTTGAAAATTTTCAAATAAGGTCAAAAACTGTCAAGAATTTGGAAAAATCGTCAAAAACTGTCAAAATTTTGAAAAAATGGTTAATAATTTCCAAATATTTTCAAAAATTTTCAATTTTGACAATTTTTCGAAAAATTGTCAAAAGTGGTCAAAAATTGTCAAAATTTAGAAAAAATGGTCAATAATTATAAAAAACTGTCAAAAATGGTCAACAATTATCAAAAATTATCTAAATTTTTGAATAATGGTCAAGATTTTTGAAAAATTGTCAAAAATAGTCAATAATTGTCAGAACCTGTCAAAAATGCTCAGTAATTGTCAGAAACTGTCAAAAATGCTTAAAAATTGTCAAAAATGGTCAATAATTGTCAAAGACGGTCAATAATTGTCAAAATTCGGCAAAAACTGTCAAAAATGGTCAATAATTGTTGAAATTTTTGAAAAATGGTCAAAAATTTTTAAATATGGTCAAAAACTGTCAAGAATTTGGAAAAATCGTCAAAAACTGTCAAAATTTTGAAAAATCGTCAAAAACTGTCAAAATTTTGAAAAAATGGTTAATAATTTCCAAATATGTTGAAATTTTCGAAAAATTGTCAAAAATGGTCAATAATTGTCAAAGACGGTCAATAATTGTCAAAATTCGGCAAAAACTGTCAAAAATGGTCAATAATTGTTGAAATTTTTGAAAAATGGTCAAAAATTTTCAAATATGGTCAAAAATTGTCAAGAATTCCGAAAAATCGTCAAAAACTGTCAAAATTTTGAAAAATGGTTAATAATTGCCAAATATTTTCAAAAATTGTCAAAAATTTGGAAAAATTGTCAATAATTTTCAAAATTTTTGAAAAATGGTACAATTTTTCGAAAAATTGTCAAAAGTGGTAAAAAATTGTCAAAATTTAGAAAAAATGGTCAATAATTATGAAAAACTGTCAAAAATGGTCAACAATTATCAAAAATTGTCTAAATTTTTGAAAAATGGTCAAGATTTTTGAAAAATTGTCAAAAATGGTCAATAATTGTCAGAACCTGTCAAAAATGCTCAATAATTGTCAGAAACTGTCGAAAATGCTCAAAAATTGTCAAAAATGGTCAATAATTGTCAAAGACGGTCAATGATTGTCAAAATTCGACAAAAACTGTCAAAAATGGTCAATAATTGTTGAAATTCTTGAAAAATGGTTGAAAATTTTCAAATATGGTCAAAAACTGTCAAGAATTTGGAAAAATCGTCAAAAGCTGTCAAAATTTTGAAAAAATGGTTAATAATTTCCAAATATTTTCAAAAATTTTCAATTTTGACAATTTTTCGAAAAATTGTCAAAAGTGGTCAAAAATTGTCAAAATTTAGAAAAAATGGTCAATAATTATAAAAAAACTGTCAAAAATGGTCAACAATTATCAAAAATTATCTAAATTTTTGAATAATGGTCAAGATTTTTGAAAAATTGTCAAAAATGGTCAATAATTGTCAGAACCTGTCAAAAATGCTCAATAATTGTCAGAAACTGTCAAAAATGCTTAAAAATTGTCAAAAATGGTCAATAATTGTTGAAAATTTTTGAAAAATGGTCAAAAATTTTTAAATATGGTCAAAAACTGTCAAGAATTTGGAAAAATCGTCAAAAACTGTCAAAATTTTGAAAAAATGGTTAATAATTTCCAAATATTTTCAAAAATTTTCAAAATTTTTGAAAAATGGTACCATTTTTCGAAAAATTGTCAATTGTCAATCATCATCAAAAATTGTCAAAATTCTTGCAAAATGGTCAAAATGGTCAATCATTGTCAGAGCTTGTCAAAAATGGTCAAAAATTGTCAAAAATGGTCAATAATTGTTAAAATTTGGAAAAATGGTCAAAATTTTCGAAAATTGTCAAAAATGATCAACAATTGTCAAAATTGGTCAATAATTGTCAAAAATAGTCAAGAATTATTAAAATTAGGAAAAATTGTCAACATTTTGAAAAAATGGTCAATAATGGTCAATAATTGTCAAAATTCGTCAAAGACTGTCAAAAATTGTTAAAATTTTTGGAAAATGGTGAAAAATTCACGAAAAATGGTCATTCTATTGTGCATGTGCGACTGCTCACCTTTTTTTCTTGTTTTTCTCATTTTTTAATTTCTTTCCACCTGGTGGAAAATATGGAATTTTCTCAGTGTCCGCGCGTTCACTCTTCTGTTGGGGTATTTTTGGATGAACTAAAAAGTAGTTCGAATTTTCTGGAAAGTTTTGTGGTATTTATAATAATTATTATCTTTAAAATGGGTTGGGGATTATTTTTTCTTCTATTTTCTTGATTATGCGAAGTACTGAATTCCAAGAGAAATTGAACAGCTCCCAGTCATTGGCACACCTGATTACTACTGATAACTTGAAATTTAAAAATCTAGATCTTCTAATTTTTTGAAATTTTGGCTTTCAACATCAATATTTGAGACCTTATTTACGGCTATCCACCAACACCTAAGACAAAACCAGCTTAGTGGTACCTGAAATAACTGGAGCTGGTAGGCACCCGAATGTTACAGAGGAGTACGAAATTGATATATTGTACGAAATTGAACAGAATCCGGGGTTTAGTACTAGAAGACTCGCGGCTATATATCTTGCAATTTCTTCACCCTCCTCCGTTTCACTTTCAAAAAGTACATGCGATGCTATATGGTGATTTCCTTGCTCAACTAGTTTTTGCAAATTGGTTACTGTACAATCAGAAACAAATTCCCAATTTTCTCTCAAAAATTTTATTTTGCGATGAGGCAAGTTTACTGTAAACGGAATTTTCAATTCATATGATGCTCTTTATTATTCCTACAATGGTGAATATCCACACGCCATAAAATAAACGAGGCACTAGATGAGATTTATCATAAATGTCTGCATAGGTGTAATCGGCAGGGACCAGTAGAATGCCCTGGATCACCTTAACCTGTTGCACAATAATTTATCTGATTCAATGGACGACGTTCCCCTGATTACACGGCAAAATTCATGGTTGATGCTTGATGGTTTTCCTGCTCATTTCAGTCGAGTAGTTCGTCAATACTTTGACACCACGTATGGAAATCGATGGATTGGACGAGAAGGGCTGGTCAACTGGCCTGCAAAATCACGATTTCAATAAGTGCGATTTTTGTTTTTGAAGCTACTTGAAATCGTTAGTTTATGCTGTTCCAATACAAAATCGCATCCAGCTATGGAAAAGAATAGAGGGTGTATGTAATAAAATGATCCCAAAATCTTTTCAAGAGAACATTCTGGTTATAATCTAATAGAATCATTGATATGACTGATGAATTTTTTCCTATTATATGGAAGTAAAAATACAGTAACAAGTGAGCTTCACATTCCATACGACTATTTTGGCTTCATATACACACCCTTATTGTTATTTTCCGCTCTCTATCCCAATAAATTGGTTTTTTTAAACGCCACAGAAGTGACCACATATATGCAAGATTTTTGTCCCAAGCATAAAATGTATAAATAAATCTTGGTTTCTATGGACACTCTTTTTGGTAGGCCGACAGTCCAAAATAACGGAAATGTGATTTGGGGTTCTGGTTGACAAAAAGATGCCATATTTACGTATAGTTTGGCAAACATCACTGAAGCTGTGAATGGAATGCGGTCGAAAACATTCGATATGTTATTGGTTTCCTTCAAGTCGGCAACGTCGTGCGAAAATCATAATTACCACGCCCTCCTACTAACTCAATTGGTAAATATTTATCGAACCGCCGCTGCTAGGTAACCACCTGACATCCTATTGGCAAGCGCGTGCGTGTGTTCTTCCCTCTCACTTCGAAAATTGACTGACATTGATTATCCAGTGGCGTTTATGTCAGTATTTACCTTCGTATTTTCAGTTTTACTTGGTATCTTATTATTTCGCATCCATATTGAATTCAAGTACTATTTTTAGCATTATTTAACAAATAGGTACCGTGTTTTGAAACACTTCTTACCTTTAAAGCAAAGCATGAATCAGTTTCTATATATAATTATTATATGATGATAATTATTATTTTTAATACTTTTATATAATAGGTATCGTATGCCATTGGTACGTTCATGACAGATATCGGCCATGTTTCCTTGCCCCTTGCCGATTCCCCGTAGCTTCAGATAGACTTGCCAAACTATGCAAATAAATCGAAAATCTTCACCAATATGATTCTGTATTTTACCGTTTGAATGAAAAATCATATGAACTATTTGGAGCACAAAAGCTTCAGCTACTTTGGACGGTCAACTGATCAGCATCAGCACAAAAAGCTTAATTTTTTCTTTCAATAATATAAGGTGATTGCGGTGGGAACAGACCTATAATATCTACTAACTAATATCTGATGTTTCAGTTGTTGATAACGTAAAATGTTTCTCAAGTTTGACGATAAGACGCCGACCTCTGGTTGCTATGATTGAACTTAATTTGCTGCTATAATGGACATGGGATGAGTTTGAAGCTGGATTCAAAAACTCTGTTGGTCGCCGTTCTTTTACATTGCTGGCGATTCGTTGTTCCCGAGTCTATCAATTTATATATCCATTTTCCGTCGTTGGTGTTGTTGAAATTTTGATCACAAAAGTGGAGTATGTCATCTCTTCAGGATGAGGCACTTAGCTTTTTGGTTTCCAGGGGCTGCCCACAAGGCGGACTACTATCTCCCCTACTGTGGTCACTCTTGATGGATGACTTGCTTAGCGCTCTCGAAAGAAGAGGGGTAGAACTGCAAGCGTATGCAGATGACCTTGTCATTCTGGCAAGGACCAAGTCAGGAAGGGTGCATATAATATCCAAAAGACGTTAGACGATGTTCACAGTTGGTGCCAGAGGGAAGAGATGTCTGTTAACCCTGGTAAAACTGTAATAGTCCCCTTCACTAGTAAAAGAAAGTTGGAGGATATTCCACCACTTTCCTACAATGGTAGGGTTATTCTTTTTGCAGCGGAAGTAAAATATTTGGGGATTTTCCTAGAAACAAAACTTACATAGAACGCTCACTTGGAAAAAATTATCCATAAGACCAGACTATCCTTGTGGACATATCGCAGGATCTGTGAAAAATCTTGGAGCTTGGGACCCAAATAAATCTATTGGATGTATGTTATTATTGTTACACCGATGATAACACATGGAGCTATTGGTTGGTGGTCAAATGCTTTACAGCAAACGGCCCAAGCAAAGCTCTCTGGTATACAGAGACAGGGTTGTCTGGCAATTACTGTTGTCATCAGTACCACACCGTCAGCAGCCATGGGAATCCTTCTGGACCTACCTCCTCTCTATATATTTCTGGAAAGGGAGACTAGATAGACAACATATAGAATTGGGCATATTTCTAAATGCATGGAGCAGGCTCATACAGAGCAAAGCAGAATGCTAGTGGACACTGGAAGGAATGACCTTTGACATAATGCCTCCAACAACGACCTGCCTCATACCGTCCTAATTCCAAATAGAGATTAATTGGTCCTCCGTAAGGATGGCTCAAAAACACCCTCAGTGTAGGCGCAGGTATATACGGGCGCATATCTATGGCAGAAATTTCAACTTATCTAGGATCCCATGCAACCGTATTTCAGGCGGAAATTTATGCCATTGCTTCATGTGTGGAAAGATTGAAGCCAACCTATCTCAAACAATAAAAAATTTCTCGGACATCCAAGCGGCTTTGAAAGCACTTAGCTCTTACCGTGTAACGTCTAAATTGATATTATACTGCCAAAAAAGACTTTCCTGAATAGGAGAACTCAATAGAGTATCGCCGGATCCTTGGTCATTCTGGCATGGATGGCAATGAGAAGGCAGACTCTTTTGCAAGGAAGGTGTTTTTATCGAAGCAGTGCACTTTCTCACTAAACCGTCATGCTAATCGGCAAAATTGCCGCTACTGGTCAAGGGAAAATCCTCACTGGATGAGAGAACACAACACACGCAATAGCCTTAGGAGGTTAATGTTTGGGCAGGGATTGTTGGAAACCATATCATTGGTCCCTTTTTCATTGAGGGCAATTTGAATTGCATTATTTGGCACTACTTCAAAATTATGTAATTCCAAGCTTGGCAAATTTATATCCTGATCCAGGAAACCCTCAAGTTCCAGTAAATACGATAAGGATGGAGCACCGCCACATTTTAACGCAATGTCCGGCAGTACCTTGATGCAATATTTCCCAATCGGTGGATAGGGAGTCGAGATTTCTTTTTATACGGATATGTGGAGAGAATTATGTACAAAACAAACCTATTGATTTAAATGATTTGAAAGAACGAATAACGCTTACTTGTTAAATAATGTTAGAAGACAGTTTTATTTAAGATTAGGTTGTTGCCAAGACGTTCGCGGTGAACATTTTGAACATCTACCCCATTGATATTCATAGTTCTTTCTGGTGTTTCACATTTTATTACGTTTTGCATTACATTTTAAATGTTGATTGTATTGTAGCGAATTTTGGTAACCAAGTTGAAGGTGGGGATCTCATGTTCACGTTGAAGAATGTCAATTTATAATTCAAATTTGACGTGCTGCGGGATTTTTTATAAATATGTACAATAACCGAAATAATGAATTTATTCTGTTTGGCTTTTACACACTGTATGTACAGGAATCATTCTGAATAAAAGTTCAAGCAAATTTTTTTGTTTCAGGTAAGATGATGGTCCAAGCTTCTGTGATACGGTAGGAATTAAATGCTCACTGTTTTTCTATACCACAACTTTTTTTATTTATAACAAAAACAGCGCTGCTTCCTTTTTTTGGAGATACTAGAAATTGGAGGGACTCAGTAGTAATGTGATCATGTTTAGTGTCCAGGTGTACGTTAGTGATATTATTTACAAATACTCCATTGGAAGTATTCAATATATTTTTTGATCGCTTCAGACTATATCAGGCGTAAAATCCATCCAATTATTTAGATTGGTATCAGACTAATTAAATGTGCCAACAGCTATTGTACCTGTCATTCGAAGGAAGTTAAAGGTAGGGATCGCATTTTCACGTTGAAAAATTCAATTTATAATTTAAATTTGACGTGTTTCCGGATTTTTTAGTAATCGAAATGAAGAATTTTTTCCGTTTGACTTTAACACACTGTATGAATACTATTTAAACCCCTTCAAGCTGCTGTGGTTAGTATCTTGACCACACTATTAAGCACTACTCAGAATATTATTCTAATAGTAATGTTAACGGATAGTGAGCCTAATCGACATTTACAACAGTTCTATGTGCGTCGTGTCTAACAAGCTAACCACAATTTATTTTGTTTGGGAGTATTTTGTTGCTTTTTATTTTCTATTCTTGGCTTTTACAGAAATAATATCAAACATAGGTACTTTACTTTTGAGCCATTGGCAGCTACTTGGGTCGGAATGCAGCCAGTGGAGTCCTATAAAATATATTTTTTTTAATATGAAAAAATATCTGCTGCTTCTTTTTCTATATTTATTTGGAATAGTTATCTGCGATTATATATTTTGCTTTCAGACAATGAAAAAAGTTGAACAAAATTCCACAAAAACATTTGTAAATTTGAATAACGTGGCGTCAGATGATGCATATGCTGTGATAGACGGTATTTCAGAAGAACAGGCTGTAGATTCTGACTACGACGGGGACAGTGATGCCGAAAATGGAATAAATATAGAACGTCCAACAGTTTCGAGTAACCCATCTATTAGAGTATCGAGATATTCATCACCTGTTACATCAATTGATTCACCTTGTTCAAGCGGATCCATCCAAACAATGAGTACATCTATAGAAAAATATGACAATAGTGGATTTCAGCGATGATTCTGTTGCCGATCCCTTATATCAAGTGGACCAAAACTCAGTTCCTCGATCAATAACCATATCTTCAAGTGATGCAGATGATGCAGTCAAACAACATACTTACAATCAGACGCTGAGCCATGTGTTTCTCGAAAGTCCGGTTGGCAGTTGGCTGGTTTGCTCCCTAATTGTGAATGAAAATCGATTCTAAGAATCGATCATCTATTGGTTTGAGAACATAGTTCTCGAACAGCGTTTATGTCCAGCTTAAATCTATTATTGAAATTTGTGGGAGATAACAGGTCACGTGCAGATAACAAGTCGCGGGACGCTAACTGCAGTTTTTATTGGCGGATCTGCGAATCGCAAACGTGAAAACAACAAACAGTTACGGTTAACAAACATTTTCATGCGGCGGAAATCACGAACAACAGAGTATATAAATCCAGCTTCAATTTCATGCTTATTGAGTAGCCGAGCAAAGTTTACCGCTACTAAAACACTTTCCCTTATAACCACGTCAAAAGCTTGCTGCGGTATATCGAATTGTTGCCATTTCGAAAGAAAACATTGAACTGCTATAAAATAACTTTGTCGAAGCACATATATAATGGAAATCAAACAAATTGCAATGATTGCAATCAGCTACCAAACCATTTCAATAAAAAGTCATTCTAATTTTGTACATACAACTTCTCGCAATCTGATTGGGCCGTTGAAGCTGCGGCGAAAACGGCAAAATCGTTTTCAAAAAAGAACGAGGATGTTCAACTGGCTTTGCTCGCCTATCGTTCTACATCTTTGTAGCGAGGATTTAGTCGCTCCAATTTGTGAATGTCTAAAAAATAAAATCCCCCTTTTCTGTATTACCTTGTTAATTATCAGAAGTTGCGGAGACAGAAACAATTTACAGATGAAGAGGAAAAGTAAAAAATAGCGCTAAAGATTCAGAAATTTTACAAAATAAAATGATTTTGTCTGGGCTACTAATCTCAGAAAGTATGGTACAGTTGTTGAAAAGCGCCAAGAGCCGCTTTCATACATATATAGTCCAGGCCGGAAATGACACATATCGTCCAAATTACTGGAGTTCCTCTTAAGTCAGAGACCCAACCAGAATTAGTAGTTAGTAGTGATGTGATGCCTTTTGGCCCAATATAATAATATAATAATAAATATTTAAAATAGGAATTGAATTCCCTTGATCCTATTTCAACAAAACGTTCGAACATTTCATTATAATATAAATTAAGAAGGTTATTGAATAGAAAGTCAAGTTTAAGCGTGAAGTAAGGCAAAACAGTAATATGTTTATTTGTTTTAAACTTGACTGAAGATATAAATATATATTCAATATTTATTATAGGAGAAGTTGATTTAGAATGAGTCATGAAGAACATTCTATATAGTCGAATGGTCAGGGATCAGTAATCTTTCATCATTAAATATAAGTATGCTATACGGCTAGGTACTTATGTATATCAATAGCCTTAGTAAGTAGTGTAATGTATTATAGTAAATAAATCAAACATATCCCAGTGCTAGAAGTAGTTGTTTCATTCCCTGGAGATGATCCTCCAAGCGACCCGTAACACCACCGATTCAGAGGCCTTTCCACACCCCTAGTCTACCAACATATCCGTTGGAGACGTATCCATTACAGTGGAGTAGTTCTAGTTCTGAAGGCAGTAATAGCCCAAAAGAGTTTCTAGAAAACCATTCTGGATGAGTGACTTGGTTATTAATTTATATGAAAGCTGTAGTTATCCACCCCATCCTTTAATAAAGAGGAAAACATGTTGTGTTAAATTAAGTTCACCCAGGCTGTGTTGAATAGCCACGACCAGAGGACGTCTGGCAGGAACATGTATGGTGTATCTAACACAACAGTTTGAAGCTGCAAATTTGATAAACCAGAATAGCCAAAATATCTCTCACCAATTTTCGTTTCCTTTCTGTCTATATGTATACATCTCCATAAATCTTGAAACTTTTTCGTTCAGAAACCCTAAAGTATATTTAAAGATTCGTTCATATTCATCGAAATAAATATTACATCACGTCTTTGCGAACTTTTTTAATATAATGATCAGCAGTAACGTAGGATAGGCAGGTGGCTTTTATTAAATTCTAAAAAACCCGCTCCATAAAAGTTCTACATAAAATTTCGGATCGACATTTCGCTCGCTCCAATGCCGGTACGGATCTGCTATAACCGTAAAATATTTTATACAGTCACGCACGTGTGAAAATATATCCCATTCGATGGAAATCTCAATGCTTCGCTTTGTTTGCTTAGATTGAACTCTTGAGTTCGAGTTTTCTAGGAGATTTGGTCTGTTACTACAGGTGACCTAAAAAAGGTTGAATCAACCTATTTGTTACTTTTCTTGACTAAAAGGAATCTCATTCAGTCGTATTCGCTGTCTCATTGTAAAGCTCATGCCAATGAAAACTCTTTTATTTAAGATTTTTATGATAAATTTCGAAAAGGGGTGTGAAGAACTGTGTAAGTTTGGTAGAGTAATGAATTCCGAATAAACATAACATCAATTTGATATTTATCATTAGGTTTGTTCCAACTGACATATAGGAACCGTTCTGGAATCGTATCGAGTACTGTATAGTGCGCAAACTATAACGTGACAAACGCGTCTAAAGTTTTTAGGGCTCGCGGCTAGACTCAAGTGGAGACGGGAGTGGTCCGATCTCGAGTAAGGTTAAAATTATTCTGGTGTTAAGAGGGGCGCCAGTTAAATTGACCCCAAGCACCTAACCGTAGTCATACTGACCACCAATTTAACAAAAGGTCAGCATAAGTCGTGTCAAAAAAACAAAGTCTCGCTTTACCTAAACTCAACGTTTATTACAATCCAAAAATTGAGTAGTATTATTTGATACAGAGAGTATAGTTCTAATGATCACTAGATAAATATACAAATAAAAAAATAAAAAAAAATAAAATCGTAATAGGGTAGCAACGAAGCAACCACTAATAGTATGAGAATCACTAATCTTGAATCATATATTTCGGTAAAGGTTTATTACCCTGCGGTACTCTAAGGGCTTAACTCAACTACTGTTCCCACAATAATTATTAGGCATCTATGGCAATGAGAAGCAAGCGGTAAACAATTGATATAAGTGCATATATAACTGTGGCGTTGCTTGAGCTCAGGCAAAAACCCTAATGCAGTAGACAATGAAGTAGTAACGAAACCCGACAACCCTAGTATCCCGCTAACAAAATATAAGTTATTGAATAACATACAAATGAAACAACCACAAAGATATACTCTTAAAAGGAGAACTAAGCAAATGCAGTACAAATCAATAACTAAACACCCGAAGGTAAGAAATTCAACAAAACAAAAATAAAGGTCGAAAACTTGCGTGTTTTCCAGCGGTGGTTGATAGACTGGTCCGATGTCAAAGCCCTGGTGCCCTGCTTCAGGAGGCCTAACCTGGGGTGTCGCAGAAGCAGACGAACGGTTCGCTCTGTGCTTTGGTTCAGGAAGCGCAGCTCTAGATTCCGCGGAAGCAGGTTAGTAGCCGCGTAGGATGATGGAGAAAGAGAAGACCACCACGAAGAAAGATCGACTGAAGGATTCGGCACCAAATCAATGCCCAAAATAAAAACCCCTGGCCAAGGGGCTTTTAGGTTGAAGTCTCGGCTGGTGGGATCAAGTTTGACGCCGTTAGCAAAAAAAAAGACGAAATCCACGTGTATTCTCCCTGTCGGCTTACAACACAGCGCCTGGAAGACCCTTGCCACGTGTCGTGTATAAATCCTTGGATTCAAGCAATTACTTTGGGAGGTCACCAAAATTACCAAATATTAATTTGGCCACAACTAAATACTACTCCCAAAATATAATATAGACTTTCAAAATAGAGCCCACGTAGGATGATCCTTTAATTCTTAAAAAAAAGAATCACGAATGAAAATTGAAAGTTCACACTACAATGCACAAAGGTCAAACGAAGAAATGTCTCCCAAACCTGCAGGACAAGGAGTACCTCCCACGCTTCAGCGGAAACAAGTATGGTACTAATATTTTCTACCCCTAGATGGCGTTACCGTGGAAAAAGACCAAAAATTCTATAAAACACCACACAATATGATACATAGAATCTCATCTAAAATTTGAGATCCCAAAGGATAATATGAGCTTCTCTAAGACTTGGTTAAGCTGAAATCTAACGGCAATATAAATTTATAGACAACAAACATCAAAGACAATTGAAAAGAGGGTCATTTGGCAACATAGTAGGCCGATTCCGTCGAGAACGACATCCGTGAAACTTTGAAAATTAATTAATATTAATAGATTTTGATAGAGATGCGAAAATTCGCAACGTTATTTTTGACCCGTTACAAAACCCGAATTGGGGATGAACACAACATCAACTTTATCATCCCTTCCAGAAGGTAGTTTTTTTACGCGAAAGAAATACAGCACTTGCGTGAACGATACCTAGATCGGTTCTATCGCCAGTTGGAACGAACCTATTGTGTTCGGAAAATAGTGAGAGAGCCATAAAGAGCAGTGGTGACGAATAGTACTTTATGAAGCCTTGAAATAAAATTATCTAATATAAAGCATATTTTTCTACGATCACTATCTAAAGTAGGTTTCTACACAACTGGAAAGTTTTTTTTTCTCGTAATTTATCACTATAAGCTCTAGAACAGCAAAGTTACATTGTCCCTGGTCTATATTGGAGTATGAGTAGCCGAATAGTACACACGTATATTAAGTTCTGTAGTGATGGGGTAATTGTAATTTGGTATGTGAGCTAAAATTTTCAATATCAAAATGAGTAAAATTCGTTAAATGAATATTAGAAATAAAATGTGATAACAGAAGTCTACCAAATGAAAGATGTGTGATGTGTGAAGATTCATTAACGGTTGTCTTAGTACATGATAAAATAGATCATTAACCTAAATAAAGCATGCCACACACTACAAAACTACAATATACCTATAATGGGCGAAAGTAAACAAACAAGTCTTCATCACTTTCTTGATGAAATAATAATCAACAGTAAAGAAGTTCAATATTGCGAAACACGAATATTGAAAAGGGTAGGAGGTTTAAATGACCGAATCAAATCAATTTTGTTTAAAGTTTGCTATTGTTTAGCTAACTCATCCAATTTTCTTTGGAAAAATTCTTGTGGCTTAGCAGCATATTTTGAATGCATGGTTTCAGGGTGTCGTTTTAATTTTCCGAGTCTCATACTATCAGCAGCCAAAACGTTCGAACAAAACAAACACATTGGTCATTCCATATTATCAATAATAACACTTCTAAATTCGAACGATAAATAGGATGAATCTTATTTTCCGGTATTTAAAGTTCTTCCTTTCTGTTTATTGTTGCTTATATTCCCACTACTTGTGCCAACATTAGAATCTTCATTTTTGTAACCAATCAGAAACTTCTCCATTTGTATAAAAATATTGGAAATTATTATATATAATTCCTGAAAAATGAAACTACTAAATTAGGTACTTACTATTAGGATCAGTGAGAAATCACGTCAATAACAATGAAAAACACAATCTAACCCTGCTGAAACAGTTAATATTAGCTATGACACGAAACAAATTGGTGAGCTAAACTGACGTTAATCTTGTGTAAGCGGCGATCCTCGTTTAAGTATTCGGCCGACCAGTTATGCATTGCGTTAGCTGCACGTGCAATTGTTTACATTCCCAAGAAACATTTAAATAATTTAAGAAACAAAAACTCTTCCTGATAATGAAGGTTAGATTAGGTTCTATGTGAGTGGGGCCCTTTCGCCACCTCCACTGCGGCCCCCGTTGGGTCTATTGTAGCTCACCCCTAGGGATTACAATTCACCCCACAAGCCTGTGCTTCTGACGAAGTCCATGGTGGTATTTGGTGATACTTTTTTAAAGTCGCTCGGTTTCAAGGTACTAAAACCGAATATGTTATACCTTACCCTGCCCAAAGCTGGGCATGAGCATAGTATGTTTCGTCCTCCAAATTACAGAACCGACAATCCGAGGTCTGAACCAGACTCATCTTGTTTGGGTGGTAATTTAGTCGACAATGTCCTGTGAGCAGTCCCGACAGAATGCGTAGGTTTGCTCCATTCCAGGATCTGCTTATTTCTTGTACTCGGAAGGTTGTATATGAACGCCTTCGAGTGAGAGAGCCCCGGTATGTCTGCATAGTACGTGAAGGTTTTCCTCTCCGCCCAGGTAGCTATGGCTGATCTAGCAGTGCAATGCCAAAAAATGGTTCGGGTCCGATAAATAGAGACTCTGATCCCTTTTTTGCCAGAGTGTCGGCCTTCTCGTTGCCCTCCACTCCTCGATGCCTCGCACCCAGGTCAAAGTGACTCTGTTTCCCGTGCCTAGTATATCAAGGGATTGTAGACAGTTATGTACTAGCTTTAAGAGCAGCCTGGCTATCTGACAGGATGTGTATCTGACAGGTTGATTCATCAGCTCTTTTGCAGCCAGTTCAATGGCGTATACTTCAGCCTGAAAGACGGTAGCGTACCTACCCAGGTTGGCTGTGATTTCAACTCTGGGTTTCCTGCTAAAGACCGACGTTCCAGTCACGTTTCCGGTTTTGGATCAGACAGTGTAAATCACGTAGTCCGTTTCTATGAAGGAGATTTCTTCGCTATCCCATTGGTCTCTCGTGGGAATGAGGACCCTAAAGGGCTTGTTTACGTGAAGTTTTGTGACAGAGAGGTCCGAGGGCATCCCAAGAATGGGGTGATTCTGTATTTTCCTCAGCATTCCCGGGTGATCCCTCAGAGTCTCTCCATTTATTTGCCTCTCCACTGATAGCATTCTATGAGCTGCTCTCCTGGATTCCTTCTCCAAATGAATGTGGAGAGGAGTTAGTTGCAGGAGAACTTCCGTAGCTGCCGTTCGCTGCAAGCCTTGCAGCTTCGCTCTAGCTGTCTTTTGCAGACTTTTGGTCCTCCAGACAGCTGAGCCATACGTGACCATTGGCTTGACCATTGTTTGGTAAATCTAGTAAATCGGTTTGGGGTTCATACCCCAGGATTTTCCACATACCCTTCTGAGATTCCAGAGGGATAGTTTGGCTTTGTTCATCACTCTTTCCAAGTGAGCGTTCCGGGTGACTTGTTTATCTAAAATTACTCCTAGATATTTCACCTCCGTCGCAAATGGAATGCTCACGTCGCCTAAAATTGGCTGGAGGAGTCGCTGTAATTTTTTCCTCTTTGTGAAGAAAACAAGTATGCACTATGTTTAGGGCCGTTTGAAGGATGTTAGAAATTATCTCTTCAAATTGGCCTCTAATAATCATTACTATATCATCATCATATCCCTGCACATCTATCTCCTGACTGGATAATTCACCCAGGAGATCGTCAACCAGTAGTGACCACAAAAGGGCGGAAAGCACCCCTCCCTGTGGGCAACCACTAGCCACCATACCCCTTACCGTGACTCCATTCAGTGATGTACCGGTTTGATAATATGCTTTTGATTCAGTAACGGATTGGTTTGCAGATTCCTCTGCGCTTCACCTTTCTCCATATGGAGTCTGGAAGGGCGTTATTAAACGCTCCTTCTATATCTAAGAGGGCCGCCAGCGCTATTTCCTTGTTGCCAATGGAAGTGCTGATTTTCCCCACTAGATTGATTAACGCCAAATCTGTAGATTTGCCCGTTTGATAAGCATATTGGGAGATATTAAGCGAATACTCTCGTAACCTTCCTTCCCTAATATGCTTGTCTGAAATTTTTTCTAGGCATTTCATTGAGAACGAGGTCAGGCTGACCGAACGATAGGATTTGGGAAGTGAATTGTTCACTTTTCCAGTTTTCCGTATAAATACAACCCTCGCCACTGACCATTCTAGAGGAATGTACCCCCACGCCAGACTAGCTCTCAATAACTTGACCAAATAGGACCAATTGAAGCTTAGTAGTTAATAAAAATATTTTATCATTTATTCATCCATTTTTCACAGAGAAAACTTAAGCATTAACTTGAAAAACGTACCTTAATCGCAAAATAAAATTTTGGGATCTTGGGATCCTGGTTATTTTGGTCCTGTTCTTTTTTTTCTCTTCTCTTCTCTTTTCTCTTTTTCGAAAACTGTGCATAATTACGAATCCAAACAGAAGCACATTTTTTTGTAAACTACTACATAATTCTCGAATTTGATGTGAAATTTCTCAAAAAAACTGACAGGCAAACAATTTAATTGAATTTAACTGTAATCCCTCCCACGTTTAACGCTTTTAATAGCAGTAAAAAACGTGGGGTTTGTAGTAAGCAATTGATCACTGCAGGGTTATACCATGTATTAAGTTTGTAGGTAGCGGCCTTTCTGAGATACGCTCAAGAAACTACCTAACAGCGTAATATTCAAAGGACCACAGCTCCCTTGGATGGAACTTTTTGATAAATGAAAATTAGGTTTTTTGGGTCGACATGGGAAACTCATGTTCGATTGGGTCCAGGACCCAAACAGTATTGGACTCATCCCCAATGGGATGCCTACCAACCAAATCCACCTCAAACTCGCCGTTACCCCTCCTCGGAATCACTACCCTAGCATATTTCGAGACGGACAGCGGTGCCTCGCACATTTTCCGATCACACCGTCGTATTTTCCTTAACTATCACTCCTATCTCTCATGCTATATCTCTCCTCCCAATCATGCTCTCAACTACGCCACTCACCTTCATCCATTCCTTCTCCACCCTCAACATTATCTCCACCATGTTCTCTCAATACACCGCCTCCCCTAGTTTGATCTCCAATCATGCCCCACATCATCCTCCAATTAACACCTCTCGCACGCTCCAGTCTCTCTTTACCCAATCTTGTGGAGGTACCCTACTCTCGATCCATTTCCAGTGAACACCTGTGTCAAGAAGTAGTTCACCTCTCTGAATCTCCGGTCCATCCAATCTCTCCTAAAATGAAAATTAGGTTGTATAAACATAAAATCACATCTATCTAGTATCTGTAGTTTTTTTGACAGGAGAGTTTCTGGACTCTCTATATTAATATTGAGGATTCAATTTCCAATATAATAAGAACATTTAAATAGTATCTACGCCCCAACTTCAAGAAACTTACAATTTTACGTCAAATATTTGCAGAGCTGCTCATTATACCTTATAAATCTGGTATAATTGTCAAACTTTTCAAACTAAAATTTCTAATGAAAATAATTCTGACCAAAAGTATCGTAGGAAAAATCTAATGTGTAGCTCGAGGAAAAATGTTTATCAACCGGTTTGATAATACCGTGCGTTGAGAATAATAGGCGATACATAGGTCAATCAACATTTATATATTTATTTTAACAGAAATCGCAAATGTAATTTTCTGCAGTGTCTTTTCCACTACATTCTTTGTGGATCCAGTATGAACAGGCGCAGCAACAAAACCAGACTTCTTTCTTACGTCCGAATTCACCACATAGTTCACATATATCATTAGTATTCTCATTTTCTTTGTCTGAGCCTACCTCATCTTCATCATCATCATCATCACATAACTGTGCTAGGGGAATGTCATCGCTGCTTCCTTCACTGCTAGAAATTAATACTTTTCTCTTCATAGATTTTCCTTTTACATGTTTTCCTTTACCTTTTTTTTCTCTTCTTCTTCTTTGGATCTCTTTTTCTCTCCTCACCTTCTAGCTGTTCTTTCAGGGGCGTGGCGGTCAAAATTTGGGAGTTCTGTTTCTTTGAACGTCTTTTGATTTTTTGAATTTTTTGGGGCGCTGGACCCAATACATCCAAAATATTACTACACGAAGTGCTGGCAATGGGTTCGGTGTCATTTGTAACATGCGTAGTGAGTGATTTCGTTGCTATGTCATTGTTGGAGGAATTTTCGTTTCAATTAGTTGAGTCTTCAACGATTGGGTCTGAAATAAAATCAACATCATCAAACACGTAGGGATTTATGGGATGAATGCCAGTCACTTCGAAACCTATCACCGCTTTGTCCATCGAAGCTACTCTCAAATAACATTTGTTGAAAATTGAAGCCAGAGCAAAATGAGTAATTTTTTCATATGGATTGCTTTTCATCAATAAGTCACATTCTCTATTATATGCTATCTTCAGTGGACCGTGGAAAGTGACATCTAGCGGCTGCATCCTATGGGAAGTGTGCGAAGGCAAAGATAGCATATGGATCCCATTTTCCCGGCAAAATTGATAGGATTTTAGTGACAAGTGACTAGCATGATTATCGAGAATTAGTAGAGTGGGGTTTTCAGTTGTTGCATTAATATTTTTGGCAAAGTGACGAAGCCATTTCTCAAAAAGTTCTTCGGTGATCTACCCCGATTTTGAGCACTCATATTCTGCTTCAATGGGCACTCCAATCTTGAGACTTGGTTTGATTCTTTGGCGTGGATATATAAACATGGGTGGGATGAATGAAGTTCCTGATGCATTCATGGTTCAAACAACTGTGATATTTTGCCCACGTTCTCCGCTTGTGATTTTGCCAACTTGCTTAACTCCTTTTTCACCAGGAAGAAAGTACTGAGAGGACTGAAGTCACCAGTTCTTAATAGGGTGGAAATTCCAATTGCCCAAGAGGCAAAATACTTGGGAGTCATGTTTGACCACAAGTTGACATGGAATCAACACCTACAGAAAATATTACAAAAAGGTACGATAGCCCTCAATCTGTGCAGAAGAATGTGCGGAAAGAACTGGGGGTTACAACCAAAAATGATCATATGGCTATATACAAGAGTCATCAGACCCATGAAGGCATATGGCTCGGTGGTATGGTGGACAAAGACTCGGCAGGCTGGGGCGATCCAAAAGCTAATTGGCATCCAAAGGCAAGCTTGCCTGGCTGCCACGGGAGCCATGAGGACAACCCCAACAGCCGCACTAGAAGTCTTGCTGAACATGCCGCCACTCCATGTTTACATACAAGACGAAGCCAGGTCAATCAATAATAGATTGACCAGAGGGCAAGCACCCATTAGTAGGCTACACGGTAAGGTGAATAACGAGTTATACAATGAGCTGGAAATCGACCCCATAATGGGAATGCCATCGGACGAGATGATTCCCAAGTATAGCTTCGGGAAAAAATATTGACTTTAATAGGTTTGGTGTAGCTATTGGTTTGTTTCGGTTTAGTTCGGGTATGTTCGGCTCGATTGAGTCTTTCGTTTATTTAAATAGTATGAATTTACTTTGAATAATATTATGTTAGCAAATAAGTTTATAACAATATATCGATCATATACACAAGATTTTACGATATCACTGGTATGTCTACGCATAGAATTTAGAGTAACCGATTGGTTATCACTTGTCGGCATTTGCAACGGTTATGGCTGATGGCGGCCATTTATTCATATCGCACTCTTAGGCATAAATATAAAATCTTACTTATAAAGTCCTTCGCTGTATTCCATATTCATGGGTCGTGGTTCAAACTCCTACGGAAGCTGTTAAGGCGAATTCAATGAAAAGCCGGTGTTCCTACTCTTCCAGATATATTTACATGCAGGTTCAACAGGATATATTACACTAATGGTCAATGGTTTTCACAAATATTTATATTAAGTTTACATACACTGTATAGAACATTAGCAATAATTAATTTAGCCACTGACTTACGATCAGAGATTAGTTATAATAATGAGACAATGCGATGGCGTACATTTACCGCCATTTTTGGGTACCTCGTGCTGAAGCGAGGAAAAAACACGTGTTACTTCGTTGGAATGCAACAGCTGAATGATTCTTTCTTACCTTCTTACCAGGCGCCTTTGGCGGACGTAAGAGTCGACTATAGCCGAGTTGCCAAGCGTGCCGTCTATGTCAGTAAATTTCCTTTGGTTTGAATTTAAGGAGATAACACGCTTGATCCGATTGGCAAGCGCACGATGCATGAGGCGCTCCAATGCCGAACCTATTGTAATCGGTCGATAGTTGGTTGCGCTCATTCGGTCCCCGTTCTTATATAATAAAGTAGTACGGGACCTCACAAAACGACGCATACGAACGTTCCGCATGAAGATTATCGTGAACAAGATACTTAGAGGTTTGTCTCCGCACTTACGTACCTGATCCACCTTCAAACCGTCGGCACCCGGTGCCGAGTTGCCCCAATTGGCTTTCGCACATGAAATGTCTTCAACCGAAAACGGATAAAGTACAGAGTCGACAGGGGGGCCAGAGTGCAACTTGTTCAACTTGTTCGACGGAGGGAAGCACATCTGCCTCGCTAATATGGCGGCCAGACAGAATTTTATCAGCGAGGCCAGCGCGATTCAAGGAGTACAGATCTTGCGTCTTTTTGAATATAGCAGAACGACTTTTACTCCCGGAATAGCGCTGGCCGTAGTTCTTAGCTGGTCTTGTTGGCTTCCTGGGCCCAGACGCGGCAGGTGTGCTCACCTCGGTCACATTAGCTACTCCATTCCCCTTCCCTTTCCCTCCCTTTCCCTGAATGAACCCAGTGATCCAATTATCTAGATTGGTTTCGAGATCACTGTGGGATGGGTCTAACCCAATCCTAATAAGTTCCCCGAGACCGGCCTTCTTGTCGCTTTCGGTCAGCTCTAACACATGTTGTGTATAACACTCTTGTTATAAAGGGATGTTTAGGACATTGAAGGGGTAGAAATAAATATATCAAACACCCTTTGAATATCTCAGGGTTAAGGAAGGGGTTCTTACGAGGGACAAATAAAACTATCGCGTTATGTAGATATGTGTTTTATGAATATTAGCGGTCGACCTTTCAGGTGGTAGGCCATACAGATTACATGTATGTATAGTTAGGTACTCACAAAAAAAAGGCTCTGAAATTAAGTTACTGAAAAACGTGGTTTCTCTATGGTGAAAACCACCAATATAATTTAACTTCAACTATCACAGCTGAACGGTGACGTATGTCTAAAATGATGGCCACGTGCAAATTTCAGAGAAGGTTTGATGAATATAATGATTAAAATATACATGGAATTATAGAAAATAATCCAAGTATGCATACCCAGGTTTCACAAATTAATATCTCGTATATACACAGATTACTGGAGGTAAATATTACAAAAGGTATCAATGTACAATAAAATCCTGGTAAATTTATTCTTGGTAGAATATGAAGTTGCCGGAGAGAAGTCCTAGGAATTACTTAAAGCTAAGTTACCTGGAATAACCACTCGCCAAAGGTTAGGACGTGTAGGGGTTGATTACCATAAGTGTAGTCCTCGCACGTGTTCGGGGCAACAGCTGTCCTACGATGGTCTACGGGTCGTCAACGAGGTGATCACGTGGTGAGAACCAGTCGAATCCCCCAATAGAATTCAAGTCCGTAGCGTAACGTTGAAATAGAAAGATGGAGGTGAAATTGGAAGATGAAATTGACGTTGAAGATGAAAATTCATAAAATGAAGATTAAGATGGAAATGAAGTTGCAAATGAAAATGCAAATGAAAATGCAAATGAAAATGCAAATGAAGATAAAACTGAAGATGAAGGTGAAAATGAAGGCCTGAAATAGAAATAGACGTAAGTAAATGATATTGAGCCAGTATTCAGAATATAATCTAAAGATATGCTGATGTGACTTTACAAAGATGGAAAAGGATAAAGAATGTAATGGGTTTGTACAACTTCCACCTTGTTAATCAGTGATTGATTATCAGTCATATCTGATCATCAATCAATTAATTCTACTTTATCTTCTTGGTCTGACAGATGTCAATTTAACCTAGATGATAACAAATATAAACATTGGAACCTTTGAGATATATATTTTATTCTTACAACTAAATACCTTATATTCTGAAACTGATTTTGCTACTTAAGAATCATTTTCTATTTGTACCTATATTGTTAGGGAATTGAAGTGGATACGAAAGTCTGGAAGATGAACTTCTGAAGATGTAGTATATGTAAATTTAAAAGAGGAAATGTAGGTCAATTACGAATGCTAAGTAAAAGTAGTATGATTAGAATACAAAATAAACACAAATATGAAGAGTAAGTCCTAATATTTATTTATTTTTACTAAAATTTGTTGGTAAAATTTGGCATACTGAGTAAGTGTTTGTGTATAACTTTTGACCTGTAACATGTGTTAAGAAATCGTAGAGCTGACCGTTGACAAGCTCGCGCTCCAGGCTGTTGCCCGTGGAGGAATTTTTGGTGTTTTCCTCAGTGTTACATGCCAGACTCTTTTTTTGAGGAGGTATTATCGTCGGTCTTTTCGCCGCCCCGCCACTCGAAGATTCCTCTGACTGAGAGTCATCCTCTCTCGCTCGCTTGTTGACCCTTGGCGCATTACTAACCGAAATTGCGCTTATAATCGGTCGTGCGTGGTGGTGGTGGTGTATTTTCCATTGAGGCTGTGTTGATTGTGGTCCCTTGATGGTTAGGGACTTCTTCAGTTTCCGGATTGGCGGCGGCTCTATTGTTGGTAGCCGCAGCAGCGTTGATAACGGTCGTCATTGACCTTTTGTTATGCACTTTCAATGACGCTAGCAGGTCTTTATAGACCTGCTTCTCCCTTCTATGGCGTACCTGATGTTTCGGAAATTTTTGGAGGTGCTCCCTGGACCGCCAGACGTCCAGAAAAAGCACTTTCAACAAATTCTATTTTCAAAATAGGGGCGGAGGGTGGTTTTTTCGAATTTTCTCGACCAAACGAGCAACAGTTGGGGTGGAAATTTTGGTTTGGTTGTGCTTTCATTGACCCAGAACCTTTCTGTGGCATAGCGAAAGCAGCACTTGGATGAAAAATCGGTCTCGAGAATGATGGACAAGGCGCCAAAAATAAGGCAGGCCAAAGAGTTCATCAAGGAACCCTCGCCAAAATTCACGGAGTATCTACTGAGCAAGAATAGGAAAACAATCAGTATCCTGGTTGGGCTCCTGACAGGGCGTTGCAGACTTGACAAACATATGAATAACATGGGATTGGCAGAAACAACCATATGTAGGTTTTGCCAAGAAGATGAGGAAACACCAGTAAACATACTGTGCTACTGCGAAGGCCTGACTAGGCTGATGTTTTCAACGATAGGCAAGGAAAAACCACAACCTTCCCAATATATGGAGGACCTGAGGTTTGCCATCCGTCTAGTAATAAGAACGGATCTAGACCTAGATCTAGATCTAGAACTCTGGAATAACAGGAGGGCATACACAATAGATCTGCAAAGGTCGTAGTGGAGAGGCTCTTAGAATCACTTAAGCCCCATATTTATCTATCTATCTATCCAACTCCTTTAGGTTGTTACGGGACAAAGAATTATTTGTGCCTCTCTTTCAAACATCCAAAAATAAACTCTGTACCTACCAACTGCTAGTTTATTAAAAACAGATCCTGATTGTTTTACGTAGGATTAATACAATTAAAGTCTCAGGAATCCTTTCACTTTTCTCAAGCGTCTTCCTGAAGGGCTCCTAAAAATAATAAATAAGTATTTACCACTTATTATTTACAACAAGTAGGAATAATAATAATCAAATATTTATATTCTAAATTTACCGGAATCTTATTTAAACATAGGATGATCACCAAATCATAAAGGTTACTGATTTAAAAATATCAAAGGCTTAAAGGTTATTTTGTTAACATGGTGTACAAAGTAGATGACAATCTTGTCATATCTGTCAATCTTAAAAATAAATCTCAAAGTGATTTCAATCTTTCATCATAATGTCACTTTCGTATTCATAGATCTACTGATTACAGATCATTGACCTTCCTGATCAATTAATAGTTTTCTCCTTTTTTAATTTCTGTTATCAGAGCTTATCTCTGGTGTTAAGTACTTTGGTAATAAAGAAGTAAATGAAAAGAACATACCTTTTTTTCTAAGACCATCCATACGTAGATAGGAGATGGGTTTCCTTTTTTCTTCCATGTGAGGTTCGTGATAGACTACATGGTTTAGCAATTTTGCTGATTTTTGGAAAATATATTTAAGTGAGCTTAGATTTTATTAGAGTGATCCTGTTGGAGCTCTACCATTGTGTATAAGTGGTTATTAATTTGGCTCAGCTTAAATTCCTGTCTCCACATCCGTAGGCGAAACCACTTTGAGGCCACACAACTTCTACGGTGAGTTTAATTTGTCAGTTTACTATACTCAACCCTCATAACATTTAATTATTATTACCAAATACTTACACAAGTTCCTTTTTTTAGGTCTCTTTCTTTATTTCGTTATTCGTTATTCTTTCTTCTTTTCTTTCTGCTTCGTATTTCTTTCTTTGGCTTTATTTTATTCATCGATATCTCCATTTCATTCCTGCATCGACATCATCTGCACCCCGTCATCACATCGGATACACCGGTATACACCTCTACCTCCAGGATACAGTAAGCCACCACCAGATCTTTTGGAGGGACACACCACAGCACCCGAGCGGTAACAGGTAACCTTCCTACCTTATTTATATCAAGGAATCCAGGGGTTTGAGTAGAAAACACATTTGACTGAAATAACAAATATATTTATGAAAAAGTATTGTAAGTAGAGTATTTTGTCATACCTACTGAGGAACTTAGTTTCCTGGGGTCTTCACCCTCTGTTGAGGACAACTTGTAGATTTATTTAATAACAAATAGCACAATCACTAGAGTTTGTAAACCAGCGTATGCATACAAAAGGTAGTTCATTAATATAATTCTGTATCCAACCACCCCTAAGGTAAGATTGGATAGTGTAAAACTTTTCATTATAGTTATAATTTTGTGCATGCCTTTTTGATAACCTAAAATAATTGTGGAAAGCTAACTTCACATAAATAGTGTCGTACAGCGGAAATCCTTCAGGGAGTTCTTGGCGTTACAATTAGTAGGCAAGGTCTTGTTTGTTTTCTGTACCTTCATATAATAACCAACTTTATTTTATTATATTAAACCAACATTACATCTGAATCGGTTTTTATTTCGAATCCCACCCTGAGATTAACAGGACCTTTTAATCAAGGTAACAAGGTGCATACATTTTTCCAGGCCTTTGAACATTGGTAATACCTGTTTCATCAACATTGAATATTCGGTCTGCTGGATAAGCATTCTTCTCTGTCATTTCTTCTAAATTGCGAAAAACGATGCAATTTCTGTTTTATTAAAACCCAACACTCTATTTATGCTTGTTGGCTCAGGAAGTCGCGAAGAGATCCCAGGATTTTTTTTTAAGAACGCTGTAACATGTCTATCGACCTGTTTCGATTTTACAGAATAAATCCTTTTAATTAGCGCTCGTCGTCACTAGCCACATCCAATTATAGTTCTGTGATCCCAAACTCTTCTACCCCGAACGTGAGACAATTGACGTCTGCCAACGGACGCTTCCATTTTTTGCACAACGCCACGTTAAACACCCCTTTTTGTTATCGTCCGCCTAAGGAGGCAGATCGTCTTTCGCTATCTTTCATATCTTAAGTATCTATCTTAGGAATTTTGCTGTGGTAAGTTCAAAATCATAATCTATAATTAATAAGCTTCTTCTAAAGTACTGTCTGATATAATTTTCGTATGCATTCTTTATTTTTTTACAGAGATAGACGAAATTAAATTCAACACGTGGTCATAAACTGGTCTTTTAGACTAATATGGTAGTTTTAAGCCAAATATTCTTTTATAACTCACTGTTTCACTTTCATACAAACATTTTCAAGCTTTTTCAGTTGCGAAATAACTCTTTTAATTATAAAATAACACTTTTATAAATTACCGTTAACCTATAAAATATTCTTTCGTAACGCCAGTGCCGGTTTCATATATTTCCTAAGCACGATATTTTTTCATATAACTAAATAAATAACTTTTTGCTATTATTAGTTTCTTTCGGATCATTAGTACATTTGTTTAATTTAGTCGATAATTGCTATTTTTACTGTTTTAACATGGAACATATAATGTTGGAAAGCTTTCAGTAAATTAAATAAATTTTTTGACTTTCAAATAACTGCCTTCCTTTTCTTTAACCTGAAAAGCTGACCAACATAATGTGCCATTACATTCAAGTTCCTACATATCCCTGATCCACTTGTACTTCTAGGTAAGCACAGCCCCTAGGCGAGAATATAAGCCAAGAATATAACCCTATAATATAACGCCGAGGATATAAACCCAAGAATATAACCCTAGGCTAGGATATAACCCAAGAATATAACCCCAAGAATATAGCCAAGGATAGAACCCCCAAACTACCGCCCTAGAACAAAACTCATCAGTTCGGATCAAGACCTGACTTCTTCTCCAGGAAACCACTTCATCTAAGCTAAGTACCTATAAAAGTACAAATTCCTCTATTAAATTCCGTTACTCATTTCCTGTGGCAGAATAAATTAAAATTTTGTTTTTAATTCTTTTTTTTATTAAAATCCTCAACTATAAAAGTTGAGGGAGATATCGCCCGGGGTAATTTTTAGTAACTTTTTTATTTTTTAACTTTCATTTAAATTTGACAAGGCGTTTCTACCTTTTCCGGCTTAGTTTTCTTAGTCCTTTTTATCGTTAAAAAGGTAGTGGCGCCCTCAATTTTTACAACCCTTCTGTTATCCTTGTGCAGCATAAACTTGGGGTCGAATCACCCTTGAGAGGAGTCTCTAGCCGGAGCCCTTCGAGCTGGTGCCCTGTGAGGTACAGCATTTACCGTTACAAATTGGCGCCTTTACTGTTACAAATTGGCGCCCAACTAAAAGCATACTTTTACCGTTACAAATTGGCGCCCAACTAGAAGCATACTTTTACCGTTACAACGCATACACCTAGTATTTACCAGCCATGCCTTTCTTCACTAAAAAATGTCTTTAATATTCTTTGCAACCGCGAACTCATAAGCCAATTTGCGTAACTATTGCTGTGAGATTCCAAAAAATGTTTAACTAACTTAATAACATGATCAGCTAACTCCTTTTCATCTTATTTTGAAAATACTGCCTTTCGGCCAAGTCTAGAATCATAGTACTCTCCTTTTTTTATTCTATCTCCTTAAGAAGATTCTGGAAGCATAAATGATCTTGCTACTTCCTTTATTTTCTTCCCTCTATTTATGGCTTCTAAAGCAACTTGCATTTGAAGTGGGTCCCAAAACTCATATCCAATTTAAGTAATACTGAATTACGCTACAAAATACTTAATTACAACATAATTTAGCCTACAAAAAGAAGTACATACCTGGATTAGTCAGTCACAGAAAATTTATAAGAAATGCGCGTGAAAGTTCTCTGCACATGTACCGCTCGTATCACTGATCGTAGGTAACTGCCGCGCGGATAGGGGGGTCTCAGTCGCAAGTGCGATCACGTGATGCACACAGCCATCGTTTTCTATAGGTAGATATTTATTTACATTGGGGCGCGATATTATCCAACCCTCCTTGTATTATTTTAACTTCTGGCATTTAGGTATAGGAAAAAATAATACATGCAAAATATTCAGTATTTTTTAGGATTTCGAAAATAATAGTAAATTACGTAACAAATCCGGAAAATACTGTTTTTTTGGACGAGTAGACAAGATTCCAGGACGAGCCGTAAGCGAGTCCTGGAAGTCTGCGAGTACGAAAAAAAAGTTTCCGGGCGTGTTGCGTATATTTTTTTTTCGGCAACCGTGTGGTACAACAAATCAATAAAACACGTTTCTTTGTAATATTTATTTTTAGAACGAAATTAGAAACATTATAATTCTTTTTTCTACAGTCGCGCGTAAAATGACTAATTACTATATTCAAATGAAATCGTAGAGTCGACAAATGCCGAGGATTGTTACTTTACGCTCTAGCGCAAAAAACGAATCTTTTTCGCTCGCATATTTAATTAAACCACGCCCTCCGAATTAACTCAATTGGTGAATATTTAACAATTTATCAGATTAAAAATTAAATAAAATCAAATAAAATTATATGAAAAATGTCAAAAATTTTGAAATATGGTCAATAATTGTCAAAAAATTTAAATTTTTTTTGAAATATGGTCAAAAATATTCAAAAATTGTCAATAATTGCCAAAAATGGTCGATAATTGTCAAAAACTATCAAAAATGGTCAAAATTTTTGAAAAAGGGTCAAAAATCTTGAAATTTTTTTGAAAAATTGTCAAAAATGGCCAATAATTGTCAAAAACTATTAAAAATGGTCAAAAATTGACAATTATTGTTGAAAATTGTCAAAATTTTGAAAAATAGTTACTGATTGTCAAAAATTGTTAAAGTTTTTGAAATATGGTCAAAAATGGTCGAAAATTTGGAAAAATTGTTCACAATTGTCAATAATTATCAAAATTGGTCAATAATTTTGAAAAATGGTCTAAAATTTCGAAAAATTCTCAAAAATGTTCAAAAACTATCAAAAATGGTTAAAAATTGTCAATTATTTTTAAAAACTGTCAAAAATGGTCAATAAAAATTGGTCAATAATTGTCAAAAACTATCAAAAATGGTCAATTATTTTGAAAAATGGTCAAAAATTTTGAAAAATTTTTAAAATTTTTGAAAAATTGTCAAAAATGGCCAATAATCGTCAAAAACTATCAAAAATGGACAATTATTGTTAAAAAATGGCAAAATTTTCAAAAATAGTCGATGATTGTCAAAAACTGTTAAATATTTTGAAACATTGTCAAACATTTTGAAATATGGTAAAAAATTGTAAAAAACTACCAAAAATGGTTAAAAATTGTCAATTATTGTTAAGCACTGTTAAAAATGAACAATTATTGTTAAAGAGTCAAAAATGGTTCAAAATTGTCATCATTTTGAAAAATGGTCACTAATTTTGAAAAACAGTCAAAATGGTCAATAATTATCAAAAATGGTTAATAATTGTTAAAATTTTGAAAAATGTTCAATAATTGTTAAAATATTGAGAAATAGTCAATAAATAATAACGAGCCTTTTCCGAAAATCGATTTAAACACGTAATTTATAAAATCGATTAATATTACTATGAAAATCGATAACTAAAAATCGATTATAAGTGAATAATAATCGATTTAAATAAAAATCGATTATTTTTCAACATCCCTAGTCAGTAGATCTTTTTAAGGTTAATCATGATGAATAACGAAAATGACGATTACTCTACCACTCCTATTATAACCTAAGATAATATAAAAAACTGTTTTCATTATTAAAAGGGCGACTGTAGAAAAAATTATGTGTGTTTTTCGAGCGTAAAGTACAATTGCCGCTTTCGAAAGATCGCCGCGCTCCGCGTCGCGCGGCAACATTCTTTCTCAAGCGGCAATCTGTTACTTTACGCTCTAAATACACAAATAACTATTTTATATCGAAATTCCAGCAATTGCTAATATTAAAGGGATTTAATTTGTTTTAATAACAACAACGATGTAATTCTTCCCGGCCTAGTCCGGGAAATAGGTACTTTCCGGACTAGGCCGGAAAAGTGCTACTTTCTCACAGAAAAAGCGTCCGGGAGGTGGGTACTTTCCGGGCGGTTGCCGAAAAAAAAAAGAGACAGTAGGATCTATTTGAAATAACAAAATTCATTATATTTCCAGGAAAACGAAGAATCTGTCAACATAGTAAATACTACCATGAAGCCAGCTGTAATAAAACCCATTTCCAAGGTAATTGGGACGTTCCATACTTGGAACCCACTCTGTATTTATTATTGATTCATTTATATTGTCTAATCCAGCAAAATAGCATGGTTATGAACATGCTAACAACACTACTCAATAAACTGGTTTCCTAATAGCAAAGTTCCTTAGAATAGCACAATGGAACGCCAATGGCCTAGAACAGCATAAAGAAGAAGTAAAACTATTTTTAATACAAAACCAAATAGATATACTGCTTGTAAGCGAGACACAGTTCACAAATAAGACGTACTTTAAAATACCCAATTATAAAGTTTATCACACACATCATCCGGATAACACAGCACATGGAGGCACAGCAGTATTGAATAAACATACAATCAAACACTACGAAATTTTGAACTACCAAAAAAATCACCTTCAAGCCACCTCAATAAAAGTAACAACCTTGCCATACGAACTCACAATATCTGCAGTATATTGCCCACCTCGACACAACATAAAACAAAATTATCTTGAAGAGTTCTTCAGTACCTTGGGAGACAAATTTATCCCAGGAGGTGCTTACAACTGCAAACACACCATGTGGGGATCGCGACTGTGCACAACCAAAGGAAGGGAGCTATACAAAACCATAGGAGTTAATCGATACTCATTTATCTCGACAGGTGTTCCGACATACTGGCCAACCGACCCAAACAAAATTCCGGACCTTTTAGACTTCTTCGTTACAAACGAAGTAAACTAAACTTAAATTCTGACCACTCGCCTATTATAGCAACCGTTGGAGCGTCAGTCATAAACAGAACCCCACCACAAAGATTACACAATTTTGAAACAGACTGGGAAGTACACCGTGACGAAATTATTGATGCAGTAGATTTGAAGATAAGGCTCAAAGAACCAGAATAATTCGAAAGGACAACAGAACTATTTAGCTCACAACTTCAGCTAACTGCCCAAACTGCTACACCAAACACGAAACAGAAAAAAGAAAACAAAGACGTCCCACTCGAAATCAAGAGACTAATAGCAGAAAAGAGGCAAGCCCGGGCAAGATGGCAAACGGGCCACACTCCGGCACACAAAACCATCTTAGTCACAAATTGAAGACAAAACTCAAAGAAATAAGGGATGCAGAATTCGAAGAATACGTGTATAAACTAACAAGAACAGATAAGTCCATCTGGAAGCCAGTGAAAAACTTAAAAAAACCCAAGATATCAGTCCCTTCTGTAGGAATAAACGAACACGAACCATGGGCTAGAAGCGACAAAGAAAAAGCAGATTTATTTGCAGATCACCTAACTACAGTTTTCCAACTACTAAGTCACGAAATAGATGAAGAATTAGAGCAAAACTTATCAAATCCAATAAACCTATTAAGACGCCCCATAAAAGCAATGACTCCAAAAGAAGTACATAATGAGATAAAATTACTAAACCAGAAAAAAGCACCTGGTACTGACCTAATAACCGCCAAAGTGCTGAAATAATTACCAAAAAAAGGGGTAGACATGCTAACATCTATTTACAACGCAAACATAAGACTCGGATATTGGCCAAATTCATTTGAAGTTGCACAAATCATATTGATTGGCAAACCAGGCAAAGACCCAACCAACGTGTCATCTTACCGTCCAATAAGCCTGCTACCAACAATGTCCACCAACAATGTCCACCTACTTCTGAAATCTTACCTAACCAACAGAACCTTCCAAACGAAAGTTAACGAAGAAAAGTTCGAACTTTTTCCCATTACAGCAGGGGTGCCGCAGGGTAGCGTACTTGGCCCATTACTTTACATACTGTACACATCAGATATACCAGAGACACAATACACAACAACAGGAACTTTTGCCAACGACACAGTCATCCTCTCCACCAACCAAGAACCACAAGCAGCAACAACGAATGTACAGGCCCATCTACACAAATTACAAGAGTGGCTACAAAAATGGAGGATTAAAGTAAATGAAAGCGAATCATTTAACATTTACGCTACGTAAGGGCACAGTTATTCAGGAGAGAATCATCAAACATCATAAAACCATAGAAACTCAACCAAATCCACTACTAGAGGAAATGTTAAGGCTAAAAAACACAGACTGAAAACCTTGTATGAGGTTTTAGAGGTTACATCACTGGATGTAAACCTCATCAAGACATTATAAATACTAGTTTACCTAGCACTTGCGAGCAAGTTAACCCATAGAATGTGACTTAATAATATTCCGATTGTTAATAAAAATAATATAAAAAAATGTATATTGTATCATTTTTGATACATTATATTTAAAAACGTCCCTACAAACAGGTTAGTGATTATACGTACATTAAGTGAGAGAAGTTTTCAAGCGATTTATTCTTGGGATTGGGAGATTAAACACATAATAAATTTTCGAAAACTGTAGAACTAGCCACAAAACTTCCGCGATGGGTATTTAAACAGCTGTAATTTTTATAATTATCCATGAAATTGGGCAGTAACCAGCATTTCTGAAGTTACTCTCTAATTAGCGAAAAACTCGCTAGGAATAGTGAAAAGCTGAAGCGGTTTGGGAATTCCACTTTTTCTGTTACTAAGTGATTATAATTCCATTTAAATTTTTTCCGTTAAGTACTTATTTACTAATTAAACGACTTCATACGTTTATCAGATGCACAAAAAGGCTACTTTTAACGAGCGTTTATTCAGGTATGTTCAACTTTTTGCCTTCTATCCAATTACCGGATATTTTTCATTCACTTCGGCAGTTAACTTTGTTAACTTTACGTTTATTTATTGAAATACTCCCTTTGTATCCACTCGAGGATTGCTGCACATGATAGTATGGAATCAGGAAAGCATATTCTCTCCAAATATATTTTTTTAAAAACATTTTTAAGTGGCGCTATTCATGACTAATATATTGGGAAAAATTCCACTTAGTGTTTTACAATCATCATTAAAAAAAGCCCTTCTCTCTAGAATATAAAAAAACGGGTCTTTATTACCTTCAGCGGGTAACTCTGATCAAATTTTATGAAAATTGTAACGTTAAATGTATGTACCTCACAGGACACCAGCTCGAAGGGCTCCGGCTAGAGACTCCTCTCAAGGGTGATTCGACCCCAAGTTTATGCTGCACAAGTGTTACAGGAAGGTTGTAAAAGTTCAGGGCGCCACTACCTTTTTGACGATAAAAAGGGCTAAGAAAAAACTAAGGCGGAAAAGGTAGAAACGCCTTGTAAAATTTAAATGAAAGTTAAAAAATAAAAAAGTTACTAAAAATTAACCCGGGCGGTATCTCCCTCAACTTTTATAGTTGAGGATTTAAAAAAATGAAAGATACGAGTTAAAAACAAATTTATTTTGCCACAGGAAATGAATAACGGAATTTAATAGAGGAATTTGTACTTTTATAGGTACTTAGCTTAGATGAAGTGGTTTCCTGGAGAAGAAGTCAGGTCTTGATCTGAACTGATGAGTTCTGTTCTAGGGCGGTAGTTTGAGCTAGGGCTGTATCCTGGGGTTCTATCCTTGAATTCTATCCTTGGTTTTATCCTTGGGGTTATATCCTCGGGTTAAATTCTTGGGTTATATCCTAGCCTAGGGTTATATTCATGGGTTATATCCTAGCCTAGGGTTATATTCTTGGGGTTATGTTCTAGCCTAGGGGTTATATTCTTGGGTTATATCCTAGCCTAGGGGCTGAGCTTACCACAGCAAAATTCATAAGATAGGTACTTAAGATATGAAAGATAGCGAAAGATGATCTGTCCCCTTGGGCAGACGATAACGGAAAGGGGAGTTTCACGTGGCGTTGTGCAAAAAATGGAAGCGTCCGTTGCCAGACGTCAATTGTCTTACGGTCAGGGTTGAAGAGTTTGGGATCACAGAACTATAATTGGATGTGGCTAGTGACGACGAGCGCTAATTAAAAGGATTTATTCTGTAAAATCGGAACCGGCCAATAGACATGTTACAAAATACTCCCATCATCGCGTGTTATTTTGTTATTTGCTGAATTCCAGAAAATCTACAATCTTAGAAATAAATAAATCTAATGGGTATATCGGATTAGATCAATTCTCTCTCATCTCTATATTGGGTGTAAATAAGTATTGGGGCCGATTCTGAATGTTTCCACATCTCCATCAGCCTCATAGGCACTAGGTAAATATGGAGCTACTAAAAAAAATTTACTTGCTGAAATAAGGTCCTCAGGATCAGCATCTGGATGGTGGGTGAATATTAATTGAAAGTCTGAAACCGATTATAGACAATGGAAAAATAATTCCTGATCAGCAGAATCTTCAGAAAACAATTAAGGGATTACATATATCATTGAAAAAGCATTGGAACATGGAAAAGTTTGTTCTACAGACTTCAACGACGTGGCAGATGCTTTTGATGAAGGATTAAATCATAAGTTGAGTAAGCTTTAATGAATCAATCGATAAATCTTTCAAAATGAAGCAGGAAGATACTTATTCGGAAGTAAAAGCAGGAGTACCACAAGGCAGTAGGTCATCTGATTGACCCTAGTGATAATCCTGGTATGGTACTGCTTCAATTGCTATGGGTGGAGATCATGACGAACCAGCAGATAGCCTTACAATTTTTGTTGATAAAATTAATATAACCATCATATTGAAATCAAACAATGACATACAATTGAATAAGGCAAATTTTAAGAACAAATCAGGCCAATTTATCACAAATAGTAATCAATTTTAGTAGGGCCGGCCACACAGAGTATTTTGAAGCAACACAATTATCACCCATTTAAACTATATTTAGTTCAAGGACTGAGGCCTACTGATTTTGAACTAATCGATGTTATGTCTGCCGACAATCTCTTACTATCAAATCACATATTTTGAAGAGATGAAAGCCGCTTTCACAATAATGGTGTAGTTAATACACACAATGCCCATTATTGGTCGAACGAAAATAGTCACTGGGTTCGTTCAACACGTTTTCAAACAGTTTGGGGCATAAATGTATGGTGTAGATCATTTGATTGAGCCATACTTTTACAAGGGCACATTGACTGGACACAGTAGATTTTCTTGAAAACAATTACCTGAACTTATGGAAGACATTTCTTTGGCAGAGCGAAATACAATGATCTGGCAATAGGACTGAGTGCTCCATCTCATAATGCAGTCATTGTTGCGGAGTAATACTGATCGATATTTTCGCAACATATGGATAGGTACTTACGGTCCTATAGCTCCCCGCTCGCCCGATCTAACGCCACTGGACCTTTCTTTGTAGGGTTATCTTGAAGAATTAGTATATCAAACACAGCCTGTAGATTTAGATGATCGTAAAGAACGCATTCGTAAGGCATGTCGAAGAATTAAACCAGCTATGATTCAGGCTGCGTGCACAAGAGCGCTTTTGACACGTTTTGGAGCTTGTATAGAATCTGCGGGAAATAATAGGGCGCCATTTGAGAATAGAAAGTGAGGGGCGGCTGCCAAAGTACTGTTAAGTAAAATAAAGTTTCTAGCACGTCATTAAAAGGCAATTTTGATGCCATTTACAACAGTTTTTACAGTATTGGATTATCTTTTAAATTAAGCCTTGGTTACTTTTCCATTATCTTCAAACCCCCCGGGTCTCCAAAACTTTCCAGTGGGCTTGGCTCGTGACTGCACACAATGTGTGGTGGGGGGGTGAACACCAATCCACAACTCCTACGAAGAAAACTTCCAGCGACTGTGACAAAAACACAGATAACTCAAATAGCCTCCTAATCTGTATTCAAAATGATTATTTTATTTCACCCTTAAATGGCGCCAGAGTGTGATCATGGCGTGCCCTGAGTGGTAACACTAAATCCCTTTTTAAGGTGTGATGGTGAGCCGAATAACGGTCGAGCCACGAAGAAAATGAGACACAAAATCGGCCAACACAACTTTCTATCAAGCGGTATAATTTTTTCCGTGAAAAGATGTTGGCAAATACTACCTTTTTCCCGTTGTTAGCTAGTTACCATCTCCCCATCTCTTCCAAGAGCTTGCCCTTCCTTCTTCTAAAAGAGTTCCACTAGGTGCCAATCGACAAATGCTGCCAACTCTAAAAAAATTAAGTGAGCAAACTAACCACGATGATTTACACATATTAAATTGTACTTGACAATCCCGAACGAGTATATACAAATTTTCTTAATTCACTCCTTTACAACCCTGATTATCGTACTAAATCTATTGAAAAATATAAACTTGAATATCAATAATAGAACTACTAGTACCATCTATTTTGTAGGACGGATACTTCTGTCTTTGTATCTGTAGAGTGGAGAGGGTGAGTTTAGGCCCACAGCACTTAGACCACAAATGACCCGTTGTACATCCTCCCGAGGAGTTGTCCTCCTAGTTCATCGTCCATCCTGTCCTTTTCAGGAAGGTGGACAGGTCTCCTTAATATCGGCAGGTGTAGGCCAAGACTCACCGAACACACACTCTCTTATTGACGATAACTCCGGGCACTCACATAAGACATGCCTGACAGTTTCATCCTCTTGTTATCATAGTATGGAGGTGTTTTCATTAGTTGACAATGGCCAATCAGAAATCCTACAGTTAAGCGTAGGTTTTTCCTGGTCATCGCCAAATATTTCTTCGGCGCCAGCTTCCCAGGGTCGCCCAAGGTGATCCTGGCAAGACTGCATCCTTTTATTGCATCCGATCTCTTCAGGGATCCAGCATGTGTGTAACGCTTGGCTATTTACGCAATTGTCGAAGTCGCCAGGCCATAAGTGTCACTGCGTTCTAAAATTTTCTAGGAACAGATACTTATATCGCTAACTACTAATTAGTTAACTGTAATTCGCGAACTACTCCACCTGATTCCAAATAATTAAAGCAAGCCTGAAAGTCGGTAGTACTCTGTTATATGAAAACAATCATTCCTGTGCCCCCTTACTTCCACTCAGTTCCTGAGGAAAGTCTCAGAGACTAGTAGCTCCTTCGGTCCTATTTCCAGAAGGAATTTTAGGAAATCTCCCTCTTCTATTCAGTAATCTCCTAGGTGTTCCAGTAATCCCCAGGAATCAGTATTGCTCTTAAATTCGCAAACATGTGTATAAAAAAAATTAAATACTGTAACCATTTGGATCTCGACTTCACACTCGACTCCACCTAGCTCCAACACCAAAGGGCATTCTGGAACAATCACTTTCTCGACCTATTTGGCGACTTTTTGTCGAGGACCTTGCTCCTGGGGTAATTAACTGTAAAATATAAGACTGGGTAAACAAGTACATCATCCTATAGGGGACAGAGAAAATAGCCCAACATTTTGAATACTTTGACTACAAAAATTCTGAATCTTATGTGAGTAGTTAATGACTTGGGTAAATATCTTAATAAGTTTCGCATCGTCAATCAATAATCAGAGAAAGTCGAATAAAGATCGAAACACACCTATCAGCACCTCATAGAAACAGCGACTGATCATCACCGTCGAGTGGTCAACTCGACGGTGGTGTATGGGCTCACTTCACGCATCGACACGGGATCAGCACCTCCTCGATACCCGACTATAGGCTTCATTTTATATTGTCAGAGATATTGTATTGGCACGCCGTCCGCAAAATATTCTTTCTGAGAAATGTGTTGTGGTTGAGGCGTTGACGTGCCTTGTCGGTGCTGTGCTGATGCTGTCAAGTATGCGCGCTTACATTCAAATACACATAAGAAATAAAATCTGCTGGTGATGATCAGTCGCTGTTCCTATGAGGTGCCGATAGGTGTGTTTCGACCTTTAGCGTTTGTTGTGTTTGTAAAATGTGACTAACTCGCTCGCTACCAATAGCACTTGAAAATATTCCAAGAAAATCAATGCTGTGGTGAGAAAATTTACCACTTTGCAGTATGTTAGTGTAATATGTATCTATTACGTGTAGATGTATTAATTGCCAAAAATATATATCAAGCAATATCGCTCAACAACGAGTATTTTAAATACAAATTTGGTTAAAACTCATTCAATAGGGTCCTATCTATTTTTCCTTTTGATAGTGCATTAAAATTTCCCCACAAGATGAATTAATAGAAGCCAAATTTTTTGAAATAATTTCCTATTTCAATGAACTAACTTCTTTTTTGTACACTATTTCCACTGCATATCATTCTACGTATTTTTATTCGGAATATATACAAAGATAAATCTTTATTTTCTCTACTTTACGACTGTAAGACACTAAAATCTCAAACAGATGTCTCGAATTACGCTGTAAAAAACAGCCGTGGAAAGGAGAATTGTATTAAACAAACACATGCTAATAACAGACTTTTATCACATACCCTTGCAAATAAACGTATTTCTCCTTGAAATATTCAACCGGGTAGGTATCAAGTGAATTTAGTTCGACTAGAAGCAACAATATTCTGAACGAAATTCACTTATTCAATCTGGCATCGCTGTGGAATTGCAGACTGAGACTGTTCACAGGGGAAATAGGTTTAAATGTGTGCAATACTATACTCTCTGATATCACTCGAGTTACTGAACCTCTTCTTTTATTTCTTTTGCGGTCTCAGAAAAAGTGACAAACTTCTCTCATTACCGAAATGTGTTTCGTCTATTTATCAAGCTAAATGCGTGGTAGTGTAGCTTTAAAGCCCTATGAAAGTAATGATTCTGGTAAAATGAAAGGGACGAACACGAACTACCGCAACATAGGACACAAGTGTCTGATAAATGTTTTGGAGACAAAAATAATTACAAGGGATAAACAATGTTAAAAATGACGGAAATTGGATTATGCAGTCGGACTGTTTAACTTTTGAATGTACAATCACATGCAGAAAAATTTAGTAATATTGGTCCTGACGTTTTTCAAAATTATTTCCTGTACAATATTCATGAAATTTTCTAAACATTACTGATGGAATGACTAATTTCCACTCACTATTTGCATATCTGATTTTGAAATACAATGAGGAATAATTTCTCAGCAAAATGATCCCGCACCGAACCTAAGTTGAGTCCCAGTCGAATTGACTTAAAAACTTGTTATAATGTAGGTTTTGATGTCCCGATCAATGTCTTAAGAAAGTCAGATAGAAAAATGAACAGTATTCGAGTTACAAGAGATCAAACATGCGGAAGACGAGTTCATCGTATTATTGGTTTCGAGGGGCGGATATATATATTAAATATTATAATTATATCGTAGAAACCTTCATAATGTGCACAGGGTGCGCCTTTTAACTTTATGCAGCCACATATCTCAAAAACAAACTGCTTCGAATAACACTTGTTTGGAGTCAAGAAAGAAACAAGATGATGGCTCCCGATGGCCCGGATCAGTAAACAAATCTCCGCTCATACAAATCATCGCCACTGAGAGACATTCAGAAATCTAATATTTCAATGACTTCCAGAGGAATAATATTTTGTCTATTCGCTGCAATTAATTTCAATAAATGATCGTGACTGTGTGCTTGATAACGTTCGCATTCCAAAAACCATATGACACTGGAGAAATGGGCAGATGAGCAGATGTGCCAACCGTTCAAGCGACGCACCTACACCTCATCATCATCATGTGATAGATCCACACCTAATATTTAATTGCGTTTTTTCGAAACAAAAAAAAGGTCTTGGCTTCAGTAACATGTTAAAGTCTCCAAGCATTTCAAGCTGAATCTTCTTTCTTGTCTCTCGACAATTTATCTTGGAAAGTAGGAAAATCTTGCAACAGTTCAGCATCTAAACGAATCCATCTTGCAGCATTACAGATTTTCTGTCTGAACCGGCGCTTGGAACATTTGGTTGGTTTGCCTTTCCAATTGAACGATGGGCAATCTCGACATCAACTCCTTCCATAACGATGGTGCTGTGATCATCAGCTATACGATATAAATCTTTCAGATGCGGAAGATGCTGGATATGATTCATTTGCTGCAAGAACTCAAACACACGTAATTTTTGCTTCAACCAACCACCTCGATTTTGCAATCATGCGTTAATCATCAGAGTTCTCTGTAGGTAATTGACGCTCATTGGATTGGAGGTGCAATGTAATTCTCCACACAATACCTGGCGGGCCACAATTTTTATTGGTCTCTTGGTTACCCATATCCACTTCCACAATATAATTTACCCGGACCCGGTACTTGGATGTCAAGTATATAGGGTTTTTAACGACGACCAGCCATTAGACGTTTTTCCAAAATTACATTTCGTCATTACGAGTCTATCTAAAATATTATTATTTTGACAGCAGTTCCGATTGTACTGTAATGTGATATTATAATCCGGTCAATCTAGACATTCGAAGGTACAAAAATTCACAACAAGCTGAAAGTGAGTAAAATTGTTCAAACAACATTCCAAAATTCCCCATCGTTCCGGTACATGGGAAAAAATAGACTAGAAGTTTTATTGCAAAATTACCTAAAACTAAAATTGTAGTAGATCATGAAATTATCTATAAAAAAGGTATCCATGATTTTTTCCCAAAAAGTCAACGTACGATTCAAAAAGTTGTAAGCGTTATAATATGCACACGTTTCCACGCCACATCTGAGGTAGTGTACTTAGCACGTTTTTTTAACGTGGTTTCCCCAGTCTGTCCAAGTCTGTTGTGACTTTGTTTAATTGGAAACTATTGCATAATAACAGATATTCGCAAGGGTTGGAATTGATAAAAGCGATGGAAATTGAAAAGGGGTAAATAAATTTATTCTTCCGATTCATAACCTTCAATTACTTCTTCTTGTTGATCTTCTTCTTCATCATCATCCTCATCATCTTCTTCTTCATTATCCTGGGAGTAAGTAAATTGCGTCAATAGCGATGTATCGCATGTAGGTTCGTCAGTATCAAACGAATCCTCTGCTGTTGGTGATTCAACATTAGAACATGACCGGCCTTGACAATTCGTGCATGCTAGAGAACAAAATAGTCCAACTTTTTTGCAACCACATTTAGCACTGCATCCCTTCTTACAGTTGCAAAAAATTGTGTTCAGCAATCCAACTGATAACCAAGCCACACTTGAACTTGATAACATACCCGATAAAGATGTTGATGAGCAGCAAATGAGGTTGGAGGAAGACAAGCTAATTGCACTTGTTTTTTATTCCGAATGTTTTTAACAAAACATGCATATCGATACTTATCTAAGCTGGTAGGTTTTTCAGGAGTTCCGTATATACAAAAGAGAAATCGAATTCCGTTGGTGATAACTTCTTGTGGAGTTGAATTACTTTTTTTTAAAAACTTCTGCACTAAATCTTGAACTAAATCTTGCTTTTCAAACATTTTAAAGTTTTACCCCTCCTGTAAAATGCAGATGTCGTATCACAACCAGTTATTGCGTGTAAAAATAGTACATGATTTTGACATTTTGCAAAAGTCGATAAACTTTTTGAAGAATACACTTCCGATAGATTTTGAACTTTTCCTGGTTTTAAGAAGAGAATAGTTTTTCCATTTGGAGTTCGAGCACTGAGTAATACGAGTAAGTCTACATCTTCACCAACAACAATAGTTGTATTTGTCAAATTAAATTGCTCTATTGCTGTTTCAATAATCAGTACATCGGTGTCGTTATTAGCTTGTTTAACCAATATATTTTCAGCAGTAAACTTTTCTTCCAACATTGAAATGAACCGAGACTTGTTGTTAGTATTTGCAAGAAATTTTTGTTGACTGGTAGGACCTGTCATCAAATAAAATATCGGAAAATGAAGATGTTGCTAAAGTTCGATGACGCTGATCTGCTGCTTTAATATTTGTCGTGCAATCATTATAGCCATCATATACGACAATAAGATAATAAGATCTATTGTGTATGCCCTCCTGTTATTCTAGAGTTCCTTGTCTAGACCCGTCCTTATTACTAGACGGATGGCATATCTCAGGTCCTCCATATATTGGGAGGGGTTGTGGTTTTTCCTTCCCTATCGTTGAAAACCTCGGCCTAGTCAGGCCTTCGCAGTAGCACAGTATGTGGCAAAACCTTCATATGGTTGTTTCTGCTAATCCGTTGTTCATGTGTTTGTTAAGTCTACAATACCCTGTAAGGAGCCCAACCAGGATCCTGATTGTTTTCCTATTCTGACTCAGTAGATACTCCGTGAATTTTGGCGAGGGTTCCTTGATGAACTCTTAAGCCTGCCTTGTTCCACCATTCTCGAGAATGATTTTTCATCCAGGTGCTGCTATTTGTTTTTTGCAGCGCTTTCGCTAAGCCACAGAAAGGTTCTGGGCCAATGGGAGCACAACTTGCCCCTTCTCGGGATAGTGAGTCTGCCTCTTTATTGCCCTTGTGATCTTTGTGGCCTGGTACCCAAGCTACGGACAGTCTATTTCGACTGCCCAGCTCTTGTAGCGTCTCCAAGCAGTCCCAAACAAGTTTGAAATTTATCTGCATGGAGCTGATTGCTTTTATAGCCGCCTGGCTGTATATGGCAATGGTCTTCCTCAAACTCTCCCCTTAATAGCTCCCCTGCACAGTGCTGTATTGCTGCAACTTCTGCCTTGAAATTTCGTTACAGGTTTACCCAAGCTCAATGAGACTCTTATCTTTGGCTTGGCTATATAAATTCCTGCTCCTACACCTTCCTCGGTTTTTGAGCCATCTGTGTAGCAGGCCAAATTGGAGGTCCTTCCTCCTATGCCTCTCTGCCTGTTATGACTGTTTTGAAGTTTTTTCCGAAGCTATACTTGGGAATCATCTCGTCCGATGTCATTCCCATTATGGGGTCGATATCCAACTCATTGTATAACTCGTTATACACATTACCGTGTAGCCTACTAATGGGTGCTTGCCCTCTTGTCAGTCTATAAGTGATTGACCTGGCTTCACCTTGTATGTAGACATGGAGTGGCGGCAGGTTCAGCAAGACTTCTAGTGCGGCTGTTGGGGTTGTCCTTATGGCTCCCGTGGCAGCCAGGAAAGCTTGCCTTTGGATACCACTTAGCTTTTGGATTGACCCAGCCTGCCGAGTCTTTGGCCACCATACCACCGAACCATATGCTATCATGGGTCTGATGACTCTTGTATATAGCTTTATGATCATTTTTGGTTGTAGCCCCCAGTTCATTCCGCATATTCTTCTGCACAGATCAAGGGCTATCGTACCTTTTCGTATTATATTCTGTAGGTGTTGATTTCATGTCAACTTGTGGTCAAATATGACTACCAAGTATTTTGCCTCTTGGGCAATTGGAATTTCCACCCTATTAAGAACTGGTGACTTCAGTCCTCTCAGTACTTTCTTCTTGGTGAAAAAAACTATCGTGGTTTCAAGAGGGTTCACAGTTAGTTCCTCCTCTTGGCACCATTTGTTGATTGTGTTTAGGGCAGTTTGTGTATGCTCCGAGACTGCATCTGCGAATTTGCATTTACAATAATCGCGAGATCATCGGCATACCCTAAGCAATACATGCCTTTGGATGTCAGCCTCTTCAGTAGTTTGTCCACAAGGATAGCCCACAGAAGTGGTGATAACACCCCTCCTTGCGGGCAACCCCTACCTGCTCTAGCTGTAACGGTGGTATCGCCAATGGATGATATGATTACCCTTTTTTCCAAACTGGCGTTTATTCACCGACACAGGAGGAGTGGCACCCCCTTTTTTTTTGAAGCTTTGGTAATTGACAGCGTAGATGCATTATTGAATGCACCCTCAATGTCTACAAAAGTTGTCATGGCTATCTCTTTGTCCTCTAGGGATTTTGTTAGTAGCTTGTTGAGATCATCCAGTGCTAGGTCTGTTGACTTGCCTGGCTGATACGCGTTTTGTCCCTCGTTGAGAGGGTTTGTTGATAAAACCTCATCTCTTATGTATTTCACATTAGTCTCTCCAACGTTTTAAGCAGCAAGGGCACTAGACTGATTGGACGGTATGATTTGGGCGTCATGTCATTCAATCTCCCTACCTTGGGTATATAAATGACTCTCCCCTTTTGCCACTCCGTAGGTATGCATTAAATAGCTATACAAGCCTTGAATATCCTACAAAGATGTGGAATTAATATTTCCTGTCCCTTTTGGAGTAGAATGGGGTATATTCCATTCGCCCCTGGGGATTTAAAAGGACGAAACTTGTTTATGGCCCACCTTATTCTATTTGGCCTTGTTATCTCTGTAGCAAGTTTCCAGTCCGAGGCATTTGGCCTTTTCGGCTTGCTTTGCGAACTATCCACCACTGCAGGGATAATCAGAATTGTTGCGGCCGGAAAGTGTGCCTTGATTAGCTTTGATATACTTTCCTCAAATGTTGTTGTATAGGTATCGTCGTCCTTTTTTAGGAACCTTGTGGGTTCTAGAACATGTGGGGGTATCTAAAACCTCCTCACAGAACTTCTCCCACGATTGCCTTTTTGCCTTTCTAATCTCTTTGTTGTACTGCGTAAGCGTAGCCTTATATTCGGCCCAGTCTTGATTGATTTTTGCTTTATTAAAAAGCCTACGTACTTCCCTTCTTAGGGTTTCCAAGTGTTTATTCCACCAGACTGTTTTGTTATTACGTTGTCTTGTTTAATCAGGGCAGCTCTCCTCGTAAGCTGCAAGTATTTATTGCCTTGCTTACTAGATTTACTGACCTTGAAAGACTTTTGTCATCCTCTATTTCAATCCTATCACCTTCGAGTTCATTACTGAGCGACAATATATATCTATCCTAGTTCGACAGTAACTCTGGGACCAAAATGTCGACGTACATACCGAACGTATTTATTTAAGATAACGTTGAATGTTTCTTCGCTATCCCACACAACACGGTGTAGTAAGTATCCTCAATCAATGAGGTATGTCGCATTAGCGACGTTTATATCAATATTTACCTTTTCAAAACAATTAGTAAATAGCAAACTTTTGTGTTTTACGCGTGCATATCATAACGCTGACAACTTTCTGAATCGTTATATCTCAGAAACGGTGGCTTTTAGGAGAAAAATTATCGATACGTACTTTTTTTATAGATAATTTTATGATCTACAATTTTCGTTTGCGATAGAACTGGGCGTTTTGAAGAAAATCGCGAAAACCCCATTTTTTTTTTAACTTTGACCTCGAGTCAATTTTTTTCAATCTACCGGATCGGTGGGAAATTTTGAAATGTTGTTTTTAATTATGTGTCGAACAATTTTACCTACTTTCAGCTTATGTACCTTCACTCTCATTTTTTGGTCTAATTTGACCAGACTATCAAATTTGTTCTCTAATATCTCTGATATTTCTCTCAATATTTCATCGTTCTCGAGATATTTAGCTTTTAATGATATTTTTTTCAAAAACCACCATACATTCATGAGTGAATTATGCACAGGTGAATTTAAAATTAAAAATCAGTTGTTAGCTCATTTGTCAACGTAGGAGAATTCATCAAAAACATTTATTTCCACTAGGCGTCATACAGGGTTATATAGGGTCAAAATTTTTATTCCAATTTTTTTACAAAAAATATCGTCAAACTCAATTTTTCCCTCTATTTTCTCACATTTTTGGATTTCCCAGATAATTTTAAGCCTTTTTTTATGAATCCCATTTTAATATCTTATCTTGAGTTACCTACTTTCAAACAAATTAATTGGTTTTTCTGTTGTACCTGATAAAAATAATTTATAGCGACTTTGGAAAATATCGTATGTCAACTGATATATACAAAAATCTCAATATTTGTATGCTGAGTTTGTTAAATTGTTTTGTATTTTTGAATATCAAACATGTCAAGATAGAAATTTTTCGAATTAAACCAAATTGTTTATAATTAATTCCACTATTTATTGAAAAACCAATTAAAACTTTGAAGTATGATGATAATATAGTCTGGTCAATTTTGATAAAAAAATATTGGTCAAATAACAAATACTCCCCGAAAGTTGAAATTCCATGGAAAGCTTGATTTCACCATAAGTAAGGAAGTTTCAAAAGTCCCCATTAATCCCATGTGCGCTACAAAAGTTATTCGGAGTCAAAGATCAAAAATTGAGGTTCTTTGGTGTTTTTTCTAAAACGGTCATATTTATCGCAAAACCCAACAAACAATGTAATGGTGGGTCACTGGGGGCCCATTAAAGCACCCCAGTATTCGACTACATTGGCCTAATGCCTACCCCCCGGTCCGGGCCAGTAAATTTTTGCACACTCTGGCCGACAGCCGGCCCAATGACGTTTGTTCGCGTTGCCTATAGAGGCCCGTCAGTAGGCCGTGAATTATTTTTATGACGGACCGTTTCCAGCCTACCGTAATTTAATTGACATTGAAAGGTGTATTGTAGTAAAATCCATAAATAGTTGAAATAAAACTTTTAATACAAACTAAACATCAAAACGTTCTGAACATTTATCAATAAAAATTAATTTTTTCTCTGCCTCTCTCTGCTCTATTTCCAATGAGGTTATAACTTCCCATGCTTATTTTCTTGTTACCCCTAAAATATATTTCATAAAATAGTATATTTTATGCAATGAGTATTTAATGATGGCTATTTAGACACAAATATGAACATTGCGTAAGAGGTTTGCCATTAAATTTGAATTAAATGTGAGTTACATCACTATTTTTACTACTCCCATACTTCAATTTCATCATTAGATATGCACAAATTTTAAGACAGCTGTCAAATTTAATTAAATTATGATCTGCCAGATATATATATAGTAAATAAGAGTTTAATTCAGCCCTCCTTACGACGGAATCCCTAAGATATATAAAACCTATATATATATATATATAGCTATATCAGATATTGGCTGAATATTAGAATGATGTATTCTTATTTTATTTATTTATTTATTGGATCTATTGGATGCAAACTTATATCTAAATGAAAAATCTGCATTTTGATGGATATCATCAAAGTACAGTTCCTAAATATTTAATGATAAAATCTAAACATACGAGTAGAAAAAGTATATTGCTTGTGACCTATAACTATTATCGACCGAATTATAATCATTCAAGTACAGTAACAGAGCGTAGCTAATACACTGTTTGACAAATGTATCTTTTTGTTGTTATCATACTACTCACTAAATATAACTTTGATAAGAATAATTGAAAAGTTACAATATTAGAGCAAGATAATTACCAATTTATTATCAGCTCGATCACTTTATTGTAATCGTGGAACGTTGGCTTGCTATTTATCCATAGCCAGTGCAAATTCATGGCTCATCATCTTTTACACAAGCATTCTCACTGTTTCCTTGTCATCAACACTAATTGGTGGAATTGTCATCCAATCGCACTAAAAAATGATAAGAGTTAGTAGGGACAATGACATTTTGCTCTTATACAAGCTCTTTCCAATAGCTCAGGTTGCAAACAATAGTACTGCGATTAAAAATGTGAAAACGTATAATAATTGAATTACAGTTTTGTTGAGTAGGACCTAAATTTTTAAATTGATTTTTAACAAGCATTGGAAAGCTACAAATTATAAAATTGTAGTGTAGATAAAGGTGAGTATTTTAAACTTACTTCAGCAAATTGTCATCTTTAAGCAGATAAATATTGTTATTGCTTCAATAGTATTCAACAGCAATTGTGTTTCCAAATCACTTTCAACTTGGACTTTCTTGGCATCTGGTATTGTATCTGAAGCTGAATTAATTGGATAATAAACTGCATGTCTTTTTTTAAATTTCATTTCTAAAATAAATACATAAAATGGATGAGTATATAACAAAACCATCAATTTCAGAAAGTGTAATAGGTACTAAAAAAAAAATAAGGTACACCTATTGTAGCTGTAAAATAAACTAACTAAGACACTAAAAGATTGTAGTTTAAATAAAGATTAGTTGAGTAAAAAATATCAAATTCAATAATCTGTGACATCTACGTAACAAAGTTTTATTACATTGTACTTACTTGTTATTAATAAAGTTAAAACTACTCTTCGACATTACTATAAGAATTAAAATTAATAGAACGCTTGCACTGTACAAAATCATCAATAAAGCGTTGTCTCTGATAAAGCTCATGACATAACCTCTAAAACCTCTGCTCTTAACACGAGTTTCTTCTTCTGTTTCTCTTGTTAGATTGGGTCTAAAATTTTTAAGCTGTTCATCCATAAAGATATATTTATTTTGAACTTCACAGTTATTTTAATAAATTCAAAACAAAACAAAATACATTGGTCGGCACTGTTTCGTGTTAATAGATTTCTCGACTCTGGGATTGCCGAATTTTGGTCAATATGCGTTGGTAAGGATGAATAACGGATCGGCTTTACTGGTCCATCAGGGGTCTGGCCATAATCGGCCCGTTTGCAGCAGGCCGGCTATAGGCCATGACTAAATATTAGTTGATATGGTGTAGTAATGGATGAACATTACTGGCCCATCACAAAGTAAGTTGGTACCGGCCCACGTATAATAGGCCATCTACAGCCTTTGAATGGTCTGCCATTACATGCATTTTCCCGGTAATCCCGTCATTGGCCCGGACTTTTGCCGTCAACGCATTGTTTGTTGGGAAGTACCTCAGACTAAAGTTGTAGATCTTATCTACAAAAGCAGTCCTTATGATTTTTTCCTAAGAGTCACCCTTTCTGAGTAATCGCGATTGTAAGAGTCACGTTATACATGATATGCACATATATATGACACGTATGTACATTGCCAGGAAGTTAACACAAGTAAAAATGTCTATTGCATGTATACTATGTTATAAATTATACAATTCTGAAAATATACACTTAAAAGACAAGCAGCATGAGTGAACTAAAGCTTTTGGGGATGAAATTGAAATTTTTTCCGAGTATGTTACTTACTTGGTATCACCCTTCGATGCAGCTGGAATGCGTAAAACCGCAAAGTCAGCTATTTACGATTTCTTTCAATCAGTCAATGCTGAGGTTCGAAACTCACTTATCAGCACATCATAGCAACTGTGCGACTGATCATCACCAGCAGATTTGTATGTAAGCCCGCCTACCTAACAACATCAGCACAGCACCGACAAGTCACGTCAAGACCTCAACCACAACACATTTCCGTTAGTACAGTAGAATACAATATCTTTGACAATATAAAGTGAATCCTTTAGTAGGGTGTCGTGGCGGTGCCGATTCCGTGTCGATTCGGTAAGTGAACCCATACACAACCGTCAAGTTGATCACTCGACGGTGCTGTGACGATGCTTGTCAAGTGCTGTGCTGTTAAGTGAGTTTCGGCCTTAATCGTACAAACGCTATTTATATTATCGACGGAGGATATCTACTATATCTCGTTGTGTGGGATCGAGAAGAAACCTTTAGCGTTATTTTTGATAAATATATTCAGTATGTATGTAGGCATTATAGAAATGGTCGTACAGTGACCGTGATGGCTATAGTGACCCGACAAAAAACATTAAAGCTGCACAACAACGTCGTCGAACTACAAAAACCTCTTAATGTTCCGACATTATCTTTGATGAATCCATGACAGTTCCAGCGAACCAACTACAATTTTTTGCTAACATCCTTTCAATTGAAACAGCAATAGAAAAATATGTTGCAACAAACACAACAATTGTAGTCGGTGAAGATGTTGATTTCTTAATACTACCCACTGCAAAGACTCTTATTGGTCAAATTATTTACTTTCTGAAACCTGGATAAGCTCAACGGCGAACAGAAATATATTTTTTACAAAGCTTATCTATTTATCCAAAATGCCAAACGCAATTCTCGTTCTTCTCCGCAAACAATCACAGCAGGAACTCGATTTCTTCTTGCTGTTTATGGAGCTCCAAAAAAATTGATTGTCCAGATAAATACCGATATTTAACCTTTGTCAAAAATACTCGACACAAGAAGCAAGTACAATTATCATGTCTCCCCCTAGCATCGGCATCTGTTATCCAACACTTGTATCGAGTATTCTATCAAGTTCATACTTGGCTAGGCAATCAACTTAACCCAGAAGACTGGGGTTGGAAAATCATAGATAATACTTTGAAACTGATTCAAAGTTTACTGCCACCCGCTCCAGAAAAACTCCTCTGTTCCATTGTTTGCAATTGCGAAAAAGGTTGCAGTGGCATATGTGATTGCAAAAAGTAGGATTACTGTGTTGTCCAGCATGTACCATTTGCCGAGGTCAGTCTTGCTCAAATGTCCAATTGAATACGACAGAGGAAGATTCATGTGATTTTGATGAAGAGACAACTGATTCATCTTCATTTGAAGAATTGATGAACATCCAGCAAGAGAAAGAGGAAGAAGAAGAAGAGATCGAACAAGACATAACTGTTGACGTAGACGTTAAAGAGTAGGAATCAGATTAAAATATCAAAAAAAATCAAAACTACAATTAAAGTCAATATCCAATATCAATATTTACTTTGCATTCAAAAAAGTATTGCTGATAACATTTCAAATATAAAAATATTTCAACATTTCTTGAAATTTATCTTTTGGTGGAATATACAATAAGTGTATTGGGACTAAAAATCAATAATTATAGTTTCTTGAATATACCGTTCCTGTGAAAGACAAGTTTCTTGAAAATACCGTTGCTGTGCAAGAAAAGTTCCTAAATATATCGTTCCTGGGCAAGTTCCGAGATTATACATTTTCCTGAATTCAATCCTGGAGTATATGTTAGAAGAACTTACAGGAAAGTAATTGTAAAATTTGAAAGGCTCTACCTATGTTTTTGTTCCATTTAACTTCTAACCCATTTACCTAAACTTGTAAATTTCAATTTTTTTTTCTCGTTGTATATATATTTTTTCAAAGGAATTTTTGTGGGGATGTGGCAGTAATACCAGAGTGTACTCTTTTAAGAATTAATTTCGAAGATCATAGTATTCATTTTCAAGGAATATCTAAGTGATATTATAGGTAAAATATTTTGATAAATGTAAGTAATAAATTTGAACATTGGTATATAAAAACTAAAAAAACGATATAAAACTATAAATATTTTTAATATTTGAAAGAAACAGACTAATCTAGGAGCTTTTTTGAGTCACTGCTTATTAAGATAAACGGAGTCTTCAATAGATACAACCGCTGTAATTGGGATCCTACAAATCCCTATGTAATGCGAGAGAGACATTTTCAAGAGAAATGGCAGTTTAATGTATCTTGGGCAATTAGGAATGATTCAGTTATTTATCTCGAATTTTATGATGATAATTTAACAGGAGAAATATGTGCTGATATGATACCAGTATTACAAAAACCAGTTAAGTTCAAATATTGAGGCAGTTTTTGGTATCACATGAACGGTGCTCCATGCCATAAGTACCATTTGGCTATTCATTACCAATTATGTCAAGATGGTGATTGATTTGAACTTTGTCTCTTTTACCAATACATTATTTTTGAAGCTTGCTTCTTATTGCACGACATAGGACTTTTGGGAAGGCTAGTGAACTCGTGAAACGTGTGATGTTACGAAAAAGCGTTCGTCACGTGATAACTCATTCAAGCGACTGTGCGCAATCTGTCTTGCCGCACTGAGCTCGCACGCCTATGGGTGTGAAAAATTGTCAAAATTTTGAAGAAATGGTTAATAATTGCCAAATATGTTAAAATTTTTGAAAAATTGTCAAAAATTTTCAAATATGGTCAAAAATTTGGAAAAATGATCAAAAATTGTCAAGAACTGTCAAAATTTTGAAAAAATGGTTAATAATTGCCAAGTATTTTCAAAAATTGTCAAAAACTGTTAAAAATGGTCAATAATTGTCAAAAACTGTCAAAAATGGTCAAGAATTTTGAAAAATGTTTAAAATTTTTGAAAAATTGTCAAAAATGGTCGATAATTGTCAAAGACGGTCAATAATTGTCAAAACCAATCAAAATTCGTCAAAAATGGTCCAACAGGATCAATAATTGTTAAAGTTTTGAAAAATTGTCAAAATTTCGAGAAAATGGTCAATAATTGCCAAATATGTTAAAATTGTCAAAAATGGTCAATAATTGTCAAAGACGGTCAATAATTGTGAAAATTCGTCAAAAACTGTCAAAATTGGTCAATAATTGTTAAAATTTTTAAAAAATTGTCAAAAATTTTTAAATATGGTTAAAAATTTTCAAGAATTTGGAAAAATCGTCAAAAACTGTCAAAATTTTGAAAGAAATGGTTAATAATTGCCAAATATTTTCAAAAATTTGGAAAAATGGTCAATAATTGCCAAAAATTGTGAAAATTTTTGAAAAATGGTCATAATGGTCAAAAATTGTCAAAATTTTGAGAACATGGTCAATAATTATTAAAAATTGTTAACATTTTTGAAAAATTGTCAAAAATGGACAATAATTGTCAGAACCTGTCAAAAATGGTCAAAAATTGTCAAAAGTTGTCAATAATTGTTAAAATTTGGAAAAATGGTCTAAAATGGTTAAAATTTTTGAAAATTTCTCAAAAATGATCAATAATTGTCAAAACTGTCAAAATTGGTCAATAATTGTTAAAATTTGAAAAAATTGTCAAAAATTGTCAAAATTTTGAAAAAATGGTCAATAATTGCCAAATATGTTAAAATTTTTGAAAAATGGTGAAAAATTCACGAAAAATGGTCATCATATTGTACATAAGAAGCAAGCTTCTGTCGGCGGTCCGACGACCGCTCAATTTTTTTTTTTGAATAAATCATTATACATATTTCATTGAAACCGTTCTTTTTATTCCAAAATAACCGAGCTCTTCTAAAAGTACTTCAGCATAAAAACTAACACTTGTGAAATATTTTCCATTCAAAATAAGAAATTTAATTTCAATTTCCGATAAGACTGGAAATTCTGTCCGAATAATAAGAATGTCGAAACAGCTCCTAACACAAAATTTCATAATTCTATCTTGTGTAGTTTTTAAGAAACGTCTAATGGTCAGTAGTTCTAAAAAGCCCTATATAACAACAGGTGCACACAGAATGATTGCCGGAGAGCTCGGATGTTAACCGATCTTCGTAATGTAACTATGAGTACTATCATTGAATGTGATTACTCTGATCATAATTTTTTTTTCAAAAACATTGGCAAGTCTGTTATGGACAAATCAAGGTTGGTTAGCAGAAATTTGTAAAACTACTAGGCAAGGTTTGAAGAAAAACTATAACAGCAGCAAACAACTTATCGAAGTCTAGAAATACTGATATTTCTCATCAAATTTGCATTTGTTTTTGACAAGCTCTTAGATTTTATATAGGTAATTGAAAAAGCTCGAACGAATTATTGAATCTGTATCCCTTTGGATCTTCTGCTGTACATATGGACTCTACTCCAGGAACATCGGTTTAAGAGCAGAATGGTCCTATTTCTGCACCTCAATTCATTGTTTTAAAAAAATTTTAAATATTCAATCTTTCGACGAATTATTTGTCACATTCTTTGCTATGTAATGCATTTAGACACAATCCTGCAATAACTGAATTATTTCTGTTGTGGCTATTCAACTCTATATTTCAATCAATTCTACAGTCTTTTGTCTAATTTATTAATCTTTTCCGAAAGACATATTATCTTCAATTTGGGACACACAATATTCAAAAATAGTTTGGCTTGGAATTAGTAGAAGATCAAACAACTAAGTACATTTATTTTCAAATCCCCATACAAAAGGAGCTATAAATATAGAAATAACAAAAAGTTTGTGACTAGAAAATCCGAATTCAAATTAAATTGATATGCCAACAAAAACTTCCCACAAAAGCTTTCAGATTTTATCGATATTCAACTTTCAATGAAAAATATAAGCGATTGAATTTTCATTTATACAGATTTTGTAAAATGCTGTAATTTTAGAACTCGGCACACATTTTATCAGCCTCAAAAGCTACCTTTCCCGAAATTAAATTGAGCATCAACGGTTTTTGATGTTTTCATTCGAATATATCAAATTGGCAGAGCCTTAATTTCTCAATGTGGAAAATTTCTTTCAAATCTTCTTAATAATTCAATCATGTGGAAAGTTCACTGGTTTGGCTAATAATTTGTTATCAATTGGACGCATATGTACCAAGATATTTGAAGAAAACTGTAAGAATTTTTTTTACAAATTAAATTCAAACAAAAAAACTGTTCAACATATATCAGTATTTAGAGAGGTTTCCAATTGCCACAGTGGAGCGAATTTATATTGATAATTTGTTTCCATTTGTTAAACTGTATTTTATATTTGTTTTTGTTACTATTAACATCCACAGCACTTCAGCGCCTCAGCCATCAAGATCATTGTATACCCTCCAGAACTGACCGTAGCCGTAAGAAGCCGAACTAGCAAATAATAATCAAATGCTTATTTCATTGGTGCTTGTAGTGCCTTTTATTTGAAATGGACATGTTTAAATATTCGATTCTTCTGTCCACTGACTATTTGTTTTTTGGTTTATTGGGTATGCAATAAGTGAATATGATACGCAAGCAAACAGCTGAGAGACAAAAATTTCAATCCTTTTCAACTGTCTGCAATATTATCATTCATGTATTAGAGCAACATATATTGGTATAGTATTAGATATTTGGACCAAGACGTGGTAACATTTGAGTGCTAAAACTAAGGTGACGCGGGGTCTTTCAAGAGTAAGAAGCTCTTGTTATATCTGCTGTAATTACGATATTCTCTGGTTTGAAAGATTCTATATGTTTACTCAGCCCAAAAAATAGTTTTCGCCCTATATTGTGTAATTGATATGCCGATACAATGTGAACAACAACCCCTCACCAACTAATAATTGCTTTTTTAGTTGGTAGGTCCTAATACGATCTCTCCCAGTCAGTGGTGGCTCTTGGCTACTCTTAACAAGGAAACAAAGGGCATGGCAATTGAAAGTCCCCTCTTCCGTTCCCACAGGCGAGAGTTTCAAGGTCATGCATTCCCCTGGCACTCCAGAATTTAAATAAAAAATCGGATTAAACAAAAATATGGACTTTCTAGGGGAAAATTTTCGACTTTCAACTGGAACAGAGTAGTATGATTCACAAAAATATGAACACTATTCCACTTAATTCTCAACCCTTCTCTGTCCATGAATTATATTTTGCAATTGTACTAACAATATAGGCAGATACCTTCTGTCTATTGCCTTTAAAACAACAAAATATTTTACGTTGAGAATTTGTCGTAGGTCCATTTGACGAAAAAATATCTTGCTCGAAGAGTAGAGCATTCTGTTGATCTACCAAAAACATTGGCTGGTATTAATTATCTGTAGTAATATCACAAGAGAATGAAAATAAATTGATAATAATTTGACAGATTTTAGAAAATTTGTTGCCTGGCAATAAATACGAGATCCCCAAGGGCTCGAGTGGCTGTTGCCAAATGGCAACAAGTTTGAGAAAAGGCCTGGGGACTTATCTAATTCATCGAACTCTCGGGTGGTATTCGAGTAAATAGGCTATGTTCGTTCTGGAATATGGCAGAGGCGCTCACATCGGAAACTCCATAAGGAAATCGCGAAAAAAACTAAGGCCAAAAATAGCAAAAATGGTTCCCTTCAAGGTCACGCGTCTGCTTCCTTTCTAAGACGTTTTCTGAAGCGTTTTGAGGCATTCCGAGACGTTTTCTGCGTTTTGAGACACACTTGCCACGTGTCTAACGGCAATTTCGGTTCCCCTCCAAGACTCCCCAAATTTCGACCAAATTCCTCAAATTGACCCTCGCGTGACGTCATCGACTTCTGAAGCGTTTTGAGACGTTTTGGGACGTTCTGAAGTGAAGTGACACGTTTTGAGATGTTCTGAAGTGTTCCTGCGTCTGCATCACCAACGAACATCTCCAAAGGCCGAGAGCACTTCAGGACGTCTCAGAACACTTCAGAACGTCTCAAAACGTGTCACTCCACTTCAGAACGTCCCAAAACACTCCAAAACGTCCTAAAACGCTTCAGAAAACGTCTCAGAACGCTTCAGAAGTCGATGACGTCATGCGTGGGTCAATTTGAGGAATTTGGTCCAAATTTGGGGAGTCTTGGAGGTGAACCGATATTGTCGTTAGATAGGTCGCAAGTGTGTCTCAAAACGCAGCAAACGTCTCAGAACGTCTCGGAATGCCTCAAAACGCTTCAGAAGACGTCTTAGAATGGAAGCAGATGCGCGACCTTGAAGGGAACCATTTTCGCTATTTTTGACCTCCGCATTTTTCCCGATTTCCCATATTCCTATGTTAGCGCCTCCGCCATATTCCAGAACGAACATAGCCTATTTACTTATTCGATATATTATTTTTTGACGCTACAATCAAAATCACTTTCAAGATTTCATATTTTTATTTCAACAAATTTTAAATCACACCACTCAATATAAACAGAATTTCTTGAAAATGTATGACAGACGCATCAGGTGAAGAAAATACGTTGTCATGTGGTTGTCGTTCAATAAAAACAATGTACATTGAATAATTCTCGCTTGAATAATATAGGGAGATTATTCCCACTATAATGTTTTGATTGGCTAGAACGTATATAAATTACTGAAGTTGAAAATTGGTTTCGAGAAACGTCAAAAAATAATCAGTTGTAATATCACAAGAGGTTCGAAGATGATCGATTATTTTACGAGTGACAAGACGTAATCTGCGAAAAATCACGATAGCGTAGCTCGAGTGGTTTCTTAAGGATTTTCGATTGCTCGAGTGCGAAAAGGTTAATAATAAATCATTTATTTTGAATTAATATTGAACGTAAAATTATTGTTATTTGTGAAACATTGTTGTCTGTCGATGAGCTTGAGCTAGCTATATTGGTATTGTACTCATTTTTTCAACGATGTTTGATGATGTTCATTGCTTAGCTTTAGGTATGGCTTGAGAGACTCATTTGAAGAATGACCAGTAATTTGAATAACGTCTTGTAAGTTGGCTCCAGATGTTGTCAAATTTCTTACAGCAGAGAAGCGATTGGAATGATGGCTATTTTTACCTTCTTGATATCAATCCCAAATCTCTGCGCGCCTGGAGGTGTCCATTTACTGAGTTGTTTAATACCTATTGGACAATTTTTGTACCAAATTCCTGTCTACATCCAATCCGGATTTGGAGTTAAGAACAATCGATTCGTTTTGATAATCGATGTTCTTTTGCTTAACATCTTCTGTAGTAGACGCAGTGGACACTTGTCTTGACTTACTTTGTTCGATGCTTACCCTTCAGATGCAGCGGTAGGGTTTTCTCCACCATTTGCAGTTTTGGAGAATAAAGTGTTGTATTAAATACGGCCCGTAAATTCACCATGAATGTCGGCTTCGTTCTTGAGAAATTCTACTAGGCATGAGGTTGTCTCGTTGACACTCCACGCCAGCTGGAGGGCAGATATTCGGTAGAACTATTTTTGTAAGCCATCTGGTGAGTTTTGATCATAGTTTTCCACAATCTTGCTGATCACTTCAGTTGTCAGAGCTGCAGAACTGGCTTTTCTTTCCTCTGGAAGCGGTTGTCGTTTTTTTGGCATTACGTGTATTTCTGGCATCCCCAATACTATGTCTCTGAATGGGTCTATTTTCCGATTAAAATCTTGAAAATGCCAAGGCATTAAAAAAATCATTTCTTCTTCTTTTTCTTGAAATCTCCCAGACTTTACTTAGCAACGACAATGATAATGTGATTCAATCAGGCCCATGGAATCAAACAATCACTTCCACGTCACACATACATAAGCTAACTTCACTGTACACACTATTATTGTCGATATTTAACATTATATTCTTAGGGATAGAGGTTGTCGAGCGGTCACCGACAAATGTATCCTTTAATGTGAATTAGGAATTAATAATTTCATCAAGAATTACTAAACTAACTATAACATAACACATTACAGACATAACGTGAACTCTCCAACATCGAATATCGAGTGTTCTAGAAAATGTCCGTCAGCTGTCAACTGTCAAGAGTCGACCACAGACAAACACCGGAGAGGCAACACTCACAAGAGCACTCTTAATATTGTAACCTAACAATATTTAATATATTTCGGTAGATATTATTATGTATACAATTTAAGGTCTAATCTTTACTTTATTACAGTTACCTGTAAATAATTGTCGTATTAGTAAAGCGTGATCTATAGACGTCAATTCGTAATTTCTATTGACTAATTTTATCACGAATTACATAATCGGTTTGATATGACACGTAGTTTAACTTCTTGAAAAATGTTCAACTGCTTTTTCGATAAATTCACCATTGAACGTACAGCTTTGATAGCCAAACTTTCAGAAATTATCATGGAGTTGACAATAGTGGAAGCCATACTCAGTAATATTCTTGGAAGTATCAACGGTGCAATATTTTTAAAAAGTATATTCATACCTCTTCACCTACATTATTTAATGATATGTACTTACGAGAGATAATGTTCGAGAGCAATGAACCAAGTTCTTTCACAGTTTATTCCATAATTGTGAGTATCCTGCCCTAGCATGTCTTATTGATTGTTAAAAACTAGTTTAAAGAGCATGGGAAAAACATGGCAGCATTTCATCTAACTGGGTTTCTAGCTGCATAAATAAATCAAGAAGTTATTTATGATAACGCAAAGACGAGCAGTAAATGTCGAATACAAAATCTGGATCGATGAAAATGTGGCTAGCATCCAAAAGTCTGCCAATAAATCACTCGCCAATGGCGTATCAAATTAAAGAATAAAAATAAAATAAAAGTTTTATAATTACTTTTATCACATGCCACTGAATATTCCTATAAACAAGTAACAATAACTACTGACCAAAAGTTGCATATTAAATCTTCTGGTATTTACGTAATTATTGTTTGGAGAGAAAACTAGGATTTGCAGCTCATAAAATGAAACGAATATGTGGGCAAAATGTTCTCGTATTATCTACTTCGCTTTAAATAAAAGCCAGTAGGCTCATTCCATTGTGTCATTAGATATATTCTATTATTTTAAAAACTCTGCTTTGTAGCTGGAAAGTTCTTGATATTCGGATTCTGTTTAATTTTGCATGTATGGTAGCATATTTAAATTTATATTCTATTTTCTTATAGATGTGAATTCATAAAAATTTGTTCATTTTAGTGTCCTTATCTTATAGCACACAATGTTGAGTGAATAATTTGATAAGGTTTTAAAACGATCTCATTTTAATGATTAATATATCTCAAATACCAAAAATTTGCTGATTATTTCTTTCGTCCATTAAATATCAGTCTTCAACCAATCATACTTTTGTTTCCTGTTTGACAAGACCAATCAACACGCTCTATTAGCGATCATTTGCTTGGTACACAATAGTCACCGACTATTCAGCATGATACTTATACCAAGGAGCCTGTGCATCTGACAGTACTCTAAATAAGTACATCTTAAACGTCAAATTGAATCAATCGTGTTGAAGCTGTTGAAGTGTTTGAAGAGGAATCGGTTTGGAGAAACCAAAAACGAAGATATAGATAGTTTAATTGAGACAACGATCTCTGATAATGTAGTGAGAAGTAAAAATATCGTATGGAAACAGTTTACCAAATTTTGCGAGCATGAGTCGACACCACAAAACTGAATGATATTTTGAAAGATTGGTCCTGGAATATGAAAAAAGAAAATTGGCAAAATTACGAAGAATATACTGTGAAATGTATGTGGATTTCTACAGCTGAAACTCTTCAAAAGATGTATTTCTAGAAGTATAACATGAAAATAGATCCATTTCAAGCGTGCGAATTCAAAAGTTCTCGAAACGCACGCAATGCCAAGAGACGGAAATTGCAGAAACATCAGGAAAACGGAAACGCAGCTTAATTTCCTTAAGTAAAGAAAATTTGTTTGCTATAATTGACAAATGCGATGAAAAAACTACAGATGGACTTCAAAAAAAAATTACTAATTGGCTTCAGTAGAATTAACGTGGCTTGGGGGCATAAGTTGTCCAGCTTTGATTGAACATTTCCAATTTGAAATTCAGAATGATGGTAATGAATCAGTTAAGATAGAATATAACCCAATTATTACAAAAACCTATCAGGGAGGAAACCATACCTGCGCAGATACCTAGTGGCTCACTGAAAATGAACGAAACCTACAGCGCTGTCTTGTTAGATTGTTTAGACAATTGATTGGAAAAAGAGGACCAGAATTCATATGTCCACGTTTGTTCCTTACTCCAAATCCATTCTGGCAAAAAGGAAACTTGTAGTGCCCCTCGTGTAATGTATTAGGTTATTCACGAAAAGCTCAATTTATACTTTTATAGATATGTCTACCAACAAGTATATGAGAGTATTAGTAAGCTTTGATAAAGAAATATTTTGTGATGTTATAAATAACCTCACAAAGAATAAATTTAATACATGTAAAACTCAAAGAGAAAAAAAGGTAGAAACTACTGAAGTTACAAAAATATATTGTGACAGTATATAAACACACTCTGTATGTTAACAAATAGATATAATTAAAATTAATGAAATTGAACTTTCACATAGGTATTAAACCCTAGAATATTTTATTTGATAACAATTCAAATGTAATAATGAGAATTTTGTCATTCGGATATCTATCTATAAAAGCTTAGGTCCAGACTATCTCACTGGAGATTAATATTAACAATTTGATGACAGAATAAGCTCTAAGAATCCTTTCTCTTTAATTATAAACAATAGAGTCAATCAAATAACAATTTATAATTAACAGGGAGTGAAATTAAAGAAATGTAGTCACAAGAAAATTTGACAGATATGAAATCAAATAAATAAAATTTTCTAATGAGATTTTAGTTAATAATTCTATTAGTAAATATTGATATTATCATTAAGGCAATGATAGAATGTTTAAAAAGGTTAAAAATATCATTAAAGTAATGATATAAGGTTCAGAAAGAACACAATTGTAATAAAAATGCATAACCTTAACATTGATATTCAAAAATAGAAAAAGATTGTAAATTAGCATAAGAAAGGTGAAAGAAGGTATGTGAAGAGCATTCTAAGAAATAATACAGTGTTTTAAAATCATATCGCGCATGTTTAACAGAATATAGTGCTTTTTACAACATTCAAGTGACAAATATTGAAATCTTTTAAATAAGCAATAAAACGCAAAAGGAACGCGAATGAGGGTTTATTTTAGTTATAGGATGTTATTAGCTTCAATTTAGCATAGTTTTTGCATATCCTGGAGGCATAATAAGAAATTTGGGAAAAATCTGACCATAAAAGTAAGGTTAGAGAACCCAACTTTATCAATTTAGTGTCATAAAAGTCGTCGTTCAGGGAGGATGTATTTGTCTTCTCTCTGACATTCAATTGTTTCAAATTTTATTAACCTAAAAAAAGATTTATTTTATAATCAAGTGGGAACATAACCTAACTCTGATAATTGAGAAAAATAGCCAAGAAGTGACAGCTTGATGTTTACAAAAATGTTATGAATCAAAATCAACATTTTAAATCATAAAGGAAAGAGTAATACTTACCGATTTTACAAGAAAATGAAACCACATTTCCAGTTTGAAATAATTTGTTAAATATTCCAAAAATCCTAATATTATCTCCATTTTCATACTGCTCACTGCTGAAAGAAATCAAAATTAAACTCTTTATGTTTAATGAAGTGAAAATAGAATCGCATTGATTGTTCAATGCGACCCAAAGGTTAGTGATTAACTAATATTAATAACCATACTCAACTTGTTTGACTAATGATACAACTCAGTAACAATACTTATATTTCTTTGATAAACTTCAAGGATTTTTCCAAAACTACTGACGACATCTCAGTCGAGGTATAATGTTTTATAATAATGATTCTTACTATTTGCTTTTCAATCAAAAATAATTTCATTAAACGTATCTCGTGGCGTAAACTGTAGACCATTTTGTGAGAACTGAACGAGGAAGTTTGTCATCAGTCAACGTCACAATCAGTGAACAGTGTTGTCACTTTAATTCTTAGAATATTATATTTAGATTTGTAGTTTTTGTAAAAAATTTGTTTCATCATTTGTTATACGTAGATTTTTGAGAAAATTGTTTCTCACTATTAATAAAAAAAAATGTTCAATAAAATTTCATTCATTCAACAAGAAAATTTAGAAGTTTGATTTGTTAAACGTACATCTGTGAGGAATTAAACCGCACGTCCTTTGATGAAGAACCTTGTTTGACTGAGCTAGCTGAACGTAACAAATCAACAAATTTCACTTTCATTTCAATTTATACTTTATAAAATAAACCCACATTTTAAATATTAATAAATTAAAAATACCAACACTCCACGAAGAAAAACAAAAATATTAATATTATAGGCAACCCGTTATACTCGCACGTATAACATCGAACCTGCATACAATAAAAATATAAAACTTTACATAACAAGTTTGCACATCAACGTGGATATTTGGTGTGATAATAAAATAATATAACATAACAATTGGCATCAACGAGGAGCATTTATGTAACATAACATATGTATACTTACAATAATATAATTTCAAAAAAAAAGGTGACCTCGTCTCTAGGATAGGTGGAAAGCTAAAAAATAATTGGGGTTTATCAACGCCCAACGCCGTGAGGGTGGTTTTTGTTTCAAACGAAGTTCAAATGAATAAATGTTCTATAATAACTGAGTAAAATATAAAACATAAAGTGATTTTCAAATGGTGTTTCATAAACAACAACCTTCAACCATTACAAACTCATTGTGGTACAAGAATTTTCCTTTTAGGAAAAACGAACTTTCAGAATGGACTAAATTGGGAGCAAAGTCTATTGGTTTAGATACTAATAAACAATTCTTACAAATCAACCGTAGTTTCTCAACTGGTAAAATCCGGAGTACCAGAGCAGCAACTCATTCAAATTACTGGCTATGCTGGTACTTCTTCAATTCAACCTTACTTGCAGATGTATGGACAACATCACCAGGGTATTTTGAACAGATTGACGAATCAGAATGAATGTGGACCTTTTACGGTTAATACTGCCAGTTCTCCAAAACCTGAAGAAATATAACAGACTACACATAGTAAAAATGTCACATACAATGAGTTTTCAATTTCAATTGATGAATTAAGAAGCTGGTGCTGTTTTTGTTTGGATTTTGTTGATATTTTGAATAAATTATTCCAAATTGTTTCATTTTGTGAAAGTCATATGAATAATTAGATTCAAAAAATAATCTTCGTAAATATAACATGACCTTGATAAATAGTCGACTATTTTCATTGCTGCTTGAAACAGTAATTATTGTTTCTTACATTAACGGGAGAGTGGTATAGTAGATATTTCCAGGGAAGTATTGATTTTTACATGTGTCATTCGGACAAGCGGTTCTGCGCTAAGCATGAGAAAGGAGAGTGTAAACGCTTTCTGCTGCCTGTTCGCTCTGAATCTATCGCTGAGAAAGAGGCGAAATAAAATTCCTTTGAAGCCGTAGAGATATTAAAGAATTATAATTTGAAAACAATAAATGGTGTTAAATAAATGGTTTAAATGATAATTCTTATCTCTGCGGTTTTCTATGAGGATTATACGAGGTTGATACAAGACCAGTATCTAAAACCAAACTATGCCAGATAGTTTCTGAGAGGTTTCTACAAAGCCTGTCCGATGGGTATACTAGGTTTGCCTGAAGTGTATACCTTTTAGTGTCTCAGAGAGTTATGTGAAGCTTAATTCACAGTTTGCCTGAAACTTACTGGAAGATTTATCTAAACTTAGCTGAAGACCCATATAACCTGGAGGTTCATCTGACCTGAAAATCACCTACAGGTTAACCACCATCCATCGAGAGACCTCAGCTATAAACAATCACTTCAGATAAGTAGATTAAGAGCAGATAGGGATTTTTTTGTGCGGCATTTATTTTGTTCAAATGTAATTTTTTCCTAGTATCAAATCAACACTAACCATAACTAACACTAACTAAAAGCAGTCAAGATATTTTTTTTTGTATAACTATTTAACTATTCACCTCACAGATTGTCGTTAGACTTAGTAACTTTTATTTTCAACGTCAACAACCTACCTGCAGTAACCAAGTAAACTTAAATATAGCTACTATCTATAGTCTTTGTAGGTTTTTGAGAAAACTTTGTGGCGCCCATGGTCTTTACTTACAAGGTATTATTAATATTACAATAGCTCTAAATCATGTTATCCGATTAGACTATTCTCTGCAATTCACTTCAGGTTTATAAGAACCCACGTTTATAAAGTCAACCCTGAGAAGTGGATATATTTTTTTTACTCAAAGATGTTATATTGGAGTTCATCAAAATATCGTTTTTTAGTGTCTCATATTTTTGGCGCCCAACATCTTATAAGGTTTTATGCTAAATTTCTCTTGTATTTGAGAATGTGACTCGACTTTATAATAAAATGCAGTAGAAATTCAGATGCAACAAAATAGTCGACTATTTATCAAGGTCATATTATATTACCCTTTAAAATGTAATTATTGAGAGACTATGGCCTGTAAATATCCCAATGTTGGATTCAACTTATGCACGATCTCACAAGAAATATTCTCAATTCAATGAAACATTGGCAATACAAGGACACATGTTATCCTTTATTAACAAAGTCAAAGTAATTATTAGTATCACTATGGATGTGTATATCCAGTTCAGGATTTCACTGTCCAGATTTAGGCCCACCTACTTGACTTTTTGTTTCCATTCAACCTCGATATCAACAAGTTTAATGGTTTTTATCGGGGTTGATGTTCAGTTCAGTCCCACCTGCCTACACTAGGGCTGTAGGCAGGTGGCTGTCTGTGACAATGTTATCGACATATCCTTCGCAGGTTATTTCGAGGTTGGTCAAATCACACACAGGTGTTCGTCAATCGTCAGACTCCACAATCAACGGGGATGCTACACCCCCTTGTGGACCTTTCCTGGTTATGCAGACGGAGACGATGTCTTCACTCGTCCTCGTATCTGCTAATCCGGTGGTGAGCAGACCTCTCTCCTGCTAAGCCCCATATGGAGTATTATCACAAGATTCTTCTATGTCCAGAAATGCACATACAATAGTTTATTGTTTATCTAAGGCTGAGGCACCTCGTAAGCATTCTGATGTGGGTAGAGAGGTACTCTATTTAGGATTTTCGTTTTAATATTATATTATTAATAGCTTTCTCCACTAATTCAAGCTCAAACGATGCTAGGCTAATTGGTCTGAAGGATTTTGTGTTTTGTTGTGTCCTTTTTTTAAGCTTTTGGAATGAGGGTGACAATTGCCCTTCTCCACGCTGGCAAGCAAGTACCAAGTGTGGCATATTATTGAAAAGTCGGTTTAACAAGAAATTCAATGTTGTAACTTTTAATCTGGCGCCTGCTTCCGAGAAATAAACTGTTTTGTATTCCAGATTAAAATACTTTATTTATTCCAATCATTTAAGGCATTTAAGGTTTTTCAATAGTTGAGTCTTAAAAAATATATTTCTACATTTTTTGTTATTAATTCTGAAGATCTTTGATCTGCTCCATTTTTTTTTGTATTGCATCCTGTATGAGTATATCTTGTACAACACAATAGTAAACAAGTGGTATGTGTTCTTCTTTTACTTGATCGAGTAAATCAAAGTTTTACAAAACTTCTCCCTATTTGCTTTCCAATCTCAATCAAACAATTCGCCAATGAAATTGTATTATTCTAGTTAACCATATTGGCTTTCCACAATACTTTTATTTGGAAAAAATACGTTCTTTCATCGAGTTTGTCTGAAACTTTCATACAGTTTATTTTCTATTAAAGTTCGAGAAATCGATAAATGGCTAACATTCAATGTTGAGACTGCATTTTTACTTGTAGTATGTGTGTATTTTCAAACTTGAGCTTCACTTTTTTGGAATGGTATACAAGGTGTAAATAAGTTTTACAACTTTTGAACGTGTTGGTGGATTTTGTTCAATTCTTGTTGGTTATTGTGGCCAATTTTGAATTTTTTCACATAATAAATTGATATGACCAACTTGTGGCTTAACTGGAAAATGTAAAAATTCCATTTTAAAACCATGTATATTCTCACACATTTGGATTCCCATTGCGCAGCTTTTGTGTCAGTTCTTACAATTCTCACAATCTTAGATCGTTGTAAAAGATAAAAAATGAGAATGAAAAAGATTATAACCTTATATATGAGGAAGTTAAGCAGATTTCATTTTTAAAGTGAAACATGGGTTGTTTCATTTAAAAAGCCACAACATTGATCTAGTACCGAGTTATGGAACACCCTGTATCATTTTAACCTATTCTGCAACATGGAGCCTGAAGCTGCATACACATTGTATAATTAAATTTTGTTTGTATCTTTCACGATAACAGATTTACTGAGCTTTACCACACTAATCAATCACCCTGTATGTGTTGCGTTGCGTTGCCTATGCATTCCGCAAGTATCTGAATGGAGGTTACTCCTTCCATTCCATAGAATCCACATTCTTCTTGTTTCACTGGTTTGAGGTTTTTGAGGTGTCTATCCATTCAGGCAGCAGTCTTACTCTGGCTTAGGCATTTATTTCTTCTCACCTAGTCGTAGTTTCCCACGAAGATTCATGAATGTCTTGGTTGAAATGGATGTCGCTATATTGATTTCACAGATGGATTAACTCGGAATTGGACCCAATATAAGCCAACAAAATTTGCACTAAATCTAACCACCCATTTGAAAGTTACAGGGGAGGCCTGGATGATTAATTCACACCGGTATATGCATTGAAGGTTTTCTTTGTTCTGTCTCACAAACCCTTCAATTTCTCAATTCCATATATCATCCCTCTGTATATAAGTGAAAAGTATTTCGATTATCACGGTTATTTTGTGCTATTCTGTTGAATATAATATCACGCTTTCAAATTCCAGTGAACAAGATTCACATGAAAAATATCACACTGTCAAGCAGTAATAATAGTAATTATACAACAATTCACTTAGGTATTTTCAATAGTAATACCACTAGAGGTCAAATTATTTCCGGAAATTTTTTTGAGCTCATGAATATTTTGAAAATTATCCCGAGTGGAAGGCGAGGGATAATTTTCTAAAAATATTCATGAGCGAGAAAAAATTTCCGGATTTAATTTGACTTCGTGTGGTATTCGGTAAGAAAATTCCACACCAAATTGTGTTTAAAATCAAATAATTAAAATTTATTTTTCGATTTCTAACAACGACAATTTTTGACGTTTGAGGTTTGATTATTTAGTTACCATGGCAACTGAGTGAAACCCTAACCTAAAAATTATTTTCAGTCGATAATTTCAGTTTTGAAGCTGTCAAGCGGCACGACGTAAAAAAATATTTTGGTGGCAATTTAGACTTTTAAATTGTTGATTTCTACTCGTTGTAGTTGCACGAAAATTCCATCTCAAGACACTACACAGCACATTCTTTAATTTCACATAAAGTTTTAAGTAACTACAAGTGGTAGAAAATTGCTTTTCTGCAAATAAAAACCAGACATTCAAAAAAATATTCTGACATTATAAATGTCAAAAAAATTTCCAGTATAATTCGCTGTTGGGAAAAATTTTCACTAAAATTCATCTGTTACCATGATGATCTGTCAAAAAACACGTTTTGATTCGTTAAAAATTACAGGTGTTTTCAACAGAGCAGAAATTTTCAATTGATGCTGTCTCACAAACACTACAATAATTTTCACAAACGTCTCTTTTATGATCACGAACTGAATGCTGTGGTAGTCTTTAGTATGTGGTAACGAGTTTCAACACTCCAATGCTTTCATTTTTTTTCAGTGTTAATTTATTTATTAAGAGATTTCCCTTTCCAATGAGGCAATACAGATCACGTGACCTGATATGCCTGTCCAGGGCAAACAATTTAGACAGACACGTTAGCTGGTCAGGTTTGTATTGTCTATTCAATGGTAAGCAGTGTTGAAGAAGGTTTTCGTCGATTTTATCAGTGTATTTTATAGGTATACATGGTGGCCCATTAGTGTGTGGAAGTGCAGTAACTTACTTAGGATGAAAAATACAAATAAATGTTCTGGATAGAAGTTGTTGTATTTGTGCCGTTACACATTTCCGCAATATTATAGGATATAATGGGTGTTAAGCATAAGCGAGACAACACGAAGTTTTTTTTTAATAGTTCACCCTGTATTTTTGTTGACCATCGAGTTCATCGTGAAATTCTGCATCTAGACCTATCTATTTCTTTTCAATGAATCGCGACGTTGCCAAGTTGGAGCGAAAAATATGAAGATTTGACGAAAATCGGTGCACTATAAATGCTGCCCAGTAAACGTTATCAGTGATAAGCAACTAAACTTATTGGGCAGTTACGAAGGTGTAGAATAGCCGGAATGTCTAAGCAGAGTAGAAGTTTCGTTTGGGGTTCGGGGAATTTTTTGGATAAGCAATAATATAGGGGATTTCAATTAGCAAAAACTTCATTTTTTTGAATGTAACACCCGGTATATTATCTTACCATCTTGTGAAACTATTTTATCCTTTCAAATTATGTAGATGGAATGTACTCTCTAGAATTGATAGTTTTGAAGAAAATTGCATTTTTAGTTTATGATTTATGAAGTTTAAAATACTTCTATTCTCGCTAATTTTATTAAATAAAAATAACTAGCAACAAACAAGAAAGAACTAAAAACGTTAGATACTTAACTATTTTATCAAATGTTCATAATGACCACCATTTACTTCGTTACAAATGCGATCTTCAAAAGCTCTACTAGCTCAATGTAGCATATCGACATCAATAGTTCGGAAAACCTCTTCAATTTTATTCTTCATGTTTTCCTTAGAAGTCGCGGGTGTTTTGTATACTCGTTCTTTGACGTAACCTTACCAAAAAAAAAATCCATCTTTATAAGTTCTGGTGAACGAGGTAGCCATTTATTGAGTCCCTCTCTACCTATCCATCGTCCGGAAAAATCATTATTTTAATGTGCATTGATCAGGTATGGTGAACTGGTTGGTGCCCCGTCATGTAGGTACCACATTCGCCGCCTAACATGAGCAGGTAAATGATGAACTAGTTGGGGTTTTTCGTTATGTAAGAAATTTAAATAAAGTTGCCCATTAACAGTTCCGTCCAAAAAATATGGACCTATGACATGATTCCCAATTAATCCACCCCATACATTCAATGACCACCTTTTTTTATTTATATTTCGTATACAATGCGGTTGATCTGCTGCATAATCATGGAAATTGTGTCTGTTAACAAACCCATTTTTATGAAAAGTTGCTTCATCGTCAAATAATACAAAATTGAAAAAACCTGAGTTTTGCTCAATTTATTATATACATAAGGTTAACCGCTTTTCATAATCATCATCGAATAGTTCCCGCATTCGCTGTATATGGTAAAAAACAAGTGTGAAAGCAGCCACGAGTCCGCTAGAACCGTAAGGCGTGCGCCGAATCGCCACTGGTAATTTAACAATAAGTAACATTTGTGGATGGATGGATACTCATCATTCATAGATGGACGTGGATGTATTTTTGATACACTAAAAATGCAATTTTCTTTATTCAATCGATTTCAGAGAGTAGATTATACAGATATAATTTGAATGGATAAAAACAAGATGAAGTTTCTGCTAATTGAAATCTCCTGAATTATTGCTTATCCAAAAAATACCCCGACCCCTCGAACGAAACTTCTACTCTGTTTAGACATTTCAGCTATCCCCTACCTTCGTACCTACCAAATAAGTTTGGCTGCTTATCACTGATAACGTTTAGTAGGCAGCATTTATAGTGCAACAATTTTCGTAAAATCTTCATATTTTCCGCTCCAACTTGGCAACGTCGCAATTCATGGGAAAAGAAAAGATAGGGGTAGAAGCTGAATTTGATGGTAAGCAAAAATATGGGGCGTCTTAAAAAAAAGTAAACTTCATGTTGTCTAGCTTAGGCAGAAGAATATCTCAAAATATTCAAGAAATGTGTATCGACGCAAATCCAACTTTTATTCAGAACATTTATTTGTATTTTGTATCCTTAGTAAGTTATTCCACTTCCACACACTAATGGGCTACCCTGTAGGTATACGCTGTGGTTTGACTTTGAAAATTTTCATTGGATTTTAACCACATTTTCACACAGTATTTGCACCAAAGAGTAGAGGGAGGCTTTCAAAAGTTTACATGCCTACAAATATTTTGAATTTGGAGGATTTACTCCAGCCAATGGATTTTTTGTTTTAGTAGGCATGGTTTTAATTGAGTTTATTATTTTGAATGTTATATTAGCAATATCATAATATATACAACATGTAGAGGAAGTTTCCATATGTGAATAACAATAGGCCAAGAGATAGTTCAAAATTTCATTGCAAGCATATCCCCATCCTATACAGAAGTTTGACAAGCAGGAGAAGGTCTCATTTTGTAATTATGTTGTTGATAATAATAGACCAATGATTTTGTGTGATCAAGTAGATTATAGTGTGATATGATTCCATTTTGACTGCGTAAATTTAAAAACTGTTCCCCACGACTCATGGTATTACAGTGGGTTTGAAAAAAAATTGGTTTTTTGTGTGATGTAAGTCAAATGAAAGAAAATTATTTTTTTGTGTGGTCTGAAACAGGTTAATACATATGTATTAATAATATATGTAAGTATAATAATTTCCTATTCAAATTACCCATGTAATATTAACGTTCGAATTATTTTATTTCATGTTTTCATTTTATTGTTTTATAGTTTTTAGACCACTTTGTTTGAAAAATTAAAGCAACTTTTCTTGACAATGAGAAATATTCATCTTCCTCTAGCTTATTTTTTTATGATTATGGAAAGCAATATTACACCTGGTCGAGAACAGCGACCAACCAGCAATTTTGTCTTATCCTAAATTATATATTTTATACACTAAGTTATAATCCATTGATGTCACTCAGTTCTTAACTGTGAGCTTTAACTTATCACTGTGCTCTGCTTTCAACACTTTCACTTGTCACTTCCACCAGGTCTCAAGGTTTCGTCCTTTTCAATCTTCTCTTTAGATTGTGTTGATCGCGTAGCTGGAGCATCTCGATGTTAACATGATTATGTAACCTGTCTTCGTGGTTTTGGGCATATCTCCTAATTTCTTCCTTAACTGTTGGTAAATTGAGGTCTCTGTGCAGATTTGCATTTTGAATATAGTATGGAGCGTTCACAATAGTACGAAGTACTTTGTTTTGAAATCTTTGTATGGGTGCTATGTTGGTTGAACTGGAACAGCCCCAAAGCTGAAGTTCGTATGTCCAAATGGGTTTCAGAATCTGCTTATATATGAGCAATTTATTATGTGTTTACATTTGGGATTTTATACCTATAAGCCAATACATTTTTTATACTTTTCCTTTTTTTCTTTACATGCTCCTCCTATCTTAGCTCAGCATCCAGAGTTATTCCGAGATATTTTGCTGTGTTTCCATATATGGTACCTCCATTCCGTTAACTGCGATTAGTATGTTTTGATTATTCGTTTTGTTTGTAAAATTTATGTTTACCGATTTTGATTTTTGGTCCATTCGTTGAATTGATTAGTGGTTCTTTGTAACTTTTGAGTAGCTTCTTCCACATTTGTTCATGTTGCAAGAAGAGCGGTGTCATCAGCAAATGTGGCAATTTTTATATCATTCATATCTGGTAAGTCATATGTATATAGTAGATATAGAACTGGGCCAAGCACGCTCCCTTGTGACACACCTGCTTTTATTTGTTTTAGTTCAGAGTATTCAGTTTCTTGTTTAACTCTGGAAAATCGATCTGTTATGTAAGATTCCAATAACTTTGCATATTGTTTTGGGATAATGTTTTCCATTTTCTTTATGAGCCCCTCGTACCAGACCTTATCGAACGCCTGGGCTATGTCTAGGAACAAAGCAGCGTATACTTATTTTTCTTTATAGACTTTTTCTATTATGTCGGTGATACTGTGCACTTGATCTATTGTCGAATGTTTTTAACGAAATCCAAACTGGTAGTCTTTTATGAGAATATTTTCTCCTATAATATTATCAAGTCTCTTCAGAAATAGCTCTTCTGAGAGTTTTGATATCACTGTTAAGAGGGAAATTTGCCTGTAAGATTTAGCTTCGCTTGCGTTTTTCCCTGGTTTTAGGATCATAATCACCTCAACTATTTCCCAGGCCCTTGGAATATGCTTCAGTCTGAAAACTGCATTGATCAAATTAGTGAGTTTCACAATGCCTTTTCTTGGTAGTTCTTTAATATTGCTCCTGTGATTAGATCGTATCCAGGCGCTTTTTTTAGATTTAGGTTTGTTTTTATTTCATCGGCTACTTATTTGGGAGTGACCAATTTGATATCTTTTTCTCCAGCAGATTCTCTTCCTCCAACAGAGTTCTCTGTTGCTAGTTCATTAGGTTGGAATATCCCTTCAAGGTGTTCTGCAAATAGAATTGCTTTTTGCATATTATTTTCTGCCCAACCTCCTTCTTCTTTCCTAATTGCTGCGTTTGGGTGATTGGCCTTTTAAGTATCCTTGTTGCTTTTCAGAGTAGGTATTCTGTATTCTTGTCGTCTGTTAGTTCGTTTAGACATGAACGAACTTTATCGTTTTTTATTTTTTGTATTTCCCTTTTTAACTATTGGGCGAGTCTATTGGATACTTGTCATTGGGGTTTCTAGAAGTTTGCCATTTCTTCCTTTCCTTGCTTTTGTCTGTGACATTCACATATTTCTCTTGGGCAATTGTTTCCAGACATTTTTCTTTTAACCTCGACTGTATGATTCCAGGCTGATTGTTGGACATCTATGACAAACTTTTCCACTCCATGTTCCAGTTGTTGGATTGTTTTTAATGGTACATTGAGCTCTATTCTCTTTTCTAGTACTTCTCTAAAATGTTTCCAATTTGTTGTTTTGTTTGTTAATATTGGATTACTATTCTCCATAATTATATTTTCACTAATTGTCATTATTATGAGGGAATCAGACGTTAGGTCATACGCTTTCTCCATTTTGATGTAATTAGCAGAGATATTTTTAGAAATAAAAAAGTCTAGCAGGTCAGGGATTTTATCTGGATCGGTAGGCCAATAAGTTGGTTTTCCAGTGGAATGATACTCGCATCCTAGACTAGATGCTGCTTTATGTAGGTTTCTACCTTTTGTTGTGGTTAGCCTAGAACCCCATATTGTGTTTTTGCGTTATAGTCGCCACCTATAATATAACGCCCTTTAAAATGCTGCAGAAAGTTTAAATAGTCTCATCTATGTGTATTTTATATCTTGGAGGTGAATAGACTACTGAAATAGAGAAGTTATATGGACCAGTTTTAATTTTTACTGTGGTTGCCTGGATATGTTCCATATGTTTCATATTTGAAATCCTAATAGTGTGGTAAGGTTTCTTTGATTACTACTGCACTTCCTCCACGAGCTGCATCGTGTGGATGATAGTATGACAAATTATATATCCTCTTATTTTTATATACATTTCTGTAGTTAGATGAGTCTTGGAGATTAGAGATATATCTATTCGTTGTGTGGTTAGGAATACTTCTATTTCATTTCTTTTCTGGAGTATTCCATTTCATTCCATGCTTCTATTCGTAGATATTTTCTATTCATTTCCGAGAGATTGTAGCTCTGTTGCTACAGCTCTCAATCTTCGTTATTCTATCAGTCAGTTTATTAATTAATTCTTCTTGTTTATCAAATCTCTCTAGTAGATTGGATAACATTTCAGTGATTGTGGCCTGGCTACTTGTTGATGGTACTTATTCCTCTCCTCTTACAGCTTTACTAAATGTTTTCTCTTCTCTCACGAGGGGATTTTGGTTGCTTGTTGTTTTCATGACGGGTTTTCCTTTTCTCGCTTTTATTGTTTTGTTCCTGATTTCTTGCATTTTTTGGTTACTTCACAGCCTCTATAACTTTCTGGATGGGATTCACCATAGTTTACACATTTGGCAGCTCCGTTTGCTGTGTTTTTTGTACACTGTGGTGTTTCATGTCTTCCGGCGCATTCTCTTCTACAGTATCTAATAGTATGTCCATACTATTGGCATCTTTCGCACTGCGGAATAATGTTCGATTTTCTCAGAGCCTCTACTGTAACTTTCATGTTTTGTATTGCAGTTATCTCAAATACTTTGTTTATGTCTTCCTTGCTTTCAAATGTAATCATGAAAAGTGGAAGTGGAGTTTTATCTCTTCTTTTCAATATGTTTACTGCACTTACTGCAGCAAATCCTCTATCTTTTAGTTCTTTAACTATTTCGTCTGGTTGGCACGTTGGGTGAAATTTTCTGACCATTACTTTTAACAACCTATTTCCCTTATCTTCATATGAGTGCCATTCGTAGTTTTCTGATTTTGCTACTGCCATTTAATAGTCCTCTTCGTTTTGGACGTTAATTTTTATTTGGTCATTATTCATCAATGTAACTTGATCTTTGACACTTTCTTCATTGAGCAGTCTTTGAAGTTCATTGTAATTTTTTATTTTACTTCTAACTTATTTGAATACAAAAATATAGTAACTGGAAAAATGACACCAAATATTGTAAAATCATTCATTGCGCATAACTTAGGTATGTCCTATAAATTGTGATGGTATCCAATCTGGTTGGTTTTCTTCTTCCAAAGCTGCCGGTTTTCCTATGAGTGGAAATAATGAAAAATGTACACCTATTTATTTGGATTCTTTCTGTTTTGTAATGAATCTAAACAGGAAATCTAGTACCACTAACGAAAAATTAATATTTTTATGTAGGTAGGCAAAGCTGGTCCGAATTACACATATGCATCACCAATCTTTTTACTATTATCAAGACACAAGACAATCCTAAAAGCCAAATTAAATCACCTTTCTCCAAAATCGACACTCTCGTGTATACTAAAAAAACCAATTTTTGTTTGCCCTATTGAATTGTATTTGACAGATCACTGGATTGTCTGAATTGAAAATGTTGAGGTTATGAGGTTTTCTTTCCAGGATATCATCACTACATTGCACCACGATTTCCTTCCTAATTTGTCTGTATAAATCATGTTTTAGCAAAATAACGGCAAAATTTATAATTGCGTTGCGAATAATATAAGTATAACGAATATATCATATTCGATACTATTTTCTACAGTTCATACGGCTTAGATGAAAATGATTGAATAACTTGTTTGTTAAACGATTTTAGAATTGAGCTTTTCAATGGCAGTAATGTGTTGGAAAAACAAACAATGAGAATGAACACTGCTGTTTATTCAAATCAACCACAACTTAAAATTTGCATGAAAACTGAATCTATCACAAAAATCAATTCAACATGTTTATACTCAAAATTCATGAAAAAAAGAGACAATTTTGTAAAGAAAACTATACAAGCTGGATAGAAACGAGGGAAAATCATAATTAAAATTCAAAACTTAGACAATCGCTGAGATGCAATTTTGATTGAGGGGTACAATATTTCCCAACTACTGTGATTGATTAATTGGTTTGGCACCACCAGTCAGAGGCTTAGATACCTCGGCACCTCAGGCTCAAGGCTTTTTGTGCTCTTGGATATACCGTTTATGTGCACAACCTACAGATAGGTTCCTCCCTATATATGCCAATTGTACGGTGAGAAATCCCGTCACTTCCCTTATCTGGCCCCTGCTGAGGTTTAATATTTCGTTAGTCAGCGACTTTTTGACCGGAGTTTGCTGTTTTGGCACGTGTCTACACTACGTCTGATGCTTAGTTTGAATCCACCGAGATATACAACCACGTGCAGCAGATTTTGATATTCCAAATTCTGGTTCAGGACCAGTGGATGCAGTTTCAGACCCTAGCTTTGCTAGGGTGTCTGCCTTCTTATTGTCTAAAATACCCTTGCGTCCCATGACCCACTTAAGAGTTACTCTATTATAATTTGCCAGAGTTAAAAGTTTTTGTGGGCAGTCCCAGACCAGATTAGATCTGATCTGGGGACATGCTAAAGATTTCAGTACTGCCTGACTTTCTGAGACTATGAGAATCTTTTGGTCTTTATACCCCATTTCGATGTTCATTTGCAAACCCGAGTCGATAGCGTAGATTTCGGCCTGGAATACAGATGCAAACTTCCCCAATCATGCGTGGACATTGCACCTGGGTCTGGCACCATGGATTCCAGCTCCTGTTCCCATGTAAGTTTTAGATCCGTCTGTGTACCACATCAACGTACCTTCCTGGCTGAATGCTCCCAACCCATGCCAGTTTAGCTGGATATGGTATGGTTGGTTGTCGGTAATTGTGGCCTTCATATTATTGTGATAACATCTGTGATTCTGGAATGACTATGGGTGTTGGTTCCTTCGTGCCAAATCCCATTGTATTCCAGCCTGTATGCAGACAACTACTGTAATCTTCAAGCAGTGGTAAGATGTTGTTGCGACCAGCATCGACACAAAATTCCGGTATCCGTCCGATAGGTAACTTGAAACAAGATCAACTCGATTTTCTTTCGGATAACGGCAAAAAAACGATAAAGATAAGTTGATTATCTTTACAGGTATCCCAGGGCCTGGAGTTTAAACCTAAGTTTCGATATTGTCTGCAGCCATCGTCGTCGAAGATACGAAACGGTAAAGACAATTTGGGTTCGAACTAATTTTTTGTTACCCTCTTGAGTAAGTTAGAAGTGTTAGGTGATGTGAAAAATGAATTTTATATTATTCGGTCTTCTATTACGCCTATCAACGTACTTCTATGGCAGTTGACTAAAACGCTGTCGTAGTGTAAGGGAAGAATTTGTATAGAGCAAAGGAACTGGCAGAACTGAACTGGAAATATTTTTGTACTGTTTTCGAAAACTTGACAACTTAAGAAACTCACCAGTATTAGCGTATTACAGCTCACCACTCTTCTAATTAAGAAACAAATCCACCTTAACTAATTCCATGGAATAATTGAAGGTATTTCACATTTGTGGAAGGAATACCAGCAAAACGGATAACTCTAGTTGGTCAATATAAAATTGAAGAGGGCTGAAAAACATTGAATGTTATAGCTAGCATTGCTTATTTAAGCACCTGCATCAAACATCAAAGAAAATGAGGCATTAGAAAGTTGTTATGCCGGCTTTCAGAAAATATTATTATTATGCCGCGTTACAAATAAAAGAATTGTTTATCATTTTTCAACCGATAATAGGAAGCAGTAAAGGGAACAAAAACAGACAAACTATGTTTTCAATTCCATAAAGAGGTATAGATACGGGACGTGTGGAAAATGTGAGAGAGATGGAGTGAATGTTATTAATTTTATTGTTACAAAAAGTTTTTTAGGGCGGGAGAACGTAGAAAAAGGGTGTTAGAGATGCTATTTTAGTCGACAAGTTCGTAGAAAAAGGGTTACAAAAATTATTTGAAATTTTTTAATAGAAGATAGTGTTAAACATAGATATTCTATCGTTAAAATGTGACCTAAAATGTTACATAATATTTCAAAACGAGAAGGATCTCATCAAACGTTCTCTATACTAATTTTCTCAATAATTCTCAATAAAACTGGACTAACAAATTTTACGTTGAAAAAACTTCTAGTTATCCTATGCGAAATAAAACTGCTGTCATCGAATGTGGTGTTTCCATTTAATTTACTGCTACACGTTCGAGAAATATTTTTGTGAGCTTTCAGAATATTTATAGCGGCTGAAAGTTTTCACTTTGTCGCATTTCTCAATGGATAATTTTGATCAAGCAAAGAGTTTAGTGTTTCCAATAATATCCCTTGTGTCGAATAGCTGGAAGTGTTACAGAATGCCTTTGGGGATCGAACTATCTCAAAATCACGGTCGTAAGAGTAGTAAAATGCTTTTAAAAGTAGTAGTGATGTGGTCGAACATTTATCTTCTCCTGGACGTGAAAGAAATCGTATTTGAAAATCGTCATGAGACTTTAAGGGAGATCCCGATGTCATCACATAACACATTGTGATAAATAGTCAGTATAATTCCAAAATGTTTTTGTGGATTCTCATATTTATACAGTATGTCTGAAAAAAGTTGGCAACATATGGGAAACTTTTTTATTGTAAGTTTCACGAAAAAAAGTTATTCCTTATAAAAATCTCTGCTTTCGAAAATAACAATATGTGGGTATTTACATTTGACATTAGATGTACAGGGTGTCCACAAATTGCAAAAGAATAATAGGAATATTTTGAACACTTCAATTGAAACTTCAATTCTGCAAATTTTAGTTGTGAAACACGTCACCTTTTATCTTATTTAACAAGTCAATTAACCTCAAAGTTTATTTGTTGATTTGAAACATTTTAGCAATGAACTTAAATCAGTGATAAATAAGTAATACCCAACAGAATAATGCATTTTTTACTGTAATAAACAAAAATGAACGGAATAATTTAAAAGTGGCTCTGACAATGACATTTATCTTACCGAAAGTCAGTCTAGTAAAAGCTTTCGAGAAATAAATAAAACATTCCATCTAGTTAGTGTGCATTGAAATTGAAATATAATTGAAACGAATGTAAACAAAATTGAAAACGCCAGTGTGTATTAATTGTACTTCAAGAAGTAGCAAAAATGCCGTTGAAATTGACTCTTGACGAAAAAATTGAAATTGTACTAATTGTCTGAGATATCTACAAAGCCTACAGGAAAGCTGCAGTAATATTCGATAACAGACATCCTGATAAAAATGTACATTTTGCAACAATTAGTAAAATGATGAAAAACTTCAGGAGAGATGGAAATGACGATAATAAATTCAGAAAAAAACATCAGTCATGGATCGCGACTGAAGATATTCGAAACCAAATAATGCTCCCAGCAGTAGCAAATCCTGAAGATTCGATAAGGAAAAGATCGGCCACATTTGGTGTAAGTAAAGATGTAGTTGCAAAGATATTAAAATCTAACAAATTCAAACCCACAAACCCCAGTTCATGAAAACCCTAAAACCCGAAGATTTTGATAAGAGGTTTAGATTTTGTGCTTGGTCCCAAAGGGAGTTAGAAGATAATCATTAAATGGAATGCTGCATTCTTTGTTTCGGACGAAGCAACGTTTACTTCTAATGGGACAGTTAGCTCACAACATTGCCGCTGGTGAAACGACACTAATCCGCATTTTACTGTCGAATGTCGTGACCAATATTGTTTTAAAACAAATATATGGTGTGGAATATTTAAGGATAGAATAGTTGGACCCTTTTTTCATGAATACTATGAATTCTGAACATTACTTAGAATTTGTGAATGATAAGATTTCCAATTTTATTGATAACCTACCAAAGACAACGCATATGGTACCAACATGATTGACAATTTTGACTGTTTTTCAAATTAATGACCATTTTCCAAAATGATGACAATTTTTGACAGTTTTTGACAGTTTTTGAAAATAATTGTCCATTTTTAACAGTTTTTAACAATAATTGAAAATTTTTAACCACGTTTGATAGTTTTTGACCATTTTTGACAATTTTTCAAAATTTTAGACCATTTTTCAAAATTATTGACCATTTTTGATAATTATTGACAGTTGTTGACAATTATGGATCATTTTTCCAAATTTTTAACCATTTTTGACAATTATTGACCATATTTCAAAATTTTTGTCAATTTTTCAAAAACTTCAACAATTTTTGACAATTATCAACGAGTTTTCAATTTTTAACAATAATTGTCCATTTTTGACAATTTTTGATAGTTTTTGACGATTATATGCCATTATTGACCATTTTTCAAAATTTTTGACAATTATCAACTAGTTTTCAAAATTTTGACAATTTTTAACAATAATTGCCCAATGTTTCAAAAATTTATACAATTTTTCAAACTATTGACCATTTTTGATAGTTTTTGACAATTATCGACCATATTTAAAATTTTAACAATTTTTGACCAATTCTGACAGTTTTTAAAAACAGTTGACAATTTTTAACCATTTTTGACAATTTTTCCAAATTTTAGACCATTTTTCAAAATTATTGACCATTTTTGATAACTATTGACAATTTTTGGGAATTATTGACCATATTTCAAAAACTTTAACAATTTCTGACAATTATCAACTATTTTTGACAATTTTTAACAATAATTGTCAATTTTTGATAGTTTTTGACAATTATTGGCCATTTTTGAGAATTTTTCGAAACTTTTGACCATTTCTCAAATTTATTGTCCATTTTTGAGAGTTTTTGACAATTCTCGACCATTTTTCAAAATTTCAACAATTTTTGACAGTTTTTGACAATTATTGACCATTTTTGAGAATTGTTGAAATTTTTTTTGACCATTTTTCAAAAAAAAATTCAAATTTTTGACAATTGACCATTTTTGACCGTTTATGTCAGTTTTTGACAAAAGTTGTCCATTTTTAACAGTTTTTGACAATTTTTGACCATATTTAAAAAATTTTGACAATTTTCATATAATTTCATTTAATTTTTAATCTTATAAATTGTTAATTATTCACCAATCGAGTTAATTCGAGGGGCGTGGTTTCATTAAATAGTCGAGCGAAAAAGATTTATTTCTTGCGCTAGAGCGTAAAGTAACAATCCTCGGCATTTGTCGACTTTACGATTTCATTTGAATTTAGTAATTAGTCATTTTACACGCGACTGTAGAAAAAAAAATTTTTGTCTTTATACTGTATGACCCCCCTTTCACAACGGTCGCCGCTTGGACTATGATAACGCAACCTGAAGTTTATCTAAAAATATTTTTAAATATTGGAACAGTGGTTCATGTGAGCGAAGGTTGCTCCGTTTACGATTGGAAACAAAGTGTCAAAAATATTCTCAAACTACCGGGATCATGGCATTTCCCATTTCAAATTACAAAACTTGAGAAGAGCAGTATTTCTGGTAAGGGGTGAAGTGCATTATATGAACGACCTTCAAGTTTTCATAGGAATCACTAAAAGGGGTAAAGCAATTTCAATGATAATTTCTGATAAAATAAATAATAGCGATCTTCAGCAGGTAAATAATTTGAAAATAGTTGATGTTAACAATCTACTACCCAAACACTTTGGAAATGACTGGAGTAATCTAGAAGAACTCAAATTGAATGAAGGTATGATCAATAACAATTATCAGGAAAACTCAGAAAATGAAGAAGAGTTGGCAGAACAACAATTTCGAAATGAAGAGGATCCGACCTGCGAATACATTCCGGAAATTCCATCAGTCCTTGTTTAACTATTTTTATTATCATCTTCCAGTTTTTTTCTTTATCGAGGAGTCTCTTTTCATTTGAATAAAGTACCAAGTCAATAATCACCACGTGTTTTCTTGATTTATATATAGGTCAGGTTGTCACCTTCTCAGAAACAAAACCGGCAATATCCACATTTATTTATTAAATTCAGCTAATACCCTAAAAAATTTAAACAAAATTATGATTATTTATTGTTCATAATAATATTCACTTCAATTTAAGACAAACGCCCTTTTGTTACCATGTATAATAAACTCAGTTTTTCGCTCATTTATCAAAACTGTGGAAGTGGGATATTGCCGGTTTTGATTCTAGGCCACTCAATTGTGAAGTTTAACGATGTTCGGGATAATTGTTGCTCCCTGATAGTAGTAGACTTTCAATCGATTATTGTCATGTAATTCTCAACATTTTCATATTTTTTTACTAACTGTCTGCCCTTCAAAGAGTCAGGCTTCAGTAGATAAAAATAATACAAGCAAGATCCTTAAAAACCGTCTCCTTGAGCTGATTTATTTGATTAATACATTCAAAATACATTTATTTCGCTGTGTAACAAGTTTGCGTGTTATATAGCTCTTTCTTGTGAACCACTTGATTTACATCCAAAAGTTAGGTGTTATTCGAAGTTTTAGGTAATAAGAAATAAGATAATTAGATCCTTCCAAGTATTAAAAGTTAATTATAAAGTTCTCCGCTCAGTGTATTCAGTTAATTAACAGTAATATTTTTAGAGACGACGTGAAAGCGGATTACCAGAGATCATGCAGTTAATTCAGATAAAATATATACACTTTGTTAGTGATCAATGAAGTACCCAATTAATTTGCATTCATATTTGTTCAAGTCTAAGTTACTAAAGACTAATCAATAGAATTGGTGAATATGACATAGGCTTTCGTTATTATTATAAAAAAATTGAAAAGTGGACTTAGGATTCATAAGATCCAAACTAAAGAACTTGAAATGATGATGATGTTAACTATTCAGCTCAAAATGAATTTGGTTTGTATCAGTACAACAAAATATATCTGGAACTCCCATTTGGGAAAGTAATCCGCAAAGCAAATCATTAAGCACTTAGAAAAGACTTTGGGATCATTTGGGGATTGAGACTTAGACAAATTCACTGATTGTATGTGATGTATCTCAGGCCTATGATAGCAGTTCGCTCCGTGGTCTCACCAAACTGGAGAGACAGGCCTGCCTGGAAATTACAGTTTCAAGTCGCATCACTCCCACAACGGTGCTGGAGACCATTCTCAACATAATACCCCTCCATATCTACCGTGAGGGGGTAGTGAGAATCGCTTCCTGCAGAATATACAAAATGGATGGTGGGTTGTGATGAGCAAAGGGCCTTGCTAAGTAGGTATTGAACGCTACGAAGCTATTGACCATGACTTCGGATTACATGCCCACTAAAAATTCACAACTGACCCTCAACTATATTCTTCTACCTGTGGGAGTATGGGAGAGAAATCAGTCCTCCCCACTGGTCGTGGACATGAGCTGGTTTACACACAGATCACAAATGGATGTGCAAGTTGGATCCACCATTTTGTGCAGCCGACCAAATACTGAACTTGTTGAAATTGTTGGACAGCATGCATGACATTGATCTGTGCGTTGGATGGATGCTGTAGGACTGCTGCAATGAAAAAATTTGCAGACAGCCAGGCTACAATAACGGTACTCTGCTTCAATAGTTGCCATTTAAAACTGGTTCGGATTACTAGAATACTCCTGAATCAACTGAGTGAAATATTTAAGAGTGTCCTAGTTCCTGGGTAAAGAAGTAGTGGATCAGCTTGCCATGGAAGAAGGTCAGTCCCAGATCATAGGTTAAGAGTCTCGACTTGGTCTATATCAAAGGACCTCTAAACCTCATAGCAGAATCTTTGCTAAATATTGATAGGTAGGAGATCAGGTCTGTAACTGGAATCCTTACTGGTCACGGCAGGCTAAACTTTCACCTGGGCAGAATCGGGCAGGTGAAAAAAACCGAGTGTCTTCTCTGCCTGGGAGATTAATCGGCGAAACACACTCTGTGCTACCATGTGGCTGCTAAACTAGTTGGACTACAGATCCTATACTTACTACCCCAGAGATCATCAGCTTCCTTGGATAAATTGAACTTGCAGTGGTTATCTTATTTGGATTGAGGCACAACACACAGCATTATCGTAGTGTACGGTTCTGAAAAACCACTTACACAAACCAAACAACTAAACACAACAAAGAGCACAGTCAAAGCATCAAGTATTAATGATAAAAATGGTGATTTCCAATCAACAGATTGATAAGTTTATTGATTAAAAAACCCTAATACACATAAGAAATTTACATTGTTTAATTGTTATACAGATAAACTATAAAATTGAAAATTTCCTTCTGAACATATAAAATATGTTTCATAAAACCATAAAAATAAAAAATCATAGCTAAATGCCCCACCGTCTTATCTTCCGCCACTTCCAGTCCGCACCGCTTTATCTTCTCCAAAATCTTTCTACACATCCTCTCTGCCTTTCTTTCTATCTTCGCCTCTCCCTTTGTCGTACCTACCAGGCACACATCGTCCGCATTCGCCGTAATCTCACATCCCTCTTCACATACTATCCCACAAACCTTATCAAACACACATTTCTAGAGCGTCGGTCCCAGAACTGAGCCCTGGGGCACTCCAGCTTCCGTCTCATACCTTCTCCATCTAGAGTCTACTATCACACGCACCGTCAAACCCTTCTACAGGCTGTACCACTTTTGACCCCAAAGAGTTTGAGCATGCTCCTTATTTTTGTGAGCAATATGTCATGTTTTCCAATGAAAAAAAAAATACTACTTAATCATCTATAAGTACTCTAGAATACAAAAAAATACGAAAACCCAGACCTATCATTTACGAAAAATGGAAAAATCAGAAGGGATTTTTTAATGGATGAGTACCTGAATATGATAGTGCTGAGGGGGGAGCAGGGGTACAGGACAGTGGGTGGACTGGCAGCAGCGGTGCTGGCAAGGACCTACCCATTGGACGAGCCAGAAATAAACGCTGGAAGGGTGCGACCAGAGAGGAGGTACAGGAATGGACGAAGGAGGAAATGGAGAGAAGGTGGGAGGAGTATGAGGGCGCGCTAAAAGGAGCAATTGGGAATAGGAGTGATTGGATGGACCAGAAATTCGGGGAGGTGAGCTACTTCTTGACACAGGTGTTCACTGGACATGGGTCGAGAGTAGGGTACCTCCAATGGATTGGAAAAAGAGATACTGGAGTGTGCGAGAGGTGTGAAGTGGAGGATGATGTGGGGCATGTGTTTAGATGCTGGAGGAACAAGGAGGTGCTGAAGAAGTTGGAGGACAGTAGGGCAGGCGGTGTATTGGGAGAACATGGTGGAGATAATGTTGAGGGAGGAGGAGAAATGGATGGAGGTAAGTGGAGTTGTGGAGAGCATGGTTAGGGGCAGAGAACGACTCGATATGGCATGAGAGGTAGGAGTGAAAGTTAGGGAGAAGACCACGGTGTGAGCGGAGAGTGTGCGAGGGACCGTCGCCCGTCTCGAAGTATGCTAGGGTAGTGATTCCGAGGCGGGGGTAAAGGCAAGTTTGAGGTGGGTTTGGCTGGTAGGCATCCAACACTGTTTGGGTCCTGGACCCATTCGAAGATGAGTTTCCCATCTCGGCCCGAAAAAAAAGTACCTGAATATATTTTCTGAAATGGTATCCATAAAAGGAGAAATTTTTGAAAATGCTAGCAAGATTAGTTGTTTCAGATGAGTATATGGTAACTTTGGATAGTATTTATTTTTAATAATATCTATAATCGAAAACTCAATAAAATATTTGTACCCTGCCGCGGGTGAAATAATTTCTTTGTATAAGCATTTTATATTGAGTGACTTCGCAATGAACTATGTGAATTTCTGCAAAATATTCTTTGATTTTCTGGAAAGTAATGATAAAAATTTCAAATTTGTTTCCATATTTCCGAAAGTTACTCGATTATTATTTATCAAATGAATTGCTCAAGACGTTCATGAAATTTTTAAATCAGTCATATTTTGGCGTCTTATTAAATTTTATTAAAAGCTCTCGCATGCGGATGAAATGAGTTAATCTTCCTTGTTTCATGTCATTGGCAAAAAACGTCAATTCAGCAACATAAAAATAAGATTTTTGTTTTATTGTTGATGAGTTTTGATTGTTTCATCCATTCATATTGTCATTTTTTCTAGACTTGTGAAAATCTGATGTGAGGGTATGGATCGGTGACCACCGCAAAAAAACAATACCAATAATTCGATTTCAGAAGATTTTTTTTACTCGATTTTTCCAGGACCATATTTTTTTAGAAAAGAAATTTAAAATCAACTTATCGCTATCTACGACTTAAAATACATTCAATAAAATTATTTCATATCAAATTATGATCGCAGCTGTTCGTAAAATTTTACCTACACCAATCAAACTTAACCAGATAAGCCTTTCATTATTCAGGATGTAACATCAGAACTTACATTTGAATTATTTGCTAAGAGACTTAAATCGAATATTCCTACATTGAATAAGACCAAACTTCATGAATAGTACATTGAGCTGAAACTAATTAACTCCGCTATAATTTCATTGAAAACTTCCCAAGTTAATGAGAATACTAAATATAGATCGGAGTTTAATTAATAAGAAGCCTCTCTCATACGCTAAGGTCTTGAATTCATGGATGGAGTCTTAGTCGACCTGATTTATTATTTGAAGAACAAGCGGTCAATTTATAATTTTGAAATTGAAATTCCAGTCGTACTCTATCTGTCTCTAACAAATCAACATGATAAGCATTCGAAGGAGTTTCATGGGAAAAAGTATACAGGAACATTTAAGATACCGATATGTATTTGATTGAGAGGTGGACTTCCTTGAGCACGTTTCACTACCAACAGAGCCTAAACAACTAGCAATACCACCTGCTGCTCATTTCTGTAAATTAAGAATCCCCATTTAATATCTACTCCAATACAATGAAAGTTAATTGCCAAGTTAAGGATCCAATTTCGTTTATCCCAATTTCACGCCTCAATTATCAATCACCAGAAATATTTTGGTTCAAGCTTACGATTCAACACATTTCTCTCTGTGTGATGTTAAACTTGCTTGGCTCGTTAAGTTGGATTCAAAGAATCTTGACAGAACAAAAGTATTCAACGTTGCCGAAATATCGACCAAACTACTGAAAGCGAGGAAACCACCAGGGTGTTGTCGATGATTTGAACGTATCTAGATAATTAGTAATGAGAGATCTGTTTTAACTGATTCAGAGGTCCAAATCTGGAACTATTGAAAAAAGCAAGAATAGGAGGCATGTGAAAATTATTGAACTTTACACCTTAAAAGTGATCATTTAAATATTCAGATGCATGTGGTGTGGAGTTTCAAGTAAAAGATATTCAAGTAATAATTGGAGCTGAAAAAGCTCATCACTTAGCATGTGTCTTAAATGAAAAAGGTTTTTATCAACATCAGAACAAAATAGTTTGCTCATCTGGAAGCATGATAGCCAGTGATAAACAATTGTGATTTTATTGGTACCAAACTTGAGATACTGCATTTAATGGTATCGAAGCGTTGTTGAGGAATGGAAATGTGTGTGTGTGTGTCATTTACAGACGGTAAAAGAAGACAAGGTAGAGTCATGGAGAACTTTTTTTATGACGGCAATGGAAAGTCATGTAAAATAGGAAAACTGCCGGATAAAATGGAAAATATTTATATGAATTCAATTGTAAGCGATTTAAAATTGTGGTGAAGATAGAATATTATCCTGCAACAAATTGACAAGGTAATACGCATGTTTTCAGGTTACACAAATATTGACAATGACAATTGGCTTGTGTGCCTAAGCATTATGTTTAAATACAATACTATTTTTTCGCTAATTTTCATGCTTGTGGATTATTTCAGCGAATAAACAACTTCACAGCCGGACCATCTTCCTCTTGAATCCATTTCGGATATTTTCGACCGCAGTTTCAGTCCCGTCTCCTAATATGCAAATTGCATAAGTAACTGAACCACAAATCCACGATCGCGACCCTAGCGCGCTCGTATAATGCTTGTTGCTATACGTACGCTTGTAGTGGGAATTAGAAGACAGACGTAGAAATCGCAACAAGAAATGATACCCGGAAAGGAAAAGAAGAAGCATTAACTAAAAAAAAAGATTTTTCTACAGTCGCGCGTTAAATGACTAATTACTATATTCAGATGAAATCGTAAAGTCGACAAATGCCGAGGATTGTTACTTTACGCTCTAGCGCAAAAAAGGAATCTTTTTCGCTCGCTTATTTAATCAAACCACGCCCTCCGAATTAACTCAATTGGTGAATATTTATCGAACTGCCCTTCAGACTTCTGACCTGGCTTAAGAATCGATTGAATAAAAATCGATTTTTCTTTATTCAAAAATAAATCGATTTGTCAAAAATCGATTTTAATAAAAAATAAATCGATTTCTGCGAAAAAATCGAGTTCTTTGTATTGTTTTAAAAAGTTCATGCATTTCATATTCCGATAGATACCTAAGAGATACATTCATTAACAATTTATCAGATTAAAAATCAAATAAAATTATATGAAAATTGTCAAACATTTTGAAATAGGGCCAAAAATGGTCAATAATTGTCAAAAAATTATTGTCAAAAACTGTTAAAAATGGACAATTTTCATCAAAAACTGTCAAAAATAGTCGAAAACTTGTCAATAATTGTAAAAATTTTGAAAAATGGTCGATAATTGTCAATTATTTTGAAAAATTTTGAAAAATGGTCAATTGTGAAAAATTTCTAAAAAATTTGAAAAATGGCCAAGAACCGTCAAAAATGGACAATTATTGTTAAAATTGGTCAATAATTGTAAAAAATTGAAAAAAAATTTGAAAAATGGTCAAGCATTTTCAAAAATGGTCAATAATTGTCAAAAACTATCCAAATTGTCAAAACCTGACAAAAATGGACAATTATTGTCAAAAATTGTTAAAATTTTGAAAAATGGTCAATAATTGTCAAAAACTATCAAAAATGGTCGATAATTTTGAAAAATGGTCATAAATTTTGAAAAATTGTCAAAGATTATGAAAAATTGTCAAAATTTTTGGAGAATTGTCAAAAATGGCCAATTATTGTGAAAACCTATCAAAAATGGTCAAAAACTGTCAAAAACTGTCAAAAACTGTCAAAAATGAACAATTATTGTTAAAAATTGCCAAAATTTTGAAAAATAGTTATTAATTTTCAAAAATTGTTTTTGAAAAATTGTCAAAAATTTTGAAATATGGTCAATAATTGTCAAAAATGATAAAAAATTTGGAAAATGGTCCATAATTGTCAACAATTGTCAATAATTTTGAAAAATGGTCTAAAATTTCGAAAAATTGTCAAAAGTGGTGAAAAACTGTCAAAAATGGTTAAAAATCTTCATCATTTCGAAAAATGGTCAATAATTGTCAAAATTTTGAGAAATGGTCCATAATCGTCAAAATTTTGAAAAATAGTCAATAAATAATACGAGCCGTTTCCGAAAATCGATCTAAACACGTAATTTATAAAATCGATTTACTAAAAATCGATTAACATTACTATAAAAATCGATAACTACGCCCTAAATACACACATAATTATTTTCTCACTCAAAAAATTTAAAACCAAGTCAGTTTATTTATTCAGAACCTAATGGGAGCAGCTATTCAACAACTTTGTCGTATCAGAAATTGTTATATTATTAGTTTTCCATACATATTACTGAAAATATTTCAAAAACATTTTTTTACTATAACGAAATATTAGCCAATATGGATTAGGGTACGAACAGAGCAAGTGAGTTATGGTCGAGGTGGAGGTCGCGGTCGATGCTTGACCACTGAAGTAATTAGATTACTTTTGAATTTCAAAAAGATTGTGCTTTTGCGATGCTGCGTCAGTCAATTGATGACAGTGATGAAATGTCAGCTGTCACCAAGTAATGGCTGATAGGTAATAAACCCAAGAAAATTTTTTCAGTACTCCCAATAAATTTAGCACTTGAAAAATGAACTTAATACTCAAAAAATATTATTGCAACTGGAGTTCGCACGGAACAACAGACGCCAAACGTGTTCTATGCGAGTCGCTACGGAGGGTGATGGCAACTTGTGCTTGAACGCACCAATCACAGGGTAGCATCCTTGTTGTCCGCGCAGTAGGCATCCAAGTAATAGTAATTATGCGCCAAGGTAGAAAAGTGAGGTATTATTGTCGAGGTCCATTTTTTTCACTATGACTTCACCTATTTTATTTTAAATTTATAATGACGGCCGGATTTTGGTCGGGTCACCAGTCACTCCCGTTTCACATGACATGACAGCTGTGCACAACGAAGGCTACACATTTATCCAATAATTTTTGTTTTTTTTTGATAATAAATATTGTTTTGTAAAAATCGCTATGAAAACTGCATGGATAAGTCAATTGATTTTCATTTTTGAATAGGTAGGTGGATATGACCATTAAATAAGTAAGGAAAAATATTTTTTCATTTTGTATTTGCATGAGTTAACCTCACATTCTGTCAAATGGATTGAGATTTAGTTCTAATCAAGTAGGCTCTGTATTTTTCTACCTTGGTTAATAATGAACAACTTTACTACCTCAACAGAAGTCAATAAAGTTAGGTTTAGAGGCTAGTAGTGAAAAAAAACAAATTCATTTCATTTTCAAACCTCCAGGATGGCATCGCTCTAAGCCTACACCGCGACTCACCTAATATTTTCTCTTCCATTCACTTGAATGTGTTTGATTTGCATGGGTGTCGACATCGACCGCGACCTCTACCTCCATCCTCCCACTTGTTTTGTTCGTAGTCTTATTTGATGTAGTTTCAATCTTTTTTAAAATATTAAGCTCTTACATATGTGACTGAAGAAATAGATATGCACTCTGATTTTCTTTAATAGATGTATAGTAATCAACAATAACAATGGCAATTAATATGCCGAGCGATTACAGCAAACATCGATATGCAAAAAATTGTCTTTTCGACAATAACTCAACTGCGAAATACCTTACTACCAATATTCGCAACGCACCGAATAGAAATACGGAACGCGGCTTCCGTTACAAATGAAAGATCAGCTGTTCTCCTCTCTGGATTCCGCTGTAGAAAACTAAATAAAGAAAAAAATGATTTGCGAACGCTATATTGCGGATATTCGTAAGGATTTGATATCAAATTCTTTTGTAAGTATGAAAATTTCTATACTAAATAATGCAACCTATAAATTAATCTTATTTAAGCACTTTAAATCACTTAGGTTATTATGTGAAAATTTTAACCTCAATACACAACTCATATGAACGATTCATGAATGATATTTTTGGTTTTATTTCAGTTTCTGGATACTGGAACCTCGTTCAGATTAATCAACAAGATTAATCTATCTCGTACAAATACTTGGAGTACAAATTAAAAATTTATGGAGTGGATATCTCACCAATTAAGTAGATCCTACGTTCTGATTTAATGTGGGAAATTCTCCACAACTTGTCTGCAAACTCTCGACCCTCGTAGTCTGCTCGTTAGCACCTCGCTAACCACTTTTCCAGGTTTTCTACCAGAAAAATTCACTCTCACCAAATTATTTTCTGACGCTCTTCTTCGCGTCCCCCAGAACTCTCACTATCGCGTTCCCAGTCAACAACCCCCTTAGTTTCCTCATAGCAACGCTTTTTGAAACAAAATATTACTTCCTTCCAAAAATTTCTTACCAACATATTATATCATCAGGTGAGTAATTATTTAATTTCATTATGTCACTTTATGACATTTATATAAACTTGTTATTTACAATATTACTAACTAAATTTCTAATATAAATAAAATCAGAGTAGCATTCGTAACTTAGATTAAATATTATATATTTTAAATTAAACCAAATTAATACAATGACATATAAACATTATATTCCGATTGGGCATACTATTGACATTTTGCTTCAAATAATTATTAATATGAATTTACCTTTGACTATTGAATATCAACATCTATATTTCATAATAAGCACATACATGGTGTATCAAAATTGTTTATGGATAATTGAACTCTACTTTTTTCTATAACTTGTTTATTCTAATTCATTCTAAATTGTGACACCTTAAATTTCTATTGGTATATGTCCACAAAATCCATAATAATATATATCTTTTTGGTACCACAACGTAGCCACTTAGAATAAGCACTCCCATAAACCACCTGATTTTGTTAGTAAAATAGGCTAAAGAGTTGTAACGGAGTACAACTTTGCTCAAGTCCGATTTGTGACCTCCAGTACACATCTTTAGGGTGTTGGTATTATATTGCATTGTCTGGAGGAAAAATAATTATTTCATCGAGAGGCGTTGGAATATCAACTGCCTTAAATTCTTCAAGCTCTAAGAGCATAATCCTGAACTAGAGATGTCGCTGTTATCGCATTATTAGCAGTTCCTTTACTGGGGTTAATGTATTGATGTGGCATATAGTGAAGTGAAGGAAAGGTGGCGGAGGTAACAATTTATACAGATGGGGAAAAAAAGGAGGGAAGGAATGGAGCGATAATCCTTAAGGATATCGGGAAAGTTGATCAGGAGGGGATTGAGAGGATTAAGAAGGGGTTGAGGAAGATTAAAGGGGAATTGGTGGATAGACTAAGAGTCTCAAGGAATAGGGAGGTGGATATAGAGGCAAAGAAGGGGGTTGTGGTGAGGGGAATTCTGGGGGAGGTGAAAAGGTTGACAGGAGCTAGGGTGGTGGAAGCGGGGAGTGGAACAAAAACCATAAATATGGTAGGGATAGACCCGTGGAATGGAAGATGAAGGGGTGAAGGGAGTCAAGGAGAGTATAAGTGCTGGCTATGTAAGAGCGAGGATGACATGGCCAGAGACTGTTGACAGGCCTTCCTTTGTAGGATATGTGACACAAGCCAGGGGAAAATAGAGAAATTGATTGGAAAAAGTACAAAGGTAATCAAAGTGGTAAGGGAGAGGAACGGGATGAAAATGGCGGTGGTGATGACGGAATGGAAAAAAGCGGAAGATTGGGGTGGAACAGGGTAGAGGGGATGGCAGATGCTTTGGATGTGGGGTGAAGTGGCACAAAGTAGCAGGTTTTAAGGTGAAGGGAGTCAAGGAGAGGAGTAAGTGCTGGCTATGTAAGAGCGAGGATGATATGGCCAGAGACTGTTGACAGGCCTTCCTTTGTAGGGTGTGTGACAAAAGCCAGGGGAAATAGAATGTAGTAGAGAAAGGATGGGAGTAGAAGAAGACGATGGAAAAGAGGAAGGCCCATCAGCCTGCTGTGCGGTATGTGTAAATTGATGGAGTGGTGTTGAATGCGAGGGTTAGGCCACTCCTGCGGGTGCAGAGAGGAATACTGATGAGGGTGGTGCAGGGGTACAGGATAGTGGGTGGACTGGCAGCAGCGGTGCTGGCAAGGTCCTACCCATTGGACGTGATGGCTAGAGCCAGAATCAAACGCTGGAGGGGTGCAAGCAGAGAAGAAGTACAGCAATGGATGGAGGATGAAATGGAAAGAAGGTGGGAGGAGTATAAGGGCGCACTAAAGAGAGCGATTGGGAATAGGAGTGAGGATTAGATGGACCGGAAATTCGGGGAGGTGAACTACTTCTTGACACAGGTGTTCACTGGACATGGGTCGAGAGTAGGGTACATCCAAAAGATTGGGAAAAGAGAGACTGGAGTGTGCGAGAGGTGTGAAATGGAGGATGATGTCTAGATGCTGAAGGAACAAGGAAGTGCTGAAGAAGTTGGAGAGGAAACTAGGGGTGTGTTGGGAGAACATGGTGGAGATAAGGTAGAGAGGGAGGAGGACTGTATGGAGGTGAGTGGCGTAGTGGAGAGCATGCTTAGGGGGAGAAAAGTACCGATATGGCATGAGAGGTAGGAGTGATAGTTAGGGTGAAGACGACGGTGTGTGCGGAGAGTGTGCGAGGGTAAGTGAACACTATTATTTAATATTTTTATATTCATTCTTTGAGTTCTATTTCTCAAATAAGTTATTCCACTCCTGTGCAATCCAATAGAATGACAGATCCTCAAAGAAAAGCGGTCTGCATGTAAAATCCGTGCCGACGGCTCTGAAACTAATCTGGGAGTGGGCAGTTCTATTTACATTTTCAACGTCGAAGAATCGTTAATTCCAAGCTATCCTCCAACTGCTTTGTATTTATGAGGAAACTGATGGCCATCTAGTCAGCCTTAAAATGGGTTTCTGTATATCGTCCAAACTTTCAAGATTATGTTACAATGTTAAACTTAAAATCGATATTATAATGTCTACAAAATTATATTTGAAAGCTATTTTATTTAAATTGTTGTAGATATATACTGTATACGTGTATCATATAGTGTTTTTGCCCCGGAAGAAAGTTCAAACCCGAGAGCGAAGCTCGGGTTTTTAATTTTCTTAAATGGATGAAACGCAACTAGAACACGAATGCAATACAACGTTTTATTCACAATGACAGTCATTTAGAATCAGATTTCATGAAAAAGTGATTTGACATTTCGCTCGGACAGCATTTGTAATGTCAAAAATTATTGAAATTAATTTTAAAAAATTTGGGAGGTGTTGCTATTTAGTTTCGATTGTTTATCGACTCTATTTGTGAAAATTTGTGTAGTTTACTAAAAATGCAAGGAAGCGATTTTGTTTCTCAGATAATCCCTTAGGAAGCTGAAGAAGCAACTCTCTAATTATTGCCTGCGAAGTACAGGAAACTTTATGAAAAGGTATTTCTCGAATTTAATGAATGGAAATAAAAGGGGGTCATAATGACAATGGATGAGGAAGTTCTGCTATTGTATTTCTTAAATTTGAAGAAGTATGTAATCTCATCCATATGGTCCATAAAAACCTCCGAACAATGAATATACTATAACTTGTTTGTAAACTATGAGGAGCTTTTTAAGAAACCTCAATCACACCACTTAAAGTAACTATATTGCGAGTCTGTGGTCTATATGTGGACATTTTTCAAGCGTATGTTGACTAATTGATACTCATTTGCTTGTATTTCCATTTGATGTTGAATGTGTTATTTTTTCCATTGATTAACTTGAAAGTATTCTCTTCCAACGTTTTTTTTCCTTTTCCAAGCATGATTTAGCTATCGAAATTTTATGTAATAAAATTTTAATTGAGAAGTAAATTTAATTTTTCACCCTGTTATAAAAGTGACTCGTCTTCGGGGTTTGGTTTGAAAACAAGTGATTTGGCGGTTACGGTAGGGACAGCCGTGGGTGTGTACCTTTGAGATGTCCATTCAGTCAATTAGCATGATGAATCGCAGTTCCGATCATTGCGTCAATTGAGATGAAGAAAAACCACAGAAAACATGCATCTCTTATCCCGGATAGGCAAGGTTGTGTGTGTATCACTTCAGGTATTGAAAAGTATCTGTAAGAATCACCTACTCTTATTAGCGACTGTCATTTTCTCCGTGCACTTTCTGTAGAGTTCTTTGAAGTTTACGGTGCACTTTTCATGGTATTCCACTGTTTCAGCGCGTCGTTGGGAGGTAGGAAGGTGATAGTTTGTCCGAGGTTTAAGAAATTGGCTTGAAGATAAAAAATGCCTGTTGCTCTCTCCCTGGACAGAGCAATTATGATTATGATAGGCCGGTATGAGATGGCGAGGTCTCAATTATCTTTCTACTGAAAGGAGCGATTACATTCATTCAGGTTCTCTCAGGAATTTTTGTTTTGTTTTGAAGGAAAGTCAAATGGCGTGGGTGGTTTTTGTAAAGTAATGGGAGCTGTTTCTTTGGGGTTTAGGAAAAGAGTTTACCATTTCAGGAATTTTGGTCGCCACCACAGCTCCTGCATCAAGCCTTTTTTGCCTTGTCAAATATATGGGATCTGTGATTATGACTACCACAGTTTGGGCAAATATGGTGCTTTGCTTTACATTCGGGGACGAAGTGGCCTATGGTTGTATAGCTGTATAACGAGTAGGTACAATATTTTGGAAGATGGATGGCGTTTGAAATTCCACACCGGTGGCTTAGGTCGCAAAAATCTATAGAAACCCAGAATTCCTTTTGTTCGGGTGCATCGTCCTTCACAAAATCATAACATGTTTTTATCTCCAATCCAGAGAGAAAAGAACTGAAGTGAACCTTCGACTTGTTAGTTAAACGTATATGAATATATTTTTTTCCTCTTAATTGACGTTGTTTTCATGCTCCAACGTAGTGAACGCTAAAAAGACGATAACAAGGTTTGGCCATGACATATAATATATTGTCAGAGGAAAAAAATGAATGATAACGTTTGTTGGATTACCCTGCAATAATATTTTTTCCAAGAATACACCGATCAATTATACTTATTAACTGGATAGGGGAAAATGTCGACATTCACTGTGTAGAAGGAAAAAAAATACAAAGTCAGAATTGTCATCAAAATGTATGAATAATTCCAAAATTTGATTCGTTCATACAAACTGGAACGAAGTAAAGAGCGTAAAATGTTCTAGAAAAAAGGAAAAATCTGGGATAGACTAATTTACAATGCTTATGTAATAGTATGTAGATAAACGCAGAAATCGTTATTACTGGTTTTCATTTTGAAACTATTAAACCTCATGTTTTGAAATCTGGGGAATGTATTGAGCATAAAAAGACCTTCAAAATGAGGTATTACTCGACCCCCATTTGTAACCTACCAATTTGCTTCTAAAAACTAATAGCTGGTGAGGTTCTTCAACCTTTACGGCCTTCGGCTTCGCTCATGTGTAGACGGTCGCGGATCGAATCAAATGTTTCCTGGGTATCCACAATATTGTTGATGTCCAAAATGGGCACCAGCTAGATTTCAACTCTATGCCAGGCCTATAAGTACACACAATCCCTAAACTAGCAAAAGAAAATAAAATAAAAGGACCACCCTCGAACTTGCACTTGTTTTATTATCTCTCTTAAGAACTTCAAACTACAATGCCATACGCGATAAAAAAAAAAACAATTACCAATAATGAACAACAGAAAAAAATATCAATTGTATACAGACAGTGTTGAAAAATATTTGACAGGTTTGATTTACTTAGGTATGATTATTACAGGTTTCCCATTCTTCACCATAGTCCCATGAATTGAACTATTATTTTTTGACGTCTATATATCACGCTTCACTAATATGACAATTATTTACAGTTAACTGTAATAAAGTGAATACATACAAAACCGAGATGGTTTTTTGTCGATATAGAATTTTGGTTTGTGATTGGATGTAGAGATGTCGCTGATATCGCATTCTTAGTATTTCCTTAACTGAGGCTAGTGTATTGGTGTGGTATCAACGTAGTCTCTAGTCCACAAGTGAAGTTATTCCTTCTAATCGCAAACCAGAATGGTTGGTTCTATCTTAACAGATATACCAACCCCGTTTACTTTAGAAGTGTAATTCAATGTCTGTCGGGGCATCCGATGAACTGCTCGTATTATTTGGTAATATCGAAGTAGATATTCTCCTGGTGTATATAAAACAGTTTGGATAACAAATTTATATGTCTTCGAAGCATAGCATAGTCATGTTGCGAAAACGAAGATTCAATAGTATAGGGTTCGAAAATAGGAAGTACCGATATTTTAATTTTGACATTTGTGAAAAATAGCCTTCAAAATGGGTCGTATTTATTCGTGTCGTGTGACCTGTAGATTAATGACTCCTATTATTCTCTAGTGGATAATGAACATTATACTTTGGACGTACACGTAAAATGTGAACAATATTAAATTGTCGTGGTTAAACTGTCTCCAATGGTATCAATCTAGATTATTGGCTCAGTTATCATTAGTGAGTTTTCCATGATGGGTATTCAATCTGTCTCAAAAAAAATTCCAAATATTTATCTGAATTTTTTGTGAGCAATACTTTTGTACCAAAAAAAGCTCCAAACACTAACATGATATACAGGGTGTGGCGGGAAAAGTTTTGATTAACAGTAATGGCGGATACAGTTATGTTAAAAATCTGAAATTGCAAAGCTGTAGGTTTTGGATGACGCTGAGTACAAATATATATATATATATATATATATATAAATTACTAGAAATATTTGCCAACTCAGTAACGGAGACGATTTATTTGGGGATGTGGCAATAAAATACCAGAGAGTACTCTTTTTAAAATATATTCCAAGCTTTCGAATATAACATATTCATTCTCAAGGACTGAAAATTATTAGGATGGTCAAATTATAAAATAAATTAATGTTAAAATTTACTTACATTATTTAAACGAGGATGTCGGTATAATTGTAAAAATAGATAAAAATTAAATTTTATAATTGACATAAACGTTCATTACATATTAAACTCAAAAAACAATATGACATTCAATATGACATTAAACAAAAATTTTAATCTATAAAGGTCTGTTCGAATAAAGTTAATTTTGATTGGAATTTGAATTTTGTAAAGATTGTTTTTCAAAATCTAAGAGATAGGCATACATCACACTAAGGTTATTCAGGTCTGTTTTTTAATTAATGCAATTATTTTCTTGTGAAATAAATGCGGTTTCTAAAAATAGACGTTTTTTATAATTTTTTTTTTCTGTGATTAATACTTTGGCTGATTGATAATCAATTGAATGGTCTTCATAAAATGCGTGTTCAGCGAGGGCACATCTATCAGGATACAATTTACTATCGCTTTTGTGAGAGGAAATTCGATTGGTTAATGTCCTTTTAGTATGACCAATGTATTTTTTATCACAGTTCAATTATACCGACATCCTCGTTTAAATAATGTAAGTACATTTTAACATTAATTTATTTTATAATTTGACCATCCTAATAATTTTCAGTCCTTGAGAATGAATATGTTATATTCGAAAGCTTGGAATATATTTTAAAAAGAGTACTCTCTGGTATTTTATTGCCACATCCCCAAATAAATCGTCTCCGTTACTGAGTTGGCAAATATTTCTAGTAATTTACATACAAATATGGGGTATTACCAAACCATCTTAATAACTTATGGTCAAACAGCAGTTAAAAAATTGAAATCATGGTCTAAAATTAAACTCAAATTAGCGAAAGAATACAATAGAAGATGCTTTCTCCTACAGTGTAGAAAAAAGAACATTCTTCCCACCTTTTTACAAAACAATATCAAACATATAGAAAAAATTCTGATACGTCAAGAAGAAGAAACTAATAATAGTTATTTTATCTATAATAGGTTAGTAAAAAAACTTTTAAATAATGAAATTATATGTAATCAAAAAACAATATTTAGGCTTGAAAATGATATAATTGAAATGAAAAATCAAATAATTAACATCACTAATGAATTCGTTTTTGAAAACTTTTCTAGTAGACAGCAAATTATATATAATAAATTATTTTTCGAAATTAAAAATAAGCAAAAAAAGAAACTTAATAATCTGATTAACAAAAAAATAAACTCGATCCTTAAAACTCAAAATAATTGGATTAAAAATATTTCAGATACAGAGATACCTAAGGATATTCTACAGTTTTTATCACTAGGCCCAAAATTTAGCATTGAACCTATAATAACAAAAGATATTTCTATAAAAACTATGTTAGCTAATATTGATTATATATCATCTTTCATACAAAACGAGCAAGAAAGAAATATCGTTATAGCTAAAACTACAAATGTTTTAACTAATCATATTCACGAACCTAAACAATCTTCTATTTTTAGAGAACTACTACATAAAACAAAAAAATTTTTAAGAGAAAATCCAAATTTAATAGTCATACCATCTGACAAAGGAAATGTTACAGTTATAATGGAAAATCAACAATATTTAGAATTATCTAAAGAACTAATTGATAATAACACGTCATATAAAGAACTTACTAATGACCCAACTGCAAAAATAACTAGTAATTGTAATAAATTGATTAAAAAATTATTCAATAAAAAACAAATAGACAAAAATACGAAAGAAAAACTAACAAACTATAACGGTATTTCAGCCAAATTTTATTGTTTACCAAAAATTCATAAACCCACATTATCAGCTAGACCAATTGTAGCTTCTATAAATACTCCAATTGAGCCTCTTACTCTTTGGTTAACTGAAATATTAACAAAATCTTATGACTATGATAATGAATATTATATTAAAGACTCCTTCGAAATTAACAAAACATACAATAACATAATATTACCACCGAACTATGTTCTTTTAAGTTTAGATGTAGTATCACTTTTCAGTAATATTCACTTAAGTATATGCTTAACAGCTCTTGATTACAAATGGAATGATATAAGTAAAAACTGCAAACTAAACAAAGAAACTTTTTTAGAATTAATATCATTTATCTTTAATAGTACATATTTTTCTTATAATAATAAAAATTACCAACAGACTTTTGGAACACCCATGGGATCTTCAATATCACCTATACTAGCAGACTATGTAATGAATTATATCTTAGACTTTGTTATATCTGTTTTACCATTCAAGTTGTTTTTCATTAAAAAGTACGTCGATGATATAATTTTATCTCTTCCATGCAATGAAATAGATAATATACTATTCTACTTTAATACATTTGATCCTTATATACAATTCACTATTGAAAAAGAAAATTCAGAACAATATTTACCTTTTCTTGACACCAAATTCATAAGAGACAATAATAATAAAATTTCGATCGACTGGTATAGAAAACCGATAAGTTCGGGAAGATATATTAATTATCATTCATATCATCCACGCAACACCAAAATTAACTTGATCAAACAGATGAAAAGTAGAGTTCTTCAAATTTCAGATCAAAAGTTCCACCAAAAAAATCTAAAAATATTGTATAATCTTTTTCACGAAAACTCATATCCTCCATATCTTCTGAAACGAATATTATATAATACATTTGACAAAAATTCTGACATTACTGATAATATATCACAAAATATTAGAACTGACAATATTAACCCACCAATTTATTTGTCTTTACCATATATAAAAACAGTCACACCTAAACTTTCAGGAATCTTTAAGAAACATAATATCAAAATTGCAAACAAACAACACCTCACAATCAAATCAATTTTCAGTAAAATCAAAGATAAAACACCGATAAATAAATTAACTAACATAGTTTATGAAATTCCTTGCTTGAACTGTGATAAAAAATACATTGGTCATACTAAAAGGACATTAACCAATCGAATTTCCTCTCACAAAAGCGATAGTAAATTGTATCCTGATAGATGTGCCCTCGCTGAACACGCATTTTATGAAGACCATTCAATTGATTATCAATCAGCCAAAGTATTAATCACAGAAAAAAATTATAAAAAACGTCTATTTTTAGAAACCGCATTTATTTCACAAGAAAATAATTGCATTAATAAAAAAACAGACCTGAATAACCCTAGTGTGATGTATGCCTATCTCTTAGATTTTGAAAAACAATCTTTACAAAATTCAAATTCCAATCAAAATTAACTTTATTCGAACAGACCTTTATAGATTAAAATTTTTGTTTAATGTCATATTGAATGTCATATTGTTTTTTGAGTTTAATATGTAATGAACGTTTATGTCAATTATAAAATTTAATTTTTATCTATTTTTACAATTATACCGACATCCTCGTTTAAATAATGTAAGTAAATTTTAACATTAATTTATTTTATAATTTGACCATCCTAATAATTTTCAGTCCTTGAGAATGAATATGTTATATTCGAAAGCTTGGAATATATTTTAAAAAGAGTACTCTCTGGTATTTTATTGCCACATCCCCAAATAAATCGTCTATATATATATATATATATATATATATATAGGATAGTCTTTGCCGACTAATTAGGTATAAAACCAGAAATATTGGGGAAACGGCAAGTTTATAAAAGTGAACTCTGCTTACTAATTTAACAAGATTTCGGAAACTTTTATTTCCATTATCAAGTTACAGTAAATTGAGGATTGATATAAAATGGTAAATATATATTAAATGCTAAAATTGGTATTTGAATTTTTTAAAAAATATTGAAATATTGTCATTATGACAGATAAACAATTTCATTTTTTCCTTCTAATAAGTTATAAAAATTATGTCAAAAAATGGAGAGTGTAGGTTATGATAATGTCAAATTATTATAAAAGTTTTTTTAAAAAATTAATTTTTGATTAAGAATTGAAATTTGAAATCTTATTATTGTGATCCATTGATAGTAAGTAGTGATAAATATCACTGAGATTCTTATGGTCACTTTTCTTGTTAATAGTACAAGGTTCTTGTGATATGTGAGCCATTTCTAAGAAAAGTCTTTTTTTAGTATTTGTTTGTATATCTAAAATATTAACAGATTCAAAATCCATAACGTGGTCTTTATCAATTACATGTTCTGCTAATGCACATCTGTCAGGATGTAATCTACAATCACTTTTATGTAAACTTAAACGACTTTTTAAATTTTGACTAGTGTGGCCAATGTATTTATTATTACAGTTTTTACATGGTATACAATATATTACATTTGATAGATTGAGAATCGGAGTTTTGTCTTTCAATTTTGTAAAAAAAGATTTTATCGTGAAACATGTTTTATTGGCAATTTTAATGTTATTTATTGGTTTGAAAATCCTACTCAACTTTGGTGTTATTTCTTTAATATATGGAAAAGATATATATTTATTTATATGTACTGTATTGTGGGATGTATTATTATTGTCTGCAATGTCTACAGTTGGAAAATAATTATACAATATGTTTTTGATTAAATTATTAGGGTATCCATTTTCTAAAAATAATTTATGAAGAATTTTTAGGTTCTTTTCATGAAAATTGGGATCTGAAATTTTGGTTATTCTGTTCTTCATTTGTCTAATCAAGTTAATCATTATTGAATATTTATGATAAGACCAATAGTTCATTAATCTTCCAGAGCTTATTGGTTTAATGTACCAATCAATAGATAATGTATTATCAGTATTTCTTATAAATTTTGTGTCTAAGAATGGTACACTTTGTTCACTGTCTTCTTTTTCCATAGTGTATTGAATATATGAAAAAAACCTAAAAATTCTTCATCAATTATTTTTAGAAAATGGATACCCTAATAATTTAATCAAAAACATATTGTATAATTATTTTCCAACTGTAGACATTGCAGACAATAATAATACATCCCACAATACAGTACATATAAATAAATATATATCTTTTCCATATATTAAAGAAATAACACCAAAGTTGAGTAGGATTTTCAAACCAATAAATAACATTAAAATTGCCAATAAAACATCTATTTTTACAAAATTGAAAGACAAAACTCCGATTCTCAATCTATCAAATGTAATATATTGTATACCATGTAAAAATTGTAATAATAAATACATTGGCCACACTAGTCAAAATTTAAAAAGTCGTTTAAGTTTACATAAAAGTGATTGTAGATTACATCCTGACAGATGTGCATTAGCAGAACATGTAATTGATAAAGACCACGTTATGGATTTTGAATCTGTTAATATTTTAGATATACAAACAAATACTAAAAAAAGACTTTTCTTAGAAATGGCTCACATATCACAAGAACCTTGTACTATTAACAAGAAAAGTGACCATAAGAATCTCAGTGATATTTATCACTACTTACTATCAATGGATCACAATAATAAGATTTCAAATTTCAATTCTTAATCAAAAATTAATTTTTTAAAAAAACTTTTATAATAATTTGACATTATCATAACCTACACTCTCCATTTTTTGACATAATTTTTATAACTTATTAGAAGGAAAAAATGAAATTGTTTATCTGTCATAATGACAATATTTCAATATTTTTTAAAAAATTCAAATACCAATTTTAGCATTTAATATATATTTACCATTTTATATCAATCCTCAATTTACTGTAACTTGATAATGGAAATAAAAGTTTCCGAAAGCTTGTTAAATTAGTAAGAAGAGTTCACTTTTATGAACTTGCCGTTTCCCCAATATTTCTGGTTTTATATATATATATATATATATATATATATATTATTATATATTTATATATATTTAACAATTATCTTCTGTGTTTATAGTAAGTTGAAAGAAATTGATCCTCTTACTGATCTTTCTAATGTAATATATAGATTGACTTGCTCTACATGTAAATCTGCATATGTAGGTGAAACATCACAAAAAATAACTAAACGTATAGCTCTACATAAGAGCGATGCAAGATTATATCCAGAAAGATCAGCATTAGCTGAGCATGTTTTTTCTACAAATCATATAATAGATTATAAAAACTTTGAAATTTTACATAAAGAAAACAACTACTCTAAAAGGATTTTCCTGGAAATGGCATTCATATCTCAAGAAGATAATTGCTTAAATAAAAGAACTGATATTCAAAAACTTAGTACAATTTATAGCTATTTATTATCTTTTGACAAAAAAACAAAAAATTCAAATATTGAAGATGAGAATTCTGTTCCTTTATATTAACTTACCAACTATTATTTCACTTGCTAATATACTAAACATATTTAAAGACATTTCTATGACTACTAAAAATTAACATCGATGTCGTAATGTCAATTTTGATAGTTTTATTTTTAATTTAATTTCTTGAAAAAGAAAATTATATCTTATACCATGTTTTTTCTCCATATTATACATATTATATATAGATATTGTGATTAACCTCGCTTAGTTGTAAGTAATTAATGTTTTACTTTTAAACTGAATTTATTTATACCTGTTTGAAATATCTATAAATGTATCTTTTGTAGTTCTTTGATAATGGTGATAATAAATTACCGAAAGCTCAGAACAAACTAAAAAGAGTTCACTTATTCACATTGCCGCATTCCCCACAATAATAGTTAGACATATATATATATATGTTGTTCTGCATGTGGCATTTCTTGTTGTACCGGAAGTAGACGTCAACTTTGTTATTTTAAAAAGAATCAATTTTTTTTTTATTTTAATTTCGAATTTCACATGAGATTTTAGATAAAATGCCCTTCACCAAAATTGAAGTATCTTCGAGATATTTCGATTTTTTTATTTTGAAAAAATCTCAGTCCACATTGAATAATGATGTCTCCATTAATAACAAAGCTGGTGAGGTGAAATTATAACCAATAAACAACAAGCACTTGTCCGTTAACTCCATAAGTCCAACTCATTGATATTTCATACTGGATGTTTTAAACTCAGCCGCCAACATGCACAATGACGTCTATTTCCGGTATAACAGGAAGTGCCACATTCAGGACAACATTATATTTAAACTCAGCGTCATTCAGAACCTACAAGGTTGTAATTTCAGATTTTTAACATAACTGTATCCGCCATTACTTTAAATTAGAACTTTTCGCGCAACACCCTGTATAGACTATGATCAATAATGAAAATAAACATCATTGTAAAAATATCAATGGATAAAAAATTTAAACAATGAAAAAAAATTAAAATAAGTCAAGGAGGAAGTAAAGAGAAATTTTTTTTGTTCTTATTAACGATGCTTTTTTCCCCAGTTCCCCATATTATATGCTAGCCTAAACGAAAATATTTGCTTCTTTCCAGATAATTAGCTCCGTTAATTAATATCCCTTCTGATGAAAGATATTCATGCCAAGCCATGGATGCTATTTGTTAGCTTGCCCTTGTTATTTTCGTAAGATAATGTAAAACCCTTCTGGAGCCGAATGGTTCGTCATATTTAATCAAATACGTAACCCGAGATAGCAGATTATAAATGTAAATGACCCAACAAACTTCTCAGTATATGGTCGTTAAGTTGAGAGAAGTATTTCTTGGCAAACATATTAGATTTGAATTGGGATTGCTCAAATAATGGTACATCAACTTATCGTTTGAATGAGTTTAGTTGATAAGTGTGTAAACTACATTAATATAATCTGTTATTTTCGATTTTTCATTTAACATGTTGACATTATTAGTAAGTTTGCATGTTCGCTTTGTTTTAAGTATACATAAAAGATGAAGGTGTTTCGTTTGCTTAGTAACTTTATTTCTTCAAACAAATTGGATCGGAGAATTTGTATTCAATTTTGTGTGAAGAATTGAATTAAGTGCTGGTTGGTATATCCGCCATGTATACATGTAGTAGTGGGCCAAGTACACTGCCTTGAGGTACTCCCGCTTTTATCGGAAGAGTGACAGAAATGCTTTCGTTAACCCTTGTTCTGAATTCTCGATCTTCTATGTAAGATTTCAATATTGTAAAATACTTGATGGGTAGAAGTTTTTTGATCTTATACAGTAGACCTCTGTGCCATACCTTATCGAACGCTTGGCTATCATCGAGGAATACTGATGTGCAGTACTTATTGAGTTCTAGTGACTGGTTTATTCTGCTGCTAATTCTATGTATTTGTTGGATAGTATAGTGATTCTCGCGAAATCAAAATTAGTCTGAGGGCACAGTATACCTAGCAAATAGTAGTGCATCTCCAGGGCGGAACCTTCGAAGTTTAAAAGTAACTGTTGGCCATGTTTTCTGGATAAATGGTAGGTCAGGAGCCAGCTTTATGGAAACGACAGAATCGTACTTAAAAATTTCTTTATTGTAACAATCCGACAAATGAGGATATTTTCTTGATTTTCGTTGGTTAAATGTTGATATATTATAATTTTATTTATTTAAGTCTATACTTATAAAAAAAAGATGTTATAGACTATGCGTTTTTAAACACTCTGCATCATATGACTTTTGTGTGTTCCTCTCTCGTAGATACTTAAAAAATGGGGTTTGGTATTAAAGTAAATGAAACAGCATGTCAATAATAATAATATTTATTACCCTTAGATCTGGTTCCAAAATTTGCCATTAGACCAATTCTGAAGAGAATGCCACAGAAAGCATAATTATATATTCTATTGTTTACTGTTAGTAACATCCACTTGTTAGTGTTTGGCATGTAGCACGTAAATAAGAGAAGTTTAAGTAGTCATTGTCACTTCCAGATTGAAAGTATAAATTGTGTACTTTCTGTTTCTCAACTATACTTACATCTCTTAAGATCAGCACTATACCAGTTTGGAAAGTTAGAGTTTCGTATGACTTTTGTAGGTATAAATGTGTGCATTGCATAATAATAGCACATCATCAATTTTTTGTACTGCAACATTTACACTGTTATGATTTAAAGGAATATTGAAAGTACAAGCAGTGAGATCAACATTGTTGTGATGTAGTAGGTCAATAGCTGGACTGATTTTAAGATCTTCCAAATTAGAAAAAATTAAGTTAAGAACACTTCGACTATTTAAAACACTGTTATGATGAAACAAATTTAAGAAACTGAATGTTTCACATAAACTGGCTGGCGAATTTATAACAACTATTGTCAGAAATGGAGAAAACCATTATATTTATTTATTTATGTACAGGATCAGCACCATCACATTAAAATATGATAAGTACAATGATTAAACATATAAACAAATTACATATAATATTAAAATTATGCGACATAAAAGAATAAAACAAATTCACTTACATACTTAACTGTCTATGTATCACACAAACGTTTGAATTTGCAAAAGGAAATACCAGTGACCAATTTATGAAAGGAAGAAAGAAAGAAATTTATTCATCCACAAAATTTACACAAATCTTAAGAACAAAAAAATGTATAAAACTTATCGGACTAGTCACATTATATACATCACAAATGGCAAATTCAAATATAACATTAATATATATATATATATATATATATATATATATATATATATATATATATATATATATATATAGGAGACGATTTATTTGGGGATGTGGCAATAAAATACCAGAGAGTACTCTTTTTAAAATATATTCCAAGCTTTCGAATATAACATATTCATTCTCAAGGACTGAAAAATATTAGTATGGTCAAATTATAAAATAAATTAATGTTAAAATTTACTTACATTATTTAAACGAGGATGTCGGTATAATTGTAAAAATAGATAAAAATTAAATTTTATAATTGACATAAACGTTCATTACATATTAAACTCAAAAAACAATATGACATTCAATATGACATTAAACAAAAATTTTAATCTATAAAGGTCTGTTCGAATAAAGTTAATTTTGATTTTTATCTATTTTTACAATTATACCGACATCCTCGTTTAAATAATGTAAGTAAATTTTAACATTAATTTATTTTATAATTTGACCATACTAATATTTTTCAGTCCTTGAGAATGAATATGTTATATTCGAAAGCTTGGAATATATTTTAAAAAGAGTACTCTCTGGTATTTTATTGCCACATCCCCAAATAAATCGTCTCCGTTACTGAGTTGGCAAATATTTCTAGTAATTTATATATATATATATATAAAAATTATAAAAAATAATCTAATTGGAAACATCTAACAGTTGTTACAAAATTCCTAAAAATTTAAAAACTCATTAACACCGTAGAATGTCTTATCCATTAAAAATGTATAGACGGGACATTTTATCCCAATAAAAGCAGGCGCATGTTTAGATACTTCTAATCTAGAGAAAGGTTGTCGTAAATTTGATTTACCTCTTGTATCGTGTAAGTGTCACATTTCTCTCAAACCTGTGCTTATTATCCTCAATGTACAGTATTAATTGGAAAATTAAAAGACTAGGAAGTGTTAGGATATTTGATTTCTTAAATAGTGGTTTGCAAGTAGCTGAACATGGATGCCATTTCTTAAGACTTTCTTTTGAACTATAAACGCTCTTTCAAAATAAAATGAGCAACCCCAAAATATTAACCCATACTGAAGTACCAACTGGACGAAACCAAAGTAAATCATTCGTAGTATTCCAGATGAGACGGTTTCTCTTAGGTTTCTTATTATATAACAACATGTGCTCAACTTTGTAGATACCTGATTTATGTGTGTTTCCCACGTAAGTATAGAATCTATGGTTATACCCAAACATTTTGTAGTGGTATAACTTTCAATAGATTTGCCATCCACATGTAAATAAAAGTCGTTGATTTAATACAAACAATGACTTATTCATGCTTCCAAATAATCAACTTGTTTTTTATTGATTTATTGGCAACAGACTTTTAGTTTTTAAAATTCCTGTTTACAAATTTAAGCGTAAAAAATTATGTAAAACTTTTTTACCAACAATGATTTTTTCAAAATTAGCATGAAAAATCTGCTCTAATGCAAATACATATGTAATAAAACTGTTATCGGGCATCTTTACATGTATCCATATTTTTATTTTCGTAAGCTCTAAAAAACAATAATATGCAGAGTCATCTAAGGTATGAACGCTACTTGGAAAATGTTCACATATGTCGCATGTATGAACTTGTAAACATTTATTAATATGGTATCCACATACATAACGAATACTCTTTTGGTGAACAATATCAATAGAGTGGTAATCTGAATCAATATTAGGCAGCCTATCTGATATTGTGTGTAGGACAGACGTTGTAACGTTAATTTCGTTCACTTCACTTTCCTCTATTTAATTAATTCGAATTATCGGATGGGCGGCGAATAGCCAGTCCTTTCTCATACCCAACACCGAGAGATGTTTCAAGGCTAAATATATTTGCTGTCGACGAGAGTCGAAATCAACGTTTCTATACGGGCCGATCGAGTGCCGTCTGTCGTGAAAATAGTCACTGCTATTTTGATATTCCCACTTCGACTTCGTATCTCTTCTTCTACCACTTATTAATTAAATATGAATTAAGAATTCACTATTGGAATGTAAATTCCTTTCCTGGTCAAGGCGTCTGAGCTTGACATGAACATGAGACGTAAGTCTGTTATCTTTCATATGATTTCCTGTATTTAAAGAATGGCGGAGAGGGTTTATTCTTCTTTCCTGTGAACATGTGCCATTGAAGCCTTTCTAACGTATTGTATCTTATCTTTAAGAAGTGCATTCATCTGAATGAACTTTACCTGGACCTGGGAACTTCACATGGACCCAGAAACTTGACCAGAACTTCACCTGGACCAGAACTTTACCTGGGCCCGTACTTTACCTGGGACAAACATTTTACCTGAGACACTATCTGGAACAAGATATGTAACCTAAAAAGGACACCATCTCCTCACCATCACTCCAGGAAAGTAATATATATATTTCATCGCTTCTTCAACGACGTCAATAAAAACTAGTCAAATTTTTTTTTACTTTGTACAAAAGTCAATATACAACTTGTAAATCTAATAACGTGGTTCATAAAGTTTATTTTCTCTTCCAATCTTACAGGCTTTGTCGTTATAATGCTGATGTGAATAACAAATAAGCTAGTATTATTCAGGGTGGCGCCCACTTACCTTTCTTAACTTTCATAATTTACCTTTATCTAATTTCAGTACGTTAAATAAATTTCAAGTAGGATTACCCGAGAACCGGTAAGACTACTCTCTGAATTTGTACTAGTTTGGTCTCAGAATCTACACCTGAGGTGCTCTCTAAACTGAGTAGCCGTTGCAACGTGCTTGGAGTATCCTTGAAATATGCAATTTTAATTAAAATTTCATCAGAATCGCCCTGACAATTTTCAGAACCTGAGTTTAATAAGTCTGTGCATAGTAACTTTGTAAATGCGGATCTAAACTGCACGGAAGTTGGATTAACAGTATTGCCATGTTGTTGTCTAACTGAACCAAAAAAAATTTCCAAGCAATCTTGATTAATACGCCTGGTAAATAAATATTCAAAACCTGCCTTCTTTAATTTTTCCCATGCTACATTCAAACCACTTATTGTTATTCTCCATCCACGCAAACACTTAACGTTTGCTGTGACATCTTTGCCCTTTTTATTTAATACCTTAGTAGTTGCGCAAAATTCATCACATTTTTTTAGAAAGTCCTGTTGATAATCCAAGTTTTTAAATGCCTTACTATAGTTTTTTGAAGCATTGGGGAATGAAGAATTGAAAATGTCAAATAAATTGTCGAACATCTGAATAACTTCCAATGTTCCGTAGGCTGCAGCCGGTTACATTATTAAACCTTATACAAAGATTTAAACTTGCTGCAACAGTACTGCTAAGTACTTGGGTGGCTAGTTTTACCTTCATTTTTTGAAATCCGGTTGGTTTAATATGAGCATCAGTTAATTTGGGTGCTGCTCTTGTGCTAAATTGACAATCATGTTCATAAAATGTTTTTATATGTTCCCAAAAAGTTTTCTTATCACCAAAAACATAATGATTATTTAATAAATTATTCCTTGCCAATTTGATCAAATGAGGGGTATCAAACATGTAAACAAATGTTAGGTCTGGTTCGCCATCTATACCTTTCACTATAAAATTGGGTGAATCTGGTGTTACATTTAATTCGTCTTTTAATTTCCAATTGTTAGACCCTAAGTCACTGACAACAGCACATACATGTAAACCACACTTTGTAACAGCCCTAATTGTTTCAAATAACATATAAGCTAATTTTTCAGTAGGGCAAGAAGAATGATGTAAAAAGTAACATGAAGGTTGTTTCCAGTTATTTAAAATCCCTCTAACCATAAAAACTGTGGCATTACGAGCCGGTAACAATGCTTTTTCTTCCCCAAAATTCTCTAGACCAATTACTTCATCTGTACCAACATTGTAATATAAATGAGACTTAATTGTCATTTCATCAAAACAAATAATACAATATTTATCCATTTCTATAAAACTATTCACCTTCATCTATACAATATTCAATACACTACTATTTAAAGAAGGTTTTATTATTATACATTAAATATGTTTGAGTAAATTGCGAGGATTTGGTATGGCAAATAATTTTTGCAGTTTATTTTTGTATATTTTCGGTCCAGTAAAATAAATTTGCAAACATTCGTTTTTAAATTCTGAAGAAAATCGCCTTCCTTTCGGTTTTTTTGGACTGACTAATCTGTACATTGAAAAATGTTGCTAATTGGGATGAATCACAAAACTTATATGTTAGCTGTTTATATTCTTCTAATGATTTCTGCTCCATTACACACGATTTATTTTCTAAACGCTTCACTTCACCTTCAAGTCTATAGTTTTCATTATGGAGAGACTTCATTTTCTGTCGTAACATGTCCTTTCTAGGACTGTGAGCACTGAATGTTTGTGGTGTTTGAGTCCATGATGGTGATGTTGTAACATCTGGGATTATCATACTTTGCTCGGTCGAACCTAGTAATGAAAAAAAATTCATGAATTCTGCTTCAGGAGAGTAAAGTGAAGGCGAATCAAAAAATGAATAATTAAAATGTTTGGTGCCAATAAACTGAAATTTACCACTTTTTAACCACAAAGATAACAGATATTTATAAAATGAACATTTATAATCAACCAACCTGAAGCTATAACTATATCCTGCAGTACGTTAACTTTTTCTGGGTTTACATTTTCTTTTTCCTCTGTAACTTGGAGCTGTTCATTTTCTCCCACAACATTTGCATGCTCTGCAGCTAAAAAAAGATTGCTTATAATGTGGTTTCAATTAAGTTATCCAACATATTCATACGACAATATGTTGTCTACTAATTACATAAATTATTTATAATTTTTTACTTTGTACTGATATTTTTATGTTGGGTTAAACCCATACAAAAATAAATAAAACTAAATAACAAATTACCAAATTTATGCATATTTGTTTACACACTGTTGAATAACGTCGATTGTTGAAAGAACTATTGTTACTTTGCGATATTCAAGTCACAGCTGATTATTTAATTTTTTTTAGGTATAAGTACTGTGCTATCACATAAAATATTATTTATTGTATAGGGCATCCTGTCATTTACTACAAACATTACCTGCAATATGTCAATATACCTACCTAAAACTGCATAATTGTTTTCAGTAAAAACATGGAATGGCGGTTGGTTGTAGTCGATTACGTAAATTATTTAAAAAATATTTGTCTTCAAAATGTGCTCCACAAATACGATGACTTTTGTATAAAGTATCAGTTTTTCCCTCAAGATCATCTCATCCAATTGCATGTAGTCAAAGGATTGCCCTGGAAAGATTAAAATAATTATTCGTTTTTGCTTCATTTTGAAATTTCAAAAATCTATAAATTTTGTTCATCACTTTTCACCAAAGGGAAACATACCTTTGTGAGTCCTTAGGAAATGAAAAGAAGCTATCGTTTGTCTTCGATCTACTATTAAAACAGCCTTTCACTGCACATACATGTCCTGCCATTGCAAAAGATTATTAGAAAAGTCACAAATGTCTATATTCAGTAAAATAAGGCTTTACTTTTTAAATGTTCTAACTAATCTCACTCAAAAAACAATTAACAAAACACCTGTTCACACTAGATGCAAAAAAATGCAATTAACATAAAATAAAATAATTAAAATCACAGATGAAAATGCCGTTCGTGACGTTTTCTTCTTCCTCCTTTCATCCTTCAGAGTAATGTCAGAAGTCAGAACTGTCAAATAGCTCGAATGTACATATTCCATTGGTTGGATTCAGACCAGACAGTGACAGGAGAATGCACCACACTCCTTCTTCCTGATTGGTCTAAATATTTTATCATCAGAACATGGCTTCTAGTATGCGCAGTCAAATCTGTGCGACTTTTGCCGCGTGTCTAAGATGCACTACTGTTTGTTAGGTATACTGTGGTGAGGGTATCCATTCTTCTGTGTTGGGATCTGAGATTATTCTTTGAAGTAAAAGTTTTTCCATAAGTTTCGAAATAATTGATAATAGACTTATGGGACGGTTTGACGATACTTTGTGGGGATCCTTTCCTGGTTTAGCTATCAAAATTATTTCTGCTAGTTAAAGTTGCCTGGGCCAAAGTTTATATCTAAGGATGGCATTGAAAATATATGTAAGTAGCGCTAATCCTTTTCTAGTAATTTCTTTAAGCATTTTTGGAGTTATTCCATCTAAACCTTACATCTAAACATTCAGTAACATTATTTGATCCTGAATTTCTTTTGGAGTGAAGCGTTTTACTTCCTCTATGCTGTTGGGAATACTGGATAAGTCATTTTCGACTTTGTTATCTGGTACATCATCGTTAGGGGTGAATACTTCTGCGAGATATTCTGCGAATCTATTTGTCTTCTCTTCATCACTTCTGGCCCACCCTTGAACAGGTACTGTATTGTTTCTGATAGGAGGTATGGGAGTCTTAGATTTTTTTTTTGTGTTTGATTGGTTTCCATATCGAACTGTCATATCTGTTCAGATTAGTAATGTAGTCATAGAATGATCTGTCTCTAACTTCTTTCAATTTTTGTTTCAATTGATTTGTTAATCGATTCAATATGTTTTTATCGGCAGGTGACTGAGTTCGATGCCACGTCACCTTGGCCTTTCTCTTTTCTGCTATTAATCTCTTTACATCTAAGTAAACATAAAAGGGTTTATTCTGGATATTACTGGAAGGAGTGGCCTGTTTAGCTTCCCTTTTCAGAGTGTCGCTTAGGAGTGAAATTGCATTTTCTATTTCGTATTTGTTTTTAATGCTAATATTCAAGTTTAATTCACTCTGGATTTTATTCCTGTATCCATTCCAATTGGTTTTTCTATTGTGTGGTCTACTGTCTTGTTTTTTGTGAATAACACAGCTGCTAATAGTGGCTATGATTGGTGAGTGATCAGAGGATACGTCGAAGCTTGGTATTGCGTACAAATAAACTGATGAGATACCGTTGGTAACGGAAAAGTTTAATAAATCAGTTGGCCAGTAGGTAGGAGATCCTGTTGATAAATGTAAATAATTCGCATCGTGCATAAGACTAGCAAGTTCCCTGCCTTTTGTAGTTATTAGTCTGAATCCCCAGAGCATATGTTTGCTATTGTAATCCCCACCTGCTCTAAATTTCGGTCCATATGTAACGTTAATTTCGTTCACTCTACTTTCCTTCACTTAATTAATAATAAATTATCGTATGGGCGGCGAATAGCCAGTCCTTTCTCATACCCAACACCGAGAAATGTTTCAAGGCTGAATATATTTACTGTCGACGAGAGTCGAAATCAACGTTTCTATACGGGCCGATCGAGTTCCGTCTGTCGTGAAAATAGTCACTGCTATTTTGATATTCCCACTTCGACTTCGTATCTCTTCTTCTACCACTTATTAATTAAATATGAATTAAGAATTCACTATTGGAATGTAAATTCCTTTCCTGTTCAAACATGAGACGTAAGTCTGTTATCTTTCATATGATTTCCTGTTTTTAAAGAATGGCGGAGAGGGTTCATTCTTCTTTCCTGTGAACATGTGCCATTGAAGCTTTTCTATCTTATCGTATCTTATCTTTAAGAAGTGCATTCATTTGAATGGTAAGTTATTTCGCTTAAATGTATAACTATAACTATCCTTTCTTAATAGTTTTCTACTTTCCTATCTTTATTATGTAGCAATGTCGTTCCAGTGCCAGGAATATATATCGATATGATTTTGTGTTTTTTTTTTGTCTTTCATATTTCTTTAATATTATCTTTGAATATATTTCAAACTTTTTTTAAAATATATTCATATTTAAAATTTGTATGTATTTACCGGTGTACAATCGGTTACATACTTTCTTTGAGTATTTCTTTTATCTAAAAATACAGGATGTATGAACCATGTTGTCAAATAATTTTCTTTAACAATGTAATATCAAATTAATAATTTTCTTTAACACTGTAAGATCATACTTCAGACATCCTGGATTTTGTTAAATTGGGTAAATTTGTTCCTGTTACTGGTATTGTTCTTAGCACTTTACCTGGGACAAACTTTACCTGGACCCAAACTTTACCTGGGACACTTTACCTGGGACATTTTACCTGAATCACTACCTGGAACTTTACCTGGGCCAGGACTTTTACCTGGAATACTCTACCTGGGAATATTATCTGGGACAAGATATGTAACTTAAAAAGGACACCAAGGACACCATCTCCTCACCATCACTCCAGGAAAGTAATATATATTTCATCGCTTCTTCAACGACGTCAATAAAAACTAGTCAATTGTTTTCATTGTTTGTAACAAAAGTTAATATACAACTTGTAAATTTAATAACGTTGTTCATAAAGTTTATTTTCCCTCCTAATCTTACAGGCTTTGTCGTTATAATGCTGATGTGAATAACAAATAAGCTAGTATTATTCAGGATGGCGCCCACTTACCTTTCCTAATTTTCATAATTCACCTTTATCTAATTTCAGTACCTTAAATAAATTTCAAGTAGGATTACCCGAGAACCGGTAAGACTACTCTCTGAATTTGTACTAGTTTGGTCTCAGAATCTACACCTGAGGTGCTCTCTAAACTGAGTAGCCGTTACAAATTGTCGCCCAACATTGTTGGAGGCGCTGCAAATTGGCATTACCTTATCGTTACGTAACACATAGTTCAAAGGAAATCATCAAAATGATCCTTTTTGATGTTGTTTCTGGAAGGGCAGTAAACTGCACCCACTGTGAGTTCATATGCCAACATTTTGACCTTCATGACGTGGTTTCGTACTTAGGAAGTTCAGTGTGATTTATTGAGTTTCTGATGATTACGGCAGTTCCACCATGGGTAGTATTGTCCGGATGATTCGTAATATAAGTCTGATAATTTGGTATTCTGAAATATGATCATCTGTAAAATGAGTTTCACTTATTAGCATAATGTCTATTAAAGTATTATGGAGAAAAACTTCAAATTAATTTTTGTGTTGTAGAAGGCCATTGGCATTCCACAATGCTACATTAAGAAATCTAGTGAATCTTACTTATGAGCGTGGTGAGCATGCTTAGAACCATACTATTTTGTTGGCCTAAGTGCTGGAACATTGACTTAAATTCATCTAAGAACCTGTTAAGGATAGTGGACATATCCTCCCATGTTCTGTGCGGATGTAATATCTTGCATGTTTGGTCCTTTTGTTTTATTTGCGTAGCTGATATTTTGTTGAGTGTATGAATCCTGTAGTCTCTTTGATCTATTGGTGACAGTTGTATTGTTTGGTTGTCTATTTAGTCTGTTGTTGGCGTTATTTGTTTTTTTTAACAATTTATGATAGAATTCGCATCCTTTATAGTTTGCTGTATGTGCACCACCACATAATACACATTTGGCTGGGGTATCTTCACTTTTTTTACAGCTATACGTGCTATGGGATCCTTCACATTTGACGCACACGCAATAAGATTTCGTATGTCCATATTGTTGACAACGTAAGCATTGTAGAATACCGGTTAGTTTTCATGGCGGTTCTATTTCTACTGAATTATTTTGAATTCCTCTTATTCTTTAAATATCTTATCATTAGGGGCAGGCTATAAGTCTACAAATAATAGGTTAAGTGGCTCTTTTGTTACTCTACTTTTGGCGTTTACTATGTTCCTAACTTTATGGCCTACCTTTTCTAATTCCTGTTCAATTGCTTTTGTATCCGTAGAGAAGTGAAGATGTTTGATCACCACTCGAAATGCTCGTTCATCCTTCAATTGGTATGTTTGGAATATAATATTGTAGTCTTTCATGTACTGTACTAGTTTCCTGTATTATGTTTCCGGCTCTTGACAGTTGAATTTATTGTATTATTGGCGAGTGCTTTTGTGACGTACTGTTCTCTTTCTACTATATCTCACAATTGATTAACCATATGTTGGTAATTTATTACTCCGTGTACGAAAATTCGAGGCGGCTTTGCTATGTTTTCTGTTGAATTGTTGGATGTTTCTGCTGGTTTCGGTTTTTCTTGCGTCAGTTGGCTGTATTTGTTGATCAATGCAATGTTATTGGAGTTGTTTCTAGTCGGTAGTTTTCTTTTCTTCGTGCTTTTAACTGTTTGTCACGAGTTTGAATTTTCTTCGGTTTCAGTTGGATTATCTTCTTCGGTTGAGGACATTCTGTAATACTGTTGTGTATTAATTCCCTCTTGTGAGGATTGGGCTGACATGTTTATTAGATGTTGTCCATGGCTTTGTTGCAAATAGTAATTGTTTCCAGTTGTTGGCAGAACATTAACACCTTGTATTATTTGTCCATTATATGTTGGTACACCCATTATGATGTTTTTTCCAATTTGCGGTGGACAGTAAGTAAATCCCAGCCCATTTGAAGCTGGTAAATAGCTCATGTTAATTGATTTTAAATCACTAATTTGTTAACTATGGTTTTTGTTCTTTTCTTTTTATAATAAAATGAACTTAACATTTATTTTATCGTTAATCACTTTTCAATCGCGTCGCACTTGATAACGGAACTTCCATACATCCATACGCCACGAATATCAAATGAATTATACATTACAAAATGAACATAATTAATTTTTTAGAGGAACTGGGAATCCTCCTAGTCCTATAACATAGCTAAATTCATTTCAACAAAGTTACTATTTATTTAAGATGTTTCTTGAAGTTGTTCAAGGTGTAGGATCTAAATTTCACTGGCAATAAGTTTTATCCATTTTTAGCCACAAAAGAGAAAGCTCATTCAAATACAGATGTATTGTGATGTTATAAATAACCTCACAAAGGATAAACTCAATACATGTAAAACTCAACGAGAAAGAAAGGTAGAAACTACTGAAGTTACAAAAATATATTGTGACACTAGATGAACAAATAATGAAATTAAACTTATCTTATTATCACTCTCACATAGTTATAAAAACCTAGAATATTTGATTTGATAACAATTCAAATGCTATAATGAGAATTTTGTAATTCGAATAACTATATCAAAAGCTTAGGTCCAGACTATCTCACTGGAGATTAATATTGACGATTTGATGTAAGAATAAGTTCTAACAATCCTTCCTCTTTAATTATAAACAATAAAGTCAATCAAATAACAATTTATAATTCACAGGGAGTGAAATTAAAGATATGTAGTCACAAGAAAATTTGACAGATATGAAATCAAATGAATAAAATTTTCTAATAAGATTTTTAGTTGATAATTCTACTAGTAAATGTTGATATTATGTTTAAAAAGGTTATCAATATCATTAAAGCAATGATATAAGGTTCAGAGAGAACAGAATTGTAATAAAAGGCATAACCCTAACATTGATACTTAAAAATAGAAAAAGATTGTAAATTAGCATAAGAAAGGTGAAGGAAGGTATGTGAAAAACATTCGACGAAAGAATACAGTATTTTTAAAATCATTTCGCGTGTGTTTAACAGAATATAGTGCTTTTTACAACATTCAAGGAACAAATATTGAAATCTTCTAAATAAGCAATGAAACGCAAAAGGAACGCGAATGGGGGTTTATTTTAGTTATAGGATGTTATTAGCATATATATTATTAGTATAGTTTTTGCATGTCCTGAAGTCATATTAAAAAATTGGGGGAATTTTGACCATAAAAGTAAGGTTAGAGAACCTAAATTTAACAGTTTAGTGTCATAAAAGTCGTCGTTCAGGGAGGATGTATTTGGTTTCTCTCTGACATTCAATTGTTCCAAGTTTTATTAACCTAGAAAAGAGATTAATTTCATAATCAAGTAAGGAAAGGTCAGATCTTCTCTTTTCTTTTTCAACGGAAGCAAAGTCAGTAAGCTTTAACGAGCAAGCTATTGCTGCTCTGATCATATTATTTCGACAAAATCACTTTGGTCTAAAAATGTAATGAAATTTTTGAGAACCTAGAATAATAATGACTTTTTTCTCTCCCCCCTATATTATAAAGAACGCATTTCGACACTGTTTTGATGGACGTATATAAAAATTAACTGAAAGGTATCGATTGTCCTTGACGACGGGTTGTAAGTCAGTGGTAATAATTTATGCCATATGAAACGTGTATATTATCTATTTATATGAATAATAATAGTACAATTATGAACACTATTCACAAAATTTGGATAAGTGTTTTCTCGTTTTTTCTCAATTTGTATGAGATGTTCTGGCTCCATAATTTCTCCATCTTTAACCAAGTTTTCTATTACTCCTTCAGTCCTATTTCCGAAAGGAATATTAGGATATATGCAGGCTTCAACTTGGGCAAATGTCCCTCTTCTATCCAGTAATCTTCTAGGTGTTGTGTCCCAGGATTATGAAGTGCTGTGCAATTCGCAAGTATGTGGATGGAAGTATCTTCTTCCATGCAATAGAGTCCACATTATTCTTCCTACACAATTTCGAGCTTTTCAGGTACCCATTCAGGCGAAAATGTCCCGTTAGGATCCCTGTTGAAACTCTTAGTGCAGTTTTATTTCCACTTATGCATTAGTTTGATCTCAACAGGTTGTGGCCACTCAGGAGAATTTTTGATTTTCCAAGTTCTACTAGATCTTTCCGATGGTCAGATCTTCTCTCTTTTCGGCTTTGCCTATTTCTTCCAATGTTACATTGGAGCTGATATCGCAAAAGGGTTCCGGCCCCCAAGAGGGTGTTTCAGTCTCCCTCTTTGCTAGTTCATCTCCTATTTCATTTCCTTCTATTCCAAGATGTCCTGGAATTCACAGTAAGGTGACTATATTGTTCTCTCCTAGTTCATTGAGTTTGCCTAGGCATCCCCACACCATTTTGGAACTGATTACACCAGAGCTCAGTGCTTTAATGGCTGCTTAACTATCCGACATTATGATAATCCTTTGCCTTCTATATCCTTTATCAATATTGAACTGGGCACACTTTCTCAGGGCGTGAACTTCGCTTGAAAGATAATTGGGGTTTTTCCCAAGCTTTCAATATGTTTGGTTCCTGGTCCTTGCACCCCTATCCCAGTTCCTTTTATTGCTTTTGTGTACCATTGAATGGCATTATTTCCAAGTCTGATATTGGTATTTGGATCTCATTCCTTCTTGTCGCTTAATTCCGTAACGAGTTGCCTTGAAAAGTTATACTTTTTCATCATACCATCTTGTGGCATGTCCCAGGTTCTCTGATTTCTGAAAACTTATTTTCAATGATTCCTTCTCTACTTAGTCTGTATCTTGTTTTTTCTGCAACACTTTCCACCACCATATGTAGTGGTGTCAGGCTGAGAATCACTTCCATGGCTGACGTTGGGCATGTTCTCATTGCTCCTGTAATGCACATACAGGCTAGTCTTTGAATTATGGAGAGGTTTTCTCTCGTCGTCAATAAGCTATAAACCCACGAGGTCGACAGGTAGCGAGAGTCAAGTTGATCACGTATACTTACTATAAGCAGTTATATAACATTCAATAGTAAACACAAATATGAACTTGACCAGTAATATATAAATAGCTTAAAAGCAGACTATAGGGAATCAATTAAAATAGTCTTATATCATTAGTCAAGATATTCTATTCAGATTATGCTACAATTAATCTATGATGAGAGATTAGTAATTATAATTAGTTGTATTTGCTGATAATTTCAGATTTGAAAATACACAACTACATTGGTAACGTCATCACATCTGTTGGCAATCAATTTCTTCCACATCCTAAACATATTTTAGAAGTTATTGATCATCATATACTACGCCTATGGTTGGTTCAGCATAGTTGCTAGTTATTAATGCTCCTGATAAATTAAAAATTACATTGGTAATTACTGCAAATAAAAGTTAAAAAATTTCTCCAAAGCATAAGTTAAGTTTACTCTATAAGAGATTTCAATTAAAAATCAGAAACGATGGTGAGAAACGATGGACGAGAAATTAAAGATGAAATAGAATCTGCGGCAAGTTCAGCAATTAGCAAAAGTATGAATAGCAAGAATTTTATCAATGATATATCAAAACAAGGCTCACTGTCAATGATAAAGGCAATTGAACAGAGGTTAAAACTTATTGAAAATTCAGTGGTGGAGTTAAAACAAAATAATGAAACCATGCATCAAGAATTTGAAAATAAAATTAGCGAGCTGGAAATGAAATTAATAAATGCTGATGAAGATAAAAATAGTATAGAGAGAAAAATGGATGAAATTGATCAATCTATGAGATCGACTAATTTGAGACTTTTTAATGTGAAGGAGAAGCAGCGGGAAAATACAAGCCAAGAAATTATCAGCGTACTTAACAAAAAAATGTCTATCAAACTTGCTGATTCGGATGTTATTTTATGCTATAGAATTGGTGAGGTCCAGGAAGATAGCAATAGAGGTATATACTTAAAACTAAACAATTATTCAATAAAACAACTAGCCTACAGCAAGAAAAAACTTCTTAAAGGCAACGGGATTGTTGTAAGGAAGGATTTAACTAGTAGCAGAGTGAAGATGTTAAACGACGCAATAGATAGATTCGGTTTGAAGAATGTATGGAACGAAAATGGCAAAATCTATATTTCCAAGAACAATAAAGTCCTAATTATAAGAAACAAAGAAGATTTTATGAAGATTATGGTATAATTATTGAACTCTTTTCACATAAATCCCCAGTGATAAATTTTGAACGTTAAAAGTTTTTCTTTTCCTTTTCTAAATTTTTGTTTTAGTTACGTGAGTTTTAACTTCATCTAAAACATTGTTAACATCATTTTTTATCAAATTTGTAATTATAAAAACCATATAGAATAATTAGTTTTAATTTAATAGGAATATGGAGCTTTATTATAATCAAGATGATTGAATTCTTGAATATTTTAGATGAGGAAGAGCCTGATTCAAAAGTGTTTGACAACTTCGAGGATTGCATAAGGGGTGGGTAGTAGATACTCAATAGGAATAGTACATTTTAATATAAGAAGTATACAAAAGCATTTCGACGAGCTTCTGGTGTACATAGAAATGGCCCAAAACAGGTTTGATGTTATAATTTTATCAGAAACGAGAGAAATAATTAATTTAAATGATTTTGCAATTCCAAACTTTTCCATTTATTACAATGAGTATTTAGCAAATAAGTGTGTTGGTGTTGTTATATATGTGAGGAATAACTTAACTGCGGCGGTCAATATAATACCCATAAATAACAACAATTTTTTAAGATTAACTTTTTCAAATAAATTCTTCCCAAAAAACATAAATAAAATAGGTATAACAGCCTTCTATAGGCTGCCATCAACAGATAGAGATCAATTTCTAGAGGATTTATGCATATACTTAAATACTATACAAAAACAAAATCTAGAAGTAATTGCTGGAAATATAAATATTGACCTAATGAAGAAAGATGAAACTTCCACTAATAATTATCTTAATATATCAAACTCTAATGGCTCCGTTTCATTCATTAATAAACCAAGCAGAGTAACAAATAACACTAAATCAACTATTTATCATATTTTTGTAAGAGCACAAAACAATATTAAAAGCCTAGTTGAATTTGATCCAGTAGTATTCCACACAGACATGACTGATCACTTTTCTCCAGCTGTCTTTTTACATTTTTCTAGTCAAAACTTACTCAGATCTGAAACCACAGTACCTATACAAAATCTTGATAACGAAAAACTACAAAATTTATTAAAAAGTGAAAAATGGTATGACGTTAATAATACTGATAGTGATCCACAACTAGCATGTGATATTTTTATAAATAAACTAAATAACTATATAAAAGCATCCACTAAAATTGAAACTAAAGATAAGAAAACATTAAAAATTAGGCCTTGGATAACAGCTGGATTAATAATGTCGTTAAACAAAGAGATTATCTTAAAAAAAACTAAATAAACATTTTTCAACCGAATCTCAGCAAGAATATAAAACGTACAGAAATAAACTAAATGCTTTACTAAAAAAAACTGAAAATAATTATTATCAAAAAAAAATAAACGAAGCAGGTAATGACACAAAAAAAATGTGGAAAGTTATGAATGATATTTCAGGTAGTCCCCAAAAATCTAAAAGTATTGAATGAAAACACAACTATTTTTAATAACAATAAAATGCCAGTAACTAATAATAATAATGAGAAAGCCAATATATTTAACAAATTTTTTTCCAACATCGGGACGGAAATGGCAAATAAAATACCTCCGGTTACCTTACCTGACAAATTTACAATCAATAATAAAGTCCAGTCAAGTATTTTCCTGAAACCAGTAGATAATATGGAGATAATCATACTAATATCAAAGTTAAAAAACAATTGTGCACCTGGCCCAGATAAAATACAGGTAAAAACTATAAAAAGTATTCATCTGCTTATCTCAGAGCCATTAGCACATATAATAAATCTATGTTTCCAGAGTGAGAAAATACCCCTGCAATGGAAAGAATCATTGGTGACACCTATTTATAAATCGGAAGATGCAAGTAAGGTTAATAATTACAGGCCCATCTCCTTAATAAGCAATTTTGCAAAAATATTTGAGATGGCGTTAAAAGAAAGTCTGCTTGAATTCTTTAACTTAAATAACATTATAACTAAAAAACAATATGGATTCATAAAGAGCTCAAGCACTGAAAATGCGGTGGTAGATTTGGTGGAGGGTACGGTGAGAGCTTTGGATGAGTCTTTAAAGTGCATTGCAATTTTCCTCGACCTAGCCAAGGCTTTCGACACGGTGACTCATGAAATCCTATTAGATGAGTTAAATAATTATGGTGTCAGGGGAATTGCGTTAAAACTCATATCAGATTACTTAAAAGATAGAGTTCAGCGAGTAAAAGTAGGTACTGAATTAAGTTCAGAATCCAAAATAAAAATTGGTGTTCCACAGGGCACGGTGTTAGGACCATTGCTTTTTATTATATATCTAAATAATATTACAAAAATAAATAACTTTAATGGACACCTAATTAGCTATGCCGATGACACTGCCATAATCTTTATTGGTAAAAATTGGGAGAATATTAAAACAAATGCAAAAAATAACTTAAAAAATATTAGCATGTGGCTTAATTTCAATTAACTCACACTAAATATCAAGAAAACAAAATATATCACTTTCAGTCCTACATCTGTCGATCAACCAACTAAACTTACTATACAATTACATGAACCTCAATGTACATTAGATAAAAATTGTAATTGATCAAAAATAGATAAGATCTCCTCTATAAAATACCTGGGTGTTTATGTTGATCAGCATGTGCGATGGTCTGAACATATCACCCACGTTAGTAAGCGATTAAGAGCATTAATGCACAAATTTTACACCTTGAGGGATATTCTCTCCGAAAAAAACTTGAAAATAATTTATAACTCGCTTGCGGAATCGGTTTTAAGATATTGCATGGGGTGGGACTTTTAATACAACACTTGAGATTTTAGAGACAGTTCAAGACACCTTAATTAGAATTATATATATAAAAAAGCAAGACTATACTCAAGAAAAAAGATATATGCGGAAACTGTAATATTTAGTATTAAGACACTTTATATCTATAGCTGCATTCTAAACGTATATAACAATCCCAACAAATTTAACTACAAAGACAACAAATTAACACGTTCTTTAGCAAATATGGATCTACATGTCCCGTACTTTAAAAAAAACTGTAACTCAAAGATCGCTTTTTTTCTTCGGTCCAAAATTTTATAACCTAATCCCAATTGGTATTAAAACAGAACCCAAACCATTCAAATTTAAAAAATATATAAGAAACTATATAACTACTCACTTACAATTGTTTATGGATATAATGTCTTAAATGGCATTATCAATAAATCGATAAATTATAGCATCAATGTTTCTATGTACGACAATAATTAATTATTCTCCGTTGAGTGTTATGCTTTCTCTGCTCTACCCTACAGCAAAAAACTAAAGTTGAAAACACCAAACTTTTATTAACTATACAATGAAAATGATCTCTTAAAACTTAGTCCAGTGCAAAACAGACAAATTTTTGTCTAGACACGGGCTGAGTTGGAGGATATTAAATGAAATGAAGTAAATTGTAAAATTACTGTATTTAAATGTTCATGATGAATAAATGAGTAGATGAAAAAATCAAATATTTATTCAAAATTCCATATGCCTGGTACCCATTGACAGCGAAGTAGAGCTTTTATCATGTGATGTTTTAGCTCAGCTAAAAATTCACGCTGCTTCCAAAAACTAGTCTTCATGGCATTCCTAGAGGAGTTTGTGTGACACATTTACATGTACAAATGAAACGGAAGAATTATATAACTGAGAATTATAGTTACAATTACAATCAAAAGTGGAAAAAAAATATATTTTAAACATAACGTGAAAATTAAATGGTAGGTACAAGGTTGTGGTAACTGATTCAAGGCACGTAATCAATGGAACAAAATGACACCCAAAATAATTTTAGTTTAAGTATTTTATAATGACTAATCACTGCAGTTTAAAAATTATGCATCAGTTCTGGTACATTATTTTTTCATAGCAATAATACAAAAAAAAACCGTGTGATCACATTTAAAATTTAGTCTAGTGAAGGAAATTAACATTTAAAAAAATTTCATACATTGAAAACTAAACTACTGGTGAAGATGTTATTATTATCTTGACTTTTCCACTAGAGTGCTTTTCACTGGCAAAATACCATAGCAACGGCATCTTTTCTTCTGACAAAAAAGTTACCTGCAATTACCTTCACAAAATTCACATATGTGATTTTTACAGCGATAAACTTTTAATTTTTTCAAGGTGCGTTGATCAAAGCAAATTTTGTTAACATGATTCTGATATTTATTTGAAATGTCATTGTGTTATTTCTCGTTAGAAATCGTCAAATTAGTTCAGTTAAAAAATAAGAATAAAAACCAGATTTGGAACACAATTCATTGCAGAAATTGAAAAGGTAGTATCGGAGAATATGCTTCAAATTCGTGTGTCTCCAAAGCTTCCTGTGTTTATCAGTTTTCGCAGTATTTATTGATTATAAGCTTGAAAAGCATACTCCAGCCGAAGAATTAGCGAAAATTATGGATGATTATGATTGTAATATGAAAAAAAAACGTCTCTACAAAGAAACAAGTATCAAAAGCATATCAAAGTACTATCAAGATTTTAATATAAAAATAGATCCATTTACCGACATTGTTTTTGAATCAGCCCATTTGGCAAAGTACTCAAAACGAAAACAACTTCAAGGTAACCAAGAGGGAAGAAAAGTAGGTTCGAAAGCCCTTACAACACAAAAATGATTGGAAATGATAAAAACTCACGACGAACTACAGAAAAAAATATTTCACTTATTCTCTTTTGAACTCGCTTGGTGAGGCAACGAAGCAGTGAACTGCAAAGTACATTGTTTCCATCGATTACAATCCCATATTTTCAAAGACCACACAATTAGGTTCAAAAGCCTTGGCCAGTAGCAAATGGTTGGTAAGAAACAGCACTAACAAAGATCTTTGTCCCACTCGTCTATTTTTAAAATCATAAGAAAAAAGAAATACCAATCCAGAAATCACAAGTGACAGGCTTTTTTTGACAGTCCATCAAAATTGAAAAATTTGGTACAAAAACATGCCTATTGGATTCAACAGCAAGTCAAAATGGACCAAACTCTCGACATAAAAAATTGGCGTTGATACTAAGAAATTTAGAGTAACAAACCATTCACATCGCTCTTCCACTATTTCTACCTTTGCAAAAAAGATGTTGGTGAGCAAAACATGATCAAATTCGAATGATCTTCGAAACCTTATTTGCAGTTGGACTCTGAACATCATTTGAAATTAATTGAAAACTTGAGACAAAACACCGGATCAAGTAAATTTTCCTAATACGAGTTCAAACATACAGCAGGTACATATTCGACAATCTCATCATAACGATAAAAATATTGTACAAACAGTTAATTATTATAACTGTAACTTTTATATAAATAAATAAGTTATTTTTTTGTTTATGCTCCATTGTTGAATGAAAGTTCTCTAATTTTATTGTTTTTTGTATTTTTTCCGTGAAATAGTCATGTAGAATACCACTCGAGAAACAATTGTGTAGGCAAAATTATTCTCAAGGGTTTATTAAATTTGTTACTATTCGGCAATTTCACTCAGGCCTCACGGCTCGTGATTTTGTCACAAACGTCATTCGCGAAATTGCCAGGCAACAAACTTTCATACCTTTTGAAAAAATTTTCTCTTATGATATTATATATGAGAAAGTAGCTCTTAACGTCATGCCACCACATATGGTGATGGAGAGTGTTGCAGCAAGAACAAGATACAGACTAAGTGGAGAGGGAATCACCTGCTCTCTTCTTAGAAGTCAGAAATTCTGTGACATGCGACAGGATAATATAATGAAAAAGTATTACTTTTCGAAGAAATTTGACGGAATTCAGGTAATAAAAAAATTGGATTCTAACACCATTGCCAGACTTGCAAATAATGCCATTCAATGGTATCAAGCAATGAAAGGAAGTGGAATAGGAGTGTACGGGACAGGAATCAGACACTCTGGGATCCTGGGAAAAGCCTCAAGTATCTTTCAAGCAGAAATTCACGCCATAGGAAAGTATGCCTACTCCAATATTGATAAAATATACAAAATAAAAATAATTATCATAATGTCGGATAGTCAAGCAGTCACTAAAGCACTGAGATCTTGTGAAATAAGTACTGGAATTGTATGGATATGTCTAGCAAAACTCAATAAACTAGGCGAGAACAACATCGTCACCTTTCTTTGGGTTCCAGGATACACTGGACTAAAAGAAACTGAACTAGCCAAAAGAGGGATTGAAACACCCTTTTTGGGGCTCGTACCCTTTTGCGGTATCAGCTTCAGTATAATATTGGAAGAAATTAAAAGAATATATCTGACCATTGAAAAGATCTAGTAGGTATGAGATAATCAAATACCGACCCGGAAAACTACAACCAGGTGGAAACAAATGAACACCAAAGCCAAAGAGAGACTGCACTAAGTGTTTTGACAGGTGTCCTGACAGGATACTACAAACCAAAAGCTTCAAACTAGTGGAACAAGTGGAATGTAGATTGTGTGGAATGGAAGAAAAAACGTCCATACTTGCGGAATGCAACTAGGAGACTATTGGAATGAGGAGGAACCTTTACTTGAACTGAAGCCTTCGATATCCTGAAATTTCTTCTGGAAAAAGGACCAATGGAACTACTAGTTTCCAAGACTCTCCTCATGAACTGAGTAAAAGAAACGGGATACAATAGATCTCTTAGGTGTCACTGAATGTCATTCCAGTATACATACATACATTTACAAATGAAAAAATATATAAATAGATTGAATAAAAAAAAATGTAATTCTTACTACAAGAAGTTCGGTCTTTACATACCAAAATGCGAAAACGAAACATCATTAAAAAGGGAATTGAAACATACCTAACTTAACAAGAAAAATGAGGAAACACAATTAATATCTCATTCTCCTAGTACAAAGGCCCTCAATTTCAAAATATTGAGAAGATAATTCACAGCTTTAGTTAATTTAATGAAGTCATTGGTGTTAAGAATACGTATAAATTCGTTAAATGTCTGCAATTCTAAGCATATGCAATCTCCTCTAAGTTTGTTATATATTGGACATTCTATAAATAAGTACAATAATGTTTCGGTCTCATGGAAGTTACATAGATTACAAGTTGCAGTTATATCTACTGGGTATTTTATACCTCGTTAATGGATTTTCAGAGGTTTGGAGCTGCATAGTCTAATTTGTGATACTATTCTAATTATTTATATATTGGGCAAGATTTATGCAAATCACAATTATTTCCAGACAAAAGTAAATATTTGTGTAACAAATGATGCGAGGAGTCTGCTATTCTCTGTTCATCATATGCGATTAATTCATTTTTATATAATTCTAGAATATTATTTAAAAGGTGCTTGGAGTTATTGTGCAAGAATTCTAACCCCAGTTTATCACAACCGGTATAGTCGAAGTGCAGCTTAACTTGACACATAGAAAAAAAAGTATATCACGCAAATACTGGAAATATCTAGTTACCTAATTTGGGAAATGTAAATGACTTAGGACTAATATAGCAGGAGTAGAAGGAGCTCATTATGTGTTGAGATTAGAAGTTCACTTCTCTTTGGGCAGATATTGTTAATATCTCGACTTTTGATTCATACGATTGAAAAAATGAACCACTAGTCCGACGCTGAGACCGTTCTACGGTCTCCAGTCTCTTTTACGACCTGAACCTGGGCGGATGTATATTCGACACCAAGTGGTATAATTCTATAGGTACTTTCGACACTAAGAGCTAAAGTTCATGTGAATTCTATAGGTGTTCTCGACACTTGTGTAATCTAGTAGATATAAGGCAGAAGAAAAATTCTGAGACTCGTCGACGATAGCAATGGTGTTGCAAAGAAAACATTTGTAGCATTTTTATCATAAATTAAATTTATAAAACAATAATATAATTTATCATAATACAACATCTATTTACATTTTATTTCCACCTCTGATAGTACAAATTAATATGAGAGACATATGAGTTTATAGCGTCGTGCATATTTGTAGGAAGACCACCGGAAATTATTTTTCGACGGCAGTTGTAGATGTGTCTTCTAATGATGGCTATATCAGTTGTATTTACTGTTTGGACCCTTACTTTGTGGAATCTGCTCATATTACCTTTTTAAATGAAATCAACTGTTTCCTATCAAGTCCTCTATTTAATGAAAAAATTAATGGAAATTCTAAAATATTATTGATAATTATTTCGATATTTGTATATCATTTACAGAATGGCAGAAGTTATGTTTTATGTGATGCCTACTTGATGTTAAATATTTTAGCTAGACCAAATAGTGACCTATTTTGTGATATATGAATACAAAAAAGTAGATATATTATGATATTACAAATATCAAAGCTTAGGTATTATTAGCCCTATGAGGATGTCCTGGATATCATTTTCCCATTTGAGGTCAGTATAACTGTGCAATGATATAGGAAACCAAAGAAAACTATATCTGCTGATCTTTACAATTGTTACTTAAGAAGACAATTATTTAATAATGGAGAGCTCCCTAGATTTACCTGTTCATTGACAACTCCATATTGTGGGTCTCTTAAGTGTCTTCTAATTTCTAATTCTCCAATGAAATCTAGTTCTTGTTTCTTATCAGAAATATGCAGTACTTCTAGTTCTTTGTTAGGTGTAAATGAATGTTTGGTGTTAAGTAGATATTTTGCGTAACGTGATTTATCTGGCTGTTTTAATCTGTATGCTCGTAGTGTTCATTGTGTCTAATTTCAAAATTTTTAGTTTTTTTACCAATTTTGACAGCATTCTGGAAATTTAAGTTTATACAGATATATGCAATGAGAAACGGAACATAGCTGTTTAATGTATTCTCCGATCTTAATAGTCCACCAACAAAACGTTTCTATAAATTCACTTCAATGAATATCAAGTATTTAGCTGAACAGCTGGATTCAGAACCACTGTAAGAAACCCCGCCCCTTCACCTTACAAAGTGTTTTAGTTATCTGAGATAAGTCTGCGAGCTGTGATTTGGTATTAAAGTATTTTTTCATGGAAATAGTTAACTTCACTACACATTCAAACAATATGCTACGTTTTATGTCCATAGAGAAACTACAAATAGAGGCAACAAGCCATAGGCCGCTGCCGCTTTGTAAGCGAGAATGTTCGTCTGAACTTCGGCGAGAGAGAAAGAGACAGACGATCAGAGGTTTTCTGTCTTTGTGTCTATAGCATGCGCGCCATTAAAGAAAGACATCCTGAACCTCTGACTTTCTATCTCTCTCTTATAAGCTGACGGGTTCCGAGCTGGCTCCTTGCCTCTATCTTCAGTATCTCTGTTTATGTTGTTCAAATCGAAACATTGATTGTTAAATTCTCTTTAACACTCAATGTTTCGAGTTAAGATCATATGTTTTGATTTTTTTGGCTATAACAGCTTCCAAAATAAAAATAAATTCGTAAATGAAACAAAATAAGATTCTTTAAATTGGAACAAATTAAAAATAAATTCCTAAAAACAACTTAAAATGCTAAAACAAAAAATTAATGAATTAAAGGTTCAAATAGTCCTACTTGTTGAGCCAACCAAAAACCGGGCTTGAACAGTACTCTCAGCTATCTACTGTTATTTACTGACTGTCTGACCGCTCACTGTTGAGAATACGGAGTAATGGGAATTGTACGATATGTTGTAGGTGTCCAAATAAACGATTGTAATAATCGTGTTTCTAATCTGTTGAAGCTTGATGTTGGTCGACTAGTTCAAAAGCAGTTCTGATACAATACTTAAAACCCCTATGTTCCGTTTCTCATTGCATCTATCTGTATATACCAGACTTTTCAAAGGGGATATTTTTGTTTTTACATTTAACACTTTTTTACCCACATTACTTTGTGTTCCAAAAGAAGCTGTTTTATTTGTTGCTGAAAATATTATCTTAGAAGTATTATTAGAAATATCACCAACATATGTGATGGTTCTGTAATTTTGTGTTTTTTTAGTTTTTTCAGGAAATATATATTGTAATGCCACTTTTTCCTCTTTTTTATCAATTAATTCATTCATTACATGCAATGGATAACCATTGGATGTGGCTATTTGTTTAATTATAATAATTCCTTTATCAAAACTATATGTATTTATAGGAACTGAAAATGCTCTATGTATCAATGATATTCTAGAATTTTAATTAAATATCGGAATTAATTAGTAACAGTCAGTTGCATTTAAAATAGTAATTAAAAAAAACATTATAAAAAAAATTAAACTCTGGATCACACTAGGCTTAATCTCCTCTATTGAGCAGCAAGACAACATGAAAAAAAAATTATTAAAAAACTACTCTCTTGAACTAGAAACCGAATATGAACATTATAGAAATAAACTAGAAATCCTTATCAGGAAAACTGTGAACAACTACTACCAGTTAAAAATTTCTGAAGCTGGTAACAATTTAAAAAAGGTCTGGAATACAGTCAATGACATAACAGGTCATTCAAAAAGAACCAACCAAATAGAAAATTCAACAATTCTAGATAATAATAACATCCCAATGACTAATAACATTGAGGCAGAAAAAGCTGAATTATTTTTTCTCAAACTTAGGTAACGACATGGCAAATAAAATTTCTAATGTAAACCTATCTGAACATTCTCTTGAAGGTGAAAAAAATAATCATTGTATATTTCTAAAGCCAATAACAATTAACGAAGTAATTGAACATATCTCAAATCTAAAATATGATTGCTCACCAGGCCCTGATAAAATTGATACATCTACAAAAAAAAATATTTATGGAAACATTGCGTTGCAACTAAAACACATTATGAATTTATGTTTTCAGCATGGAAAAACTCCTCAACACTGGAAGAACTCAATAGTCACTCCTATTTTTAAAGCAGATGATCCAAGTAAATTTACTACACTACTATAGGCCAATATCAGTTATTAATCACTTTGCAAAAGTTTTCGAAATGGCTTTAAAAAATAGACTAATTGATTTCTTTTATACTCATAATATCATTACTGATGGACAGTATGGATTTATAAAAAACTCTGATACGGAGAATGTAGTTGTTGATTATTTAAACCCGATGATATTGTCATAAAACTTCATAACCATAACTGTCAAAATAATAACTGTCATTGCCCTTCTATTAGAAAAGTAACTTCTATAAAATACTTAGGAGTTATATTAGATCAATATGTACGTTGGTCTGAGCATATAATTCATGTTAGTAAACGACTAAGATATTTGAGTCATAAATTCTACATACTAAAAGATATCCTTTCCAGAAAAAACCTAATAATTTTTTTAACGCTTTAGTCGTATCCATATTGAGATGTTGTGTTGTTGCTTGGGGGGTGATTTTCAGTAATCTAAGCCATCTACAAACTGTTCAAAATACTTTACTGAAAATTATATTTAAAAAACCTTTCTCTACTTATGTAGAAATACTTTGACGCAGAGATCTTTCCTATTCCTTGGATCAAGGTTCTTTAATTTAATTCCATTACATCTAAAGCAAATTCCAAAATTGAAGTCATTTACAATCAATGTTAAAAATTACATAGTAACAAATCAACTTGAATTTTTAGAAATAATAATGTAATATCAGATGATCCATTGCATTTGTAAATGAATAAAGATTTTTTTTCTCTACTTACCTCTTGTTACTCAATCCTACATTAAAAAAAACGTTAAACAATGAAAAGTCAGTTATTTTATTTTATTTTTTTCTGTTTCTTTTTTTTCTCTCATTGTTTCGATCGACCTATGTCAGCGTATCACTTGCAATTTTTGTAATCAAATATACCGAAACTAGCAGAATGAGCAATAAACAAAACAGGCAATTTTGCCTAGTTGAGTTACTGTTTTTTGCTGTTCCATCACTCTTATTGATACAAATTTTTTTATAATTTTACTATGTACTTTAAAATTGAATGAATTGAATCAGTGGTAGTAATAGTTTTTGTTAAACTTGTAGCAAGTTCTCTTCAGATAATTTTGGAAGGTTTCTCCGATATATCCTCTTTTGCTTTTGATTGCAAATTAGCTTTCTATCAAGCTTCTCTTCATTATCATGATTGGTAGTAAATCGCTTCTAGATATTGTTAGATCGGAAGTAGAACCTACACTTTGGCTCCACCTCTTTAATTTATATTGATTCACCTCCAAAAATCTTCACCACTTTTTAATTATTTTCTTTAGAAAAACCAAAGTTCTCCACATCGAGCAACTGTTTACCGCGTATGCTATTCACTACCGAAATTAACTTTTAAAATTTACACATAAAACCTTCCTGCTTCAACGATTTATGAAGAAATAAGGCGAATTGAGCAAATATATTTGTTATCTATCCTACCATCAGTAAATAACGGGAAAAATGGACGTGTCTATGAGAATAGTTAAGGTAGGAATACGTCTAGTCAAAAATTCATTATTTTGGGAACTGGAAGTAAATGAGAATGTGCTTACAGTTAACACTGGGAAATATGTATACGATATTTTCTTTAGGGTTTCTTTGTTGGGATCTGAAGCTGAGAAATTTTTTGGATACGACTGGCTTCTTCCTATTGGGATTTTGGAGATTTTCCGGCATTAAATTTACAATTCTTGGCAGTAAGGTGTGCTGGCGCGCGCATAGAGAACATCTTTAAGCAAATCTTTCTCCACCAGGCATAGTATATGAACATTATTCAATTTTGATCTGACTTTAATGCTTGTGTCTGAATACTCAGACGTTTCCACTGATATCCCTCTTACATAGTTAAAGAGTTTATGGCGTTTTAGGAAAACTTTACCGATTGTTAAGCGTTAAATTGATGCCGTTGTTTCTGTATAATTTAAATATATCTCGGCAAACTGGTAAGTGTAAAGCTTATATTATGCGCATGCGCCTGAGCTCAAGCTGTGTTGCTCATTCACTTTATGTTCCGATTTTGTCGATAGCATGCATTAATATCGCCTGTAGACATTTGATTTGTACATATTTTGAGTATTGCTTGACATTTTTTTTAACTATACCTTATATTAATTATAACATATGATTTAGAACTTATAATTTGATTTTAAAATCAGGTAGATGCTAGTAGCTGCTTGCTTGTAACCTCATTACAACATTCTAATTTCGCAGTCTGGGTACATTTTAGACATTTTGCAAATGATACTGGTAACTAAATCAGACAAATTTTATTGAATATTTTCTATGACATTGTGACCAATAGTAAAATATGTAAATTTTTATAGCACGGACAGAACAAAGATTGCTATAGATCTGCTATATAACCAATGCTTATTTTTGTTCCTGGTTATTGCGTGCTTATTTTTGCCTGGGGCCTATTCTGTAATCAGTAACGATATCGTTCATGGACGATTATCGTTACTGAACGACTTTAAATACTCAGTATTGTAACGACCGCTGTTAGATAACTACAAAATGGCTGATATTAGGTCGTTGACCAACGTCAGCTCTCCAGCGAGTTCGAGTTCGCAAGTCGTTGATTAAGAGGTTTTTGTGTTTTTAGAAACATTGTTCCTTCTATCAACGGTTACGTATTATTTTGGATGAATTGAATAGAAGGTAAATTCATGTAAGAGTTGAAAAATAATGTAATCTATATACACATGCAATATTTTTAGACATACACATAGGACTACTTTTCGTGTCTTGAGAGACCGAAGTAACCCCTTCGAATTACCAGTGGAAGTGTTCAGGCAGATGTTCCGAGTAAACAGTGAAGCTGCTAATGAATTATTCCAGGAATTGTTGCCTTTTTTGAATCATGGTAGTCGGAATACTAGAACACTTCCCATAGTTAGGTCATTCACAACCATTCATTTCTTAGCCCATGGAAGTTATAAAAAATCTGTGGGTGCAGATTATTTGAATGTGTCATCACAATCTAACCTTAGCCGATCAATTCATGAAGTTGTTAATGATATGGTTGATCATCTGGTTAACAGACATATAAGGCAAAACGACGAAGACATGGCAGTCGTGAAAAATGATTTTTATAAAAAGTTCCATGTGTGTATAGATTGTTCCCATATGAAAATGGTACGACCATCGTTTGGAATTCTTGGTTATTTTCCTAATGTTTTCATAAATAGAAAAAATTTCCACAGTATCAATTGTCAAATCATTTGTGATGGAAATTGCAACATATTATCTATAAATGCCCAGTTTCCTGGCAGTGTGCACGATGCCGCTATATGGCGAATGAGTAATGTTAAAAATTTTCTACATCAAAGATTCGTTCATGGAGATCAAGGTACATATTTGATAGGAGATGCTGGTTATCCTTTATTGCCATATTTACTGACACCTGTAGTTGGAGCAGCACCAAATACACCACGGTGAAGATACACCCATCGACATCAACAAATTCGGAACTGCATTGAAAGAACCAATGGAATGCTGAAAGGTGTATGGCGTTGTTTAAATTCTGACCGAGTTTTGCATTACCATCCTGCATTTGTATCAAGAATTGTATATGCTTACGTCATGCTTCATAACATTATTATAAGAAGGAAAATGAAAATCTAATTTTACTGGAAGATGACAACAATTTTGTCGATGAAGATGATATTAGCATGGACGATGCTCAATTATTAAATAGGGGTACGGAATCGAATTATAAATAATCCCTTTAATTGAGCAAGACTTATTCTATATCTTAATACAATAATTAAAGAACAATTTTCTTAAGTTTCTTCTATTATGGCTCTCATATAGCACCATTTATAAGAATCAAAAGAAAAACGATCATTAAGTTAACAATTCTAAAAAATTTATAATGTCCCTTCAAAATCAATAATGTATTATAAACTCAAATAAACTCTTTTATACAAAGGAATCACAATTTGTTTTATTAAATTATTTTTTTTTATGTTACCGCTACATGAATTATTTTACTAAACATAACGTCAGAATTCAAGAAATCCAAATAAAAATACAATGTGAGTTTTTAAAAACCTTACATATGCCAACTGTTTATCCAAAGTGATAGAGTAGTAGTAGTTGTAGAAAATAATTTGACTACTTGAGAAGTACTACTCTATCACTTCGAATAAAAAGTTGGCCTATGTCAGGTTTTAAAAAACTTGCACTGTTTAGGACTTTTTCCAATAACAGTGATTAAAGTATAGGTAACTCAGGAACCTGCATCCAGGTCCAAGAAAAATTCCTACCTAAAGTATTAAACTAAACGTAACATCACAATTCAACAAAATATAAAAATATGGAACTTTTTTAATAAACGGATTATAAAGTGTATATCCTCTTAAGTTGGCACCATATAAAAAACTATTGATTGTAGGAAAAATGTTATTCTTTATAAAAACTCTGCATAGTCTAAAACATAAAATGCGATTACGTAACATCAAATTTTATAACGGGTAACTTTTTTCATAAAATTAATAATAAAAAAGTTTGAAATAAAATTAGAAACAGAAAATAAAATAATACTCGGGTGGTATGGGCTAATGACCAGAGAAGTCGATGCCCTAACCCAAACAAAACAAAAAAAAATACTCAGGTGGTTTCTATACGACACCAACTGAAGGATAAGGGGACATTGTAGGTAATTTAACGATCTGAATCCATGTCCAACACAAAATCATAATCAGGATACTTGACTTGTAGTTCAAGTTGACGCCTTTTTTCCTCTATTACCCTCATTTCTTTGACATTTTTTGCAATTTTTTCCAGGATTGTGATTTTTTCACTTTCATAGTTACAATTATTTTTTTGTTCTTTTATAATGTTCTGCACACGTTTTTTTTATGGTCTTTCGAGTGTATGTTCAACCGAGTGTTCAACTAAAACTGGTTGATTCTTAGGAATCTCACTTTGATTTGGGGACTCTCTCTCAGGCTCTTCTCTAATTTCTTCATAATTTGGTATGTCTGTAAAATCTAAGTGGATATAACAAAATTCAAAGAATCACGTAATTCATACCTATTCCTATTTCAGGGACATGGGATATTCCCTTGACCACCACCCAACCTGTAACATCTAGTAATCGTTCTTCAATATCTGATAGAGGTTTAATAGGGTCCCCCATGTTTCCTGTTACTTTTGTGATAAGTTTATTCTTTCTTGCCTGTGCTTTAATTTGACACTTCCAGTCGGTGAATGTCTGGAATTAGTAAAAATAATACCAAAAAACATACTTAATTACTGCTTTTATGGATAATACTAATAAAAGAAAGCAAATCAAGTATTATAATTACCCTTTTCCATCCTGCTGAATCCTTAATAGGACCGCCTAAACTATTTAAAGCTGTTTCCAAGTGTTTTTAATAATATCAGGGTTTGTAGCATCAAATTTGTTGTCCCTGAACGCTTCATTTGTACTCAATTCATCCAAATACATTATATATTGTGCCCTTGTTGTCTTGGTGGACCGACTTTTAACTTTGTCTCTTTCCATAATAAAATTCACGTGCAAATGTGAATAAAAAATGTTATTTGACAAATACATATATAAATTCTTGGGTAAATACTTTTCTAACCTAACGAAACATCACCAGATGTCAAAAATTATACCAACCTTTATAAAATTGTTGAAATATTATCGTTAAGTTTTATCACTATATTTTAAGGTAACTACATTATTACGGAATCTAGCTCTGGAAAATTATCGTTAACATAATAATCGTTACCGTAATGACGTCGTTGCGTAACGACTAGTTACAGAATAGGCCCCTTAGTCGAAGCGCTTAAGAATGTTCTTTGTGCTTATTTTTTTTCTTGTCTTATGACAGTTAGTTATTACCTACTACTCCCACGATCGAATAAACTTAGTTGATGGATTCACGTCTTTCACTTTTTTTCAATTTGTCACTTATTTGGTAAGTTTAGAAGTGACGATTCGAACTGGGTAGTTGCCGAGGGCAAACTTACCTGGCGGCCCTAAAAGATCAATTTGGTTTACTATTTACTCTTTTGAACCTCCCCATCTCCACTAGAGCTGGCAGCATGCCTACAGTCATAGGTAGCGACTTAATTTTATTATTCCTTAGTTTTAAATTTTGCCAATATAAAGATTTTCGCTTGCAGTGGATTGTCAGACTTTTTCGATTAAACAGGCAAAGAAAGGTTTTGGTGTCAAAATTACGCCTGCCGCATAACCTTGAACATTGAGATCAAATGCTTGGCAAAGCACACACGTTAAAAAAACAAATACGTGCAGACACTTGTAGATGACGTGCCGTGACGTTTGAGTTGTTATTATCGAACGTCCGATCCAATGCCTAAAATCACATACGTTTCAGTTATTGAGAGATTATATCTAATAATAATAAATTTTTGATAATTCCAATAATTCTCTTGAATACTTTTTTGAAAAAATCTATCAGACACTTCGGATAATCCTACACTGATAATACTTATAAGTTTAATCCAATGTTTCTGTAGTATCACAGATTTCTTATATATTTTACATCCGCAGCCAATGTGTTGCATTATATCAATTCAATTATATTTGAGGCAGAATAATCTTGAATGACAGAAGAATCTATGTTGATGTAACAAGCACAAAGAGAAGCTCACTACAGATAGATTAATCCCCTTGTAACCAATATATTTTAATAAAAATATGTTCGGCGATTTGTGTTATATAATTCATTTTATTGAAGATAATTGAGGGCCGGAAGCATCATTATAATATGGTGCTAATTCAAATCTAAACATATTTTTTTGGCATCATAATAATTATTATTGTATCACGTCCTATTATTGCATTATATCCATGTAGTATAAAATCTACCAGCTGGACTGAATAGTGATAGACGATCACCTCGTATTAATCCAATTTAATTTCAAAATGAAGCAATTTGTTCTGTCATGGGTACTAGCTATATTATTGGTAAGTTTCAGAAAGCAATATAGAGGATAATATAATTTTTGATAATTTTCAACGTAAACTACATGGTGATTTTTTTCGAGAGCACGTTAGGCATTAGGGAAGACCAGTTGAAATAAAAAATTTAAAATTTGTAATAAGGGATTTCCGACATATTTATCTATCGAATGAAAATTTGCCCGATTTTACCGTATGTTGCAGTCACTTCATGAATATCAGTGAAATTTTTTCAATAAAATAATTATCATCTCGGAAACTACGAGACGTAGGTGTAGTACCTTGTTGTTAAAAGCTGTTTGTAATCGAGTTCAAAAAGATGAATATACACGGGTTTTTCATTTAAAATAATGAAGTTTACTGCAACTTCCGGTGTAACCGGAAGTCATCGAAAGTTCAGCGTATTTTAATTCGATAGATCACTGTCAGAATGTCTAATGTGCCATCGAAAAATATCACCCTGTATAATGATGTACACATTATTGAGAAACTAAAAATTATTGTTATAGAACACGTTAGTTATTACTTATCTTTTCTGTATTTTGGTATATGATGCATACAAACTTACTTTTCCTTTAACTATTTAATATTTTTCGATATCAAAAATGTATTTCAAAACTGGAATAAATTAGGCATAACAAAATATAAATTGAAAAAATGGTAGGACTAACTTTCTTTTGCTTATTTAGATAGAAAATCGATACATCTATCATAGTTTCGTGGATTACAATGTAAATTAAATTGAATTGAAATATGAACCTTAATATACAATTAAACCGAATGAATGACGATTGAACTGATAAAATAAAACTGGAAAGAAAAACCTATTGAATTAATTTTATATTTAAAAATTCAAGTGAACAGTATTTTCTTCTTTTTTAAAATGAAAGGGATAATACTTCCAGGTGCATCCTTAAAATGAACGATCTTCACGCTGATCGGAAAATAGAGATTATATTTTTCATGAGGTGTATGGCTCTTATTAGGTTTTTGACCAAAAAACAATGACATCGTCGACTATTATCGGTAATCGAACTGCTGCCAATGATTTTATTGGAAAATAGATGAAACTCTTTGTTTTATCTATAGGAAATATATTGCGCCTACGTCTCCTATTCGATTAAAAACCCATTGTCCCGATATTTAGATTTGGACACTCCTTAAATCCAAATCGGATTATACATGTTTTCTATTTTGGAAACGACATTCTAATAATAATTTCGAATTTGTGATGTTTTTTCTCACGTTTATCATGCGTATGCGTCTTTTGAGCGGATCGAAAACCAATAGGTAGTCAATTTTCATTCTATCATATATTTGGGTTGTGCTCATCAGCCCAGGCACTTGAACTGAATCTTTGTACCATTTCCAATGTTATCTACTTCCATTCTAGAAGCTTCGTGTCTTCTATCAGTCAATTTTATCGAAGCCATGAGTTTCCAGTTATCTGGTTCTTATTACACATTATTCCGTTTTTTGTGAATGTATGGGGTTAATAATGAAAACTATTATATTAATTATTATCTCACTTAATTTTTTCATATAAATAATGAATTCATTATTTCCACTTTGTATCAATAGACACACAAAAGCTAGCACGCATATGTGTCATGGAGATCATAAGAACCACTCCAACAGTGGTGATGGAGGTTCTATAGCAGCACATAGAATCATAAAGCAGTTCATTGACGCAACGTCAATGAAATTAAGGTTTGGAAGGAGCTGCAAAATATCTATAACGGAAAGGGAAGACTGCAATAAAAGTGAACACATACAAGCGATAGCAACCGACGTAGGGGCCTAGATGGTGGGAATGAAACTAGGAATAACTTTTGCAGTAATCCTATCGAAGGGTGTCACAATTCTCCAAGTAAAAGTGACGGCGTTTCCTCACAGTAATGTGAAGGAGAGAACATACCTATCATTTGCCATCTTCACGAGTAGCTGAACAGCATTAAACTCACTCGATTCCATAGAGGTTAATTCTAAGCTAGTATGAAATTGTTTGCGTCCAGACCGTAGTAAAGTTAAGGTTGCTTGGTTACCAGGGCAGCAAAAAAGGAGATTGGAGAATTGGCCAGACTACGATCGTTAAATACACTCGTTGGACCGAAGCCATTCTGCGGCTTTACAAAAACGACGACAAAAAGGGCTCCAGGATAGTGAGTAGCCCAAAACTTCATGAAGTGCTGGACAAACTCACAAAAACAAAGACCAGCAAAACAGTTTATAATAGACTAGCCGCCGAAGTTTACAGCAGATTTAATGAGTAAAAACAGGAATACTGTCAAAACTGGGGTGATTCTGCTAGCTGGGCACTGTGATCTCACTGGACACTTGAAGCTAATGAGATTGACAGGAGTCTTGTGTAGATTCTGACTATTGAAGAAAAAAAGCGAGCGAGCCTCACATAAGTCGCATATGATGAGTTTTTTTTTTTGGATCGAGATGGGAAACTCATGTTCGAATGGGTCCGGGACCCAAACAGTGATGGACACATCCCCGAGGGGACGAGGGGATGCCTACCAACCACTAACCATACTTCAAACTCGCCGTTACCCCTTCCTTGCAATCACTACCCTAGCATACTTAGAGACGGGCGGCGGTCCCTCGCACACTCTCCGCTCACACCGTCGTCTTCTTCCTAACTATCACTCCTACCTCTCAAGCCACATCAAGTCCTTCTTTCCCCCCTTATCATGCTCTCCGCTACTCACCTCCATCCATTCCTCCTCCCCCCTCAACATTATCTCTAGCATGTTCTCCCAATACCCCGCCACCCTTAGTTTTCTCTCCACCTTATTCAGCACTTCCTCGTTCCTCCAGCATCTAAACACATGCCCCACATCATCCTCCACATCACACTTCATGCAAACTCCAGTCTCTTTTTTCCCAATGTTGTGGAGGTTTACTACTTTCAACCCATGTCCAGTGAACACCTGTGTTAAGAAGTAGTTCATTTTTCCAAATTTCCGATCCATCCAATTTCTCCTATTCCCAATCGCTCCTTTTAGCGCGCTCTCATACATCTGCCACTATTTCCTCGTCCATCCATTCCTGTACTTCCTCTCTGGTCGCACCCCTCCTGCGTTTATTCCTGGCTCTAGCCATCACGACCAATGGGTAGGACCTTGCCAGTCCACCCACTGTCCTGTACCCCTGCACCACCCTCAGCAGTATCCCTCACTGTACCCGCAGGAGTGGCCGTGCATACCAGACACACATCGACCGCATATACCGTAATATCAAATCCCTCTTCACATACTATCCCAGAAACCTCATCAAACTTCCAGAGCTTCGGTCCAAGAACCACTCCAGCCTCCGTCTCCTCCCTCTAGAGTCTGCTATCACACGTCTTGGCAGGTGGTCCTCTACCAGGTTGACCAACCCCTCCTCCACTCCAAGCATCCGCAACGCGCTCAAAACCGCCTGTTTGCTGACACTGTTGAACGCGTTCCCGACGTCGAAGAACACAAGTAGGGCCAATTTCTTGTTTATCCAGTTGACCCCCCTAACCCTTTCCAACAAGCCCATATGATGTGTAACATTTGACATCTCACCCCGGTAATGAGCTGATACCATCAACGTATACAGAGAAGACGGAATAGCTGAAGTACTCAATTTCAATAAAGACAAAGTGCATTTTCAATGAACTTGATATTTGCGTAAGCGCGTGAAGGACATTGACGTTCACCTTGTAAAATTTTACTCCCATTTTATTCGTTTTATTATGTAAAACTACTTTCAATGGGAAGTAGATTGAAAAAAACACTTAAACCATCTGTTGACAATTTTAATAAGCACAATATTACTTCCACTTTTTGGGAGGAATATCTGAAAATGCCTTGACTGGCGAAAGCGCTTAGGCAAATATTAAATTCATTAAAAATGAGCTTCGCCTTCATTCAAGATTCCATTTTTTAATGAATTGTGCATTTTAGCCTCGCAACGACTACGGCCGCGCGGCTGGAGACGTACGACTTTTGTAGTACGGCTGCACCGGCCAATACAAATGCCAATTGCGCGATTGCGGCCGCTTGAACTTTTAAAATTATGTATTTTATAGACGCGAGATCAGTTTGTAGTCGGTTATCATGGAAAAAGCAGTGGTTTCTTGGTTCTGTTTGGAAAACGAAGAAAAAGAAGAAGGGGGTTATGAGAATGTGTTGGTTCCGAGACACCTTTTACAAGAAAAGAACAAATTTCGAAATTTTTACAGACTGAGCATCAACCAGTTCAATTTTGTGTTAGGTCTGATTGAAAATGACCTACAAAAGCAATCATGTGGACTACTTAGACACCCAATAAGCCCAGAAGAGAATCCTGTCGCGACAACTGTCGCGGCTAGACTGCTATTTTGGCAGATGCGCCGCCAGAGTCGTTGCAGACGCTTCTGCCGTGACGCTGAAGCGCAGTTGACAACGCGATCATTTTCTTTAACGTAAACCAGTGAACGACGGCAAGTCGTCACAGTCGCGCGTCTCCAGCCGCGCGGCTGTTGTCGTTGCAGTCACTCGATTGGCACAGTACCTTGAGAGGCGAAGTCGCGGCTACAAGCGAAAATTAGTAGCAATTGTCTGTCTGACTGTTCGGGACCAAATCGGCTGAAACGATAGTAATGAAACTTGGTAGACATATAAATGAGTAGTTTGAACGGGAAAAAGCTTATACGCGAGAAAGGAAGTTAAAAACGGTTTTAGATGATCACAAATATATAGATATTGCTCATAATAATTGAATTCGTTGATAAACTACGCGAATAAAGTCGCGGATACAAACTGGTATAAAATAAAAATAATTGTGTGGTTTTATGAAACCACGATGCAGGTTAAACTTTTTTTCGATTCAAGGCAATTAAAATCGCGTTTCTAATATTAACTCAATAATTGAAAAATGGGAATGATAATGGGAAATCAATAGTCGACAAGATATCCAACTATGAATTTTAATTGCAATCTGCCTATTAGAATACGGAATACATAATTTATAGAATCATTCAAATGATAAACGCTTGTTAAAAACTGAGAACAATTTTATTTAAATCATTTTGATCTTCAATTATTCTATCAATAACTTCATGTTCGCCTTGAGTCTTGCAGGCTATTTAACTGAAATGAGTAAACAATAACCTACATCTTTTAATATACAAATACCGCGGAGCACTTGCACGAATGAGTGAAAATATAACTACTTCACGGTCAGTCGATGCGAGCCATGAGCGCCGCCCTATTGGCCTTGATTCTTTCACTTTATCCCCACTCCGCGACTGGCTGTAACGCTACATACGATAGATTGACGAAAAAGTTTGAGGCGATGTAATAAAAGTTTCACTTAAAAAAAAAACGAAGTCATGAGTCGAAGAAAAGGACAAACAATACTATGGAAGGTTCACAAAAGGGTGGTATGGGGGGCCAAGAAGGTGGACAAATGGGTTGATCGAATGAAATAAATCCCAAATTAAAATATGACAATTTTTTACAGGTAACTGTAATTAAGTAAATGGGAAAATTAATTTAAACGTAAAAGAATTTTCCATCATCTATTGGTGATTGTGAGTTTTCAAGAATAAACCTTAAGAAATCAGATTAAAAAGAATTGTTACTTGCTCAACTCCTCTATAGTGGATAGATATGAAACTATGACATGTTCTGCTACTCTGCAGCAGAATATGTCGTTGACCGTGTTATATTTTTTTTAGTAAAATTTCTCGTGTCTTATTGTGGATTTTCACCAATTCACCCGTTAGGTCAATTAAATTGCTTATGAATATTTAAAACGGTAATATAAATTTCAATTTACGCTTCGTGCCCTTTTCATCTGCTGTTTCAATTAATTATACCAATAATGATAACTATGTAACAGTAATATGTACAATAAACAATGAATTATTTTAAATTGGTCGAATGGTTTTTATGCAAATGCTATTTGTAACAGTGAATGATTTTTTTGTATTCATTTAATGAGATTTATGCATGGATTTGTGATTTTTCAGATACAAACATATGCTCAAGGTTATTCGGGTGGAGGATATGGAGGATCGTCATCAACGAATTGTAGCCAAGGAAGTGGACTAGGAGGTGGACAAATGAGTGGACAAGGAGGTGGAGAAATGGGGGGACAAATGGGTGGTCAAGGAGGTGGACAAACGGGGGGTCAAATGAGCGGTCAAGGGGGCGGCGGTATGGGAGGTGGTGGAATGGGAGGTGGTATGGGAGGTGGTATGGGAGGTGGCATGGGAGGGGGTATGGAAGGTGGACAAATGGGTGGTATGGGGGGACAAGGAGGTGGACAAATGGGTGGTATGGGGGGACAAGGAGGTGGACAAATGGGTTGATCATATGAAATAAATCCTAAATTAATATGCAGCTTGATTATTTTCTGTAATATGAAAATTGTAATTCACAAATAAAAATTTTTATTTTCAAAGAGACGAATAGTTTGCTTTGTGAGTAGTGAGCGTAATATGTATAATAAACAATAATTTATTTTTAAGCTGGTCAAATAGTTTTTATGCAAATATTGTTTGTAACGGTGAATGATTTTTTTTGTATTCATTTAATGAGATTCATGCATGTATTTGTGATTTTTCAGATACAAACATATGTTCAAGGTTATTCGTGTGGAGGGTTTGGAGGATCGACATCAACAAACAGTAGCCAAGGAAGTGGACAAGGCGGTGGACAAGGAAGTGGACAAGGAGGTGGACAAGGAGGTGGACAAGGAGGTGGACAAGGAGGTGGACAAGGAAGTGGACAAGGAAGTGGACAAGGAGGTGGACAAGGATATGGACGAGGAAGTGGACAAGGAAGTGGACAGGGAGGTGGACAAATGGGTGGTATGGGAGGTGGCGGTATGGGAGGTGGTATGGGAGTGGGTATGGGAGGTGAACAAATGGGTGGCATGGGGGGCCAAGGAGGTGGAGAAATGGATTAATCAAGTAAAATTAATCCAAAATAAGTTTGTAGCTTGAGTATTTTCTGTAGTATGAAATAAACTAATAAGAGAGAGGTTTTGTGTTTTTTATTCAAGTATTTTGTAGAGAAGCCGCCAATGTTAGAGGTTCGATTTTTCGTTGTTTTTGGTATCTAAGTCAAACTGACCAGGATTAAGTATATTAGTTGGACTGGGGATATCTCCGAACAATGGACATACTAGAAGAGTAAACAGACGTATTATCTGATTACAAAATAAATTATGTCAAAGTTCATTTATTTATTTTGTTGAAACCCACATATTATGTTGCCATGTCGTGGTATTTGAAAGTAATAATCATCCAATGACTTATTTTGTGATTATATGTCCTTCAATTTATTTAATCTTCAACAATACACAAAACTTGATTTTTGCAGAAGTGAATGCTCATAAACAGGATGTCAATCTGAATGTTCCTATAATTCAGAATTTTTTGGTGAACGTGGCAACACCGCTTATATTGGATGTATAAGTTTGTTGATAGAGTTTGTTTTGAATTTGATCAAATCTCCTATGGCTGTTGTGTTCAGCTATGGTAGATATCGTGAAGAAATTTGAATGTGAATCAATTAAGCGAGGTTTGTAGGTATGTCGTCAGGGTAAAGGTCAATTTGTTCTACTGTAACTAAAATGACACCATGTATCTAGTAGTACGGAAAAAGTTCTGGTCATTCCTTGTTACTTCGCAACCCTTGTCAACAATAGGGAACTTGCCCATTTTTTTTATTTTACTAAAATGTGTGTTTATATATGAAAACACATTATACCAAATATCAGCCCTTAAATCGCAATACTTATTTCACAATAAATAATTAAAGTTGGAATCGCCACCGGGTATATTCAAACGAAGCAAAATGCGTGTTTAATGTTCATTATTTGTATTTATTATGGAAAAAACTCCGTATAAATACTGTATCGTTCCTTTGTGTACGAGTACAACTGTGAAAAATCCAGATAAAATTTTCATTCGCGTACCTGAAGATAAAAAGCGACGAATAAAATGGCTAAAAGCATGCAGAAGAGGTGTAGGGGATTTTTCTACGGAGAGCAAAGACATTCACGTTTGTGAAGATCATTTCAATGTAAGTATAAATACCTAATATAAATAATTAGGGTTCGGTAAACTTGTTACTTTACCAGTAAAGCCTGCAATCTTCTATTACCACATACGTACTTAAATATAAAAAAGTATCTACTAATTTTATTTAGATATCGAGGTACCACCTATTTAGTTAAAAATATTACTTAGGGACCCATAATTTTATACTTAATAAATATTTGATTATGTATGTTATTTTTTTGTTTCAGATTGCCGAAGATATGGATAATTATGTAAAGTTTAAACTGATGGGTGGTAAAAAAATAATGAAATCTCATGTAGTGCCTCACATTTTTGATTGCCAACCAAACAGAAAAAGAACATTTTCAGTTCCTGCAAGAGCTGTTAAAAGGGTAAAGAGAAGACCTGTTGATGAAGCAGTAGCTTCCTGTTCTACCACAACATTACCAGGAATACTACAAACTAGTGTCAGTCCTCAAAGCGACCCCCAACCAATAACTGACATGGCCATGGACCTGGAAAGTGTTGATGCTACTTTGCCACAAACAAGTGTTCCGTTAAAAAAGGATGTTGCCATACAAGCCCACCGGCGGCCTGTAAAGTTTAGAAGCAAAGCAGTGCAATGCAAGTTAAATTTGGGAGTTAACATTAGCTTGTCTCCAATTAAATTTTATAATAAAGATATCACGGAAAAACAAGAAACTAATCTTCTGAAAAATATGTATGATAGTCCCTCTAGTGTAAAAAGTAGTGAAAATCGTTTCAATGAAAATGATAGTGACAGTGACTTTTTGGTAACACCTAGTGAAGCTTGTAGTAGTCATAGTGACGGGAGTGGAGAACTTTGTAATGAAAAGAAAAATACATTTAAAAGTATGTGTTTAAGCTCTACAGTAATGAAGTTGCAAAGTACGCCTAGATTATACTTGGGATTACCTGATGATGCTTATTATGTATTCCATTTGCTTGAAAAATACTGCAAATCAGATTCTATGTATATATTTTTGACTTTAAAAAAAATTAGAACCGGAAGTATAGTAAATTTTATACCCATTTAGAATAAGACCATCCTTATTTATTATTAATAAATCGGTTGAAACAAAAAATTACCAACAAAAATGAACGTCGTAACTAATTTATTAGATGTCACGTTTTTGAAGTTACGTCAAATTTTGATTTCATGTTAATGTCAGATGGTTCAAGAAGCCGCATACGTTAAGTTACTAAAACGGCTGGTACCTCTAAATAGGTATTAATTTTACTATACATTTGTATGCTTAGGAGATGACTTTGGGACAAGTGGGGGTTTTGCTTCTAAAATATTTTCTAAATCTTTACCAATTATTAATAAATTTTTAAGAAAACTTATTATCAAGCCTGAAATTTCTTTTGTAAAGTCTAATTTGCCACTTGCCTTCCGAGCTCGATATAGTAATGTTTATTGTATTATTGATTGCTTGGACATAGAAATAGAAAAACCATCAGATGCAGTAAAGCAGTCATTAACATGGTCCGAGTATAAGAATTGTAATACTCTTAAATATTTACTTTCTTGTACACCAGATGGTATCATAAATTTTGTTTCGGGAGGTTTTGGGGGTCGAACCTCAGATGCAGTCATTGTGGAAAATAGTGGATTTTTAGAAACTTCACCACCCAATGTGAGTGTTATGGCCGACAGGGGATTTAAACATATTGAACATTTGTTAGTGGCTAAAGGCTGTGTTTTAGTTAGACCCCCAACTGTTTCTACAAGTACGAAACCCAGTAGAGATGAAGTTCTTCAAAAAGAATAGCTAGTCTAAGAATACATGTGGAAAGAGTTATTCGTAGGTTAAGAGAATTTTCATTTTTAGCTCCTCATGTCTGTATCGACAATAAATCATTAAGATATACAGATAATGTAATCAACATTGTATGTGGCCTAATAAACTTACAGACAGGCATAATTTCTGGAAAATAAATTTTTTGTAGTCAAACCTTTTTTTTAAGCAAACCAAAGACTAGATGCAGACTGTTCCGTGGTCTCGATTGCAGCTTCCGAGCAGAGATTGACGGTCATTTGCTGGGAACAGAAATTAAGAAATTCTGTGCAATCACATGTCCCTCCTGACCTCCCAACAAATTTCAATATAAGTTGATATAGCCCCAGGTGTTCGCTGCTGCCGTTAAGTTCAAAATACTTCAGAAGCTGACTTTTCGAAGTAGTTTCTACACCTTTCTTGATAACCTCTTGGAGGAAAAGTAAGCCTTCCTCGTCAGAGCTCAGTTTCTTTTCGGCTCCAAGGTCCTGAAGAGTTAAAAACTTTATTGAGCTCCCAACTTTTGATAACTTGCTCTTAGCCCAGTAGCAAGCCACTTCTGTCGGAGAAGGCTCCTCACTTCTTCTATGAAGCCACATTAAGAAGGCAATGGCATGTTTACATCCACCTAAAATTAAATAAAAAACATGGTTTATTATAACATAAAAAAATGTAGAGGAGTTATCCTAATAAAAAGGCAAAAAGTAAAAAAAAAATGCATGCATTAAGTAGAAATTGATCCCAACATAACATAGTAATCGGTACTTAATAAACACTCACCTAATGAAGCAGCACAATCATGACAATGAAGGTCCAAAACCTTTTCAGCACCCTCATCAATAACGCAGGTTACTGCATACTGCTTCTTCCTTACATTATGCTCCGGTGTTATTTTAGCCTTAACCGTGTAAATATTTTGGATTCTTTGGACTTGAACCCACCCTACCGCAGAATCGCCATAGGATTCCCTTCCAGATCTAAAATCAAATAAATAAATAATAAATAATTAAGTAATAAAACAAATTATTATTTATTAGGTAAAGATTTTCTAATACTTTCTTGCTTATTGATCTTTTTAAAAGAATACAAAAAAAAAGGAATTTGTGCCTATGATATGGGTATGTATATGATAATAAATGAGCACTGGTGCTTATAGAGATCATTGTAAACAGTGTTCTAAATGCAAAAACACTATGGCAAGCCAAAATGAAAGGTAGATTTATTGGTAAGATATAATATATAGTAATATTTATAACAGACACAATGTGTCAAAAAAATGCATACGAGGTGACAAAAAAATAAAATGTCAAATTTTCTAAATTTTTGCAAATACCCGTTTTTCTGTACATTTTTAAAAAATATGTTTCATACAAAAGTTGTTCGTTTTTATAAGGGGAACAAAAAAGCTTGAGTAAGATTTTTCCCTCAGACGCGAAATAAACTTTTTTGGATTTTTTTTTGAAAATAACTGGCCGCCATTTTGAAACCGCTCGACCGATTTGGCCCATTAACGAACTTGACCGAGATATTCACTCAAACTATTTTTTTTTTAATTTTCGTTTCGATTCATCAAAAAATACGACCTGTAGCCTGCGGACAAATTTCGTTATATCGGATATATACATTATATAAATTTTTGGGAAATGATTAGATATGACCTCTAGGAAAACGAAAACCGCCTTTTAATTCCTTTTTTTTTTCTACTTCGTCAACGAATGCAATTTACTAGATATAAATCTACCAATATCCTTATTTTTAATAAAGCTTATTAGTGAGGTTATGCCAAGTTGTGAAATTTAGTAGGCTTTATAAAAATAATAAATAATAGCGATACATTACTTTAGCTATTAATACTTACTTGCGAGCTTTTACACCACGAACCTCAGCTTGAGAAAAATCCTCCGAATTTTTAATGTATGATGCAGTCATAAACATATCAACTCTGGGTAAATTGTCTGACTGACCTTTTATAAAACCCGCATCAACCATTTTCAGTCTTTAAACAAAATCACAAACACCAAATCAAGCAAAATTAAACAAAACTTTCTCCGAAAACAACTAAACACCACGTTCAACGCTCTTTACGTGTTGTTTGAATTGTCGGTTCACGATCGCCTGACTCGAAAAGTGCGGTCTGACGTCACAACCAATGGCAGCGCGTTTTAAGAGCAGTTCAAATTATTCAAATTTTAACCCTTTATTTCTCAGGTAATTTAATCGTTATTGGAATTTTTCTTTTTCTACGAAGTTCCTTATGATAATATCTTACGATTTTAATTGTTTTTAAATGATTTTATTTTTTTGGCAAGCTCCCTATTTGTAAGGGAACGTCAAATTAATTACTGCTAATTTATTTCAATTTTATTTTACATTTAAAGCTATTGTATTGTCCAGTGCATCTCAACAATGGTACGCTTTCGTTCTTAACAAGAAAAAGTTGCGGCAATAAAAATTTTCTACAGGGCTGGTGAAAATTAATATGGAGCCGAAATAAATGTTAATGACAGATTTCCTGCACATCCAATTTGTCTAAAGTACTTGAGACAACATGTGAATAAATTCTTACCGATACGCTTCCTATACAGAATTTCTTATAAAAAAATATGAATTGGGAAAAGAGCTAGAGTAATATCCGTAGCACCAATGGACAGCAATGATCCTGTATCTGATTTCGGCTACCATTCAGGTTATGGATATTTGGATATTCACATTTGAATATTAAGGTTTTAATTTTGTGAACACACTATTGTCATTGTTATTGATTGTTGATATATTATTCATAGTTTGAGCCATGATTTTTTGGGTTGAATACCCATATACTCCGCCAAATTTGGGTACTTCTGGTTGTTTTGAGGAATTGGTGTGTCATTATAGTTTGGCTCTTATTTTTGATGATATTTTTTATTTTAAAGCCACCGTTTTTGTCTGGGATAACTTTGCATTCCAATTCTTGGCATTTTAACACATTCTTCTTCTTATCGCGCCCTCTCCTGCCGAAGTTTGGCGATCCAAATGTCAATTGTAGCTCTGGAAACTGCGGCACGAAGGATTTCTGCCGACCAGCGGTCGAACCATCTCCTTACATCTTTTAGCCATGAGTTCTGGCGTCTTCCCACTGATCTTTTCCCCTGAACTTTGCCCTCTATTATAAGGCGTAATATTTCGTATTTATCACCTCTCATCGTATGACCCAGATATTGCATTTTTCTTGATGGTGTTCAGTAGTTCTTTTTGTTTTTGCATGTGCTGAAGTACTCCACCTTTGGTGATCCTTTGTACCCATGAAATTCGCAGCATTCGTATATATACATACATTTCAAAGGCTTCTTCTATTCTCTTTCCAATCTGTGAATTCAGTACCACATTATACTCTAGATAATAAAATGGTCTGCTTCATATGACCGTCGCTTGGCATTACATCTAACAAATGTTAAAATGGTTGAAGTAGTGAGATTCAGGTTGTTCGGATTTGGACAAAATCCAAACTGTGGTAATTTCAAGTTAATAGTTTAAAATTCTATTCGTTGTTAGTTGTTCTTTACACTGCACAGAGTGCGAGGTTTTTTTGAATCTTTCTTATAGGCGCTGTCTGTTTTGACCGCGAAAATGCAGCCAATGAGAAAATATACCGGTACCGTACGCGCAGTCCATTCCTGACAGTTATTGATTGGTGTGTGAACAAGAGATCACACACAGAGAGAATGATGCAATGTTAAAAAAGATAGTCATGCTTATAACGTTATAACGCCAATTGTGAAGTTAAGTGTAATAAACTCCTCTATAATCACCAAGTGTTTCATTTACGCATATTCGATTTGAGCGCATGGAAAAACACTATAGCGTTGTACACAAACGAGGAGTGTAAACGGCCTTTATTAGGAATATAAGGCAATGAATTTTTTGTTCAATGAGCAGTTTCCACATATTTTTTTTAATGATAAGTTTTCTTAGATGGGCCACCAGAGAAGCATATCAAAACAAAAATTAGAAACATTCGTTACTTTATAACTCTGACTATAACAACCGATGAAAAAAAGTGTGAAGCTCGCAATATTGATCTTTTTTCTTCGTGAATTCGGGTTAATCCAGATTTTTTTCGTTTCCCTAAAATGAAACTTGCAGTAGGAGAGTAGCTTTCAACAAGTTCTATTGCGAACTGAAATCCATTGCTGACAGAATTATAATATTTTTGTCAGTTTTTCTCGCTATCAGTCGCAAACTGGTACACTCTGACCACAAGATACGGTCGAACGTATTCGGCAGAATACAGATGAGAAAATAATCTGCCGAAACCGCACAAACTTGATAGTTTACACAGTGGAGATGGTCGTTTTTACAATAACAATAATGAGATGCCGGCATCTCATAGTGTCAGTCGTTCGTACAAACGCGTCATCATGTTTTTTCAGTGACGTCGGTTTTATTTTTTATACAGTGTGGAAAATCCAAATGGAATAAATTCATCATTTCATTATTTATAAAAAATTTATAAAAAATATGGTCAAAAATTGTCAAGAATTTGGAAAAATCGTCAAAAATTGTCAAAAACTGTCAAAATTTTGAAAAAATGGTTAATAATTGCCAAATATTTCTAAAAATTGTCAAAAATTTAGAAAATGGTCAATAATTGTCAACATTTTTGAAAAATGGTCAACATTTTTGAAAAATTGTCAAAAATGGTCAATAATTTTCAGAACCTGTCAAAAATGCTTAAAAATTTCCAAAAATGGTCAATCATTGTTAAAATTTGGAAAAATGGTCACAATTTTAAAAAAATGATGAATAATTGCCAAATATGCTAAAATTTTTGAAAAATTGTCAAAAATGGTAAATAATTGTCAAAGACGGTCAATAATTGTCAAAACTCGTCAAAAACTGTCAAAAATGTTCAAATTTTTTTTTAAAAATGGTGAAAAATTTACGAAAAATGGTCATTGTATTGTGCATAAGAAGCAAGCTTCTGTCGGCGGTCCGACGACCGCTCACCTTTTTTTTTGCCTTGATAATTGTATTAGTAGCTTTTCGAGTTCTTTTTTCATATTTCTATGCAACTAATAATATGGAACATAATTATGATGTGAAAACTTGTGTAGTATTCAAAATGTCATCAAATGACGGCTCAATAGGGCTTACAAGTTATATATTAGGGTTCCACAGAACCGTAAAGTTGTAACCTTTACCCAAGGGGTCAATTGTTAGTAGTGATTTTAAACGAAAACGCAAGGGAACAAAATTGTCAATAACTACAAGTTATTACTAAGATACACAGTATACTGAATTGAACTATCAGCATAATATTGTATCCCATGTATTTAAAGGCACGGAAAATATGCATTTACCTATTTTTTTTCCAATACTGTAGTGGAGAAAACAAATAATCGCTGCTTATATAAGGCGTTATCGCCGATGGTTGCCCAGGCTAAATCAAAGTATACTTGAAGCGATTAAACTATATCTGGAGGAAAATAATTGAGAACTATACCTCAGGGAATAAATAATATAGGGTTCTTTGTATTATAGTTTCCTTGGTCATATGATTATGTCAAATCCGTGAATAGGCGCCACCGAGTTTTTAGAAGCTATTATGCTGAAGGCGATCGTAAAAGAAATGTTATACAAGTAATCAAAAACGCGGAAAAATATATATATTTACAAATGACGTATAAATAAATAGTCCAACTAGTACAGGCCAATCTTTTATTGCTAAATAAGATAATCGGCAATACGACGCTCCTGTTACAAGTAAATACAAGAAATATATATCAAAGACAAATCAAAATTGAGTCAAAATTAAATCAAAAATCAGTCGAAATATGTCACAAATATTTGTTATCCAAAAGAAAATATCGTAGGTATAAAACAAAAGAATAATCGTTTAGTAGGTGATAGAGGTGTAGTCAAGTATGATCATACCAGCTTTACATGTACCATAAACCTACCTATAAATGCCAAAAGCCGAATAATAATCTACATCATAATACTACCGCAATTATAAAGGCTTTGAATTAAAATTGCATCCCAAATCAAGACAATTTTACAACCGTCCAAATTGAAATTATTTGGTATAACTAATAATCACTTAAACTCGTGTTTGAAACTGAGAATCTTAAAACGATAATAAAACGTAAAATCAAGTTCTTTTTTTGTACTTAGCTTTCACGAATTTGGAGGTCCAGCCACCATCCACAAGGTCACTCTCGGGAGTAGAAAACTGGTAAATTTCCAGGCATCGTCTCGGCTGTGAAGATTCTCTGATGTCGTAAAACAGGTCGAACCAGGTGTGAAATCTGGGACGAAATCCAATCCAGACAACCAAAAGGGTCCCAAATTAAAACCCCAACAGTAGAAGGAAGAGTAAAGCGTAGAAATAAGGACACAACAGAAAAACCCTACAATAAGGAGAGAGAAAAAAAAAATCAATCTCACCATCTAGAGAGTTTTAGTTTTGTAAAAACTAAAAATATCTTACCTCAATTTATCAATGAGGGTTCGCAAAATTCTCATGTCCAGCCCTGTGAAACCATCAATGGACGACCTCCACCAATAGGCTCACAAAATGGTGGATTCTGGCAGGTTTTGAAAGGAGGTTGATTCGATCTTAATGAATCGTGGATCCGGTGTGAAATAATCCCTTAACGGCGGAAAAAACGACTTCCAAACAAACTACCCAAAATAGTCGAATTTCCAAGCAACTTATGCGAATTTATATCCCCTAATTAGGGTAACTAATCGAAAATTTAACTAATAAAATAACTCGCACTAAGCACCGAACCTTTCGTTCTCCAAAACTGTATCACCTTCTCCCCGTTGCCCTAGAAAAGATGGCTTCAAAACAGTCATACCACAATATCCAATAATATAAAATTCGAAATATCCAAAAATCCGTTAATAAAAACAATTAAAATCTAGCTATTAAATTATTCCAGTTGGTAACCTGTAGTTGTCGAGCACAATGGGGAAACAAAAGAAGTACGTCCAAATTTCCTAAATTCTCCTACCTTGTCGATACTACAGCATTATACATATATACTGTGAACAAGAAACACCGTTCTCGTAGCGAAACAATTTCATTAGATTCGTAGATTAATACCAGCCACTCGGAGAAGACACGAGTTCTACCGATAACCGAAGCATTTGTAAATTTATTAGTTATACAGAGTGTCCAAAATATTAATTTTAAGTCAACTGGTGAAGGCATATTACGAAAAGATTTTATTTGAAAGTCAGACCATAACACTACCCCCTCCCCAAAGGATTTACACTGTAAATTCACTTGTAATCAGCTTCGTGATAAGGTTTCAGGTCTTGCGTGTGCCAACGACCTTTTGATTTACCCTGTAAGTCTTCAAGTTCATATACGCAGTAACCCCATTTTTTGAAAATTCTAAAAGGACCTTCAAACTTCCCACCTAGTTTCGCTGTATAATAATTACCAGCATCAGACAATGTAAACTTTTTCTTCCAAACTAAATCGCCAATTGCAAATTCCACGTTACGACGTCTTAGATCGTATTGCTTTTTAGCCTGGTCGTGAGCTTTTTCCATTTTCTTCACAACACCTTCTCGCAGCTTTGCCAAGGTTGTTAGTTTTTGACCGAGATCTACAGGAAGACTATTCGAGTCCTGGAATTTAGAGCAATGTTCGGAACCATGGAGCTTCATCTCAGTACCAAAATTTATAAAGTATGGAGTTTGGCCAGTTACAGCATGTTTAGCTGTGTTAACTGCACAAGCGAATGCAGAAAGATCAACATCCCAATCTCTCTGATTTTCAGACACAAAAGATGATAATATTGTTTTCATAACTCTATTCACTCGTTCCGTTAAATTGGATGAGGGATGATAATTTGGATTACATAATATTCTTACACCAAATTTTGATTTAAGGCCCATAAAGTCAATGCTTTTAAATTGGGGCCCATTGTCACATCTGATTAACTCAGGTACTCCATAAGAAAAGAAAATTCTATCTTCTAATAGTTGAATTATTGTTTTGGTATTGGCCTTTCGAATAGGGAAAAACAAGTTAAACTTACTGAAGGTATCAGTAACTACGAAAATATGCATATTACCAGACTTGCTTTTTGGTAAGGGGCCAAAAAGATCCATACTAATAATTTGCCAACAGCGAGCTGCAATAACAGCACTTCCCATTAATCCACCAGGTAGTTTTTGTTCTGGCTTAACTTGTTGACAAGTTACACAGCCCTTTATAAACTTAGCCACATCAGCCTTTAGGCATGGCCAGTAATACAGTCTAGCTACTTTGTGGAATGTTTTGTGAACACCAAGATGACCACCCTCGGTTGTATCATGACACGATGATAAAACCTCCTTACGATTTTGTTTAGGAACCACCAACTTCCAAAAGTCGTCATCATTACGAATTTCAGGAAAATCGAGATTAACCCTTTTATACAATTTATCTCCAGACACACGCCAACAAGGAAATAAGAGAGGATTAGCTTTCACTCTATCCAACATATTAAGATACCACCTATCTTTTACTTCACCAATTTGTATCACAGATATTTCAAGCTCGCCACTTACAGAATCCGGATCATCGACCACTGCTCGACTGAGAGTATCAGGGACTACGTGTTCTTTTCCTTTGCGGTGGATCACTTCAAAATCAAATTGTTGAAGCCTTAAACACCAACGACCCAAGCGACCTTGAGGGTTTTTCAGGTTGTGCAACCACTTTAAACTAAAATGATCGGTGATAACCTGAAATTTTGAATTCTCCAAGTAACAACGAAGTTTCTCTGCACTCCAAATTACCGCCAGTAGCTCGCGTTCTGTAGCACTATATACCCGTTCAGTACGACTCAATGTTCGAGAAACGTAGCACACAACATGCTCACGGTTGTCGTAAAATTGTGTAAGGACCGCACCAACACCAAATGACGAAGCATCCGTTTGCAATATAAAGCCATGATCAAAATTAGGACAATCCAAAATTGGAGCAGACACAAGAGCATTTTTAATATTTTCGAATGATTTACGACAATCCTCGTCCCAATTAAATTTCACACCGTTGCGAAGAAGTCTAGTAAGGGGTGATATGACGTCAGAGAATGCAGGAATAAATCTTCTGTAGTACGAAATCATACCAATCACTCTTCGTATGTCTCGAACGTTTTTAGGCACCGCTAAATTGGTAATAGCTTCTACTTTACCTGGGTCTACAGAAATACCTTGCCTATTGACTAAGTAACCAAGATACTTCAATTCATCACGACAAAACTTGCTTTTTTCCCTATTTAACGTCAAACCATTAGAAAGCAAACGCGTAAAAACTTCTTTTAAAATATTTATATGAGTATCAAAATCAGGTGTAACCACAATAATGTCATCCAGATAGCAAAAAACATATTTATCCAATTCTGGACCCAAAATAGTGTCTATCAACCGCTGAAATGTTGCTGGTGCATTGTGGAGACCAAAAGGTAGTCTAGTAAATTGAAATAAGCCACGCCCTGGGACTGTAAACGCGGTATATTGCTTGCTATTTTCTTCCAACGCAACTTGCCAGTAAGCACTTTTTAGGTCTAGCGATGACATAAACCGAGCACCACCTAGTTTATCCAAAATGTTTGAAATGTATGGCAGCGGGTAAGCATCACGCTGAGACACAGCATTTAATTTCCTAAAGTCAACACAGAAGCGCTGTTCTTCGTCAGATTTCGGAACAAGCAACACGGGAGATGACCAAGCTGACTTAGAGGGTTCAACAATTCCATTAGCCAACATTTCATCTAACTGTTCATCAATTAATTTTTGTTTGAAAGGAGAAACAGGGTAATACCGTTGTTTTATCGGGGGGCTAGACGTAACTATCTTATGCTTAACTGCAGAGGTGCAACCAAGCTTATCGCCAATTTTATCAAAATACTCTGAAATCACCTCATTCAGACATTGCTTTTGTTCAAAAGTTAAATCATCTTCACCATGAATATGATTAATTTGCGGTGTACTTAATATTTCAGACGAAAAAAACCATTCTCCACGACGCATATCAGGAACTATACCCATTGTTTGCCAAAAATCGATCCCCAAAATAATTTCATGACGAAGTTTAGGAACAACAAAAATATCAAATATTTTTACAACATTTCTCACTTGAATAGGTGCTGATATAACCCCAATACATTCACATGTGTCGTTGGACGCCACAGTACACAAGGTTTTACGATTCTGATCCAATACTAATCCTAAATTTTTAAGCTTTTGCCAGCCAAGAGAGCCAAGAAAAATTTTGTTAGCACCAGAATCTAATAAACCATAGAGTTTTTGACCTAGAATACTAATCTTAAGATAAGGACATTCACCAGGGCCTACATGAGATAAGATATAATCTAAGACGAATTTTTCCTTACAACTAGAGTAATCTATGGTCGATTTGGTAAACGAAGACAATCTCCGACCTACGATTGACTTCGTGTGAAGTTTCCCGATGAATTTTGGCAATCTGGACAAGTCCTCTTAGTAAAACCAACCTTTTTACAAGAGAAACATCTAATTATACCTGAAGTGCAATGTTTCGCTAAATGATTAGGCTGATCACACTTAAAACATGTTCGAGGTGCGATACTCCTTTGAAAAGTTGTAGAGTTCCCTTGAGGGTATCTTGAGTTAGTATTGCTACCTGAAGAAACAGAAACTTCCCTAACTACTAGTGGCTTATTTTCAGGAGTAGCCCTATAATCCAAATCAGGTTCCAATGACAAATTACCAGGCTTAGGGGGACTATATTGTTCGATATTAATCTTTGTTTCCTCTAGTTTCCTGCAGAGCTCAATTAAATCGAAAGGGGTGTTTATAGTTTGAAGTGTAAGACGCTCTTGGTAAAATGGGAGAATATTAGACTTCAAAACCTTTAATCTCAAATCATCCGAAACCGGAACAGGCATCCTGTCAAAAAGTTTACTCATAGCTGCAACATACAACCCAATTGGTTCGTCAGGACCCTGAGTTCTATTTAAAATTTGTTTCCAAAGCTGGTCACTAATATGTGAAGGTACAAACTGCTCTCTCATGAGACCTATTAGAGTATCCCAATCATTTGCATATTTAACTACCATATGATAAAAATTTAAAGCATCACCCTCGAATAAATCATGGGCTGATAAAAATAGTTCAGCCTTACTAACCTGTCGAGACCTACTTAATTCTTCTACTCGCTGCAAAAAAGAATTAAAACTCAATCCAGAATTACTGGAAAATTTTAAATCCCATTTATATACAGGAACTGACTTAACACTGCTAAATTGTTGACCAGGCATAGTTATTTGATGTAAACTAGAAGTATTTGCACTGCTATTGGTTAAGGTTTGGCTAGGAGACTGAGTACCAAGATTAGGATCACTAGGTACGGAATTACTACCCTTATCCTCAAAAAGCTTAACTTTATTCTGGTAATCCGGAACAAGTTCTGATAAAGAAATTAGTAATTTTGACCTATCTTTGGAAATACTATCATCATCTTCTGAAATTCTCCCAATCCTACCCATTAAATGAGCGAATTTTGTTTCAATTTTTTTAACTTGGCTTGAAGAACCACTAAAGGAAGAAACATGATCACGCAATTCATCTAATTTTTTCTGACATTCTGTAATCTCCAATTTAGGATCCAAATTACATTTTCCCTTAAGGGGACTATTGGATTTTTCTAAAGCTAAAATACTTCTAAGGTGCTTCCGCAATGAGTCAACATTTCCCTGATCGGAAATACCCCTCACTGATAATTCGTACTCTAGTTCATCTCTTACCAGGTTATTCACCTGTATTTGAAACATTTTGTTCAACAATAAGCAAAAAAAATACCCCAAGATGAAAATGGAAATACTTTTGTAAAATAATCAATAAAAAAAATTGTTTAAGATTCTCACCACCAAACTGTCAAAATCGAGAAATATAATATGACCAAAGAACAATAATTTATACACTCAAATTCACAAATAGGTTGGGCGCCAGTTATTAGGGTTCCACAGAACCGTAAAGTTGTAACCTTTACCCAAGGGGTCAATTGTTAGTAGTGATTTTAAACGAAAACGCAAGGGAACAAAATTGTCAATAACTACAAGTTATTACTAAGATACACAGTATACTGAATTGAACTATCAGCATAATATTGTATCTTATGTATTTAAAGGCACGGAAAATATGCATTTACCTATTTTTTTTCCAATACTGTAGTGGAGAAAACAAATAATCGCTGCTTATATAAGGCGTTATCGCCGATGGTTGCCCAGGCTAAATCAAAGTATACTTGAAGCGATTAAACTATATCTGGAGGAAAATAATTGAGAACTATACCTCAGGGAATAAATAATATAGGGTTCTTTGTATTATAGTTTCCTTGGTCATATGATTATGTCAAATCCGTGAATAGGCGCCACCGAGTTTTTAGAAGCTATTATGCTGAAGGCGATCGTAAAAGAAATGTTATACAAGTAATCAAAAACGCGGAAAAATATATATATTTACAAATGACGTATAAATAAATAGTCCAACTAGTACAGGCCAATCTTTTATTGCTAAATAAGATAATCGGCAATACGACGCTCCTGTTACAAGTAAATACAAGAAATATATATCAAAGACAAATCAAAATTGAGTCAAAATTAAATCAAAAATCAGTCGAAATATGTCACAAATATTTGTTATCCAAAAGAAAATATCGTAGGTATAAAACAAAAGAATAATCGTTTATTAGGTGATAGAGGTGTAGTCAAGTATGATCATCCAGCTTTACATGTACCATAAACCTACCTATAAATGCCAAAAGCCGAATAATAATCTACATCATAATACTACCGCAATTATAAAGGCTTTGAATTAAAATTGCATCCCAAATCAAGACAATTTTACAACCGTCCAAATTGAAATTATTTGGTATAACTAATAATCACTTAAACTCGTGTTTGAAACTGAGAATCTTAAAACGATAATAAAACGTAAAATCAAGTTCTTTTTTTGTACTTAGCTTTCACGAATATGGAGGTCCAGCCACCATCCACAAGGTCACTCTCGGGAGTAGAAAACTGGTAAATTTCCAGGCATCGTCTCGGCTGTGAAGATTCTCTGATGTCGTAAAACAGGTCGAACCAGGTGTGAAATCTGGGACGAAATCCAATCCAGACAACCAAAAGGGTCCCAAATTAAAACCCCAACAGTAGAAGGAAGAGTAAAGCGTAGAAATAAGGACACAACAGAAAAACCCTACAATAAGGAGAGAGAAAAAAAAAATCAATCTCACCATCTAGAGAGTTTTAGTTTTGTAAAAACTAAAAATATCTTACCTCAATTTATCAATGAGGGTTCGCAAAATTCCCATGTCCAGCCCTGTGAAACCATCAATGGACGACCTCCACCAATAGGCTCACAAAATGGTGGATTCTGGCAGGTTTTGAAAGGAGGTTGATTCGATCTTAATGAATCGTGGATCCGGTGTGAAATAATCCCTTAACGGCGGAAAAAACGACTTCCAAACAAACTACCCAAAATAGTCGAATTTCCAAGCAACTTATGCGAATTTATATCCCCTAATTAGGGTAACTAATCGAAAATTTAACTAATAAAATAACTCGCACTAAGCACCGAACCTTTCGTTCTCCAAAACTGTATCACCTTCTCCCCGTTGCCCTAGAAAAGATGGCTTCAAAACAGTCATACCACAATATCCAATAATATAAAATTCGAAATATCCAAAAATCCGTTAATAAAAACAATTAAAATCTAGCTATTAAATTATTCCAGTTGGTAACCTGTAGTTGTCGAGCACAATGGGGAAACAAAAGAAGTACGTCCAAATTTCCTAAATTTTCCTACCTTGTCGATACTACAGCATTATACATATATACTGTGAACAAGAAACACCGTTCTCGTAGCGAAACAATTTCATTAGATTCGTAGATTAATACCAGCCACTCGGAGAAGACACGAGTTCTACCGATAACCGAAGCATTTGTAAATTTATTAGTTATACAGAGTGTCCAAAATATTAATTTTAAGTCAACTGGTGAATGCATATTACGAAAAGATTTTATTTGAAAGTCAGACCATAACATATAGTAAGTATCTTTTTTCTTCGACTACCTCCATATCTATTCCATAGTTTTACTTTGTTCAATGTTGAATATATTTTCCCGCACTATTTAAATTTTAGTAAACACGCCAAGTGATATTTGTCTGTTACTAACAAGTATACAAAAAAAAAATATCTTTGAACATTTGCAAATCCTACTTTCTCGCCAAATTTCTGTAGGTCTTGCATATTTAATGTTTATCGGTACAGGGTATTCCGAGAATTCTCCTGTAAGCTCACATATTGAATGCCTTTTTTTTATTCATGAACAAAGTTGTTAGTGCCCATGATACCAAGCTGGATAATCAAACTGACCAAAAACATCATGTATTTTTAATACTTTCCTACTGCCTTACGATTATTTTCAATCGCAGAATGAAGAAAGTTGAGAAGCGAATAGGGAATCTAATAACATTTATATTGAAACTACTTTCATGTGTACTAAGCGATTTATGGATTTGGGCCTTTGGAATAATTGTAAGAAATTGGTTGATTGTAGATTTTTGTGTCTCCCACTTATTATCATAAGAACAATAGTTCCATTCAGAATGAACGTGAATGAATGTGAATAATTTTTCTTTCCAACGATGGTACATTTTTATTGATTGATTATTACAGTAGATCCAGTCGGGGTTTGAAATCCTCAGCACGTCAGTCTTTGGGCTTTTTGGGCTGTTGGTTGTATAGTTTAGGTTGAAAGACAAGATGTCCTTATCAGGCTTAACAGTCTTTCCACTAGAAAAATCCTCTCTTGGGCGCTCTAGTCCCAGGAGTTCATATCTCCAATAAGTCAGTGCTTCGGACTCGAAGATTATTGTGAGGTTGTTCCTTCTTCTTCCATGTTCAACCAACAGATATGTTCCTTCCTATATATACCCATGCTTTATATTATGCACTTCTTTAGGGTGCAGTGACCGATAATCAATCCCATAATCTTCTTTATCTCAAACCTGTTTATGGAGGTCGAATTTTCTTAAGCTTTGAAATCATTAAGTGTAGTCCGCACAAGAGCCGGCAGTAACTTGGAGTTCAGATCACGCAGGGTATGTTTTTGATTATTTTTATCACACAAAATAAACAAAAATCTTTTCCTTTGACGTAACCTCAATTATGGGTATGGTATTACATAGAAAAGCTCAATGAACTAGACAGGAGCAGTATTGATTTACTTGCACTTTACTACGGGTACCAGGACACACTGGAATAGGAGGAATTTGAATAGTAGATCAACTCAAAAAGAAGGAGCTGAATCAATCTTTTGGGGGCCATATGCGGTATCAGCACCAATGTAATATTGCAAGAAATAGGTTACTCCGGGAAAAAAAGGAATACCTGACCATTGAAAAGATATAGTGGGGCTAAGACGAATGAATGTCTAAGCCAAAATAAGACTGCACTAACAGTTTTAACAGGTGTTCTAGTAAGACACTTCCGCCTAAATGGGCACCTCAGAAAACTCAAACTGGTGGAGCAAGAAGAATGCAAATTCTGTTGAATGGAAAAAAAACCTTTATTCACAAACTTTCGGAATGCACAGCAAAACGGAATCATAGGGCACATCAACGAGACTGCGAAATGGAGAAGGACACCTTAAGTGACACCAACCGGATATCCTAAAATCCCTCCAGGAAATGGGACTAAAAATACTACTAGTTGATGAGGGTTTTTCTCAGGAACTAAGTAGGTGAAAGAGAGCACAATATATTCCACCCTATTATAAATAAATACAAACTTACCTGAATTTGTAGCTGCCTTTATAAATGTTTTACATCTTAAATCGAATGAGTTTGGCTAGAACAACCACAATGTATGACCATACCTATTACACTGTGACCTTTTCAGATCCATTGTGATCGTCTGAATGTAGATTACATTCTCCAGCCCAACTTTTTCTAAGTAGCCAATCAGCCTCGAGGCTGAATCTTCCATGCAATTTCTTGCCAGTTGCTTCTCAGTACAAGAAACCGCACACTCGCCAGGCAGTCGCACTGGCATGGGATGTGCTCTGCAGTTTCCTCTTCTAGGTGACAGAATCTGCACATGGCTTCCCTGGTCAACCTCATTAGCTTTGCATGCCTGTTAAGCTTACAGTGGTCTTTTAACATACCTTCTATAGATTTGACAGCTTTCCTATTTTTGCTGATAAGGTCTGCCGTAAGTGTTGGCGAATGTCCTATAATAAACTGTCTCACCAGTCCCTGTTCTGGATTACCGACAATTCTAAAGATTTATGTGCCACCCACTTTCCTGTGGCCCTATTTATTGGTCACTTTACGTCGCCAAAGAAGGGTTCAGGTCCAATCAATAGCATTGAGCATGAGCCTTGTCTGGCCGTTTCATCCGCCAATTCATTGCCCTTATGACCCGGTTACTCAGGCTACCATGACCTTGCAATGGTTTCCAAGTGCGTTTAAGGCACCTATGCAATCGCAAACTAGCTCAGAATTGACCTCTATGGAATCATGTGCCTTCAGTACAGCTTGGCTGTCGGTGAAAATGGCGACTGAACGGTAGGTCCTCTTCTGACCTTTAATCCAACGCAGTGGTGAATCGCCTCCATTTCCAGACTTATTATTAAAGCCATATCTTGTGGCCGTTGCGTCAATGGGTTGCCCCATTAAGACATAAGCTTCGATAGTCAGCACCGTGCATTTGACTTATGTTTTGTTGACTTTGCAGCAGTTTGTGCGTTGCAGATATGGCTTCGCCTTGTATAAAAATGTGTAGTATCACTATTCGAAATGTCTTGGTCTTTAAGATTGTTTGGTGAAATTTATTCTAAAAAATGAAATAATCCATGATCTACCAAATCGATGTTACAATATACAGTTGTATTTTTAGAAAATGCCGTTTTATGATTGAATGAATGCTTGAAATTGCACATTGTTCCATTTCCAAGAACACTTCTCGCATAATAGAGTAATTTTCTTGAACATTGCAAATAAAATTTCCTTTGATTTGTTGCTTTATGTACATTTAAGCTTCAGCAGCTTAGATACTTCATCTTTATAACGGTATGCTTAACAAGCCCGTAATTTAAAAGTTTCCATTTAAGTAAAAGAACAAATGAAGCAAAAAGTATTAAAAAGTAAATTTAGTTCCAGACATCTCGAAAGGCAATTTTCTAATTAGCTTCCATGAACGGAAACCGATTGAAAATATCTGATAAGAGAATTGGATTTGAGAGTAATTTGTTAAAGTCGATTGATTGGTTAGTAAATTTTATTTTTCCGTGCTTTTCATGAAGATTAAGCTGATAGTTATTGATTAACCTCAGACGCTTGAACTTCAATACAGGGGGGGCCTGATAAATTCTACATACTCATATTTTTCTTTGATTGAAGGTTATATCACAATTGAAAATTGGAGCTCATTTTCATCCCATATTTATAAACAAACACGAACACCACGACTCAAGATAAGAAACGCCAACATAGACTTTAAAGAAAGTCTACACTATCTTGGATTGACCATTGACACTGGTCTCCTGTAATTAGAACACGTTAAACATAACAGGAAGAAAGCTTCAGACATTGGCCACAAGCTATTTATCATTGCGGGAAGGAACTGGGGAAGAAAACCGAAGATCCTTAAAGAAATCTACCAAACCTATGTTGTTATATGGCGCTGAGATATGGGGAAAGAGAGCGAAGGATACTAGGATAATGAAACAATTAGCGGCATCGGAAAGACCCTTCCTGCTCGTAATAACTAAGGCATACCGAACAGCCCCCACATCGGCCCTACACGCACTAGCACCAGTCGACATCTAGATGGGCGTGTGCGAACAATTCTTCTCTCTCTCTTTCAAGTAGTGTTGTTCATATTATCCTTGTCATACTTGTGTAAATAGTATGTCGAGATAAGATTTTTCGCAATCTGTATGTGCAAATGTGCATATTATCATGTATAACGTGTTTCTTATAACCGCGATATCTCAGAAATGGTGACTCTTAGAAAAAAAGTTATCGAAACCATTTTTGTAGATAATTTCAAGATCTACACCTTTGGTTGTGAGTAATTTTCCCATAAAACTCGCTGTTTTCGAAAAAAATCCAAAAAACCTCAAATTTTGACCTTTGGCCCCGAATAACTGTTGTAGCGCACATGGAATTAATGGGGAATCTTGAAACTTCCTTTCTTATGGTGAACCCAAGCACTTCACGAAATTTCAGCTTTTCGGGAGTTCTTGTCATTTGACCACTATTTTTATGTCTAGATTGACCGGACCTGTAGATTTCGCGGATATGTGTATTTCGCTATAATAATGAATTATTCAAACGTTCTAATAATAATAGTGTAACTGCCTGTTTTTGTATCCGCTGCAGCTTCCTTTCTACTGTTACTTAATTAGTTTTGGCTATCGTTATTGTGGGAGAGTGAAAGATTCTGAGTCTTCCCAGTTAGTATTTCCAAAGAGATGCAACAGGTGCTTCAGATCAGTTCAAAATTCATGAATTTTGAAAATATGGTTAATAATTGCCAAATATTTTCGAAAATTGTCAAAAATTGTCAAAAATTGTCAAAAATTGTCAAAAATTGTCAAAAATTGTCAAAAATTGTCAAAAATTGTCAAAAATTGTCAAAAATTGTCAAAAATTGTCAAAAATTGTCAAAAATGCTCAATAATTGTCAAAAATTTTGAAAAATGGTTAAAATTTTTGAAAAATTCTCAAAAATGGTCAATAATTGTCAAAGACGGTCAATAATTGTCAAAACCAATCAAAATTCGTCAAAAATAATCAATAACTGTTAAAATTTAGAAAAATGGTCAAAAACTGTCAAAAATGGTAAATAATTGTCAAAAATTTTGAAAAATGGTTAAAATTTTTGAAAAATTGTCAAAAATGGTCAATAATGGTCAATAATTGTCAAAACCAATCAAAATTCGTCAAAAATAATCGATAACTGTTAAAATTTTGAAAAATGGTCAAAAACTGTCAAAAATGGTCAATAATTATAAAAAACTGTCTAAAACGGTCAAAATTTTTGAAAATTTGTCAAAAATGGTCAATTATCATCAGAACCTGTCAAAAATGCTCAAAAATTGTCAAAAATGGTCAATAATTGTTAAAATTTGAAAAAATGGTCAAAAATTTTGAAAAAATTGGTAATCATTATTAAAAATTGTCAAAATTTTTGGAAAATGGTCATTCTATTGTGCATAAGAAGCAAGCTTCTGTCGGCGGTCTGACGAACGCTCACCTTTTTTTCCATTAAATAGTGGAATCCATAATTAGAAACAAATAGTTTCATATAAAATACTAATATGAATAGATTCCACAAAGTGAGGGCCCAAACAGTAAATTCTAAAATTAATTAGTTTATTCATCCTTCCTTTCTTGAATAATATCCATACTCCAAGTTCTTCAAGAAGGATTCTTGGAAAAATCCTAATGTTGGTTACAAATAACGCACATCATTTACTGAAAGGGAAAGGTGAATGCAAGAATAAGTTTACCTTCCCCTACTTTGAAAATTGAGTGATGACGATTATCAACCTTTGGAAGAAGTGGAAGGGAAAATAACTATTTCCCTTCTTGAAGGAAAAGGGAGAATGTAATTATAATTTTCCCTTTCCCTTCTTGCAGAACTTTGGTATTGGAGATATGGTCGAGCACAACAAACAAACATACTAACTCCCTTTTTTATGGGTTACATATGAGTATATACTGATGAATTAAAACCTTGATACTTTCATTTATATGCTGAAGAGAGTATAGAATAATAGGAACCATTCTGTAGGTTATGAATTGAAAAAGAAATCGTAGGATTTGGAACAGCTCAGTTCTTGATACTTTGGGAAGCAGAATAATCACACCTTAAATTATAGCTTTCTGACATTTGACAGACAAATAATATTTTTGTCACTTATTTATTGGAAATATTTACCATTTGAATTACTATATTTAAAACAAAATCAGAGAGAAAATAAAGTTACTTTTTCTTAGAATAATAGAAAAATCATTTTTAACAGTAATCTGTAGTGTGAAGTGGGACACATTTAAACTTATTTGAAATATTGGACAAAATAGTTGACATTAAAATGGCAAAAATATATATTTTTTGGATTTTTCTCTGAAAATTCTGAATAACCCGCAAGTTTTTCGACGTATAATCTTTAAAATCACTCGAAAACTCGTGGTTTCGTATAGTTCACCAGACCCAAGTTTTTCGGGGTGAATTTTAATAATGTTTCCATCTAATCTGGAAAATAATGTTATTTTTTTTTGTTTCAGGTAAGACCACGGACTGCATGGTAAATCCCACGTGGCGTGGACGTGGAATATGTTGAAAAAGTAAGAAAATCTAGTAAATGTCAAATGAATTCATCAAATATTCTTCTTTCCATTTCGTCATAGGTTTATACGTGACTGAAATTAAGTGATTATTAAAATTTATTACGTATTCAGTTTTCGGTGTTTGAGTGACGTTGATGATTTTTGTATTTTAAAGTGGTTAAGCAAATGTAAACAAAGCATTCAATGGCCCATACCTATAGATTAGTTTAAGAACAAACTTGACTCATATCAGTTTCATAACATAACACTTTTAATTGTATAAGAATATCATAGTACTAAGTTGGGAGTTTCAATTTTTCAAATTAGGGAATTAATAAAGTACTTGAAATGTATGTGTATGTAGGAAATAGTATCAAGGAAAAAGTATATAATAGTACAATTATGTGTTCTAAAATCCGTTATGATCTTATTATATGATATTATGGAATAATAATTTTGGTTTTTGTCAATTTGCATTATTTGTTTGAGTTGTTTGATTTATGTCAAATATTTAGTTATGATAGTTGTCTACGTGTTGGGTTCGTTTTATTTGTCTAATAGAATTCTATACTTTTGCCACAGCTTCTCAAAAAGAGATTCGACTACTTACCTCAAAGTCGTGTTTCAAGGATACTATAGATGTAGGTTCGTAGATGGCGTTCCAATCTAATCATTTAATTTATGTTTACTTGTACGTGAGAAATGAAATAGTCATATACTCTGATCCTGATTTAATAAACAATTTAAAAAAATTATTATGGAATTAAACAATGAAATGAATTATTACAAGCAACAGTATAACATAACAATTTGTCATGTTGACAATAATAAAACTGTGAAATACGTTTACCACTAATATTCGCACCACTTCGAATTACGGAACGTAAAATGTTCGCTCCGTTTAAACAGCTGATCAATTTTCCTCACAGAAATGTGAGGACGTAACCTAAATCGAATATTAATACCACTTACTTTAGTATCATGCGAATATTGGAAAATTTGATATCAACTTTAACGTAAGTATGCAACTATTAATAATAATGAATACAACCTATAATTAAATGCCTTATTTATACACTCTTGATCACTTTCAATGCGTTAGTTTTTCTATTATAACCTCAAATTCGTGGAGCAAGTAAACTGTTGTGAATAAGAACCGTAACAGTTTTTATTTTCTTTCAGCTCCTGGCCACAGCATTCAACTCCTCCAAATATTTATTAATTAATCAATTATGATATATAGCTCGAACAAAATTTACTGGATCGCAAATTCAATATATTAATAAATTGGTTATCTCACCATATGCATGAATAGGTTGTCCTAATGTGGGCAGATATACCACAACTCGCTCGTAGATCTAGTTCTGGCACTTAATACACAACTCTTTTCTTCTGGTTTTTTCTACCAGGAAAGCAATTTACCCCAAATCGGAATTATCTGACCCTTCCTGCCTTCCCAGTCAACAACTCCTTAGTTTCCCCTTAGCAACCTCCTCATTCTTTTTTTTTTAATTTCCACTTCGTTTTCAAAACATCTTACCAACCAATATTATTTAATATTTCGGGTCAGTAATTAAATTTTTACTTTGACATTGTCTTGACATATTTCTATGAAATATTTATTTAGAATATTACTATCTAAAATTCACAAATTAAATAAAATCAGAGTATCATTACCACTGGTTCATAACTTTATAAACTTTAATATTCATAATTCCATGATTTACAATAGTGACATACAAACATTACTTTCTGATTGTGTACCCTATTGACATTATACTCCAAATAATTATTATAACGAATCAGCCTTTAAATATGAAATGTTGACATTCGTCTTTATACAAAATATGTATACAGGATGTATCAAAATTGTTAAAAATAATTATAAATTTCATTGTTAATATAAAATAATTTGAATTTATATTCTAACAAACGTGATCTTAAATTTAATTTGATACAATCGTATCACGATTCCATAAAATCCATAACAATAATTATCTAATATAACTGAGATATTATGGCAAGCACATGTTAGACTGTTGTAAATTCCACAGATGTCCTGAAGATAAAAAAGTTTATAAAACTGGACTCTTTGAGGGAGGTTGTTTATAATCTGTGGAATAAACCTTCAAAATGTCGTATAAGAGGCGCTATCTAGATTTTCATCAAGGAAAATTTGCCTGAGGTGTATGATCACAACAAAACGAAATTGTTCAGTAACCAAAAAAAAATCTCAACTTAACAGCGTCATCTTCAAAGGGCACCAGCTCTCCTAGGAGAAACTTTAAACTAGGTCATACGATCACTTCTAGTATCTGTTGTTTGCGTTTGGCAGGAGAGTTTTTGGACACCCCGTATTTCGATAGCAGTGGCAACACAGTTTGCTTGAACATTCCAAAAAACTCAATCAAAAATTTTTTCATGCGATGAAGACAGTAAGCAAGGCAAAACCTAGCACTCCAACACCTCATACTGAAATGCAAAAAGAAGTAGTATGATGTATAGTAAAATAGGTTTCCGATTTTCACCGCTCTTGTCAGTTATTTCGTAGCTTGAAAAATTGAATTAAAACTTTTTCACACAAGGGATTCTATTTTAGTTTTTCCAACAATTTTTTATTTTGTCTTGACAATTAAAAACGATTCCAACAATAATCGTATTGCAAACGTGGTGCCTCAGGAAAAACTCAACTTGACCCCAAATTAGTGGAGATGATTGTGCCTTTGTGATTGACGCGATTTCTTTTTCAATTATTTTCAGCCTTACATTCTCACCTTTTTAAAAGGAAAAAAGAAAAAAAGTTCCTTTGTGTGCGTGTCCTAGTTAGGATCTCTGATTCAGTTAAATAAAGGAAAACTCCAGGAATTTTTTTGTGAAGATTTCACAGATCTGCTGAGTGACCGGAATTTAAGAGTAATGGTTAATGGTTAGTGAAATTATAGTAGCATTAGGAAGTTAAAATTAATCCTGTTACAGTTTAGTTGAATGGTTGAAAAGAGGGATATCTGGGGGTGATTGGAGTAAGTTTCATATAGAAATGCTGACTGTGAACCATCATTGTCTTGAAATTTTTTGTATCTTATACAATTTAAAACGTGGAAAAAACAAAAACATAACAATTATACTAGAACATAACTAATGATGCAATTTTGATACAATATAATATCGCCGATAAAACCTAAAGGTCTGAGGTACTTTGAAGAATTCTGACACTGTGGTCTATCTTGAAGACATTTTATCGTCAATCTTTGGGACTTATTGTATACTCATATTTATTGCTTTTAATTCTGAAGGTAGATGGTTCTCTAATTTTTTGGCATTGATTAGAAAATGAATAAAGCGAGAAGACCAAAAATCTTGTATTCTTATAAATAGATTTAGCGATGGGAAAAAAGAAAATTCGAAGAGGTATAAACTACCAGATCAGTTCACCACATCTTTCTAATACCAATATCTAATTGGAATAATTGTGTGGGTGTAATTATAATGCCAATAGTAAAAAATAAATGATAGAATCGGTTGCTCCAGAGCTATTGGTAATAGATAATGAAAATTGGTTCTGAAGATTATTTTTGAGTTCATCATTTCACCACTACAGGATGTAGTTTATAATAATCGGGAAATAATGACACGAAAACATCATTCTTCTATAATGAATGCACGGTAATGGTACTATAAAATATGAATATTCCTAATATGGGTTATTTACAATAAAAAGACGATGATGTTGCAAAACAAAATATTGTGACGTTGTCAAGTTGTAGTTTTTTTATTTACTTAACTAAAACTAGAAAAGTCAATTTGACAACTCTTCTTTTTTATTGACCTGTGCCTCGTAGGGCGTAGGTGAGTCAAAAATATTCATTTAAAAATAAAAGGCTTTATTTATTTAATATGAGTGTTTATTTATTGAAATGTTGTTTTTTCATACAATATTTATTAACAAGGGGCCAATATACAATAACAACATAGAATGAGATACAATGTAAAAGAAAAATATAATACACAAAGTAGAATAGAGTTACAGGAAAAAAAAGTAAATATATGCCATTTTATCAGTATTATATACGGTGAACGGCTAAATTATGGAATATTATCATTATTTTGAGAACCGTCGAGTTTTAAGGGAAATCCCGAAACAGGTCGATTTTTGTTGTAAAATACCCATGTTATAACGTACATGGAGTAGGGATGACGTCACCGGTGTAGGTGTAGTGACGTAATCGATAATTTTGTTAAATAGAAATTGGTATAATGTGACACTTTATTTGAACGAGAATTTAATTCTCTATTTAACGACATCACATGTTTAACTAAAATATTTTTTCAAGGGTACGAAAACAATTTTTTTTATTTAAAATCAATCAAATTACAATTAATGCTTGAATCCATGACTTTCTGAAGTAAATACTTAAAAAAGCAAAAATAAGTAAAAATAATAATAGACACAAAAAGTTCTCTCATAAACACTAAAACTTTCTGTCAAATGTTAATTCAAGCAAGTGATAGTGTAATATTTATTGTCGTAAATGTTTTTATTTTGTGAATTGTCATCAGTTGTCAATTGTAATTTTCACTTTTGAATCGTAAATTATGGGTCACCTAAATGAAACACAACGCATAGAAATATTAATCCTTAGCGGATGCGGATATAAAAAAAGAACACAGAACGAGGTATGCAATTTATTCAACGGAAAATATCCCGACAGACCCACCAGCCAATCAACAGTAAAGTAAAATAGTCCGAAAATTTGGAGAAACTGGACACGTTAAACATATTCCAAACGCTGGGCGTCCTAAAATTGAAGACAATGTGAAACTTGATATTTTATTAAATGTACATGACAATCCTCACAGTAGTTCAACACTAATGGGTTTCCCAACGATCGGTAATACGTATTTAAAAAAAAGAAAAATACTATCCCTACAAAATTCAACTACATCAGGAATTAAACAACGACGATCCCGATCGCCGGCTTAAATTTTCTGAAATTATGCAGGATTTATGTATCCGCAATCCACTTTTCATCAATCAAATCCTTTTTACCGATGAAGCCACATTTTTTATACATGGTACCGTGAATCGCCAAAATTGCAGATATTGGAGTCAAGAAAACCCACATTGGATGACCGAGGCACACACGCAATATCCTCAGAAAGTGAATGTTTATGCAGGGATCATCAATGACAGAATCATTGGCCCTTTTTTCTTTGAAGAAAATCTAACAGGAGAACGTTATTTAACTTTTTGAGAAATCAACCTATACCTGTCCTTGCTAACATGTATCCAAATGCCAATAATCCAAATTTACCTAGTGAAAATATCTGGTTTAAACAAGATGGAGCACCTTCGCATTATGCACGTGAAGTAACAGTAATAATTCTGTTTCATACAAACTTTCATCCCCTATTTCACCCCCCTGGGGGTTGAATTTTGAAAAATCTTTCCCTAGCGGTTGCCTTCGTCACATGAGGCATACGTGTGCGAATTTTCAAGGTGTTTCTGAGCAAGAAATGATCAAATAAACAGGGCATTTCCATGCCAAATCTTTGGAACCTTATTTACAGTTGGACTCTTCTGAACACCATTTAAGATTAATTGAAAACTTAAGAGAAAAAGCACCAGATCAATTAAATTTTCCTAGTACGAGTTCAAACATACCGCAAGAACATGTTCTACAATCACATCATAACGATAAAAATAATGCACAAACGTTTAATTACCATAAGTGTTACTTTTATATAAATAAGTAAGTTATTTTTATGTTTATGCTCCATTGTCAAATTGAAGTTCTCTAATTTCATTGTGATATTATAAATGAAAAGTAGCCTACATAAAATTTGTTCACAACAATTAACGTGTCAGGAGAGTGAGTTATTCTAGAAAAATGTTCTCTGAGCACCAAAACACCAGAATTAAAGATCAGGTGTGCAAAGTACCTGCCACTACACCAGACGATATGAAATATAGAAAATATTATTATAGTTTCCTGTAAAATTGTCGTATTTAGTAAAGTTACCAATAGATATCGAAGAATAAAAATATATTATTCTAATGCTTACAACAATGTTTTGAAAAATATTTTTCAAAAACAGTGACCATTCAACGAAGAAGAAACAACTACTTTCCGGGCTACATGCCCCGACAGACATTGAATTACACTTCTAAGACAGTTTTCTCTCTCTCAGCACTCGCTGCTGCCTTCTATTTTCAATTCCTTCTCGATAATACTGATGTCTTGTTGATTCAAATAACAATCTGTTTCTCTGTAACAAAAAATTCATATATATATATATATATATATATATATATATATATATATATCTACTTTTAAGATGATACACATGTATCAAACTTCATAATACACGATTTCCAAAAGTGAAGCGGTAAATATATTATAATTGTCTACTTAATAATAGTAATTTACAAGTCAACCTACTGCAGCTTGATCCTTGATTGTTGAATGAATGTCGTGATCAAATTCTTCAATTTCGGAGTCTTCAAACAGATCTACTTCATTTTCACATGCTTCTTTTTAAGTAAAAACTGACCATACATTTCATCTGTAATTGAGATAAATTTTAATTTGTATAATGTTTATAAACCACGATAGGTATTTGGATGAATGGAAGTACATATAATACTGCTAGTTTCACTGACCTTTTGAAGCGTTGTCATACTTTTCTGTCGATACTAATAATGTATAAGTTTTTCCACTTTTTGCATCAACAGCACTTAACTCTTTCTGAACTGGAGTGACTGGAATCTTTTCAAGAGTCTGATCAGAAGCTAATGTTTTAGCCAATTGCTCGCTCAAAAAAGTAGCATATCCCGGATCTGACAAAAAACATCAAGTTTCATTGGTTGAATAGGATGTATGTATTTATAAATTATTTGGTACTTATAATATTTTGCAATTATAAATAGAAAAAAAAACTTACTCTTGAGCTCTTTCGTAAGCGCTTAAAGATACAAGCATTGTAAACAGTTCATCTGTTAAAAGGCCTTTCAGTGTTAAAGGAACACTATCATCAACTCTTGCCAGAATTTTGATCATATTGTTTAAGTTCATTGTCTATTCCATTGTAATAGAAAACAAAATTAACGAAGAGACAAGCAACTCGAAACTCTTGTTTACGTGGTCGCCATATGCAATTTCGACCAACTGTAGCCAACCTTACGGCCTAAATTTTGAGGAAATCTTCATTCGGAACGCAGCCCTGGTTTGCCTGTTTTCAATGACACATTTCTTTTTTTTTTTCTGGAATATATGATACCAACGTTATGTTATTATTATTATAAGCAAACATACTTGTTTCTATTGGCCTTGTTGTTTGGTTTGAAAATTCCAGAGGTAAATCTCTCTTATTTTTTCGTATGATGCACAGAAATGTTAGTTTGTAATATTTAATGTACGTATTAGCGGGATACTAGTGAACCAGTTATCACAAGTTACATTCCGATTGGACTATCTAATTCGCTCTACTAGTCTTTGAACCAAAGCAAATGCAGAATTGTCACAAGCTTAGGGGCCATTTGGTTGTGTTCCAATATTATACTTCGAAGTTAACGGTATAATAGGTTTTAGAGTCAACGAGAGCATATACTTCGAGACCATACCTATTCGGCTTACTTGGGATGTATTGCCGAAACGAACATTTTCCGCGGAACGCTTCCAATTTTTCCTCAATTGTCACATACTGAAAAAGCGTATATGCAGATCTGCAGTTTTCTACAAAGGAATCAAAAACATATCTGATTGGTGAAAGTTTATCTATTTGTATTCTTTCCGAGCAAGACCAAAAATCGGAGTTTGGACATGGTTAGTCGGAACGCCGGTTCCGTTGTTGTTCCATAATTCATTTACATTGAGGCGACCTGACTTTAACAACCATCCCAAATATAGTAAACTTATAAGATCTTGATCTTCTCCAAGGTCAGTCTCCTTTGTATTTCTCTCTCTGTCATCTTTGAATTTGTTTATTCGTATACTCGACAAACGTCCCATTTGCAAGTCAAAAAAATGTTTCCATGTTTCAAACTCGCCTTTCAAATATTTTACAGCTGCTTTTGGTCCTGGAAGCTGTTTGATCAAGTCCTCTGCCCGAGTCATGGGAACACTTTATGACTAAAGAACTAGAAATCACGATTAGAATATCTAAGAAAAGTATTAGTTGCATACATTTGGGAAATAACGGGCAGCGCGGGGTGCGTTTGAGGGTACAGATTGCATTGAGTGCGCTGCGTTTTTAGTGACATCCTCCTGATCAGAATCAAGTTTCTCGCTTATTCTCCAGCCAATTTTAGCAAACAAAAAACCATCAGAAGCTGAAAAGAAAGGGCTATTTTCTTTGTTTGAGGGAATTTTTTTGATTGGAGTTCTTGTTTCGCCGCAATAACAATTGAAAAGTGTCTTTCAAACCCTACTGTTAGCGTTTAGCCACAAATCACAGAAATAAAATTCATTGTCCATTTAAACTAATGTGACTTTTGGAAAGAAAACTTCTAATCAGTTAATAAAACTCGTCTTGGGGAATGAATTGTTTTTTTTAATTTTTTTAACAATGCTCCCCTCACCCCCCGTCACGATTTTTATACTGCTGGGTACATTCGACTTAGGGAGGGATACACCATCATATAAATATGTCAAATCATTTAAAAAAAGAGTTGCACACAGGTTAAACGATAGAGATCAAATTGCAATATACTATTAGTAAAAAGGGAAAATAAAACATTCAAGATTTCATACTACCATATGATATGTGTATCACTCACCATCACTTATTCCGAACATTACAATATGGGAGCAGGTCTAATGAATTATAATTCTAGACGACCATCACAGACGTATGGCTGTGAAAGAATAATTTTTAATTTTGCAGTTTAAAGTATACGGGGACTTTATCGCACTAGTGGATCACCCTGTATATTCCAAAATACGGATTAAAGTCAATGTCAATAATTTATTAAGATTTCGCTACAGATTTTATCAGTGATAAGTGTGCAGCGCTTCAGTAAACAAACATATTCATGCGTATTTTGTATGCTTGTCTGAAAATGGAATTTCCTACAAAACTCTTAAATTTCTTTTAAATGGCCCAACTTGGACCATTTCATTGAATCTAATATTCCAGACGTTCTACCGAAACAATACGAAGAAAAACAATAAACAAATTTAGAGCGAATATTGCTGGAAAAACTTTTCACAAAAGTTTTAATTTAATTAAATATGTCTCGACTGACAACAAAATTTAACAAAATAGCCAACATGGAATCGCACTCACGCACCGGTTCATAAGAACTCATAGGCGTCCATACAAATTTATTGTACAAAAATTCAATTTTCAATGACTGGTACCACCCCAGCTTGTGCGATATTTGTAATACCCAACCGATCCAGTCAAGTTAATGAAAAAATTTGAGATTATACAAGATTACATAATGGGCCTCTTCAGTAATTTTTTTATTGCTTTAATTCAAAGTATTTCATAAAAAAATGTTTTTTGAGCAGGATTCCTTTCCAAAAAAATATCAATAGTGCGGAGAGCAAGCAAGCGCTTTGAACATGACGTCAAGTAGCCTATTTGGTCAGCACAGGCTTTGTGGGCAAAGCCATAGGTGAATATTTTTGACAACAATCCTAGTAGAAAGAGGATGGTGCCTTCATATGCAAGACATTACATTGTGTAATTTTGATGGCACCATCAGCTTTCTACTTGAATAAAAAATTACTAAACTTGCTTGCTCTATTGTTGGCCTATTTGATGCAATTCTGACAAAGGCTACCAACATAATTCCAGGCTCTATGACGTCACCTGCCCCAAAGCCAAACGAGTATTCAAATTGTCATAATATTTGCTTAACTTTTTATTAAACTCTGCGATTGGCAGCCGTTTTAAATTGCGGAATTGTTTCGTGTTCTCCTATCGTTGACATTGAGATTAGGGATGGCTGATCCAAACATTTTTATGGATCAGCAATCTGATCCAGTCCAGAGTGATAACTAGTCCAAAGATCAGTTCCAGTTAGCAGTCCAGCCGGCCTTTTTGTGAGGGGCAGGTACGCTTTTATAGCAGTAGGTAAACAACCGTAAACGAGTACATACTAGTACATACTATACATACTAGTACATACTAGACTTGAACTGATCTTGAACCTCTCGCGTTCAGCGTATCGTTAATGTTGTACGAGTGCGAGGTACGAATTAGAGTATTTACATTTGTATGTTAGTTCAGTTCAGTTGATTTGAGTAATTTAACCGTGACTGATTCATAGGGACCTGTGAGTGAATGTGTGTAGTGCATATTGTATATTTTTTGTTAGGAGGATTCCAAATAAAAGAAGCCCGATATGGCTTTATTCTCACTATTATAGACAACCATACAAAAATTTTTTAGTGCATTTGTAAACAGCATTTGAGTTTCAAATATTCAGCCTCGAATTGAAAAAAAAACATCTCAAGCGAAAACATCCTTTCGTGGAACTTGTTCCTGAAAAATTGTAACCTTAAGAATTGAGCTCGAGCCCAAATATGAATTTAATTATAAATTTAAATGCTAATAAAAAGAACAAGTGCAAGATTATTAATTACTTTGTCTACTCGGTCACATAAGTTTCGGTTGCTCTTAGGCCTTCGACGTCGCTCAGAACGGAGTTAGGGGTGGATCCCTCTTCTTGATCTTCTGGACAAAAAAAGTAGAGAATTTGTAAGGGCGCCAACTGAGTTTTCCACTTTGGCCTAGCACGAATAATTTCCCCCGATAATTCAGTAAAACGAGGGATGAAAATAAAAGGCAAACCTCAGCTTATGTTTCTTATAATCATTCAGTAAAAACAGTTAATACCCTTAAGGGGGTGTTTTACAATTGATAACTACTGAAAAAAATAGAGTGTACATCTGTTACACATCAAAAGTCAAATAATTAACAATAAAATTCCAAACTATACCAGTTAATTGACCTACGTAGTGTGAAATTAATATGGCTGTTCAAGTGAACCAGTAGTGATTAAATACGAACGTATTAATTATATGTTCTATAAACGAACCTGAAAAGTAATGTAGAGTTTATAAAAGAAATTCCATACAAGGCGACACCGTAGTCAAGGCGTTGGTACCAAGGCAAAGACGCATGCGCAAGTTGGTTGAATTATGAAAATTAAATTGTGAAAATTTACCGCAAAATATTAATTTCCACCATTACAATTTCATGAAAAGATAACTTACTAATAATATAGATATGATGGCGTAAAGCCTACTCAACCTCAAACCGTTCTGCGGTAAGGGAAAATAATATGAAAATAAGTAAATGAATTAGGAAAACCCCCGATACCGGGTTACCCTCAATGTGGTCTTCTTCAAGAAGTTGTGGAAAAGTAGCAGCAAACTGCAGAAGACATCACTATCTATCTACCAGGTAGACTCCAAACATCCCGAAGGCAGGTGTGTATCCGGACGGTGTTAAGTATCCCATGGCCCCACAGGTGAACCCCTAAAAAATTAAAACAGGTATCAGCTAAAAACTGAGCCTATACAGGCAAAAATCCTACTTGTCGGACTACACATTCCCAACACCTCAACAAGTTAAGTTTGTCTCGGCCTATGCCCGAAGCTAATTTATAAGAATTAACAAGTAATGTACAGATCAAAATCAACCCCAAATTCACTTAATCAAACCCACATAGTAGTCATAAGGCCTACCTCCAATCAACACTGTCAGCAACAGTATACTACACTGAATTTGAATCAAATAATAAGAATATGATAAGCATCTAAAACAAACTGTTTTTGGTCATAACCAGGGTAGGTTTGAAGAACCACCCACGAATTATAGTATTTGTTAGACTAAAGCGGACAAAGAAAAACAAAATATACACAGGGTAACGGAATAGACTGTCTTGCAGCTTTCTTAATCAAAAATTTGCAATCAACAGATGATATTTTACCACCAACTGCAAAATACTTCAAATCTATGAGACATACCTTTTCCAAAAAGGGTCCAATTTTCAAAATTTTCCTCACTGGATGGCAACCAACAACAACATGTGGCACACCTCCAATGCCAAAACTTCAACGTTGGCGGTTTCCTTTAAATAGTTATAAATACAAAGTGATACGAAATCAGTAAGTAGAGAAAATACTTACAATCGTTTGGGTGCAATATATCCCCTATAAGGGTTTGTGAAAACGGCTTCCAGAACCGGACGGAATTCTCCAACAATACGAACTACCGCAGAACAAAATACGAAACCGTATATTCCACAACCAATCCAGAACGAGAACCTATAAAACCCATCAGGGGATGACTTCCCAGTCATTAACAAAATTCAGATTCTCGTTCGATGCACTTTTGAAAACTAAGCCATCTAGTAGAAAAGCACACAGCTGAAAAAAAGTGATTGACTTCAGTACAGAATACTACTATAGATAAACCTACCCGAAACATACATCCGAACTACACTGCTCACTACCCAAGCGTGTTCCGCACAGTGCTACACTTCCCTGAACGCTTTCATCCAAGACACGACTGTCACGGCCAATTGTCAATGTAATCCGATAAATAATTCCAATTTGTAAACAATGAAACAGAAATAATAAAGTCAGTGTATTAAAAATTATTCAAATAAATTTGAGCAATAATAGTACCACAATACCCCCCTGCCAACGTAAACAAAGCAAGATCAAACACTCGGATTTAACAGACAAAACACATGGTGACAAACAGCTAGTATATTATGAGTAGATGTTCAGAAAATATTCGAATGCCATCTTACACCGAAGATTTCTAACTAGTATGTCTTTGCTCAAGCCAAAATATGGTACATAAATGAAGAAAATATACCTCTAGCTCAAAAGTAAAGTATGTCTACATAGATCGGTAAGTTTTATCAAACCTAATTACTACTTTAAATGTTTTAGACTTCAAGTCAAGGAGTCAGTAATTTATAACTGAACCCTTATAAACTTTAGCGTTTATCAAGCTGAAACGGACAAAGTATTTGGACTACTGTGGCTACACCCCAAAGGTGATATAATCAAAGCCAGAAAAAAAATAAATAACCCCACGGTAACCAAAAACTATAGTAAAATCCACAAGAGAGAAAACCCCTTACTACCTTTAATGATGAATTATAACAAACAAACAATCAACTAACATGAATCTACCTACGGACATTTACATGATAGGCGCTCGTTTTGTGTCGTACGATCACAAAAATTACATTATTTACATTACCTACCGACAAAATATAAAATTGAAGTCATGATGTGAAGACAGGTCGCCGAGATCTGTTCGCGCTGTCAGGATATATTTGATTAAATTATTTTGATAAATTGCGCCCAGCAAAGTAAAGTAGCACCGTAATATATGAGCCATGTATCAATTTGATCAGTTGCGCCCGACGGAAGGAAGGAAGCCTGTTCTGTCTTATTGTAGCTTCTTAAAAAATGTTTTATAAATGAGACAAATGAGTTATCTTCATTTACTTTGAAATGAAAAAGTTAAATTTCAATAATATTGATTTTCATTTCCAAATTTGTTTGGATTGATCAAATTGATATACTGCGCCCGACGGAGGTCGAAGAAACATTGCGCCCGACAGAAGGTCAAAGAAGCATCGCGCCCGACAAAAATTTTATTAAGTAGGTTTTGTTAACACCATTGTTCATATTATCTAAATCATTTTGGAGAAGTGAAGTATCATAAGGAGATGCTATTACTGTGATTAACTTAAGATCATCTTAGGAATCGTGAGTTGGAAATTACATTTGAAATGTTATTGACAAAAATGGTAAACAGAATTGGGCCACTATATGATCATTGAGAAACACCAGATGAAACCTTAATGCAATTCGAAATAACATTTCCATACTTGACATATTGAATTCTATCTTTTTTTTTCGGGTCGAGATGGGAAACTCATGTTCGAATAGGTCCAGGACCCAAAAAGTGCTGAACTCATCCCCAAGGGATGGGGTACCAACCAAACCCCATCTCAAACTCGCCGTTACCCCTGCCTAGGAATCACTACCCTAGCATACTTCGAGACAAGCGGCTGTCCCTCGCACATTCTCCGCTCACACCGTCGTCTCCTCCCTCCTATCACTCCTACCTCTCATGCCATATCGAGTCCTCTTCCCCTAACCATACTCTCTACTACTCCACTCACCACCATCCATTCCTCCTCCCCCCTCAACAATATCTCCACCATGTTCTCCCAGTAAACCGCCTCCCCTAGTTTCCTCTCGAACTTCTTCAGCGCTCCCTCGTTTCTCCAGCATCTAAACACATGCCCCAGTCTCTCGACCCATCTCCAGTGAACACCTGTGTCAAGAAGTGGTTCACCTCCCCGAATTTCCGATCCATCCAATCTCTCCTATTCCTAATCGCTCCTTTTAGCGCGCCCTCATACTCTTCCTCATACTCCTCCTCTCCACTTCCTGCTTCATCCATTGCTGTACTTCTTCTCTGGTCGCACCCCTCCAGCGTTTGTTCCTGGCTCTAGCCATCACGTCCAATGGGTAGGACCTTGCCAGCACCGCTGCTACCAGTCCACCCACTGTTCTGTACCCCTGCACCACCCTCAGCAGTATCCCTCTCTGCACCCGCAGGAATGGCCTAATCCTCGCATTCACCCCCGCTTTTTCACCCCACACCTCCGCACTGTATAGCATACTCTGCTCTACCGTCCTACCAATTACCCTCCTCTTCCACTCTCCTGGCCCTTTCACATTACACATCAATCTCCCCAGCCATGCTGCCTTCACTTTCCCCCTCTCTGCCGCCTTTAACATGTGAGTTTTGAAGGATAATTGACTGACCCACCAAACCCCTAGGTATTTCAGAGAATCCTCCATACGAATTCTCCTTCTCTTCACCATCACCCCCACGTCCTGCTCTGTCCCTTCACTAGCAACCCCACCGTCTTATCTTCCGCCACTTCCAGTCCGCATCGCTCTATCTTCTCCACAATCTTCCTACACATTATCGGTGGTGCTCTCAATATATGATCAATAATATCCTTAACATCTACAGAGTACCATGAAATATTGATAATATCGTTGTAATTATATTCTGAAATTACATTTGGTTGACTTGAATCATACTCAGTAGAAAAATATTTAGCAAACATATTTACAACTATAATATTAGAAGTAAGGCTGCACAACACTGAACGTATCTGTTTCCAGATTCGAGCATCTACTGAAAAGGCCCATTACACAAAATACTAAATAGCTTAAGGTATCAAAACCAAAAATTGACGAAACGAAGAGAAATGTGAAAATTGTTAAGACTTTCGAAATGGAATCCACTTGTCCATTCCTTTGTCAGATCAACAAATTGTAACAAAGTAACTGTTTTAAGTTAAAGAGATACTCCATTTTGTTTGCTTATTTTCTTTCTCCTTCTTATTTCAGTTCATTTAGTTTCAACGATGTGAAAATGTGAAACATGTTACTTCCTCTCCGACTTTATCGTTACTCGCATTTAAAATGTTTCAAATGTAGTAAATTAAGATTTTACCTGGTAAAATAGTTTAGTCGTATTTCTGTTTGCTTAAAATAATCAGGAAATCCGGGTCATCTCAGTTTTGGAGAAAGATGATTAAATCGAATTTAAGTTTACTAACTTATTTTGCAGCGAATAGTGGGAAATACGGCATGAATAGAAAGACGACAGTTTTGAGGCTCTCTCTAGTGTCGCGATAGTAATACCGTCAGTTAGAGTCGAAATAATAATTATGGAAAACAAAAAGTCAACTAAAGGAAACGTCACTACCACCTCTTCCTAAGATACAATTAACTTTTCAACATAAATAAATTGTGAGATGGTAGTGAACCAAATTGAGATACAGCACAATACCTCTTGTTTATTCTCCTTCATTTTAGTTTCACTCGCCTCTTTTCGAAATTTGTTTTGAAATTAATTTTATTTCTTATTAACTCCAAAATGTGAGTGATTATAACTGCAGCTTTTTGTTTTGAGCATAAGTATTACTCACTGTTCGGAAACAAATCTTCTACTCTTATCGTGGGTTGATTGTCATCTCCATAATGCGTTGTGGACAAAAAAATCATCAGATATAAACCCAGCTGTCATAATGCGTTCAAAAAATATAAACTAGCTTATCTCTAGATATCGAAGAATATATTATGCTAACGCTTTATACCAAAAAAATGAAATATATTTTTCAAAAACAGTGACCCCCTTAACTAAGAAGAAACAACTACTTCCTGGGCATACATTGAATTACACTTCTAAGTCAAACGATTAACATTTCCGTTACTGGAAGACATGTATCGATTGTGATTTTAATGTCAAATTCAGTTCGAGATTAGGCTCTTATAGCTCTCGGATGAAGAACATATACCTTGTACTGATGAGGCGCAAATACGCCGAAACCGGTCTGCAAGTTATGTTATCCCTTACCATTGCAAACCAGAATGTTGGTTGAATCTTGTAAATCATACCTACCCCGTTTGACGCAGAAGTGTAATTCAATGTCTGTCGGGGCATACAGCCCGGGAAGTAGTTGTTTCTTCTTAGTTGTACAGTCACTGTTTTTGGAAAATATTTTTCAAAACTTTGTTGTGAAGCGTTAGAATAATATATTCTTCGATATCTATACTACTAAAGACGACAATTTCACAGGAAACTGTAATAATACTTTTAGCTTATTTCTATTTAGATTATCAAAATAATTGTCAGAATTTCATTAGCGAACTTCTACTTTTTCTGTAAGTTAGCCATTCTGAAAGACCCCTGGGTGTGAGATGTTTTCCCTCATCCTATCCAACGATCAATAAATACACTTACTACTAGACTTACTGGCTAAGTGGACATAGTCCCTAGGTCAAAACAAAAATGAAAAATTTCCTTAGCGAGTTGAGTTGGCGTTAAAAAATTTTGCCGTTGTAATTTCAAAACTCTTTATTATTCACAAACTTGATTTATTTGTATGAATTTTTACATACAAAACTGAACAACCTAAAAATATCTGCCAGCTTTGTGCAAGTCGTTGTGTTTTTTACCATTTGATGGAAGTTTGTAAAAATATGTAGACAGGCTTCATAAAATATCTCATTTGAATGGACAAAATATTTTTTCATGGTAACACATTTGAATTGTATACATTAAAAGCGTGAATTTTGCAGGGCTCATTCTTATGCTATGATGATGTTTCTGATCAACTCTTCAAAATTAGCAATTTTGATTTTTGCATTAGAAACTTTTGGAGAGTAGTGTCTGAATATATTTAATTTCTTGTTTCATAAATGCATTGCATATAAACGTTACAAGGTTTGACGTAGCAGGGCCGACCAGAGGGAGGACAAAATCTCCGGGGCCCGGGCCAATATTTTTAATAAAGTATTACTAGTTAACTTATGTTGCTCGTTTTATTTTAGGACTGGGACTGGCAATGGAATACCAACATAAATCTTGTTGCATTACACGAAAAGAAAAACGTGAAAGGGGCGAAAAGGCAAAGAAAGGTCAACATAATCTGCTTAGTTATTTTCCCAGGCAAAAAATAGCTCTAACGAAGGAGACGAAGCTGGTAATGATAATGAGCCCTTGACATTACCAAGTACTTGACATTCAACCACATCCTCCAATGATTCAAATGTTGACTGTGCACCACCTTCACTTTCACTAAATAGCGAAGAATCTGAATCTTTAATCCCACCACAATTGCACGAACATGACAATGACGATGAGGCACCATCAACATCTACGAACATTGCGCTACAGCGTGAAATTTTTGACATAAGTAATTTGAGTGTGTTACATCCTAGTAAAAAAGATGTAGATACTGCTGTATGAAAGGGGCCACAACACCATCCAAACATTTTTCCCCCAGACTCAACGGGACGACAATTTCGCTTATCTCTGCTTGAGTTCAAACTGCCTAATAGTGAAGTTGTCCCACGAGATTGGCTTGTTTGGAGTAATATAAAACAGTCTTTATTTTGCTTTCCTTGCCGACTATTTTGTGCTCAGGCAATCTAAATTTGCTTCAGTTAGTGGGTATACAAAATATCATAAATGGAAAAAGTTATACGAAAGAATACCTGAACCTGAACACCAAAGCAGCCATAGCCACAAAGTATGTTATATGAAATGGAAAGACATGGAAATCAATCTTAAGAATGGAGGTACTGTATTTACCAGGATTCAAAACCAACTGCAGAGCGAAATCACTGCATGGAAACAGATCTTATACAGGCTCCTAGACATGACTTTATTTTTAAGTGAGCGTGGTCTACCTTTTAGGGGGGTGAATCAGAAAGTGGGGCACCCTAACAATGGAAACTTTTTGGGCGTGCTAGAACTTCTAAGTCACTATGACCCTGTTCTATCAAAGCATCTGGAGCCAGTTCAGCATTCTCAAGCATCAAACAAAAGAATGCAAGTGCATTAATTGTCTTGGAGAACTCAAAATGGGTTCATATCAAGTTGTGCTAATTATGTAAGGAAACTTATTGTAGACGAGCTTAAAAGATCTAAATACTATTCCATTATGGTTGATGCTACACCAGACTCAAGCCATGTTGAGCAAATCTCTTTTGTATTCAGGTACATTACTTTCAATGAGGACGTAAAAGAATATGAAATACATGAACGATTTTTGGAATTTTCTGACTGTAATGAAAAAAACAGGAGAAGATATTGCAAATCTAATCAAAGGAGTTCTTAAAAATTACGACATTTTCTTAGATGATTGTAGAGGTCAGTGATTCGATAATGGTAGCAATATGAGTGGCAAGTATAAGGATTTGCAGGCTATTATTTTAAAATCGAATCCTCTGGCTATCTATCATCCTGTGGATGCCACAGTTTGAACCTTTGTGGAGTATGTGCTGCTAAGTGTTGCACTGAAGCACAAACTTTCTTTGGAATTGTTCAGAATCTGTACAATTTCTTCAGCTGTAGCCCAAAAAGATGGGAGATTTTAAAAGAAATAGTAGTATCTTCACTACATCCATTATCAGGCATGAGGTGGAGTGCTTGAGTGGAATGTGTCAGACCAATAGCGGCACACATAAGCAAGATTACAAGAGCCGTTTCATATTTGTCAAATCTCAACATAACAATAGAAACAAGATCAACAATCAGTGGAGTATTAAAATATCTAAACACTTTTAAGTGTGTACTTATGGCGTCGATTTGGATAAAGGTTTTAATACCTATAAATTACAGAAGTCAACTGCTCCAAACGATGGACGCTGCTTTGGACGTTGAAGTTAATAATATTAAAAGTCTCATTGACAAATTGAGTGCACTAAGAAATAACTGGGACAAAATATTGTCTGAATCTAAACTTGTTGCGTGTGCAAATGGAATTGACCCAGAGTTCCCCACTTCTCGTGCAAGAAAAAGGAAACTTTTCATGATAAAACATCAACGGCAGATCAGATGTTCAATACCTGAAGAACGTTTCAAAATTGAGGTGTTCTACACAATAATTGATGTTTTGGTTTCTAACTTAAGATCATTTTTATGGAAGCATCATGAAATAGATGAGTGCAGTATAACAGAGACCTGTGTAAGATTTGCTGAAGAATACAAATCAGCTGTAAGCTATGATTTAGTCGAGGACATGAAGTACCTAAAAAGTATAAGCAGTTCAAACATTGCAGAAACCCCACTACAACCTGTAAAACTTTTAAACAAGCTCGTGAAACTAAATTTAACCAACCTTTTCCAAATATTTGTACTGCTTTGCGGTTATTGTGTTTCCTGCCGGTTTCCGTAGCACAGGCTGAAAGGTCGTTCAGTGTGTTGAGCAGAATAAAAAACTGTCTCAAATCGACTATGTGTTAGCAGAGGCTGTCAGATTTGGGTATACTCACTATAGAGTCAAAAATAAAATAAAATACTTGTTAAAATAAAAATGTTTACTTCCTACAACAATTTTAGATTACTTCCTTTCTTAATAAAAAAGAGTTTAACAGTACATCCAGTACTCCTATTCATAAATTCTAAAAAAATCCGATTTTTTGTTGAATTGGTGTGGGCGTGATGACCCTTCATCCCCGGGGTCCTACCCAGCTCTGGGCGGCCCTGGTAGTGGGTCTAGTCCGGCACCCAACTGCAACTCGTCAGAGTCTAAGCGAAGGTAATTTTTCTTTGATGTATGTTTATTTGCCCTTTCGTGCAACGCGTTCGCAGTTTTAAACAACAAAAACAACAATTTGAGGTTGTTGGTAACCAGTATGGTTTCCTCTAATAATAATTACACCGAAACAACTCCTCTGCATACTTTCAATAAGTTCGTTGAAAAAGCCTTGATCGATTAGTCTCCAAAGTTGAGGTAAACCTGTCTAAGATCTTGGTGTGTCTAAGGGGGTGGTTCGTGGAAATTCAAGGCACTTTAAAGCTAGTCCCAAGCATGCTCAAAAGAATTGAGGTCGGGCTATCAATGGGGTAGCGCCAAATTCAAGATACCATGGAACCCCAAAGCGTCGACTACTCTTGCACGATGGGATCGAACAGTATCGTCTAGAAAGAGGAAAGCTGATCCAATAGCAGCAGCATACTAACGTATAAATATCATTGTTAACAACTTGTTGTAGCTGAATTTGCACATTCATGTTCCCATTAGGCACTAACAATTCTGTATCCTCCCCTCCAAACAGGTGAGTCTCCTGCACTGCTCTCCTATTTCGCCATAGACGGACACGCCGACTATCATGAAACCTCCATACCTTTTTTCATCTGTGAACAATGCGGACCTCCATTCAGCATTAGCGCTTGCCAATCGTGCATGCATATGAATTTGTGTTAATGGAACTTTCCTCAAAAAGTCCTCGTGAATGTAAGTCAATCTCCTGTAATCTTCGACGTATTGTACTGAAACACCGGATAACGATCTTGTGCAGGGATGGTAACACTTGGTCATCCAATTCCAGGTCTTCCTCTCACGTTTTCAACTGCTTGATATTCACGGAGAAGCCGCGAAATGACACTTAACTGACTTGGAAAACGTCTGCAACTTTTCTCTGAAGACGACCCGCCTTAATCATACCAATGGTCCTACTGCTTTATTCGTACCAACTTCACGTCCAGGTATTCTTCAAAATGAAATTCTGAATTTCAACTTTTAGTTGACTGAATAAAGTGGAAACAAAAGAAAACAACTTGCTTTAAACTTAAAACTTAACATAAATCCAATATTTGTAACTTTTGTGGAGCAGATTATTTTAGTTAGTGTAAATGAACACAAAGCACTAGTAGAAGGTACTAACATGAAAATCATGCTCAACATACATTAGGAAGTAGGTAAAAATGAAAAAATTACTTGTAATGTATTATTGAAATGGCAGATATGAGGGAACGACTATTTTTATCGAATTCCAATAGGTTAATATTTTCGTTAGTTCAAGGTATGAGGATGTAACTTTCAAAATGTGAAGGAGCTGTCAACTTTTCAAACATTTTTGATGCTCAACCAATACGACTAGTACGTTCCTGGCTTCAAGGCAATACTTCACTCCACTCAAATAAACTTACATATAAATTCTCAGCTACTGATAATTTTATACAGGTAAATTGAACACTACTGAAATTGACAATCAAAACCTAAGTGAAATCCTTACTTGGAGGCCTAGAAATCCAAAAAGAGGGCCTGTATCGAAAAAGTTTATATTAAGTTCTATCATATTGTCTTAACCTATACGGTTACCATTATTATTAATAGTTATGTTACACCCTTTATATCAATATAAACTTAAAATGCCTTAGCTTGTAAATATGACACACAAAACATGAAAAGTCCAATTTGTCGGGAAAAGAACATCTATCTTCCAAAACACTCACATATTTATTACTTCAGAACTCATATTTCCCTTCGACCACTCAATTGTTTTCTCATTTTCTCCATATTATAATGGGTAGATAATGTCTATATATCAAATGATAGGAATTCGTTTTCTAAGCTTGTTACCATTCTATGGAGAGATGCATTATAATTACCATGTGATGCCCTTTGGCCTAATATAATAATACAATAATAATACCAAATAAGAAATAAATTCTCTTGAAACTAATTTCAATAAATCAATAAACGTTGGAATATTACATAAATATAAGTAACGAGGTCGACAGGTACGGAGTTAAGTTCATCACGTAAATAAACATTCAATATTTTCTGTTAATTGTAAATATTAATTAACGGCGAACTTGAACCGTTATATAAATATACAGGTGACAACACATTCAAGATCAATCGAAAAAAATGAGTAACCAATATTCATTCTAATTTAGTTGTAATCATTATGTTATCCAGTTAAACTATATGTATGCTATACGGCTAGAAACTTATATAGATTTAGTAATCTTAAGTAGTTGTAATGTGTAATATAGTGAAGTAATTTAATAAATAGAACTCATCCCAGTGCCAGAAGTAGTTGTTTTATTCAAGTAAGATGACTCTCCGAGTGACCATTAAAGAGGCCAATCCACACCTAACCCCCAACATTACAACCACTCTAGCATTGTTTTTACTTACTCAACGGTATATCATCAATCTTTAAATGCAGTTTGGAATAGGTTGATTGATAAACTATCAAACAATATTTGGTTCAATACCAATTCATTTTTTGTCATCAAACCTTAACACAATACTATTAATAAACATATTTCGTCGACTGTGCATTTTTGAGCTATATGAATGTACGCATTTATGAACGATTTTCTATTTATGTGACAGTGAATGAGACAACACCGCTTGTAGTGAGTGTTTACGTTTATTGACATATGTTTGTTTTGATTTTGACCAAATATTTTATGGATGTTGTGTTCAAATGTGTTAGATATCGTGAAGAAATTTGAATGTAAATCAATTAACAATACTCCATTTATTCGTTGAGCTATATTTACAAAGTGATGAACTGTTGTATAGTATGCAAATAGAATGTATAAGTTGTGTTCACAATGTATCGTTACATAAGTAAGCAGCAAGTTCTGAACAGTTCTAAGTTCTGAAACTACCAGTGTCGTATCATTTCATATATGAATACTATTCACCCATTCTAATAAGAAAACAATAAGTTCTGTATCGTATTTTTGCAGTTTTGGTGTCAATTTGAGTAATTATTTGGGTTCCTGGAGATAAAAATCAACATTGGTTATAGAAAAATATTTATTGAGAAAGTTAATATTCCGAAGTGAGCTAGAGTATGTTCTAGCCATATCATATCAAGTAATATAATGGTTGGGCCAGGTGGAAAAAAATTCTTTGAAGCAGAAGCAGAGTCTGTGTATAATCAGGACAACGGCAACTGAATTTTATTGCTGGAGTGAGAAATAAATCTAAGATTAGTATTTCTATTAATACTCGAAAATTTGTATACGATTATTTAGTCAATCAAACCGTTTCTCACACACCACAGCACTGTTGTTGGAAGATGTTACCTTTTCAGTGTGTATTGCTATCCTTGTTATGAAATGTGAAAATCGATTTAGATGTTGGTTACAAACAAAATGTGTAGTCAGTATCGCGGGTCATTTTTCAAACATGTTGAAGAATCGAAGTTTTTACTGGAGTTTTTAATTCACCTATCAATTTGCTTATATTATTCTACAAAACTATTGTAAATTTTTGTTATTTATTCGAATAGTTTTTACTTGTGGGTTAAAATTATACACACTATTATGACTTAAGACTATTTATTTATTTAAAGGAAAACATGTATTAAACTTAATTTATAAACACATCTTACTTCATCTCTACTAATTTATTTACACTCGTTATAATAATTTTAATTTATTTTCACCACTTGAATATTACACTATTCACCTTCACTATTTCATTCCCTGTACGATTAGTAAGAACTTCTGAAAACTATCTGTGAACTAACTCTTTGTCCTCGTTTCACTAATTGTCAACTCACTCAAAAACCCGCGTATATAGTCATTATCAACTCTCGAAAATTCTACAGTTTTCTACGCTCGTCGAATGCGTAAACAAAACCTTATTCCAGAATGTTCTCGAAAGGAGCGCAGCCACCAAAATTCACAGTCGAGAGACTTTGTGAGTGAGTTTGTGACCTCGCAACACTATGATAATTATTAGTGTTGAAATATAAAAAAGGTAAAACAGCGACATCAATGAGATTTGAACTAACGACCTTCACAATGTTTAACATTTGAATACATCTTTTACTTTTCACAATACATGAACGAAAAAATATTCTTAATTTTTGAGCATTGAGAAAAAGGATACACCTTGTATGGTCGACGGAAAAGTTTCGTAACTAATACGTGTTTTAAAAGGGCAATTAAGAATCTCAAACATGAACGCGCTCGTTTTGTCGTGCGGTAAAATGTCTGGATTGTTAGTAGCCCTTATTACATCTATTAAATTGAATTTCATAAACTGCCATTGTTAATATGAAATATTTTTAATTGTTTTATTATTTTCTGCAATTATATATAATTTTTTTTAATTTAATTTTAATTGTTAATTTATTTCAAAATTTCCTATCTCAGGGTTGGTTTATTAGGTATTTTTGAATCGAACTCATTTTCAAATATTTATTGAACAATTTTATTAATAAATACAAACTTTCATGTGTCAAAGTGACCACCGTTAACATTCAGGCAATAAAAGTTAAAAGAGAGCCAATTTAATAGATTGAATAGAGATTTACCATGAGGTATGATTTGATTTTTATTTGATATAGTCTGTCTAGGTCATCCTTGATGTCTTGGGGTTCAATGTCCCCTGCCAGTCCGCGAAGCACAAAGGCGCTCCTTCCTTGTGTACGAGTGGAATGGGATTTTTTCTTTGGTAAGAATCTCCTTGAGAGAATTGTGATCCGGTTCGTCTTGAGTAAAGATAACTACATTGTTGTTGTACTTCATCTCAAATTTTCCCTTTATATCCTTTTTGAGGAGATTTATCATTAGTTTGTGATCTGCCACACACCTGTCTACGACGATCGGAGGGCACATATTCTTACTTTTAATGGTTTCCTTCGTTATATTTTTCTGCGGAGGCGTGTTTTTGGTGGTAGTTTCACCTTTTGTAGCTCTGCTATCAGGATTTTGTTTTCGTCTTCACTTTGGTAATTTTCCTTTCCTTACTGGTTTGGACAGTCTCTTTAGTCGTTTTTTTCTCCTCTTCTCTTTCGTCTTCCCATAGGGAGTCATAGTAATTTGTGGTTATGACTGGAGGTAGTTTTTCCCCTTTTTAAGAAAGATTTGGCTATATGAGGCCGTTTTCTTCGAGAACTGAAAATCTTCTGTGTCTATATTCGACGTAGCCGGCTGGACCGCGTTAACTGAAATCTCATTAATTTGAGTGGATTACCGATAACTTTCTTTCCTTTCCCAGCTTTAAGGTTGTACTGTGATACAAAATCGTCTGCCTTTTCAATGGTGTTTTTGTTAGTGAGTTAAGACGGCCGAAATCTGTATTGACTGGTTGAAGGGATCTCGTCGCTTCAACTCTTCGACATATCAGTAGTGTTAATTTCTGCTTGGGTTAAATGTTGGACCAGTTGAATATTTACTGGGCCTTCAGGTGACAAGGAGCGTGATATGTAATCGTGTTCGATATCTCGAGGGGAGAATTTGTTGGTATTTACATTTTCTGTACAGATTTTCATGTTTTCTATACAGTTCCTATCACGTCTTTCTGTGGACTTTTCTGATGGAATAACTGTATGGGAATCGGTTGTAGTGTTCTCATATGTTATTTCTTCGAGCTTCTTTGCCAGAGTCGATCTCGTTGGTGTAGAATTGCTACGTGAACTACTGTTTCTATTACGCGTGGTTTCTATACACTTTTCATCCTTTTCTGTACACTTTTTCGTCGAATTACTCTTATTTTTTATAGAGTGTCTAGATGGTGATGTAGGATTGTCAGCTATTGAAGTGTTGGTGATCAAAGTAGAAATACTATCTTCTTTCTCTGCATATGTTTTGTTTTGGTGATAGGAGAAGATCACCTCCGTGACCTTTACTATCGGCACTGAACCCTGTCTTACCCTCAGTTTTGTTTTCCGGATCTACAAAAACAATTTGGTAGTGGCTTTTGTACCGATCCTGTCGGCTTTGTAGGAGTTCTTTCTTCTTCTTTATTCGATCCGTTAGGCTTTTGTAATGTTATAGGTCGACATTAGTATCTGAAGAACTGTATACAATTCCACTTTCTGTACACCTTTTTTGAGAATTTTCGTTTTCTAACATCTTTTTATATTTTTTTCGCCTTCAATACACCTTTTTCGGTTTTTTCGGGCAAAACTTTGTTAGTATTTTTTGGTGGAGATATTTTATCAGTTATCCCATGCCACCTGGCATTTCTAAACCAGTCCCTCGTTTTGGTGGTTACCCCGAAGGACCTGCGTTTTTTGGCTTTTTTAATGGGTGAATTTTTCCTCCTACCTTTTTTTTCTGAACTTTGCTCTTGAGAAACACTATCTTTTTCTTCGACGTTGTAGAGAAGATGAAGGTTTTCTTTTTGCCAGAGTGTTGGCGATAGTTTGATGAAATCTTGAATCTTCTTTCGTAGATTCAAGGTGAATTATGTCGGCTCTCCTGTCTCGCCTAATTCCGCTGGGTCAACAGGGAGTTTGAGTTCAACTCTCCTGATAATTTTGATGTTTTAACTATTTTGTATCGTTTCAATAGTTTGTTAAGGGTGATTTACTTTTTTGTAATGGTTTTTAATGACTTTAGAAAAAGCAATTAGGCACAATATATATAAAAAACAATAGCAACGTCCGTTCAAAACGGATGTCAAATAGAAACTCGAAAATGACGTATACGACTCTCTAGTAAGAGTAGGGTGTCAATCACTAAGGGTCATTATTGTTTACATAAAAGCGTTATCATATTTTGGAATACATAATAATTGTGTATTCAAGGAGTTTAATCATATTTTCAATATTCTACTTTTCACCTGAAATATTGGATAAGGTTCACTAAGAATTGAATATTGGTCTCTCACTGCTATATTTTGGACACATCACAAGAACATGCTGAGAATTCAATCCTATGCAGAGATATTACATTTCATTGCAAAATTCGATTGGGCAAAACAAAATGAGTTTTCTGTAACTCACAGTGAGCTACAGGACCTGGCTTAACCTAAGATTTCAACATAATGTGTCCATATCTTTTGAAGGACTTGTATAACATTTTCAAAGATCTTTTGAAGTAAGTTATGAACCGAAATTGGTCGTAATATTGTATATATTCATAACACCAGCTTTTTCGTTTTTTTTATATATACAGGCATTACTTTTTTCCGAACCACCCTGTGTATAATTTTATTTTATTTTTTTAATATAAAAAATACCCCTTAGAGTATCTTCCTGTAATTAAAACTAGTCTTTGAAGACTAACGATTGATTTGCATCTAACTATTCTTAAAACTAGGTACTTATCATCTAGAGTCAATCCAATGATTTCTTCCAGATTTTTATAATCTATAGTAAACACTACACTCATGCACTGTACTCTGCTTTACACAAAACATACTACACTAGATCGATTGGCTTGGTTCTTATCAGTCTTCGGACATGATGTGGGTCGTCCAGCAGCTGAAGCTGCAATCACATGTTGAAGGAGCCTGGCTTCACGCTCGCCGGCTAACCATTTAATATCTTGCTTGACGGTTGGTATTCGGAGATATCTGTGAATACCTGAGTTACGAACATACCAGGGGGCATTCACTATGTTTCGTAACACTTTGTTCTGTAATATTTGGATGCACTTGATATTGGAATTGCTAGCACAGCCTCAAAGTCACACCGGTTTCAAAATCTGATTATAAATCAATAACTTGTAGATTGAAAGCTTCCAATCAGCCAGTAGTGCTGTATCTATTTTAGGCCTAATTCGGTTGTTTCCTTTTTGACATGTTCTTTCCACCTGAGTTTGGCATCAAGAGTCATGCCGAGGTATTTGGCATTCATCTAATATGGTACAATTGTTTCGTTAATATTTATAGGATAGGGTTCTTGTACTTTTCTGTTGGTAAAGTTTACTTGAATAGATTCAAGCTCATTAATCTTAATCTTCCATTGTTTGGTCCAGTCTACGACTGCATTGGTTGCTATCTGCAGTTTTCTAACATAATTTTCTGGTTTTAATCTACTGCAAGTAGAGCAGTGTCGTCAGCTAAAGCAGCAATAACCATATCTTCTAGTGATGGTAGCTTGCTGGTATATAGCAAATACAGGATGGGTCCAAGGACGCTACCCTGCAGCACACCCGCGTTTATCTTTTTCAGGTCGAAGTATTTCTCTTCGTGTTTGATTCTAAACAATCTGTCGGATATATATGAGGTTAGGATGTCAAAGTATTGTTCTAGTATCATATAGTTTAGTTCGTATATCAGGCATTCGTGCCATACTTTGTCGAACGCTTGTGCGACATCCAAAAAGACTGCAGAGCAGACTTGTTTTTCTTCTAAAGCACGTTCAATAATATTTGTTATTCTATGCACCTGGTTTACTGTTGAGTGCTTTTGCCTGAATCCAAACTGATAATCTGGGATCAAGTTACTATGTCCTTTTATCGATCGCAGTCTTTTTAAAAGTAATTTTTCAGAAAGTTTCGAAAGTATTGGCAGAAGAGAAATCGGTATATAGGAGTTGACATCATTGGGTTGTTTTCCAGGTTTTGGCGACATGATCACTTCTGCAACTTTCCAGCACGTAGGAACATGTTTCAATCTGAAGGCTGCATAAATAAGGTACGTGAGCATAACCATACCCTTCCTAGTCAATTGCTTATTCATTATCTCGCCAGTTATCAAATCGAATCCGGGTGATTTCTTTGGGTTTAGATTAGTTCTTATCCCTTCAGCTACTTCCCTTGGGGTAACGGGAGTTATATTTTGAGATTTTGGGTTGTCAATATTATTCAGAACGTGATCTGTCTGCCCTTGGTTGGGTGTGAATAGATTAGCCAGGTGTTCAGCGTCTATTGTTGCTTTTAATAGGAGGAATTGAAGTTACAGATCTCTTTATTTTTTTGGTTGCCTTCAAGAGATAATAATCGGTTTCTTCATCTGTAGAGAGTTTCTGTAAATGAAATATTATCGATTTATCTTTTAGTTTTTGTATTTCTCTTCAGAGCTTTTGAGTTTTATTATTAAGTACAGTTTTATTCGCCGGATCTCTCGATTGTTGCCATATTCTTCTAGCTCTCCGTTTTTCTGTTACCATGTCTCTAATTTCAACTGGATAGCTGACACCTCTGGTTATGTGGGTAATTTCTTTTGTATTACCATAAGCAAGTGATTGAATGAGCGTAGTAAAGTTTTCGGCTTCTTCTTCAAGCTGATCAGTAGCTCGTAGGCTTATTTTATTTTGAAGATCAATTTTAAAACTTTCCCAGTCCGTTGTTCTATTAACAAGTATCGGTCGAGCTATTTTTTTATTACCCTTTTACTCAGTGTCAATATGACTGCTGAGTGATCTGAATCTAGGTCTCTTATACTTCAACGAAGCTAGATGATACTTTCCTTGCGATAAAGAAATCCAGTAAGTCAGGTATTTTGTTAGCATCTCTGGGCTTTCCTGAAGAATGATAGTTGCAACCGTTTCCACTAATAGCTGTTCTTAGCTCTCTCCCTTTGGTTGTGGTTAATCTTGAACCCCAGTCAACGTGCTTAGCAAAAAAGTCACCTCCACTGATAAATTTTCACCAAGATGCTTCAGCAGTATCCGGTAATCTTCTTTTTAAAGATTATGTCTGGGTGGCAATACATGGCCCCAACCCTCACCATCTGCTTTGTTGACTTAGTTCCCACTGTAGCTACATATCCACTCGCTGAAGATGGCGTTCCTCAAAGTGACTAAGAGAGTCTTCAATTATGACCGCACTGCCACCCTTAGCTCGGTTATCAGAATGGATTATACTTTATATCCTCTTAGCTTGATGTATGATTGATTTGTCATGTGTCTCAGATATAAAACATATGCCTATGAGCTGAGTGCGAATAAATACTTTCAGATCATGTTTTTTATTTAGAATGCCATTAGCATTGCTTGTAGCAATTCATAAATCTAGTTGATTCATGAATTCACTTCTCTGGTATGATACCAGTGCTTCTGGCCTCTAGACTGTCAAGCCGTCCGATGACGCGTTTCCATCACACTTTGCATTAGTTCCATCATAGGTGAATCTTTTGGCGCTGTGGTGATATCTGTAGGTGTATTTTGGGTTACTTGTGTATAGGAGACTCCAGGTTTGACGATATGTGGGTATCTCGATCTCTGTTGAGTGATTGGTTTTCTGGGCATAAAGGCAATATCCCTTTTTTCTGGATTTTCTTAGCTATTATGCATCCTTTGTAATTGGCTGGATACGCTTCGCTACAGTTGACGCATTTCGCAGAAGTATTTCGGGCACATTTAACACACGACAGTGTTCTCTTACAGAAGTTCTGTGTGTGGCCATGTCTTTGACACCTTTTACATTAAGGAATAAGTTTGCTGTTCCTTACTGCTTCTATTTTGACTTTCATGTGGTTCATATATTGGATTCCGTAGATTTTGTTTGATATCTTCAGTTTTATCAAATACTATCAAATATAGTTGTTATGTTGGGTTCGTATTTTAAGGAAACGATATACACTTACAAATATAGTTTATGCACACATATATCGTTAACTCTACAATAATAATGTAACATATTCCGAAAACCCCTGTCATCATGACATTCCAGGCAACTCAAGTCCTGACAGAACTTCCCCCCTTTATTATAATAGATATTACAAGTTTTTAAACAACATAGTCCTTTAGATATGAAGGTCTTTTAACATTACGCACTGGTCGGTTATTTTTAGCACTTTCAATTTCATTGGCATCACTATTAGCATTTTCTTTTATAACTTCAGTTTCTGCAGAACTTTTATAACAATTATCTAACTGTACAGATGATGGTGAGTGAGTGACCACATTAGATGTATGATTACATTGGGTAACAATTTCATGGGAAGCAAAGTTGTAATGTTTTGCTGGTACTAAAAACCATCTATTTCTTCGAAGCCTGCCCCTGTGAGTTTCGACAAGATAAGACCTAGGTTCGTTAGGCTTTTGAATAACTTTCCCATATGTTTTAAGATCGGTCACCCATATGTCACCCTCTTTTCTTCCTTTACTGGAGTTGAGGTGACAAAAGTTTACGTTTACTGAATATTTGATAGTCACTCAGTTTTATCTCCTACAACAGTTTTATAGGTGTAGAGTAGGCCTGATACAAGTTGGCCCACGCAGTTGAACTACTCTCAGCTGTGGCTGTCAAGTGACAATCGAGAGCACGTTGTTAAATATTAAACTAACCTAATAAAACCATAAAATATAAAATGAATATGCTTAAAAGTAATATGTACAAGTGGTCTCAGCTGATGGTTAAAATGTACAGTATAAATGACAATGTACTAATATACCAGATGTTAGAATGGCTTCCAAGAGTACACTTTTGGATTACACTGAGGGTTTAGTATTGCAATCATTAACTAGGAAATATCTATGAGCATTTGTCACAATAGGTTACATTTATTTAGATTCAACTTCCAAACGAATTGTGCGATGGAGTATAACAATAATCCCTGATAGATTGGTTGAAAAACTATCTGAGACAGGCACAGCACAGTAATATAAACGATCTTACTTGGAATGTATCAGGTGGTGTGTTTCCAATATGTCGCAGGAGCTGGACGAAGGGGCCTGGTCCTCTACTGGTAAGTTTTCTGCCACTCGTATTCCTATTGCGTAACTTACACGGCTATGTTACAGACAAGGAAGAGATCTAAGAAGAAAACTCTCACGCAGTCAGTGAAAAAGACTGGAGATGTTGTTGAAGACTGTTAACGAGAGGGTGAATAAGATGACGTACCAGACGGTGAATAAGATGGTGAATAAGACGATGAATAAGACGATGAATAAGACGATGAATAAGAGATCTGAAATACGAAACTCCCATGATGCCTAGGTCAATAAGAGAGAAGAGTGGGTACTTACCATGGATGGAGGGTGACCTCAAAGTAATATCCTTTTTCCTGTTAGGAGGAAATCCGCTAGATGCGTTTAAATAAGCACTTAAGGTATCAACAAATTTTCCTAACAGATTACGATTGTAATCCGAAAATATTTCGAAAGAGCACAAAGCAAGTGACCTCTTGAAAAGCACCAGCACAAGAATGGAGGATTATGGACCAGTCCAAGCCTCACAAGGTCAAAGTCGGTCTTCTTCTATTTATTTACCCTTAGCAACAGGTGAGCAGGTCAAAGGTTAATCTAGCAAGTAGCTGTATAGTTTATTGAACTTGACTTAATAGGTCGAAGGCCTCTTTAGAATTTATGAAAGATACATTGTTAGAAAATAAATAAATAAAGTTTGGGCAATGATGTTGAATTATTGATTATTAACTATTAATTATTTTAGTAAATGGTATTAGAGCCATATATAAAAGGTGAGTGGTGGATTTCCTTTACATTAATAAGTACTATTTATCTTAATAAAATTATATGGTCAAAGTTAAAAGATCTCTCCTATACCCATTGTTGAATTGAGACCGTTACACATACACTATCATCAACCTTTAAATCGGGAAGCTCTCGGGTGCGATGACGCCTATTATAATTTTGTTTTAAGTTACCCCTATACTTTCCCTCCCTTTGGAAAACTGGACTTGTATCAATGGTTTGATTGAGCAGTCTAGGCAAAACTGGAAGAGGAGAACGAACCTTTCTGTCGAATAATAATTCTGCTGGAGTGAAACAATTTTCTAAAGGGGTGGTACGGTATGCTAACAGAGATAAAAATAAATAATCACCTTTTTTAATCAGATTCTTAGCAGTTTTGACTGCAGCTTCAATACAGCCATTGGACTGAGGGTACTTAGGACTGCTTGTTATATGATTAAAATCAAAATTTCTTGCAAATTTTTTGAAATCGGTTTGGAACTGTGGTCCATTATCTGATCTTACTATTTCCGGTAAACCATACCTAGAAAACAGCTCTTTCAATTTGGCGATGATCACATTTTCAGTCATTAATTGAAGTTTAAAAATTTCGAAGAATCAAGAGAAATAATCAGTTACAATAAGGTACCAAGTTCCATCGCATTTAAATAAATCAAGTGCAATTTTTTGCCATGCGCGATCCGGAAATTCATCTTTAAATAAAGGTTCTTTTACATTGACCTTGAACTCGATGCAGCGTGGACAATTGCGAACTAAATTGTATATTTTAGTGGATAATCCTGGCCACCAAACAGAGGCCTTAGCTCTAGCTCTACATTTTACTATGCCCTGATCACCTTGATGAATAAAACCTAAAGTTTTTGATTGGAGAGAATAAGGAATAATTAAGCGTGAGCCCCGCAATAAATAACCATCACACTCTGGAATTTCATGCCTATACTGGAAATAAATAGAAACTTCTGGGTCCATTTTATTTTTCCGAGGCCAACCCACATTGATATATTGCTTAAGTTTTGTACATACAGAATCTTTATTCTGCTCGGATTTGATCTCTTCTAAGAAATAAGGTTTTATTTCAAAGTTTGTAGTTATTAAATCAACAAAGGTATCAGATTTTAATGCTAACTCATCATTTTCAGGCAATGCAGAGTTTTTTTCAAAATTTTTAGACAATGCATCCGCTATTGCTAAATCTTTACCCGGAACATAATAAATCTCGTAATCATATTTCAAGATCTTAACCTAAATCTTTGAAGACGCGGAGTCAATTCATCGATATTTTTAGTTTGCAGAACTTGAACTAACGGCTTATGATCAGTTTCGATAAGAACTTCCAATCCGTAAACATATTCAGAAAATTTGTCACATGACCATGTCAGAGCTAACGCCTCACGCTCTATTTGGGCATAACGCTGCTCTGTTTTTGATAACAATCTGGATGCATAAGATACCACTCTCTTATTTCCATTTGTATCCTCTTGAATAAGACACGAACCAATGCCAAAAGAAGAAGCATCAGCAGAAATTATGATTTTTTGCTAGGGTCGAAATATTCAAGACAAGGACTATCTTGCTATAGCTTTTTGATTTTTTCAAAAGCTTGTTTTTGAGCATGATTCCAAGAAAACACAACATTTTTCTTTAACAGAGAAGTTAGAGGCTCTAAAACATCGGATCTGTTATGAATAAACCGACATGAAAAATTAACCATTCCCAAAAAACGTAAAAATTTTACAATAGCGCTTATTCGCTCTGGGTCTACAGAAATCCCCTTATCGGATATGTGGTGACCTAAAAATTCTAAGGATTGTACACCAAAGAGACATTTTTGTTTATTTAAGGTTACACCTTCATTATAAATTCGCGTTAAAACTTCATTATCTAAATCATTATGCTGTTCAATTGTTGGCGCACGAATGAGAATATCTTCAATATGAAAAATTACGTTATCCAATCCATTTAGAATTTTATTTATTAGCATAGAAAAATACTCGGGTGCACAGGCTATTCCGAATGGCAACCTTTTAAATTTAAACCGACCATACGGTGTTATAAAGTACGTTAAATCCTGACATTTCTTATCTAGTTTAATTTGATAAAGCCCAGACGTCGTATCTGTATTCGAAAAATACCTAGATCCCTGAACTTGGGCAAGAATTCTTTCGATTTTACCAATCGGAAAATGTGTACGCAGCACAGCTTTATTTAATTTGGTATAGTCAACACAAAGACGAATTTTATTATTATCTTTTCTAACTACAACAATAGGACTGACCCATGGAGTATGATATTCAACGGGTTCTATAATATCTAGATTCTGTAAGCGCTCAAATTCATCTCTCAAAGGTTTGAGTAATGGAATAGGCACAACTCGTGGAACTGATTGTATAAATGGCTGAACATTTTCATCAATATTAATGTTAAATTCAGTTTTAAAAGTACCTATTTCATCAAAAATTTTAGGAAATCTTTGTTCAATTTCTTCCATCTTGAGGAAATGAACGTTTAAAGAAAATCCATCACCAAATTGTAATATGTTGAAATCTATTATCGCAGAACGTCCTAAGATTGGTTTACATAATTCTTCAATGACATAGATGTCAGTAAAACAGTTATTTTTAAAATTACTTAATGTACAATTCAAAATACCTAATATGTTTAATCGGTTGCCTGAAGGGCCTGTGACTACTTTGTTAGTGAACCATAAGCTTTGAATAACATTTTCATCTAAAAAAGATACAGGGATACAGGTTATATCCGCACCAGTGTCTATCATAAATTTAAATTCTTTATTAGGTTCAGGAATTTTCAGAAGAACTCACCATTCCCTTTGAGAATTTGTCTCAACCAACCCCAAATACTGGTTCGAACTAGTACTATTACATCAATATCTAATGAATTCAAATGGGTAGATCTAACCTTTTTGCTTCGGCATATAGACGCCCAATGCCCTTGTTTATTACAAGAGCGACACATAGATTTCTTGGCAGGACACTTCTTCCTGTGATGGTCTGCTAACCCTCAAAATTGACATTTTCTAAATTCAGTTTTCTCGTAATTATCTTCTCTGCCCTTTTTATTTGTCCATTGATTACCCGCGATTGCTGATGCGACTGTTGCGACTGATTCTCTTCTCAGCTCCTGGCTTAGTTTTTCTTGTAGTTCGGCCTGCTTTACGGTCATAATGCAATCGGCAAGGGTTAAATTCGCTTGTAATTGTAATCTCTCACTGACTCTGCAATCTAACATGCCCACAACAATACAATCTCTTATTATTTCTCCTTCAATAAACCATAATGGCAATGCTCTGCAAGTGTATGCAAAGAAGTAATAAAGGATTCTATTGGCTCGTCGCTTTGTTGGACACGACTATTAAATTTATAACGTTCAAAAATAAGATTTCTCCTGGGTATAAAATGGTTTTCGTAGGCTTGGACTATGTCTATCTAAGTTTCAGGAACCGGCACAAACTGTAGCATCACTTCTTCGGCATTCTCGCTAAGAATATACAATAAAATATCTATTTTCTCGCCATCTGATTTCAAATTTTGTCCTGAGACTGACATGAATCGTTCGAAGCGTTTTCGCTACTGGGGCCACGCTTGAGGCATAAAAAAATCGAATTTCTGAGGTGAAGACACTGGAACAGAAATTGCCTGGGTCACGACCGTCTTGGTTGTCGACATATCTTCTTCCATCGTACACCTATGAATAGCCAGTTGAAAATTTACCAGAATAGATCCGGGGCTTAGGAACACAAGTCTTCCACTTTTGATTCTGCCTTTTAAACACGAACCACCGCTGCCACCATGTTATGTTGGGTTCGTATTTTAAGGAAACGATATACAGTTACAAATATAGTTTATTCACACATATTTCGTTAACTCTACAATAATAGTGTAACATATTCCGGAAACCCCTGTTATCATGACATTCCATCTCTAGGCAACTCAAGTCCTGACAGAACAATAGTGGTAATCGAATATATTCTATCTTATTATTAATGGTGTTTAGTTTCTGAATTACCTCTTTAATTTTAAATTTATTATCTTTAAGTTCCTTTGAAATTTCTTCACAACTGATTGAAGGATGAAGGTTCCTAACCATCACCCTAATAGGTCTCCAGATTTTATTTTTATGTGTGCCATTCCAGTTCAGTCTCGTCCACTAAAGCTGTGAGCTTTTTCTATTCTTCTGCGGAGTTGACATTTATTTTCATTTGCTTGCTCTCCATCATGCTAGTCTTATAATCAAAGTTACCTACATTCAATTTATATTTGACTGTACTATAATCATCGATATTATTTAGAATGATCAGCGGTGGGTTGATAACTTTTTTCTGATTGTTTTTCGTTGCTAGTGAAATTTTTTTCTGGCGATTATATTGCTTGTCGCTTTTTATTCCTATTATATTTAGGCAGAAGCCAGTCGGTTTCTCTTTCTCTTTGTCCGTATTGACCGGACTATGAGATATTTTCTGTTTTTTGTGTTTGTAAGGTAAACACTCGATTTTTCAACTGAATAATTTCAATCAATGCATGTTGTAATTTAAATTGTAGAATAGAGATAAACTGATTTTCTTGAGGTATTGAAATAGAACTATTGTACTGATTAACTTCGAGCGGTATTAGTTGTTGCCCCGGAAACATGATACGCGTTATGGCTTAGCTGTTGTTATGTTATATGTCCACAGGCACAATACACTAATTACCTTGACTTTTCTACTAATTATCCCGACAAGCAATTTTTTTTGTATTGTGGCCGTTCACCTAGAATTTTTGATGAGAAAGTCTGCATCTGTTAATTTTTTATTGAAAAATCTTAATATCTCGAGGACTATACATTTAAGGTATGGGGAGGTATTTTACACAATGTGGCAGAATCCAGAAAGTTTATAATAAATAGAGTGTTCTATTTGAAATAACAAAGCTGCTGCTCACTTCCGGTATAACCGAAAGTGCCATGTGTGTCAAAATATTTTCTATGAATTTACCATAACTTGTGACTATGAAAATTCTGTAGGTACTTTCTAGCATATAGGTAGTGTAAGCTCGTCGTGACACAGCCTGTATATTCCAATCAACTGTTGATAGTGATAAGCTCATCTTAACGAAGTACAGTCAACAAAAGCAAACAAGAGCCCTGGGTGAGCGTGTCCATGTCGCTGTAGATGTATTTTTGTAGTAACAATCGATATTTTGAATCGACAACCAATTATCGCTTCCATACGCGTCAACTGTCAAAATATATGTCAAGAAAGTCGAATTTGTTTACACATTTTTTGGAGCAGAGCCGTCGAATCCAGCCGTATGTTAACTTTTTATTTAATTCAAATCAATAGTGTGACCAATTTGGTATACTTAGAATTGTTAGTTTCTCCAGTATTCGTTGTATTTGAAAATTCGTTTTCTTCACAGCATTCGAAAGTTAAAGTGCATAACAGTTTTACTATTGGAATATACGCTTCACCACTATCAATTATCTAGGTCTTATATATTTAGTTGTTGTAGATTGTTCTGTAATTTATGAAGAAAATAATAATGTATAATAATATGAAAGCAAAGATTTTAAATGCCGATGCCGATGCAAAAATAGGAATCATCCGAATTTGTCAAATTTACCAAAAGGACACCGTGTTGTCTAAATAAAAGTCTTCGACCAGAGTCAATATCAAAAGCCGTTTCATATATTCTTTCTGCATGACACTCGAAATTTATTCGATCCAAAAATTATCCGGTAAGCGAAATTGTCTGGAAATCGGATAAATATCTTAAATATCTTCACATTGGCAACACTGTACAACACTGATGCAGCCACTAAAATTAAAAAATTAATCGACTTACCTTAAGGAAGATTAATTGTAATTTTCCGAGCTTGTCAATAGATATAATTATTACATTGTAGTTTCCGTGAAACATACTCATCAGCACCATTCTTCATGGGCTAAACAAAAAACGCTATGATTCACTGCTTCTTATCGTATACTAATTACTTGTCTAACTTCATTCCGTTCATTCCGAACAATGCTAGAAGCCGGAAAGATGGAAGAAATTGCAAATGAAGTACGAAGGTACAATATTGATGTAGCGGCCTTACAAGAAATTAGGTGGACAGGAGAGGGAATAATTGAAAAAAAAAAAAGATTACAAACTACTATTTTCGGGAGGAGTGAAAGAAGGTCAACGGGGAGTAGCATTTATTATAAGGGAAAAACTGAGAGAAAATATCTTGGAATTTAGAGCCGTAAATGAGAGAATAGCCTTCTTGAGAATTGAAGCAAAACCTCTTAACTTATCAGTCTTGAACGTATATGCACCAACAGAAACTGCAAAGGATGAAGAAAAAGAAATATTTTACGAGAAGCTTGAAGAAGAGATGATGAAAATGCATAAAGAAGATACAATAGTGGTTTTGGGAGATTTTAATGCCCAGATTGGTAAAGAAGATCATATAAAGACTATAGCTGGCAAACATACCGTACATGAAAAAACCAATAATAATGGATAAAGGCTTTGTAATTTCGCATCGTACGCAGTCATGGTGATAAGTAGCACAAAACTCCAACACAAAAAATACCATAAATATACTTGGAGATCCCCCGACCAAAAATCATATTCCCAAATTGATCATGTTCTGATTTCAAGACGAAATCAATCATCGATCAGAAATGTAAGGTCATATAGAGGAGCATGCGCCGACTCAGATCACTACATGGTCACAGCAATTTTAAAACAAAAAATAAAAAATAAATTTAAAAGCAGACATCTAATCAATAAATGGGATATACAAAAATTAGAAGATATGAAAATTAGAGAAGAATATGGAAAGCGCATAGAAAAATTACTGGATGATAAAGGAAAAGAAATACAAATCGATGAAGTTCAAGGTAAATGGAGAAAAATTGAAGAATGTATTTACAGCGGCAAAAGAAAAAATAGGCATTAAAAAGAACAGTACAAAAAAAGGATGGTATAATGAGGAGTGCAGAAAAATAGTGGAAACAAAAAGGGATGCTTGGAGCCAATGGCCTAGAACGAACAAAGACGAAGAAAAGAACGAATATGACAAGATAAGAAAACATGCAAAAAATGCAGTAAGGAAAATTAAAAGAGATTGGGTGGATAGCATGCTAGAAAAAATAGATGCCGAAAATAATAATAAGAACTCAAAATTATTCTACCAAAAATTAAAGGGCAAAATAGAGTATTCAAGCCCAAACAAATTGGAATGGTAAAGTGGTAGAAGACGAAATAGAATATAAAACAACATGGTTGAAACATTTTAAAAACGTCTTAACAGAGACGGAAATACTGGAAGAATTTTCGGAAGATGAAGAATTAGAAGTAGAGCAAATACCAGAACCAACGCTAGAAGAAATAAAAGAAATCATTAGTAAAAGCAAAAACGGGAAAGCACCAGGAAGTGACGAAATAAATATTGAATTGATTAAATTTGGAGGAGAAAAACTGACGGAACAGATATACGAATTAGTAAGGTGCATATGGGGGGATGAAAAGATGCCGGAAGAGTGGAGATTAGGTCAAATAGTAACAATACATAAAAAGGGGATCAACGAAAGTGCACAAATTATAGAGGAATTACGCTACTTAACACTTATCCAAAAGAGACTGGCAAGTAGTATAAGCACAATATTAGGACAATATCAATACGGATTTAATAAAGGCAAATCAACCATAGACGCAGTTCATATACTGGAGCAAATATTGGAAAAAACTCACGCACATCAAATCGGAACAGAGATGCTATTTATTGATTTTGAACAAGCCTTTGATTCAATAAAAAGACAACAACTAATGAGAGCACTTCAAACTATGGAAATAAACAAAAAACTGAGAAAATTAATCTGGATTACTATGAAACAATCAACATCTACGGTAAAAACACAAAAAGGTGAAACGGACATATTCGAGATTAACAAAAGAGTCAGACAAGGATATTCTCTGTCAACAACTCTATTTAATCTGGCGCTGGAACATGTAGTCAGAAACGTAGACAAAGGAAACATAAGGACAAGGGGCGGACAATGGATAGCTTATGCGGACGATTTAGTCTTGGTAGAAAGAAACGGAGAAATTATGAAAAAAATGTTTCAAGAAATTGTGGAAGAAGGTAAAAAAATGGGCCTTAAAATAAATGAAACAAAAACAAAAATAATGACTGTGAACAAACACCTAATGAACAATAATAATAGCATCGGTGACTTCAAAAGTTGAAGAAGTTGATAAAATAAAATATTCAGGAGTTACAATAACCAACAATAGGGATGGAGAAATGGAAATTAAGGAGAAAATATTGGCAGCAAACAGAGTCTTCCAGGCAAATAAAAAGTTATTAAGAAGTGAATTTCTAGGCAAAAACACCAAAATGAAAATTTATAAAACAATAATTAGACCAACAATAACGTATGGAGCTGAAGTTATGATAATGACCAAGAAACAACAAGAAGACCTAAAAATTTTTGAACGAAAAATACTAAGAGTCATATTAGGGCCCAAGAAAATAACTCAAAATGAATATAGGAAAAGAACAAATGAAGAACTGAAAAAAGACATCCAGAGGGACATCATAAGTGTAATAAAAGAGCAAAGGTTAAAATGGTTGGGACATGTGTGGAGAGCAGGCCCAAACAGCACAATTTATGCGATGACTGAGTGGAAGCCAAGTGGCAAAAGAAAAAGAGGGAGGCCAAAATCAACGTGGTTACAGGAGGTTATAGATGACATAAACTGTCTAGGTATCCGAAACTGGAAGGCGAAAACCACCGACAGGAAACAGTGGAGGAACATAATTAAATTGATTTGAAAACTTGGAAATGGGGCCCGATCCCCCCCAAAAAATCTGGATCTAAAAAGCCGCCCCGGTGACTAAACCCCCTCTTGGGGTATATAGTCACTATATATGTATATAGCCAGTTTCTGGTTTATATATATATATATATATATATTCCGTTGAGTGCGAGTTACGAAAATCGCCTAATATCTGGGAACTGATTATGTATCAACATATATTCTAGAGAGGGATGGGAAATAATTATAACTACGGACAAGCTCGGAAAATTACAATTAATCTTTCTTAAGGTAAGTCGATTAATTTTTTAATTTTCCTTCGCTTGTCCTTGATATAATTATTACATTGTAGTTGTTCAGAGTGGAAAAAGGTGATTTTCTAAATAGTTTTATTATTTATATTAAAAATATGATCATAATTAAGTAACCGAAGAAACAGTACATTTCAATTATAGCTAATTTTAGAACAGGTTAGTAGCTGAAAGAAAAAGAGAATAGAATAGGTACAATTAACTAAGTTTCCAAATCAATAATAGTGTTAGCGAATATGTCATTGGACTCTTTTATAGGTCTATTATAAAATTTAAAAAATGTATTAGAAAAAGATGTGCATCCTGCTGTGTTTCTTATCTGCTCAATACTTACACCTGCCTTAAAAGCAGCAGATGTTGATGCGTGGCATACACTGTGAGCAGTAAATATGAATGTGTCTATTCCTGCCTCATGCAACGTCTTTTTAATCCAGCGACTGATCGCCTGTGAAGAAGCGGCATGGATTGGTTTCTTATGTGCCAGTATAAGATGTTTCTCATTATTACGGGATAATTAAGTTTCTTTGATATATGCCTTGATAGTTGACGCCACACACAATCAATTGTGGTCTACTTTCAAAGTAAGGAAAAATTAAAAGAGGTTGATTTTCACCAAAGGCAGTTGTCTTTATTCTATCAGGGATTTTAATGTCTACCCTCTCTACTGATACATTGATATTCTGAAGTTTAATCAAGGAAAGAGTCTGTACTCTGCTGGCTGATGTTAAAGCCATAAGAGTAACAAGTTTACGAGTCAATTCTTCTAAAGGTAGAGTCTTTAGAGGGTATAATTTTTCAAGGTGTCTTAAAACGGGATCCGGATTCCAGGTTGAAGAGTATTTCGGCCCTGAGGGGCGAATGTTGGTCACCCCCTTCAAAAATATATTTATCTTCTCATCATTGGGATTTAGTGGTTTAAATATTAAATTTATCGATGAGATATACGAATTCACAACTGAAAATGATCTTCCATCCTTAAAACTATCTCACATAAAATTCAAATATGTTTGTTATATATACAATGGAGTTTTCTAAAACAGGCTGTATATTATTTTAATGTACCTTCTGATAAAGATGCTAGCATTATTTCGACTGCACCATCAGGAACGCCTTTTTTATAAGAGACCTCCGAACAATTTCCCTGCCACCAGGGAAATCTTGCTGTGTAGTGGATGACTCTCCCTAAAAGGAGAGATAAGCAAATCTTTTTTGGTTTGAAATTAAGAGGATCTTCAATTAATAATCTATTAAATACCGGAAACCACGGCTGTGTTGGCCAGTAAGGAACAACCAAGATTTCCGAAGCCTTTTCTTGTATAACCTCCTCTAAAACTCTTGTGATAATAGCCAAAGGAGAGAAAGCATAAAAGTAATATCTTGACCAGTCTAGGGTGAATGCATCCACCGAAATAGGACTCTGGGACTGGAAACCATGGAACAAATTTTGGACATTTCCTATTTATTTTTGTGGCAAAAAGGTCTATTTCTGGATAGCCAAACCTTTCTACAATATCCCTAAATACTACGCCGTTTAGTTCATATTCTCTGTCTATGACCATTGACCTAGATTCCCTAACTGCATTTGTGTTTGCAGTCGAAGGGATATAATTGGCAAAAACCAAAAATGTCTTCCCTCGCACCATTTCCACAACATTATTCAAATATAAATATTTATTGCTGCCACCCCGATTTATACAAGAAATGGCTGTCTGGTTGTCTATTCTTAGTAGTATGCGAACGTATGTTTCGTCTTTAGCAAGAGATTTTGAAGCATAATATGCAGCCTTGATTTCTAAGAAGTTAATGTGAATTTTTGATTCTTGGTTGTCCCAAAACCCATGGCATTTAAATCCATCGCAAAAGGCACCTTAATCTGCCTGTGAAGCATCCGTAAATATCTCATTCGAGAACGGCTTAAGTCTTATAGCTTGGCCTAACCCAACATTTTCTTGCCACCATTCTAGTTCTTGTAATAATGAATTCGGGATGATAATTTTCCTACGATAGTTAAGGTAATCTCCCTGAAACGAAATATGTTTTATTCTCTCAAAAGGTTCTATATGAATAACACCGTAACTTGTAGCAGGACAGGAAGATGCAAATTTACCTATTAGCATAGCAAAATCTTTGAGAGTGTGCTGTTTATTTTTATTTTTAAATTTAATGATTAATTCCTTTATAAATTTAATTCTCTTCATAGGAAGGGAAATCCTCATATTTATTGTATCATAGTTGAACCTGAAATTTTTATATTATGTTGGGGTTTTAATGTACTTTTATCACGATTCATTATAAAACCTAAACCTTCAAGTAAATTTAGTGTTGTTAGAGTATCTTTTATAGATTGTGTCTCGTTTTCGCTTATTATTAAAATGTCGTCCAAGTGAAAAACCGTAACTATACCTGAAAGTCGAAGATACTTTGATACTGGCTTATGGAGTTAAGTAAAAATGTAAGGGGCTATATTCAGTCCAAATGGTGAGCTATTAAATTGAAATAAAATATTATTAATCCTTAATCTTAGATATTTTTTATATTTCTGTTTTACTGGGACTAGAGAATAAGCGTCCTTCAGATCAATATTTGTAAGGTAATAAGCCCTATTCAAAAGCTCAAGAACTATTCTGTAGTCCTCCAATTTAAAATGAGGAGCATGAATATAGCCATGAAGTTTTTTAAGTTCAATATGAATCTGTAGCGTCCATTTGCTTTTTTAGTAAAAAAATAAGATGATATAAAATGCCCATTTACTGGACAATATTCTTCAATAGCGCCAATACTTATTAAATATTTACTGAATGTTTATAATTTTTAATTTGATTTCTTGGGACTTTCACAGATGATTCTGTAACCTTAAAAATTGAGTTCAAGCCCGAATAAAAATAAAGTCATAAAATTTAATTAATTAAAAAAAAAAGTGCAAGATTGTGAATAAATTTGTCTACTTGGTTACATAAGTTTCGGTTGCTCCGGTGACAACCTTGGGCCTTCGACGTCGCTCAGAACGGAGGTAGGGGTGGATCCCTCTTATTGATCTTCCGGACAAAATAGTAGACAACTTGTGTGGGCGCCAACTGAGTTTTCCACTTTGGCCTAGTACGACGAATTTCCCCCGATAACCCAGTAAAACAAGGGATGAAAATAAAAGGCAAACCTCAGCTTATGTTCCTTATAATAACTTAAATACAATACCTAATATCCTTAAGGGATATTTTACAATTAATAGCTAATGTGAACCCTATTAAATGCCCCCCCACTTAAAGAAAATAGTGAGAACCTCTGTCACACATAATAAAAAAAAACCAAATGATTAACAATTAAAGTCCAACATATCCCAGTTAATTGACCTTACGTAGTGGGAAATTAATATGGCTGTTCGAGTGTACCAATACAGATTAAATACAAACTTTCAATTATATGTTACCTGAAAAGTAGTGTAAAGTTTATAAAAAAACAATTCCATATAAGGCGACACCGTAGTCAAGGCGTTGGTACCAAGGCAGAGACGCATGCGCAAGTGGATAAAATTATGAAAATTAGATTGTGAAAATTTACCGCAAAATATTAATTTCCACCATTACAATTGCATAATAAAATAAATCAGTAGGAACTACCTAGATAATGTATATACATGTTGGCGTAAAGCCTAAAGTAAAAATAAGTAAATAAACCAGAAAAACCCCCGATACCAGGTTACCCTAAATGTGGTCTTCTTCAAGAAGTTGTTGAAAAGTAGCAGCAAACTGCAGAAGACATCACCATCGATCTACCAGGTAAACTCCAAACATCCCGAAGTGTGTATCTGGCCCCACAGGTGAAGTGTGTATAATCTGGCCCCACAGGTGAAGTGTGTATCTTGAGGGTGGTAAGTATACCCTGGCCCCACCGGTGAACCCTTAAAAATTAAAACAGGTATCAGCTAAAAACTGAGCCTATACAGGAACCAATCAAACACCTCGACAAGTTAAGCTTGTCTCGGCCTATGCCAGAAGTAACGTACAAATCAAAATTAACCCCAAATTAACTTAATCAAACCCACAAAGTAGTCATAAGGTCTACTTACAATCAACAGTGTCAGTAACAGTATACTACACTGAATTTAAATCAAATAATAAGAATGCGATAAGCATCTAGAATAAACTGTTTTTGGTCGTAACCAGGGTAAGTTTGAGAAACCACCCACGAATTATAGTATTCGTTAGACTAAAACGGGCAAAGAAAACAAAATATACACAGGGTAACAGAATAGACTGTCTTAATCAAAAATTTACAATCAACAGGTAGTATTTTACCACCAACTGTTTTAACTACAAAAACTACAAATCTATGAGACATACCTTTTCCAAAAAGGGTCCAATACTCAAAATGTTCCTCTTACTGGACGGCTATCAACAAATAACGAACCAACAACAGCATGTGGCCCACCTTCAATTTCAAAACTTCAACGTTGGCGATTTCCTTTAAATAGTGATAAATACATAGTGATGCGAAAACAGTAAGTAGAGAAAATACTTACAGTCGTTTTAGTGCAATATATCCCCTATAAGGGTTTGTGAAAACGGCTTCCAGAACAGGACGGAATTCTTCAACAATACGAACTCCCGTAGAACTAAAATACTAGCCGTATATTCCACAACTCATTCAGAACGAGAACCTATAAATCCCAGCAGGAGATGACTACCCAGTCATTACTAAAATTCAGATTCAAGTTCCATGCACTTTTGGAAACCAACTATCAAGTAGGAGCACACACCGGAAAGAAGGGTGACTGACACTTCCTCAACGTCAATACAGAATACTACCATAAAGAAACCTACCCGAAACATACATCCGAACTACACTGCTCACTACACCGAGCGTGTTCCGCGCAGATCAAGTCATGAAGTGCTACACTTCCCTCTATGTAAGTCAATATGCATTCGCGAGTAAAACAGCCTACACTCCTGAGTAGCATCGAATAAACGCTCTAACGCTCTATCTCTGCCGACAACATCGGCGCGACAAACTAAGTTGTCTGTGGACTCTTAAAGTCACAGAGCATTGCTCTATCTATGCTAACATCGGCGCGACAAACTAAGTTGTCTGTGGACTCTTAAAGTCACAGAGCATACGCTCTACCTATACCGACAACATCAGCGCGACAAACTTAGTTGTCTGTGGACTCGAAAAGTCACAGAGCAACGCCTAACAACAAGTACGACTACACTCAGCGGCATGACGAACGAACGCTTTTATCCAAGACACGACTGTCAACGCCAATTGTAATTGTCATCCAACAAATAATCACTTGTAAACATTGGGCAGAAAAATAAAGTATATATTATAAACTATAAAATAAATTTGAGCAATAGATAGTACCACAATACCCTCCTGTCAAAGTAAACAAAGCAAGATCAAGCACTCGGATTTAACACACAAAATATGGCGATAAACAGCTAATATATTTTAAGTAGATGTTCGAAATATATTCAAATGCCAACCTACACCGAAGATTTCTAAATAGTATGTCTTTACTCAAGCCAAAATATGGTAGATAAATGAAGAAAATATACCCTTAACTCAAAAGTAAAGTGTGTCTATATAGATCAGTAAGTTTTATCAAACCTAATTACTACTTTAAATGTTTTAGACTTCAAGTCAAGGAGTCAGTAATAATTTATGACTGAACCCTAATAAACTTTAGCGTTTATCAAGCTGAAGCGGACAAAGTATTTGGACTACTGTGGCTACACCCCAAAGGTGATATAATCAAAGCCGGAAACAAAATCAGTAGTCCCACGGTAACTAAAAACTAAAGTAAAATCCACAAGAGAGAAAACCCCTTGCTACCCTTAATTATGAATTATAATATATCAAACAAAAAGAAATAACTAACATGAATATATCTATACGGACATTTACCAAGTAGGCGCTAGTTTTATTATTTACCTTACCTAGCGACAAAATATAAAATTGTTGTCAAGATGTGAAGACAGGTATGGTTACAGCCTGCACCACTTCACCGGAAGGATGATGGCAGAGTAGTCCCTAAAACTCTGGGCTGACAGAAACTATTTAACTACTGAAGTTCTTTCGTAGTGATCAAATAATATTAGAAATATAGAGACAATATCGGTCAGGTAATTAGTATATACAAATACTTAATATATACAATAGACGTAATGACAAATTCAACCGTTACAATTCAATTGTTTGTATGGGTTTTGAAAAAAACGGAATTGATATTCCTTTCATCCGCACTAGACCGCTTGGTTCTGTGTGATATTTTTCCAATAGTGTAAGAAACCTGAAAGATACCTTGCGTATGGGCTTACCTCTTGCGTGTTCATCATTTTCGATAGTAGTATCCCCTGGTATCAGTCTTTTGCTTGGAGTAACGGTCTGATGGCCATCTCTATTTCTTCTTGTCCTTTATTCTCCACTTGTTCTGTCGGCGCTGATAATTTAAATGATAGTTTGGCTTATTACCTGAAGATCCTGGTAGGCTGAAAGATGGTTGCCAGCTCTTCTTATTAAAATCCGCGCTTGCTTATTGATTGGACTGTTCGTTTTTTACAGCCTCAGCAAATTTGAAATTTTCTGTTAGCCGATATAACATGATCAACATTGCTAAATAATTGACAGGCGTCTGCCAAAATTTTGAGATTGTCTGATTGTTCCGGATTGGGCAACATTTTTTCAATAACATAGCCACAGCTGACAGCCAGTGTGCTAGTTGTTATTGCATTTCCATCATAAACTACTCATGTTCCTGCGCTGGTTTTGGCAAGCAGGCTTAAATTTCGTTGTTTACCTGGGGCGGGAGTAGATTTTTGCAGTTTGCTGGAATTTTATTATTATTATTATTTTATTATTATTACAATAAATTATGAGCTGAGAACTGAAGTTCTATAAAGCTCATATAACAAAAATGAGATAAAAAACAAAAAGTAAAAATTATCGCTATCGGTAGCACATGCTATAAATAGGCGATAGCTCATTATAAATTGAAAAATGGAAAGAAAACGAAAATAAATCAAAACAAAAAATAAAGATACATGTACAAAATTAAGAATTAAGAATGCTGAACCAATTGGTCTAACTGGTTTTTAAAAGCATTAACAGACCGTGCACAGACCACACTGCTAGGTAAATTATTCCAGTATGGAAATATTCTGTTGGAGAGAAAATTCTGTCTATTTCTAGTTTTAAACATTTCCTTCTTCAACTTATATGGATGCCCCCTTAATCGAATATCAGGATTTAAAGTAAAAATGGGTGACAGATTAGCACCAAACATGTTAAATATGGCTCTAAATAAAACTATCAAGTCGCCACGTTGTCTGCGTTCACTAAAATACGTTAGTTCGGCTGAATCAAGACGCTGCTCATAACTAGATCGTATTCGGCCGAAAGGAAGTCTAGTGGCTAACCTTTGCACATGTTCAAGTCTATTATGATCAGATGTTAAAACAGGACACCATACAGGTCCGCAGTATTCCATAAGAGGTCGAAAGTAGGTCGTGTATAACTTGATAAATGTTGACGGTGACACTTTACCAAAAGATCTATACTTATATTAAAAATATTTGAGAGTTACTCTTCTTGCACACTGAGAGAATATGCTCAGACCAGGACAAGTCTTTGTTTATAATAACACCGAGGTCACATTGCGATGATACGGTCTTTAACTCATGATTGTTCATGTAGTACGACAGATTCGGATTGTTTTTACCTATATGTAGAACGACACACTTTCCTAAATTAAGCGGTAATAACCAGTCGGAACACCATTTATACACTGCACTTAAGTCTGATTGAAGAGACAGGTGATTTGTTGTTGGGTTTGCATATATTTTAGCATCATCTGCGTAAAAAGAATAGTTATTTGTTATATGCTCAGGGAAATCAGCTGTATATAACAGAAATAGCAATGGTCCCAGAACAGATCCTTACGGAACTCCACTTGAAACAGGTTCCAGCGGAGAAAATGTTGTATTGACGCACACACAAAATTGTCTTGAGGTGAGAGAGTCAGCTAATCATCTCTTCAAATTTCCTCTGATACCATAATGTTCAATCTTATGTAGTAATCTACGCGTTGGAACCCAGTCAAAAGCCTTGGCAAAATCAAGATAAATAACGTCTGTGGGTAAACCGTTATGAAAGGCTAAAGTCTAATCATTTACACACAACAAAAGATTTGTTAAAGTTGAACGACCTTGTATGAAACCATGCTGCTGAGATGGGAGAATATGTTGTTGAAGAGGAAAAGAAAATATTTTGTCACATATAATTGATTCCATAACCTTGCAAACAATAAGGACAAGACTGATTGGCCTATAATTGTTTGGGTCAGGTCTATTGCCTTTTTTGAATATGGGAGTAACTGAGGCAGTTTTCCATATCGGAGGTAGTGTGTTAGTCTTGAAAGAAGCATTCATTATACGTGATATAGGATGACATAGAGCCTCGGCACATGATTTCAAAATATGAGATGATATATTGTCCAGACCAGGTGATGAGTTGGATTTTAGTGCCTTAAGTTTATCTTCCACCTGTTGAGAATCAAAGAAGATGATGGAAAGTGAAGCATTTATTCTCTCTACAGAAATGTATGGCAATGGTGTAGTTGGATCTTCTTGTGTGAATACTTTAGAGAAAGTATTCGAAAGTAGTAGTGCTGATTCTGCATTGTTGTATGTCCCTGTCTAGTAGAAGGGGTACGGAACGTACTTTTAAATTTGATCGGATGTACTTATAAAACTTTTTACTATATGCACTAGAAAAAATGGTTTCTTGATAATTACGTTTTGCATTATTAATTTCGGTACTAATATGATTGGAGAACTGACGATGAGTAGAAAAGTCACTTGGATTAATGGTTCTCTTAAATTTTCTCCATAATTGTTTTTTGTGTCTTATCATAGACAAAAGTTGATGATTTATCCATGGTTTAAGTTTCGCTTTTTTATAAATTTTTTCTTTAGTGTACATTTTTATGCAATTGGTAACAATACTTTGAAATAAGTTCCAAAGTCGGCTTGGATCAGATTCAGAAGAAAAAATATCTTCCCGATTTGTGTCATTCAAATACGAAAATACTCTATTGTAATTTGTATATGAAAAAGTACTGTAAACTGTAGAGTTATAACAAAATGAGTTAAATTGCAATCGGCATGAAATAACAAGGTGATCTGATTTTCCTATGAGAGGAAGATATTCAGGTACAGTTAACAACTGTTCATCGTTTGTGAGTAGTAGGTCAAGTGTGGAAGGTTCTTGGTTCACTCTGTATCTTGTGGGTTCAGTAACAAACTGGATGAGATTTGAGTTGTGTATGAATTCCATAAACAAATTGGAAGGATTTTGTGAATCTGGTATAGAGTTAATCGGCCATTTGATGTCGGGAAAATTGAAGTCGCCTACGATTACTAGATTTTCATAAGCAGACAGCTGCTCGATTGTATCTATCAAAATATCATCTGTGGTAGGCGATGTGTCAGGTGGACGATAAATACGAGCAAGTGTGATACGAGTGTTTTGGAATTTCAACTGAAGACAAAGAGCATCAATTCGAGGAATCGAGAAATCTATAGGAGTAATTGCGTAGGAGTTGAGAATAGATTTAGATAATTTGTAATTATTGAAAAGTTCCTCCCGCTGTTCTTTTGCTGTACCCTTTGACAAATATGAATTCCAACGAACAGCTATTTCTTCATGAAGAGGCTTTGCTTTTAATTCGCTACTGTCTGGTTTTTCGCCCAAAACAGTAATGTTCTCTTCTGTTCTGTTCAAGTCATTGCTCGGCTGACTATTACCTTCGTTATAACTGGTTCTAAATGCGTCTGAGTTTCAATTTGTACCGGTGCTTGTGGTACATTAAGGTTCCTAGAAACCTGAACCTGTGATGCGTTGTTTGAGGAATCTGTGAAGAAAACCTTAATAGGTGTTGCTTTGAAATAACGCTCATGTTTTCAATAGGAAAAACATCACTGTAGAATATTTTTATATCGAAATACCGAAACAAAAAAATCGCACGATTTTATTCCAGTGAGTATTCCTTGAAAGAATAACGAACGTTCTTCCCTGTATAATCCAAAAAACCAGAAACATCATCAAGAATCGCTCGATTCCATAATAATCTCTAAGCAAAAATAACGAACGTCTACTCTGATTGTTCAAACAATCAGATTATATAACACAAAGTAATATTTCGACTCAATTAAATCGCTCGATTTTCCCTCCAAAAATTCCGCTCAGTACGTTAAGAGGTAAATGTATATTTTCAAATCAAAATACTGGACAAAAAACGCACGTTCTCCCCCGTAACTATTTAATATCAATAAAAAGGTATAAAAATGGCCTACCTGTTGATTCATCGATAGAGCTAGAGGATGACTCTCTACTTTGCATTTTGTTTATTTGTTCTTGCATTCGACGTGATTATCTTTTCAACTTTTTTGTCTCACTATTTTTAATATTTTCATCCCGTTCTGGAAAAAAATGCGCTTGTTTTGGCATTTTTAAATGACTATTCACTTTCAAATACAATTTATTACCCAGAAACTACAATGTAATGATTAAATCAAGGACAAACGGAGGAAAATTAATGAATATTGATAAAACCATTCGGATACATTACTTCGATTATGTTTACAGTAACTAATGTACAATCAGGAGCTAATGTCCTGATTGGCTGGCTGCGATGACCATTCTTTTAGTTCGCATATTTTCCGGGGCTCTTGTTTGCTCCTGCCGACTCTACACAATTTGTTTTGAAATACTATGATTCACTAAATATCACTTGATGTTTTTTTCTGATAATTGTTGGTTCAGGACAGAACATGATATATTGGACCGGTATTAAGTTATTCAGCCTCAACAATCAGCAAATAGTCGGATGGTACAACCATTCGTATTATATCTTCTCTTTTAACTCGTAACTAGCGAATAATATGCAAATTATCTCATTTGGTCGTATAAACCAGCTTATTTTAATACACCTGCATAAAAGTGATAACTTCTCCAGTTTTCCAATTTTTCCGTGAAATTTAATTCAACTTTCTACTCACTCCATTTTATTCTTCAAAGCTGCAACTTATTTACTACGTTATAATTATTCATGAAGTAACATTAAATGAGATGTAAAAATTGAAATTCTCGAGCTATTTATTTTAAGATACAAAAAATACGAACTGGCAAAATTCCAAGCATTCGCCTTTAATGAAATTTCGAAAAAATAAAAATTCTTATAAAAATACGGAGTGAAGTATTCAAGAAATCTTCAAGGAAAAAATATTTATTAAACAAGCTTGTAATATAAGAATAATTGTAGAAAGTGTGATCCTGATTCAATTATTTTCATAATATGAAAGAATTCTCCTTCAGTAAACATTTCGGACGCCCTGCCATCGTTAACATAATTAAAGCTTTTTTTTTCATAATGCCGCTGACTCGGCAATTATTAAATTCTGGTTTCCTTGTCATTCAGAATATGGGCGTGTTGAGATATAAAATGTTAGTTAACGTTCCCAAATGCCACCCCACTTATTTTCTGTAAAAACAGTTTATCAAAGGACTTGAACACTATATCACTTAAAGTCAGTTTTGAAAAATATGTTTACATTTTGAGGATTCACAAAAATTTAAGTTTATTGTAACGAGATCGAGAGTTATGTCTTGTTCCTTCATTCAGGCAAATTTCACATATAGTCTAATACTTGGAGGAAAAAAACTTTTAGTTATAATAAGGACGACAAAAATTTATAATGAATAACAAGATCGAAATAAGACAAAACATTTAAAAAATAGTAAGTGAATAGTGACTTCTTACGCGGCTATTAGAGTTGTCCTCATGGCTTTCGTGGCTACCAGACAAGCTTGCCTTTGGATGCCATTTGGAAGCTCTTCCTGCCCGGCTATTGTCGATACAGGACGAGCGGAGAATCGAATTAATCGGTCTTTACTTCTTTCGGTTGGCTATATAGCTCAGATATGAAAAAGAAAGTTAACCCGGTAGAGTGGGGGGGTAAGGATAATAGATAAACCAAAGAAGACAGATATACTACAGTTTCTATTAGTCTATATGAGGTACTCTAAAATACAAAGCCAGTTGCGGTTCTAAACCGTGGATATATCCTCTACCTTTAAAAGTATCTCTATGGTTGGAATTTGTCAAAACTATAGGACTTTTCGGAAACTATGATCGGGTTAACCCGATCAGGATCTGAATGTTCGGAAAGTAATCCGGATCTCGATCACTTACGTGCGGAAACTGAACGAATTGAACGGATCATAGTCAGATGATTGGATCCTTTCTACCCTAGTATACCGGTGGGTGAATGCGATCAGCTGACGGGTTGTTTCGTTGTTTTGTTTTCTTTAACCTTGAAAGTTAAGTTAGCTGCGTAGTTGACAGGTTTTTGAAGTTTGCGAGTTTTGTACTTTTCAGCTTTTCCATAAAAAAATAACTTGTTGGTTGGTTGTTATTGTTATTTAGCGTGAAAAACAAGTTATAGCTCTTCACGATGAGCAAGGAGAGGAGCACACCGTTACTCTTAGTCAGAATATCTCAAATCAGCTGTTATCAAAGAGGGGAAATTGAATTTCCTGTAAAACAATATGGAATACGAATATTTACCAAAATCAGTGTATCTACTCTCAAAGTAATTGGTAATACATTTTTGCCTTTTTGAAGCATTCAATGCATATATCAATAAATATTCCTCCTCGTCTTCCTCATCCTCCTCAACAATAATAATTTGGACGTATTGTATAAAAAACCTGTCTATGTTTGTAAGTCGCTGATAACTGCTTAATAATAATTATTGAACAATTAAAATCTTTTTTCTTCAAACGTCAGTAAATCTGTCATTTTTCGACTGTGTAGGCGACCGTAAAGTTTCATTTTTCCTCCGCCGGAGCTTTAGTTTTCACTTTCCCGCCGGCGGAGGGAAAAGTGTTGTCATAGCAACATAGATAGAAACAAGAAAACAAGCGTCAACAAATCATAAATCATAATTTCCGGCGGTGTTCACTGCATTTCTATAAATCACTAATTTAGGAACTAATTGGTTATTATTTAAGTGAACTTACTCGATAAAACTGCTTATCAATTCGGAATTAAAACGCAACCGGAGACGCAATAATTGTAAAAAATAAATTAATATTGTTGACAGTGTCCACTGACAGCTTTATGTTACATTACTATAGCAACAACCTGTGCCTACTCACCGACACCGGTCTAAACCGCCTTGCGAACCCAATTATCTTTAAAAATTATTACTATCAAAAGAGACGTTTTTGCATTAATTTGTCGACATTTGAGGAAAAAACAGCATATTTTATTTGGAGGAAGTTACTTTTCATGACTTGCTCTCTATTACCAGCGAGCGCGTCATGAAAAGTATTACTTTTCCTCCATATAAAATAATATACTATTATACAACTGAATAAAGGGTTTCTGATAAAGGTCTATAAACACAGAAAAACTACAAAGATATAAACATAAAAAATATATCCACGAAACTTTTAATAATAAAAGGTTTGAAGGTTAAGTTTTAAGTTTGACATTTCCACAAACAGAACGCGTCGTTCGGAAACTCTGATCAAAATGTCGTTCATGGTTAGGATCCGCAATCAGCTGATAGGTGATCTATCTGATCCAGGATTACCGTTTCCGAAAAGCCCTTATATCTATGGTTCACGCTACCTATTGGTAATCTCCATGGTTGACGTTTGTTACAAATTATGTCAACTGTACGTTGCTACACTGTCATAATAACGAAATAGCAAATTTCAAGGTGATAATTCTCAAGTTGTTTTATAATTTTACACTTCCATACCATGCTCTTGACTACCCCCAGAGTATATATACTTCAGGAGCACATAGGTAAATTCTGCGGATAACATCCTACTATAATATACTAAAATATGAATGAAATCTTATGACATCTATAAGATGTTTCAGGTCTCGCAGTTTAAGCTTAACCCTAACAATAAGCGTAGTAGGCAGCCAAAAAGGGTACTTAACCAGGTTAGTGAACTTAAGCAAACTATCCACGGTTAATTCTATGATAATTGCAGGTAATAATGACAGTAAAAGCTTAACTAAATCACTACTTCTAAAGATTGATAAGACAACTATATCTAAACAGTACGCTTTACTAGTAGTTAAGCCACAAAAGCACCTCCACGGTGATTCTGGATCAAGTAGATATTAAGCATTGAAGAAAAATATGGATAGATCTCACCAAATTGTTGTTGGGCCAATTCCAGGGTGTCTGGACGGATTTGGCTAATGTGTATAGGGATGTCGATCAGTTGATGTACCACAGTTGAGAAGGTCAATGGAAACCATTATAAGGTGAGTAGATAGACAAGACGTAATAAAAAAGGTCCTGAGATGATGGTTGACCTTCAAAGGTGGTAATGTGTTTATCAGGAAAACAGTCTCCATCCAGCAGAGCTATTCCTGATAATCCTAAACACTTCCTGGGCGATATACTGAAAATTCTGATGAAAAGGTACACTTATTGTACAGGAAGGAAGTTTTTTTCTAACCCCATAAAAATGGTGGTCTAAAAATGACAGAACTTGCTTCCACCTTGTGGGGTCACAGGTCACAAGGTATTCTTTTAGTTCCAAGAACAGAGAGATTGACAGGTTGAAGGGGATGTTAAATAAACATTCTGTGAATGGTCAAGGTCATGTCAAAAATGTAAACAAAAATGACTTTGAATTTTAACCATCCACACACGAACTGCATCTTAACTAAAACTAAAGTTGATTAACAATTCCTAGGTATTTCCTGAATTTATTCTATACTTTTTTCTTTAAGTGCCAAAACCGATACCGTTAGCAAGATGAATAACAGGGTATTTGTACAATACTTTGAATCAATCCAGCCGAAAAAATATTTTGTCAAGCTATTAATGTGAAACAACCAACATTGTCCCTAATTGATTATCGGTGAGTGTACCCTTAAGGTCAAAACCGTAACAGCCACTTAGCTTCTGGATCGCACCAGCCCTCCGAGTCCTTGGCCATCCTGCACTTCATTTACTTTGAGAGCATATTTGTCACAAAGGACATTGGGGATATGAAAATGAAAAACGTATGCTCAATTTTCTTGAAATCCAAGTCATGTGATAGATTTCATGAAAATCCACCTACACTACGAAAAAAATATTATTCAATTCGAATTCAAAATAACAAATTTATTAATGAGCACTTCAACAATTTTTTAAGTGGATCGATTATTTTGGCGGTGAGTGTAGTTTTAGGTGAACCTTTCCATCAAGAAGATATTTATCACATTTTATACACTATTTTTCCATTAGAAAGAAATGAGCATTCAGTATTTGGAACAACGAGCTCAGATAAATTCAGAAATATCGCGTTTCAAACAAATAAATACAAAACTTCATGTACAACAATACAAAGCAAAACCTGAAATTGAATACGCTGTTATCTTTATATAAACAAACATATATATTCCCCTTAGCAAAATACGCAACCAATAATCGATAAAAACCCGCCGTCTTGTGGAAAAGAGAAAGTCTTCAATATTTTATTTGGAAATGTTCAATATAAAACTCTTATCGAATATCAGAATTATTATGGAATATGCAGATTTAAGATAAAGGTCAGAAGCGTATAGGTTTAGTAAAAATAACATCAGTATTTCATATGAAATTGTTATACATATTATTAAGGAATAGTAATTTTGGTGTTTGTTAAAATGTATTATTTGTTTAAGTTGCTTGAGTTATGACAAATATTTTGTTATGATAGTTGTGTACGTGTTGGGTTCGTTTTATTTGTCTAATAGAATTCTATACTTTTGCCACGGCTTCTCAGAAAGAGATTCGAGTACTTACCTCGAGGTCGTGTTTTAAGGATATTATAGATGTCGGTTCCTAGATGGCGTTCGAATCTAATTATTTAATTTATGTTTACTTGTACGTAAGAAATGGAATAGTGATATACGCTGATACTGATTTGATAAACAATTTTAAAAAAATTAATATGGAATTAAACAATGAAATGAATTATTACAAGCAACAGTATAACATAACAATTTGTCATGTTGACAATAATAAAACTGTGAAATACTCTTACCACTAATATTCGCACCACTTCGAATTACGGAACGTAAAATGTTCGCTCCGTTTAAACAGCTGATCAATTTTCCTCACAGAAATGTGAGGACGTAACCTAAATCAAATATTAATACCTATAATTAAATGCCTTATTTATACACTCTTAATCACTTTCAATGCGTTAGTTTTTCTATTATAACCTCAAATTCGTGAAGCAAATAAATTGTTGTAGATAAGAACCGTAACAGTTTTTATTTTCTTTCAGCTCCTGGCCACAGCATTCAACTCCCCCAAATATTAATTAATTAATCAATTATGATAAATTTAGCTCGAACAAAATTTACTGGATCGCAAATTCAATATATTAATAAATTGGTTATCTCACCATATGCATGAATAGGTTGTACTAATGTGGACTGATATACCACAACTCGCTCGTAGACCTCGTTCTGGAACTTAATACACAACTCTTTCCTTCTGGTTTTTTCTACCAGGAAATAAATTCACACCAAACCGGATTTATCTGACGCTTCCTGCCTTTCCAGTCAACAACTTCTTTCTGGATTTTTCTACCAGAAAAATTACACGAAAGAAAAATTATCTGACGCACTTCTCGCGTCCTCGGTACACAACAACTCCCTAGTTTCCCCTTAGCAACCTCTTTTCTCATTTTTTTAATTTCCACTTCCTGTCCAAAACATCTTACCAACCAATATTTAATATTTCGGGTGAATACTTAAATTTTTACTTTGACATTTTCTTGACATATTTCTATAAAAATTTTATTCACAATACTACTATCTAAAATTCACAAATTAAATAAAATCAGAGTATTAATACCACTGGTTCATAACTTTATAAACTTTAATATTCATAATTCCATGATTTACAATAGTGACATACAAACATTACTTTCTGATTGTGTACCCTATTGACATTATACTCCAAATAATTATTATAATGAATCAGCCTTTAGACATGAAATGTTGACATCCGTCCTTATACAAAATATGTATACAGGATGTATCAAAATTGTTAAAAAATAATTTGAATCTGTTCTAACTAACGTGATCTTAAATTTAATTTGATACAATCGTATCACGATTCCATGAAATCCATAACAATATATTAGTTTTTGTTTTTGGGTTATAATCAATCAAATCGTAAACTCAGAGATTTTTAGATAGGTGATTGGGGCATATAGATCTATGTATGTGTATTATTATTATTAAACAATAAGAAGGCTGGTAATACGGACTCTCAATTTTTCCGGGTCTCGAGTGAGACCTAAAAGACCTATTGTACCCCTTTCTCCTGCCTATTTCCCCGGGGAATTCAAGGATATTCGCAGGCTTTAGTTTAGGTAAGTGTTCCTCTTCTAGTAGTAGTGTCCTAAGTGTTGGTTTCTACATTCCACAGAATATACATTCTCCTTGTTCCACTATTTTAGGCTTTTGAAGGTACCCATTCAGGCGATGGGGTCCTGTCAGGACACCTGTCAAAATTCTTTGTGAAGTTTCACTCTGGCTTAGGCATTCATTTGTTCTCACCTGGTTGTAGTTTTCAAGAAGTATATTTGATTGTAAGATGCATAATATAAAAAATAACTTACTGCTTTGCTACAGGGTTTGCAAAATGAACCGTCTCCATCAAGGGAGAGCTAAAGGTAAAGACGTATCCATGCATGTTTTCAATTGAACACTTTTAACTGACAGTAGAAAATTATTAGTACAACTGGATGCCAAAAACACAAATGAGAAGAATATAAATTATTTTGTATCCCCTCCTTGTTCACGCCACTTTCAATAATGTCCAACAGAAAACCAAGAATCGTACCAGAAGTTCACCGCCAACCTCATCAGTGGTTTATTTCTGGGCTATCTATTAATATTCAAAAATCCTAAGCCGACATTCTTGGAAGTAAGTACCTGTCCTCCAAATGTTTGCGTTTATCGAAATCCCATCTGGCATATTGGGGGTTACCTGAAGCTGCAAACCGACATTTGTAGCAAATTGAAATTTAATAGAAAGGCACTAAGGCAGAAAATCAATGAAAAGGCAAAAAAGACCAAAAAAGACAATTTGCCTAAAATCCGGGCACTATTCATGAAGGATCACTACAAATTTCAGATAATTATATCCTTTGATCAAAATCTCTATCGAACCTAATGGAACTTCACCCACAACTGGGCAAACCCCCATACCGACAATACCAAGAACATATGCACAAGCTACAACTCAAATCATACCCCAAGTAGAACAAAATTCAAATAAAGAAATACAACTAACAACATTTTTAAATGAATTTAAGAACATGTTCTCCCAGCTGATAAGCCAAAACAGCATGATACTGAATCTGATAACCACAGTTATTGGAAAATTACATTCATAAATATACTTAGAATAACAACTTGGAACGCCAATGGCTTGCTTAATCATAGACAAGAAAGGTTCTCAAATCTAAACAAGGTTGATATTTTACTTGTTTCGGAATTTCGGTTTACTGACAGGACAACTTTCAGTATTCCATTATATAATACTTACAGTACGCCTTATCCTGATGGAACCGCTCTCGCGGGCTCTGTAATAATTATCCGCAAATCCATTTCACACTTTGAACTTCCCATATATCAAACTGAAAAAGTTCAAGGAACAAGTATTATGATAAGAGCCTTGCTTTGGCACTTCAACGCTACTGCTCAGTCCCGTTCGACATGCTATCACAACGGAAGAATATGAAGAATTATTTCAAACGCTCGGAAATGGATTCATTATTGGTGGAGACTGGAATGCCAAGCACAGGGACTGGGGCTCACGAATTACCACCACAAAAGGTAGAAATCTGATTCGTGCAATTAACGATAACAACTACAGTCACCTAACAAACGGAGTACCTACTTATTGGCCAGCGGACCCTAGAAAACTACCTGATCTGCTGGGCTTCTTCGTAATTAATAGAATACCTAGAGGCAACTGTACAGTTGAATCACACTTGGACCTTTCATCTGACCACACCCCAGTAATAGTGAACATTAGCACGTCAATTATCAACAAAACTCCTCCTCCTAGGCTTACAATAAGAAAAACTGACTGGAAGGAATTTCAAAATACCATGAAACAAAATATAAACCCAAACATAAGAATAAAATCCTCACCAGATCTTGATGAGACAGCTCAGTACTTCTCTAAACTAGTACAAAATGCAGCGTGGCAGTCTACTCCGCAAACAGTCAGGATACAAATTGTAATACCCCCAGCGTACCACTGCATATTAGACAACTTATAACCGAGAAACGCCGAGCAAGAAGAATTTGGCAACGTTCACGAAATATTCTAGACCAACATAACTACAATCGGCTCAGTAGAGAACTAAAAACAGCACTTAAAAATGGCCAAAGCAACACCTTTGAACAATACATAACAAGTCTCTCTGTTGACAACCACACACTCTGGAAGGCAACAAAAAAGTTTAAAAGACCACAAATACATGTACCTCTAATCCGTCAACGAAACGGAGAATAGGTCCGCATCCTTGAAGAAAAGGTGACAAACTTTACTGAAAACCTAACAGAAGTTTTCATACCTGATGATGACAAGATAAATCAAGAGATGGAGAGATTTCTAGACGCTAGCTGCCAAATGCCTCTACCTATCTCTCTCTCCTGCAGAAGTCAAAGAAGAAATAGGCAAGCTGAACCCTCGAAAGGCTCCTGGTAATGTTCTAATAACAGGACAAATATTGAAACAACTACCCAGTGAAGCAATCATCTTACTGACATCTAGCTTGTTTCCCCACAATCTGGAAGTACGCTGAAATCATAATGATTCCCAAGCCAGGTAAATCTCCACACGAACGAACGTCATACAGACCTATCAGTCTATTACCTACAAAAAGTAAAGTTCTTGAAGGACTGATACTAAAAAGGAACAACCAAGAACATGACCTACACGCACTCCTTCCAAATCATCAATTTGGTTTCCTAGAGCACCACTTCACCACGGAACAAGTCCACAGGATAGTCAATGAAATCGCTAAAAGTCTCAAAGAAAAGAAATACTGCAACGCAGTATTCCTTGATATATCACAAGCCTTCGACAAAGTATGGCATCCAGGCCTTCTCTTTGAACTGAAAATATCCTTTCCCATAACTTTTACCTGCTCCTCAAATCCTACTTAACAGATAGAAATTTCTCCGTTAACCACGAAGACACTCAATCCACCATCCACCCAATTAAATCCGGCGTCCCCCAAGGTAGCGTTCTTGGACCACTATATATATAGTGACTATATACCCCAAGAGGGGGTTTAGTCGCCGGGGCGGCTTTTTAGATCCAGATTTTTTGGGGGGGATCGGGCCCCTTTTCCAAGTTTTTAAATCAATTTAATTATGTTCCTCCACTGTTTCCTGTTTCCTTGTTTTCGCCTTCCAGTTTCGGATACCTAGACAGTTTATGTCATCTATAACCTCGTAACCACGTTGATTTTGGCCTCCCTCTTTTTCTTTTGCCACTTGGCTTCCACTCAGTCATCGCATAAATTGTGCTGCTTGGGCCTGCTCTCCACACATGTCCCAACCATTTTAACCTTTGCTCTTTTATTACACTTATGATGTCCCTCTGGATGTCTTTTTTCAGTTCTTCATTTGTTCTCTTCCTATATTCATTTTGAGTTATTTTCTTGGGTCCTAATATGACTCTTAGTATTTTTCGTTCTTGGATCACTGCTCTTTCTTATTTATACGTCTGATATACCCGAAACCGTAAACACCACTATAGCAACTTTTGCTGATAAGGTAGCAGTACTATCAGTGGATGAAGACCCAGATAGAGCTTCAGAAAACCTCCAGCAACACCTCAACCTCCTCAATGACTGGTATAGTAGATGGAGAACAAAAGTCAACCAAACCAAATCGGTACAAGTTACATTTACAACTCGACATGGCAACTGCCCACCTTTAACAATGGATAATATATCTATACCTGTCAAAACCGAAACAAAGTATCTTGGGCTACACTTAGATCGACAACTTACATGACTGACTTTCGTTATAGAAAACCCTAATACCATTTGAAAGGCACATAATAACTTAAAGTATCTGACAGAGTAAAAAATACAGGGTGTTCTATTTAAATTAAGCAAGTTACTTACGTTATGAGAAGTCCATCACTTTTTGGAACACCCTGTGCATTTTTACATGAAAGTAAATATACCAACTAGTTTTATGTCTACCCAATTATCGTTATTTTTCTTTTTCATTCACGTACTACATTTCGAGATAAACCGAAATATCTCGACCACCGTAAGAGATAATTGTAGATAATCTTTAATAAATCAAAATTATTTTCTAAAGTTGTATTCAAATATGTTATTATATAAGGGGAGTGTCATTTGAAAAAAACATAACTTTGACATGTAACTTTTTCTATATTATCTATGCTCTGGGTATTCCTCAGTCTAAATGAAGGAAGTACAGAGTGGGAGATCGCTGTTAAATTGCTTTCAACGATATCCGTCAATATAGTAGGAAAGTGCCCCTCCCGTAATTAAAGCGATTCCGCTTTGTATTAACAAACGCTTATTGATAACAACGTCTAACGTGAGTTCAAAATCCTGTATCGCAGACTTGAAGTCCGTGGACACTTTCATGGAATCCGTTGCTCCAGCCTTCAATATCTCAAGATGTACCGGGTTCCGAAGATTAAGCCTGAGTTACCTGTAGAGATTTTCCAGATCGATCCTTCGTACATGAAGATGTGGTGGAGGAAGGTCTGGCATCACGCCTTCAACATCTGACCTTAGATTGTTCTTATAGGAGCATCAATCAGTATTCGAAAGGATTGGAACTGCTCCCTCTTCGCCTTGACATCGAACCATATGATTTTATAATCCGACATCGGAACCTTATCAGCAACATGCCAGTTCTATTTTCCATATATCAAAGAAACTGGTTAGGGCGACGTCAAGCACCTTTTATCTATTTGCAGTACAATGTTAACAATGTTAACAATGTCTATATTGGAGTTAGCTAATATTTTGAAATGTACTCATCTCGTTTGTTTGTGTCTACTTCAAGCCAATCCTTTTTGAAACGTTTATTCACAAGATTTTTCAATTATTTTGTTCACAATACTCATCATATTCATGAAATGATGAGACTTTTTTTCAAATGTATGTAAGAAAATACCTCATATTTTCTAAATGATTCTAATTCAGCCGCTCTATAACGGAAAGTGTTGCTAGAAATGACCACGACATAGTTATGAATTGACAGTGAAAAATATCAATGTCATAAGTTATAATTTTATGATAGGAATGAATATAATTTGTAATTAGAGAGAAGGCTTTGGAATGATAGACATTCAATGTCGTTTCTCTCTTTACAGAATTTTGTAAATGTTAATGTTTGTAATTGAAAATAAAATCTTTTTCTACATGAGAAACTCAATCGTGTCTTCGATTAAACACAAATTATAGATCACATCGATAATGGTCACATTGGATGCATGGAAAGCATTAGATTCGGTATGTCACGAGGCACTAATACATCTCACATTCTTTCCTATATTTCACATAATATATGCATTAATTTGCAAGTTGCGGTTTTGGTATTCAAACTTCGAAAATTTGGATTAGGTATAATACAAAAACTCTCGAAATGTATGGAGAACAAATTATTCCCATACAACTTTTTATTTAATATTTTAATCAGCACCTACATCTCCCATTTTAAAGTTATCAAATAATGGAAAATTTGGAACGTGCACTACAACGGTGCCCTGTTACGAATAGCAATGACCACATTCACGATTTTGGAACAAAGGTGAGTGAATGAAGGGTTGATAATCTTTAAATTGGGACGAAAAAAAACAATACGCAGTATTTTAATTTTCCAGAAAATATGACATTTCAATGTATTCATATTGTACCGGATTGAAAATACAACAGCATTCAAAATAAAGTTCAAATCTACTAAAAAATTTAGCAGCAACTGAATTTGATAAAAAGTATTGATGATTATAAGCATTAAGGATTGTTATCATGAAATATTATAATAGTAAAATACCTATGTATGATTTATTATAAAGTAACTGAGAATACTTACAGTTTATACTAGGTACTATTGTCAAAACTATCTTTTCATATTTTTAAAAAATATTAATTGATGAGAATAGAAAGAAAAAAGGGTGGAAACACATTATTTGGAGTCTTCTTCAAAATTACTGGAACAATTCAAAGTCTAAGAAGACCTACCTCCAACACTAGAATCGAAAATTCTTATCCACCAAGACTTCAGTTGTGAACTTAAAAAAATAAACTATAGTAACACTTGTAAATATAAAAGAAACGCATAAACTGCAACGAAAGGGTGCAAGGACATGTTATAAAAGGTTTTGAATAACCAAAATGCTTGAATTTTCGAAAATTTAAAAGAAATCAATTTGACAATGAGAAAATTTTAAAGTGTGATTTCTATATCTAGAAGAGGTTTTAAGATGTGAAATTTGTGAATTTAATATTATGTTTTATGTAGATTATAATTATATGTGTAAAAAAGGTGTGTGTAAGAAAATCAAAAATACCGAAATAACTTTTGACCATCCTGGTATATCAGTTTTGACACAACTTTTATTAAAAAATTTAACATAGTGACCTGTGACTTGTCTGTTTAATGAAAGTAAAAACTCCAAGAGGATGGCTCATTCCAGTTTTTTCACTTGCACAATCAAGTCTAAGAAAAAGTAGTTCCAATATCGATAAAGTAGGGAGTCAACCCCCCTCTACTTTTGACAGGAGGACACTTTGAAGTTTAAAAGTATGGTAAATTTAAATTTCTTCACGTGCAGAGCAATCAACAAGATTTCTTTTGAAAATCTCGCCAATTTGTTTATGGTCGACAAATTTTTCTTCCTGAAGAGAAAATGAGAGAAAATAGATTGGAATACGATGCTATTTCCCTGAGCATCTAAAGAAGAAGGACTAACAAGGAAAAAAATAAGGTACCTAATTCTTTCTTCCTACAATATAAAAGAAAAAGAAAATTAATTATTAAATAATAACAATAATATTCTAAAAAGATTTGCTATAGCTAAAAAATAACTCTAGATAGAGAGTTAAAGGCCGTTAAAATAATAAAGAAGACAAACAAAAACAATAAATGCATTTAAACTAAAAAAAGCAATTAAAGAAGATTTGACATATTCATTATTTACTGTAGTATTTATATTTTTATGTATTATTATTAGATTGTAAACATCTATCTATTTTTTTCTTTTGCTTATAGACTAAACAAGTTTCTAGTTTTCCTTTATGAACAAATAATTTACTAAAATTAATTTACACCTACCTTGTTGGTCGATAAGCAATTTTCTTCATTGATTTTGTACTTATATGATAACCATTGTTTTTTTGCAAACACTTCTCACTTGCAAACTGATTTTTTGAATTTAGCAATTATTTTACTATTCTTCAAGTGTGGAAGGGATGGTAATACATCATACATAATTTGCCGCTGTGTTAGATTTTGTTTCTCAATAAAAATATGATATTTCTTCGTTTAATTCAACAACTTGTCTATTATTGAACAGCCATTTGGAGATAATTAATAAGAGTGCGTAGAGCGTCGACTCCAAACACATCTAACGAATCCGACTGAGATAGGTAGTTTCGTGCTTTATCAGCGTAAGTTACAGGGTTGTACTGAGAAAGAAAGGTCAGGTAAATTTGATAAAATTTTAATAGGTGGAAAAGATCATTAACTGTATTCAATACTTCATATTTATTTTATTTTTAAATAAATATTGGCGCCCAACTATATAATACAATAAAATCACAATTCAATAATCAGTTTAATAAATAAAAATAATAAACCCCATTACCCCCTACACACATTACAATATATTGCTTGAATATTAATAGTAGGATAGCTAGAACCAATTTTTGGGTTGGTATTTGAGGCAAGCTGAAAACTTGTCCTATACGTCTCCTATTGAAACCCAACACGGAATTGCAGAACTGGCTGGTGAGTAGCGGGGCGAAATCAGCTCCTAAATTTTTAAGAATATTAATTTTTTCTTGCCAAAAACATGTTTGAAGCAATTGAAATTTTTATATGTTGTAGTTCATTGTTTATTTTTGATTAAAAAATAAGAATATAAAGAAGACATATCATGGCATATCAGGCACGAAGTCCTACCAAAATGATCTGACTTTTTTATAATCTTATTTTTAATTATAAAATTTTTATATTATTTAATTGAACTTTCAAGTTGCCTCAAATACATTTTTCATATTTTTTCGCAAAATATTTTAGCACGCGTCGGGCCCGACTAAATCGTTCGACTCATTTCTTTCTTCACTCCTCAAACATTGAACTACAACATATATGAAAATAGTAGATATAAAATGACAGTGCATGGGGGGTTAGCAAAAAACCGAATGACAGTGCATCGGGGTAAAATTTGAGCAGCACCTGCTATCTGAACTACTTCCGCAATCTATATAATGTGGATCTTAAAGTGCGAAATACGAGCAGGGTAAGGTACCTCTCTAATATGCAGTGAAGCATGTAGTACACGGAAAATAAAAATTATACAGGGTACATCGAAAGTAACTACATTTAATTTCCTCCATATTTTTATCAAAAAAATTGACATCTGAAAACTTAGGGGTTGATTTGGCCCCGCTACTGGTACTGGTAAACAATACCTTAATTTTAGTCACTCATTAAAATGTAGAAGAATACTATACCTTTAACATTTTTTTTTTCTGTTTTTACTGTTATGTTTATTTCTCCTCATATTTAAAACTATCCATTGCTCCTGGCCTAAATAGTTCTCCTAGTAATTTTTATCCAGCATATTTCACAACTAGAAGCACTTAATTGGAAATCTAAATGGGTTTTTGACGTAGCAAGAGCTCCACTTTATTCCAAACACATTCTCCATAGCTTTGGAACAATTTTAATGTAAGTAATATATGGCTGCTACGTGCATCTCTACATCTTAAGCAGACTTTGTTGTGAGATATATTATTTTTGTATATGGTATGCTTATTGCTTTCTCCTCCATCTCTTACATTCAGAGGTGAACTTGGAAAAAGTAAAGTGTGATAAAAAAGTGTAAAAATTATTATTAATGATTCAAGAAATTAAAGTCAGTCACTAATCTTTCATTTGGCGGACAAGTTAATCGGGATGATATTTTCTTTTGTGTTCATAACAAGCAATGTTTTAGTGAAGAAAAGATGTCAAAATTGTTTTTTACTCTTAGGGATGGTCCAGACTAAGTAGCCTCGTTAAATAACTTTGCTATATAACTCTGCTATGGGATTTTGTTATAGACACGTCACACACCTGAGTTACGTCAAGATGGATGCAGAAAACCAACTACTTGTAGTGAGAAAAACCAAGGAAACATCGGTTTTTGGGTTAGACCTACAATAATTCAATGTAGTGCGACATTTATTGTAAGATCTGAAACCAGACCATTTAGGTCGATTGCGGGATGAGTTACCGGGGAAGCTTCAAAAACTTCTGTTGAAACAAGACGATTTCGGTCGATTACGGGGTGAGTTACCGGGGAATCTTCAAAAACTTGTCGAGTTGTATTGAACCCTGAAATTCGCAAGAATTACTCGATATTGATAGATGCAATACCCCTATGACATAACTAATGACAAATTGACAGAAATGAAATGGTGACTTTCCAAAGGTTTCAGGAATTATTGGCAATCGATGCGTTGAGTATTCAGCAAAAACTTCATTTCAAATTTAAAGATTCACGCTTCGGGAATGTCATTCTTGTTATAAAAACTACTTTTTGTTGGCCACACTGACATTAAACTGAACTCTTCCATTCTGATCAGATGAAAAAACACGCGCTCAGATAGCGCTACGAGGGATGAAAGCAACCAAACCTTTCATCGGCGGAATTTATTTTTCCTAGAAATATGCTGTGCCAGGTTATAATTCCTAATTATTATGATTAAGTTAGGCTCTTTCAACAACTTTTCCATATATTTGTTTGCGATATAAGTGCCGTGTACAAGGACAGGAATATTGGGGAAGCAAAATTGTAAAATAAGTACTCTTTACACTATTTTCCAAGCTTTCGGAATATCTTTATTTCCATTTTCAAGGATAGCACTCGAGATTGTATTACAAGTTATTTTAAATGGTAAATACATCTAACAATAATTTTGATTTGAATTAAAAAAAAATGTCAAAATGATGTCAAACAAAATCGTTTGCTTATAGAATAAGAACTAGTATAAAATTATAACTAACCTATATCTAAAAATATCAAGATTGGTTAGGTTCATCTTCATTTTTTCTAAATTGCTTGATCTTATTTTAACCTCAAATGTTTGAAATAGACGAATTTGAAATTTGATGACACTCATGCTCCCTATCAATAGCCAAAAGGTAGTAATAAATATCACTCAAATTTTTATGATCACTCTTTCTATTGATGATATTTTGTTCTTGAGATATGTGAGCCATTTCCAAGAAAAGTATTTTTTTAGTATTTGATTGTATATCTAAAATACTGACAGAATCAAAATCCATAATATGGTCTTTATCAATTATATGTTTGGCCAAAGCACATCTATCGGGATATAATCTGGAATTACTTTTATGGAGAGAAATTCGGTTTTTTTAATTTTTGGCTAGTGTGACCAATATATTTATCCTCGCAATTTCTACAAGGGATACAGTATACTACATTTGAAAGATTAAGAATATCAGTTTTATCTTTAACTCTAGTGTAATTTCTCTAATGTATGGCACAGAAATATAGTAATAGGGAATTTCAGCATGTTCTGAAATAATGTCCAAATTTGGAGAGTTATTATAAAATATGTTTTTTATCAACTTGTTTGGATATCCATTATCTAAAAATAATTGATGAAGGATTTTTAAGTTTTTTTCATGAAATACATGATCTGAAATATTAGTTATTCTATTTTTCATTTGCTTGATCAAATTAATTTTCATAGAATATTTATGATGTGACCAAAAGTTCATGAATCTTCCAGAACTCATTGGTTTCCTATACCAATCAATTGATAAAGTGTTATTAGAATTTCTTATCATTCTAGTATCTAGAAGAGGTATACTTTGTAATTCGTCTTCCTTCTCTATTGTAAACTGAATGTGTTGATCATAGCTGTTAAATATGGAAAGAACTTCATCTACTTTATTTTCTGGTAAAGCTAGAATAATATCGTCAACATACTTTTTTATGAAGATTAAATTTAAAGGTAATATTTGTATAACTGAGTCTAACAAATTATCCATAACGTAACATGCTATAATTGGCGAGATTGTTGCTCTCATTGGAGTACCAAAAGTTTGTTTATATATTTGATTATTAAAAGTGAAATAGGCATTTTCAAATAGAAATGTTATGATATCTTGGAAATATTTCTTATCTATTTGACATTGTTGACTGATTTTTTCCCAATTTTTATCGATTGCCGTCAGAGCTGAATCTAAATATACATTACTAAACAAAGATACAACATCTAAACTACAAATAACATGGTTGTTTGGTAATTGAAATTTATTGAATTGTTTATATACTTCAAAAGAGTCTTTGATCTAGTATTTTGTATTAGGATCATAAGCTTTTGTTAAAATTTCTGTAATATAAGAGCCTAAAAAGTTAGTAGGAGTACCTTAATATGCAACTATGGGACTAACTGATAAAGTTGGTTTGTGGATTTTAGGAAGACCATAAAATTTCGCAGGTATACCGTTATAACAAGTAAGTTTTTCCTCCGTAATTTTATCTATTTGTTTATTATTATATAATTTTTTATTAATAGTGTTACATTTATTTTGTATTGATAATGTATGATCTCTTTTCAATCTGATATAAGAAGAACTATTATCAATAATTTCTAAGGAAAGTTCGATATAGTTATCTTTTAACATGATCACAGTACAATTACCTTTATCACTGTTAGTAACAACTATATTAGGGTGCATCTTAAAATTTTTTTTTGTTTTGTGATATAAATTACGGAAAAAAGGACTACTCGATTTTTATATATATATCAACATTACATTTACAACACATTGTTCGGATGCTTGAGGAGCAACCTTCACCGGCACGTTTTCTTTTTGTATCCCTAGCTGTAACTAGCTGTTTAGAGTAACGCAGTTTTGAGATGTAGATGGCCTTCCTGATCCTTTTGAAACTATCTTGTATTTCTCAAGATAATGCAAGACGATTTGTCTTCTGTAATTTAAGTCAATTATTGGTAGGTTGCTTCTGCATTTTCCCCATACAAACCACTCATTTACTACACTTGTGTCCAGCAACCAAGTAAAAATGCGCCACCACCTCTTTTTCCTTCTGAAGGATATACGATATCTTGGAATATTTTCATCCATCAGGACGGTTCCTCCCATAAAGCGTTTGTATTGGGTTATAAGAGATGGACGCGATACCTGTATATTATTTTCTTTCTGAGAGAATATTTTCACCAAACAAGTGAGATGTACTCCATGGCAGGTAGAGGCTACGCTAACAACATTATTATCCAGCCACTTCACAACAATGATTACTCAATAGCTGATACGTAATCACCCCTTCTCTGAGATTTATATTTAGAGAACATGTTTTTCGCAGGTAAGGATACGGTTGCTGCGGATTGTTCCCGTTTCATCATAGCCGCGTTGTTTCAGGTAAGGTAAAATATTGAAACCAGCAAAAAGGTTATCAAAATAAAATTGTAGTCGTAAATCATGTTGATAAGAGGTGCTGCACATTTCCCGAATCCATTTTCATACAAAGTATCTCCCCTAGGATTGTTCCCTTGGTATACATCGAAATTTACAGGATACCCCGACACAGCATTCAAACACCATACCTTGTAGCCGAATCGGATTGGTTTTCCTCGAATGAATTGTTTTTCGAAATATTCAACCATGGATTCATCAAAATTAAGGTGTTGTTCAGGAACAAAATTTTTAATAAAATTTGCTCGTAGTTAATCCATGAGAGGTCGTAATTTCCACATTTTGTCATTATTATTAGGTTTCGAATAATCAGCACAGTGTAAATATTTTAGAATCTGCCTAAACCGATCTCTTCGCATGGCATCTGACACAATGGATACGTTCAAGACCTTTTCTGTACTCCAGTACATGTCTTTTCCAGGCAATTCATGATTCCCACTCAAAATCATGATGGCGATGGCGCATTTCATGTCCCCAGAAGTAATGTTAGGATCTGAATGATTTAAAAAGACAGCATATTTTGTAGACTGCTCAACAAGTGAATCAACAGTTTTTTAATCAATAAACTGCTCAAAAATTTCGGAATCTGTTAGATTTTCAAATCTGGAGTAATCAGGTTCGGGAAAAGCTTCTTCATTCTATGAGCAGTCCCTTATACATAACCGATAGTGAAAGTGTTATCCCCCCAGATTAGTTGAGACAAGAAACGTTTCGAATGCACATAGAATAGCTCATGCGGCAACTATTACTTAATAATCTATTATTTGCGTGCACAGTATCTATAAGAATTATATCCATTTGGGTATCGAAACGTGTCCTAAATATTAAGAGCATACACATTACACTTTGAAAAATATTCATATTTATACTGAGTTACGAGAATCGTGAAACAATTCTGAGCATTTCCTGATATCTATTTTATCTATGAAATAAAATATATCAAATAATCATGAGCATTACTTTCTGGTTGCACACATAGTAAAATACATTGCCCTCATGTATTATTCACGGTAGCATTAAAAAAACTCACTTACACTGTTTATCGTTTTTGCCGCTGCTTATCAGGAAGTACGTGAAATATTTATAGGAATGAAAGGATTTGAATATTTCATGTGTTGTACGTTATTATGCTGTCAACGAAAAAAAACATATAAATGGATTTCCGTTTTGTTAAATGGAAATGCATTTCACGGCGAAGAGAACTGCTCGAGTTAAACTCAAACAAGTGTTTACTACTTGGCAAACGCTGTTGAAATTACCGCAAACAATATTGTTGGGGTTGTTTTTTGTTTTATTTGCTTTTAAGAACTTTATAGGTGAGGAAATTCAATTCACAGGAAAATATTTGTTGGAAAATATTTCTCATATTTAGCACCAATAGTGGTAATTTAATAACGTTTATCACTGATCACTGTTATGAAAAGTTATGATAACAGAAAAAACGATAAAAATGATTTTGCAAAAAATTAATTTTGTTATTGTTGGTTTTCTTTTTGATGTGACGTTCATGTCTTGTCCTAGACAAGGATAGTGGTAATTTGGTTCCCGGCAGGTAGTAGATTAGATAATAATTTAAGACCTATTATTAATATGTTATTTGGTTCCCAACCCCAAAAAGGACATTGCTGTATAAGAGGCGCTATCTGCGTTGTGTTAAATTCTAGCAATGAATCCGAAAATAATGTTGAGAGGACGAGGATAGCAGTTATTAATTATTAATGACTATAAATATGGTTTTCAAAAGGTTCTGAAAACTGGGGAGAAACAATGGACGTGTACAAACAGAAAATGAAAATCATTTGTTCTCACTTTGGGTGAATGTGATGAAAGTTTAACAGTTACAAAATACATACAAGAACATTTTCATGATGCAGTTTGGCAGGATTTAAATCGCCAGATCGTTAATTCTCCTTGCAAACGAAAAAGTGTAGAGAACCTGTCCGAAAAACCTGCCAAGATCATTCGAAGAATATTTCATGAGTATATTCCATTAACACTTTCTACTCATGACGGTGTTTGTAGCCGAAAACACATTTTTAACGTTCGAAGAAGAATTTGGACAAGGTTACCGAAAAACATCAAGGAAACTTTTGATTTCCTGGACAAGCAAACATCCAATTCAATAGAGGTGAGCAATTTTTATTGAGTAATAGAAAAAGTGAACAGATAATGATTTTCGTGTAAATATAGATATACAGTGTGTAAATTCGGTATTTCGGTTACATATTTATAAAAAATTCGGAAACACGTCAAATTTAAATTATAAATTGACATTCTTTAACGTGAAAATGCAATCCCTACCATCAACCCCCTTCGAATGACAAGTACAGCCCCCATTTTTCAAATGGGAAGTGATATATCATTTGAAAGGTCTCTCCATTCTCCATTTAAAAATGTTAACGTTCTCAAGTTTATTGCAACAATTAGAATAGAATAAAATAAAATCATGTGGTTACTAAAATTTGCTATAATAACTTTCGATGTCAAAAATAATGGTTTAATACTATTATAACGCCTTACAAAGTTATAGAAAAATATTTTTCAAAGAACAGAGACCGTTCACTGAAAAGCAACAGCTACTTCTCGGGCTATGTGCTCCGACAGACATTGAATAACACTTCTAAGTTGAACGGGGTTGGTATATCTCCAAGAAATAACCAACCATTCTGGTTTGTTATTAGAAGGGGCAGCATCACATCCGTCCTGAAGCCCTGAGAGCATAATCCTTGACTGGATCCTACGCTGAAATCACATCAATACATTAAGCTTAGTAGATGAAATGCTAAGAATGCTAATACTCTGCCTCCCGATCGACATGTTTCTTTCTGTGTTTTAGTTAATATTTTTTGTAGAAACTTCATGTTGTAAATACTTTGTCTGTAATAAACAATTATGAAAACTGAATGGGTTCCATTGCTTTCCGGAAACCGAATTAATAAAAGAGACCAGGTAAACTGAAAATGTCGGGAGCCAAATTACACATAAAAGTTAGGTGAACCTGAAATATTGGGAACCAAATTACATGTACCCCTAGAAATAATGGGGTCCTTCCCAGAAGATTCTGTATATTTTTCATTGAAGCGAGGGTGATGTTGATTAAAAAATAATTTTTGGATATTCTCATTAATATAATTACCAAAAAAATCTAGAACGAATAATATAATTGAAAGTACAGTTATGTTGACCCTGCTGATGAAACTTCTGTTTCTTCCATTGAGTGAATGTGAGATCTGAAAATTGCTAGTTTTCCCATTTTTTTTTTGGGGATTGGTGGGATTTTTCTGTTTTCCGGGCTCAGCTTAACAACACCTATTCCATTACTCTAGTTTCCTGTACCAGTTTGTGCAGGTACTCCACCGATTGGCGGTTGTATTCTTCTCCTAGGCTTCCCGAATATTGCCTGTCTTCTGCAGTTTTCGTTTGACCTGTTTGCTTTCTAATGGCAGATTAAGTAACCACTAGTGCAAGTTTTGGGCAAATATATGGTGCTTATGAATCTTTTCTGGTTCTTCATCAGCTTTTTCATTTCCCTAGATGCAAAGTTAAACTGTTGTGATTTCAGAGGACACTGCGCTTTTCTCGACATTCCCATACCACCCTGGATGTATCAGCATATTTTGATCCGTTTATTCTGTACTTCTCTCATATTCATTCCTCCCGCACATCGTAAGATAGCGGACATTTTCACCTGTGTTACGGATGTGTTGGTTCCTAGTTATACCCTTATTTGTGAGTTTCTCCCTAACACCAGTTCCTTCTTTGGTTTTGGTTCCGTCTGTATACCATATCCTCTCACCAGGTATAGCCTTGATGTTCTCATCTATCAATTCTCTTCCATTATTTGTATTCACTCAAAGTTACTGCTAAATAAGTATCTAGTAGTCATATGGTAAGTTTGTTTCATTACGAAAATGCTATCTTCTTTATCTTGTCCCATCCTCATCACCTCCATGATTGTTATGTCACCCAGGGGGAGCTTCAGCAGTGCTTCTCTGACTAATGTTTGTGTTGTGTTCTTAGTCCTCATTATGCTTAGTCATGCAAGTATTCCTACCTCACTCGGTTATCTATGTCTACCATTGCAAATAAGCATACGTGATTATGGGTTGCACAATAATGTTGTATGTTCAATATATCATTTTGAGCCTTAGGCTTCAGATTTCCCGTGGGCTAGTCTGAGTTCTCCATGGACCATATTGACTATATCGTCTGCGTACCCAAGTGTTTTGGTCCACTCCTTTTAAGTGTGATTATCAGGAACTCCACCACCAGATGCCAAGCAATGAAGACAAGACACCTCCTTGCGTACAGCCCTGGTGAATTTGGCTACCAGAGTTTATCCCACTGAAAAGGAGTCGATTATTGTTCTCTCCAAGCATGCTGTATATCTGCCAATAATCGATGTCTTTTCGTCTCAGTGCCCTTGCTATGACGTTCATAATATCTTTCCTTAATCAATTAGTCCTCAAAATAATTTTAACATGCAGTCTTCATCAATATAGAAACTACTGGAGTGATGGATGAATTTTGTCCTACACGGCCTTACCTTATTGTTTTCCCAATTTTCTCATCGAAAATATGTGATATAGTATCTCCATTTTTAAACGGTTTTATTGAAATTATCTTTTTCCCATTGATCGACTGATTTGAAATTTGATACACACTTTTAGTTCTGATGACAATACAATAATGTATATTCAAAATAATCGCAAGATGGTTCAATATTGATGTTTCGTAGAGATTGGTAAAGGGCAGTATTACCTACATTACTGAAATTTTTGGCCTTAGTTTCGTCGAATCCAAATCTACCATCAGCTCGTATCAACTTTGGGAAAGACGGCGTACACCTTATTCACCCTAAGGCAATAAAATTTCCAGCAAAGTTCAATTATAGGAGGGCTGGAAAATGATAATACCCTTAATTTTGTAAAGAGCTTCAACTGTCCACAAAAAGCAAGGCAGCACTGTAGACAACGCAGTGGTGTATTAAAACCAAACTCAGCTGAGTTGAGTGAAGTCTTTGGAAGGATTATATATTGGAAAGATAGAGTGCAGACTGATGCTAGAAATTCCATGTACCCCATGATTTCGCGTCTGATCAATTCCTTAAATTGTTAAGAGGGGTAGTGTGATGACTGGTACCCAGGACCTACTTAATTATATTTCATCTTTCGGTACATTGTCTACATCATCATTATATTTCTTCTCAACAAAACTGTTCAACTTAATATTTTCTAGTCATTTTATTCCTCATTAACTCACACCATTCGAAAATATGCCTATTAGTTGAGTAACGTATACTCTCCGTGAGTAGAATTTTGTTTAGACTGTAGAATCGATCTGCACTTCACAAGTAGGTACTCTAGAGAAATGCGCTCTCGCCGTCGTTCTTACGTTTTGCCGGGTGCACAGCGGAATATCAAGTGACAATATTAATTAACCAGTCTGTACTAAATTTGTATAGCGCCAAAGTAGCATTATTCACATAAATATATATGCCAGCGGAAAAATCCGGTCTCGCGGGAAAAATTTCGAATTATTTTCCACTGGATAAACTGTGGAGTGAACTATAAGGATCAGGCTTGTATATATTTCCGTAATCTCAACTGAATCCGTTTTATTGTTTTGATAAGTTTCACATTTTGATTTAAAATTATGTTAAGCGATACTCGATTTCTCTGTTTCGTTATGTTTGGAATAATCTGACGGTTCTTTGAAATACAATTTCTAAGTCTTTGTTATTTATCTTAGTTTTTTTTGTTAACCAATATCTGTTGAATAATTTAGCGATCCCTTCAAGTGAAATGGTATTAACAAACCTATTGTATTACAAGGATTGAAAAGCTATTTCGATTGATGTTTTATCGTCATTTTTTCATCTATGGTACATTATTTCTTCAATTTATGGCGATTAATTGGGATTTTCATTATTTTCACAATTTAACCGATGATGAAATCGATAAAAGCTTTTTTCTAGTAAAATAAATCATTCAATGTACAAAAGTGAATGAGAAATTTGCATTGATATAATAGACTGGAATAATACATTTGTGTGCACTTTTAAAAATATGAAATTTTGACACATTAAAATTTATATTATCCATTTATAGAATAACTGAAAATGTTTACTATATATTGTTTTTCAACTCATGCATTGAATAAATATCCGGAAACTCTTCATTTCACTCGAAAAACATTTTTTTTACGTATCGTATAACTGACAATGCTTTTCCGTACAAATTATTGTTCACAAAAGTTGTACTTTTCCGCACTCTTCCACTTCACCGCACACCGTGCGTGATTTTTTTTTCATTTTCCGCCCTCTGGTAGAAAAAAAATTTGTTTTTAACAAATGCTGAAAGTGTCTTTTCAACTCTCGAACGCCTGTCGAACGTCTACGGTCGCGTGCGGGAAAGTATAACTTCAGTTACCACTTTACCGCACGCCGTGAGTAATAGTTATGTTTCCTTCGCAAAGTGTTAACTATTGTATTTCATAATAATTTTACGTTTTGTTGAAATTTCGTTGATTATTTTTTTCACTTGTCAAAATGTGACATTTTGGTGGTTTTAACGAATAGCAATACATTATTCTAGTCAATCATTCGGTATTATACTGATAAAACTGCTTCCTCATCGATAATACCTTGTTTACATTGAAACGTCAACATTTTACTTTGAATTTGTCATTATTGACAACTGAAAGTGCTTCGAAGTTCATTGAAAAATGAACACAAACCGATTCGGTGCCATCACCCAAGAGAATATTGAACATTTAAAACAAAATCCTTTTAAATTGTTGAAAAAAATAATCTTCCCAAATACAACTCGTTCTTCAAATTTTATCACATGTTAGCCTCGAATTCAAAAGCTAATATATCCAGTCCAGTATTTGGCATAATATAACGAAGTAACCGGACAGTTTTAACTCGGCCAACTGGGAAATAAAAAATGGTGAACATCTGGCCTGACCTGGGCTTAGAACGTCCAGGGGTGTGCGTGAATTGTGTCGTAGAGAAATATTATCAAAATACTTGAGTCAGTTTAGTTCTTAGCTGTAGAAGAGTGTAGTTAATCTAGAGTAGAAAAGTATTAATAATATAATATATGTTATTTGTTGGTTTAGTAAGGTTAGTTGATTAAGTTGCGTGAGTGAATTGTTATTAATATGATATTTATTTGTTCGTAGACGTTAGGGTAAGTTTTACAAATATAATTTATTAGAATGGCATTTTGGAGACCATTTTATTTTCAGAATAATCTTATTTTTCTGTCATTGTCATAGCCTACATAACAATAATAAACCATTAGTGACATCCAGTCTCACTATGATTTTCTATATCTACTGTTAAGAGTAGTCTTGGGCTTTGTTACTGAACACGCCATGGTTTTGACAGTTGGCAACTTTGATGGTTGACAGATGTCAGAAATGGCAGAAAGGCGCAACCTCATCGCTTGGCAGATGTCACTTCATAGGTCAGGCACATGTATGCAAATTTCAAGACTCAATAAAAGTTCTAAATCAAGTTTAGTGTTACAATGACAAGAACTAACCGTAAACAAAATAGTTGACTATTGCAAAGCTATGAATCTAAGCAGAGAACATTTAAAAACTTTAAACCCTGGAGAGCAAGTTCTAGCTATAACTAGAAGTGACAGACATGCTGAAAAAATACAATGTTCAAAGTGTTTGTATGTACACTATAAGGGCAAGTACCCGGCATTCAAAAAAAATTGTGTAGCTTGCAAAAAACGAGGCCATTTTGCAAAGGCCTGTGAAAACAATGATCCAGTGGACAAAAACAATGTGGCTGGAAATTCACAAGAAAGAAACGCAAGGAAGAAAGTAAGAGAAGTAAAACAAGAGGATGAGGGTGATGATGATTTAAGTAATTTATATGTAAATGAATGTGGTGCTAGTAGTGAGATGTCAAGGACTGAAAATTTGCTAATTGGAGGGGCTGTCAAGTAAGTTTTAAGCTTGATACTGGCTCCGATTGCAGTATTTTGTCAGTGAACATTTTAAATAAAATGAAAATAAAATTTGTTATTAAACCCTGTAAAATAACCTTAATTAGCTTTGGTGATTTTAAATTAAAACCAGTTGGACACTTTACTTTAGATACTACATATAAAAATAAAACATTGAAAATTAACTTTATAATTGTAGATGGTAGTAATAGTAAACCCCTTTTAGGTCTCACATAATGTCTAAAGTTTGGAATGGTGAAGCGGGTCGATCATCTGGATGTTCTACTAGATAAATAACAGATTTATCAATTGTATTAAAGTGTATTTGAGGAAATGGGCCAAATTCCTAGCTTGTGCTCTATTAAACTCACTGATGATGCAAAACATATTATACCATGTCAAAGAAAGGTGTCATTGTCTCTACATGAGAGGCTTAAACAAGCTTTAGACAGTCTAGAGAAAAAAGGTATTATTCAAAAAGGTAATTACTTACTAATTCCTAACCACCTACCTAACCAAACAAGTCACTCAGATTATAAATAGTCCCTAAACCTCTTAACAAATACATCCGTAGAGAACATCTTCCTATAGCTAGAGCTGATGATATTATTTCTAGACTTACAGGAAAAGCCATATTTAGTGTGATTGATATGAAAGATGGATTTCATCAGCTGCAACTTGATAATGAAAGTGCAGAGCTCCAGAAATCCTCGAATGAAAAAATTATGAAATATTTGGTGATATTCCAGGAGTAGAGATACATTGAAGCTTGCTTCTTATTGCACGACATAGGACCTTTAGGAAGGTTAGTGAACTCGTAAAACGTGTGATGTCACGAAAAGTCCGTCACGCAACAGTGTTGCCATAATTCTGAAAAGGCTAGTGAACTCGTGAAACGTGTAATGTTACAAAAAAGCGAATAAGGGTTCGTCACGCAACAGTGTTGCCAGATTTTTGAATAATCCACTAATCCAATGAAATTTAAATTGAAGCTTGCTTCTTATTGCACGACTTTTGGGAAGGCTAGTGAACTCGTGAATCGTGTGATGTTACGAAAAAGCGTTCGTCACGCGATAACTCATTCAAGTGACTGTGCGCAATCTCTCTTGCCGCACTGTGCTCGCACACCTATAGGTGTGAAAAATTGTCAAAATTTTGAAAAAATGGTTAATAATTGCCAAAGACGGTTAATAATTGTCAAAACCAATCAAAATTCAGCAAAAATTGTCAAAAATGGTCCAAAAGGATCAATAGTTGTTAAAATTTTGAAAAATGGTCAAAAATTGTCAATAATTGTCAAAGACGGTCAATAATTGTCAAAATTCGTCAAAAACTGTCAAAAATGGTCAATCATTGTTAAAATTTTTGAAAAATTGGCATACATTTTCAAATATGGTCAAAAATTTTCGAGAATTTGGGAAAATCGTCAAAAACTGTCAAAATTTTGGAAAAATGGTTAATAATTGCCAAATATTTTCAAAAATGGTCAATCATTGTTAAAATTTTTGAAAAATTGTCGAGAATTTGGAAAAATCGTCTACAACTGTCAAAATTTTGAAAAAATGGTTAATAATTGCCAAATATTTTCAAAAATTGTCAAAAATTTGTGAAAATGGTCAATAATTGTCAAAAATGGTCAAAATTTGTCAAAGACGGTCAATAATTTTCAAAATTCGTCAAAAATGATCAATAATTGTTAAAATTTTCGAAAAATTGTCAAGAATTTGGAAAAATCGTCAAATATTGTCAAAAACTCTCAAAATTTTGAAAAAATGGTCAATAATTGTCGGAACCTGTCAAAAATGCTCAAAAATTGTCAAAAATGGTCAACAATTGTTAAAATTTGGAAAAATGGTCTAAAATGGTCAACATTTTTGAAAAATTGCCAAAAATGATCAATACTTGTCAAAACTGTCAAAATTGGCCAATTATTGTCAAAAATGGTCAATAATTATTGAAATTTGAAAAAATTGCCAAAATTTTGAAAAAATGGTGAATAATTGCCAAATATTTTTAAAAATTGTCGAAAACTGTCAAAAACTGTCAAAATGGTCAATAATTGTAAAACATTTTGAAAATTTTTTGAAAAATTGTCAAAAATGGTCAATAACTGTCAAAGACGGTTAATAATTGTCAATACCAATCAAAAACTGTCAAAATTTCAAAAAAAATGGTTAATAATTGCCAAATATTTTCAAAAATTGTCAAAAATTTGGAAAATTGGTCAATAATTGTCAAAAATGGTCAAAATTTGTCAAAATTTTGAAAAAATGGTCAATAATTGCCAAATATGTTGAAATTTTTAAAAAATTGTCAAAAATGGTCAATAATTGTCGAAGACGATCAATAATTGTTAAAATTCGTCAAAAACTGTCAAAAATGGTCAATAATTGTTAAAATTTTCGAAAAATTGTCAAGAATTTGGAAAAATCGTCAAAAATTGTCAAAAACTGTAAAAATTTTGAAAAAATGGTTAATAATTGCCAAAGACGGTTAATAATTGTCAAAACCAATCAAAATTCAGCAAAAATTGTCAAAAATGGTCCAAAAGGATCAATAGTTGTTAAAATTTTGAAAAATGTCAAGAATTTGGAAAAATCGTCAAAAATTGTCAAAAACTGTCAAAATTTTGAAAAAATGGTTAATAATTGCCAAATATTTTCAAAAATTGTCAAAAATTTGGAAAAATGGTCAAAAATTGTCAAAATTTTGAAAAAATGATCAATAATTATAAAAAACTGTCAAAAATGGTCAATTATTGTTAAAAATTGTCAAAATTTTTGAAAAATTGTCAAAAATGGTCAATAATTGTCAGAACCTGTCAAAAATGCTCAAAAATGGTCAATAATTGTTAAAATTTGGAAAAATGGTCTAAAATGGTCAACATTTTTGAAAAATGGTCAAAAATGATCAATACTTGTTAAAACTGTCAAAATTGGCCAATAATTGTCAAAAATGGTCAATAATTGTCAAAAATGGTCAATAATTATTGAAATTTGAAAAAATGGTCAATAATTGTCAAAGACGGTTAATAATTGTCAAAACCAATCAAAAACTGTCAAAATTTAAAAAAAAATAGTTAATAATTGCCAAATATTTTCAAAAATTGTCAAAAATTTGGAAAATTGGTCAATAATTGTTAAAAATTGTCAAAAGTGGTCAATAATTGTCAAAATTCGTTAAAAACTGACAAAAATGGTCAAAATTTTTGAAAATGGTGAAATGGTGAAAAATTCACGAAAAATGGTCATTCTATTGTGCATAAGAAACAAGCTTCTGTCGGCGGTCCGACGACCGCTCACCTTTTTTTTGATGATCTTATTATATTTGGGATAAATGAGGTAAGTCATGATAAAGCTTTAATTGAAGTCTTTCAGCGAGCACTTGAAAACAATGTTAAATTTAATTTAACTGAGTTCCAATACAAATTAGATAGATTAGTTAGGTCAAGTTGTATCAAAAGAAGTTGTAAAACCAGAGAGTCACAATGTTAGGGCAACAGAAGTCATAAAATCGCCAAAAAATAAGTCTGAAGTGCTGCGAATTTTGGGAATACTTAAATTTTTTTAAAAATTTATCTCAATTAACTTCGTATATGCGCAATCTTGATAAAAATGATGTTCCTTTTGATTGGACACATGATCATAAAATTGAATTGAAGCTCGTGGTTTCAAAAGAGTCCACTCTGCAAATTTTTGACCCATCAAAACCAATATTAATTCAAAGTGATGCATCAAGTGAAGCTTTTGGAAGTTGTATTTTGCGAAATCAACATCCAATAGTTTTTGCATCAAGGAGCATGTCAAAATCAGAAAGACGCTGGGATCAAATAGAAAAAGAGCTAGGTGCTATTGTTTTTGCTTGCGAGAAGCTCCACTATTTCATTTTGGCTATGAGGTGACAATCCAAACTGATCATAAGCATCTTATATCTATATTCAATAAGGATCTTGATAATGTGTCTGAGAGACTTCAGCGAGGCTCTTGAAATACAACCTTAAAATTGTATACTTACCTAGAAAGGATATGGAAATTGCCGACACTCTCTCGAGGTCATAAATTGATGAATTTATTAGAGATGACCCTGAAATGACCTATGTGGTACACTCACTAAGTAATAATGTACCTATGTCAGAGGAGAAGAAAAAACTAATTAAAAAGGCAATTGATCATGACCCAATATTATCCAAAGTGAAATCATTTTGTTCAAATTCATGGCCTAAACTTGACAAAAATTTATTAACTGATTTGAAATAATATTTCAAACTTAAGGATGATGATATTTTCGATGATCTCTTGTTTTTGGTTCGAAAATTATACTACCCCAGTCATTACAACTTGACATGCTTAAGTTGATTCATGAGCCACATTTCGGACTGGAAAAGTCTAAGTTACGGGCCCGTCAAATATTTTACAAGCCTAACATGTATAAACACATTGAAGAGTTCATAAAAAAATGTGAAGTGTATTAGTTAAATCAAAAATCTCTTCAGAAAGTGACCCTAATACCTCATGAGCCGCCTACACGTGTGTGGCAATATATTCCATTTGATTTTTTAGAGTATAAAGGGCAGAATTACCTTCTAATTGTTGATGCATACTCTAATTGGATAGAGGTCATTAAAACAAAAACTAAAACTGCAGATGAACTTACTCCGATTTGTAAAAGTAAGTTTCAGCAATTTGGCGTGCCGGATAAATTTTTTGCAGATAATAATCCATATAATTCCAAGCTATTTAAGACATTTGCAGATGAATGGAATTTTCAGTAAGTTTTTAGTAGTCCATATCTTCACCAATCCAATGGTCTCGCTGAAAGATATATAGGTATCGTTAAAGATATGCTCAAAAAAGCTAAGAATACCAGTGACTTGCCTCATTTACTTATGGAATATCATACTACACCATTACCTATGCTTAAATATTCACCAAGTCAAATATTTTTAAACCGATCTTCAAAAACAAAAATTCCGATCTCTGAAAAAGCTCTTGAAACTACCTTTATTAACAAGAAATGGAGAGTGAATTGAATCATAGGCAGAAAGTTGAATCCAAATTATATGACAATCATGCTAAAGATTTGCCAAATTTAATAGTAGCTGACATAGTAATAATACAGTTTAATGCAGCCTGGAAAAAGGGAAAAATAATTGGTATTGTCAATGATAGGTCACATATTGTGGTAGATAAGTACGGTAGTCAGTATAGAAGAAACAGAAAGTTTTTGGGAAAAACTCAACTATCATTTAAAATTAAACAGAATGAAAGTAAATTGTATGATTTTCATTACAATTTCTCTGAAATTTTTCGACAAAATACTGAGCAAGTACCTTCTAGTAGCTTCAATCATTCAATAAATACTGACGCTGATAATAGTATGTCTCAAATTCCTTATGATTCTTTCAATGGTACCAATATAAGTTGAGATGCCTTTTGGCTCAATATAATAATAAATATTGAAAATAAGAATTAAATTCCCTTGATCTTATTTCAACAAAACGTCCGAACATTTTATTATTATATAAATATAAATTAAGAAGGTCATTGAATAGAAAGTCAAGTTCAAAGCGTGAAGTAAGACAAAACAGTAATATGTTTATTTGTTTTATTTGAACTTGACTGGTTATATAAATATGCATTCAATATTTATTATAGGAGAAGTTGATTTAGAATAAGTCATGAACAACATTCTATATAGTCGAATGGTCAGAGATCAGTAATCTTCAACCATTAAATATAAATATGCCATACGGCTAGGCCATAGTAAGTAGTGTAATGTATTATAGTAAATAAACCAAACATATCCCAGTGCTAGAAGTAGTTGTTTCATTCCCTTGAGATGATCCTCCAAGTGACCCGCAACACCACCGATTCAGAGGCCTTTCCACACCTCTTGTCTACCAACGTATCCATTGGAGACGCATCCATTACAAAGTGTTGATAATTGTTTAGATGATAATGATAGTGTATGTGCCAGTACACCGCTTCAAAACTCTGGTGGTACCGGAAGAAATGAAGGTGTTTATAATTTTAATATTGACGATCCCCTTGAAAGTGTAAAATCTCAGTCGACCAGTTCCAAAAAATCAAAGCGTAAAGTAACCAAGCCAAAGAGATTTAGTGATTATATTTTAGATATGAGTATACTTTCAAATTAACAATAGTATTGAGTTCTCAATGTGTTTCTGACAGGTGTAGAAAGGTCAACGGTTCACTGATTACTGGAGGAATAATTACCGGCCCAAGAAATATTCGTTGAAGACCAGGACAATTTTTTTCACAAAAATTAGTTTCAAAATTTCCAGAATCGAAAAGCCCTACTTTTTTGAAAGTGATGCAGTGTAGAAGAGCCAGCATATTTCAAGTGTCCAAGGGGATATCTTCAATTAATTTATTGTCCCGTAGAAATATTGTCGGACATTTTGATGAAAGTTGATGGTTTCAACAGGATGGTACGACTACACATTAAACTTTAGACGTTCGGACATTTTTTTGAATAGTGGATTTGCTGAAAATAACACATTGAATGGCCAGCGAGGTCATTAGACCTTATTCCTATGAATTATTTCGTTTGAGGTTATCTTTGGAACTTCTCTAACAAAACGAAACCAAAGAAGACTAATTGAAAGAGAGAATTAGAATGGAAATCAAAAATATTCTCCATGAAACCCTAAACAAGGCTGAACAAAAATTTATTCAACGTTTTCGGTACTATCAATTACAAGAGCGACAATTCGAACATTTATAATAGGGTCATCTATTGGTGTCCTAGTTTCTACCATTAAATTCCGTTAGACCAAAAGTATTGTACTTAATTGGGTTCGGAGCGTTAAGAATCTTAAGATGTTACCAAATAAAGACTGTTGTATGTAAGACAATCAAATTACCGATGACGTAAATATAATAATTTTGATGACCCTGTATTAGAAACATTTTTTGTACAATCCAAAAGTTTAGGATTCAGGGAATGATGAATTTATTCCATACTACACGGGCACATTGTATGAAATGTAATAAATAAAATACAGTATCAAGCAAAATAAGGTTTCCAAAGATTAGTGAAGTTGATTTATTTCCATCGTACGTAAGTAATTCGTAACAGGTAATGTTTGAAATTCACCTCGTACTTGTCCATCATTTCATTATGTTGAAAAGACGTTTAGTAAAGTTAATCCCGCCTTCTCATTTCATTGGCAATTTACCCTCCATTTCATCCAATCTCTTAGTAAATGAAGCATTTTTCTTCACTACGGAGCATGACAATTATTCGTGTGTAGAATTGCTCACGATTTCCCAAAGGCCCATTTCAAAGCCCCGTTTAGGGTATTTATCCTTCCAACAAAACAATATTATGTTTTGTCAGAGTCGTACTGAAATAATTTTTATAGGCGAGCCCAAAAACCTTCATTTTCAGACAAAAAAAGTTTGGTTTATATTTGATTGCAATTAAGGAAATATTTGAAAATTGTATAGTGGGTTCATAATTTCATTATCTCACGAGCCAACTATTTCCAGAGTAGAAGCTCGAACAGGCCGATTTTTATTTTTTGAAAAATTATTTTCATCCCCACTGTTCAATCATAGCATGTTCGTCACGTGAGATACGTTAAGGTACAGTATACTGAACTAAATGAAAATCAGTGCTTGTATTTCTTACTATAACTGACTATTCATTTCACGAAGAAAATAAGTGAACCAGTGATTTCTTTTTTTTTATTATTGAAAATTACCATTCACCAAAAAATTATCAGCGACGGAACTTGAAAAGTATGATATAATTATCAAAAAAAAAAAAAATTACTTAATTACAGAAAATGGTCGAATTGAGTTCCTTTGGTATCCAAGACGTCTAATGAATTCTTGGGTAATATCTGACATCACAGATGAAGTTTGTAATAGGCCAAATAAAGTGAAGTAATAAATTCTATGTCGCTGCTAATCACTGGTAGTTTTTCATACAATTTGGTGGTTTTTCGATGTCCAATGCTTCTCTTACCACGCAAGACTTAATAGATTGGACGGAGCTATGATATCAAGAAGAATTGATATCATGGCCAGTTTAACCTTTGTGTTCGGCTAATGCATTGTTCGAGTCTTTGGTTTGACATAAATAAGTTTGAGGACATCTACTGCTAGGAATCTTATATACACCATGATTTCCGTTGGGGTCTCTATATTCCACTGATCTGACTAAATTGGAGTATTTTTGTTGTTAGTGAACATCTTCGATCCTTTTATTAGAAATATTTTAATTTCACTTTTCTGTAAACCGAATCTGACAATACTTGTAATGGGGAAACCTAACCCTATCGTTATATCGGAGCTAATGCAATAAGGAATGGTGTACTAATGAATTTCTAGGGGTGAATTTTGAGAAAACTGCGCTCATTCCTTTCACAAGAAAAAATAACCTTAAAAGACCAGAATTACCAAGCCTCTTCAACGTGCAGCTGTGTCTAAAGCCAGAAGGTCAAGTATAATTCTGGATGCAAAACTCACCTATAATAATTCACACCTACTTGATAAAACAAATAGAGGAAGAATGGCTGCCAAGCAGGCGATAGGTAACACATGTAGACTAAATCAGGTATCAAAATTCCAGAGGCTTGCCTGTTTGTGCATTACAGGTCGATGAGAAGTAGCCCAGCTGCCGCAATGGAAACCATACCTAATCTTTTGTCTTTTGCTCTGCACATTAAAGCTGAAGCGAGAACTGCTGCATACGTACAGGCTGGAATGCAATGGAAATTGGCACGAAGGAACCAACACCCATAGTCATTCCAGAATCACAGATGTTATCACAAACTCGCTTCTTAAAATGAGAAGTGACAACATATTGGTCAGAATTGACGAAAACCAACCATATCATATCCAGCTAAACTGGAATGGTCTGGAAGCATGTAGTCGGGAGAAAACGTTGGTGTGGTACACAGACGGATCTAAAACTATTATAGGGATAGAAGCTGGAGCCCACGCATCGTTTTGCATTCTGGCATTCGTATTTCAGGCAAAAATCTACTTTAGCGACACATACAATTGCAAATGAACATCGAAAGAAAGGATAAATTCCAGAAGATCCTCATATTTCCAGATAATCAGGCAGCACCGAAATTTCTAGTTTGCCCCCAAATCAGATCTAGACAAGTTCAGGACTGCCTTCAAAAACTTTAAATCATGGAAAACCACAATAGGGTGACTCAAGTGGTACCCGGGATAAGGAATTGTAGACAATGAAACGACAGACAACTAACCAAGCTAGGGTCTGAAACTGCATTGACTGAACCAGCATTTGGGATATTGAAAACTACAGCACGTGGTTGTATATCTCTGTGAATTCAAACAAAATATCAGATGTACTGTAGCCACAAGCCAAAGTAGGAACACATCAAACTCCAGGTCAAAAAACTCTCGTAGTCGCTGACTAACCAAATATTATACCTCAGCAGGGGACAAATAAGGAAAGTGACGGGATAAACCACCTCTCTCTGTAGGTACCCTGAGGAAGCAGATGCATACAGTTGGCATGTACAGGGATACACCTATCTGTCGGTTTTGCAGCACAGATTATCTTCAAACGTGAAGTGGTGACCTATTCGAGATATAAACTCCTAGGACTGAAGAGCCTCACGAAGATTTTCCCATTAAGGACCCAGTGATCAGACTGTTGAGCCTGATAAGGATCTGTTGATTTTTGGAAGTGTTTCAACCCTTTATAGGGCAGTACTATTTTTTAAAGGTATCCAATTAATTTTTGTGGAAAGTTCTTCCCAAAGACTGCTTAAATAATGTTCCCTTGCATTTTTTTTTCAAAAGTTTTCCGTTAGGGCTGTAATGGGTGGTTAATCAATCAATATTAATGAACAGTGGTTCATATACAGACCACTACTCGTATAACAGTAATAGACTCTGATTTTAACATATATTCATACAGAGAAAACGTACTGTACAACATATCCTTCAATAATTAAGCTTAATTATATATAATACACGGGTATCTGATCACTATTTTCCGTGAAAAGGCATGAAACAAGTCAAACATAAGGCAACGTTACATTCTTGGCAGACAATCTTCGCTTGAAAGCTTGAATACTTGAAAGTATTTTGAATATTTATTGACCTTCCAGAGTTTTTTACTAATTTCTTGGCTGTTGTTGCAGGGCCTTTCATAGAACGTCCCGAATATTCACCAATTAGTTGATTTGCGGGAATACTCCGAAAGTTTAGGTGAGAAATAGGCTTCTGACGATGCTCCTTGCAGTAATGTTTATATATTATGAATGAGTTTGTAATAGCAGCATCAAGACACCAATAAAATATTTTCACCCACCAACGCCTTGATTTCCATTGAGTTGAGTAGGTTTGCATTAGTTGATCGAATCCGTCAACTCTGCCCATATGTTTATTATAATCTATAATCGATATTTGACATCTGACATACTCACGGTTTCCTGTTCTATTTGTGCGCAAAACAGTATCATTCTAGTTCAGGATGTGCAGTGAACTCAACACGACAACAGCCTTCTTTCCTCTATCTTTCCATGTAACTACAGAAAGTTCACCATACATGGCATAATCCGACTCTGACATTTTCAAATCCTTATCATTTGCAAGTAACTCTTTTGGATAGTTATTTCTTCCTGATCGAAATGTAATCAAATCAAATCAACTCAAATAAAGTGATAATAATATTCAATACAAAATTGTAACTTTGACCAATGAAGTATGAATCTTAATCAAGTAACATCCTCATTTATTCTTTCAAAAATTTCAGTAAATGCTGAAAATTCAACGTGTAGGCTGATACATTCCTGAATCAAGAATATTCGTCGAAATACAGACCATTTGCAACAGCTTTGCTTGTTTAATATTAATGACGTGTTACGAGGATTCCGAATTGTTATGTTCTGAGCCTTTTCAGTGAAATTGTGTTTGAGAAGGATGCGTGATAGAAACACCTTGTTATCCTCATTAGTGCTGTGTGGACGTTTTGAATCACAATGGTAAGTCGTTTCATATAATACGATATTGGAACAATAAACAAAAATAGGAATGTTGATTTGTATGTACAGTGATTCCATATTACGCTTACATGTTGTATGTTGTCGTAGATGGAAGTCTATAAGCAACAAACTTGAGAAAGTTTAAAAAAAAATTCGATCATTTTCGAGGTTATTCGGATGGGAAATTTTTTGCTAATTATAGAAAAAAATTCAGAGTGAAAACAATTTATTTATAGGTGGAATTAACAAAAGAACAACTAAAAAAGCTGAATGAAGATCCAGACGTGTTAGTTTCACTACGTATGTTAATAATTTGATTACGATTTTCTCTGTCAATATTTGAGTAGGGTTTTATTTCATTGGAATTGTTAACATTCTGGATTTTCATAAGCTCTTGCTCTTGTACACCACTTTTGGCTAATTGACTGACCACGGTCGATCAATTGGAGTGATTAGTAATTTTTTTCTTTTGTATTCAAGCCAAGTGCTTGGGTAGATGATTTTGAACAATTTTGAATCATACTTCTCCCAATGGACATATTAATATAAAATTGATACTTATTAACATGAATTTTTTTATTTTCAACAGTATTCTTTGAAGGGTCAAAATGGAAGTAAATCAAAATGTATCCCTGGCAACGTGTTTGGTTATGCTCAGTCAGATTACTGATTCCATTGGATTATTACTTGGGCGAAAAATTTTCAGATGTGTAAGATAAGAAAAACGAATCCAGAAGACAAGTATTAAATATACGAAAAATGTTACTCACACTATAAATAATTCAATAAAAACATCCACCTCAGGGTTATATAAGTTATAAAGTATTCTAGCGGTACAGAGTTCACTAAAACCGGATATTTTTGCTAGAAAGTTTATTAAATGTGGAATCGATATCTTCCAAGTTTTTTCACGCTTCTATTAGCTTCACCTGTATTTAGGTATATGTACAGAGCACGGCTAAATTATGGAACAATTATGGAACATTATTTTGCAAACAATTCACTTTTTACGAAAATCCTTAAATAGGTCGAAAATTGAATTCAAATCTTTATCTGAATACTATTATCGCCCACCTATCATAGGCCCCTTCTGGTCTGATAAGTTTTTCTTCCACTGAAAAAAACTGTACTAAGAACTATACATACACCGACAACAACCATATGAAAGTTATATCCTATCTTAGAGAACTCATTCCAGCGATTGTTCAGTTAGCTGGATATTTCCATATTATTATGTTCTTTACGAAAAGCCAATTTTAAGGAACACATTTCAAATCATTCATCATTAAAATCAATATTACATTTTTTTGGAACTACATACTTTTTACTCATCTTTCTCAATTAAAAATAGCACTGAGCACGTGTCGTCACAGAATGACTGTTCCTGTCAGTCCCGTGTATGGGATCATGCGCACTGGGTCACATCCAGCAGACTGGTCGTACGCAGCTGCTATGTTGCGTCCTGTTCTATCACACGGACTTCGGACAAACTGCTTTCTCTCTCGCTCCGATTTTGAAACTTTAAAGCATGGCAATAATATCCTATGAACGGTTTTTTGCGGGCATGTCTATACTGTTATTTTTGTGATTGAAATATCGTTTTTCTGATGAAAAATAATTTAATTAAAAATAGCCATGAACACTTTTCGATAGGCAAGCTATCATAGGCACCGCACACTAACAAAGACTGGTAGTCCAGTTCACCCTTTGGGAATTTGATGTCGATGTTATAAAGTAAAGTCAATGTCGCAAGTGTGACGATCGAAAATAAGCAGGTCGTACACTCATGGGTTGTTGATTTATAGATTGAGTGTGTGTTACGGGGGCCGGTAAAAACGTAACTTGTTAGAAAACTATTGTTTGAAGCTTGCTTCTTATTGCACGACATAGTACTTTTGAGAAGGCTAGTGAACTCGTAAAACGTGTAACCGTTACGAAAAGTCCGTCACGCAACAGTGTTGCCATATTTCTGGAAAGGCTAGTGAACTCGTGAAACGTGTAATGTTACGAAAAAGCGAATAAGGGTTCGTCACGCAACAGTGTTGCCAGATTTCTGAATAATGCACTAATCCAATGAAATTTAAATTGAAGCTTGCTTCTTATTACACGACATAGGACTTTTGGGAAGGCTAGTAAACTCGTGAAACGTGTGATGTTACGAAAAAGCGTTCGTCACGCAATAACTTATTAAAGCGACTATGCGCAATCTCTCTTGCCGCACTGAGCTCGCACACCTATAGGTGTGAAAAATTGTCAAAAATGGTCAAAAATTGTCAAAATTTTTAAAAATTGTGAATAATTGCCAAATATGTTAAACATTTTTAAAAATTGTCAAACATTTCTAAATATGGTCAAAAATTTGGAAAAATGATCAAAAATTGTCAAAAACTGTCAAAATTTGGAAAAAATGGTTAATAATTGCCAAATATTTTCAAAAATTGTCAAAAATTGTCAAAAACTGTCAAAAACTGTCAAAAACTGTCAAAAACTGTCAAAAACTGTCAAAAACTGTCAAAAACTGTCAAAAACTGTCAAAAACTGTCAAAAACCGTCAAAAATGGTCAATAATTGTCAAAAACTGTCAAAAATGATCAATAATTGTCAAAATTTTTGAAAAATGTTTAAAATTTTCGAAAAATGGTCAATAATTGTCAAAGACGGTCAATAATTGTCAAAACCAATCAAAATTCGTCAAAATGGTCCAAAAGGATCACTAATTGTTAAAATTTTGAAAAATGGTCAAAAATTGTCAAAATTTTGAAAAAATGGTCAATAATTGCCAAATATGTTAAAATTTTTGAAAAATTGTAAAAAATGGTCAATAATTGTCAAAGGCGATCAATAATTGTCAAGATTCGTCAAAAACTGTCAAAAATGGTTAATAATTGTTAAAATATTTGAAAAATTGTCAAAAATTTTTAAATATGGTCAAAAATTTGGAAAAATCATCAAAAACTGTCAAAATTTTGAAAAAATGGTTAATGATTGCCAAATATCTCCAAAAATTGTCAAAAATTTGGAAAAATGGTCAATAATTGTCAAATTTTTTGAAAACTAGTCAAAAGTGGTCAATAATTATCAGTACCTGTCAAAAATGCTAAAAAATTGTCAAAATGGTCAATAATTTTTAAAATTTGGAAAAATGGTCTAAAATGGTAAAAATTTCTGAAAAATTGTCAAAAATGATCAATAATTATCAAAATGGGTCTATAATTGTCAAAAATGATCAATAATTATTAAAATTTGAAAAAATTGTCGAAAATTGTCAAAATTTTGAAAAAATGGTCAATAATTGCCAAATATGTTAAAATTTCTGAAAAATTGTCAATAATTGCCGAAATTCGTCAAAAACTGTCAAAAATTGTCAAATTTTTTGAAAAATGGTGGAAAATTCACGGAAAATGGTCATTCTATTGTGCATAAGAAGCAAGCTTCTGTCGGCGGTCCGACGACCGCTCACCTTTTTTTTTTAACATGTTTTCTTTTGGTAAGTAGCCATCGAATATTAACAACTACACTAGAAGTTTAACTAGTACTGAATTGTTTACAAAATATTTGACTGAAATAAAACAACAAGTAGCAGGGATAAGCATTTAATAAACACAGACAATTTTTACAAATAACTGGTATGGATAATTGGAATTATCCATCACTCTCAACTGATCGACTTTTCACTTATGTTAATGTTATAAATGAAACTAACTGTTTCTAATTAATTCCACTATTTAATTAAATAGTGGAATTAATTAGAAACAGTTAGTTTCATTTATAACATTAATATGAGTAGATTCCACAAAGTAAGGGTCCAAACAGTAAATTCAATTTCACTTATGTATACATTTTTGTAACCCTCTTGAAGAATAGAATTTAACAATGCAATAATGTTTGGGATGTTCTATTAAAAAAAATGGGAGTGGAGACCATAGGAGGGAGGGGGTTGAATTTATATCGTCTTTATAATATGAGCCCAAAGACGTTCCTCTTTAAATGATTTTTGACGTGTTTTTCAATTTTTTCATCAAATTGACGCCTTCAGAATTATGTGGGGTGGATAGTTTTCATTGAAATGCTCTGTATATTTATTTGTGAAGTTTAGCCTTGCATTTGTTCGATTGAGTTGTTGATAATAGGTTGTCTCCCAAACATATTGTTTCATTATATAATATTAAAAGCAATACAATAATTATATTTATCATCATATACTGAAACACCCCTCAGATAAGAGATCGCTGGCTTAGTTATTTATTCGAATGAACTGGTTTATTGGTTACCTTCACTAAGATAGGTGAGTATCTTAGTGGTAACAGCGAAAACGTTACAATATATTGTGATGTTATAAATAGCCTCACTGAGAATAAACTTCATACATGTGTAAATTTAACGACAAAGAGCAGAAACTACTGAAGTTACAAAGATATATTGTGACATTATATAAACACACTCTGTATGTTAACAAAGAAATATAATTGAAATTAATGAAATTAAACTTATCTTATTATCACTTTTACATAGTTATAACACCCTACAATATTTGATTTGATAACAATTCAAAGAATGAGAATTAAATCGTTAAAATAACTACATTAAAAAGCTTAGGTCCAGACTATCTCACTGGAGATTAATATTCACAATTTGATGAAAGAATAAGCTTTAGCAATCCTTTTTCTCCAATTATAAACAATAGGGTCAATCAAAAAACAATATAATATTCACAGGGATTGAAATTGAAGTAATGTAGTCACAAGAAAGTTTGACAGATATAAAATTATATAAATAAAATATTTTAATAAGGTTTAAGGTAGTTTGGCAAACATAACTGAAGCTGTGAAAGGAATGCGGTCGAAAACATTCGATATTGCCATGTTTAACTATGAAAAAGCTAAAGTGCTAAGTATGTAGTGATAATAATTAGAAAATGGACTTTTTATTATTACCAATATGTCAATAATTAAACGTTAGTTCTTTAATGTGCTTGTTTCATTGGATTTTGTCTATTCACATTATTTTTTCAATTTCTAAATATTAAAAGATGAACACTTTTCCAAATATGTATGGGTTTCCTTCAAGCTGGCAACGACGTGCGAAAATCATAATTTCCACGCCCTCCTACTAACTCAATTGGTGAATATTTATCGAACCTCCGTGACAATTGATTGACATTGATTATCCAGGGGCGTTTATAATGTCAATATTCACCTTCGTATTTTTAGTTTTACTTGGTATCTTATTATTTCGTATCCATAATGAATTCAAGTACGATTTTTACGATTATTTGTTTTTAACAAATAGGTACCGTGTTTTGAAAAATACCTAACCTCTAAAGCAAAGCATGAATTAGTTTCTATATATAATAATTGTTATTATTTTTAATACTTTTATAAAATAGGTACCGTACGCTATTGGTACGTTTATGACAGATATCGGCCATGTTTTCTGTCCCTTTACCGATGCCCCGTAGCTTCAGATAGACTTACCAAACTATAGTTAATAACAATTCTGTTAGTAAATGTTGATATTATCAATACAGTAATGATACAATGTTTAGAAAGATCACAATTGCAATAAAAAGGCATAACCTTAACATTGATATTTAATAGATAGAAAAAATTGTGAATTAGCATGAAAAAAGGCGAAAGAACATTCTACGAAATAATACAGTGTTTTAAAGTCATTTCGTTTGTGTTCAACCGAATATAGTGCTTTTTCCAACGTTTAAGCGGCAAATAATAAAATTCTTTAAAAAGCAATAAAACGCGATAGGAATGCGAGTGAGAGTTTATTCTAGTTATAGGATGTTATTAGCCTTAATTTAGTATAGTTTTTGCATATCCTGGAGGCATATTAAGAACTTTGGGAAAATTTTGACCATGAAAGTAAGGTTAGAGAACCCAAATTTATCAGTTTAGTGTCATAAAAGTCGTCGTTCAGGGAGGATGTATTTGGCTTCTCTCTGATATTCAATTGTTTCCAATTTTGTTTACCTGGAAAAAATTTTTTTAATCAAGTAGGAACATAACCTAACTTTGACAGTTATCAAAAATAATCATGAAGTGACAGCCTGGTGTTTACAAAAATGTTGTAAACCAAAGATAATATCCATAATTATAAAGGAAAGAATAATACTCACCAATCTTTACGAGATATTGATATCAATTCGAAGTAATTTACTAGAGATTCTAAAAGTCTTAGTAATATCTCCAAGTGTATTCTTTGAGAAGCTCATCATCATCAGTTGTTGCTGAATGAAATCAAGGTTAAACTTTTAATGTTCAATTAATTCAAAATAGAATCGCATTGATTGTTAGTAATCACTGATCAACTATTAGTAACTGTATTAAAATTGTTTTGACTAATAATATAACTTTAGTTGCAATACTTACATTTCTTACCTATTAAACATTAACTTACCTATTAAACAAAGCACCGACCGAAAATAAAATACCCAAAGATTAGGAAATAGGAATCCTAATGCCCCTACATAAGAAAAACAGTAGACAAGACTGTAATAACTACAGAAGAATAACACCTTCAAGCGTCCCATCTACAGTGTACAAAGTGGTTTCAGAAAAGAAAAAGGAGTTCAAGATCACATATTTGCAATTAAACATAAGATCGAGAAAAACCACAAAAACCAAATATATATGGCCTTTATAGACTTAGAAAAAGCATTTGACAGCATACCTAGAAGAACGATATGGAGCAGTTTGAAAAGAAGGGGAGTTAACGCCAGATTGCAAAATAATATTGCAAGTATATATCAACGAACAAGAAACTACGTCAGAACAAATAACAGAGAATCAGAATAATTCATAACTAATGAAGGTGTAAGACAGGGGAGTATTAAGTCCAACATTGTTCAACGTAGTTCTAGATGACGTTGTCAAGGAAATAAAACCCACTATCAAGAAACTTTCAATTGGATACAGAAACCTGGAACCAATCTATGTAACAGAAATGGCATTTGCAGATGACTTAATGGTTTGCGCCAAAAGCGAGAAAGATTTGAAATACAACCTAGATAAATGGTATTTGGCACTAAAACGAAGAAATTTAGAAATAAACGTAGAAAAAACGAAAGTAATAATCATAGGCAACAATGACATCCAAACAACAATAAACTTAGATGACAGAGAAATAAAACAAACCAATAGTTTCAAGTATCTAGGAGTTACAATACAGGAGAATGGAAAAAATGAGGCAGAAATAAACAATAGGGTAGAGAGCGCAATAAAGTTGTATTAGGCACTAAATAAAACATCTATTTGAAAAAAAGTGTTACGGGTTGAAAGGAGTAGCTTACCTTAGCATGATGGGTCATGCAATATGTAGTAAAATATTGAACTGAAACAAATGAATTTATTATAGGTTTGTTCCAACCAGCGTCAGAAACCGTCAGGATTCCGCGCAGTAACTTAAATACGTTCCAACCAGACATACAAACGATTAGTTAACGATCAGTTTCTTGTTCCAACCAAAATTTAAAACGGTTTGAAAACTATCAGAACGGTTTACGGATTTTATTCTGACCACTAATCTGGCGCATGCGAATCGCTGTGTTTTTATTTTATTTTACAGTTTCTTTCACTGTTCCATTGAATTGCAGCATAACCCTAAAGTGTGAATTGTGTTTGTATTTAGATATAATTAAAACTAGAACTTTTAAAGTGTGAATTGTGTTTGTATTTAGATATAATTAAAAAGAGAACTTTTAAAGTGTGAATTGTGTTTGTATTTAGATATAATTAAAAAGCTTGGTTTTATTCCTAATTTTGATCATAATAAAAATCGTGCAAGCCTTTGGATCAGCTGATTAACGATGCCAACATAAGCGCATGTACAGTACAGACTGAAGTTGTCAGATGTTCCAACCATAAACATAAATTGATCAGGGATCAGATTATTTGATAGACATGCGCGTTGAAAACGATTTGAAAATTGTTGGAAATCAGTTTGTGATTTGTGGTTGGAACAAACCTTATAATACTTCTTTCTTACAATTTGGTTTACAAACTAACCCTTGTATTCTATCGAATTTGATCTTCTTCAACTTGAATTTTTATCACTGAATGTAGATCCTGCAAAAGGAAAAGTATTATTAAGGATATTAACTTTCAAAAGTTGTAAACAAATCGGTTAATTCATGTCAAAATTCCAAGGTTAGATTTCTTCCTTTTTATTCTTCTTCTTGATTTTATTGTTAATTTGGCCTCCAACTTCATAAACAACCATTTGTTTAAATAAACTTCCAGGGTTACAATCGCTAAGTGGTCTACAAAAAAAAGGTATCTTTTTTTGGTTTTATTCTAGAATGTATTTAAGATTTTTTTTATGTGCTCATGAACCACTAAATAAGTACCATATATGTGGATATATGCATCTTTAATATCCTCTGAAATTCATTTAATGACTTAAACTTTGGTTAACCCAAAGTTACTTTAAGGCCACATGTCAACTTAGGTAACTTTAAAAATAAATGAGATAATACTTCACTTTATACTTTTCCAATACAGTGTGATATACTAAAGTAAATGTTTGTCTTCCAGGCCTTATCCTTTTTCTCTTTCTGTTTTTCTATTACTCACTTCACTTTTATTCTCGTTTTATTACGTTGGATATTTCTTGACGATTGGGGCTATACATTGGGACAACACTTCTTTCCTGTTATGTATTCTGGTTAATGGTACTGTCTGAGACGAAGAAGTGAACCTGGATTCCTGACGTGTGACCCGATTGTTGATACTTTTGATAGAAGTAGTATAGAGTACTCCCCTTATTGGATCGCCACAGCACCTTCCATCATTTTTATACATATGCAGCTAAGTGGTAGATATAGGAACTTGACTTGAACAGCTATTATAACAACCATAGTTAGTTTATCTTCTTCTTTCAAGTTGAAATACATTTTCATACCTCGACAAGGTATAATAGAGTAATCTAGAAGAAAATAACATTTATAAATAACAAATATTGAAGTTCAAAACTTAATAATTTATAATAATAAAATTTACATAGGTAATTCATAGCAAATTAATAAAACTTACTTGTAAGCTGACAGCACAAACTTGTGAACCTTGATCATATATACGTATATATTTTGAAAGGGGTCTTGAGCATTGTTGATTATTTCTATTTTTAAGGTAGATTCTATTATTTAATTGTATCATCATTCATATAAAACATCATAATACAAATATATATTTGAGAAAGAACCTACACTGGTTGCTTTCGAAAAGCACTCCAAACCCACTGCTATATACCCTTTCCAACATCACGGACAGGGGACGAGTAAGAAGGTAACAAAAGAGATATCCAAGAAAACAAAGCTGACGGTATATAAAACAGTCGTCAAACCTATACAAGCCGTCGAGATGAAATTTCTAAGGGGTATAAAGGGAATAACAAAAAAAGATAGAATACGAAATGAAAATATAAGAGATGATCTAGAAATGGAATCAATATTAAGCAGTATAGGACAACAACTAAGATGGTTTGGTTACTTAGCAGGAATGAACAACAATAGGCAAGTCAATAGGATATGGGGAGCAAGATCAATCCAAAAACAGACCAGAGGCCGACCAAAGAAAACATGTAATGATATGATTGTAGAGAATCTAGTGGAAAGAAATAAAACCTGGACAGCAGGAAACAACATGGCAAAAAACAAGAAACAATGGGCCAATTTTATTTACAGTAATTTGTTACGGTTGAATTTGTCACTACGTCTATTGTATATATTAAGTATTTGTATATAGTAATTACCTGACCGATACTGTATCTATATTTCTAATATCGTTTGATCACTACGAAAGTACTTCAGTAGTTAAATAGTTTCTGTCAGCCCAGAGTTTTAGGGACTACTCTGCCATCATCCTTCCGGTGAAGTGGTGCAGGCTGTAACCATACCTGTCTTCACATCTTGACGACAATTTTATATTTTGTCGCTAGGTAAGGTAAATAATAAAACTAGCGCCTACTTGGTAAATGTCCGTATAGATATATTCATGTTAGTTGTTTCTTTTTATTTGTTATATTATAATTCATAATTAAGGGTAGTAAGGGGTTTTCTCTCTTGTAGATTTTACTTTAGTTTTTCGTTACCGTGGGACTACTGATTTTGTTTCCGGCTTCGATTATATCACCTTTGGGGTGTAGCCACAGTAGTCCAAATATTTTGTCCGCTTCAGCTTGATAAACGCTAAAGTTTATTAGGGTTCAGTTATAAATTACTGACTCCTTGACTTGAAGTCTAAAACATTTAAAGGGGTAATTAGGTTTGATAAAACTTACTGATCTATATAGACATACTTTACTTTTGAGTTAGAGGTATATTTTCTTCATTTATCTACCATATTTTGGCTTAAGCAAATACATACTAGTTAGAAATCTTCTGTGTAAGATGGCATTCGAATATTTTCTGAACATCTACTTATAATATATTGGCTGTTATCGCCATGTGTTTTGTATGTTAAATCCGAGTGTTTGATCTTGCTTTGTTTACGTTGGTTTGGTATTGTGGTACTATGTTTACTCAAATTTATTTGAATAAGTTTTAATACATTGACTTTATCATTTATCTCCAATGTTTACAAGTGTTTATTTGTAGGATGACAATGACATTTGGACCGTGACAGCTGTGTCTTTGGATAAAAGCGTTCGTTCGTCATGACTTACATAGAAGTGTAGCACTTTATGACTTGATCTGTGCGGAACACGCTCGGTGTAGTGAGCAGTGTAGTTCGGATGTATGTTTCGGCTAGGTTTCTCTGTGGTAGTATTCTGTATTGAAGTTGAAGATGTGTCACTCACTTCTTCTTTCCGGTGTGTGCTCCTACTTGATAGTTGGTTTCCAAAAGTGCATGGAACTTGAATCTGAATTTTATTTTTGACTGGGTAGTCATCTCCTGCTGGGATTTATAGGTTCTCGTTCTGAATGAGTTGTGGAATATACGGCTAGTATTTTAGTTCTACGGGAGTTCGTATTGTTGAAGAATTCCGTCCTGTTCTGGAAGCCGTTTTCACAAACCCTTATAGGGGATATATTGCACTAAAACGATTGTAAGTATTTTCTCTACTTACTGTTTTCGCATCACTATGTATTTATCACTATTTAAAGGAAATCGCCAACGTTGAAGTTTTGAAATTGCAGGTGTGCCACCTGTTGTTGGTTCGTTATTTGTTGGTATCCATCCAGTAAGGAAAATTTTGAGTATTGGACCCTTTTTGGAAAAGGTATGTCTATTAGATTTGTAGTTTTTGTAGATAAAACAGTTGGTGGTAAAATACTACCTGTTGATTGTAAATTTTTGATTAAGACAGTCTATTCTGTTACCCTGTGTATATTTTGTTTTCTTTGCCCGCTTCAGTCTAACGAATACTATAATTCGTGGGTGGTTCTTCAAACTTACCCTGGTTACGACCAAAAACAGTTTATTTTAGATGCTTATCGCATTCTTATTATTTGATTTAAATTCAGTGTAGTATACTGTTACTGACACTGTTGATTGTAAGTAGACCTTATGACTACTTTGTGGGTTTGATTAAGTTAATTTGGGGTTGATTTTGACTTGTACGTTACTTCTGGCATAGGCCGAGACAAGCTTAACTTGTCGAGGTGTTTGATTGGTTCCTGTATAGGCTCAGTTTTTAGCTGATACCTGTTTTAATTTTTAAGGGTTCACCGGTGGGGCCAGGGTATACTTACCACCCTCAAGATACACACTTCACCTGTGGGGCCAGATTATACACACTTCACCTGTGGGGCCAGATTATACACACTTCACCTGTGGGGCCAGATACACACTTCGGGATGTTTGGAGTTTACCTGGTAGATCGATGGTGATGTCTTTTGCAGTTTGCTGCTACTTTTCAACAACTTCTTGAAGAAGACCACATTGAGGGTAACCTGGTATCGGGGTTTTTTCTGGTTTAATTACTTATTTTTACTTTAGGCTTTACGCCAATATGTATATACATTAGCTAGGTAGTTTCTACTGATTTATTTTATTATGTTATTGTAATGGTGTAATTTTCATAATTTTATCCACTTGCGCATGCGTCTCTGCCTTGGTACCAACGCCCTGACTACGGTGTCGCCTTATATGGAATTGTTTTTTTTTTTATAAACTTTACACTACTTTTCAGGTAACATATAATTGAAATTTTGTATTTAATCTGTATTGGTACACTCGAACAGCCATATTAATTTCCCACTACGTAAGGTCAATTAACTGGGATATGTTGGACTTTAATTGTTAATCATTTGGGTTTTTTTCTCTCTATTTTCTTCAAGTGGGGGGGGGGCATTTACTAGGGTTCACATTAGCTAATAATTGTAAAATATCCCTTAAGGATATTAGGTATTTTATTTTAGTTATTATAAGGAACATAAGCTGAGGTTTGCCTTTTATTTTCATCCCTTGTTTTACTGGGTTATCGGGGGAAATTCGTCGTGCTAGGCCAAAGTGGAAAACTCAGTTGGCGCCCACACAAGTTGTCTACTATTTTGTCCGGAAGATCAATAAGGCCTAAGGTTGTCACCGGAGCAACCGAAACTTATGTAACCAAGTAGACACATTTATTCACAATCTTGCACTTTTTTTTCTAATTAATTAAATTTTATGACTTTATTCTTATTCGGGCTTGAGCTCAATTTGTAAGGTTACAAATTAAACATTACACCTTAACACCTAAGGGTAAAATAAGGTTTCCGATTATAAATATAGTAATGTCCATACTATTTATTTTTTTAATCATAATTGTGAGAACTGAACGAGGAAGTTTGTCATCAGTCAACGTCACGATCAGTGAACAGTGTTGCCACTTTAGTTCCCTGAATATTGAATTTGTAGATTTGTAGTTTTGTTGACATTTTTATTTACTTTACTTGTTATGCGTTGATTTTCAAAGAAACATATTCATCGTTATTAAAACTGTTCAATAAAATTTCAATAATTTAATAAGAAATTTTAGAAGTTTCATTTATCAAACGAATGTCTGTAAGGATTAAACCGCACGTCCTTTGATGAAGAATATTGTTTGACAGTGATAGCTGATCGTAACTGCGATATCTTATGCCACAAAATGGAAGAATGCACATTTACTATCCCTTTAATTTGATAGGTTGTGAGATAAAAATATCGAACAACTTGTCCTGAATACTTTTAATGAATGTTCATTACTTTTCCCCCCAAATCCATACAACTGTTCGATTCGTTTTTAACCTAAACATACAAAAACCAGAACCATCAATAAATCAATGGCGTACCAGAATGGGTATACTACAGTAACAAATCAACAAACGTAACAACATTTTTTTATAGTTTACACAGTTTATCAAAATTTCACATTTCAAACATTGATAAGACAAGACATTAACACTCAACGAAGAGCAACAAAACATTCATAACATAGGCAACACGTTGTACACACGCGTAGAGCATTTGAACTTGTGTCCACTCATAAATTTCATTTCAATTTGGTGAACCAACGTGAGGCATTCAGAATGATGTAAAATTACATTACAATATAACCAAATTCTTAATAATAATACATGTTATCGGTTATGAAGCAAGTTGATAATTATTTGTATACGCTTTCTGATGACTTATCTCAATGAAAAAAGTTCATAGGGGGTTGGTTTTTTGTATGAATTAACTGTCATATTCCAATTAATTACCACATACAACAAAGTTCCAGAGCGGAAAATTGTTTTATAGGTTGAATGGAAAAAATGCCAGAGATCAATACGCTAAAACTGTTAGACATATCGGAAATTGCTAAGAAATAGAAGCGACGATAACATTCTTGACAATATTTGCGTCAGCTTATAGCTGCAAATTCCGGAAGTCGATGTTGAAAGAATTTAATAAGGACTTATATAAGACATTTCTTCCACCCAATATTTATTTCACTCTTAAAGCCAAATAATGGAAATTGAATATAACAAACAAAATCAGTGAACAAACCCTACCAGATAAAAAATCGTACAGAAATGTTTTTTTCCTTCCAGTACCACTAATTTCATACTGTAGCATGGAGAAGTCAAAATTACCCCAATTTTCGTTATTAGGGTCGTAGGAAGGCACGGAGCTTTTATTGTTAAATGAAGTTTTGTACCTCTTATTTATCTGAAAATAAATAATTTTGTATCACAATTTTTTTTAATTTCAGATATTTAAAAAAAAGGTATGAAAAGTTTCTCAAGCTACAATAAAAATCTTATTCAACAAAATTGTTCTAAATCTTATCACAGACTAAACTAAATGCAAATAAATGGAGAAACCATTGAAATTACCTCTAATAATAATTATGTAATTGATCTCCAATAATTTGAAAAAAAATGTTTTTCATTTATTTTCGAAATATCAGTTTTGAGCTTTGGCTACTTTTGCACTCAACGCATGAAATAAAACGTTAAATAGCACTATGGGACCAGATTGTTATAGTCCGAGGAGCCACATATTAGTTTTAAATTGAAAACTTGAAAAAAAGAATGTATGACGCGAAGACACAATATATTCATGTAATACAAAAATGTTATTACAATTGAATTTACTGTTTGGACCCTTACTTTGTGGAATCTACTCATATTAATGTTATTACAATTTGAATATTCTGAATATTTTTAATAAAACTGTAAAAGAGTGCAAAACGGGTGTTTTCGTATTCAAGATTTGTAAAAAAGTTCAATTGGAAGTTTTTTCACATATTACTGCTCATGCTATAATGCACTCAATTCATTTGGAAATCAAAATTTCGCCATTCACCAGCTTACCAGTAGAATTACGGTGTATTTGAATAGCAATTTGTGAGGTTTTTTTATCTAAATGGAGCTTGATTTCATTGGGTATTTGTGAGCTTCACGGTTATGTTATATTTTTATCAATTTTTATCGCAATCCTTCGGTAAATGTGAAACATTGCATTGTTTATTTAAAGCACATATAAACCCGTACATCACATTTACAATGGATTAAATCAAAGTCTAATTATTTAAATCAGAAAAATATTAGCACTATTCATTTCACTTCATGCATGTTATCCGATTATTGAAAGATTCTAAAACAAATATTTCCCGAACCCGAAATTGTACTTCCAGGATGGCGTTACAAAATAGTCAGAACTATCGTTGTAGTTCTGCTTGTTTTTTTTTAATCTAATGGGAAGTAAGACTGCTGTAGATACTGCAAGGAACCTAACCATCTACTCTGGAGTCCAATAATGGCCGTGAACCAAGTAACATATACAGATACATTCAAATAAAAACGAACATAGGGGTTTAGTGTATTCGCCGATCTAAATAGTCCACCAATAAAACATTTCTATAAGTTCACTTCAATGAATATCAAGTATTGATCTGGACCGCTGGATTCAGAATCACTGTAAAAAAGCCCGCCCCTTCTCCTTCCAAATGTATGTGCGAGGTGTGTCCGAAAGTCCGAAGTGCGAACCAGGTGCGAACTGCGATTTAGTATTGAATAAGTATTTGATGGGGGTAGTAAACGTCGCTACATATTGAAACAATATGCTTACGTTTTATGTTGTTAAAATCGAAAATTAATTGTTAAATTCTCTTTAACAATTAATGTTTCGAGTTAAGATAATATGTTTTGATTTCTTTTGGCCATAACGGCTTGCAAAATAAAAATAAATTCGTAAATAAAACAAAATGGGATTCTTTAAATTGAAACAAAGTTATGGGCTTGGACACTCTCACCGATCGACTGACTGTCCGACGCTAATTAAGGACCGCCCACAGTTGAGAATACGAAGTGGTGGGATTTGTACGATATGTTGTAGGTGTCCAAATAAATGATTGTAATAATCGTGTTTTTAATCTGTTGAAGCTGGATGTTGGACGACTAGTTCAAAAGCAGTTCTGATACAATGCTTACAATCCCTATGTTCCGTTTTTGTTTGAATGTATCTGTATAATCTAAAGTGTGAGTGGTTCAATTTAAAAATTTTGTACATTAACGCGTCACCCTCAAAGTCAAGGTTCTGTGGAACGTTGTAATCGAGATGCTTATATGTTAGATGTCCGATGGAAATACTAGGAACTGACCTGACAGATTTTGTTTTGTCGAACTAAAATTTCATTAAAAAAAAACTTTCTCTATAACATAACATAATATTTTCCGTGTCGTAATTAACTAGGTCAGCTGCGGTCATTAACCTTGCTCATTTTGCTCTGTCATTATATAGATTGCGAAAGTAGGTCACCAGGTGTTACTTTCGTACCTTACTGCGGTGCTCTCTTATCCTATATTTCGTACTTACCCCCCTGTGCCTTCCCATGCCATATCTACTTGTGTAGGAAAATAAATTACCCTTCGAATGATGTGTCACTCGACCACACTTGCTATTCAAAAAAAAGTTCGGGTTGATACGGGGCTGCGGATTGTTGGATTACCTCCCTCCCCATATAATTTGACGTGTTTTTTACATTTTGAAGAAACTGTTGGATTCTGAGTTTGTTGGGGGGTCAAGTTTTCATTGGAACAGCCTGTTTAATGCTTAACGAAAATGAAGGTTCATTAGGCATTATACTGGAGCGTTGTTCATCAAATAGGCCAAGCAGACCTGTTGTTGGCCATTCAGTGATTTACAAAACTAGTTTCGGGCTATTTAAAATATACAATACTATTTTCTAACGCTCAATAGCCGCTTAAAACCAGAAATTCGGGTTAGAGAGATATTTATTACTAAAAATTAGTTTTGCGTGTGTTTTACGGGCATTTCCAGAATTCGTATATTGTGTGATTTGTGGGTAACACATGTCTATGTATCTAGTTGGAACTGCTTGTCAATATTTTTTTTCATTCTCGCCATTTTCCTTATAGTCAGTGATTTTATTTATCCCCATATTATATTGAAAAGTTTCAAGTATGGACGACTCAATTATCTCAGAAAGGGATCTCACGATTTTGATAGATCTTGCTGTGCAAGGATCTTGTGATATGGCCGATATTATGGTGGTATTTCATTGTTGTCAGATCGTTCCTTTTTCCTGAATAATAATGAACTTTGTTGTTTCCAATGGATAACTCTATATATTTTTTGCCTTTTAAAAACCAAGACATACTGAATATTTTACTTATACCTGTGCCTTCCCATTTAATATCTACTTGCGTAGAAAAATAAATCACCCTTCGAATGATGAGTCAGTCGACCACACTTGCTATTAAAAAAAATTAGGGTTGATACGGGGCTGCGGATTGTTGGATTTGCTCCCTCCCAATATAATTTGACGTGTTTTTTACATTTTGAAGAAACTGTTGGATTCTGAGTTTGTTGGGGGATCAAGTTTTCATTGGAACAACCTGTTTAAAGCTTAACGAAAATGAAAGTTCATTAGGCATTATACTGGAGCGTTGTTGATCAAATAGAGCAGACCTGTTGTCGGCCATTTAGTAATTTACAAAACTAGTTTTGGGCAATTTAAAATATACAATACTATTTTCTAACGCTCAATAGCCGCTTAAAATCAGAAATTCGGGTTTAAAAGATATTTATTACTAAAAATTAGTTTTGCTTGTGTTTTCCGGGCATTGCCAGAATTCGTATATTGTGTGATTTGTGGGTAACACATGTCTATGTATCTAGTTGGAACTATTTGTCAATTTTATTCCCATTCTCGCCATTCTCCTTAAAGTCAGGCATTTCATTTAACCCCATATTTTAATGAAAACAACAGTACGATATCGTTGTAAGCTTTGGTATTTAAAATAAAAAGTGAGTTTTAGGAATAGAATGCCTCAATTATCTCGGAAACGGATTGCACGATTTTCAAAGATTTTGGTGTGCAAGGATCTTGTTATATGGCCGATATTATTGTGGTATTTACATTGTTGTCAGATCTGCCCTTTCCCGGAATAATAATGAACTCTGTTATTTCAAATGAATCACCCTGTATATTTTTTGTCTTTTGAAATCCTTTGGAAATGCTGATTATTTTTCATGTAAAATTTCTTATACCCAAATGCCATAATTTCGCAGTTATAGCTACATTTACATTATCTCCGCCGTTTTAATAATACATTTAGATGGCTTAGATTGCTACAATAACAACTTTGACATTTCAATAAATTAGTGGATCGAATATATGAAAAAGAACGAATTGATATTTTAATGATATAAGGATATGGTGATATGCGTAGAAGTTAACAAAAACCGAGTAATACCTTCAATAATAATTTATATTAATGTTATAAATGAAACTAACTGTTTCTAATTAATTCCACTATTTAATTGAAAGATTTATAAAAATTATTGAAGGATATCGATAATTATTTCGATATTGACATATCATCGTCAGAATGACAGAAGTTACATTTGATGTGATACCTACTTGATGTTTAATATTTTGGCTAGACCAAATAGTAAGTGACCTATCTTGTGATTGACTTAATATATATGAATAGAGAAAAGAAGAAGATATGATTTTACAAATATTAAAGCTTAGGTATTATTAGCCCTATGGGGATATCCTGGATATCTTTTTCCCATTTAAGATCAGTATAACTGTGCAATGATATAGAAAACCAAGGAAAACTATATCTGCTGATCTTTACAATAGTTACTTAAGAAGACAATTTATTAGTGGAGAGCTCCCTAGATTTATCTGTTAATTGACAACTTCATATTGTGGGTCTCTTAAGTGTCTTCTTATTTCTAGTTCTTCAAGGAAATCTAGTTCTTGTTTCTTATCACAAATATGCAGTACTTCTAGTTCTGTGTTAGGTGTTAATGAATGTTTTGTGTCAAGAAGGTGTTTTGCGTAATGTGATTTATCTGGCTGTTTTAATCTGTATGCTCGTGAGTGTTCATTGTATCTAATTTCAAAATTTCGAATTGTTTGATCAATATAGACAGCATTACATTCTGGACATTTAAGTTTATATACTCCAGACTTTTTTAATGGGGGTATTTTTGTTTTTACATTTAACAATTTTTTACTTACATTGTTTTCTGTTTTAAAAGAAATTGCTGTATTTGTTGAACAAGATATTATCTTTGAAATATTATTAGAAATATTACCAGCATATGTGATGGTTTTGTAATTTTGTATTTCCCTAGTATTTTCAGGAAATATTAATTGTAATGCCACTTTTTCCTCTTTTTTATTAATTAATTTATTTATTATATGTAATGGATAACCGTTGGATGTGGCTATTTGCTTAATTATATTAATTTCTCTATCAAAATTATATTTGTTCATAGGAACTGAAAATGCTCTATGTATCATTGAATTATATGCTGCTAATTTATGTGACATGGGATGATTGGAACTATATGGTATAGTCACATCAGTATGTGATGGTTTTCTGTAAATTGAAAAATCAAGTATATTATTTACTCTTTGAATTTTAATATCAAGAAAATTGATTGAGTTATTTTCTTCAACTTCTAATGTAAATTTAATTTTCGGATGTAAATTATTAATATGATTGAACAATATATCTAATTGTCGTTCACTGCCTACAAAACAAGCTAATATGTAATCTACATACCTATACCAAAATAATATATTTTTTGAAATGTTACATTCAAAGATTTTTCTTTCTAAACTGTCCATAAAAATGTTTGCTAAAATTGGTGATATAGGGCTTCCCATTGGTAAACCTTCATTTTGAATATATACCTTATTATCAAAAGTAAAATAATTCTGATTAATACATACATCAAACAAATTAAGTATATCTGATATTATTCCTGGATTGATATTTTTATCCTCTAGTAATTTTTTAACAAGTGTTATGCATTCTTTAGGAGGAATTTTAGAGAACATATTGGTAACATCAAATGAAATAAGTTTAGAGTTATCTTGTAATTTGTATGTTTTTAATTTTTTGATTAGTTCTATTGAATTTTCAATTGAGTATTTAGATATACCTCCATAGCTATTAAGTATATTGTTTAGTTTTTTAGCTAACTTATTATTAGGAGTATTAACGTAAGAAACTACAGGTCTAATTGGTTTCGATACTTTATGTAATTTAACAGTTCCATATAATTGTGGAGACTGAGGATTTTTATTAATCATGTATTTTTTCTCATAATCAATAGATGACATATTAGCTTGTTTTGTAGGTAGTGAACGACAATTAGATATATTGTTCAATCATATTAATAATTTACATCCGAAAATTAAATTTACATTAGAAGTTGAAGAAAATAACTCAATCAATTTTCTTGATATTAAAATTCAAAGAGTCAATAATATACTTGATTTTTCAATTTACAGAAAACCATCACATACTGATGTGACTATACCATATAGTTCCAATCATCCCATGTCACATAAATTAGCAGCATATAATTCAATGATACATAGAGCATTTTCAGTTCCTATGAACAAATATAATTTTGATAGAGAAATTAATATAATTAAGCAAATAGCCACATCCAACGGTTATCCATTACATATAATAAATAAATTAATTAATAAAAAAGAGGAAAAAGTGGCATTACAATTAATATTTCCTGAAAATACTAGGGAAATACAAAATTACAAAACCATCACATATGCTGGTAATATTTCTAATAATATTTCAAAGATAATATCTTGTTCAACAAATACAGCAATTTCTTTTAAAACAGAAAACAATGTAAGTAAAAAATTGTTAAATGTAAAAACAAAAATACCCCCATTAAAAAAGTCTGGAATATATAAACTTAAATGTCCAGAATGTAATGCTGTCTATATTGGTCAAACAATTCGAAATTTTCAAAATTAGATACAATGAACACTCACGAGCATACAGATTAAAACAGCCAGATAAATCACATTACGCAAAACACCTTCTTGACACAAAACATTCATTAACACCTAACACAGAACTAGAAGTACTGCATATTTGTGATAAGAAACAAGAACTAGATTTCCTTGAAGAACTAGAAATAAGAAGACACTTAAGAGACCCACAATATGAAGTTGTCAATGAACAGATAAATCTAGGGAGCTCTCCACTAATAAATTGTCTTCTTAAGTAACTATTGTAAAGATCAGCAGATATAGTTTTCCTTAGTTTTCTATATCATTGCACAGTTATACTGATCTTAAATGGGAAAAAGATATCCAGGATATCCCCATAGGGCTAATAATACCTAAGCTTTAATATTTGTAAAATCATATCTTCTTCTTTTCTCTATTCATATATATTAAGTCAATCACAAGATAGGTCACTTACTATTTGGTCTAGCCAAAATATTAAACATCTAGTAGGTATCACATAAAATGTAACTTCTGTCATTCTGACGATGATATGTCAATATCGAAATAATTATCAATATCCTTTAATAATTTTCATAAATCTTTCAATTAAATAGTGGAATTAATTAGAAACAGTTAGTTTCATTTATAACATTAATATGAGTAGATTCCACAAAGTAAGGGTCCAAACAGTAAATTCAATAATTTATATCCTAACCGAAATCCCATAACAGGATCTACTGTCAGTAAATCAGTAAAAAAGTTTAACGAAACTGGTTCATTAGAAGATTTATCCGAATCAGAGCGCAGAAAAACTGCATCAACTGAAAATAAATCTTTAGATGTTTGCGCCCTGTTAGAAGACGATCCACACTTGAGTCCTAGACAAATATCCAGGAAACTTGATAATTTGCAAACATCCGTAATGGAAATTTTACGTGAAAATGAATTCCATCCATACAGAATAAGATTAGAGTTGTCAGATGATTTCGTTAGTCGTGAAGAGTTTGCAGACATAATGATTGAAAAATGCTACAATCAAAACGATCCAATGTTTTTATGTAATGCTATGTTTTGCGACGAGGCAACTTTTTCATTAATCGAAAAGTAAATCTGCATAATTATAGATACTGGTCACGTAACAATCCTCGTCGAATGAGTGAATCCCACACCCAATATCCACAAAAACTGAATGTATGGGCTGGAATAATAGACGACAAAATAATTGAGGGGAACTTAAATGGTCCGTCATACTTGGATTTATTGAAAAGAGTATTTTACCTGAAATGGTTCCAAATCAAAGTAAGTATTTTCAATTATATTTTAAGGTGGAAATTTTGATTATTCAAAACTTTCAGACAATAACAATATCCCAAACGACAATTCTTGGCTGCAACGAGATGGTGCTCCACCTCACTATGCGCGTGTGATGAGGGAATTCCTTAATAATGTGTTTCCGAGAAGATGGATTGGAAGATGTGGTTTTATCGAATGTCCCCCGCGATCACCCGACATCAATCCTTTAGACTATTTTCTTTGGGGTCACTTGAAAAACATCGATTATGAAACAGAACTTTCCAATATTCAGTGATGAAAAGATAGGATTACCACAGAGATAAGAAGAATTGAGCATTCATGGATGTTGTATTGAAGTAAACGGACAACATCTTGAGCATCTGCTGTCATTGCCTTTACTGTACGTTTTCTAAAATCCCTAATTTTTCTACTACTCAAATGTGGGCATACCTTTGACATGAAACAAACATTTAAAGATGTGTCTTCAGATTTGGATAAATCTTTCACTGAAATGGTATGGGATTGTTCAATGAAACTCAATGAACTAGGCGAGAACAACATCTACACCTTATTGTGGATTCCAGGAAATTCTGTCAAATTATTTTCACTTCCCTGCCACCCTCTTGTGATGTTATTGCTAAAAATTCATTTGGAATATTTAGGTTCTAGCCCGATTGTTAATTGGTAGATTTTGTATTAGTGTAGTGAAACTTGTTTTTAAAGTTCGATAAAAGTTAGCCAAAAATTTTAAGTTTTTTTCCAGCCACCACGTTCAAATACGGTTTTATGATGATACAATTACTTATACACTCTAGGATAATTATTTTTGATAACGGTAGGTGGAACACTACCAAAACGTTGGACTAAAAATTTGAAAAAGATTGTGGTTTAATTTCCCATAAATAACAAACGAAGCAATGAAGGAACCGTTCATTCTTGAAAAAAAATTATTTTTGTTTTTGGTCTGGTCATATATTTGAATTTCTGAAAGGATACACATATCCTAAGAGGTTTTTTGATTGCAGCTCATTTTAAGGTGAACTGTACACTTAAATATATCTCAATAATTTATCAAATTAGCAAATCTTCACAAGCAGGAACACACTTTTTTTCGTATTCAATACAACCCCTTACACATCCTAAATTTTGTAAAAACTTTAAAAAAATTGTTTTGTGCGGCTTTAGTGACAAAAGAAAGCATTTCAATTTTATTTTATTAGGAACAATATCAGGTATTTTGATTTTATAGACGGAACTGTAATAAGCGTTGATTTTATATATTCAAATTACTTGTTTTGATTGAATTTAATCAAAAGGATAAACACAAATTCCCAAAATGTTGAGCCAATTTATCCTTATCACTTAAGCCACCTCCAAAAAGCTTCTGGTGACTTTTCTCTACGGCTTTGTCGTGAGATTTGCTGTAGTAAAAGATCAGATCTGCTAAATAATTTCGGAGGCGACAAGTTTTTCTCTAGGGAAACAAGTAAAATACAATTTTCTTTGGCTTGTTAAATCCAGGTAAAAACCTGCGTAATGAAATTGGAGAAATGGGAATAGGTAACGAGTTCTCCAGATACATTTAAGGAAACAATGGATCGCTTTAGAAAAATAGGTTATTTTTGTAATTTAGAAAAAACTTTCCATCCAATATTATTGTGGTTTGGATGATTTTTTATAGTGCAAAGCAGTATGATGTATGTAGTATCATCTCATCATTCCTCAAATAAACCAACATGGTGTAATGGAAAAATGTAACGTTTCAAAGAAATTCGATGCGGAATTTAGTAACAAGAAGGTGTAACACCGTTCTAGAGACGAATATGGTTCGATACAAAGTTTTTGTCAAGCCAGTGTAGATATAAAAGGACGACCGAGAATCGCAGCAGTCAGTCTAGCAAGGTATTGACTGGGTGGACTTCATTCTCCGGCTGGCAAGGTACTGACTTGTCGACTATCCCTCTCCCCGTTCAGCAGGGTATTGACCTGTTTGAATACACCTTTCCGCACTGAAGGTATTGACTTCAGTGAAATTCCAGAAATCCGTTAGTGTGCGAAAGGTTTTGAGTTTCGCACTCTCCTGAGCCTCCCGTCTCTAAGGTACTGACTTAGGGATACTTCGTCACGCTGAAGGTATTGACTTCAGCCTGTATCCAGAAACTTGATAGAGTGTGGAAGGTATTGACTTTCACAGTCTCCTGATGTTCCCGTCCCTAAGCTATTGACTTAGGGAAGATACTCCGTTACTTCACCGTACCTCACTGTACTTCACTTCAGGTATTCCTCCTGTCGAAACTCCACAGTCAGAACACGTTACCTATAACGAAGTCCCGACAACAGAACTATTTATTTTAGGCTAGCCGTTAAATCTACATATCTATTGTAAATGGCAACTGTATATAATATTATTTTTCAGAATAAACTTTCACTTCATATGGGAATCATGTCTCTGAATGTACGACCCTATGCGGCAATACGTAACTACCCTTACGGAGGGCTACAAATGTGGGGGCTCAACCGGGATTTTATGGAGGGGTTAAATCGTCATAGGCTGGTTTCAGATCTTTGATGTGTGCTTTTACGGTACGATTATTTTGTGTGTCTCGTAGTTGAAAAATAACTTTGGAGCATACTTCACTGATGATGTCTGGTCCGGAAAATTTTGGTGCTAGTTTAGCATCAAAGCTTTTAGCTGCGTTTGATAGATTGTATTATTTTTGCATAACCTTGTCGTTAATTGTTGGTCGTAGATTATAGTAGTGTCGCTGGGTTGTGAATGCTTTGACTAGGTTTGTTCTTTTGTTTGTTTGTTTGTTTGTTTGTTCTTTCAGTTTGTTCCATTTTAAGGTGTTTTCGGGATGCTGTGTAGTAATTGTATTTTCTTAAACTTCACTGGGGAGTTCTAATTCGTGACTGAAATTTATGAAGGCTGGTGAAAAATCCGTCGAGTCGTTTTTGGAAGTGTTGTGATTGAAGACTAATTCTGGTAGGTTAGCGTCCCATTTTTAGTGATTGTTATTGCAGAATTGAGCAGTCATCGTTTTCATGACCCTGTTCGTGCGTTCTACTGGATTTTTTTTAGGGGAGTACGGCGGGATGTCCTTTTTCGTTATTTGAAATTCTGTCAATAGTTTCTTCAGTTCTCTGTTCTCATACATCCTTGCGTTATGTGATATCAATTCTTTGGGGCATCCGAACCTCATAAGGATTTTGTCTTTTAGATTTTGACATATTGTGTTTGCTGTTGTAACCATTTTGAGAAGGTGCCCTGGCAAGTTATTATGTAGTTGTTCCCTTCGCTGGATATCGGTAGCGGCCCTATAACGTCTGTAGATATTGTATGCCATGGATGTGTTGGAATATGTGTTGATTGCATGAGTCCCGGAGTCTGATTTTGCTGTACTTTGTACTTTTGACAGTTTTTGCAACTTCTTACAAAGGTATTTAAACATGCCTGGCCAGTAGTATCTCCTGGCTAGTCGTGTTATTGTTTTTGAGGAGGTGTCCTGCTGAGGCTTGTTCGTGGATCTCTGCGATCAGTTGTTGTCTTCTGCTGCTAGGAATGTAAATTTTCCAGGGGTTTGAGAGTTCCGTTTCTTTCAAATCGTATTTATCCCAGAAATGTCTGGGATAGGTGCCCGTCCTTGATAGTGTAGTCTGGAAAGAATTTGGGGTTGTCTTGTACTTTTTTTATTTTTTTGTTGTTCCATTCGTTTGTCCGCATGTCTTTGTGCTTATTAAGTCTACTGGTTCTCTGGACAGTGCGTCTGCTAGTAGATTTTGGTTGCCTTTCCTGTATATTACATCGAAGTCGAATTGTTGTAATGTCATTGCCCATCTTGCTATACGTCCTGAGAGGTTTTCCATGAACTGAAGGTATTTTAAACTTTGAATCTGTGATAACTGAAAACGGGTATGAGGCTTCATTTTTTCTATTCTGAAGACAACTGCGAGTAATTCTCTGATTAGTTTTTCTGTAAGAGAGCCACTCCTAATCCGTGATTGGATGCGTCGGTTTGTAAATAGAATTATTTTCGAAAAATCTGGGGACTGTGTCTGAAGTGATTTTAAATTTTTGAGTGCTTCTTCCTGTTCCTGTTCCCAACTCCAACGATTTTTTTTGAGGAGTTTGGTCAGTGGGGCCGTTGTTTTGGAAAAATATTTTTTAAATCTTCTGTACCACGACGTTATCCCGAGGAATCGGCGGAGTTGTTTGATCGTTCTAGGAGCGGAATATTCGATTATCGCTTTTGTCTTCATTCATATATTTGGGTTTGTGCTCATCAGCCCAGGCACTTGAACTGAATCTTTGTACCATTTCCCATGTTATCTACTTCCATTCCAAAAGCTTCGTGTCTTCTATAAAGACCACTAGTTTGACTGGAGGGATTTTCAGTAGTTGTGATGGTTGTATAAATTCCTCTCCAAAGTGCTTCCGTCTAAGTTCTTGTAAGTTCTCGCAGGAGCAGAGGATGTGAGTAGGTGTTTCATTATCAACTTCATATTTTCTGCACATAGGTCCACTAACTTTGCCCATATTGTACAGGTGCAGTGTCCAGTCACCAGGTCGGTAACTGTCTTCAAATGTCTCTTACCCAGTTTCAGTAGCCTGGTTGAGAGTTCCTTGTCTACCTTCTTCAGTAAACTTGTTAACCCTTAGTTTGTCTTTTTGCAGTCTGTGTAGAACTTCTTTCAAGCTTTTTAGGTGTTCATCGAATTTTTCTCCCAGTACTATGATATCACCTAAATAGGCGAAAGCGTGTGGTTTCATTTCTTGGATAATTATTGTGTCTAACAGGCGTTGAAAAGTTGCGGAGGCTGCTTGGAGTCCAAATGGGAGTACTTTTAACTGGAAAAGCCCTTTCCCTGGTGCTATGAAAGCTGTTACGGGTTTGCTGTCTTCTGCGAGTGGTACTTGCCAATATCCGTTCTTTGGGTCTATTGTGGTGAAATATTTGGCAGACGTTAGTTTTTCCAGGATGTGGTTGATGTATGGTAACGGGTAAGCGTGTTTCTATGAAATTTCATTAATTTTCCTGAATTCTATGCAAAATCGGTAGCCTTTGTTATCCTTCTTTGTCACCAAAACGGTCGGGGAGCTGTATGGACTGTTGAATCTTTCTATTACTCCTTCTTCTAGCATCTTGTCTACCTCGTCATCTATTATCTTTATTATTGGTGGGTTTCTTGGTCTGCATCTTTGTTTAATAGGTTTGATTTTGTGTTCTATAAGAGATGTAACTCCTTCCATTTGTTTGAACTTGTCGAGTTCTACTTGAAGTAGGTTTTGTAGTTCTTGTTTTACGGTACGGCTTAAGGTAGGGTTTATATAAATCTGGTCTAGCGAGAAAACGTTTGAGAATTCTGGTGTAATGGTCGGTATTTCTTCGGGTGTTGGATCGGTCTGTATTCGGTTGGTAGCATGGTTGATTTTTCTGTGAAATGGTCGGTGTTCGGTTGTTGTGTTTATCCCGTTTATATTATTTGTCAAATTTAGTCCCCATTTTCGTATCTCTTGTACGCCTATAACTGCTTCTGATAAATTTGGCAGGAAATGTGATTTAGCTTTGATCCATTTGTTGTTTATGGAACATTCTACCATGTTACTGTATTCTGTGTTGCTGGATCTGCCGTCTGCTAATGTAATTTTCATGTTTTGGTTGGTGACATTTGACCTATATTCTTCTAAGATACTTTTCCCTTTTTCCCCAATAAATGAATTTTTGGCTCCTGTGTCTAGTAATTCTCTGAGTGTTTTCCCGTTTCTGAAAGCTAACGTTACGTGTAGTCGCTGATCTGCTGAATATTGGTTGTGACAGGTAGTTAAGGAGGTCTCTATGCGTCGACTGGGTTCCCTCCTCTGAACCCAGTTCTCCTGGAGTTTTCCGTCTGTACTCGACATTTGCAGTTATTCGATGTTGTGCCTAGAGTTCTGCAGTGGCTATAGAATAAGGTAGGAGTTCAACGGCATACTCTTCGGTTGTATACATTTTCCCCGCATCTGACGTAGTTTTGTATTTTATCGTTGCCGTTCCTTGAAAATTCACTTGCCCGTCTTGTTTGTCTCCAATTTGGTCCGTAATTTTCTGCGGTATCTTTTTCCGAATATTCGCCAGTATCATATCGTATTCTTCTGTCAATCTAATGAGGTCCTGGACTGATGAGAAGTCTTGTTTTTTCACGTATAACTTGTATTGTGGTTTCATGTTTGTGTATATTCTGTTCAGTTCTACTTGGTAGTCCAAACTGCTATGTCTCAGTATGAGTGTCTGGATATCTATAATATACTCCTGAGTTTTCCCGTTTTCTCTCTGTATCCGGTCACGCATCTGGGCTTTTAGTATCTGTGTTTTATTTGTGGCTGCAGTTAGTAAAATCTCTTGTAAAATCTTTCCAGTTGTCCCAGTATTTTTTGTTACTGCGGTACCAAAGTATTGCTTTTCCCTTTAGGGTTTCTGGCAGGGCCCTCAACATAATGTTATCCTGTATTTCGTTTGCGGTTCTTCGAGACGTTCTAGGAATTCTATGGGGTCTCTGGTACCGTAGTAATGTAGTCCCCATTTTCTGATGGAGTCTTCGTTTGTCGTGACTGTGTTGGTGGTCTGGTTGGAGGTGAGAGGCTTTATGCTTTTCTGTTTTGTTGATCTGATTTTATTCACCAGTTTTGTTCTCAATTCTTCTACAGTACCATCTGTGGCAATTTTCCGGTGGTTTAGTTATTCTAGTATTATTTTTTCTTTATTTTACTTGTAGATCCAACCTACTTTGACTGAACCGTCTTGGCTTAAAGCTTCCTTGTCGTCTGACATATTATAGTATTATCTCTTCTGCCCGGAGAATATACTTTGCTTTTATCTCTTCACTGCTTGGGTGCCATTTGTAACCCTCCGTAAGGGTAGTTACGTATTGCCGGATAGGGTCCTACAGTAAGAGACAGGATTCCCATATACAATAAAAGTTTATTCTTAAAAATACTATATATAGTTGCTATTTACAATAGATAATGTAGACTTAACGGCTAGCCTAAAATTAATACTTCTGTAGGTGACGTGTTCTGACTGTGGAGTTTCAACAGGAGGAATACCTAAAGGTTCGTACAGTAAAGCAACGGAGTGTCCCTAAGTCATTACCTTAGGGACGGGAAGTTCAGGAGAGTGCGAAAGTCAATACCTTCCACACTCTATCGGGTTTCTGGATACACGCTGAAGTCAATACCGTCAATCCCTCTTCGCCTGCTGAACGGATGAGGGCTTGTTGAAAAGTCAGTACCTTGCCAACCGGAGAAGGAAACCCAACGAATCAATACTTCGCTAGACTGAGTGCTACGATACTCGGTCGTCCTTTTATATCTAAACTGGCTCGTCTCTAGAACGGTGTTTCTGGGGAACATGTGTTTCCAGCACCATCACAAGACCTGGAAATGGTGCTATTCAACGGTATACAGACGGACCAAAAACAATAAAAGGGATTGTGATAGAAGTGTACGATCCAGGAACCTAACACTCCAAAAGCTTGGAAAAAACTTTTAGTATATTTTAAGCGGCAATTCACTCCATAAGGAAGTGTGCCCAATTCAATATTGATGGAAGATATAGAAAGCGTAGGACTCCTATCATGTCGGATAGTCAAGCAGCCATTAGAACACTGAGCTCTTGCAATTTCCTTGTAATCAGTTCTAGAATGGCATGGGAATGCCTAGGGAAACTCAATGAACTAGCATACGAACTAGCATATAGAAGGGCTGAAACACCTTTTTGGGAGCCGGAACCTTTTACGTTATCAGTTCCAATGTAATATTAGAAGAAATAGGCAAAGCCGAAAAAAGAGGAGGACCATTGGAAATATCTAGTAGGGCTTAGAGGGCTTAAGGATTGTCTCATGTACAAGACTAACTACAATATATATGTGAAGTTTATCAAGTTGGATTCTAGTTAACTAAAAAAACGATATAATTAATCGGTGAATACCTGACTGTCTTTAATCTTCAGAAATTTCATTCATCATTGATTTTTTTGTTTGTTTATTTTTTGGATTGAGTAGCTCTACTAGCCTGTTAATTCAATTGAAGACCTTAACTTGGGGGGTCTAACTGCCACGTTTCCCTTATGTTATTTTGAATGGTCATATTATTTGGTACGAAATGAAGTCCACATGGACAGACCTCCGAACAATGAACATACTAGAACAGTAAATAGACATTCATTTATTCTGCTGGAATCCACAGACGTATCATTTAAAATTAATAATCATGGAATGACTTCAATTTTTTTTGTGGCTCCTGAATATTTGGCCTTTGATACTCATATAATTGAGATAAATGTTTGAAATGCGAACTATTCAATCCTTGTTAATATACAAAACATCAGTTATGCTCATGAACAGGGTGTTAATTGGAAGGTTCCTGTACTTCAGCATTTTTCAGTGAATGTGACAACATCGCTTATATTGAATGTTAACATTTGTTAACATATGCTTGTTCAGATTTCGACCAAACCATCAATGGCTGTTGTATTCAACTGAGATAGATATCATGAGGAAATTTGAAGGTGAATCAATTAAGAACACATGATTTATTCATTGAATTATATTTACAAAATGGTGAATCATTGTGTAGTATGCAAAACAATGTTATAATACATAGTTTAACTTACTTAAGCAACAAGTTCTGAACAGTTCTGAAACTACCAGTATCGTCTCATTTGATGTAGAAATACTATTCACCCATTCTAATAAGATCACCATAAGTTCTGTAGGGTATTGTTGCATTGTTGGTATTAATAGTGAAATTTGGGACTCTCAAGATATAAATCAACGTCAGCGATGAAACAATATCATTGTGAAATGGGATATTCCGGAGGAAGCTAGAATATGTTCTAGCTATTTTATTATTGTGTTCTCTATATCTAATTATGAAAGACGATAATAACTTGTCGCGTTTTATTCGAAACTTCATGTCATGAAAAACTGACAAAACGACAACCTGACATTTACGTCAAAACTCACTCTCAAAAGCACTCATAGAACATTTTCCTCTCTTAGCTTAATTAGGGACATATTCCTGTAAATAATTAGGATTTTAAATGTAATTTCCAGAAATTTGACTTTCTTCAAAATTCACTTTCGTAGAAGAATTTTATGGAGAATTAGAATGAAAATCACAATTTTCAAAATTCAACTCACTAGTCACTCCTCTACTTTTATTTTCCGTCACCTATGAGCTTACATCTATTATATCTTCAACATTTCCATTTATTCCAGACGGAGCTAATGTCGGGGTAAACTGTCGCGTGTAATATATGGTGCAGGAATTAAATACCACCTGTTTCTGCGGTAAATTCCTGAATCATTTTCAATTAGATATGAACGTGGTTTATTCAAGAATTTTATTACATTTGCATAAACGAGTAACTCTGTTACCCAGACACAATCTCCTATACACAAATTAGATAGATTTCTAGAGCGATGTCTGTTATTAAATTGTTCGGCAGAATTTTCTTTAGCCTTAACTACTTTCTATTTCCAATACAGAACTAGTATCTACTGATTTGTTTGGTGAACTTGGTAATATCGGAGATAATGACCTTAATTTTTTGTTAAACATCAATTCACTCGGGGAAAACCCACACTCAAGAGGTGAAGTTCTATAAGACAACAAGGCTAAGTGAATATCTTTTTTAGCAATTTTTACAGCAGCTTGGATACAGCCATTTGATTAGAGAAAATGAGAGCTACCTGTGACTGGAATTTTGAAAATTGTGATTTTCGTTCTAATTCTGCATCAAACTCACATACGGAAATGAATTTCGAAGAAAATGAAATTTCTTAACAAAAAGAAAAAAAAATGTGTTAGCCGTCACGGGACGCCTGGCAAGTGTGAAACATCGGAATTGTTTTGTATAAGTTACATGCATAAAATAACGAATTAGTACAGGAATCAGATATGGCATAATGAAAAGATAAAGTGTTACAAATTTGTTCCATAAAATAATTACGTTATTATTCATTTTTATTGAATACCAAAAATTCAAAATTTTGAAATTTATTTGTAAACGCGACAACTCAATTATTTTCATCAGTGACTTCGGGAAAAAAAGAGAAAGATGAGGGAGAAAAAGTGAGATCTGGAGGAGAGAGGGAAATGGGAGAGAAAGATGGGAGAGAGAGAGAGAGAAAGAAAGTGTATTGCGTGTTATTACAATCATTATTTTAAATTGTCAGAATCGCGACCCTCGGAATCTTGTAAGACTTTTTTCACTTATTAGACCATTTTTGACAATTTTTCGAAAATTTTGACAATTTTCAACAATTATTGACCATTTTTGACAGTTTTTTATAATTATTCACCATTTTTTCAATATTTCAACAATAATTGACTATTTTTGACCATTTATTTCAATATTTAACAGTTTTTGACCATTTTTCACAATTTTTGACCAGTTCTGACAATTAATGACCAGTTTTGTCAGGTTCTGACAATTATTGACCATTTTTGACAATTTTTCAAAAATTTTAACATTTTTTAACAACTATTGACCACTTTTGACAGTTTTTTATAATTATTCACCATTTTTTCAAAATTTTGACAATTATTAACTATTTTTGACCATTTTTTTAATATTTACCAATTTTTGACCATTTTTGACAGTTTTGGACAATTTTGGACAATTTTCGACCATTTTTGGCAGGTTTTGACGATTACTGATCATTTTTGACAGGTTCTGACAATTATTGACCCTTTTTGATAATTTTTAAAAATTTTTGACAATTTTTGACCATTTTTTCAAAATTTTGACAATCTTTGACAATTATTGACTATTTTTTGACAATTATTGACCATTTTTAAAAATTTTGACAATTATTGACCATTTTTTACAGTTGCTGACAATTATTGACCATTTTTAACAATTTTTCAAAATTTTAACAATTATTGAGTATTTTTGAGCATTTTTTTATATTTAACAATTTTTGACCATTTTTTTTTCAATATTTACGAATTTTTGACCATTTTTGACAGTTTTTGACCATTTTTGAGCATTTTTGAAAGGATCTGACAAATATTGACCATTTTTGACAATTTTTCAAAAATGTTGTCAATTTTTAATAATTTTTTTATAATCATTGACCATTTTTTCAAAATTTTGACAATTTTTGATTATTTTTCAAAATTCTACTAATTATTGACCATTTTTAGCAATTTTCCAAAAATTTTGACAATCATTGACCATTTTTTTGGATATTGACCAATTTTTGACCATTTTCAAAAATTTTAACAATTTTAGACCATTTTCGACCATTTTTGAAAATTTTTGACAAATTTTGACGATATTTGTCAATTTTTCAAAAATTTTAACCATTTTACAAAATGTTTGACAATTATTGACCATTTTCTCAAAATTTTTACAAATATTGACAGTTTTTGACCATTTTTGATAATTTTTAAAAATTATTAACCATTTTTTCAAGTTTTTGACCATATTTGAAAATTTTTGACAATTTTTCACGAATTTTGAAATATTTGGCAAATATTAACCATTTTTTCAAAATTTTGATAGTTTTTGAAAATTATTGACCATTGTTCCAAATTTTTGACCATCATTGACTATTTTTGACCATTTTTTCAAATATTTAACAATTTTTGACAGCTTTTACAATTATTGACCATTTTTTCAAAATTCTGACAATTTTTGACCATTTTTTTTAAATTTTGACAATCTTTGACAATTATTGACCATTTTTTAACAATTATTGACAATTTTTCAAAATTTTAACAATTATTGAGTATTTTTGACCATTTTTTTTATATTTAACAATTTTTGACCATTTTTTTTTAATACTCAACAATTTTTGACAAATTTTGAGCATTTTCCACAGGATCTGACAAATGTTGACCATTTTTAACAATTTTTAATAATTATTGACCATTTTTGGCAGTTTTTTATGATCATTGATCATTGTTTCAAAATTTTGACAATTTTTGAGCATTTTTCAAAATTCTAATAATTTTTGACCATTTTTAGCAATTTTTCAAAAATTTGGACAATCATTGACCATTTTTTTTGGATACTTAACAATTTTTGACCATTTTTGACAATTTTTGACAATTTTTCAAAAATTTTAACCATTTTTCAAAATGTTTTACAATTCTTGACCATTTTTTCAAAATTTTTGACCATATTTCAAAATTTTTGACAATTTTTCAAGAATTTTGAAATATTTGGCAAATAATAACCATTTTTTCAAAATTTTGAGAGTTTTTGACAATAATTGACCATTTTTCCAAATTTTTGACCATATTTCAAAAATGTTGACAATTTTTCAAAAATTTTAAAATATTTGGCAATTATTAACTATTTTTTCAAAATTTTGACAGTTTTTGAAAATTATTGACCATTGTTCCAAATTTTTGACCATATTTCAAATGGTCAAAAATTTTGGAAAAATTGTCAAAAATGGTTTAATAAGAAAAAAAGTCTGAAAATATTCCGAGGGTCGCGAACCTTACCGAATCCAAAATTTAACATATTTGGCAGTTATTAACCATTTTTTCAAAATTTGGACAATTTTTGATAGTTTTTAACAATTATTGACCATTTTTGACAATTTTTCACACCTATAGGTGTGCGAGCTCAGTGCGGCGAGAGAGATTGCGCATGGCATCGCGTTGCCCCATCTCACACACTACTACGTATGGACCATGTATAGTACATATATATACCATCATATAGCATGGCGAGGCGTCGCCACGGCAATTCTCGTCACGCCGAGAATCAGGTTTACCCGCGCCTATAGATGTTTCACATCAAAAATAGACATGACAGAGCCTACCCATTCTCAGGACTATGTTCTCAATTAAGCTAAGAGAGAAAGACGTTCTATGAGTGCTTTTGAAAGTAAGTTTCGACGTGAATGTCAAGTTATCGTTTTGTCACTTTTTCATGACATGCAGTTTTGAGAAAAACGGGAAAGGTTAATATCTTCTTTCATATTTAGATTTAAAAAACATAATAACAAAATATTTTTGGAAACTTTGTTATGATCTAGTTCTCAATTAGATTATCATTCAATTTTACCAGGGCTACCTGCTTCTGGAACAAGTGAAGAACATCTGATTTAATAATCTCAGCTTGCACCCAAAATTTGTCTATGTAATTTGTCAATAACATAAATGACTATATGGAAGTTTTAATTTAACTAAAAAACTACCTCTAACTTTCAATTTAATTCCAGTCGGCTCGGTAACTATTTTGTTTGAAATCTCAATCTGCTTAAGTGACCTGGAACTAAGTATGTCCTTTGATATACATGAAATATCCGCACCTGAATTTACTAGATAATTAACATTTCTATTGACCTTTTTCAAGTACGTCATCGTGACGAATTGCTTTCGTCGGATAACCTTCACCCAAAATTCTAATATAACCTCAAACCGACTAATACAACACAAAAACACTCCTAACAATTACCTTTTCACACTTTTAAATTATCATAGTATCCAACTAATACACACTAGTACCCAAATTTACCAAAACCAATTAACTTTTGTTCTCGATTTACATTTAAATCACTAAAAAATGCTATTGCTGAAGGTTGTCCGTGATTAGCTGACAACATGGCAACACTTTGTCAATTGTAGCCAACCATTCCTGAGAATTTATTTGATCGATAGTAATTGAACCCAAAAATCTATCAGTCACTTCCAAATCATTTTCATTACAATCGGAAGAATTATATTTCAATTCTAATTTAGATTGATCATCTGACCTTGAAGTCTTGGCCAACAATGATCCAGTGACCTTTCTTTTCGCATTTCCTACATGTGGACTGTTTGTTTTGGGGAAAGTAGACACTATTGAGTTAGAAAATGGAGATTTTTCCAATTTTTTTCAATTAGGGGTTAAAGAAAAACACTGATACCATATGGTATCTGCAGACGTTAGGGAACATTTTTATTACAACATATATCAAAATCTTATAATTTAGTTCTTATGTAAAATGTATGAAAATAGTATATATTTTGTGTGATAAGATGCAAAACAATTGATACATACACACTTCTGACACATTGTTCTTCCGAAAGGTTAACATCCTACTTAGGCACATCTTCGTCTATTGCAAGAAATCACAAAATGATCCATTCTATCAAATCTAATGTCTGGAAGTGAATTTCTTGTTAGACTTATCCGGCCAAGAACTTTGAAAGGTGTTTTATATTTTGTTAGGTATACTTGCGCTATCTGTCTTCTTAAATCCAATGCAGATATATTTCCGTCATTACGTCTTAGATACCAAGCATTGTGTACAGCTACGTCAATAAGCCATGTAAAAATTGGCCAATACCACTTTTTTCCACGAATTCCAATGCGATAAGTAGCAATTTCCTGATCCATAATAAGAAATGGCTTTTCCAAAAATCTAGTGACTATTTCTCATACACAGGGTGCTTCTAAATCCATACTAAAGAATTTAGGTGATTGCGCGTATAAAACTATGATAGGTCTTTCCTATGAGAAACATTTCCTCAGCTCACCCACTTCTGAGATATCACCCTTAACAGGTGATGAAAAACATTGAGTGTTTTTTTTCTTTCTCAAATTCAAATAAATCGAATCTTTTTTTTCAATATTGAGTTTTGTGAAAAAAAAATTCAAAATCTGGTTTCTAGAAACAAAATTTCATAGAATAAATGGAGTCGGAGAAAAAAAATAAAATACAATATCATGATTTTATTTTTTATCCAATAATAAACCATAATGTATTCAGAATGGAAAGCAAAAGAAAGGAAAATTCAATAATGAATTACGATTCACAATGAATGTTGGAAATGGTCGCCTCCAGCCAGAATACATGAACGTAGTCTATGGTGGCATTCATCCCAACAAAGTTGATCAGGTAGCGAGTTTTAGAGTAATCCATCGTTTATTAGTTCTGCTGAACGTGCTTATCTTGATATAAGACCTTACCCTAATACTATTTGATATTTGACTTTAATAGTTATTTATTCATTTTCGATTTCAATTTAATTCAATAGTTTCTACTGGTGTTCATTCATTATCTCAGGATACAAAGTATACTAAAGTATCATGTGTCATGTTTAAGTCATCATTATGTCTTACAACTAAAAATCGATAACACTTGAAATTTTTTCAATTTCTGACCCTGTTAATAGTGCATTCAATACTTTATTATCATATTCTAGATTGATTTCTATTTATTCGGCCATTTCTTCAATAATTCGCTATAACCGCTTCAAATATTTACTTTTTTGAGGTTAAACTGTCATTTTGTAAGCCTTGGTGGCCTCATTTACCTCACCTCCACCTCATCCACCACCTCGAAACAGCGGTGGAATGGTTTGCAATTTTGGTTGATGCAACAGTAATAAATGAACGCGTCATTTCTTCAATCTGAAATCGATGAATCAATGAATATAAAAACGCAGTTGGTGGATATACCGGTGAATAAAAAAAATGCCCATAATTAATATGAATGTTCGGCACAAACGACAGTTAATGCATCATTGATCGGTAGCGTAGCGTATTTCGATTCTAATAGAAAAAATGGCGCCTGCTACCACAGCTCTCACAACAATCAGGTGACCAAACACGCGTTCTGCAAGAAATTGATTATCGTCCTGGTAGCGCTACGTTGGGATGAACTCTACCCATATCTCATCGATCGTCGAACACGCCAAAATTAAAGCTGGCCTGTTGGCTCTACCAGTGCCAAAGAAAATCAGTGAAAAAAAACACGCTTATATATTTATTAATTTGAGGCGTATTTCTTGTGGTATCTTCGAATCATTGATATCCAGTATCGGTATGTTGTAAATTGAAGACTTTAGGTAACCTCATTACAATCACATGGATTTAACTCTGGAGATCGAGGAGGCCAGTGCTGCAGCCCTCCTCTACAAATCCAATGGTTGAATCTACGCATTGCCTAGAAACCTGAAAGGTACTGGAGCACATGTTTTCTCTGATATTGGGTTGTATTTTCCCAAGTAGATATATATGGAGATGTGGATCATTTAGGAGAAAATTCGTTGTAGTTGACAAAACAAGTCTAAGACCTTTGGAAGAAAACGATAAAAGATATGGGACACAGATGACCTACGTGCTCAGAAGATTATCGTGACATAAATTCATGACAAAATAATTTCCCATCTCGAGTGAAATGTGGATTAGAATTCAAACTCTTTTTGGTAAAGCCTCTGAAGCTCTAGCATACATACTCTGCAACAACAATTTTATGCATATACTTACGAAAATTATGGGGTAGCACAACATATAGCTATGCTGGGAAATTTAACGCATCAGTTGAAAAGCTGTGGTGAAGAAATTAGCGAAAATATGTTGATGAATGAGATATTGATGACTTCGCCAGACAATTTCAAACACTTCCATTTTGCATGGGATAGTACAGCAAATAAGAATTTGAATATACTAACAACACGTTTGATCATTGAGGAAGAAAGAATTTCAACCAGAGAACAAGAAACAACTGACGTCGCTGGAGCGCTTAGAACAAAACAAACCAAATATAAAGATAACACGAAAAAAGCAGAAAGTAGAAGATTTGAAAAGAAAAACGAAAGAAAACCAGTAAAATGTATATATATATATATATTATCAAAAACCCAATTACCATAGTGTATGGTGTAGGGTATACTTTTACAATTATACTTGTTTCAACTACATAGTATTATGCTTAAGACATATATCCATTTTTTCATCGATGCTTTGGTCCAGATAGAATTTTATTCATGTACAAATTTAGCCCATTGTTTTTTATCTTTTGCCATTGTTTTTGCCTCTGTCCATGTTTTTCCTTTTTCTTGTAGTATGCCTACCATAACACCATCCCATGTTTGTTTTGGTCTTCCCATTTTCGTTCTTTTTTGTATTTTTGATTGCCATACTTTTTTACCTGGTCTTGTATCGTTCATTCTTTGTAAAGGAAAATGTAATTATTGTAAGAAGCCGGGTCACTGACAGAAAGATTGTTGGTTTCGCTCGAATAAAAATAAATCAAGAACTTCATCATCAGATGAAACTTCGAATGCTTTCATAATAAAAGAACGAGAAGATGTATTATTTACAGATTGGTTTCTGGACAGTGGTGCCTCACGTCATATGTCGCCTTACTCACAATGGTTGATGAATTATATGTTTAAAACTGCACAGGGTATTATTGGTGATTGAACAATCATACAAGCTTTTGGAGAGGGAACAGTTCCAATAAAGATTCAAACTAGTGAAAGTAATTGGATAGATTATGAAATTCAAGGTGTATCTTTCGTTCCACAATTGAAGTATAACCTTTTTTCGGTTATTGCTATTGTTGATAGAGGTGAAGAAATGAAGAAAACAAGGAAAACATAATAATATAATCAGTGGCGAGAGAGAAGGGAATTTATTCATATTGCATTTCCGAATCAGAAAAAAGAATACAGCATGTTTAGCTGATGAAACAATCACTGAAACATTACAAAGTTGGCACGAGAAATTCGCACATCAGAATATTTAACAGTGTGTAAAGGTATTGAAAAGCAATGGTTTCTCAATGGAAAACCCAAAAAACTCAATGCGAAGCCTGCATCATGGGTAAACTATACAGAGAACCATTCCCAAAATCAGATCCAAAAACATCAGCTTCTGGTGAAATGATACATGTTGATGTTTGCGGTCCAATGGATAATACATCTATTGGAAGATCCCGATATTTTTTGCTAATGAAAGATGATCTTCCTCATATAAGAAAAGTATTTTTATTTTGAAAACGAAGGTTGAAGTTTTTGAAAAAATTAAGGAATACATTCCACTTTTTGAAAATGAAACTGGGAAGAAAATAAAAATAATGAGATCAGATAATGGTATTGAAATCAACAATAAAAGTGTGAACATCCTACTGACAAGTTATGGGATCAAACATGAACTAACTATGGCCTTCACCCCAGAACAAAATGGTTGTGTAAAATGGGAGATGCGAACAATAGTTGAGGCGGCATGTTCTTTACTATATGCTAAGCAACTTCATAAAATGTATTGGGTTGAGGCTGTTGATACAGCAATTTATGTAATAAATCGCACAGGAACAAGTACCATAAGTGGAAAATATCCTTTCGAATTATACTATGGACAAACACCCTCTATCAACGATTCTCAAGTTTTTGGAAGTGTAGTTTTTGTTCATGTATCTAAGGAAAGACGACGTAAATTTAACGCCAAAAAAAAGGAATTTCTGTTGGATATTCAGATAATACGAAAGGATATCGAGTTCATTTGCCCCCAAAACGCATAATAAAAGTTTTTCGTGATATCATCTTCAAGAAACAAGAATATCCAGTTGTAGTTCATTCACCAGTTATGGAGAAAGATGATAAGGAAATTGAACATGATAGGAACATACATGAAGAGGAATGCGTCAGCAAGGAATAATGATCACCTAAAGCCAAGGGGAAAATAATGATAATGGAAATTCATCGAAACAACTAAGAGATCGAACAAAAATTCAACAACCCGATAGATTTATTGACTTTGTTTGCCACGTAGTTGAAGAAAATATGGACTAAAGCCAAGCTGTTGGGGACGAAAATTGGAAAAGAGCTATGGTAGAAGAGATCGAAACTTTGAGAAAAAATGGAACATGGGAGTTGGTTGAAATTCCGCCCCACAGGACTGCAATCACCAATAAGTGGGTTTACAGAAAGAAAGTGGGAGATATTTACAAGGCAAGATTGGTAGCAAAAGGGTATAGCCAGGAATATGGACGTGGCTATATTGAAACGTTCAGTCCGATAGATCAATACAAGTCAATTAGAATGATTCTGGGGATTGCAGCAAAAGATAATATGAATATTGCACAGTTCGATGTGAAGACCGCATTTCTCAATGGAGATTTGGAAGAAAAAATTTAATTTAAAAAAGGATGCGTTAATGGACCTCATTAACGCACTCTTTTTCATTAACGCACTCTTTTTGTGATTTTGACGTTTTGATGACATTTTGATATAGATAATATACCAATATCATTATGGATATTTTCCAAGTTGTTTAAAGTCATTTTGATGGTATTTTGATATAAACAACCAGCTATAGTAACTCAGCAGGGTTTTCTAGCTCCATAACTGCATAATTACGATTTTACAATAACTCTTTCACAGTGACAACTTTTTTGACAATTCGCATTTTATATTTTTCAATGATAATTGAGATTTTTAGCCTACGTCATTTTTACGTGAAGTTGAAAATGTATGGAGTCAATGACATTCTACGTCATTGGTATGGAGTTGACATTATTATCTCCTGATAGTCTTTGTGGAAAAGTGAATTTTGTCACAAGAAAAGAGTGTAAGGTCAACGAAAAAATATTGTGATGAACTCATTTGTTAATGGGCGATTAATAAACTCAACTATTAAAGGTACTCACTCGCTATCGCTTGTTCGTGCTTTAAACAGTTTCGTTCATTAATCGCCTTAATTAACAAACTAGTTTATCAAATAACTATCAATCGAATAAGTTATTTAATACATTAATAATGACGCTATAAAGAGCAGAATTCAATATGGAAAAATACCGGTAGTTAGTTATTATGAGTGCACGGAAATTACAAAATTTCGAGTTTCCATTTTTATTCAAATTTGAGAAAGAAAATAAAAACTTGATTTCAATCAGCACCTTCTATTGGTGTTATCTTGGAAGGGGGTGTGCTGAGGAAGTTTTGTTATAGGAAAGAGCCATCATAATTTGGTACGGGTAATCACCTCTTGAATTTAGAAACACTCATATATAGTGTGATTTCGTCGTGAAATTTATGGATTTGGATATAACCAAGTCAAATATAAATGTTGCTTTGACAAATATGAAATTTCACAGCTTTCATGTGAGTTTTGGCCTTAACCGTGGAAATAATCAGGAACAAAATGATCATGTATTACAGGTAGTCTTGGAATCAAGCAAAAAAATTGGGTTATATAAGTAACAATGGCACACAGAAAGTAAATTAGGAAGGCTATAACTGTGATAAGCTAAAGTTTTCTGATTACGACAATTCGCCGTACCGCTTAAAGAGGCTATTCCAGAAGATTCAAGCAATTTCGTTATAAAATCCTTGTTACAATTGTGGATAGTTTTGTTATCTAAGAGGTCGGAAGTATACATTTCTGATAAACTATGATTGCAAACGCTAAATTTCAATGAAATTCCAAATAAGACTTACAAAAGCAGACTTTCGGAATAATCAAATTCAAAAACTGCAGATCAGTGTAATAAAAAATATATTTTTTGTAACTTGAAATGTTTCATTCATTTAAATATACATACCAAAATAGCCTGCGGGAAAAGTGACCAAGTAACAATATATAACCCAAAAAATATATTCAAGACAAAGTAAGATTTGTGTGGTAGAAAAATTTTTAAGTGAACTCCATGCGAGAGATAACTTACCATTTCGTCATGTTAATGTTTATGTCTAATTTATCTTGGGTTAATGGCAGTAGAGCACTATCATGGAGTTAACTACAAACTGCTAATTGATGTGATGCAGTGTGAATATTAATCAATTACGATAATCAGTAGTAATAGTTTTTCTGTGAAATGCATAACAGGTTACTTAAACCCCGTCTAATAGACGAGTCTGGAATAATTTTATCTGAAGATAGCAGATTTTCTGTATTAAGTGAGTTTGTCGTTAACCCATCTTCTTCAACTAGAATTGCAGCTCAAAGATTGTGGAGTAGATCAGAAGACAGTTTTAAAAGTTTCAAAGAAAAATAACTTCCATCCCTACAAATTAAAAATGGTGCACGAACTAACAGAAGCTGGCCCAGATAAAAGGATGGAATATTGCAAAACTCAAAAAATATTATAACAAATAATTCTGATCATCTACAACACATTTGTTTTAGTGACAAAACGACATTTTTTTAAATGGCGAAATATCAGATACTGGTCTGATAAAAATCCCAGATTATTCCGGTGTAGTGCGCCTCGTATAAATCAATTAATTTCAGGTCATTCACAAAATAGCGTCAGCAATAATACTTTTAAAATATTGGATAGATATATTTATCAACAATGATATAAAAGTATTAGTAAGCAAAAAATATAAATAGTTTTGCAATTGAAGACATTGTACATTTTACAAATAGATATTTAAGGTGAACTCCAACGAGGTCGTTGATACTACTAGAGTTCATTTGTTCATAGTGTATATTGCACATATAATTATTAAATAAAAGGATAAACCTGAATTGACAATGAAATAAGTGTTTTTATAAACAACAACCCCTAAACCATTACACCGGGAGGGCCACACATAATTCCCGCAAAAACTCAATGTTTGGCCAAATATTCATTGATCGTAACTTGAAGCAGCCATTAAAGCACTGAGCTCTTGTGTTATCAGTTCCAAAATGGTGTGGGAATGCCTAGGCATCTAAATGAACTAGGCGAGAACAATATAGTCACCTTACTGCGGATTCCAGGACACACAGGGATAGAAGGAAATGAAATAGCAGATGAACTAGCAAAGAGGGGGACTGGAACACCATTTTGGGGGCCGGAACCCTTTTGCGATATCAGCTCCAATGTAATATTGGAAGAAATAGGCAAAGTCGAAGAAAAGAGAAGATCTCACCATTGGAAAGATCTACTAGGACTTAGGCAATCAAAGATTCTTCTGGGTGACTACAACCTGTAGAGATCAAATGAATGCATAGGTCAAAGTAAAACTGCACTGAGAGTTTTAACAGGCATCCTTACGGGACATTGTCGCCTGAATGGGCACCTGAAAAAGCTCAAAATAGTGGAGGAAGAAGAATGTAGATTCTGTGGTATGGAAGAAGAAACCTCCATCCACATACTTGTGTAAGGAGGAAAAAACTTGACTTGAGGAGAATGAGTGATTTGTCAAGATTGATATATTTAATTAGAATTTAACTTTTAAATACTTACTGTGTACTTACATTATATTGTTTATAATATAGATAATAAAACAAATCTGAATGTCGAAAATAACTATTTACAAGACACTGGACGTGATGCCTGGATTTAATTGAACCGTCAAAATGGACATGGTCCAAGTAGGTTGAGCAACCGAGATGACGTACCTGGAATTAGATAGAAAAACACTCTGAGTATTCAATTTGCCTTAAATGATGATTAATTATTTAACTAACGATCAATATAGTTGAAATCCCCAAAATTAATGGAAGTATTAATAATATACAAGGTGCATCTAGTGTGTTTGAATTGTGATTATGCATATCAGTACTAAAGTAAAGTTAAAACTTTACTTGATCAGAAATAAATGCCTAATTGTAAATATTTAGGGTTATTAGGAAAGGTGCAAGGGGCGCAAACTCTCCCCAGTGCATGTAAGGAATATGTGGCACAAACTCTCCACAAACAATATTATAACTACTGTAAGTGGCACAAACTCTCCACAGTACAGCAAAATAATATTACACCGCAAGAGGCGCAAACTCTCCACAGTACAGCAAAATAATAATACACTGCAAGTGGCACAAACTCTCCACAGTACAGCAAAATAAAGTTACACTGCAAGTGGCTCAAGCTCTCCACAATACAGGGGGGTGGAAGGAGATATGGGTGACGTGAGAAGTCACCCTGTATCAGGAATGGACAAACCGCAAGTGGCGCAAACTCTCCACAATACAGTATAGGTATGTTAGTTAGACTGCAAGTGGCACAAACTCTCCACAGTACAGCTAAATAAGGTTACACTGCAAGTGGCTCAAGCTCTCCACAATACAGGGGGGAGGAAAGAGATATGGGTGACATAAGAAGTCACCCAGTATTAGGAATGGACAAACCGCAAGTGGCGCAAACTCTCCACAATACAGTATAGATTTGTGACTTAAACTGCAGGTGGCTCAAACTCTCCACAGTACAGCAAAATAAGGTTACACTGCAAGTGGCTCAAGCTCTCCACAATACAGGGGGGTGGAAGGAGATATGGGTGACGTGAGAAGTCACCCTGTATCAGGAATGGACAAACCGCAAGTGGCGCAAACTCTCCACAATACAGTATAGGTATGTTAGTTAAACTGCAAGTGGCACAAACTCTCCACAGTACAGCTAAATAAGGTTACACTGCAAGTGGCTCAAGCTCTCCACAATCCAGGGGGGAGGAAAGAGATATGGGTGACGTGAGAAGTCACCCAGTATTAGGAATGGACAAACCGCAAGTGGCGCAAACTCTCCACAATACTGTATAGGTTTGTGAGTTAAACTGCAAGTGGCACAAACTCTCCACAGTACAGTAGGATTGGATGAATAGGAAATGCAACAACAAATTCATGTTTTTAATATCTCTGAATATTAAAGAACTTTAAACGAGGTAATTATTAAAAATAATTAGCAAATATATTATATACTCTACGTGATAAAATATTTTTTAAAATCAAATATCAAATAACAGACAAAACTGAATTACTCTGTGAGATAGAATCACCTATTTAACTCCTGATATTTTATTGTACAATGCACCACAATTCACACTATATTAAAACAGATTTATTTGGCTCAAGTGAAGACAGGTATTTACTAGGAACTAAAACTCGAATCCTTCTTAAAATTTTGTTTCTCCTTTCGTGGCCTCGAAGACTACCTACTTTATCGCCGACGTGACATGAAACTTTATTTATCTGTTTCAGACAATTGGTTGTTTTGTCGAGAAATGCATTTCTGAAATATTAGGGTATACCCATAATTTAATTTATTTCACTTGAAACAAAAACTATTTTAAGAATAACAGGGTGAGAAAAAAATTGTCTTACACTTGCGAACTGCACAGCAATTCAGAATTCTAGGGCACAACATCTTGGAGATTACTGGATAGAAAAGGGACATTTACCTAAGTTGAAGCCTGCAGATATCCTAAAATTCCTCTGGGAAATAGGACTAAACGAGCTACTAGTCTCTGAGACTTTCCTCAGGAACTAAGTAGAAGTAAGGGGGCACAATAGATCTTTTAGGTCTCAGTGAATGTCACCCCAATTTACATACATACATACATCGTAATTTGAATGGTAAAACTTCTTAAAATATGCTGGAGAGATAGGTAGCAATAAATGATTTTATTACAAACCACCCGCATGAATTTCGTCAAGATGTAATATTTCAGCAGGACGGGGCTTCGCCTCATTATTCTGTCAGAGTGCGAAATTATCCAAATGCTCATCTTCCGGTAAAGTGGGTTGACCAACGGGGATATATAGAGTGAACACCCAGATCACCTGACTCAATCCCATTAGATTCCTCTTTGGGGTTATTTGAAACCAAAGTATGTCAAACCAAGGCAGACACAAACAACCAAGATGCTGCAAACGGCTAGAGAGAAAAAGAAATAGGTTGTATCACTGCCAAGAAGAGAATGGGGTACATTTTGAACACCTTTTACATTAACGAAAGCGACCGGAGGAATTCCTTTGTATGCAGAATCCTACTGCAGATCTTGCACCATTAGCAAACTTTGCAAATATGTATAGTTTAATCGCACCTCTATTGGTACGGAAGTAGCGACATCATGTCTTTTTTCCAGAAACTTTCATGGAATTCGGGATAATTTAATTTCTAATAGCATACATACTGTTATATCCTTGAAAACCTTGTAGATTCAATTGCATGGCTGAAATATTAGATGGAATTTGGTGAATGAAATGATTTATTTATATTTTTATAAAGAGTGCATTCATACTGTACTGTATACTGTGTATTCTGTTCTGAGAATATTGTATTGTTGTTTTATTTCATTTTTTGATCAGAAAGTTCAACAAAGCACTTTTCACGATTATATTCCACCCAGTACTTTGAACATTTAACTATATGTTTTGAAGTAATAATAAACTAAACATAATATGTTTCACTCATCTACTAACCATTTGACTATTAACTAGAGTAGCACTCACTTTGTCAACAACAATATTATATTGGGAGTTTCGTCATTGATTAACGACTTACCGCACCGTAAACCAATTTTGCATATTGGAATTATATTAGCCTGGTTACAAAGCTAGTTACAAATTTGTCCCTAGATATTTTAGAACAACGTAATAAGTGGATGATTTTATTATCTGTTAAAACGTATGTTTACTCAGTTATTGATGTAACTACATAAATATATAAAAACCTTATTGTGTCTGGGCTAGCTAGTTTTCCGTTATTTTGAACAATTGCGTTCCATCTTTTTCAGGTAACACCATCTTTGTAGGGCAACAAGGCAATTTCTCGATACACTCGGGCCTTTGATCTTTCATATCTTGTACCTCCTTGGTTCCGTGGTTAGTGTAGTAGGATATGCAGGTTTTTGTGTCTATACAGTTCATTTTTTAATGTGTTACCCTAAGAGCAGAAGTAATCTCTTTTTAGGAGGTATTTTAGATCCTGGTGTTACCATACAGTTACACGAAAATAGATTACATTTGAGAATGTTTCAATTTGAAGTAGGTTCAGTTTCAGTAGCTCAGAATATATGTGTAGGTGCTGCACCCCTTAGTTCACATTCTCTGCACTGACTTTTTCCATTTTGTATAGATGTTTCCTCAGGGTACAGTGTTTACTGAGCAGGTCGGTTACTGTCTTCAAATGTCTATTGCTCAGTTTCAATCATCTGGTTGGGAGTTCCTTATCTACCTTGTTCAGTAAACTCTTCGTATGAAGGTAACCTCCTATCCACCTCTATTTGGATTGGTGTTCTTCGTCCAGCCAGTTCCAGATTACCCTCTTATGTAGTCCATGTATTTCAACAGAAAGGTTCCGGACCTATAGAGCCTTCTTTAACTAACTGGTCCTCCAATTCACTACCTGAAATCTCCTTCTAAAATTACAAGAGGGGATGTGATATTGGGATATTTATTATGAGTAGATATGTTCCAGTACCAGAAAAGAGCTACTTATGAGATACCCAAGGTAATATGAATAATACCATTACTTCCACGGCAATTCGAGGTAGTGAGTTTTTTCAAATAATTACAATTATTTTTTGTATTGGTAATACCTAACCAGATGATATAGACAAATTATGAAGACTTAGGACCTCAATTTTAAATTTATGGATCACTATTGACCTGTATGAATTACGACGGGAGCATGATAAAATACTTTGGTCACATCCCTTGTACGCAATTTATCCGTGGTTTGGTTACATGGTTTGATGCATGAATACCAAACCTGGATATATAGCAAATAACGGAATTCACCAAAGAAAACGTATCCATCGTTCAAAAGCATACGGATCATTATATGGCATCAGTTTCGTTTGTGTCCATGTTAAATGAAGTAGCTGATAAGAATGATGATTTCTTCCATGAATTATATCTGTACAATTTATTCACTAACATAATGTATTAACTGTAAGAATTGAAGTTTTGAGGATACCATATCACTTTAACTTTTAAAGAGGACCATATTCCTGAAGGGTGTCCACTCGCCGAACAAAAGAGTCTTCGAAAAACACCATGAGGATTATATTTGGAGAAAAACACCGGAATATCAATCACTAAATGGGTCGACAAAATTCTCTTTAGTGAAGCTCCAACATGTCATTTAGTAGAACCAGTTACAAATATAAAACAGAACACAAAATGTTACCAAAAACGGGAACAACCCGTGTAGGTTCTGAAGCTGTCGGGAATCATGAGTACCTGACTCAAGTGCTACCCCAACATCTTATGTTTATACTCGAGGCACTTATTTATGTCTTTGATTAGCTTTTCGCCCACGCTCCCTTGCTCTGCTCTTTCCATCTCTGTCTCCATTTGTCCCGTGTTTCTTCTCGGATTTTCCCCTTCTGTTCTCCACCGTTCCTATGAATCCTACTCCTTCCCTCCACTAGCAGATCTATCGGTGGTATTCCCTTGATAACCTGCAAAGCTTCATCGAATGTCGTCCTGTACGCTGAGGCTACTCTCAGTAGCATTTTCCACTGAACCCTTAGGAGTTTCTTTTTATGTCCTTCTTTTTGCATTACGTCCCCCCTCACTGAGGCCCCGTACTGAATGATAGACTTCACTACCTTCCGGAATAGTTTTCTTTTGCCCGATGAAGGACCTCCAATGTTCGGTAGTATCTTGCTGATTTTGCTCGCTCTATCACCATCCTTAAGCGTCACTCTACAATATGTTTCCCGAATTCCAGATGTTCTGACAGCCACACCCCCAGATACTTCAGGTGTTTTTTGAAACCTACCCGTGTGTCCCCATTCAGAATATCTAGGCTTTTCCCTCTTGGTCCAGATTGTACTATATCCTCTGTTTTCTCTGGTCTTTCTCTGGTGCCATGCTAATTACCCCTTTGTTCCAATCATCTCTAGATTGTCCAGAGGGCCTCTTTGGCATTGCTCTCAACACCTACCGTATCAATTCCGCGACTCCTACTAGTTGAACTCCTCCTGGTAAATATATCCTTAACAGGGGATCTTAGAACGGTTTCCAGAGGAGTGTTCCTAGTACCGAGCCCTGTAGTATCCCCGCTGTGACCTCGTAGTGGTGTCTCCGCTCCCCATATCGACTTTTCGGCCCCTGAAGTACTCGTGAATTATGTCTCTGAGATACTAGAATCTTCTTCTCATTAGTTCTGCTAGAATCAATTGGAACCCTATTCGAAGGATTTCGCACGTCTATTGTTATGAGCACACACCATCTTTCTTTTTTCCCTTCTCTTATTAAGCTGACCGCCAAATTTACCACTTTCTCTATGGCCTGTATTGTAGACCGACCTGTTCTAAATCCGTACTGATTCGGTGCCAAACCACCATCCTAATCCAATCTGGCCTTTATGAGGTGTTCGTGTTTATGAGGCAAAGGAGCCAAGATTACCCGGATTTTTTTCCTGTTTTAGGGATTAGAACCAGCTGTGCTGCTTTCCAAGCATCAGCAAAGGCGTTTTGCTATAGTAGATCATTTGCCATACCGTGCATTAACTCAGGATATTCATCCACCACAATGTTAAGTAGTTCTCTGTTTATTTCATCCGGTCGTGGTGCTTTGCCTACTTCGTCTTCCGGCCCGCCTCTTGTAGCTCGTCCATTGAGAATACCTGTACTGCGACATTCCTTGCTGCCCTGTATACTACAAGCCGGTTTGTACTCCTACATGGGAGTAGCGCAACGACTATTCTAGCTTTACCCTGCCTGGTAAGGGTGGAAGGAGTCGCAGAGCCTCCCAGGCCACGTACGGCTATCCTACACATCGTCCTCCAGTACATCACACTGTCCCTCTTTCACATTTTCATCCCCAGACTAAACGCCTTTCTCATACTTTCGTATTCCTCCCATTTCTCGGTGCTCCTCATATCTCCTCTCGCACGTTTTCACTACCTACTTGCTTCTATACATGCGCTGCGCAAAGCCTCCGTCTCCTCAGTCCACTAATACTGGCTGACTTTCCCCCTAGCCTCCACTGCTGCTTTCCTGATGATCTGTTTGGCCTCTTTGTAAGTCGGCTTTGGCTCCAGTTTAGCTTCAATTGCTTTCTTGAACCTTCCTTTGTCTGTACCAACTTTGTAATGAGTTTGCTCCCGTTGTGTGTTTTCCCGTATTATGTATGCTATGTGTTGGTCGTATAACAGCGACTCACAGTCCAGCATCCTCCAGTCTTTGATTTTTTTCGATACAGCTTTGGTCGCCAGTGGGGTGACACTGACCTAAAGGATCGGAATATGGCGAGATACTAAATAGGTATTGGAAGTATGACATTTTAGAGGTGAGAAAATTATATTTGTACATTTGTTGGTTGATTATCGGTTGGTGATAAAAAGTAACTATTGATATCTGATTATGTGGTACCAAAGAAGTGGCCTAGTGTTTCAGGAAGCTTATAAGGAAGTGGAGTAATTGTTGTATCTACTGTATTTGACGTTGTGTATCTTGGAGATATGTATACTGCATTTGAAGATGATAGACTTGTTTGGATCGGCACTTTACATTGGGTGGCTATGTGTTCAGGCTGTTTGCAGTTAAAACATGTGATGTTTGGATCAGTGGAGTAGTGAAGTAGTAAAAGTAAATGGACCATGCAAAACTTTCTACGAAGAATAATTTTTGAAGCTTGCTTCTTATTGCACGACATAGGACTTTTGAGAAGGCTAGTGAACTCGTAAAACATGTAACCGTTACGAAAAGTCCGTCACGCAACAGTGTTGCCATTTTTCTGAAAAGGCTAGTGAACTCGTGAAACGTGTAATATTACGAAAAAGCAAATAAGGGTTCGTCAGCCAACAGTGTTGCCAGAATTCTGAATAATCCACTAATACAATGAAATTTAAATTGAAGCTTGCTTCTTATTGCACGACATAGGACTTTTGGGAAGGCTAGTGTACTAGTGAAACGTGTGATGTTACGAAGAAGTGTTCGTCATGCGATAACTCATTCAAGCGACTGTGCGCAATCTCTCTTGGCGCATTGAGCTCGCACACCTATAAATGTGAAAAATTGTCAAAAATTATCAAAATTTTGAAAAAATGGTTGATAATTGCCAAATATTTTCAAAAATTGTCAAAAACTGGGGAAAAAGGTCAATAATTGTCAAAAACTGTAAAAATTTTAGAAAAATGGTCAAAAATTGTCAAAATTTTGAAAAAATGCTTAATAATTGCCAAATATTTTCAAAAATTGTAAAAAACTGTCAAACATGGTCAAAGATTGTCAAAAATTTTGAAAATGTTTAAAATTTTTGAAAAATGGTCAATAATTGTTAGAACCTGTCAAAAATGGTCAATAATTGTTAAAATTTGGAAAAATGGTCTAAAATGGTCAAAATTTTTTAAAAATTGTCAAAAATGATCAATAATTCTCAAAACTGCCAAATTGGTCAATAATTGTCGAAAATGGTCAATAGTTATTGAAATTTGAAAAAATGGTCAAAAATTGTCAAAATTTTCAAAAAATGGTCAAAAATTGTCAAAATTTTGAAAAAATGGTCAATAATTGCCAAATATGATAAAATTTTTGAAAAATTCACGAAAAATGGTCATTTTATTGTGCATAAGTCGGCGGTCCGACGACCGCTCACCTTTTTTTTCTAAAAATAAGTTGCTATTGCCCGAGGACAAGCACCATCCAGCAATATCTATAGAATTCAAACTTGATAATTCTGTTTCAACTATAGTCGCGAAGTCCTCAGGTGGCTACAATTTTAAAAGGTGCAATCTTCACTCTCTTTATCACAGTATTGCCTCTGCTGATTGGTCTCCGCTTGATGGTTGCAATGATGTCAATAGCGCAGTTGATATATTTTACTATATTTTAAATGACATTTTTGATAAAACTGTTCCACCAAAAATTATAAATAATAGGAGCTATCCTCTTTGGTTTGACAAACGTCTAATCAACCTTGTTTCAGCAAAATCTAAGGCTTGGAAAAAATACCGCAAAAGTCGTTCTGACATTGATTATTTATCCTTTAGTAATATTAGATCAACTACTAAAGAAGAATCTAAGATAGCTTATAAAAATTTTACCGAAAATCTTGAATCCGACATTAATAACAATCCTAATCGTTTTTGGTCGTTTGTTAATTCCGCAAGGAGTAGTTCCTCTATTCCTGCTCAAATGGTATATGGAAATTTTGAATATAATGGCCCACAGGAGGTGGTTGATGGCTTTGCTTCATTTTTCTCCAATAATTTTACTCCGTCGGGCACCTTCTCTCATCACGACAGTCATAATAACGGTCAACATATCTTAAGTATCAGAGAATTTTCTGAAAACGAAATCTTAGTGGCTGCTAAGAAACTTAAGCCCAAACAGACAAATGGACCCGATTTAATTCCGGCCTTCTTAGACAAGGACTGTGCGTATACTTTGTGCAAACCTCTCTATAGAATTTTTAATCTCATTCTCAATCTTAGGAAGTTTCCCGACTGTTGGAAGGTTTTTAGGATTTGCCCCATATTTAAAAAAGGCTTAAAGAATGACATAAGTAATTATCGTCCAGTAGCTATTCTAAACAATTTCGCCAAAGTGTTCGAAATAGTCGTCCATAATCACCTTGCGTTTCATGTCAGTAATATCATCATACCTAAACAACATGGTTTCATATCTGGTAGGTCCACAGTTACGAATCTATTTTGCGTAACCCAATTCATTTGTGAAGTGCTGGAGAAGAAAAGTCAAGTTGATACTATCTACACTGACTTTTCTAAAGCTTTTGACAAAATTGACCATGGCCTACTTTTACATAAACTTAATTTATTTGGTGTAGATGACATGTTAATTACTATACTTAGTTCTTATCTTCATGATCGCACTCAATATGTTCAAACTTTAGGATACAAATCTCAACCTTTTCTTCAAACTTCCGGTGTCCCACAGGGCTCTATATTGGGTCACTTACTTTTCAACATTTTTATAAATGACATTACCGAAGATCTGGATGTTGACATTGATAAAGACGTATATGCTGATGATATGAAACTATACTGTGAAATAAACTCCGTTAATGACTGCTTGAAACTACAGAGAAACCTTAATTTGGTCAATGATTGGTGTATCAGAAACAAGCTCCCTATGAACCCAAATAAATGTAACGTAATGTCCTTTTGTCGAAAAGAAACAACTATCCAATTTGATTACACCTTGTGCAACATTGTCCTCGACAGACCAGATGTCCTTAAAGATCTGGGTGTTTATTTTGATCAAAGGTTGTCTTTTGTTCCACATATACAAAAAACGGTCTCTGCAGCATATCGGTCGCTGGGTTTCATCGTTAGAAATGCGAAATGTTTCAAAAATATTAACACATTGAATATTTTGTTCTCGGCATTCGTAAGATCGCAACTGGAGTATGCATGTGTTATTTGGAGCCCGAATTATAATATTCATATTTCCGCTTTGGAACGAGTACAAAGAAGATACTTTAAGTCGGCTTCTTATATCTTGGACGGTCTTTATCCTGTTAGAGGCACACCTCAAGAACACTTTTATTCTCGTTTTAATAGCAGTAGTTTACTTCGTCGTCGCTCAATGCATTCAGTTATGTTTTTATATAAAATTGTTAATTATATTTTTAAATGTGATAATATTGTATCGTTACTGAACTTCAGAGTTCCTATAACAAATTCTAGAACCAATAGCCTTTTCTATGAATTACCACATAGGACAAACGTTTACAAATTTTCACCATTAAACCAGCTTATCATTGAGTACTCCTCGATTGAGTCAAACATAGATATTTTCTGCACAAATAATAGACAAATAAAACAAATCTTTCTCCGGGGTAATTCATAGGAAAGACTTCACTTTGCATATAATGCTTGTGTAAGTTTCTTTTTTGTGAACGCCAGTGGGCATTCATGAATAGCTTTATTGCAAATACTGCTTTGTATTATTTTTTTTTTCTCTTCTGTCTTTATTGTCCTGTGTTTGTCCTTATCCTGTAATTGGGCTTGCCCTAGGATATTGTAATTAAATAAATAAATAAATAAAAAATATGGTACATCAAAAGTTTACGAACCCCAGATACCACGCCACTGGCTTATTGGAATTTAACGAAATTGATACAGTTGATGTGTTTGGAAAATACTATAACCTCCAAAAAAAACTAAATTTGTTTTCCTATCCTCCGGGAAAATATGCAAGAAAATGTGTATTTCGTCTGCACCCTTTATCAGCCTATATTACACAAACTAACAAGGTTAGAGAAAATGGCAATTGAGTATTTCTAATTTTTCCTAACGAAACCCTGTATAATCTCAATTGTATGCGAAATGAAGCGGAACGATTTTATAGCATTTTTTTCCTTTTATTTTGCTAGATAAATGGAACTTTCATTGTAATAAGACCATTCATTGGTAATTACCGTTACCGAAGTCGATGGGCGATCGTAATTTTTCAAACCTTCAAACTGACCGAATCGAACGTTCCAGAAAGCATCCATTGTTCAAAGCAAATCCAAAGGTCGACATTGTTTTGATAATGGAACCTGGATCCTGTGCCACTGTTATAAATCTCGTAATTCCGACACCGGATAATGTACTTGAATAATGTGTTTCCGCATATAATGCGGCCTCTGTAAAATAAATAAACTCAGAAGGATATCATAGGCTTTGGAAAATAGGAATTCTCGGTCTCCGAGCAACAAATAGCTTTTACGACCCTAAAAATAATTTACATACATGAAATGGAAAAATTATAATTCAATTCGGTAATCCAATCTCAACCAAAACACAGAGTATATGGTTGAAAATTTAACGAAAAAACAGGTGAGTGATATGAACAAAAATAACTTGAAATTAATACATGAACTTCATTCCACATAATTCAGGATAATTAATGGCAATGTCAAGTCAAAAATATTCGTGACCAATATTAAAACTAATTCTGTATTCAGAAGAACTATCAAGAAAGCCAGTTTCGAAATAATCGAACACTACCTTCCTCCCTCTTTTGTATTAATAACGAGATCTTGAAATTGACTGGGCATATGTCGTATTAATTATATTTTCTCAGTTTAGTTACCGAGATTAGGTAGTCGCTGTATCTCAGGAAAGTCGGAGGTATTCGAAGGATGTAATATATTCCTCCTAGTAGGTATTGAGTAATCGGTGCTACCTAGTTGTGTTTAAATAAACGTTTATCTTTGCCGATAACATTTCAAATATCTTTCTTCCTATCTCTTATCCTTATGCCTTCTCAGGCGATTGGAGTTCTTCCTGTACCCATTTTTTCCATTCTATTCTGTCACTGGCCAATGCCTTCATCTCTCCTAATGTTTTTCCTTTGTTCTTTCCAATTTCCTCAATCTGGTCTATCCATTTCCTCCTGGGTCTTCCCCTTTGTCTTTTTCTTAATATTCCCATTTCCCTAACTTGCTTCACTATCTTACTTCATCCTTACTAGGTGGCCAGTTTAATTGTTTCTTTTTATCTTTGATATTATTGGTTCTTGATTAGTTATGCTTCTGATTTCTTCGTTCCTTATTTTGTCCCATTTTGTTTTACCTGCTATTTTCCTTAAATGTTTCATGTCCATTGCATTTATTTTCGTTTCCTGCTTTAACTGCGGTACCTAGTTCTCACTAGCATAAGTTATAGTTGGTACTGTAATTTTGTTGTAGATTTCCAGCTTTATGTCCATATCAATGTGTTTATGGCTTAGTATTGTTCGATTTAAGGAATAATATAATCTTGTTGATGTATTTGCTCTGTTATATTTCTGCATCTATTTTCCCTTCTTCGGTTATGATACTTCCTAGGTAATTATAAGTTGTTACTCTTTCTAATGTTTTGTGATTACATTTCAATTCCTTGTACTAAGTGTCCTCTCGCTGTTTTTCATTTACTATAATTACTTTTATTTTTTCTGTATTTATTGTCATTTTCATATTTTCTTTTTCGTTTGCCAATAAGTTGATTACTTTCTGCATTTTATTTTTTGATTTTGCTGTGAGTACAATATCGTATGCATACAGTAGATTACTTAATCTGACCGGCACCATGCTTCTGTACCCTTAGCATGTCCAGATTTCCTCCTTGTTTTTTTATTTCCTTCACTATTTTGTCCATAATAATGACAAATAATAGTGAATTCAAGATATCTCATTGTTTTATACCTTTTTTCATCATAAACTCTTCCGATATTTGACCTCCTATCTGCACTCTTACTTTGACAGTCTCGTATGTGCTTTTAATTATATTAATTAGAGCTTTCGGTACTTCTAACTCTTCCAATATCCGACAAATATTTTCTCTGTCCACTGTGTCAAAAGCTGCGTTCAAATCTATACATTTTAAATACATTTCTTCGCCCGCTTCTGTTGTATTATCAATTAGCCTTCTTAGAATGTATCTACTGTCATTTGCTTGTCGTCCTGGTCTAAAAGCTGCTTGTGCCTCTTCTAATTTTGCTTCCATATAACGTTTTAATCGGATCTCTATTATTCTCGTATATATTTTAAAGCTGGTTTGGGCTAAACATATTGGTCTATAATTATTACACAGTGTCTGATCACCTTTTTTATGTATTGGCACTATAAGGTTATTTTCCCAGTCTTTAAGGATTTTTTGAGTGTCCCATGCTTCCCAGCATATGAGACACAGTCATTCTGTTTCTTTTTTTCCTAACCATTTTATCATCTCTGGCGCTACTTCATCCTCCCCACTGGCTTTTCCTATTTTAAGTTTCTTTAAAGCCACTTCCATTTCTTCTGTTTGGAATGCATGGTTTTCATGTTCATTCCACTCCTCTTCAACTATATTTGATGTATTTCTTCTTCGAAATATCACAAAATTTTTCTTCATAGAGGTCTCTTTCCAAGTGTTTAGTATTTAGTCTATTTCAGTCTCCAATTCGTCATTTTTATTGCTTTTATATTTTCTCCTTCACTTCCTTGTAGTCCTTTTAGTGCTGTCCAAAATTTTCTATCATCTGATGCATGTGTTTATGACATCTATATCCCTCCAAATTATTTCCAGGAGTCCCTTTTCGCTTTCTTAACCGCTTCCTTGACTATGTCTCTTTTACCGTTATATATTTCCTTATCTTCTTGTGTTTTTGTTTGAAGGTATTTTTTCCATTAAGTTTTCTTTTATTTTACTAATGTTTGTATTTCTTTGTTCCACCTCCTAGTCCTTTTTAAATGTTTGTTGAAATTAATTCTTCCACATGTATCCTCTGCTTTTTCAAGTATTATTTGTTTGAATACCGTCCACCGTTTTTCGATTGTCCAATCGTTGTTCTCATTAATCATTTTTCCGAATTCCCTGTCTGTTTCTTCCTGATATTTGGAATTTTTTCTGTGTTTCTTAATTCACTTATTGCAATTCTACTGAGTATTACTTATTATGTGTTCATTATTTTTGCTCCATATTCCGCTACTACTAATCTGTGGTTTGTTCCCAGCTCAGCCTCTTTTCTTGTCTCTACTTTTTTCACCATATTTGATAGGTCTCGTGTATAAACTATGTAATCGATTAAACTTTTTGCATTTCTTTCTTCCGCTACAAAGGTAAATATATCTTCTAGTTTTTGTTTCCACATCGTATTTCCTATTATTAGATCGCTACTTTGACAAAAACCCATCATCTTAAGACCATTTCTATTCGTTGTTTCCTCTCCATAATCCTCCATACAACCCATTCCTCGATTGTAGTCCTTACCAATTCTTGCGTTCCAATCCCCCATAATGAATATGCTTTCGTTTTGCTCTCTTATATCATCCACTACTTCCTGTAATTATATGTAAAATTCTGAAACCTCTTCCTCTTCTGTTCCTTCAACAGGTGCATATAATTGTATTATAATTATATTTAATATTTCTTTTAGTCGTATACTCAGAACTAGCATTGTAGAAATTTATATATTTGATATTTATTACCTTTTTGTTTATTTCCTCTGTTAAATTTATTCCTACTCCCTCTCTTGCTCTTTGTTCTACTTTTACCCCGGGGTAATATAATGTGTGATTATTTGTTGAATTCATTTGTCCTGATCCTTTTTTCTTTGTTTACTAGAATAGGTACTTTGTTGTTTTTCAGTTCCTCCGTTATTTCGATTTCCTTTCCTGTTAATGTGTTAATATTCCATATACCTATATTTATATGTTCTTGGTCGGCACCATTTATATATTTTCAATGATTATTTTTTCCCCATTTACTACTCTGATCATTTTTTCTATCCTGTCCCCTAACATTAATATTTTTGTGTTTAAATTCCCTATTATTTTCTTCTTTATCCTTATTGCTAAAACTACTTATATTCTTACTGCTACCCTTAATACTATTCAGGGGGTCATCCCATGTGACGGCCTGTTTTTTAGGGATTTTTCAGGATTTTTTTCTACGACCAGTGAATAGATAGAGCTTTAAGTTTATTATCATTTCTTGACATATATTTCGACAGTATAAATATAAATTTCAAGCTAAAAATATTGTGTAGAATATGAATTACAGCGTTCTGAACAACAAAAATTAGCGGTGTTTTAATCTGTTAGCCTAAATGCATCGAATGGACCATTATCAAATGAATATACTAAAAATTGGACTTTTGGAAGTCATTTGAAAAAAAAGTTGCGAATTTTGCGTTTTTATTTTATTTTTTGCTATAAAAAATTGAAATTTTGGAAATTTTCGATCGATAAAGGTTCATTCTATGCGTTTATATGTGCTGAGTGTACCCTACAAATTTCAAGTCATTCGGTCAAGCCGTTTTTGAGATACGATTGAGGAAAGTTTGAAAAACACAGTCCGCTTAAAACTATGAAAATCTCAACTTACCCTCAATAGGCGATGCCTGGTCCATAGAGTGTTCCTTTCTCTCCATCTTGAAAGTCTTTTTAACCAGATTGTTCAGCTCTTGAGTCAATCCTGACTTGTTTAACGACATCACTTACGCGCCGCTCAGAACGTGAGATTCGCTTTTTATCACGTTTCTCAACATAAGTATGGGCTTCGCGGCCAATGAACATCCCATAACCGACATTACTTTTGAAACACCTTCAAAACCTTCATTAAAGATGATAACTGCTGAGTAGCTAACAATTTCAACTATCTTGGGGCCAGAAAGGAGATGCTTAGGAGCAAAAGTCCAAATCAACGAATTCAAAGATTTGTTATTGTTTTGTGTCTCTGCTCCTAAACAACGAATTAATAATTCGTCTATCGATGAATCTTCGAAAACAGGTTTGATGGCTACTTGTACTTCTGGTATTAAAGGTGGTTTATCGTGATGAAATTGGTCGAGCTCATTCTTAGCATCTGCCTTACGCCATTTACAACTGTCTTCGCCTTCTGGACAAAATTGATGTTGAGGGTTTTCATCTGTAGAACATTTGTGATAAAACGTTGCCCAAACTTCCTTTTTCATATCTTCAAGCGAATCTGGATGACGTCGAATAGCTAATCCGTAGAATTTCGTTGTTCCTTGAATAACCTTATCAGTAAGTTTACCTGGTCCTTTTCCACCGATTCCTTTATTTGTTTTATCCTTTTTAGCAGCCCGAAGTCGTGTTCCCATTCTCTTTTCTACGTGGCCCACACATTCTTTTTTTGTTACTACAGTATCTCCATTTCTCCATACGGTTTAGCATCTAGGATCCCCTTGTAAGTTTTACTGCACCATCGCCGATGTATGTAAGATACTTTACGCCATATTTTTCCGTAGACTTCAAAAACATTTGCGTGATGGCACTTATTTACATTTTACCGGAACTTCCGGAATGGTTTATGGTGCATTCATCTACATGCGTTTCATACCACATTTAGTACTCTAAAGGATCCGTTTTTTTACTTTTCCACTCATTACATGCACCACAAAAACTACTCATAACCATGACATCTAAAAATTTCCCGGTGTTTTTTCCAATCAATGTAGAAACTCCAAATAGAGATGAAAAACCTCTTTCCTTCCTACCGTCACCTGACACAATCAATTCATCCTGTGGTTTTCCTGCTTCTTCATTTATAGTTTTTTCTTGCATGACAGCGAATGATAATAAAGTTTCATACAGTGAAGATGTGGCAATATGAATGTTTTTTAGTAGTGCAGTATAAGTTGAATTTCCAATACCCGAACATATGTCCATGAAGTTGCAGAAAATATTTATTCCTTCGTGACCAACTCCTAATAATCGCATCACAAATACAAACCGGCGATTAACTTCAAATGCATTCTCGATCACTGGGCCCGAGTTTATAACTGTCTGTTTTCCACACTCACACGATAGAATAATTTTAAAAGCTAAGCCTGGGAAACTTGATTGCGAAATAGATACATCACTTTTACAGGTTTTGCGTATTACCATTTCAGAAATTGCAGCGAATACAGAAACAAACTCTAAAATGCAATACGCGAAATTCGAAGCGATGGGAACCACCATGTTCATGCTATTTTGAAGTTTTTTCGTCGAAGCTGATGTAAATGCCGTTTCATTTTGGGTGGTAAAACGGTTTCCACTAAACTTTCTTTTTGTACTACGACCAGGATGAACATTTCCACTCGTACTTTCTTTCCGTCCACTCATTATGAATCAAACTAGAGAAGGCATAGTTTGAATTATATAATGTACCTTATACATATGAATAATAAAAATAAAATAAAATTTGAGTTACATTTAACTAAATAAAATATAAATAAATCACCTGACAAATATTTAAAACCCAAACTTTAAACGGGAATCTTGATAACTTCTCTCTAATTTATTGAAATCCTATCACATACTTTCAGAATTTTCAAAAGCTTTGCAAAAGTTTCTTGGCTCATAATAAATCTGAAAAGAAAGAACCTGAAAATTAAAAATTATTAGTTAGGTTATAAAATCTGACACTGGTAAAAATAGAAAAAGTACTCTTATGAACATATTTAACAAGGTGTGAACGTAGATTTTTCAACTCGAACGGAAGAAAGGACATAGCAACAGAAATTAAAACAGATGTCAAATAATTTTAAAAATTTTTAACCAAAAAATAAAAACAACAATAAATTATTTGGAGACATTAAAAATAAACTTTCATATCAGAAAAAGATCAAATTATAAAATAATCAAGTCAAATAACAGAAATAAAAAATTATTAAATGAATTTGATTGGTCAGCAAATATAGAATAAACTTAAAAATAAAGAGACATATGGTTGTTGATTAAAAAAAAATACGTTGCTATTGATTAGAAACGGGGAAGAAACCGTCGGGTTTCAGGAAAGATACAAAATTGAGAAGTATAAGCTTTTTCATATTAGAAAATTAATTTAAAATTAGGCTACGTAATATTAAAAAGTGAAACTATACAGTAAATTTGTGTTACTAACCTTCGTTAGTTTCTGTTAAAAACAGATGTTAAATAACCACTGTAAATATTAAATTCCTCAAATAAACCATAAGTGAAAACTCAAAGAGGTAAGCAGAACTGAAAATTTTCCCAAGTTGACACCGAAGCCATATCGAAGCCACTTCTACGAGGGACTTCAAGGCCTAGAACGGTCTAAAACACAGAAAGGAAGTAATTATCCAATCTTCAAAAAGTAGTAGAAGATGAAAGGTATTTCATAAACTATAAATTAAATCATCAAACTTACGTGTGTGTGAATAAATCCAAAATTTGATATTTATTTCTCTCCGTTACGATTATAACATCGTCCATTTTGTATATAAAATCTGTTAGAAACAGATGTTCTATTTTGTCTATGGTTTTGATGGTATATGTAAAAAGAGTTGCATAATTTCATGTATTTATTAGATATAAAGTCTCATTAGTGTGAATGTTTTTGAGTGAATGATCATTCAGATAAGTGTTTTAAATTGTTACTTACGTCCTTACTTGTCAATTTTGTATTAATACGCCGCACATTAGAAAATAAATTAAACAACATTTCATAAATTTCAAATATAAAGAGTTTTTCTTCCTATAAAGTTGGCAAAACTATTTCACAGTTAGATAGTTTCTATTATTCAAGGGCAAGGACACAGGACCGGCCTGAGGATATTTTAAATAGTAAAAGTGATTTGAATTACAAAATAAATAAAACAGATGAAAGAATTTTTTTTAATATAAATCAATAAAAAAGAAAATAAGTGAGTATTAGGCCTATAAACCCAACCTGAGATGAACAGTTATCATAAAAGGTGAGTAATGTATGATATCACTAAAATTAAATTAAAATTCATATTAATTGGCGCCCAAATAAACAGATTACAACAAATGAATTAAAATACATATCAACACTATAAATTAGAAATTCATATCAGTATATAAGTATAAAAGGGTGCCAGGTATCAAACCGACTGTACACAATAGGCCCGGACTCCAACTGCCAACTCAGCGCTCCGAACAGCTCCTTCTTCTATTTGCTGTATCTTTAAAACGACTTCGAATATCTAAAAATCACTTTACTACCGAATTCTAGACATGCAATTTATGAAAAAAAAAAATCGATTTTTTGAGCCCATCACATGGGATGACCCCCTTGTAACGGTAAAAGTCTGCTTTTAGTTGGGCGCCAATTTGTAAGAGTAAAGGCGCCAATTTGTAACGGTAAATGCTGTACCTCACAGGGCACCAGCTCGAAGGGCTCCGGCGATAAAAAGGACTAAGAAAACTAAGGCGGAAAAGGTAGAAACGCCTTGTAAAATTTTAATGAAAGTTAAAAAATAAAAAAGTTACTAAAAATTACCCCGGGCGATATCTCCCTCAACTTTTATAGTTGGGGATTTTAATAAAAAAAGAATTAAAAACAAAATTTTAATTTATTCTGCCACAGGAAATGAATAACGGAATTTAATAGAGGAATTTGTACTTTTATAGGTACTTAGCTTAGATGGAGTGGTTTCCTGGAGAAGAAGTCAGGTCTTGATCCGAACTGATGAGTTCTGTTCTAGGGCGGTAGTTTGGGGGTTCTATCCTTGGCTATATTCTTGGGGTTATATTCTCCGGTTAAATTCTTCGGTTTATATCCTCGGCGTTATATTCTAGCCTAGGGTTATATTCTCGGCGTTAAATTCTTGGGTTATATCCTAGCCTAGGGGCTGTGCTTACCTAGAAGTACAAGTGGATCAGGGATATGTAGGAACTTGAATGTTATGGCACATTATGTTGGTCAGCTTTTCAGGTTAAAGAAAAGGAAGGCAGTTATTTGAAAGTCAAAAAAATTGATTTAATTTACTGAAAGCTTTCCAACATTATATGTCCCATGTTAAAACAGTAAAAATAGCAATTATCGGCTAAATAAAAAAATATACTAATGATCCGAAAGAAACTTATGATAGCAAAAATTTATTTATTTAGTTATATGAAAAAATATCGTGCCTAGGAAATATATGAAACCGGCACTGGCGTTACGAAAGAATATTTCATAGGTTAACGGTTTATAAAAGTGTTATTTTATAATTAGGAGTTATTTCGCAACTGAAAAAGCTTGAAAATGTTTGTATGAAAGTAAAACAGTGAATTATAAAAGAATATTTGGCTTAAAACTACCATATTAGTATAAAAGAACAGTTTATGACCACGTGTTGAATTTAATTTCGCCTATCTCTGTAAAAAAATAAAGAATGCATACTAAAATTATATCAGACAGTACTTTAGAGGAAGCTTATTAATTATAAATTATGATTTTGAACCACAGCAAAATTCATAAGATAGGTACTTAAGATATGAAAGATAGCGAAAGATGATGTGTCCCCTTCGGCGGTCGTTAACAAAAAGGGGTGTTTCACGTGGCGATGTGCAAAAAATGGAAGCGTCCGTTGGCAAACGTCAATTGTCTTACGTTCGGGGTAGAAGAGTTTGGGATCACAGAACTATAATTGAATGTGGCTAGTGACGACGAGCGCTAATTCAAAGGATTTATTCTGTAAAATCGAAACAGGTCGATAGACATGTTACACCCTTTACTATTATTATTGTTCAATTTATCTTCATCTATGTCTTCTAGTTTTTGGGTACCATGTTTGTATGATTTTCCGAATTGGTGCTATCTCTTCATCGTCTTCGATGCTGGGTGACCTCTGGCTAGCCGTTCTTCCATTTTTCTTGTTTGCATTTGTTTTTGTTTCTCCTTCTCTATTGTGTTCCAGCTGTTCTAAGGCATATATTGTGTCCTTCTCTCTTAATTTATCATATATTATACTTGCTCTACATCCCTATTTTAGATAGGGGATGAGTGCTTTCCGTTTATCTTGTATTGCTTTTGGTAGATCCTCTGATATCAATATTTTCTGACTTCTCTTATTATTTCTATTTTTTTGTCTTCTCTTGGTAGCTCTAGCCATAATGGTGTATTTCTGTTATAGTCTGTCTCTTTTCTACCGATTCTTCTTATTTGTATTATATCTGCTTCCATGTTTATTTTAACCTTTATTTTATCTAAAATTTGTTGTTTCTTATTTCGCACATTTCGTTCTCAGTTTCTTTTATTCCGTATACCACAAGTTCTTTTTCTTTCTTTTTTTTTCTATTTGTTGTATTCTTTTATCCTGCATTTCGATTTTTTGTTTCATTTGGGTGACTTTGTTCTTTAATTCATTATTTTCGTTAGTTATTTTCTTTATTTGTTCTTGATAATTGTCCATTTTTTCATCCGTTTTGTTTAGTTTTTCGATTATCTCCTTCATCATACCCTCCATCGTATCTAACATTGTGTCTCCCTGACCTGAAGCTGACAATTATCAGTCAGGAGTAATTTATTCTTTTTAGAATTTCTATTATTCGCAAATTTATAGCGTCTGATAGAGTCAGTTCGTCTCTGTTCTTTTTAATACCATGTTTAACGAAGACAGGTTCTTAGTGTTTGGCTGATAGCTCTAATAGCTATTTTCCTGATAACGTTTTATATGTTAATTTATTAGGTTATAAGTATTTATTTATTATATTATATGTAAAAAAAACTGATCTTACTTCTATTTCAGTGTTTATTTCCACTTATTTGCAATTTGTGCACTGTGCACTGGATTATTTTGATGCATTTCCTCAAAATTTATGATTATTTACGCCACTAACTCTTAACGCACATTTCAGTAAGCCTGCCAGGACTGAACATTTCAAACATAAAAATATTATAACATCTCTTGAAATGTATCTCTTGGTGGAATAGACAGTAAGTGTATTGGGACTGAAAATCAATAATTATAGTTTCTGGTTATTAACTTTACCGCAAAACTTAAAATATTCAAATTTTACATAAACATGAATGGAGAGGTTTCCGACCTTCTGTTCATCACTGCTTTTGCTGCGATAAAGTAATAATGAACTGTTCAGTAGATCTTATATCGTAGAGTTCTCCTTGAAAATATAAGTAGAAGAAGCTTCTAAATTTTATTAGGTTTTTGGGATGCCACATGGCTTTACCTTTTTCATTTAAATTCTATCAACTCACATTTTCTATATACTTCTCACATTTGCATATCAACGAAATAGATGTTCGTCCAGAACAAATTATTAATCTATAAGTTGAATAACTGTAAACTTATTTAATTTATGTATTTATCCTGGACATATTTCTCAAAATGCTTCATTCCGCAGACTTATTTGTTCTGTAATGTAAAATCTAATTTTAGCACAGTTCCTGGGATAAACCATTACATAGTTCCTGAGATTTAATATAGTATTTACCCATTATAATAAGAATGAAAATTTAAAATTTTAAAATATTAGGATTGTGTCTTAACAGTTTCCAAGCGCAATGCATATTGGGAAATATTGAATAATACCTATATGAGAAAATGGTGCATTTGAGCACAGTAGCAATTATGTTAAACTCCGAACAAGAAAACAGATTGTAGCGGCACCGATATCACAATATAGCTTATCTCAGAATAAACAGAAGCCAGAAATTGATTTACTGCAACATCGTGATATAATATATGAAAATCACTCTGGCAAACAATAGTACCAAATCAAGACAATGAACAATATGAGAAAACCGATATGAGAATGAGAACAAATCCTTCAAAACCAAAAGAAATTTTGTTTTCCACCATTGTACATTTTGTGGCCCAAATTACTCACAGTTTACTGCTGGAAATTTGTCTGATAAGTAACATGGAATCTAAGAGTCCTGGCACGTTGGAAAAGTTCATAATCCACGGGTTTCGATCGTCAGACAATTGGTGATAGCTCTGCATAGTCCAGTAAATGCAGGATGAAAAGTAGGCAAAGTGTACAAAAATCCTGCCGGTCCATGAATTTTCCGTGAAGGGTAGGGTTTGACTAGTAAATTGAACACCCAGAAACTTCACACAACCCATCGCCATTTGGGGGGGGGGGGGGTATTCCCGGCCTCAAAGTTCCAAAAATTGGTTTTCCTAAAATATGGCATTTACAGAATTTTTATGAATAGGAAAAATGAAGAGTAATTCATTATCTACAAAAATGGTCTCAATGATTTTTTCGAAACATTAATATATTTCGCAAAAACCGATGCTGATAAATCCATAATTTTGAAGTCCATAAAAAATGGCTGTTTCTTGCGAAATTATGGATCAAGGGGGTCTAAAATACAGTAATATCATGTTTTTCACTGAAAACACCTATTGCAGATGGCGGCACCGTGTTCTCTCTACTACCGAAATTGCTACGGCCCTAAATGTTGAACCCCGGAATTGAGCGATTTCACGACAATTATCGAGGTGAAACACGATTTTTTCAGTGTAGACAATTTCTTGGGCTACCTCCATTAGGCGAGTGGACTTCGATACTGATTATAGGCTAATTGTGTTCAAAAATTGGTCCGACATGGAAGAAAATGAGGCAAAAATAACCTCTGGTGACAATACTTCGGAATGAGCAAGGTATTTCTTGTGGAAAATTGAACGTTCTACAAAAAAGTTCTCCTACATTTTTTTGTTATATTTATTCCTTCAAGAGTTATTCGAGGTCAAAGTTAAACTAAAGACAAATTTTATGGGACATTTTTTGGAGAGCATTCTATTTTCTATAACTTATCTCTATAAAAGTTTTTTATATTTTTTACAGGTCCTAAGTTATTCGCATTGAACTAGAAATATTGTAACCTGAAAATTTTAACTTGAACTTTTGAAGGAATAATTATATCAAAAAATTGTAAGAGACCTTTTTTGTAGAGCGTTCAATTTTCTACAAGAATATACCTTGGTAATTCCGAAGTATTGTCGCCAGCGTGAGCTATGAAATTCCAAAGTGCAAGAGAATATTGTTCCCATGTTATCTAAATGGAAAATCGAAATTTGCGACCTCTTTATACTAATATTAAGAGCTTAAACTTTCACAGTATTTTTTTTGTCATTTTCAACAATATTTTCGCTACAATGTGGAAAAAAAATTCAAAAAATATGATGAATTTTTTTTTTCTTAATTATATCGAAAATATTGTTGGAAATGACAAAAAAATACTGTGAAAGTTATATATATATATAGGAGACGATTTATGTGGGGATGTGGCAATAAAATACCAGAGAGTACTCTTTTTAAAATATATTCCAAGCTTTCGAATATAACATATTCATTCTCAAGGAATTATTTAAACGAGGATGTCGGTATAATTGTAAAAATAGATAAAAATAAAATTTTATAATTGACATAAACGTTCATTACAAATTAAACTCAAAAAACCTCAAAAAACAATGAAAATTTTATTTTTATCTATTTTTACAATTATACCGACATCCTCGTTTAAATAATTCCTTGAGAATGAATATGTTATATTCGAAAGCTTGGAATATATTTTAGAGTACTCTCTGGTATTTTATTGCCACATCCCCACATAAATCGTCTCCGTTACTGATTTGGCAAATATTTCTAGTAATTTATATATATATAAACAAAAGGGAATTCTTGACGGTAGATAATTCAATAGGTTTTATATATCTTAGGGATTCCGTCGTAAGGAGGGCTGAATTAAACTCTTATTTACTACCCAACGTTTCGAAAATTATTATTTTCTTTTTCAAGGCTGAAATATGAACATTTATTTGGTAGGTATATCTTTTGTAGAATAATTTTTTAAAAACTTACGTGTAAAGTGAGTCAATAATTTACAAAACTAAACTTCTTATTCAGCAAGTAAAACATTCTTTGTATGTAAGAAATTTCATATAATACATTGAAGGCACTATTTTGATGTGGAATGTCAAAACTCAAGTGACATTTTTTAATATTTTTCAAGATTGAGTAATAACAGAGTTGTTGTGACTAACTTAATAACTTAGAAGACAGTCTTGATTAATAGTACCATGACTTGTCACTTAATCATGATCCTATTAAAGAAGGAAGTCATATATATATTATCTATTCGCAATTGTTAAAAAGACACAGTTGTGAGACAATTATATATATATATATATATATATATATATATATATATATATATATATATATATATATATAATTGAAACCTGAGAATGTCATCTTTGCTTGGGTTCAATTATAGGAATGAAAAAACTTAGGAACTTGGAGAAAAAAACTATAAAAGAAAATACACGAGTTTTTTAATTCCAGACGCGTTTCACAAATTTCTGGAAAACCACTAAACTCGGGAAAAAAATTAGGGTACAACAAAAAAGGAGCAATTCCCAGCTTCAAAATGACGTAGCTTGGAAGACAATCCGATAATGTGCAAACTTTTAGAAAGTGATTGTTCGCAAAATATTCCCAGCCTCGAAAAACAGCAAAAATTTGGAAATGAAAACACCATCTGAAAAATCAAGGGACAAGAAAGATGGCCAATAAAAATTTCTGAGGTCAATAAAGACCTTCAAAAGACCCGTAATAACAAAAAATCTATAGTAAATGTCTATTATTAAGAAAAATATGAGTAATTTCCCGACACTCGAAAAAAAGGTAATACAAAATCTTTGAACAATTTTATAAATATGGTAGAAATATAAAAATAAGCCTTGAATCATCGAATATGATAGCTGTGGAATTCCTCTTTCATCTGAATTTTGAATCGTACAAAAATATGCATATTTACCCGAGATATTGAATAATTTGTTCGCCCGGTCATGATTAAGTTCGAAGAACCCGCTTCTTCGACTCCGGAGCTGGAGCTCAACATAAGGATCCCGCTTGAGGGCCATTATCTCGAGAACTATCGAGTTTTTGGCAAAAATTATGCGGATCATTTTTGTAGATAATGACCTGATCTTCATTTTTCCTTTATACAAAAGTTCTTTAAATGCCATATTTTAAGCTAAATTACTACTACTACTAAACCCTATCATTCACGGAAAATTCATGGACCGGCAGGTATAATCGCTTCTGGGACCCTTTATTTACTGGACTATGAACTGTGTGTTCACAGCCCCCCCAATAAAATTGATGTGTAGTCTATTAGACTATTTGCAACTAAGAATCTATTAATTCTTAGTGAATATATATAAAATCTTTTGTAAAGAATATTTCACAATATTTCGTTGACTTGGTATCTGGTATTAAGGATTTAATAATAAAAGTTTATAAATCTCTCATTGTATGGTGAACAGATTAGATACTGAAACTAAATATTATCATTTTACTAGCCAAACAGGATTGTACTGATGATTGACATTTGTACAAGTTCTTGTGGAAGCATGCCTGTACCGTGTGGTGGTTAAGGTATTTCACGATTGATTGTTCAAATTGCCTAATTATGCTAGTTTGTCAAACTTGCTTGTAACCGTCTTTAGGCAATCAAACAGCAGAAAAAAGAGAAAGACAGAGAGATGGAGATAGAGAGATATAAACAAGGCCATTCATCTAGTCTGTTTAATGATCGAAGATGCCTTGCATATTGGAGTCTTTTAGAATCTTCGCGATTACCTATGTTGATACAAAAAATGCGATTAATTAAAACATTACTTGAAATGTTTATATTCTGAGAAAAAAGACTGGTTTCTGGCTTCTCTCATTTCTTTTGTTTTTTGCTTTTCATTTTCAGTAACTTTCTCAATAAAAACTTGAAGTTAAATTGGAACTCTCAGAATTTCTCAAGTAATTTTTTTAAATATACCATTTCCTTTTAAAAAAGACGCTCGAAAAAACTGTAGACTGCGTTACTAATGAAAAGTGGTTGTACGTACACCCTCATCTTGAAAATAGTCAATTTACCGTTGTTTTAGTAAGCCAATTGTATTATTCGTGAAAAAGGAACATACTTTTTGCAGACGGCTACTTTAACATCGTGATAAGGTGTTTGTTTCATGAAGAAATTTAACCTCGCAGATCAGCTTCCTTTCAAGGAGTTGAACCTGCACTTCAACTCTGACACAGAACTGCTTCCAGTCGTCACATGGGGGTATGAAAATGGGGTTAGTCTCTTACTCAATTTTCAAAGTTATATTTATAGGGTTTTATTAATTTAAAGTGGACTGGCTCGAGTGATATAACACCACCCGTATTGAATAAAGCATATGGTTGTAAGTGAGCAGTACACATTTCAGTGAAAATGTCATCATTTTGCCGGATTAAAATATCATTTGTTCTTTTCGCACTATTGCATGAGGTGTTCTAGCAATTGACAATCACTCTCATCTTAAATTCTATGAAATATCTTCATATCATCTGCTTGCGATAATTCGTCAATATCCATTACATCAAGAATATCATTGATACAAATGTTAAACAACAAGGTACTGAGATTGGACACCTCCGGAACTGATCCTAAATACTCCAGCAGAACTGAATTATAATTAAAAATATCCCTAATAAGTTAACATGTAAAATTTTCCACGGAAGCAGTAACTTAAAAATTAAGCAATTTCTATTTATAAGAGCATAATAATATTGATAATCTAATTACACAATTTTCATCACAAGAACGTTATTTTTAGTCTTGGTGATCATAGGATATTTTCATATCTTCTCATATTCATAAAATGAACGCTAAGCTCAGATTAATAAAAAAGCCCTTTGAGTTCACCATCTGGCAAGATGCTTTAAATACGCTTTCACTGCCGTTCTTCTGAATATTTTATAGCAGATTACTATGTCACGTCTAATATTCTTTGAATTATATTAAGGTAGCTATAAAAAAGCAAAGACAAAAAGAAAAAATGCATCTTGAATTTTATATTTTATATAACCCATCAGTGAAATATTTCTTATTGCAAATTCAGAACATTAGAAAGGTAAATCACCAATTTAGTTATTATATTTATGCTAAAATTATATGAATATTACTGTTTCTTTGTTGGAAAATTACTCAGCCACTTCAACAATTGATAATTCAATGATAAAACTATTGGAAGAGTTGTTTGTTATAAAAATTTCCGTACTAGGTATCTAGATCTCCATGTTAATGTTAATATATGATATTTCTGAGCGTGCAGTCTGTGTTTACTGTAACGGCCTGTATCAGTCACTTTACTTTATTTTGTTCCATTGGAAAAGTTTTATTTCATCTTTTATTTCGTTTGACTTATGAACTGAATCCACGTTTGAAGACACATCGCATATCGTTTGAACAACATCACTACAGAATGAAGCTCACGCACTATCTGGAAGAAGACGTTCCTCAACTTCTTAGCTGCTAGCTCGACAGTTCCAGCACAGCTTTCATCAGCAACTAATCTCCAACTGTTAGTGAATCACATCACACCAAAAGTTAACGCCCATGTAAGTGAATGTCCTGATTACGACGGTGCCATACCGGCTTTAAACAAGATCTATGTCAAGCCAAACATTGTCATTCATGCCAGGCATATTCTAACGACACGACGGCAACAGGCTGATGAAACGCTAGATGTTTACTTACAATCTTTAAAGCAACTGGCCAAAGCCGTTTCATTAGGACGTGACCAGCGTCAGTTAGGCAAGTAGGAACACGATGAAAGATGAAAATCTGACAAAATTCTTGAAAGCAGCTGCTAAATATAAATCAACGCTGAACGAGAAGAAAAGCAAATATAACCTACAGATCATAAACTTACTTGGGTATACAATCGGACCCAATCACATGATAAAACCTGATAGTGACAGACTCCAGCCCTTGCTTAAGATCGCTTCACCTAGCGACCTTCCATCTCTAAGACGCGTATTGGGAATGTTCGCGCACTATTCTGAGTGGATTCCTAGTTTTTCTCAAAGAATTTACACGCTAGCCCATTTCAGCACATTCCCACTCAATGAAGAAGCCGTATCATGTTTTGAAAAATTGCTATACCATAGTATCCTCCTCCATACACGCAATTGACGAAAGTAAGCCCTTTACGGTTGAGACTGACGCTTCCGAGCATTTGATCGCAGCTACGTTATGTCAAGACTCGAGACCTGTAGCTTTCTTTTCAAGGTCATTAAATGCTAGTGAGCTCAACCAATCTGCTGTGGAGGAAGAGGCGTACGCCATAGTTGAATCGCTCAGTAAATGACGACAATTTTTGATAGGAAAACCTACAGTCATCACCCTTTACCCAAACTTGTAAAAGCAACGTCAGCCTTTGAAAGATTAAGCATCGACTACAAGGGGCCCGTCCTATCAACCACGAACAACCGTTACATTCTCACGGTTATTGACAAATACTCAAGATTCCCATTCGCCTTCCCATGCAGCGACATAAGCGCAAAGACTGTTATCAAGCACCTGAATTACATATTTACGACTTTTGGAATGCCCTCGTACATACATTCAGACAGAGGCACGCAGTTTCTTTCTACAGAAGTGAGGGAGTTTCTCCATTCCAAAGGAATCGCTACAAGTCGCACCACTGCTTACAACCCACAGGGAAATGGGCAATGTGAAAAATACAACGGTACCATCTGGAGGACTGTGCAACTGGCCTGCGGCATTCTCAATGCGCCGATAGAGTCGTGGGAACAATACTTGCTAGTGGCTCTACACTCCATCAGATCACTCCTTTGTACTGCAACAAACTGCACTCCTCATGAACGCATGTTTATGCATACGCGCCGATCGCCCAACGGAAATACCATTCCTACTTGGCTAACTGACGCTGGTCACGTCCTAATGAAACGGTTTGATAGAAAGAATAAATACCAGCCACTAGTGGAGGAAGTCGAGTTACTCCAAGCCAATCCTGAGTACTCACTAGTACGGCTACAAGACAGACGCGAAACAACTGTGTCAAACCGGCATCTTGCCTCCATGGGACATCAAGGTGAAGGGGAACCACTAGACCCCACTCAAGAGGCACCAGAGGAGAAACCAGACGCGAACGAATCGCTATTGAACTTCACGACTCCTCCAAGCTCGCCGCTCACTGTAGACGCTCGTTCTGGTCCAAGCTCACCTATGTACCCTGAAAGATCAGCCGGTCCCTTGTCGCAGAACTCACCTGCTCATGGAGCGTTGAACTGGTCTCTAGGATAGGAACGCTGGAATCTTGGATTTAAGTAGTCCACGGCGAGGGTGGGGGCGGTAATGGGAGATAGAAACAAGTGATTGGTCTGCGTTATCAAATTTTCGGTAACTTCGATCATTTTGGATTTCTAACGACTTTTGATGCTGACGAAGGCAAGCAATATTTTTTTGGAGAAAACAGAAATCTTTCGATGGAAAAAATTAGTATACATGTCCGGGGCGTTATGTGCAAAATTTTTGGCAAAAAACAGAAATAAGTAATTTATTGAATTGGAAGTGTGGTTTCGATTGATTGTTTTGAGTCTCAGTTGCAATTTCGGGTTGAATTGCAGCATATTCCTACATCCAGAAAAAGAGGAAGGTATTGCAGGAAGTAAATTCGGTCTGCTATCAACTTGACTGCCTCAAGGGGACAAGAGATGAAGAGAGCTTGTCTGCTTGAACTTGCTTAAAGAGGAGATGCTTGGCCGTGGCCAGTTCTGAAGTTGCTAAGGGCTGAGCTGCTTTAACCTTGGTTTGAAGGAAGTTCATATCGAGAGTTGACAAAGTTGAGCGCACGTTCCCAGGTCAATATCTTTTCAGTTTCCTGAAGATGGAGGTGGTGTAATGGGTAGTTAATTATATAGGTTAGAATTTATGCTTATTGTTAAATTATAGGTTATTAATTTTAGTATCAATGAATTTAATTATAATTATGAAATATATCGACCAAGCAGTTTGGTTATAAATCGTTATTCGATATAAGTAACAATTGCTAGATAAGCAGACACGCGCTGTATTGAGAAAATGTGTAGATTGGCAATGGTTGCTTTGGGTTTTGTCAAGGATTTCAAATCAACATTTTTGTCGAAGAAAGATGTGTTTTATTTAAAGAACGTCAACCCTAATTAAAAGGAATCTAAACCGAATATTTTAACATTATTATAGTGGAAAATCGAACAAAGGCAAATACCCAAAGCTGTTTTATAAAAGATGAAATCAATAAAAGGGTTTGAAGGTTACTCTTGATTTAATTAAGATAAGATGTAAAAAAAGCAGTGTTGTCTTTAAGATAAAGGTCATTATTCGGAAGAATGATCAATTAGATTCTGGGAAGCGGTTTCATCAGAGTTTGAAGGTGGGTGTGAACCACAAAGTCTGCGTTATAGGAAATTTTTTTGAAAGATAGAGGATTTTCAAGTCTATTGGAGCGTTTTCTCCTGAGAGACGTCGTCGACAATAGTGCATCTTCGATAGGAAGGAATTGGAGATTACCAGGGTCAGCATATTCAAGCACTCTACATTAAAGGTAAGGGAGCTATTTTGACCGAGAGAATGGTTGTCAGTTCTGACCATAAAAGGTCGTCTCCTTATGAAAAATATAGCATAAATGAAAGTTTGTATTCAGGAAAATGTGCTTGAACATTCTTAAAATATCGGATGTTGAAGCATGCTTAAAGTATCAGAATCGAGGTAGGATCCATGAGTTCTGAATAATATCGTTTGAGGAAGTCTCCTACGAGGTTTTGCGAAGAGGTTATAGAAATTTCGCGAATCGTTAAACTGGTCTCTTGGCCCGGGTAGCTGGAATCTTGTTATTTAATTTGTAGTATACAGGGCCGGGGCGTTATGGGCAAAATGTTTGGTGAAAAGCAGTTATTACTAATCAAAGAAATTGAAGGTTTGTTATTCATCGATTACTATGAGTCTCAGTTGCAAGTGCGGGTTAAACTGCAACAAATGGCTTAAAATACTCTTCGTGATTCTAGTTTGTTACAATATTTGTAAAACATTTTTATCCCCCATAATTTCTTGGCGATTTTACCTTTCCTTCGGGACTTTTCACACCGCCATTCCAATACCAACGAATCCAACTTAAAACTGCATTTGTTACTGACGTTAAGAACGGTGACCATGTGTGTTTCAAGAATATTAATTTTTGGATACTTCGCTATTATTGAGCATTGCACCTCTAGTGTTAATATATCATTCTCATGTCACTGCAGAAAACATTGGTTTTATTTTGTGAAATAATCATTATTGTCAGCTGCATTTCCGTTGCTAACGAATGGATAAGAATAAGTGAAGGGGCTCGGCAGTGTCTCCGCCAAGCCGAGAAAAGACCAATAAGGGCATCACCGTACCATCCTTGTTTCGAAACCATTCAGGGCATTTAAGATCCCCTTGAGTGTTCGTTGTGGAAAAATATGGAAGCACTAGGTATGTTCCCCAATTACAGTTCATTCGAACACGTTTCTCAAGAAGTATTGAAAGTGACAGTTCCTTGATTTTGTCATTCAATACCGATAAACAAAATTATGGGGTTAACCTATAAAACAAGGAAAAACCGAGATTTTGGTCCAATTTTTACGAGAAGATAAATCCCACCTCGCAGTCCGAGTACAAATGTGACAATACAAAGTATTGAATATGTTTCATAAATTGGAAGGATGAATAACATAGTTATTTTTCCTCCCTTCCACCAAACATTTAACATAAATCATCGACGTTTTTTAAAACGGAGAAGAACTAACTGTTGAGTCAAGTTTAGAAAAATCACAGTATATTGTGAAATTTTGTTAATAAATCTAACCTCAAAAATTGGCATGTTTCATTTCAACCAGACTGATTTCACCTCGGTTTTATCTCATGGACGAATAGATATATTTGAATGGGACCAAAGCTACTCTTTCTCCTTCCAGGGATTCTTTAATATAGCTTAGGGCTATCATATCCTGAATAATTACACCCTTGGTAACAACTCCCAGCCTCGAATTTTCCAATAACTTTTACGTACGTTTATAGTTGTCATATAGGGAGAGTTGATACAAAAAATATCACCAAAAAAAAAGAAAACCACCTGTATCTGTAGAGTAGGGAGGGTGAGTTTAGGCTCACAGCACTTAGGCTACATGTGACCCGAGGAGTTGTCCTCCTATGTCCATCTCCTTTATATCGGCAGGTGTAAGCCAAGACTCTCCGAACACACACTCTCTTATTCATAATAACTCCGGGCACTCGCATAAGACATGCCTGACAGTTTCGTCTTCCTGTTCACACATCCTGCATGGAGATGTGTCCAGTAGCCTCATTGTATGGGGGTGCTTCCTTAGCTGACAGTGGCCAGTCAGAAATCCTACTGTTAAACGTAGGTTTTTCCGGGTCGTCACCAAATATTTCTCCGACGCCATCGTCCCAGGGTCGCCCAGGGTGATCCTGGCAAGACTGCATCCCATTTCTTCAGGAATTGAGCATGGCTGTAACGTTTAGCTAGTTCCGCAAGTACAGAGGTCGTCAGGCAGTGGGTGTCGCTGGGTTCTAACGATCTTAGTCCAGCCGCCTCCCTGGCTAAAGAATCGGCAATGCGGTTACCTTAACTTCTGCCGTGCCCTTCAATCCACCCTAGGATAATATTGTTATCTACCAAGGCGTCAGCTAAATCTTGATGGCACTCTAATACTAGCTCTGATGTAACACGTTGTCTGTTCAAGGCTAATAGGGCTTGTCTGCTATCAGTGCAAATTCATTTTCTGGTTAGTTCTTTTGTGGTAATTGGGATACCAGCCAGTTCTTTTTCAACCACGCTGGTATTTTTTCCCATTCCCCACTTAATTCTTAGGCTTAGTGATCTGGAGAAGACTCCACATATTGAGCCTTATTTGGTTTTTGAGCCATATGTGTATATGCGTATAGCATTTGCAGCATCTGACTCCGTATTATGTTTTATTGGACACAATTGCATCACTGACCGCCTGCAGCAGAGGTAGTGCAGTAAACGCTTCTCGCCATAGACTTAGTCTCAATTGGCCCACTCTTACCTCGGGGTTTACACCAGCCGTGCGCAATCGTAACATGGCCATCAGCGCAACCTCTTTGACGTACAAATCCAGAGGGGTCAGACCACTAATTTATTTCCTTTGGCGCGGTTAGTGTTGTTCTCATGGTTCCTGTGATATTTAAACAAGTCATTCGCTGTATTTGATATAATTTTTGGATGGTCGGTGCTTGTAGAACCTTCGGTCCTCATACAATGGCTCCATACGTTAACATAGGTCTTATGATTGCAGTGTAGTTCCAGGTGACCACACGGGGTGAAAGACCCCATGTGTGTCCCACTGTCCCCCGACATTGCTAATAAGCCACATATGCTCTCTTTGCTCTGCTTTGTAGGTGAGAGTCCCATGTTAGCTTCCAGTCGATGGTAATACCAAGGTATTCTTCTTCTTCAGAGAAGTTTACGGAAGATTGAGGAAAATCACCTATAAAAAGAAATGAAATCCCATCGAGAATATTACATGTGAAAAAATGTTAAGACGCTACTAAGAGTTGTTAAAACCAATCCACACCTATATATAAGAGCAACGGATCCAACAACAACAACCACGTGTAGATTTTTCTTATGTGATCAAGTCTAATACTGAAACGGTCACCATAAAATGTTGTTAGTTAACCAGTTAGGTAACAATTTTTAACAAAGCTGTTGGATGGACTCTCCCTTAGATAGGTGCTGAATATATCAACAGACTAGGGCAATAAATTTCGAACTTATTGGAATAAAACATTGTGTTGAGTATTTTTTTATTTTTAATGGGATGCAATTATTTCCGACGGAAGCGTGTAGCAATCCCAATCATAGTAACTTCGACCAAGAGATATTTTTTATAACGTTCTTACCTCAGAAAATTCCAGAGCTAGGTTTTGTCATAGCAATAATTCTCACTGATGTCACCAATTTTTCCAATGTTAATATTCTTCTTACCATGAAATATTCCAGCCGGAATAAATTTTGATTATAAAATAAAACTGATTCAGTGAAGAATATATTTTTTTATAAAAACATTTATAAATGCTTTGCAGATTATACTTATATTATCTTGAAAATAAGCTGATAATATTATTCCTGTATGTTTGTCACTTTCCCATTGACAAAACAATCCTCATTCTTTATGATACCATCTATCTGAGGATTTATTCGCGATTAATTTTCCCGTTGCTTTTGCGGATTTATGTAGAATCCCCTTTGAAATCTCCATAATACAAGACTAATATACTTTAATTTATTTAACAGCGATAAATCATTATTAACAATGAAAAACAAATGCTTAGGTGATACAATACAATTATTTTCAATTTCCACAAAAACATTCTATAGATTATTGTATTATTATGAATACACTGTATGTATGTATGTATTTATGCACAGAACACACACACAAGGTATCTATGTATACAGTATGGTCCAAATGGAAGGAATACATTCATTATTTCGTAAACTGGTGATTTTAAGGAGAAATCCTGAAACCCAACGTTTTTATTTTCAAATGGGCGCTTCGTCATCTATGTGAGCGTGATTATGTCATCAATAAAATTTTTATATAGAAAAGTGGGTCTTTCCATACAACATTTGGAAGGTCTTCCAAATATCTATTCAACCATATCAATATATCTGAGTAATCAAGTGCAACCAATTTCAAAGCCAGTGCTCGAATTGATTCAGTTGAAATACAATGCGAAAAACGAGCAGCGAGCTCTTCTTGAACGTTCGCTGTAACTTCCGCGGAGTTATTTTCGCAATCTCAACGCGTATCGGTTCTTTGAGTTTATCAACAGTTTCTGGTCTATTAATGTACCCTTTACTTCTCAAGTATCCTCATGAAAAGAAATCGTGAGGAGTTGGATCAGGGGACCTCGGTGGCTACACAATTGCTCCTCTTCGACTATTCAGATTCGGCAAATAATTATATTATGTATGGCCATTCAGTGAGTGGAATAGAGGAAGCTATATAATAACAGAGAGACAATTTATATAGAAGTGTGCGTTTCGTGAAGGGGAAGTATGCTGTTCTCTCTTAGACATATATAATTTCATGTATAGTGCTCACTGCCGCAGACGGGCAAACAAATTAACAATAACTGTTAGAAATAAACTTGAAATATTATACTTGAAGTTTAGTCCTACAAGTTCAAGTATGTATAAAAAGGTTCATGAAAGTGTCAAAACAATTAAATGTTTAATAAAAACAGTTTTCTTTTATGTTTCCTTCTAGAGATGTCCAGCAATTCATTAGCGTCCATTTTTGCCGCAACGTTTCTCATTCAAACGCTTTTCTGTCTTCCTGTTGCGAAAATATGGCTTTAGTCGGCGTAAGGTGGAGAAATATCGCTCGGCAATGCTAGTAGTTACTGGAAACGTGCACAGCAATTGACAAAGAGTTCTAATATTGAGCAGCACCGTTGCTCTTTTGTAGGCATTTGCTGGAGATACTGGTATATTTTCTCTCATTCTTTTCATAGGTATACTTCAGCGCCTTGCAAAACATCCTCCACATCTTCGTCGCTGAAGTTGTGGGACAGCAACTTTTGCAACTGTCCGATTCTTTGCATGGGGGCGCTAGGGAACCTGGATGACATTTCACTTAACATATAATCTAGAAAAGGAATATATACTGAAAGTCGGTAATATTCTTCAACTGACTGAGCTCTACCTATTTGTTTGACTTCCGGTAATTCTGCTGACCGTGATTTCTGCACCAATTTTATTTGCGATGGCCTCAGTATGATTGAGAAGTTTCTTGAATGTGTCCGTGCTAGTTTCTCTGATTATCATCTTTCATTTGCAAGTGCGTGAAAGGGATGCAACGATCAAAATTCGCAATTCCAGCCAAAAATAGACAAAAGTTTCTCTCATGTTCTTTCTATTTGAACAACTCTGATATATAATTTGATTTGTTTCTAAGTATGTACTGTGATGAAATTTCCACAGTACACAAAAATACCATCTGGGGGGTTCCCGTGTCCTCGTGCTCCCCCCCTTGAATCCGCCCTTGAAGCTGGCTGACAACCTAACCATGGCCTCCTATCATATAGGACATCCAGCCCGGCTGACAACTGTCTCTCAACTTTCCGTAAAAACTGATTACTATTAGCATTGTTTAAGTAGACCTATACAATTCTATTAGGTAATCCGACGACCTGACAAATAAAATTCAATATGGCGTCCCAGGGCAAACAAAAATATGGTGTTGGTCTTTTGGTATACACAAGAGTGTTTATTTTGGAGAATAGTGATTTTATTGGACTATAAGGATTGTCTTGGGTCTTGATAATGATAATAAACAATAAAAAGGTAAGTTTTATAAAACTTTTGAGTGGCATATGTGAATTTTGACAATTTTTTGTTTTGTTTTTGTCAACATAAAAACATTATTTTTCCCAAATTTCGTTTCATTACTATATCTCTTTGTATTTGAATAAGCTAGAGAGAAGAATATGCTTTATTGTTAAGAAAAGTTGCTATCGGTCCAAGAAAAAAGTCGATTAAATCATTATTTTGAATTTTTTATATAATTTACTTTGAAGTGTCAGACCTATTATGGTTGTAGATGCATAGGCTTCACCACAGAAAAATATTAAATAGGTAAAATAATTTGTGTCTGTCTGAAAATGGGAGGTAAAGAAAAATTCCATGGATAAATGTTCAATTTATGAAAAAACAAACAAAATAATTTAAAAAACATTAAATTCATGCCATAGAGTAGTTTGAAATTGTTATAACTTTGTTATAAACAAATTAAAGAAACAATTTTTTCTTTGAAATAAAAGTTTACGGTGTGCTGAGTGATTACTAATGATTTGCAAATATCTCAATTTTTTTACGAGTTATAATTTTTTAAATTTCCAACTTTTAGTCACCCTAATGTCATTTGAGGAAAAATGGTGAAGACAATTTTGGTGTTAAATTTAAAGCTCTACAATTTTTGTTTGAAACTTTTTTCTGTAATTCCAAAAAAGCACCTTATTTTTTTTTCAACCCATTTTCCGGGTGGTCGAAACGTAGTCTCATGAATATTTCGTTTGTAGACACTTTAAAGTAAATTATATTAGAAGTTCGAAACATCCACTCAAAATTATGATTTAATGGACTTCTTTCTTGGACTATTCCATGAACAAAGTGATCAAGAACTTAACCCGCCATTTGTCGCCACATGAGCATTTTGCTCACTTTGTTGGTAAAATTGCTGCAGTCTGGCAACGCCGACTTGAATTAAGTTGGCCATTGGTGTAGCTGAGTTTATCATTTTGAGGCAGGTTGTTTGCAGGAGCGTACCCTAAGTGAGCATTTTTCTCATCGAGCGACAAACCACGTATAATGAACTTCCATTCCGTGAGCGTTTTGCTTATTGAGCGAGTTAGTGTATATAATTTTAAATATTATTTCAATTTAATTTTGCGATTTTACTGTTATTGAATATACAATGAGGCGAGGAAAAAGATTAGTGCAAATGGCTTTGGAGAAATGGTAAGTTATTGCTTACTAGTATAATTTTGTGCTTATTATATTTCTCTTACTAGCGACCAATATTCCATGGCTCGTGACACATAATGACGACTTTAACGAAGAACAGCGGTTGGATGAATATGAATCAGATGCCCCCTCTGCCCACAGCAATCACCTAACTGATTCTGAACAGTCTTCAGTTGATTCCTCAGACGAAGACGAATACATATAGCAGAGGGATCTTTCGTATGCTGGAAGAGATAAATCTACCATTAGGGAAAAGCTTCCATCTCGTACCAATGTTCGAAGATCTGAGGAAAATATAGTTATAAAACTTCCAGGCGTGAAACCAATAGCAAGAGACGCAAAGACGATAGTAGATTCGTGGAAATTATATTTCTCAGATGGTATGATATTGCATATAACAAATTGTACTAATATGTATCTTCAAAAATTGCGTCAAAATTATACAGGCGAGAGGGATTGCCCCGATACCACCCCTCAAGGAATGACGGCTCTCATAGGCAGGTGTAAAAAAATCTGATCATGCTCATGCTCATTCATGAACAACGGGCGGATGATGTGACTTCTCCTGTATGTTTTCGCGTTGTTATGTCAAGTCGTAGATTTTATACGCTTTTGGAGGCTCTTGGATTTGATGACTTGAATGATAAAAATCAAAGGGATATATTAGACAACCTGGCACCAATAAAGGAAATATTTGACGAATTTACCACGAAATGCTTAAACAACTATGTGGTAGGCGAATACACGACAATTGACGAAATGCTACCAGCATTTCGCGGACGATGTAAATTTCGTCAGAATATATCCAACAAGCCATCAAAATACGGAATAAAGGTTTACGCCTTAGTGGAGACAAAAATGTTTTAAGTTTCGAATTTAGAAATCTAGCCTGGAAAACAACCTGAGGGACCTTACAGTTTCGACAATAAAGCACACAGCGTAGTTAAAAGATTAACCGATCACATTTTGAACTCAGGTCTAAATATTACCACTGACAATTATTTCACATCTACTTGATAGGAAGAAGAACAACTCTAAATGGAACGATCAGGAAAAACAAAAGAGAAATTCCTCCGATTTTGGTTCAAACAAAGGAGCGTCGGCCATGTAGTAGTATGTTTGCATTTCTTAGAAAAGGAGTTTTTGTATCATATGCACCTAAAAAAAAATTAAAATGGGTTACTTTTCTTTACCTTACATTCAGGGGACCAAATTGATGGAATTAGCTTTGGAACTTATGAAGCCACAGGTGCAAATTAGACAATCTGTTCCAAATCTGCCTCTGAAACTACGGAATTCAGTAAAGCAGCTCGTAGGTGTTGAAGAGGAAATTCCAGAACCAAGTGTTAGTGCTACTGGTATGTGCTCATTGTGCCCACAAGCAAGAATAGGAAAATCAAGAAAACATGTTGCACATTCCAGAGTCATGTGTCAAAGATGTCTACAGAGCCTTCAAGCACAATAACTCTCAACAACTCCTTATTTTTTTGTTATTTGGCTAATTTATGTTACATTTATTTGTTCTAAAATATATTACTTCTTTTCTGGACTATTTTTTGTTAAATACCCAAATATTCGGAATGTGTGCAAAATGCTCACGCGCGATAAATCGCGTTTGAATGTGGGTAGCGACAAATGGCGGGTTAAACAATAAAATACGAACATAAAATAAAATAATTCCAACGTTAATATTACATGGGTAATTCAAATAGGCTATTATTATATGTAATAATATCTTTTAGATCACACAAATTTAAAAATAATTTTCATTCATAATATGTCTAATTTTATTTTTGATACATTTTTATAATTTTTCCAGTTCTCCGTTTCCTCTGTTATTTATAAAATTGAAATTTATTTTTATATTATGTTCTCCTCTTATGTTTCGATATCCCATCAATTCACCTTTTTGTATATTTCTATGATCCTGGGATACATTCCAAAAGTTGTTTCCACTCAGCTATCTACAAGCTTCTCAAGAATAGTATCCGATAATCTTTGTGGACGTAAATTGTTAGATATTTTAAAGATTACTTATATCGGGAATCATTTCATGATGCCAATGAAAGCAGCCACCATTTAGGGGAAAAGTAAAATGAATCTACAAACTACCACCCGAGACTATCGGTTGAGAAAAGGAGTTACTCGTGAACTTTTTGCAATGTGCTTTGTGGCCCCATACATTTTTTAAACTTATTTTGAATCGATTGACCGTTTTTGCGGATACTAAACTAGAGGTAAAAGATATAGAAGCCCATATACAAATTTCTCAATATTGTTTTGCAGAACGGCCATTTTTTTCAATAATATCATGAACCTGATATAATCTTCCATTGAGGTTGAATTTCATTCCTGTATACTCAAGTTTTCAAAAGTTGTAGAGCTTATCGTTGAAGATGTAGTTTATAGATGATCAGAATGATTACACTCCCAACTTACCACTCAATATAAAGTTCAGTAAGACCACATTAGACGTGAAAACTAAGTATACTTTAATATGTTAACAGCATATAAAGTTAGTTTTTGGACATAAAAGGAATGTACGAATGTGTAAATCTATTTCCACTTCGAAGAAAGTTACGTGAAATTGAGTTGTCTAGAAACTCGTTGGAAAGTTGGTTTTTACATTTTCACACAGACTATAAACTCCAGTTATGCTGCATGGCTGGTTCAACAATACATGATACATTTTTATATTTTTCCACAAAACTAAAAGCAAGAATTAACTGTTTTAAGACACATCTGTTTATTAAGTATCAATTGAGTAACTACAAATCATTTAAAATGATTAAATATGAAAAAAACACTGTTTACCATAAAATAAAATAAAAACTTTTTCCTTAAACATTGTTTTTTTTGAAAAACCATCCAAAACACATAAGAAAAAATATTATAGTTACTGAAAGGGAATGATGAATAATATATCTAATGTTCTATCAATTGTCCTATTTTTGGATAGTCTCGTCTGGACTGTCTACAGCAACGATCTTTTAACATACTGACACAAAACTGACAACAAACTTTGTCTACTACTTGGCAAATTTCATCTAAACTCTGAGATATGAATATGCATTGAGTGTTTCTACGCTTAATGTAATGACCCATATTTTTAATCCCATTTGAAGGTAACAAGTGCATATAAGTTTTTTATAAATGCGAATATTGTGAAATAACGTTTCTCATTCAAATTAATATAGTAGATTCAAATTGACATGCATACAAAACTTATAAAATTCGTAATATAATTTTCTGTAAATAATGCCCATTTAGCCAGACAATCTGAAAAAATTGTCTGCCCCGCAATTTAGCACGAATCAGTTCTATATTGTCCTTGTAAAACCCGTAAACAATCCATTTAATAACATTTTTAGTAGCATTTCATTCATTCATTCATAAATTGGGTTGTGCTCATCAGCCCAGGCACTTGATCTGAATCTTTGTACCATATCCCATGTTATCTACTTCCATTCCAGTAGCTTCGTGTCTTCTATAAAGGTCACTAGTTTGACTGGAGGGATTTTCAGTAGTTGTGATGGTTGTATAACTTCCTCTCCAAAGTGCTTCCGTCTAAGTTCTTGTAAGTCCTCGCAGAAGCAGAGTATGTGAGTAGGTGTTTCATCATCAAGTTCACATTTTCTGCACATAGGTTCACTAACTTTGCCCATATTGTACAGATGTTTCCTCAAGGTGCAGTGTCCAGTCACCAGGTCGGTAACTGTCTTCAAATGTCTCTTACCCAGTTTCAGTAGCCAGGTTGTAGCATTGTCAACCTTATTCAGTTTTTGATTTGATCGTTTTCGCTTTAAAGAATGATCCGTAACAGTACCTAGTTTAATTACCTACTTTATAAATGGTTGTAAACCCGATTTCTCGCGATATAAGCATTATCAGAAATTTCAGAATTTTCTTTTTTCAAACACGTGTACATATTTGAAACATCGCGCTGACACTGAACATGTAAATCTTTGTTCTGAAATTCGGCCCTATAATTTACTGCTAAGTCATTTGTCTGTGGCGCCAAATTATTAGATTCCCGCGATAGATCATCTTGAACTGTCGTTTCAAATGGTCTCCAAAATTCCATTCTAATTAATTACTAACAAATTATATCTCTGAAACGTACCCTAACGTCTACGAACAAATAAATATTATATTGATAACAATTCACTCACGCCACTCAATCAACTAACCTTACTTAACCAACAAATATATATTATATTATTAATACTTTTATACTCTAGATTAACTACACTTTTCTACAACTGAGAACTAAACTCACTCAACCAACAAATATATATTAAGTATTTTGATAATATTTCTCTACAACACAATTCACGCACACCCCTGGATGTTCTAACCCAGGTCAGGCCTGATGTTCGGTAAACTGAAAATATTTTCTATGTCCCAGTTGGCCGAGTTAAAACTTCGTTATAACATGCCTAACACCGGACTGGATGTATTATCTGTTGAATGCGAGGCTTCTACGTTGTCAGCTTTTCAAAATTTTCCTAGATATAGTAACATATATAAAGTTGTTTTTGATTTATTATTCTTTGCCCAGCAATTTCAGGCGACTTATTTCATTGCTCACTAATAAATATATATTATGTATATTTTTTTGAATATTTCCATACTAGCTTTCTAAGAACATCACGGACTAACAGTTTACTGAAGTAAGGAGAACAATTGTATAGTGCGCCTAGCAATTCTAGAAAATATATCTGAAAACATTGCTTCATTTTATTGTCTTACACTGACTCTAGTTATACTATAGCTTAATTTTTCGTCATAGTGGTACAGTCTGTGTGATGATTGTTTCATTCTCAATATGGAAATTAAGTCTTTTGTAAATTAAAACAAAGTCGTGAAATAGTGCATGATGTAATTGAATTTATGTTGTGGGGGGCACAACATGGTTAATTCCTTTGGCAAAAATACAAGAAAGCCTTTCCAGTTGAATAATTGTGATAATGAGAATTTATTATTGATCTGTTGAAATTCTCTTCAATATACATAAGAAAATTCAGTAGGTAGGCAAAGTTAAAATTTTGTGAGAAATATAATATTCTCCCGCATGTAGTTAGAATATGTTGCGAATAATACATTCGTGGTTAATAAAAATCCTGTAACTATCAACAGAATTTTCCCAAAGAATAACATTATACGACTTATGACTGTTATACAAGACTTTAATAAACTGTTGATAAAGACTTTAAGGACATAGAGGACCTTATTCGAGAAATTGCATATGTTTAGATCTATTCAGATTTTTATTGAGCATATCAATGTGATCGGACCATCTAAGATGTTGATCGACATAAACACCCAGAAATTTTGCACATTTGGTTGATATTAATGTATTTTCACTCAAATTATTTCCGGAAATTTTTTCGAGCTCATCAATATTTTGGAAATTATTCATTCATGAGCTCGAAGAATTTCCGGATATAATTTGACCTCGTCGGGTATTCGGTAAGAAAAATCCACACCAAATTGTGTTTGAAATAATTAAAATTCATTTTTCGATTTCCAATAACGTCACAAACTTTCTACTGATTTTAGTAGCTCAAAAGAGCCATTTTAGGACCTAAAATATTATATTTTCTCATTTTATAGTTACTTGGGCTTACTGCAAGTGGTAGACAATTATTCAATCATCATCATCATCATCATTCTTTTTTCGGAACACTGCATGAACAGATTTACAGCGCATTACAGTTTTGGCAGCCATTTAGACCTTCAAATTGTTGATTTCAACTCGATGTAGCTGCACGAAAATACAATCTCAAGACACAACACAGTATATTCTTTAATTTTACATTTTGAGTAACTACAAGTGGTAGAAAATTACATTTTGCAAATAAATGCCAGACTGTCAAAAACGATTCTGTCATCATAGACGTCAAAAAATTTCTAGTATAACTCGATGTTGGTACGGGCGTGTTTCTAAATTCAGCGCTAGTTCTACCACTTGCAGTAGAAATCTAGCAAGACGTTTCTTAATTCAGCACAAAATTTCAGCAGATCGTTTCTTAATTCATCACTAGAATATACCGTTAAACACTAGCGCTAGAAAACGATTCTAGCGGTAAGAACAGTTGATAGATCGCTAGAGCTAGAAGAACATAACCTTAAAACTTCACTTGTCACCACACCTTGAGAAAACTGATAAAAATTATCAATTTTGTAAATATCAAATAACTGCAATCACAAATCACCTACACTGCAATGGCGTGTGGAAATAATTTGAGGACAGTTCTTTAATGCCATATCCATTGAAGTATAATGACACTGTTTCCACAGTTAATGTGGATTGGCAAATGTGTATAATGAAAAATATTTAGTAATGTACCTATAATGTATAATCAATCTTATTTCTCAAAGATTCTGACAAGAGAGAATCATATGCACACATGTGTTATAATATAGAACATAATAATGCAATTGTATCAACCGACACAACAGCAGAAGACGAGCATGAGGAAGATTATAATAATAATAATAATACTATAAATGAGGACCCAGTTGACTTCAAGTGGATCAGCAGTCATGTTAAATTATTGGCCGGAATACGGTAATTTCCTTCTTGATTTAATTTTATGAGGATAAATATTGAAACTGGGAATACCGCGTATTGTTTTAGGTTAAGTCATAAAGCAGCTTTTCTAAAACCCAAATGTAAAAAGAAAAAATTATGGCAGCAGGTAGCTGACGAATTCAATAAAATTTCGGTAACAGCCAACATGTGTGATGTTAAATTTAGAAATTTACTTATCACACATATAGAGCAAATAAAAAGAAAAAGAGTTCAACTGGAAGTGGAATAATTAATTGGGAATATTTTCAACTTTTTGATAAAGCTTTGGGCTATAACGCTTCCTGTTGCCCTTCAAGAGACAATCTTGTTGATACATTGTCTGAAAACCCTAATTCATCTGGAATAACAGTAGCCAACATAAATGAAGTAGATTGTGCGATAGATCTTGAAGTAGGTCTTGAAATAGGTAGTGGTGATACGACCAGCAATACATCACACGATACAGCTACTACTGCCACCATTACCATCCCTGACAGGTAAAACAAAAAGAAACAGACACTTACAATGGGTGAGTACCTGTTCCTAAAAAATAAGAGGGAAGAAGAAGAGTCTCTGAAGAAACAGCAACATGATGAGGAGAGGTGGCAGCAGAAAAGGGGAATAAAAGAGCGGGCAGTAATTTAAAAACATGTTACTATCTTATTTATCAAGTAATTTCTAAAATCACGAGCATCCTGAGTGACACTATACTCAAAATCACAATTATCCTCAGCTTCCCCTAGTAGAAATTCATCTTGGCGCAATATTGGCCAGATGTTGGAACCAATATTGGAAATAAAAAAAAATGTTAACATTTTCCAATATATAGCCAACTTTAGGTTACATTGGAAAGCAATATTGCCCCAATATTGGCCAATATTGCTTTTCCAATGTAACCTTTTGGCATGCAATATTGGGCCAATATTGGCGCAATATTGGTTGCCACGATAGGTTACAATGGCGTGCCAATATTGGGGCTATATAGCACCAATATTGGTAGTCAATTTAGGGTTTTCACTGTCACACATTGGAAGCGAATATTGCGCCAATATTGGCAGACCAATAAAACCCAAAATTGGGCGGCGAATATTGCGCCAATATTGGCAAACCAATAAAACCCAAAATTGGGCGGCGAATATTGCGCCAATATTGGCGAAACATATAGCCCCAAAATTGGCAGACCAATGAAACCCCAATTAGGGCGGCGAATATTGTGGCGAATATTGCGCCAATATTGGTGAAACATATAGCCCCAATATTGGTATACAATTCAGAGCTAATATTGGCAAAATATATAACCCCAATATTGGTAATGAATATTGGGGTAATATTTTCAAAATACATTTCCCCAATGTTGCTAGCTCATATTGAGCCAATGCTGTTCTCACCTGAAAGTTCAATAATTGTACAATAATAACAACCAATATAAGCTATATATTGTGTATATACCGACTATATATATATATATCTGATACTTAATAGTGGACTAGTATTGGTTTGTAAAAAATTCAAAAGCTATTTGTTAGTTAATAATAGACCAATTTGATGTATGTACTTAAACTGCAAAGTAAATATGCACTTTAGTGTCGTCCCCATTATGTACCGAATATATAGGTGTAGGCAATGTAAAACGACGTGTTATATTGAATATTTAGCTTAAATTGGAAGTTATATTTCCCTTTTGTGGTAATTGAGGAGGTGTGAAATATAAAAATTAGTTAGTTTTTAATGAATTTATTGAAAACAAAAAAGAAGTTCAGCAAACATTTGTAATAATAACAACATACAAGAAAACAGTTACAAACAGGGTGTTGCTTGTTCAAGAATCCCCTCCTCTCCCAAGGCGCTAAGAGATTTCCCATTCAAAATACACGCAAACATTGATGCTTTTTTTAAGAACAATTTATGTCAAATAATGTGACATATAGTGATGGGCGATACTGTGTAAAGAAGCGATACACCGTACCGTTATAAATATATTGTTTTAAAAATATCAATATTGGAAAATCTTGTTATGAAAAGTATCAATACTGAAAATTCCGAAATTTTATTGATCCGATATATTTCAGAAACTAATTTCCTAAACAAAATCTCTTGTCACCTATGTGACGGAATGCTGAGAGTGTTGTGTTGCCATAGCAGCATATACTATTTAAATGAAAAGTGTGAATTCGTAACATAATTCACTCTAATAGTAGTAGTCGTGGACAAATATATTTAAAAAAAAAATCATCTGAATTTGCGTATATTATAAATGGGAAATAATGTAACGCTTTTGGCGAGTACTTAAAAGTTCATATGAAGAGCACAAATTTCCAGGGGATTCTATTTTGGACATTTCCAACATGATTTTGAGTCGGGAGCAAAAATAAAAAAGTAACTTTCTAAGAAAAGCACCCTAATATATATAATATATGAACTATCAATGAATGGGCACACCCTGCATATAATTCACATAAAGGGAAAAGAACTAACTAAAAAACACTTATTTAGAGTAATGAAAACATCGTAAATTATACAAAAATAAGAGAAACTCGGAAATCCGTAGCAATAAACATAATTGCACAATACGAATTTGACAAGTGAAAATATGTTTGAAATATAGCTTGTTTGACAAGTGAAAATATGTTTAAAATATAGCTTGTATGATTGGAATAATAACTATCCATACAAAAATTGAAAAATCCGTTTGCAAAAACCTACTACGCAAGTAACACATACATGATGTTCCTACAACGCGATAATAATAAGAATAAAAGATATACTTTACATATTATATCCTAATGCACATTACCACACTGCTCAAGTCCCATATTGTGTCACAATTACAAATCTGTATCGTCGCCTTCCATTAGAGTCGACGGCAGCGGTGTATTACTACCTCTTGAAGATGCGGTGGAATCTCCTGAAGACAAAGACGGACTAGAAGTATCTAAAACAATAATTAAAAAACTCATTAGATAGTTTGCATAAAAGCATGAGAAATTGATTGTTTTAACCGTTACTACATGAAATATTTTCATAAATATTAAATAAAGTCAATATTTATTGATTTTATTTAATAATTATGAGAATAGTATTCATGGCAGAGACAATGTTGAAGAAAATTGGAAGGTGTAGAGTTCGGGCAAGAAGAGGAAGGCCTGTCTTTCCATTACATTGGATACCTTCTCCACAAAATCTGAAAATAAAAAAATAATAGTTACTATTATATTTGCTGTCCGAATTGAGCATTACCATTGAAACAATCAGCTGTTAAACATATATTGCCAGTAGCAAAGGACCCAAATTTCTTCGGAATGTCATCTGCATTTGGTGATATGGTATCGGAAAGTGTTTCGTCCAATTCAATTGACATATCTTCTTCTTGCACATCAGATACATTGAAAATAATTGGAGTGGCTATAAAAAGAAGTAAGAAATATCAAATCAATTTTTTATTAATTTTTTGTTACTTTTCATTTTGCCGAAAGGAAGAAAAAAGTTGATATGATACTTACATATTGATATATGTGATTGTCTGCAAGTATCGGAGACATTATCTGTAACAGTTAGTGGTTCTAATGGTGTCGGTGTTATCGAAGTTGTTGATTTACTCGACTCTGAGCAGGAACTTATATTATCTACATAAAATGATACACAGTTCTTAGCCTCTTTAATGGAAGTGACTGTCCTTTTAAACATTGCTTGATATTCAGTAAAAGAAATGTGAGGTGGCAGTGCCCCGCATTTTTTTTTCAATTCAAAAAGTTTAGACTCCGTTTTTAATGCAGGCCAAAAGTTTTATTACTGTAGATTGCCCAACAATTTGGTACAAAGTCCACACTGTTATCTTTGGTGAAAATAATTACATCCCAACTGTTTCCTTCATCACCCGAGTCATATGATGAATTAAGGTCCAATGATTTCCTTTTGTAAGAATGCCTTGAAAAACAAGAAACCATTAGTTACACAACTAAGACTACAATTCAATCTGTATACTATTAACAAACAATGCATTATAATATTCACGAACCTATTCAAAAATAGAAAATAGACATGGAAATATATTTTTATTTTCGTATTCTAACACACTGTATGTACCTAACGGTTTAAAATTGTATGTACTTTCTGAACAAAGAGAAGGTTAAAATAGCCTTATATTCCCAATAAAGGCCTTTACACTCTTCGTTTGTGTACAACGCTATAGTGTTTTTCCATGCACTGTAATCCAATATGCGTAAATGAAACACTTGGTGGTTATAGAGGAGTTTATTACACTTTTCACAATTGGCCATGTGGGGCCGCCATGAGGACATCCAGGTCCGACACATTTCTGATAGCTACCTTGTCAATTATTAGGCCCAACTGGACTTGGTCACCAAGTATTAACTTTTCATATAATAAACTGCTATTACTAGGCTCATAAACCAACAAAAAAACTAAAAACGTTACCAACGTTACCACCATCTTTGTAAAACCTTGCATCACTCTCGATGTGTGTGTGACTTGTCAGGAATGGACTGCGCGTAGGGTACCGGTATCTTTTCTCATTGGCTGCATTTTCGCGGTCAAAGCAGATAGCGCCTATAGGAGAGATTCAAAGAACCTCGCACTCTGTGCAGTGTAAGAGCTGTATTACACAGCAAAGAATTATGCCGAAAATTACTCTGAAATTTACCACGAAAATTTTCGTCAATAAAATATGCTGTATGACACGACCAAAAATTCTTGCGAAAATTTTCGGAGTAAAAATATAAAACATGTTCTATATTCTCTAGAAAAAATTTTATAAAGTGCGCGAGAATCGGCGCTGAACCACATAATCGGATTGCTTGACATTACACTCTTTAATTTGCTTTCAGATAATTTATAAACGAACAAACAACAAATTTCTGCAACATCTAACATTACAAGTTTTTTCTTGTTCACTATTTTTGAGAAGAAAATGAATCTTATTATTGAAAATAAATAAAATTAGGCAGTGGCGGCTCGTGGTTAATTTGATAGGGGGGTCATAGGTGATGTGACCAAAATCTTAAAATACGGAACGACACTGACCAGCCCTCCGGGGGCCTATCCGCCGTAGCCGGAAATTTTTCGGAAATCCACTCCCAATTACTGCCCTGAAGTCGTTAAAATCGTTAAAAAAGCAAAATTTGTGGAGTTCCTTTCCAAAGCCCCAGAAGCAAAAAAATTTTTTGGCCCACGCTTGTTTGATATAAAAATAATGCTCTCTTGAAAAATAACCATATTTTATTAATTTCTATTCATATTAAATATGACAAACTTAAATTAAATCATAATTACTCTAAATATTTTTAAAATTCAAGTTAAGCCTTCGATCTTTTGTATTTGCGAAGTGATCAATAACCCTTCATTAAAATTATGAATACTATTTACAAATTTCTTTTCTATGCTTAACATAGCTAACGCCGACAATCTCTCCTGTCCCATAGTATTACGCAAAAATGTCTTGATCCTCTTTAATGTAGAAAAACATCGTTCACTTTCTACAGTTGTCATGCCGATAAACTATGTTTTTTTATTTTCTCTTTTAAATGTTTTAGGTCTTGGACGCCGTTTTTACACCATAAAGAATTATTAGAAAAAAGCAGACAAACGAAACAGTAAAATGCATCACTTACTTCACATCCGCAAATCCAATCAGACAAATCATACACAGACCTGTAAAAATTGCGATGAACTTCTTTGTTCTTGTCCTTGCTAGTCTGTTTAATTTTTAATTCTGGAAGAGGACGTCCACTTTCTTTTAGTTTTAATAGTTTTTCAAGATTTAGTTCACTTTTAGTTCTCAAATTTTGAACCATTTGCACCACAGACATGATAAAAGGCGTAGAATAAAATAACACCAAATAATCAAAACACAAGTGTAAAAACACCCTTAAAAAACTAATCAAAAATCAAAATAAAATTAACAACTTATTACGTCAAAACTCTCGCTTCAAATACTCTCCCACTGCTCTCCTTTAAATCAAAATACAGCGCAGCCTGTCAACTCCTCTACTCATCTCTTTTCTAAGCGTGTAATAATTAGCCGACGTAAGTCGATTCATAGTCAATATCAAACCGGGCTTTTGACCCAACACATGTAACCTTCGGGCGTGTTTCTCTCACGCCGCGAAGATCGTCAGCGCTCGGAATATTCCGTTCCCATATAACGCTTTGAGGTTATCCGTGGGCCCCAGCCCGCTTTTCAATTTTGGTTTTCGCCGAGTACTTCGCGGAATACGTTTACACGGGGGTCTTGAAAAACGTTTACACGGGGGTCTTATAACGTTTTAGGTAAATTTTTATGTATAGTAGGTAGGTATATTTTATATTTTTTTAAATGCTTATTTAATTATTTTTTTAAATTATTTTTTATTGGGAGGTCATTGACCCAATGACCTAATGGAGGAGCCGCCACTGAAATTAGGTTAATGAAAGTATGTTTGTTTTCTGTTTGCATACATCAGCTGTAACAAAATAACCCGACTGCGCATGAGTATCGTATGAATTACTCCGAAAATTTTTGGAAGATTTATTGCCTGTGTAATACAGATTTTAAGAAAATGTTATGAAATTTTAGGAGAAATTTCTGACAGAATTTTCGTGGTAAATTTCAGAGTAATTTTCGGCATAATTCTTTGCTGTGTAATACGGCTCTAAAGAACAACTATTAACTTGAAATTACCACAGGAACTCAGAATTCAGGTAGGTAGGTGTAGGTACCTATAAAGCAGATCCGTTTCTATTAAAATCAATATAGGTAGGAAGGTACCTACCAATAATTATTATAACAAAGAATCTTATATTTCCGGACGGACTTCAGGTAGTCTAGCAGAAAGATTGAATAAAAAAATGCACCACAACAGCCAAATTGAAATTCCCATTTTAAAGCAAAATTGCTAGAATATGGTTTTTATACAAAACAGCCAATATTGTTAAAAATGGTCTTTACAGTAATATTGGTCAAACGTTGACTTGCCAATGTATGGATAATATTGTCACAATATTCGGTCGCAATGTAGGCGCAATACTGGAAGTTCGTTGGTTCATCAATATTTTCTTCAACCAATATTTACCCAATATTCCGCCAATATTGATTCCCAATAACGGCCAATATAAAACTTCCATTTTAAAGCAATATTGGCTACAATACGGTTTTAGACATAACCGCCAATATTGTTAAAAATAGTCTTTATAGTAATATTGGCCAAACGTTGGCTTGCCAATGTATACTCAATATTGACAAAATATTGGGTCGCAATGTAGACGCAATATTGGAAGTTCGTTGGTTCATTAATATTTTGTTCCACCAATATTTAGCCAATATTCCGCCAATATTGATTCCAATATAAAATTCACATTTCAAACCAATATTGGCTACAACACGGTTTTATACAAAACCGCCAATATTGTTAAAAATCGTCTTTATAGTAATATTGGCCAAACGTTGGCTTGCCAATGTATACTCAATATTGTCACAATATTGGGTCGCAATGTAGACGCAATATTGGAAGTTCGTTGGTTCATTTATATTTTGTTCCACCAATATTTAGCCAATATTCCGCCAATATTGATTCCAATATAAAATTCACATTTCAAACCAATATTGGCTACAACACGGTTTTATACAAAACCGCCAATATTGTTAAAAATCGTCTTTATAGTAATATTGGCCAAACGTTGGCTTGCCAATGTATACTCAATATTGTCACAATATTGGGTCGCAATGTAGGCGCAATACTGGAAGTTCGTTGGCTCATCAATATTTTGTTCTACCAATATTCAGCCAATATTCCGCCAATATTGATTCCAATATAAAATTTCCATTTTAAACCAATATTGGCTACAATACGGTTTTAGACATAACCGCCAATATTGTTAAAAATAGTCTTTATAGTAATATTGGCCAACCGTTGGCTTGCCAATGTATACTTAATATTGTCACAATATTGGGTCGCAATGTAGGCGCAATACTGGAAGTTCGTTTGGTTCATCAATATTTTGTCAACCAATATTTACCCAATATTCCGCCAATATTGATTCTCAATAATGGCCAATATAAAACTTACATTTTAAACCAATATTGGCTACAATATGTTTTATACGAAATCGCCAATATTGTTGAAAATATTCTTTAGTTATATTGGCCAAACGTTGGCTTGCCAATCTATACATAATATTGTGTCACGATATTGGGTTTATATTGATCGCAATATAGGCCCAATATTGGCAGTTCGTTGGTTCATCAATATTTCGCTTAACCAATATTTAGCCAATATCCCACCAATATTGGTTGCCAATCCCGAGGCAATATTACAAAAAAAGCTGAAGCCTATGTATATCCAATATTGGTGATATATTGGCAATATTGATCAATATTGCACCAATGTCTGGCCAACATCTGCAACCAAATCTTGGCGGTATATTGAAAATCAATATTGGGCCAATATTGGCTAAATATTGATATAGTGCACCAATATAGCGCCAATATTCCAATATTGGCGCGAGGTTGCGCCGATATATATCCAGCATTCGGTTCTACTAGGGTCTGTATCATCATTTTAAGATTTGTCATAATATTCTACCCCACTTCTAATTGATATGTTGTGAAGTACACAGCAAGACAATACTATAGATTTTATTACAGGAATGTTTGTTGATTTTATGTATTTTAGTCTCCTAAATTGAACTTTGTTCGATTACCACTCGAGTATTGCTTAATCTTTGATTAATTTTTTTTTGCTTTCTTGAAAGATAGCCATTATCCCGAAATGGAACAATTAAATTCTTTGATAATGGATACCCCGAGTCCCCCAATAAAAAAGTATTGGGTGGAAACGTCAGCGAACCATTTTGTAGTCTATTAAATAATCCACACTTTGTCCAAACTCGTGCCTTAACAGAGGATCCAGGCCAACCACAAAATACATTTGAAAATTCTTGCTTCGCATTGCAAATTGCTTGTTAAAGTATGGAATTTGCGATTATAGTAAGAGTTATCATTTTCCGTGCCCAATATTTTAATATGTGTTCCATCGATACATCCAATGACACCTGCAAAAAGTTAAAATTTAATTTTTTTCATTTTCTTATTCACAAAGTAATTATATACCTGGAAAACTGTTTGGTCCCTCCAAATTATTGAATTCTGAAACACAGTTTCTAATGTTCTCTGTCGAAGGCAATGAAATAAACTCGTTAGCTTTTGAACACAGCTAATTGCACATTTTTCTAAATAGTTTATGTGCATGTCTCTTATTCAATCCAAATCGGTCTCCAATCGATCGAAAACGGAGTAGCTGAAGTCCAAATTGTTAGCATTAAAGCATAATTCAATGGAGTTGGAGGTTTGCCTGGTTTGCCTTCAATTTCTGAGGTATAGTTTTGAAGAATCTGAAGTAACTCCTGCAGGAAAACATCCAGTCAAATTTATAACCTAATTAATTTTGTTCCATATGTGAATAGATACTGACCTCAAACGATGACTTCGTAATTCTGAAGTGTGTCTGAAAATCCATGTTACTACTGGTTTACCACATTATTCACGTAGTTCATTATTTAGCCAACGGAATCTTAAAATTCTAATTTTACCAATTCGTTATCACGATGTTCTGCATCACACATCAAGGAGATTATATACAAAGCAAAAATGGCTCTAATGGCGTGCAGGAATCTGGCAGGGAGCAATTGGAGCTGTAAGCCAAAAATCCTGAGGTGAATGTACACTGCCATAGTGAGACCAATTATCACTTATGGAGCCATTGCGTGGAGTAGTAGAACTAGCCTTTTGACAACGAGAGAAGACCTCTCCAAAATTCAAAGACTAGCCTGTATGTGCATTACAGGAGCAAAGAGAACATGCCCAACAGCAGTCATGGAAGTTATTCTCAACCTCACACCACTACATATGGTGGTGGAAAGTGTTGCAAAAAGAACAAGATACAGACTAAGTAGAAAGGGAATCATTAAAAAAAACCACCTCCTTACTTCTTAGAAATCAGAAAACCTAGGACGTGCCACAAGATGGTATGATGAAAAGGTATAATTCGTTACGAAATTAAGTAACAAGAAGGAAAGGGATCCAAATACCATTACCAGGCTTGGAAAGAATGCCATTCAATGATACTCAGACGGCTCAAAAGCAAAAGAAGGAACTGGGATAGAAGTGTACGGGCCAGGAACCAAACACTCTGAAAGCTTGGAAAAAACCCCGAGTATCTATCAAGCGGAAATTCACGCCATAAGAAAGTGTGCCCAGTTCAATATTGATAAAGGATATAGAAGGCAAGGGTTTATCATAATTACGGCCATTAAAGCCCTGAGCTCATGTGTTATCAGTTCCAAAATGGTGTGGGAATGCCTAGGCAAACTGAATGAGCTAGGCGAGAACAATTCACCTTACTGTGGATTCCAGGACACACTGGGATAGAAGGAAATGAAATAGCGGATGAACTAGCAAAGAGGGGAACTGGAAACCTTTTGTAGTATTACTGGACATTGTCGCCTGAATGGGCACCTGAAAAAGCTCAAAATAGTGGAGGAAGAAGAAGGTAGATTCTGTGGCATGAGAGAGGAAACCTCCATCCACATAATTGCGAACTGCACAGCAATTCAGAATCTTAGGGCTCAACACCTTGGAGATTACTCTATAGAAGAGGGACATTTACCTAAGTTAAAGCCTGCAGATATCATAAAACTCCTCCGGGAAATAGGACTAAAGGAGCTACTTGTCTCTGAAACATTCCTCAGGAACTAAGTAGACGTAAGGGGGCACAATAGATCTTTTAGGACTCAGTGAATGTTACCCCAATTTACATACATACAAACATCACTTCCTTATGAACTTGAAGATTGAAGAAGTCGTTTTGTTAAATAAATTCCATGACATCTACGTTTATTTGATTGTATTTTGAGGTTATGTCGTTTCTTAATTTGTCTAGCGCACGATCTAGCGGTTAACAGCTGACATTTAGCACTAGTTTCTAGTTCTAATTAGTAAGTTGAGTTTAGAAACATACCCTACCTTCGAGGAAAAATTTCCACTAAAATTCATCCGTTGCCATGGTGATCTGTCAAAAAAACACGTTTTAATTGGTTGAAAATTACAGCTATGGAATTTTCACTTAAATTAATTTGTAGGGTAACCGGATTATGAAAAGCAAAATTTTCTCTTGGAAATATTGGATATTAGGCCATTACTGGCGCACCAAGTACTTAAACTATTTGGAATTTTTTTTGTTGAGCTGGTCAGTCCATTATGGGTACTTTCTGCGACAACTGAAGAGATACTAATTTCGCATTTAAATCAATCCGTCTGGGAATATACCTCTAAATCCTATATCGTTCAATTTATTTCCAATAAAATTCGAAATAAAGCTATCGAGAGCTCTATACAAATAAAAAAAAAGACCAGCTACATATTTACCGTGGTCCATACTGTAATACACAAATTCGATTAAACTTGAATTAGCTGTCTGCGTTGATTTACCTGATCGAAAACCATGTTGACGATCACTTAGGGTGTGAAAAATCGTACATTTTTGTTTTTCTATAATCTTAGAACATACTCTCAATATTAAGATTGGTCTATAATAGGCTATATACAAAGGATGGTTCTTTTCATAAACCGGAATAATGGTTACTTATATATTTATCAGATGTGCAAGATGCTTAGCAACAGGTCCACTATATGTAATTGGGTATCAAATTCAGAGTCGATTCTTAAAGCTATTGAACCGAAACTTATAGGAGATAGTTTCAAGGTTTCGAAGATGGATGCTATTATCGTTTCTGAATAAATCCTGGGTGTGTTTTGGAATCCATTGACAGTCGTTTCGAATTCAACACAAAATAGATAGAGATATTCCAATTCTAAAGAGAAAACCGACAAATCGTGAGAAAAAGTATCTTTACAGGATATTTGGGGACTACAAATAGGCTGGGATGAGAAAATTTCTCTCGGGCTTCACGACACATGGTGTAAATTGATCGAATATTTGAAACAAATCTATAGTTTTCATATACCAAGACAATATTTTACCTTGGATCGAAACGAACGCAACATAGAACTTCACATCTTTTGTAACGCTCCAGAGAAATGGTACGCAGCAGTTGCATATTTAAAATACCAAAAAAATAGTGAAATACAGGCTGGTTTCGTTTGTGCGAAGACTAGAGTTGCTCCCAGGATAGAGCTTCAGGCAACTAGAATAGGCAATTCTCTAAAGAATTTTCTACAATTAAATGTTCAACGGTTGGACTATTGGGGTGTCTCCAAAAATGTTCTTCATTGGACACATTCAGAAGCTAGAAGGTTTAAAGTCTTTTTTTTTCTCTAAGAATGGGAAAAATTCAGGAACCAACTATTGTCTCAGATTGGAGATATGTTCCAACTAGGCTAAGCGTAGCTGATCATGCCACCAAAAGGACAAGAGACCTCCTATATTGTGTGAAAATTCGAGGTGGTTAATGGGACCAGAATTTCTACTTTTACCGAGGACTAAATGGCCGCAAAAGCAAGCGGTTAATGAAGCAATCGATAGCGATCTGAAGGTCATACACATTAAAACAGTCTTCAATATGAACGACCAGGTAGATTACCAGATCCTCGTCGATTTTTTAAATGCTGACGATTAGTAAGAGCCACAGTTTATTCTTGACGATTCATAGACGCCTTGAGGTAGAAAATAATGATTACATGAGAAATGAAATCAACAAAGCGGAAAATTTATTCTTCAGAAAAATACTTTTCCAGTAAAGAACCATTACTTTTGAAAAATGGGAAACCTATTCCACCCTCCAGTAAACTTTTCACTTTATCACCAATTTTAATGTGTAAAAATTTGTAGTGTTCGGTATGTTATAAGTACAAATTAGGTGTACATGTGGTGTTAACTCCATAAGCACCACCTTCTAAGCCGGTTTCCTCAGAATCACTCTAAAAATTAACTTCATTTATTCGTGTCAGTTTTAAAGTCGACTTTGACATTTCAGTTTTTCTGCATTCCAATGTGGTTCCATCATTCTGAGGTTCCTGATAATTAAAAAAATGTCGTTCACGATAGAGACCAACGACCAAGGATTACACAAACTAAAATGGAGATATACTGGTTCGTGACTGCGGTATGAAAGTTTGAAGTCTTGTTTTCTATGCTTATATGACAATCTATACAATCAAATGATCAAGCTGGGGATACAACCAGTACAAGTGAAGGAAAAACACCCAAGTGCTCTAAAAATTGGAGCAACGCTAACACGCTTCTACTAATAGCTTTGTATAAGTAATATGAACAATCGTTTGATACCGATTTAAAAAAAAAATATCCGGAATGAAATTACCAATGTGGTAAATATGAAAACTGGAGGTACACTATCAGTTACAACTGTTGAGAATAAATGGAAAAGTCTCAAAAGAAATTATCGCAGTCTAAAGATTAAAATAGATAGAAGTGGTAGTCAGAGAAGATATTGGCAATACTTCAATGCATAATATTTTAGCTAAAAGGCCTGAAATAACGCCCCCCGCAGTAGTAAGCAGTTCATTGGGAATATTATATCAGCAACCAGGTGCTTCTGCTGAATTTGCTACATCTGAAATTGAACCATAAAATGTTAAGGAATCCGAGGTTGTGGAAGGGCCAAAAAAAAATTTTTTTTAAATTTGAAAAATTAGTAGACAAAATGTAAGTTCACTATATTTTAATAAAGCTGCAACAATAATTAGTAATATTTTAAAATTGAAAAGAATAAATTCCTTGTCCCCTTTTTTGATTCACCATAGAGACGGTCTCATTGTTACATTTCTAAATCTTTACTTTTGTAATAAAGTTTCTAAGACTGAAGATAAAAACAAAATCTACCTGTTTATTTTTGTTAAGAAAATTCATAATAAAGGAATAAGTTTTATGTTTTTTATTTTCTAAAGGATCCTTAATGCAAAAAAATTATTACAGTTAAATTGAAAAAAAAAATGTTAACAATTTTTTTAAAGCTGTCTAAATGAAACGAGCATTCATAATATTATTTCGCTTTACATGAGCTTGACCATCTTCTAAATGTTGATTTACATCCAAGTTATTCTGTGGATTAGCCAAACGTTCTCTTCTAATTTCTTCTTCTAAATTGAAAATATTAACAGCATCATCACCTTTCAAAATGCATAAATCATGTAAAATGCAACTTGTTAATATAATCTGACAAATATGTTCTGGAATTATGGTTTCAATAAATTTCAACCTTCTAAACCTGCCCTTGAGGTGAGCAAACGAATTTTCAATAATAACCTGAGCCTTGGACAACTTTTCCGGTGTTAAATATCCATTTTTTTTAAAGCCTACCAGCATTCTTGTACTCAATTTATATGCAAGATCACCTATCAAATGACCATCATTTGGGAAATCTCCTGGTGCTCTTTCATTTACTCCTGACTTCAAGAACACACTATAATCATGAAAAGAACCAGCTTCTCCAGCATATATGTCACTAAATAACTTTCTGTGATCACAAATTCCTTGCAGTACTGAATAATGATATCCTTAGTGATTAAAATAGGAATTTGGGAAATTTTTGGGTCGAGTAATTTTGATGCGAGATCCATCTACCACACCAACTATTCTTAACAAATAAATATGTATCTTCGTAAGATTTATCTAATTAATCCAAAATGAAATTAAAACAAAAAAAATTTCAACTTACCTAGGATTTCTTGTTTTCTAAAAAATGAATCGCTAATAGTTCTGCAGAGGTTAGTTGAAGCACCGTTGGGCAATAACCAAGGTGTGAGCCCACTATTCGACCGTTTATAAGAACCGGGGTAGATTATTTTGGGCCAATTTAAATTAGAGTAAGACGTTAAAATCGGCCGGGCAATCGAACAAATTGTAACTAAGCCACTTCCAAGTTCGAGAAACACTTTGAATTCAAAAATAAAAAAACGGAAGACCACAATAGACCAATATTGCGAAATTGAAGGAGATATTGTTTAACTGAGCTAGAAATGAACGATTTAAATCTACCGGGTAGTCAAACAAGTTATGGCTAAGCCACTTCCAAGTTCGAGAAACCCTTTGGATTGAAATTAAACCGGAAAACTTCTATTCCGATGAAATAATAAAAAATATATATTGATTTACAATGTACCCACCTTCCAACACACAAAGTACGAGTGAAAGAACCGAATTAAAATAAAAAATGTACCAATCCACACAAATATTAATTGTATATTAACGATCTACGGAGAAAAAATAAATTCGTAAACTCAAATGGGAACCGGCGAATAATTAAAGTCCATTAATCAAATATTTAACGCTGAAATAAAAATTCTAAAGAAAATCTCATTTGGTTATCATCATTTATTGTTACTACAAAAAACCCAAAAGTAAAAAACCAAACAACAAAACTTTAACTCAAAATCAAAAAATTTCAAGAAACTATTTCGGTAGATTTAACATTTATGGGCGGTACGGAAAACTTTCCGATTATACAGTGTATTTGAAAATAATTTTACTTTCTTAAACAAAACACTGCGGCACAGAAATTTTGCTTTACGGATTCACACAATTTAACACTTTTGGCGTTTTCCCGTGAGAAAAGAGCAGAGAGGAGAGCGAATATCAAATTGTTCTCCAATTTATATCCTTATTCCTACCAACTATTTTGGCCTTAGCGGTGGTGAGAAATTAAACGTAAAATCGATTTACTTATCAGAGAAAAAAAATTAACATATACCAGACGTCCTTCGGTTTTAATTAAAACTTATATATACCGAACGTCCTATCAGTTGAAAAATTTAAACATCGGAAATGAACAGACTGAATAGATGATAACGGAGATGGATAAACGAGTATATTCCGACATTAGTAAGGAGAACTAAGTGATTCACGTATCAAAATCCAGTACGCTTGAATGATGTGGTTATTATGGTGGACCCATCGGGACCAAGTAACACCTGGCAAAAGGAACTATAGTGGCCACCTACCCGGCGAAAGCCGGAAAAATTCGGATTGTAGATGTTTGGTGCAGCTCTGGAGCAATACTACGTCGTCCGGTGACGAAGATAATCCCACTGGAAGCAAACCAAGAGTAATTTATCCAATTACTGGGGGGAGAATAATAGACATTCAGTTATTAGAGTTTCTGTACCTTGTAGTTATTTGTGTATTTTCTTCATTTCTAAACAAGTTTTTACATCTTATTTATTTCAAGTAGTGATGGAAATTTAAATATAGACATAATATAAGATTTTTCGAAATATATTCAATTTGCCATATAATTTTCCCAAAAAATAAAATCTAGCAAAAGTCTCCGTTTTTTGTTGTTCGAGGGGGGATTGAACTGGGATAATTTTGGGTAAAGCCAAACAAATACCATAGCAATAGATCAAATTATTATGGACCGTAGTACGAGGACCTGTTAAAAAATGGATCAGACAGAAATGTAAAAATAACTGGATAAAAACAAATGCATGGAAAAATGAAGCCTGAAATGTATAGTAGAACTGCTCACACTCTGCAGGAATCAGAAGAGGATTATAACAGGTTTCATGACTGGTCATATACCAGTGAAGAAATACCTGAACGAATTGAAACTATACAACGGAGACTTTTGATTCAGATTATTCGGTAAGAAAACGTAGACAGTAAAACACTGTGTACATGCGAGTGACTGGATCGTGGCAAAGCCTCTATTTGGCCAACGAGGAGACGCAAACCTATCTAGCAAACACACAGCTACAAAGTAATGAAGCAAAGGATGATATGAAAAATCACAAGCAAAAATACAATAATCCAAACCGCACAGTTACCGGAGACCTCGTCAGACAAAGTCGAGGGAAAAGCGTTTAAAGTTGAACACAGTACATATATTTTCAATCAATTGTAGAGTTTCTACCGAGAAGACCGTTCGATGTAAATGAAATAAAATTAGGTCAAAAGTGTTGGAGTGTTATATAAAATTTAAAAGTTAAGACCTTTCCAACGGCTCCACAGTTAAAAAATATAATAATTCCTTGAAAAGTTAGTGTTTTGATATTTTCAAATTACACCCCCACTAGATGGAAATGTTTGTTTCGAAACTTTCAGATACAATCGTGAATTGGGTCATGGCCGATCCTGAAAGTGATTTTACCAATGTCCACTGTTATTTTACCATATTTATGATTTTATTGAAAATTTGTTTTTCTCGATGGATTGTTTTCAACAATTTTTATTCAAAGCATTCAGTTTCAGCACAAAATTTGCCTTGTACTTTGAATATGTAGTTTTCTAGAGTTGAGCCGCTATGAAACTGATATAACATTTAATTTTTGTGATGGAACGCCACTGCGAACTTGCACTGGAAATGTGGATGGTAAAGTGTAAGAGGAAGCTTATTTATTTGAAAATATCAAGATATACATAATAGAGAAATATCTTGAAAGTCATTCAAAAGAATTAAATTTAATTAGTAGGAAATTCGTGTTCTACATTACAGTGATATAATTTGAATTAAGATTAGGATCGCGTGCGATTCGTGCAATGCAAATGAAACAGTATGAGAAAAAAAAACGATTCGCAATAAAGATTAATGCATAATATTAACATACAATTCCAATTATATCAATACCTGAGTATCTAGTTCTGGTAAAAATGATCATTTTTCATACTATTTTTTAAAAGAACATAACAGAACAGACAAAACCAATTATTGGTAGAATTAAAATGTGAAATAAGTAGTATAAAGTTTCATAAGGCGTATGTGGATTATGTACTGAATTGTTAATATAACCTTTTATTCGTTGGATCAGTAATATATTTCAATTCATTAAAAATTATTAATACCATTGAACAACTTGTGAAAATATATACAGGCTCATCATTTTGAATGGTAACAATGGCATTGCAATTTTGGAAACCGTGAAAGTTACGAGATAGGTTAAATGAGAGTGAAGTTGACATTTCAGAGAACCAATGTAATGGTACCAAAAGATGTCTGAAATGTGTGTTATTTTCAGAGTTATACGGGGGAAACCAAAAATGCCAATTTTGTATTATTTGCTGTTTATTTTTGAAAAATCACGTAGAGGAGAACCGGCAACAGTGGCCACCTTTTGACATAAATAACTCTAGGTCAGTGGTTAATTGATATTTATCCTTCCAACTTTGTATAATCAAACAAAGGCTTGAGAGCGACAATATAGCCTATCAAAATATTGGAAACATAAAAAGAATGTTCCTCCTCATTGATTTTTATTTTTAACAAAAAAGTGACCACTGTACCCTCTATATAGGATAGAGTGGCCATCAATGGGGTATACAGCGGACACCACTTTTTTATTGCAAAAACTATGCAGTATTTCTCTTATTAAACACAAAAAGAACAAATCTAACACAAGTTTTAGTTAATTTCTACTAACAAATCATAATAAACAATAAATCTGAACACAACTAAATCTTAATTTTAACTAAAAATTACAAATAAAAAACTAAAGTACGTTATATAAAGATAAATCAACAGAGAATTGATACGGATGAGACATTCTTATTGTTCCACCCGTATTTGTTAGCTTAGGTAGTTTCATGACAATGTCACTCTTTCGTATGCAGGATACATCAGGTACAACGGGAAAACTGAATCTTGAATTATTGTTCCTTAAAAAAGAAACACTGAATTCTTCATCAGGGTTAATTTCCCTTACTTGTCCAATATAATATTCATACGATTTTTTAGTAGCAAATTTTACTGAAATAAAAATATTAATCTCAATGTCTTTGGTCTCAAAGCTAACATCGTTTTCAACAAGGTCATCTGTCAACGTAGGTTCCTCTATATGAAACCTTGCCATCTCCGTCTGACGATTCTTCTTGAGATATTTCAATTTTTTTGTTCTTGGGAATCTTTGCATTAATGTCCTTATCCTGTAATACTTGTCTTTTCACAGTAGATACTTTTTTAGCCTACTTTGAAGACATTTCTTCTTGAAGCCTCTGAAACACTGGCGTATCTGTTAGAACATCTGTGCTCCTTTTATTTCCGTCCTTTCTCTGAGTGGTGTGCGTAGTTGATTTAGGATAAGGAATAACAGCTTCTGGTGAAAAATATAGTGTGGCTGGACTAGGGCTTCTTATTTCGGAAGGACAAGCTATCTGTGGTTCAAATTGATCTTGAGTAGAAGTCTCCGGTCTTGTCATATCTGTTACACTTGCTGGTAGAAATATAGAGTCGTCTAATATTTCATCATTGAATGGATATATGCCTGTACTTCTGAAAGCTGAGATGCAGTTTTTTGGAGAAAATGATTCTGGATATGCTTTGGACAGGATCTCAGATATGTCGTAAATTGTAATTCGACGCCCGGGATGATTTAGAAGCCATTTTGGCACTCGTTATTGTGATGCCTCTTCAGTGAACCATACACACATTTATCGAGTGGTTGCAACCGATGACTGGTGTGTGGGGGAAGAGTTAATAATATAACATTATTGTATTTTGCACATCTAATAACATCAAGGCTTAAATGGGACTCGTGGTTGTCCATTACCAACAATACTGGTGTATCACTTTTTGGTTTGGCATGAAATATGAAATGTCCTGTCCCACCTGTTTCTGTCCTTTCGTGGCTATAATTTTATTAGAACCTTGGACTGTTGTCAGGGCCGTTTCATCTACATTATAGACTTGACTTGGGTTAAAATTATGTTTTTCATATAAAATTTTTAAATTGGAAAAGAGTCTTTGAACAAAGGGTTTGTTGAAACCCATAGCGCGACCAAGAGACATAGCCTCGGCGATGCGTATCAATACAGTTTTGTTACATCTCATAAATCCTGTAAACCAATCTTTTCCAGCGTACCTATTTTTCGACCATGACGAAGGTATTTTCTTTTTGTGTAAAATCGCTAATTCATATTCCATGGTTTTGACATGTTTGGGTGTAAGACCCTGGTGAAGCTTTGCCATCGTTTGCAGAGAGCTAGTTAAAGTTTGCTCCTCATTCCTGTCAAATACCCGATTAACTTCATAATTGTAAGTCTTGGTGCTCCTTCTAAGAATCGGTTGCTGAATTTGATTTGTTCGAGATTGTGTTTGCATACATCTCTGTAGCGCCTCAACGTTGTGCGTGGAATTTTATATTTCTCTGACACACTTTTGAGGGACAAATCTATCTCTATTACCTCATAAAGTGCGTTCTTCATGTTAATTTCGGGTGTATTGCTACACGAACGGGCTTTCGCCATTTTTATGTCTGAAAAAAATTAAAAAATGATTGTAGGAAACAGTGGCCATTTTTAGTTTGGTAAAACAAGTAAGGCCAGTGTTTCCTCACAAACAGGTGGCCACTGTCGCCAAGAGCACATGTTTCAATATTTATTTAAAAATCCTTTTCTTGAATTATTGTTATAAACTTTAATAGTGGAAAACTATTCCTTGAATATACATGGCTTACTTCACAAAACAAGTTTTTCAGAATTTTGAATTGTTAAATTTTAATTTAAAACTGAAGCTACTTACTAAAGTTATTGCAACGTGTTGTCGTACATGCACCTTCACTTACGAACGTTAACGAAGAACTACCGAGAATCAAACTGTATCCGCATGGCCACTGTTGCCGGTCCTCCCCTATGCTACATGTAACGGTAATTTCGTTCACTTTACTTTTCTCTATTTAATTAATAATAAGTTATTAATAATGAATTATTAATAATAAATTATCGTATGGGCGGCGAATAGCCAGTCCTTTCTCATACCCAACACCGAGAAATGTTTCGAGGCTGAATGTTTTTACTGTCGACAAGAGTCGAAATCAACGTTTTCATACAGGCCGAACGAGGTCCGTCTGTCGTGAAAATAGCCACTGCTATTTGTTATTCCCACTTCGACCTCGTTCTTATCTCTTCTTCTACCAATTATTAATTAATTGATTAGGAATTCACTATTGAAATGTAAATTCCTTTTCTGGTCAAAGCGTCTGAGCTTGACATGAACACGAGACGTAAGTCTGTTCTCTTTCATATGATTTCATGTATTTAAACAGTGGCGAATAGGTTTCATTCTTCTTTCCTGTGAACATGTGCTATTGAAGCAAAATTTTACTGTATCTTATCTTATCTTTAAAAAGTGAATTGATGTGAATGGTAAGTTATTTCGCTTTAATGTGTGTTAACTATTATTTCTCAGCAGTTTCCACTTTCATATTTTTATTATGTAGCAATGTCGTTCCAGTGCCAGGAATATATATGGGATCAATTGTTCGATTTTATTGTTATTTTTATTTGCTCTCTTTTATTATTTCTTTTATCTAAAATACAGGATGTATGAACCACGTTGTTAAATGATGTCTTTAACATTGTAATATCAAATTCATACTTCAGACATCCTGGATTTTGTTAAATTGGGTAAATTTGTTCCTGATACTATAATTGTTCCTTAGCATTTTACCTGGGACAGGAATTTTACCTGGGACAATCTACCTGGGAATTCTACCTGGGACATGAACGTTACCTTGGACAAGAACTTTACCTGTAACTTCAACAAGGACTCCATCTGTCAAGGAATTTATCTGGAACCAGGACTCTGTCACTCCAGGAAAGCAACATCTATATATTTCATCGCTTCTTCAACTCTTCAACATAGAACAACCCATTGGAAACCTAGTCATTTTTTTTTTCTGTTTATTGTTATTAAAAAAAGAGTCAATTTACAACTTGTAAATTTAACAACGTTGTTCATAAAGTTTATTTTCCCTTCCAATATTCCAGGATTTGTCGCTATAATGCTGATGTGAGTAACAAATAAACTAGTATTATTCAGGGTGGCGCCCACTTACCTTTCTTAACTTTCATAATTTTTAATTATTAATTTCAGTAACTTGATTAATTATTAATTTCAGTAACTTGATTAATAATTAACTTCCTTCAGTAGCTTAATTAAAATAAATTTCAAGTAGGATTACCCGAGAACCGGTAAGACTACTCTCTGAATTTTTACTAGTTTGGTCTCAGAATCTACACCTGAGGTGCTCTCTAAACTGAGTAGCCGTTGCATACATCGTTGTATTTGACTTTTAAAATGCTTGAAAAACATCAGAGAAATAGAGCAGGTACTCGTTTAAAAAAAAGCCTAAACTGAAATAGAAGCATTTTATTACCCATGACTTTTATTGAAGATGGAAGTCATAGATGGTCAACTATGTTACATCGCTGTTTTTGGCATTCTAAATACTGCACAAGATAAATATGAAAAATACTAGTCCGTATTTGAAAAAAACAAGTTGATGATTTCCTTGAAGAGACGGAACGTCGAAAAAAAAGGAAGCCACTCACTAAGTAAACTAGCCAATGTCATACAAAATAATATGTTTCCTGGTAATTTTTTGATATTCTCAAAAATAAACTTGTTACAGCCAATAATAAAAAATTGACAATTTTTGTTCTCCTCGTATAACTCTGGAAATTAAACACATTTCAGACGTGTTTTGGTACAGTTACATTGGTGTCCTGGAAATGCAACTTTACTCTCATCTATTCTATCTCGTAACTTCTACGGTTTCCAAAATTGCAATGATGGTACCATTTAAAACGATCAGCCTGTATTTTTTTAAATTTTTTTCATTCGGTTATTTAACGTCTATTTCTGAATCGGAGGCTAATCACCGACGCCTCTAACCGAATCCAGTAGTGTTCCAACCAGTGGTAGGGATCTTTATCGAGCCCAACATCCATGGACTCGGGACCTCGGCGTATCTACATTATACCTCGTGCTTATTGGTATAATGCCTGCGAGATGTGATATGCTACTGACCGTAGTAATCTAAGGTGTTTCACTGCAGGCTATACGGGCTCTACGACGGTGTTTCCCCGGTGTTCACCCATCCAAGTACTAGCCGCGCTCGACTATGCTTAACTGTAATTATCTCATCAGAGCCATTTCATTACAGTGCTGGGTAGACTCCCGTCAGCCTGTATTCAACAATGGAAAAAATCTCGGTTAGTTGGTTAAGACATTGATATTTTGGTTCACTAAAGGATTTCTTCTTACTTAAAACATATTCCCAATTCAATAACCGCTTAAACACTAAATATACCTCAAAAACAAATTTACGACTTCAGATACTAAAATACCATAAAAAGTGCATCTTTAGTCAGAGAAATACCCCAATTCCTTTCTTCTTTGTCTATTATTTACATATGAACGGTATGAAACAAAAAGTTACTAGATCTGGGCACGTCGTAAATCATTATTTATTGGGATTGAAGCTTAAATTTAAAAAAATTTAAATCCAAACTGTCTTCAATATTCTATCCGAATATATGTTGATATAGTTTGCAAATTTTTATCGTTTGCAACAATCAAATAAGACAAAACATATTATTAGGGAAAAATCTCTATAGATTGCAGTTGCAAGCCGGTCACGAAACATAAATATGTTAAATAAAATTTCCGACGAAGGAAAAATGTTCCTACGAAAAGCCAACGCTTTTTCGAAGGGTATATATCTTTTGAAAAGTTCAAATAAGTCAGCGTCTGTACCAACTTCAAAGGCATTGCGAATATCACCAAAAACTGTACGGAGAAAAAAAAATGAAGACTCTGGATGATGCCAAATTCCAAAGAACTATAACTGAGAATGTTACTGAAATAAAAACTATTGAGTCAATTCATGAGAATGTATTGTATACTCGTATTTAATAACACATTTGTATCTATCTTTAGCAGATTATCCAATAGTGGTTGAACATAATTATCCCCTTTTAGATAATTTCCGATGTCTACATACATTTTCCAAACACACACTACAACTTTTACGAATGTTTCAAAATAATAGAGCAGAAATTAAATCCAATTTAAGATATATACAATATGCATATTTTTTTATTTCACTTTGGCACCGACTCTGGATAACCTTTGTTCGCGAGTGCATTTCACACCAACATCTCATTTAATTGCGTGACACACAATCTCAGACAAAGTGACTTTTTAAATTTGATGGTTTGAGTGTGTAGTTCAAGGTACGCCTGAATTCTCCACTGTATCTAATACGTAATTAAGCTTGACGGAATCCCTGCTCAAGATATAAGCCACTATTGCTAATTATATCCTCTTTGAAATTCGCTTCTGATGTTTTATAAGCGAAGCAGCCTCAGAAATTCTATGGGGCTTGACTGAAGTGATGCAACTTTGGAAATTTGTTTTCAAGTTGGGAAAATGCATGTTGTCAACTTGAGATATAATTTATAGCTACCAAATGAGTTGGATTGTTTGTATAAAACTTTGATATTGATGAGCCTTCGCTAAGATGATGTTTACACTGCAAAATCCGATTAAGTTGAATTCGACTTTACAAGAGTAGATAAGAATATAATAGAGTTTATTCAACAAAGTTTTGATAGTATGTTAGTGGGTTTGAAATTGAAAGTGCTGATTCAAAATAGTTATGGACATGGGTAAGACTATAGAACAATCGAAGAAAAAGAATTCATTTATTGGTAATGATTCTATTGAAAAGGTCAATTTTTTCAATTAAAAATCATATGAAAATTCAGTTAGTACTCGGAAGTCATATCAATACAATCTTTTGTTGGAAATTTCAGGCGAATCGATTTATGGGAATTTTAGGTACATTGTCTCATAATTTGAAAAAATAATCGTATTTGAGATTCTTATCTTCATAACCTTCAGGCTGCAATTTTACATGTTATCATTTTCCTTGTCATTTTATTTTTCTGTTCGAGTTGCATCTCCTATAGTCTGTAGATTTTGATAGTCTCCTTTTAAGATATTACCTATCTTATTACCAATAGCACTAGCGATCGTTAAACAAAAAACGCTGTCCTATGCTGAAACATGTGACAAGACATATCGTAACGCAGCAGTTCGTCGTCACCCCACACATGGTAACTTACATTTCGCAACATTGACAGTTCGTAATAACAGCTCTTTCTAACGGTATAATTCGTAACACCAACATTCAGTTTTCCTTAGCAAGTTTAGCATTACTGGAATTAGATCAAGACAACTGTTTGCATATACTTTTGTTATAACAACTAAAAAATATTCACGTTTTCCTTTGGATTTCTTTTCCCGAATTATCACTATAAAGTAGTAAAACTGAGCCCGAATGAAAATAAAAAAAATTTAAATCACTTCGATAAATGATAATACCACTATTTCAAGAGTAGGGAAGTATACAAAGTATGCAAAATGCATTTTCGTCTAAGTCCAGTAAAGCTAAACTTGCTAAAAAAAACTAAATGTTGGCGTTATAAATTATACCATTACGAAGAGAACTTCCGTTGTTACCAAGTGTCGCTGTTACGAATCACGTGCTTTTTTGTCAATAAGCCTTACGTGCTTCAAAAATCTTCAAATAACGTTGGGATATCCTATGTGATCTTAATACCTCTCAGTAGCATATGTAATTTCATAAATGGACTTACGAGTTCTTTAGAGGAGATAGGGAACGTTTTGATCGTTGCAAATACACCGTAAGTGTGATTTTCAAGTTAATCAGACTTATATAAATTGCTTCTTCCTAACTCCCTTTGTCCTTGAAAATATCGTCTTCAAATTAAGTCATATATAATATGTGGAATTTTCCCCTGAATTCATTTATAACGTTTTATTTATCCAACTACTTGAGTTACGAGTTTTTTTTTGTCGAAAATATAGTACCAAGGGGTAGGTATGGAAATATTTCGCGATATAAATTGCTTTTTCCCAACTCTCTCAATGCTTAAAAATGGCTCTGTAGCAGAATAGAGTCAGTCAAAATAGCGCTGGACAAAATAGCGCTACTAAATAGCGCCGCACAAAAATAATGCAGAACAAAAACAGTGGCAGACAAAATAGCGTCGGTTCAAATAGCACTGCGACTTAATAACGCCGATTAAAATATCATAGAGATACTACGGATAGAGGCAACAATCTAACTTGGAACCCGTCAGCGTACAAGAGAGAGATAGACAGTTAGAGGTCCAGGCTGTCTTTCTCTAATGGTGCGCATGATATAGACGAGAGATTAAGACAGAAAAACCTCTGACGTCTGTATTTTTCTCTCTCACCGGAGTTCAGATGCACATTCCCACTTATACAGCTGCCTATGGCTTGTTGCCTCTATCTGTAGTATCTCAATGTAAAATATCCTTAGAAAATTAACTATTAAAATAGGACATGCTTTAACAATCAGGTTTTCAAAATCAATTTTAATACAAAGGAAGGTTTTTAACAATTGACAATTGAAAACAAAATTACATGGACAAATTATGAGCCACAGACTATAAATACTGTTCAACGTTCCGGAAAGCATACGTTTGAACCAAGGTTTTCAACCTGTTTTTAAGCTGGAGGTATTTATTGTTCCTTTCTTCCTAAATCCTGAACGGTATCTAGTAATAAAGATTTCTGAAGACGTTTATTATCAATTTGTAAACATGAGGATACTGGCAGTTTAGACTTTTCTGTAAGGAATTGTGCCAAGTTTCAAGAGAATTATTCGTTTTTGGCAAATCGTTTTCCACCCGCTCATTATGATTCCATACATTTATACTGAATCGAGGCTTGACATTATGAAAACTCTTACCAACGTAATTATCTTTCCAATAGTCGGTCACCGGCTTTAGTTCAACAGGAAAGTTTTAACGAATGATTCCCAGTGCGAACTGCACATCTTTTTCTGGGATAAAACTAAGAGCAAGAAGCATCTTACATTTTGTTCCCATGTTTTGGTTGTCTCTGTATAGGTTTGTTATTTGACCATGTTGTATTTTTCTCCATAAGTTCGGCGCCAGATGAAACTAACAAGTGACAATACGCGTATTGGAGAATACTTCTTTCACTGCGTTGATAGACGATTGTTCAAAATCAACGAGTGTTTCAGGCTCAAGTTCAGCATCTAAGGTTTTCAGTGTAATCAACACTTGAACTTAAATACCTTCTGATTTATTTGGCAACAAAGCATATACCAGTGGTACAGCTTTTGAGTCAATTAATGCATGTATAACGAATAATTTCGAATATTTGTCATCAATTCTTACCCCAGAAATATCGTTCAGTGCTGAAGAACTTGAAAATTCCTTGTTTCTTATTCTTTGCACTGTTCTGCCTTCTTTTACAACCGGACATTGAACATCGCCATGTGCTGTGACTTTGACGTTGCTTGTCCTTTAGGTAACCATATTCTTCGTGGAATAATGCATTTTTAATTACTTTTAATGAATATGACACTGACAACTAGTTGTTTCCATGCTTTCGTGAATCTATAAAATATTTTTACTTTATACTTCAATTACTCGACATTTTTGAAATAATCCTCAAAATAAACCGTTTGTCAAAAACGATATCGTAATTGTTTTGTCACGTCGCTATTTTGTCTAGCTATATTTTGTCCACCGCTGTTTTTGTCTGCGTTATTTTTGTGCTACGCTATTTTGACTGACGCTATTTTGACTTACACTTTTTTAACCTAGCGCTATTTTGACTGACGCTATTTCAACCTAACGCTATTTTAACTGACGCTATTCCGCTACAGAGCCCTCAGGAATATCAATTTTAAATTCAGTCATATATGTTCTATTTTCCTTTAAATCGATTGATGAAGACCAGAATGTTCTATTTCTCCAATTAGTCGAGTTATGAGTATTTTTTGCTTTAAAAATTGGATTTTCGAAAATTTCATGACTCTATTGGGGGGCGAAAAAATGATTTTGTCAAAAAACAGACTAATCTCCCACTGTGCTAGTTCTGCTTTCCTACCTTTTTTGAGTTACATTTTACAGCATGCAGCTATTTGGTTTTAAGTCTGCCCCTGCTTCTTCCATCCACCTTAAAGCCTCTCAAATCATTGATAAGCTAGCCTATAGTAAGAAGGGATGATTATCAAAAACATCAATTCAAAGAGAAGCTGGATACAATTTAAGATACGCAAATGCTGCTTATTTTTCATTGAGATTGTTTCCTATAAGTAGATTATTATTTACAATTCAAAAACATATGACTACATTCGAGAAATTACTAAATTTCTCTACATTACTAAACAAAATTCGAAACATTCATGGGATTTGTATTCATACCATGTTTAAGTTTAACAACTTCAATATAATTCAATATTTAGTATCAAACTAATTCTGAAGTAAATATAGCAGTCCTTCGAGATAAAGTCTATTGAGGTTGTTTGTTTTGGAGTTGTATGCTCTTGTACGAATGAGCTCTACTTAGTGACCGCCTGAAATGTCCACAAGTACCATTAAATCTTGTAAGATAATGCGAACATGGGGAATACGTAGTAGATAACAATTGTACAATAATTGCAACAATCTGACTGTTACAAGAAGATAACAATAGGTAGAATATTGTATGTTCGCAAACGGTATCTCATTTTGCATAAAAATAGCGATAACTACAAATTGTGAACAATTGTTATTGATTAATGCACTTACTATACAAAAATAATTACTGATTACTTTTTAGTCATAATGCATGCAAAGATTTTAATTTATCAATTATTTTTCATCCTCTCGACAAATGTATTCCTGTATTTATTCGTAAAGTTGGGTAATTTCCGATCGAGTTGAGTCGGTAGATCCATTAAACGAGTTACTTGTACGCTCCTTCTTGGATATCACGTTCAATATTCAATATTTGTCTTGGTCAATAATTAGAAGATTGAGCTGTCCAATGCACTTTTTTCGCAACTGCACTATTCCCTGCAAATATTATTAAGTACAGACTATAGGTTTATACCAGCTCCAGCGCCATTGTTTGTTTCTGACCCATTAGTGAACCAGATGGTGTCTCCAGGATTTCCTGGGTGCATCACCTTTTCCTTAGATGGGATGAAGACATTCACTCGCTCAGTGAATATGTTCTTCGGTGTCATGCTATGCAAACTCGTTTGAAATTGTCTTCCTCGAACATTGTTCAGAGACCGTATGACTCCCGATTTCAGCCCCAGTAATACCAAAGAGAGCTTTTTTTTGGTTTGCAGTTGATATTGCTAGCCCGTTTTTTGTCTTAACTTCTTAACTTAATTTCTCCAACTTCAACTTCTATGATACAATGCTGAAGATACTTCTATTCTCCTTCTCCAGACTATCGTTCCATAGGGGATCGTTGGCCCTATCACAGTTGTGTAAAGCCAGTGAACCACCCCGGGTCGTATTTCCCAGATCTTGCCCATATCTCTTCTGCATTGTCAGGTGGTGTCCCAATTCAGTTTGGAATCAAGGGTCACTCCAAAAAATTCAACATATTTGGATATTTCCAGTTTTTCTTCGAACACTTATACTCTGCCCTAAGGGGAGTCTTCCAAAATTGGTAGTACTTCTTGTAGGACATTCATTACTATCATTAGTAGTTTTCCATTGGTGATAATCACTATGTCGCCCGCAAAGCCCTGCGTACATACGCCTTGATTACACAGATGGCTCACAAACCCAGGAGGGTGGAGAAGCAGAAAGTCATATAGACAAGCCAAAGAAGACAGTTTTACTGTGCTTAGGCAAACACGATATTCCAGGCCCAAGGTTGCAGCAATACAGCACTGCGCAAGAAAGTTTCAAGGCAAGCTTTCAGGCTTATACTCCGTCGGCCTTGCATATCAATTCTAAACTAGTTTGGGACTACTAGGAGACCTTACAAAAGTTGGGCAGTCAACAAAGACTGTCCTAACCAGGCCACTCAGATCACAAAAACAATAAAAAGGCAGCACTGCAAAAGGCAAATAGCACTACTTGGACAAAAAAGCAGTCTCGCGAATTTTGGCGCTTGGAATAAAACAGGTATCTATTAATCAAGAATAGGCGAAAATCCAGGAACCTAGTTGGGCTCTTAACGGCACTGTAGACTCAACAAACACATGAATAACATCGGAATGGCAGATACAACTATATGCAGGTTTTGACAAGAATATAAGGATACCTCAGCTTAAATACAGTGCCACTGCGAAGGCTTAAAAGGACGGATCCAGAAAAAGAACTCCAGTATGACAAGAGGGCTCTTAGAAGCATATAATCTCCATATTAATCCTAATCTCAATAAATTCTTAATTTACTGTGATCGTTTTCACAGTATTATTGTATTTTTGTACTACAACAGCATAGGTAGTTATTCTTTACAATGTTCACTCAAAAAAAAGTCCTTCATCTACAACCACCATTAAAATTAAGCATTTACAAACTCATATAAATACGTGAAATTCCGTTTTGTACATACGTCTAAAGCGTGCGAAAAAGAACAATGCTTTTAAAATGGAAGTTTTCTTGTGTTTTGTTTTCTGTCAACGGTTCTGTAATTGTAATAATTTTGTACTGTCATTAAGAAGTGTGAAACCTGAATGGTCAATAATTGTCAGAATCTCTCAAAAATTGTGAAAAATTGTTGAATATTTAAAAAAATGGTCAAAAATAGTCAATAATTGTCAAAATTTTTGAAAGTGGTCAAAAATGGTCAATAATTATCAGAAACTGTAAAAATGGTCAATAATTGTTGAAATTTTGAAAAATGGTCTAAAATTGTTAATATTTAAAAAAAATGGTCAATAATTATAAAAAACTGTCAAAATGGTCAATAATTGTCAAAATTTTTGAAAAATGGTCAAAATTTTTGAAAAATGGTCAAAATTTTTGAAAAATGGTCAATAATTGTCAGAAACTGTCAAAAATGGTCAATAATTGTTTTAATTTGGAAAATGGTCAAAAATTGTCAAACTTTTGAAAAAAGGGTCAATAATCATAAAAAAATTGTCAAAAATGGTCAATAATTTTTAAAAATTCTCAAAATTTTTAAAACATTGCCAAAATTTTTAAAAGATTGTCAAAAATGGTAATTAACTGTCAGAACCTGTCATAAATGCTCAAAACTGGTCAATAATTGTTGAAACTTGGAAAAATGGTCTGAAATGGTCAACATTTTTGAAAAATTGTCATAAATGATCAATAATTGTCAAAACTGTCGAAATTGGTCAATAATTGTCAAAAATGGTCAATAGTTGTTAAAATTTTGAAAAATGGTCTAAAACGGTCAAAATTTTTGAAAAATTGTCAAAAATGATCAATAATTGTCAAAACTGTCAGAGTTGGTCAATAATTGTCAAAAATGGTCAAAAATTGTAAAAATTTGAAAAAATGGTCAAAGATTGTCAAAAATGATCAATAATTGTCAAAATTGGTCAATAATTTTCAAAAATGGTCAAAAATTGTCAAAAATGATCAATAATTGTCAAAATTGGTCAATAATTTTCAAAAATCATCAATAATTGTCAAAATTGGTCAATAATTTTCAAAAATGGCCAATAACACCGGTCTACAGAATTTTCGCGCACGGGTTATACATACGTTATTTTTATTGCTTTTATACCTAGAAATAAAAATAAGAACAAAAAATAATTTTAAATGTGCTTTTATGTGTACAAAATGGAAAAATTCAAATCAATGAAAACGAGTAAAAAATGAGATAATATATTAAAAGATACCTAACATCAATTTATAATTCATTCTTACAATAGAAATTTTAAAATAGAGTTCAAATGTTTAAAAATGAACAGTTTTACTTTTCCTGCCATGTTCAGTAGAAGTTTCTCTTATTAACCCCCATATATAGTTCCCCATCATGCTTTCAGTATACTGGCCTTGGTAACGATTCTCAAATTCCATTATATCTTGATGGAAGCGTTCCCCTTGTTCTTCCGAATAAGCTCTCATATTATCTTTAAATTTATCCAAATGAGAATGTAACATGTGCATCTTTAGAGACATTCTACATCCAATGATGGAAAAATTCGTAATCATGTCAGTGATCAGCTCGTCATAATTTTCAGCTCTATGGTTACCAAGAAAACCATGAACTACTGCCTTAAATCTATTCCAGGCCTTTTTCTCCTCAATTTTATTCTTGGGAAATGCAGAATTCAATAGCGGCACTTCACTATAGTTTTGACACTATTTTTATTAGATAGTTTACGTGAAATTGAAGTTTTATTAATAGATACTACCTTTCGGTTTCAATATGGTGTGCAGTAGAGAAGGGACTTGACTGGCATCACTTGAAGAATGACCATAACTGGCATCACTTGAAGAATGACCATAACTGGCATCCGGCTCGAATTAGACCATAAAATGGAGGATTGTTTTCCATTCACTTCTCTCCTCCATTTGGGAAATGAGCTGAGTGGACTGTACATTTTTCCTGAAGCTGGTTTGGTTTTTTACTTACTTTCTATACCAGCGGCCTATGGATTACAGGCTTAGTAGCGGAGGAAGAGGATTGTGTTTTTTATTGTGGATGGTACTACGATGAGTTTTAATGGAACATTAATCCATTTTATATTAAAAAAATAGTCGGGAACTCAAAAAACATATTTTATTTTGTCAAACTCGACAGACAACTAACTTTTTGTTTCTATATCGACGGTTACGTTATAGTGAGTTTTTAAAATAATTATAACTGCTCACTTACTGGAACACTGGTAGATTTAGATTTAGTTACTTTTATAACTGATTACAAACTTATTTCTGATATGAGAGAAGGGGTTAGGTTGAAGGCATGCAAGTTCGAATACAAATGGTTTGTTTTCGAATACAATGTAAGAAAGACTCCATGATACGACCTAATCTCCGACCAAATACTAAAACAACTCCCAAGTAAGGTTGCTACTCTTTTAACTATTATTTTCAATCGAATGTTAATTTTATCCTACTTCCCATAGTTTGGAAATTTGCTGTAATTATTATGATCCCCAAACCAGGAAAACAGCACAACGAAACTACATCCTACCGAACCATCAGCCTGCAATAAGCAAAGTCTTTGAAAGATTACTGCTGCAGAGGATTCACACAGACCATAATATCCAAACAACACTACCAAAACACCAGTTCGGATTCCGCGAAGACCATTCAACCACCTAACAAGTTCATCAAATAGTTAACCAAATATCACAGAGACTTGAAGAAAAGAAATATTGCAACGCTGTATTTCTAGATATCTCCCAAGCGTTTGACAAAGTCTGGCATAGAGGCTCACTCTACAAACTAAAATATGCTTTATCCAGTAACTATTTCCTTCTATTCAAATCCTACCTCGCCAATAGACACTTCTTTGTCAAATTCAATAATCAGCAGTCCAGCATATGTCCCATAAAATCTGGCGTCCTACAAGGCAGTGTTCTAGGTCCGCTGCTCTTCCTATTCTATACGTCTGACATACCTGAAACCAACAATACCACAATTGCTTCCTTTGCCGACGATGTGGCGATTCTTTCAGTAGACGAAGACCCTACAACAGCTTCCCAAAACATGCAAAACCACCTGAATGTACTGAATATATAAAATAAATAAGGCAAAATCAGACCAAGTAACATTTACCACACGACACAACACATGCCCACCATAACGTACGTATACCTGAAGCAACAGAGACAAAATATCTTGGCATCCATCTGGACCAACGTCTTACATGGAAGAAGCACATTAAAATTAAAAGACAACAGCTTGACATAAAGTTCCGACAGATGTACTGGCTAGTAAGTCGACGATCAAAACTCTCTCTCCACAATAAAATCCTGCTATACAAAACGATGCTCAAACCTATCTGGACTCATGGACTCCATCTATATGGATGTGCAAAACCAACGTCACTGAGCATTATCCAAAGATTTCAGTCAAAGCTGCTAAGATCGATAGTGGATGCACCATGGTATGTTAGCAATCGAACACTGCATGACGACCTAAATATTGCTTTCATTAGAGACCAAATCCATCAAGCCTCGGCGTCATATGAAGAACGTACCATGCATCATACAAATTAGTTAGTAGAAGAACTATTCAACAATGGCCCCACCACAAGAAGACTTGCTAGAACCTGGCCTCCAGACCTGCTTAAAAACTAAACGGCAATAGAATAAGGTGAAATATCACTGGATAGTTCACTTTCATGTGCAAAACCTATATCTCATTTACCTAATATTCTATAATGATGTAGATTGTAAATTAAGTAATAAAAAAATTATTCATGTAAGGTTTGTTTGAATAACAAATAAATAAATAAATGAATAAATAAATAATTTTATGTACGTGCATTCGTTTATTTGAAGAGACTTTTGAACTCATTTTATCAATTTTCAATCCATTCCATAATTCTTCTTATTCCTTCTTATCATTTTATTTAAATTAATCAGGGTGCAGTTCAATTAGAGAATTGTAATTTCAGTTTGAAAAAGTGAAACGAATTTTGTAACCATATTTGATTTTCTCCAAAGTTAACTACATTCAACTTGAAGCTCTGTATAATATATCAGTTCATGTGAGCTAGCAATTATTTCTCGTGCAATTTTCTATCTCAGTGAAACTACGAATTCAATTAAGGATCTGGGATCTGATACAAGTTTAATTATATAGTTTTTTTTTTTGAGAGAGAATATTATTCAGTTTAATTATCCGAAAGCGGAGGTTCTAAAATCTGTCTCATGAAAAAATATAATTATTTCGAGAAAACTTGGGAAACACAATTTGAACTTTTATGTACGGAACAATAAATCACCCATTTTTTAGACTGTTTACTTTTTCGCTTAAATTCTCTTGAAAACGCATTGTTTGGTTCCATAAATCTTGAAACAAAATTGAAAAAAAAAATTGAACTTGACTTCTTTAGTTTTCAAAAAAAAAAACAAAAAAAATGTACTGAATTTTAATTCACTCATTTGAAGCCAGTTATGTATGTATTGTATAGATATGACATTTTAGAAGAAAAGTTTTCCTATATAAAAATTTGTCACTATAAAAAAAATACCTGTTTGCAATTGATCGATCAATTAGATAAGACAAATGATGAAGTTTTTTGGCAATGATAGAGGAAAGAAGATAAAGTCAAAGTCATAATGTTTACGCACGTCAAAATTTGGATAAGTAAACCAATTGAAATGAAGGGTGATCTAAGAAAAATTGAGGGTGTTGCGAGATAAATAAAGAGAAAAATTATTGGCATATTTTGGAGAAGTCAGAAAAATTACTTTAACACAAAAAATCAATTACAGAAGCCAAAATTACAAGTAAGAAATGGGTTTAGTAATATGCAGAACGTATAATGATAGAAACCCAGTCAGTTTTTCAAATTTTTCATCAGAATTAAAAATCAATGGTATGAAGAGTTATAATTGCAGAAAGAGAGGAAGAAAAACGAGGGAAGTAAATTTTAAAAACTTGAAATTTAAAATTAATCTCAAATCATTTGATTCCTGAACAATTCATATCATGATATTGTAGAATTATAAATTCACAGAACTTAATAATATTTTGGACATTTTTAAAAATTGAAAATAATAACTATTGTGGGGATAAGAAATAATTATTATTATTATAATTGAACACCAATAATTTTTCATAATGAATTTTGAGTAGATAATTCATAGATATATAAGAACTATGTAATGTAATTTTATTGTATCAATACAATTTCGTACGGAAAAAAAAATTCGTTTTAAAAAATGTTTGAACCACAACCTGAGAAGATTTTGTAGCTGGGGCACCTAAAATATGGGAAAGATAAAATTAATATTTGTTAACATAAAAATTTCAATATAGTATATTGGGGTGGCATTCTCTGATATTCAAAAGATCTATTATGCCCCCTTACTTCTACTCAGTTCTTGAAAAGAATTTCAGAGGCTAGTGATTTATTCAGACCTATTCCATGAAGAAATCTTTGGATATCCTCTGTGGGCTCCAGTTTATATAAGTGTCCCTTTTTTATCCTGATGCAATGCATTCCGCAAGTATGTGAATGGCGGTTTCTTTTCTTTTCTTCTGCAAGACTTCCATCGCACTTGTGGGAAATGGTTTTATGGCTCCCATAATGCACAGGCCAGTAAGTCTTTTTGTGCTACTCGATAGCCTTGCAGCTCCCATTTGCATTGTCTTTGTCCACCACACTACTGATCCATAGGCTATCATGGGTCTAACAACCCTTGTGTATAGCCATTGGGTCATTTTTGGAGTTATCACCTAGTTTTTCCCAGACATTCTTGGTCTGTGTTCTACTGATTGTAAGTGTTTCATGAAAGCTTTTGATCGAAATGTACCCTGGGTACTTCTTTAGGAAATAGAATCACCTCTCCTGCTAGCACTATTGGCTTTAGTGCTGCCTTTTTCGTGAAATTGATCACTTGAGTCATTTGAGCATTAACTGTCAGTCTCTTTTGTATGCACCAATTTTCAACTATATTCAAGGCTGTTTGCATTCTTTCTGATATCACCCCAGCAAACTTGCCTCTGACTACAATAGCGATGTCGTCTTCGTATCCTAGTCAGTGAAGGTCTGCTGTGGACAGTTCTGTGAGGAGATCGTTTACTAAGGTTGTCTATATTAGTGGTGATAGCATTACTTCTTGTGGACATCCTCAACCCGTCCTTGCCTTGATGATGACTTGTCTCAGAGTGGAGATTTTTATCCTATCCTCCAGAGTTGTCTTTATCAATCAGCATATTGTTGTGGATGTCTCCCGCCTATTCATTGCGTCAACCAATGAATTCGTGATAACATTGTTAAATGCTTCCTCGACACTTCTTTTAGTACTTTATGTACATGTCCAGTAACCTTTCTAACGTTTTCAGTATTTTTAGTAGGATAGTCTTGTTGGCCTGTATGACTTTGGCGTTGTCAGATACTTTACCTTACTTGGGTATGTAAATGACTTTAACCTCCTGTCAAACTTTTGGTATGTATCCCCATACCAGACTAGCTTTGAGGATCTCAGATACGTATGGTATTAACACATCGATTCTCATTTGTAGTTGGATGAGATATATACCATCTGTCCCAGGGGATTTAAATTGTTGGAATTTGTTTATGGCCCATCTGATTTTATTTGGCCTTGTGAGTTCAGTGGCTATTTGCAAATCCGTAGAAATTTGGCCTTCGTTCTTGTATGATATGCATAACTGTGTCGGTGGCCAGAATTGATGAGGTTGGAAAATGGATGTTTATTACTTTCTTTTAAACTCTCCTCTTTGGTTTCTGTATAGGGGCCGTTCGCTTTCACAATGAAACCTACTTTCTTTTCCCATCTTTCGCCAGAACTTTGTGGATTCAAAAGCATGCGGGGGCATCTGAGATGTCCTCGCAAAATTTTCTCCATAAGTTCGTTTAGGCTATACGAATTTCTTTGATGTAGTGCGTAAGCTTAAACCTGTAGATATCCCAGTCTTGGTTGATATTGGCCCTGTTAAAAAGATCGCGGACCGTCCTGAGTCTTTTTAGGCCGTCGCTTCACCAAACCGTGTTACCCCTATTCTTCGCTTACTACTGCGCGTCTATAGCTTCAATGCCATCAATCGGAACAGTATGGTGAGCATTGGCATCATATCCTATGATAAGCTGCAATCCTGTTTCCACTCAGTAAGCAACTACGTCACTTATTATGTGTGGAGGACCTTCAGCCTCGTCACCCAGGAAGTAGGTGGATCACACAACCAATTCCTTCTCTTCTTCTTCCCTGGGTATTTTATACCTGTAACAACATCATCGGTGCAGAGCATCGGTATCTTTATAAAATCTACCCTATTGCTGTGAATTATACATGTTCTAGGATTTGTGGCCTTTACTATATAAAATACTTTACCCTGTTTAGTGTATAGGCCGACAATATTCTCACTCATCCGCCAGGGCTTCTACAGTGAGGTGACTATGTTCTCGACTAGATGATTGAGTTTCCCTAGGAATTCCCATACCGTTTTAGAACTGATTACATAAAAACTCAGTTATTAATAGCTGCTATACCTTTCGAATTTCTGCCTGAAAGATACTTGGGGTTTTGACCGAGCTTTCAGGGTATTTGTTTTCTGGCCCGTACACTCCTATCCCAGTTCCTTCTATGGCTTTTGAGCCGTCTGTATACCATTGAATGGCATTGTTTCCAAGTCTGGTAATGGTATTTGGATCCCATTCCTCCTTGTCACTAAACTCCGTATCCAATTCCTTCAAAAACTCATACTTTTCCATTATACCATCCTGTAGCATGTCCAAGGTTATCTAACTTCTAGTCTATGAATTATGAAGAGGTTGTCCCTCGTCGTCTATAGGCTAGTCCTTCTTCTCCACGAAATGGCTCCTTGAGTGATGAATAGTGTCACTATGGCTGTGTACACTCAGCACAGAATCCTTGGGTTATGACCCTAACTTTTCCCTGCTAGGTTCTTGCACTCCATTGAAGATAAAGTTAATATAATTATTTATGGTTTTACGCTAGATACTTCAATTATTGAATAATGTCATTTAAAACTTGAATCCCGTAATTATCGTTTTTTATTTAAATTCTGGAGCAATATTCTTGAGTGAGGATTTATATTTGCCTATCTTGTTATACTGAAAATATTACAGTCCTTCCAACTAAGGATTCATTCAAATTCAACAAGCTGTTCCAAGTTATAACTTTCCCAGACTAGCTTCAACGCATTTACATTATTTTCAAGATGGTATATAATGCAAATGCATTAAAACTGCAAAAATGAAATAAAAATTTGTATACTTCGAGAAGTTGTACACAAACGATTTATACAGGGTGTCCCATAACGTTTCCACAGTCTAATATCCTCTTTCATTTCCAAATAGGTCAACTGGTTTAATAGTACACTTTTGTATTTATCCTTCTAAAACAAATTTAAAAATCTCCCAATTGTCATGATTGGGGTCTGGGTCGGAAGATCTAGTTTATGTTACACTCTTGACCAATTTTTATGATTAAACCCTCAAGTGGAGATCTCACACTTTTCAAACACTACCGGAAACCAGTGATCATGGTGACCGCAGTTTTTATGTGATGTTTCAAAGAAAATCAAATTAATATAGTATTCTTAACGTTTCTGTATATTTATTATTGTTTGGAAGCCAACTTACATCAGTGGATTTCAACTTAATTTTATAGGTATTCTTTCTAATTATAAAATGTTATATAATATAATTATCATCATTAACAAAAACTAAATATATTTATTTATACCGTTTACAGTATTCGCCAGCTAACTTGATGTCCTAAATGCTTTCTAGTGAGCTATTGACGCCGCCCATCCGATAACTGTAAACAGTGCCGTGCAAGTTCTGAGGATACGCTTTCTGTTACAAATTAACGCAACTTGTACAAATAATAAAGTAAAGTCCGTCCGGAAATATATGGTCCTAACTTAATAAATAATATTTAATTCTTTGTTATAATTATTGGTATGTTGATTATAATAGAAACGGATCTGCTTTATACCTGAATTCTGAGTACATAAATAATATTTTAACAATGAGGTATCCATTACAATAACATGTTATTTATCTAATTGAAGATTATAAAGTTAGGATCTTATATTTCCGGACGGACTATAATTAAAATTTGTTAGAAACTAAATAATTTTTTCCAGGTAGTAATGAGAATAAAAGAAACACAAGATAATGGGAAATTATTTAAGCTAGGTATATTGCTAGCTAGCTGGCTTACCTGTTGCCTGGGATGTTTCAATTTTCACGTTTATCAAGGTATCTTCATCACTTTTTAATGTCTTAAAATAATTATACACTCTATATATCACTTGACGAGTTTGTCCTTCAGTACATTTACGATTTCCTTCATTACCGGCTGACATTTTCACAAACACTTTATTGTACAAAGCAAAAACAATAACTGTGTGACGCTACGCTAATGAAAATCTTAACACCTGATAAGGTTCGATGCAATTGGCGTTTGTCAAAATTTTACCACCAATAGCAGCCGAGTAGGCAGGGCACTATTACTCTGTCTCTCTTAGTTGATAATTTCTGGGACATCAAGTTAGCTGGCGAATACTGTACCTAATTACAGTTTCCTGTAAAAATTGTCATATTTTAGTAGAGCGTGTTATCAATAGATGTCAAAGATGCTAGTTCAATACTACAGTGACTATATACAAGACAGTGGCGACAATGCAACTAAACCCCGCCCCTCCGCCATATTGAGGCAAATTTGAATATCAAATGCATATAATTTAAATGGAAATCTATAATAAAACTAAGAATTTGGAACATGAATACATAAAAATATACATTAAATCTCTTGGATTTTGATAGGAAATGGGTATCTTTAATTAAAACACACAATTTTTATTTTTTTACCTAATTATATTTAGTATAATAAGATAAAATAACGATTCAAAAAATAATATATATAAATTGCTTGTAGAGTATGATGGGGGACAAATCATGGAAAAAATTATATTGCTATAGGTACAACTGTTATTATCTTCAAATATAACCATAGATTCAGTTAATTATCAAATGAAATCAATAAATAACAAATTCAACAACAGAAATATAACATATATATTACTCGATCGGTTTCCCAAATTACATTTGCATCGTCAGGATTATAAACTATAAAAATTGATAAAAATATAATTTCTGATATGTAATCTATTTTTTATTGATTTTATTTGATAATTATGGAAAGCTTTTTTCATTCCTGGAGTGATTGCCATTTCATCCAAAACCAAGACACAATCCTTTTCATGAGTTGAAAATTGCTCCACTTTCAATTCTAAAAATGAAAACACCTCATTTAAAATACCTCAAACTTCAAGTTCTGGAGTTTTCTCTGTAAAGTTCTGGTTGATGAAAGAGGGTATTCCTTGTTTTATTAGTTCACTATATCCACTACTACCACAACTAAATTTTAATTTTAAAGAACTTGTAACGGTGTTGTTGGTCCACTTCATTAGCTTATTTGTTGTTTTTCCATTTTTTTTTCTTTTTTGAAGCTTCTATTTGATCTTTGTTGAATATTTGCATTAGTAGTTCACAGTCCGAAGAATTGGGAGTTTTTTCTCTTTTTTTTTATTAGCTTCTTTCGTGTTGCTCTTACAGTTTTTTTGTATCAATAAGCTCTACTTTTTTCTCTTCTATACAACTTCTTGTACCTGTTTAATTTAGGCTGTAACTGAGCTATTTCACTCATTGTATCAATTTCTGATATTAACGGTGAGGGAGTTGTACATAAACTGTATTCACTCAAACTGCTTTTAGATATTGAAAATTGTTGACCTGATTCTACATCCAAAGCTAAATTTGAAGTAGATGGTTATGGTAATTCCTCTGGCACAGTCTCATCTAAAGCTAAATTTTGACCTAGAACAAATTATTAAAAAGTTTTCTACATTATTATGTGGGCATCAGTTGTAATTACCAACAGATATCTACTTACCCGACAAACGTTTAGGTGTTTTTGGAGAATAAAATTTCCTTGGAACTGGGGATTTCCTTTTAGGTTTTGGTTTCACAAAGGAAAATATTGTAGGAACAGCATTTAACTTTAATATTTTCTTGTCATCTACACGAGGTTGATGCTCCCACATTTCAGGAGCAAAATGAATGAATGAATGAATTGACTAGTTATTGGATGACGACATATGTTGTGTTGGAGAGCAGGAACTATTGTACTTCCCTGTTCTTCTTGTTGTTGTAGATACACTTGTAGAGAAGTTGTCGGAAAACTTGAAGTCCCGGATAAAGTATTCCAGGTAAAGTATCTCAGGTAAAGTGTCCCAGGTAAAGTATCCCAGGTAAAGTAACCCAGGTAAAGTGTCCCAGGTAAAGTGCTCCAGGTAAAGTGCTCCAGGTAAAGTATCCCGGATAAAGTATCCCAGGTAAAGTGCTCCTCCAGGTAAAGTGTCCCAGGTAAAGTATCCCAGGTAAAGTGCTGGGGAACAAATATAGTATCAGGAACAATTTTCCAATTTAACTAAAATCCAGGATGTTTGAAGTATTGAAGTATGATATTACAGTACAGATAATATTTAATGTTGAAGAAAATTATTTGACAACGTGGTTCATACATCGTGTATTTTTAGATAAAAAGAAAGCAAATAAAAAAACGATAAAATAGAATAACCGATTCTGCACCGGTAAATACATACATTTGTTTAAATACGTATATATTTTTAAATAGATATTTTTAAATAGATAATATAAAAAAACCTGAAAGAAAAAAAGAAATTCATATCGATATATATTATTCCTGGCACTGGAATGACATTGCTACATAATAAAGATAGGAAGGTAGAAGCTATTAAGAAAGGAGAGTTAGTTATACATGAAATGACTTACCACTCAAATGAATGCACTTCTAAGATAAGATAAGAGAAGCCAGAAAGGCTTCAATAGCACATGTTCGCCGGGAAGAACGAAACCCCTTTGCCACTTGTTTAAATACACGAAATCATGTGAACGACCACCGACTTACGTCTCATGTTCGTGTCACGCTCATACGCTTTGACCAGGAAAGGAATTTACCTTTCAGTAGTGAATTCTTGATTCATATTTGATTTATAATTGGTAGAAGAAGAGACACGAGATCGAAGTGGGAATTTCAAAACAGACGTGACTATTTTCCGACAGACGGACCTCGATCAGCGCGCATAGAAACGTTGATTTCGACTCTCGTCGACAGTAAATATATTCAGCCTTGAAACATTTCTCGGTATTGGGTATGAGAAAGGACTGGCTATTCGCCGCCCATACGATAATTTATTAATTCAATCGAGGGAAGTAAAGTGAACGAAATCTACGTTACAGGGCTGTGCTTACCACAGCAAAAATCATAAGATAGGTACTTAAGATATGAAAGATAACGAAAGATGATGTGCCCTCTTAGGCGGTCGTTAACAAAAAGGGGTGTTTAACGTGGCGTTGTGCAAAAAATGGATGCGTCCGTTGGCAGACGTCAATTGTCTTACGGTCAGGGTAGAAGAGTTTGGGATCACAGAACTATAATTGAATGTGGCTAGTAACGGCGAGCGCTAATTAAAAGGATTTATTCTGTAAAATCGAAACAGGTCGATAGACATGTTACAACCTCATGGTACCAAGTAAGACATTTTGTACACATTTGCATGTCAACACAAGCTGCACATAACTATGACTCCTATGTAGTTTGCTTAGATGTAAACTGCGGGATAAAACTTTCCTGTTTGGATGTTCATTGAACTGGATGTTTCGAATCTGAAGACTTCATAGCTGATTCGCCATGTCTCTCAGAGAAAAGGTCTCTTGTCACTTGCTGAGCTTTGTAATTCAACGCTTGCTCTGTTACTAAATAGGGTGCAAAAGCTGCATCGGGTATTGCCTCAGGATTCAAAGGAAACAATCCTATACCTCTAAATCCGCTTATAATATTTTCTGGTGTCATACATTCCACGGGACAAAATTATGTTGAATCTGGCCTTGTTTAGGATTCTTTGAGGGTAGGTATCCCAATATTTCAAAAGCTCCTGGTCCCAATTGGCTTCAAAAGAGCGAAATACTGCCTTATCCAGTGGTTGGAGCTCATGAGTGGTGTTTGACGGCAAACAAAATAATGTAATACCAAGAGACTCAGCTGTTTCAGCAATTGTGCAATCTAAATGACTGGAAGCTCCATCAAATACAAGAAGTGTAGGTCCGTTTGATTTATACTGAGCAAAATGTCTTAAAAATTTATTGAAGAGTTGCTGCAACGGCTACTCAGTTTAGAGACCACCTCAGGTGTAGATTCTGAGACCAAACTAGTAAAAATTCAGAGAGTAGACTTACCGGTTCTCGGGTAATCCTACTTGATATTTATTTTAATTAAGGTACTGAAGGAAGTTAATTATTAATCAAGTTAATGAAATTAATAAAAGAAAAATTATGAAAGTTAAGAAAGGTAAGTGGGCGCCACCCTGAATAATACTAGTTTATTTGTTACTCACCTCAGCATTATAGCGACAAATCCTGGGATATTGAAAGGAAAAATAATCTATGAACAACGTTATTAAATTTACAAGTTGTATATTGACTTTAAAAAAATTAAATAGCAAAAAAAATGACAAGTTTTTTATTTGGTTGTTCTATGTTTGAAGAAGCAATCTCGGTGAGATATATATTACTTTCCTGGAGTGGTGTAGTCAGTCCTAGTTCCAGATAAAGTCCTTGATAAAGTTCCAGATATAGGTACAGATAAAGTTCTGGATAATGTCCTGGTTTCAGATGAAGTCCTTGATAAAGTTCTAAATATAGGTACAGATAAAGTTCTGGATAATGTCCTGGTTTCAGATGAAGTCCTTGTCCCAGGTAAAGTGCTAAGGAACAATAATGGTAGTATCAGGAACAAATTTACGCAACTTTACAAAATCCAGGATGTCTGAAGTATGAATTTGATAACGAATTTGATATTACAATTCCGAGTGTTAAAGAAAATCATTTAAAAACGTGGTTCATACAAACATCCTGTATTTTACGTTACGAGAATAAAAAGAAATGTAAAGAACATAACGAGAAGTTTAATTTTTTATTAACTAACTGCAGAAATTAATTAGAAAATCACCAAATAAAAGAAATACTGAAACTGAAAAATATACCAAAAAAAACACGTAAGAAATACGATAAGAAACACGATGCAGGTATCTAGTTCTGGAACGTCACCTATGTAATTATAATAAAATAAGAAAATGAAAGATTATACGGATAAGCGGAAGACAAGAATGCAGTTTAGCCATACACTTACCTTTCAATGTTGAATGCACTTCGTTACGGCAAGATGGTGGATCTTCACCACTTAATTAATTTCGACTTTATATGTTCATGTTTGCTCGAGAAAAGAATGAAATCCTTTATTCCGTTGACTTAAATAATTCATCCTATCATACGACCCAAACCAAGACCTACGTCCGGTATTTTTACCCAACCAGTAGCCTTGAGGAAAGAGAATTTACAGTTCGAACGTATATACTTATTTCATTACTTATTCCATGCCTTCACACAAAATAATCGATATAGAGGGAAAGAAATTAAACTAGACCAGGGACGGAACTGCACAACGTGAACGTGAATTTTAAATATTTCAACAATGATCAAATATACCGTTACATTGCGTCGTCATAGACCATTTATGTGCCATTTTTACAAGGGATCCATCGGGTAAATTGTCGCAAAATTCTGGTTTTAGACGTTTTCCTCGAAACAATATCATAGGTGGAATAGAGTTGCCCATAGCGTTACAACAAGCCACAACGGTGACATTTTCTGCATGCTCAGGCGAAACCATATGAACCCGTCGCACTCCCTTTTCAGACATAACACGTTGTTGATGGTGTATGGTGAGGTGAGGTGAAATTTTGAGGTTCATCGTTTCCATAAGTTCGGATATCTTGGTGAAGTAGTCAGAAACAATTGCTTTGTTCAGTTTTTGAGCGCGTGCAGGGTTCATAGGTTGCGCTTTTCGTACAGATGAATTACCATTTCTTTTCAGGAACAAATAGAGCCAGTCCTTTCCAGCAAGCTGGTTTGTTTTGTTAAAATTATTGCGAATGTTGTTCATATCACAATATCGAAACATTTGATGTCGGACAAATTTGGGAGTGAGCGGTAATCCAATTTGACAGTATCGCTTAATCCGCTGCACAAAATTTCTTTCCTGATGACGATTCATTCATCCAGATGTATTCGTTGATTATATCATTTCCGTGGATTTGATAACGTCGAATACTCCAATGTGTCTAGAGATCCAAACGAATTAACAATTCAGAATGTAAATGGGATGTATTAGCATCTCATATAACAAAACACTGAGAAAATGTCTAGCTGGAATCTCCTGAGAAAATCTTAAAAAATCAGGATATTCACTAGTTACAATCGAGTACTTTATTGTCGTCTATGAAACCAAACCTGGTGAGTTTTCAACCATCACTCACTTGCACCTGTAACATCTAGCAACTTGGGGCTGTATTTTAAATCCGGATAAATCTGCTGGAATAGCTAGAATTGGAATTTAAAAGTGACATTTTTATTATTCCCAATATCCTCATATCATATATTCAAGGAAAATTTCAGGGCAGCACATACCAGTGGCCGGTCATTTTATTATATATCTTCTGCTTAAAATATGAAATAGTTATTTGTGTATTTAGAGCGTAAAGTAACAGATTGCCGCTTGAGAAAGCAGCAATTTCACTTTACGCTCGAAAAACACAAATAATTTTTTCTACAGTCGCCCTTTTAATAATTAAAACAGTTTTTTATATTATCTTAGGTTATAATAAGAGTGCTAGAATAATCGTCATTTTCGCTTTTCATCATGATTAACCTTAAAAAGATCTACTGACTAGGGATGTTAAAAATTAATCGATTTTTATATAAATCGATTATTATTTTCTTATTATCGATTTTTATAGTAATAATCGTTTTTTAGAAAATCGATTTTATAAATTACGTATTTTTCAAAACTTTTCACGATTATTGACCATTTCTCCAAAATTTGACAATTATTGACCATTTTTCAAGATTTTAACAATTTATTATTGTCCATTATTCAAAATTTTTACAATTATTGACCATTTTTGACAATTATTAACCATTTTGACTGTTTTTAAAAATTAGTAACCATTTTTCCAATTTTTTGATAATTTTTGACCATTTTTTACAATTATCAACTATTTTTCAAAATTTTGACAAGTTTTAACAATAATTGTCCATTTTTGACACTTTTTGACCATTTTTGATAGTTTTTGATAATTATAGGCCATTGTTGACAATTTATCAAAATTTTTGACAATTTTTCAAAAACTTTGCCCATCTTTGATAGTTTTTGATAATTATCTACCATTTTTCAGAATTTTGAGAATTTTTGACAATTATTTACCAATTTTGACAATTATTGGCCATATTTCAAAAACTATTTTTCAAAATTTTGACAGTTTTTAGCAATAATTGTTTATTTTTGACAATTTTTGACCATTTTTGTTAGTTTTTGACAATTATTGGCCATTTTTGACAAGTTTTCAAAAATTTGACAATTTTTCAAAAATTTGACAATTTTTCAAATATTTTAACAATTTTTCAAAATTTTTGACCATTTTTCAAAATTATTGACCATTTTTCATAGTTTTTGACAAGTATAGACCATTTTTGACCATATTTCAAATTTTTTTACAATTTTGAACAATTTGGACAATAACTGTCCATTTTTCAAAAATTTTTGACAATTGAATATTTTTCACAATCTTTCAAAATTTTTGTCAAGTTTTTGACAATTATCGACCATTGTTGACAATTATTGACCATTCTTGGCAATTTTTTGAAAATTTTACCATTTTTCAAATTTTTCTAAAAATTTTTGACAATTGTCTACCATTTTTCAAAATTTTAACAATTATTGACAATTTTTGACAATTATGGACCATTTTTGACAAAAATTGTCCATTTTCAACAGTTCTTGACAATCATTGAGAATTTTTGACAATTATTGACCATTTTTGACCATATTTCAAAATTTTTGACAGTTTTCATATAATTTTATTTGATTTTTAATCTGATAAATTGTTAAATATTCACCAATTGAGTTAATTCGGTGGGCGTAGTTTGACTAAATAAGTGAGCGAAAGAGATTCCTTTTTTGCGCTAAAGCGTAAAGTAACAATCCTCGACATTGTCAACTTTACGATTTCTTTTGAATATAGTAATTAGTCATTTTACGCGCGACTATAGAAAAAATCATTTTTAAATGTTTAAAATTATTACTAATATGTTATCACTATTAGAAAAATATTCGGAGCGGTTTTAGGTTGAACAAGCTTGTTGATTATCAATGTTCCATAATTTGAATTCCGACATATTTAACAAGGCAATAACTAGAAGACCAGTTGAGGTATCGTGGAGCGGTTTGGACTGACTGGTTTAGAGAATATAAAAAAAAAGTTCTACGTTGTTGCAAATTTGATGTTATTTTCCCTTGACTCCAGGAAAAAATGTGGGTTTTCTGGAGATCAATAACTTTTCCCCTCTAAATGAAACATCCCACATGTTTTTGTACCAACGGATTACCTAAACTTTCTACTTTCTGAAAATCTATGGTTTGATACCAATTTGAGTTATTCTTGTTAACACAAAGACCGCAACTTATCGATTACATTAATCTCGTGACATTGAGAAAGATAAAACACAAAATATGTATTTTTTCTTGTATGTGCCCACCAATCATTTAGTTACAATTATGCAAGGGTGATTGAAGATTTGCAACGTTCTGCTCAAGTTATTCTAGATTTTGTTGTGAAATATTGTAAAATCTTCCTTTTACATATCCCAAAAAAGATAAATCGGGAACGGGTATGGTAACCATTCTATATGACCTCTGCTTCCTATTAGGGAATGTTCCATCTACCGAATATTTTGCTACGCGAGAATATTATGGAGGTGCGCCATCTTGCTGGAAGTAGACTGTATCAATAATGTCATCTTGCACTATTTGAGGATAGAAGTAAACAAGACCAGAGCCAGTTCTTCCAGCGAAGCGGAAGAAGCCGTATATCTCTTTCTTGGAAAAACCAAATCAAGCATTTTTTGTAAATTCGTGAATTTTCGTTAGACCAGAATCTACAATTATGTTTGATCACTTTACCATTAAGGTGGAAACTAGTTTCATCTGACATGATCGACACATACATTAGGATTTCTTCTAAATTCATTCAAAATGGTTTCGCTCATAACAAGAAGTTTCTTGTATGCTGCTGGAGTAATTTTCTGGAAAACCTGAATGTTATATGCCTATATTTTTAAAATTTAAAATAATGTATGTACCTTGCCAATAAATCATCAAATAAATTACGATTGAGATTTTCAGCTTTCCTTCATTCCAAAGTACCGGATTCGTGAAATTCTTGCGATAAACTGCTCCTGAAGAATAACTAGAATTTGTATTTAACCATAGATTTTTAGAAAGAATGAAGTACAAAAACATACAGGGTGTTTCATTTAGAGGGGCAGAGTTGTTGATCTTCAAAAACCCCAAGGAAAAGTAACATCAAATTGGCAACAACGTAAATTGTTTTTAAATTCAGGCCATTTAGTCAAAACCGCTACACGATACCTCAACCGGTTTCCTAGCTATGAGCTAATCAAATGTGTCGGAATTCAAATGATCACTATGTAGCTCATTCACCTTATTGATGAGGGAATCTACAATTGGTTAAAATCAAATGAATGTCTGAGCCAGAGTAAAACTGCACTAAGCACGTGCACTAACCACGTGCAAATTTGAGAAAAGTTTAGATGGATATAATTATAATATATATGAATTTATTGAAAATCACCCAAAGTATGCATACCTAGGACTCACAGTATTTATGAGTTACTTAGAATTAATATATCGTATATACAATGATTACTGAAGGTAACTATATAAAAAGGTATGATGTACAATTAAAAAACCTTATAAATGTATTCTTGGTAGAATACGGAGGTGTCGGAGAGAAGTCCTACGGATTTACTCAAACTATGTTACCTGGTTAGGTTGCCTGGCTAGGTTAGGACGTGTAGGGTTTGAATCCCAAAAGTATAGTCCTCGCACGTGCAGATCGGAGTAACAATCGTTCTAGGATGATCCAGAGGTCCACACAGGTTCTTAGAAGGTTCCGATCACCCTCAAGATGGTATGGGGTGGCCAAATGAGAAGGTGGATCTTGAATGGACTTCAACGACGTGAGATGTCAGAATAGTGAAAATTGAAATGAAGTTGAAAGGTGGAAGTGGAAAGTTGAAAGATGAGATGAAATTAAAAGTGAAAGATGAAATTGAAGGCCTGAAATAGAAATAAACGTAAGTGAATGATATTGAGCCAGTATTCAGAATATAATCACATAAAAGTGAGTGGTCGACAAACTTACCGTTGATGGTGGGTGGCCTTTGAGTAAAACAAGACAAGTTGGGGTAAAGGAATTAATCCAACCCACTGGTTGAGTTTCCAGTTCTAAGGAACCTTGGAAACTTTTCCTTTCTCAACTCTTTGTAAAGTACAAAAAATCCGTTACTTTAACGTTATATGTTCTTAGCTAGCATCCAAAAAGCAAAATGAGACGATATCTCTCTTCCCTTGTTCACAACCTGTCCTGAATGGTTGATTCTTTTCCTTTACCAGTAGCTTTTAAAAGTTCAAAAGATATGCTATATGTGAATTTACCAAGGTGGAAGAGGATAAAGAATGTACTGATTTTGTACAACTACCATTTTGTTTTTGTTAATGATATCAGTCATCTCTGATTATCAATCAATTCATTTTATTTTATTTTCTTGGTCTGACAGATGTCAATTTAACCTAGATGATCCAAATGTAAACATTTGAACCTTTGAGATATATATTTTATTTTTAACACTTAATACCTTATATTCTGAAACTGATCTAGCTCGCAATCACTACTTAAGAATCATTTTCTATTTGTACATATATTTTTAGGGAATTGAAGTGGATATAAAAATCTGGAAGATGAGCTTCTGAATATGTAGTATATGTAAGATTTAAAAGAGGAAATGTAGGTCAATTACGAATACTAAGTAAAAATAATACAAAATAAACACAAATATGAAGAGTAAGTCCTAATATTTATTTATTTTCACTATAATTTGTTGGTAAACTTTGGCATATTGAGTAAGTGTTGCATGTGACTTTTGACCTGTAATAAGTTTGAGGATGGGATGCCCCCGAGATCTTCAGTGTACATGTCGGATAAGTCAGCATATGTCAATATTGACATATTTTTCCAATGGCTTATTGATCAATTTGTTCCCAGAAAACCGGCAGGGACAGTTTTGTTATGATGATGGCCAAGCTTTACACTGCAGTAACGTGGAGATGCTAGAATACTGTGTTGAACACAACATCATATTGTTTTCTTTGCAAAGTCATACGACACAATTTTTGCAATCTCTGATAGGTGTTTTTCCAGATCGTTAAAACTAAACTACTACTCAGCTTGTAATTTATGCATTAAAAATAACCCAGGACTAAAGCTCATTAGATTACAGTTTGGAAAGTTACTTGCTGAAGGATGGAACAAGTCTGCGACTGTGAATATTGGAACTTCAGCATTTGAGGCTACTGGTATTGTGCCATTTAACCCTTCTGCTATTCCAGATGACGCTTATTTGACTGAAAATAGTAAGTTAGCTGATGTCCTTGATGTAGTTCAAAATGAACAAAATTCTGCTGGTAGTTCTCAAAGTTTTCCCTAAGCTTTAGGTGATAATAATCAACAACCTTGCTGTAGTTGGCAGACTGTAGGTGAAACTATACCAGAAAAACAAAACGGACTACCTGAGCCTGTAGGAACCAATGAAACTACTCCTATGAAATGTACCCCTGGAAAAATACTGGATATCATCTCGACTGTTCCAGTTGTTTCTGCTGACGTCAATTCCGTTAGACGAAGGAGCAATCATCTGGCAGAATTATTAACCTCAAAAAAGACAATTGAAGAGAAAAAGAAAAAAGCGGTAAAAAAATCGAAGAAAGGAAAGGACATTAATAAAAAGGAACCAGTTTTGAAGAATTCAAAATTAATAAAAAGTAGGTTTTCTAGCTTCCAACTCATCTTTGGACGAGGATTTAGAAGCACCGACATTGGATAACTCTTCAGATGATATGGACGATGGTGACGAATCTTGCACAGGTTGTGGTGAGGTGTATTCCCAAACCGCAAAATCTGACAACTGGGTTAAATGATTACGTTGTTCCAAATGGTTTCACTATTCCTGCTCCAAGTTTGTTAACTTTTGTCACGAATGTGGTGTTTTTATGTGCAAAATAAAGTGTCTTGTTGGCAAAAATACTTTTTTTTCTAGTTGCGCCATCTCACCTCAGCACTGAGGGGGAGATGGCGTTGGTGAACTATTTTTATTTTTTCCATAAATTGTAAGTTTTATTTTTGTATTCACTTTTGTTCCTCAATACATGTTCCTAGCACAATAAAGTTTATTCTTGAAAAGAAACGGCAATACTAATTTGTCGCATAAAAATATTAAAATGAAATTTAACAAGCTGGGCCATCTATCCTCGAATTACCCTACTGCGTCAACCTCTAGGGTTATTGGCAGTTCAGTAGCTACAAAGGAATTTACATTGTAAAGAATAACAGTAAAATTACAAATTGTACATGTTTATGGCTCTTAAAAAACTTAAGAAATCGTTCATTTGGTCTCTGAGAGCTCACTGTAAGGTGTTGGGGATCCTATGTTGTCTTTGCTGGTTTGCAAACTGGTGACATTCTGGAATAACATGATTGATGGACATGAGTCGGGTCTTCTTTACTTATTAGGAATTTGTACGTTAGGGCTGTGTGTCCAATCCTTAGTCGGCTAGCTTTTATTTGTTCAGCTCTTGAAGTCGATAGGTAAGGAATTTCTCTCACATTTGTCACAATTTCATGCATTTAGTTGCGGGTCTCAAGGCTTATCCATAACACAATTCTTAATAGTTACCTTCTGCTCTTGGTGAGGTATAAGCTCTAATTTTGGGGTATGATTGTTGCTGACTGAATCTTGAGCTGAGGTATCGGCGTCTTCGTTACCCTGTATACCGATATGTGATGATACCCATAAGAAAGATACATTCCTACTATCGAAATGGATTTTGAAAAGTTGGTTCTTGATTTTGAGAATGACTTCGTGGTTTGAGTAGACGGATTTTAAACTTAAAGAATCGGTAATCACTAAAATGTTTTTATTGTTGGGCACAGGCAATTTTGAGGAACGTAATATAGCTGTAAGTTAACCCGTAAATATGCTGCTGCTATCTGGTAGCCGTAGGTTATATTTTAAGTCACCGGAAATAACTGCTGCTCCCTCACCTTTTGTGAATTTGGTTGCATCTGTGTACATTATGTGGTGTTGTTGATAACCAGTTAGTATTGTTAAGAAATGGGATTAGATCGTTACAGAATCGGTACAGTCTTTAGAGTAAATTTGTAAGGAAGTGTTTATTAAAGGGATATTCATGATCCATGGTGAGTTAATATAAGTGAATTGTTGGAGGTCAAAACTGGTATCTTCAAGTATTTTGTGGAGTGGGAGATATTTTTTATTTGCGTAGATGGTTGATGGATTCCAAAGAAGGGAATCGTATACTGGATATCTATTTGCTAATATTCTGGAGGCGTAAGAGAGAAGGAGGTATTTACGTCTTAGGTCTAGTGGCATAGCTTTTGAAATTACTTGCAAACTGAAACATGGGCTTGTTCGGTAGGCAACAGCTACTATTCTCAGGGCATGATTTTGAAGCCTTTCAAGGTTCGAAAATTATTGCACCGTAATCCAATGTACTTCTAATCAGGGAATTGCATATTCTTAAAAGTGTTATTGTATCAGACTCCCATTTATGGCTAAATAAATATTTTATCAAGTTAAGTCCAGGTTGTGAGTTAAGGCAAATCCTGCGAATATGAGCATGCCACTTCAGTTGTCGGTCGAAGTTCAGTCCTAGGAATGTTGAGGATTGACTGTATTTTATATCATTGTTGTTTATTTTGAGAGAAAGAGATCTAGTATTTTTTTGGTATCGAAAATCATATAATTTGTCTTTTCTTTTGAGAATGTTTTGGAAGACCATATTTCTAATTTATGTAATGCTGTTTGTAGAATGGTTGTAGCGAGATTCAAGTTTTTTGTTTAAATGTAGAGCACAAGATCGTCGGCGTATAATAAAGCTTTTATTGGTAGGCAGATATTTTAAGTTATTTCATTAATTGCGATCAGGAACAAAGTTACGCTTAGAACTGCACCCTGCGGTAGCCCATCGTTCAAGTGTTTTTTTTTTCGGATAACTCGTCGTTCGTTTTCACTTGAAAAGATCTGCTAGCTAAAAAGTTCAAAATATTTCCTTGGATACCCCATTCAAATAAGGTATTTAGGATATAAGAAGTCCAGGTGTGATCGTAAGCTTTGCTGATGTCGATAAATATGGCCACTAGCTTTTGTTTCTTGATAGAGGCATCTTTTATTTCAGTTTCTAATATTGCCATATTATTTATGGATGAACGGTTAGGACGAAATCCGCTTTGATTTTCTGTTAACAGATTATTTTTTTTTCAAGATACCACAAAAGTCTTTTGTTAACGATTTTTTCAAGTAGTTTGCAGTTGTTACATGTCAAAGAAATGGGTCTATAAGATAATGGGGCATTTTTGGGTTTAAAAGGTTTAAGGATAGGAATTATTATTGCTTTCCTCCAAGAATCTAGAAATTCATTTGATGAAAATAATCTATTGTATAGACAAAGAAGGTTTATTTTGGCGGGAGCTGGGATGTTTGAAAAAAATATCAAGGGAATATCATCAGGGTCAGGGAGTAGAGTTTTTTGAAGAATGTATGGCTCCTAATAGTTCTTCCAATGATATTGGGGCATTAAAAGGACCATCGTTACTCGATATATTAGTGAATGAAAAAATGGTATTGGGTTTTTATTTTTGGTACTACACTCTTTATAAACTATTGAGAGAGCTTCACTAATGTCGGAATTTTTTAGGATATTTCTATTATTAATAGTTAATGTGTTGATACTTTCATTATTTCGGCAGCATGTGATTGCTCTTATTTTTTTACAAATTATCGGTACCGGATTAGGTTGGTTTATGAAGGAAACGGATTTCATCCAATATTCGGTTTTTGATTTTTTAATGAGGTACCTCAAATTCTTAAAGTTAAACAGACTTTCAGCTATGTTGTGTTTTTTGAGTTTATTGCAAGCCTGTTTACACTTTTTTTCAATAATTTTATTATTATATTATGGTGGTCACAAATATCTACTATTTCTTACTTTTCCTTGCACTATGAACAATTAATAGTGCAAATTTCACATATTTCCAACAATATTTACAAGTTTTTCCTCTTTCTTTGCAGGCGCTCATGGATTACAGAACTTTAATTACCCTCACGGTGCTGAAATATGTTATCATGAATCGAGCCACGCTTTTCTGATTTTCATTCAAGTAAACTTTACTAACTTAATGTATTGCACCCAAACTACACATCTCATCTTAAATTAGGTAATAATGTTAATAATCGTAGTAACTTGGTAAACAGTTTCCCAACGACTTAATGGGCATACGTTACTAATTATACTTTGAAAAATTATGCTAGGAGATTATGAAAAAGTAACTATATTATTGCGTTATGCTCGTAATCCAACAAATATTAATTCTCAAAATCAGGTTAAAATTAATAAGAATAGAATATTATAGCTAGTCGTGATTCCTCAAGCTGGATACGACCTCGAGCTAAATTAATATTTCAGTGGACTTGATTTTATTAGGAAATCTGGATACGTGATGAGCGCGTCCTATCATAACCTTCATGTACATAATCATGTTAATTACGCTAAGAAGCAACATAATCATCAAAATAGTTTCCTCTATCAAACCCTAGACCATAGTCTTACTTAGAGCCGATTTAATAATCTTTTATCAACTGCCGGTTGAGTTTCATCAGCGTCTGATATTTTACGTTTTATATTCCTGGGTTTCTACCTCCGGTCGACTTAATGTTCAGACAACTGCTAGTTGAAGTGGCAGTTAACCGAGAGAGTCGAACCTGTTAATGTGACAATCATAACACAATCATATCACTCTGTTTTACTATGAAAATGGAATATGTGAATGCCCCATCCACATGGTTAAATGAATCTGATCCTAGAGCTGGAAGATTTTGTCTTGATATGAACTATAGGACGAGGTTTTTGTTGAGCAGTAATTAAGAAACTTCAAGTGATGGAGGAAATGTGAAAATAAGAGTCAGGATTCCTAAATATACTATTTTCCATTTATTACTTGATGATATTGAAATGCGCATTGTGTTTCTTTAGTTCTAAATTTGTGCTTCGGAGGATAAACTCTTATTAAGCTTCTAAGAAATAATTGGTGATAAATAATTCAATCTCGTTCACATCAATTTTAACGGTTTTGAGATAAAGTTTCTTTTAGTGAAGGCTAAAGATGGTTTTAGTCTCACTTTGTATAAGCTGCTAAAATAAGTAATTTGTCGTGAAATGCAAAAGCATTCGTGTGAGAAATTACTCAGAAATAATCATCTTCGAAAATTAAATGAGAAATCAACCAATGAAATCACTTGTAGCCGCCACTGCTTTCAGTTTCTCAGCTTAACAGACATGAAAATAGCCAACTAATTCAATTATTACATTTTCTAAGCTGTGATTTCACCAAAGGTGGTATTGTTCCTTCCGGAATAACGAGTTGAATACCAAAAGTTTTAATGAGCTACTTCAACCAAATATTTCCAGAACCGTATATTTAAGAAAAAAGTATCTCATTTACAATGAATAGTAACTCATGTAATGTTCTATTATTATCGAAATTATTGACAAAGTTTGAACACTATTCAATAGTTACAGTAATTGGAATCAGAAGTTAACCTGTCTTGCAATTTTTCCACTGAAACAGTTGCTGAAACAGGAAGCAACATTAAATGAAATGACTGTAATAGATTGATGAATTGTGACACGATAAAAAACTTAATAACTGAACGTAATTTTGAATAAACTATTTTTACTTGTTTCAGAAGTCGACGTAGATCCCGCTTTGGAAGAAATCGATTTGAATGAGTTTAACGAACTGAGTGCGTCGTTTCCACCTCTTGAAAGTCCCCCAGTTCATTTTGTCACCGACAACAACACAATTGTAACATCCCAAACAGGATCGACAGCATTAGTACCCTGTATAATCAATAATATTGGTGATGGAATGGTAAGAACAGACTTTTATTTTAAGCAAATTAGAATCGATAAATGACATATTTCTAATTTTATGGTAGTATATCAATTCTCTTAGAAATCTGTCATATTGCACCAATGATAACGAATTGCGTGGATTTTAGATCCATGAAAAAACTTTATCCATGGAAATTGGATTGGAAAGTTTGGGTCGCTTAGTGTACCTCATGGTTGATATTCTAATACTATCACATATTTTTATAGAGCTTTAATGATCGACTGTTAGCACAAAATTACCCTAAAATTGTCAAGGTTGAATGAAATAACCTGGAATCAAGGGAAACAGGGAACTATTAGTTATCAATAAAACTACAATAATTCAATTAAGGTTTATATTCTATAAAATTGTTAGGCAGAATCGGAAAACAGGAAAAAACTTCACCCACACCTACTGAAGCAAGTAAGCAGGCAGACGGGCATCCAAACAAATAATATAAACTAGGCAGAATATAAGCGAGCAAATATAATGTATGCACAGAGCAAATCAGTAAACTTTAAATTTATACGTAGTATTCACGGTATTATTAAGATGTTCGGCAAAATTGTGGAAATAAATTCGGCAAGGTAAACAATTTCTCACCAAGGAGATGCTGTGAAGAATATTGAGATAATAATTTCAACAAGACACGGAAAAGTCGGCGATTTGCTGAAATTCTTGCTTTTTTTTTCTGGTCGAGATGGGAAACTCATGTTTGAATGGGTCCAGGACTCAAACAGTGATGTACTCATCCCCAAGGGGATGCCTACCAACCAAACCTACCTCAAACTCGTCGTTACTCCCGCCTCGGAATCACTACCCTAGCCTACTTTGAGACGGGCGGCGGTCACCCGTACACTCTCCGCTCACACCGTCGTCTTCTCCCTAACTATCTCTTCCACCTCTCATGCGATATCGAGTCATTCTCTCCCCCTTATCATACTCTCTTCTACGCCTCTCACCTCCATCCATTTCCCCTCCCGTCTCAACATTATCTCCATCATATTCTCCCAATACACCGCCTCCCCTAGTTTCCTCTCCAGCACTTCCTCGTTCCTCCAGCATCTAAACACATGCCCCACATCACCCTCACTACCCTCGTCTTGCTCCGTCCGTTCACTAGCAACCCCACCGTCTTATCTTCCGCCACTTCCAGTCCGCACCGCTCTATCTTCTCCACAATCTTCCTACACACAACCTACAGAAGTAATCCCCATTGTCATCCAACAGCCTCTTCATCATATCACTCCTCAGGCCATCTATCCCTGTGGCTTTTCTCACTTCACTCTCTCCCCCCTCCTCTACCTCCCATTTCTCCACCCGCCTTATGCCCCTCATTTTCCCTACCCCCTTAGTATCCTGGATATCTCGTATTCTGCCCCCACTTCTCCTTCTTCCCCTGTGAACAGTTTACCTATAATCTCCTTCTCCCAATCTTCCTCTAGCACCTCGTTCCTATTTCCACCCATCCGCTTCACCGCTATCTGCTACGCCTTTCCACATGGATTGTTTTCCAATTCCCCCAATAACTCTTCCCACTTCCCTCTTTTTTCCCTCTCCACCCTACGATCCAGTACCTTCCTTCCTTCCTCTTCTTTTTGTATCCCCCTTTTCCCTATTTCCTTCCTCTTCCCCTCAGCATCGGTCTCCGTTCTTTCTCACACTGCCTCCACAGCTCCTCTACTTCCTCACTCCACCAGTAATTGGCCTTCTACTCACGCCTATTGCCCCTCTTTCCCCCTATTTTACAGCCCTTTATCACATTGTACAATTCATCTACATCATGTCCAAGTCCCCTTGGTTCAATAGGCACATTGGCCCCCCCCCCGGAAGCTGTTTGTCTTCTTCAGTCAGATTATATATGGGTAACGGTCTTGATCTCCATGTCACAAAGTCTGCATCAGTCAAGCAGGTTGTCTTTTACCGGGGCATGACACTTTAGATTACCTGTAATGATTCTGAGCTGATTCCTACTGATATTTAGTAGTTTGTCGGCCCTTTTAAAACATGTATCACCTATAAAGGTCATACTGTATACGTACCTGCTTTGGAGTGTTCCTCCACTATAGTTTATGTTGGCTTTGTACCCATTTTTGTATTTGTCCTCGGACCATTTTCTTTGTGGTCCCAATGACCGTTTCTGGTCCAGCATTGCTGATCCTCTTGCGAGTTTATCAGCTTCTTCATTCCCAGAAATATATTTCTCCACGATCATCACAGAATTTGCCAATTCTGCAATCAAATTTGATTACAGAATGCTGGAATTCTCTCTCTTGAGATTGAAGAAATGTTCTGCAACACCTCTGCCCCCATGCAATTTAAATGTATTTACATTCTCTCTCTTGTGATAGAATAATATTCTCACTCTGGTTAGCAATAATAACATTAGCATTAACGCAGTTGATTGTCATCGTAGTGGAAAATCTTGAGTAAGTGTCAAAATTATTGCTGTCACGTATTGAGTGTTTACCTAATATAATCGTGATTGAGTTCTGTAATATAAATTATCTTTTGTTCATTTACATTTAAAATCTTTGATCGTGGAGAAAGTATAGTCTGCTACTCGGTTAGAATGAAAATTGGTGATGCTCGTGGTTCCTCGCGCTCACCTTCGGCTCGCGCTCGGTGTTTCCACTCGCATCGAATTTTCATTCTAACCTTGTTACAGAATATACTATATGTCCCGGCATCCACACTAATATTTTTTCAATCCGGTCTGTCAGTTCATTCAGTTCTTTCTGGCCTTCCTCTACCAGTTTGTTCTCTCTTGCGACGTTCTTAAAGGATATGTGTACTAACATAACTATTTTGTTGCTATAGTTGTTTTGCAGCATAAATAACCTTACTCCCGCTTCTCCCATTATCACGAGGTGGAGAGGGGGAAGACCAAATAAGGAAACCTGCAATACTGAGACAAGCAAGTCTCTGCACCTTGCCTGGACTCATCATTGCATTCTTTTGTGTCGTCTCTGTTCTCCTTACCAAAGACGCATAAGTGAGTAAACATTTTAAAAATCAAACTGTCTACAATGTCGACAATGGTGACGAACACGTGCTTCAGCTTTGGCAATTGATTTGGGACTAAGTTTACCTCCAGCGTAGGAAATATAAATAAGCAAATTTTTAATTTGGAACCAAACTTCACTATAATAATCATATATGAAAATAACATTCCAAGCGAATAATAGTTTCTGGAAATTTCCAGCATTCCTACTCTGTATCTGTAGAGTGGGGAGGGTGAGTTTAGGCCCACAGCACTTAGGCCACATGTGAACCATTGTACTTCCTCTTGAGGAGTTGTCCTCCTAGGTAATCGTCCATCCTTTCCTTTTCAGGAAGGTGGATAGGTCACTAGGAGACATCTCTAAGTTATCTGGAGTAAACTCCACATCCTGAGCCTTCTTTGGTTTTTGAGCCGTCTGAATATATGCGTATTGCATTTGCAGCATCTGACTGTTTTTTGTAGGGTTTAATTAAACACAAACTTGGGCTCAATTGCATTATTGGCCGCCTGCAACAGAGGTAGCGTAGTAAGCGCTTCTTGCCATATGTTAGCCTCAATTGACCCACTCCTACTTCGAGGTTCACACCAGCCGTTCGTAATCATAACATGGCCATTATTGCAACCTTTTTGACGTACAAGTCCAGAGGGGTCAGACCAGTAATTAATTCCATTGCCGCAGTTGGTGTCGTTCCTATTGCTCCTGCGATGTCTAAACATGCCATTCGCTGTATTTGATATAATTTTTGGATGACCGTTGCTTGTAGAACCTTCGGTGTCCATGGAATGGCTCCGTACGTTAGCATAGGTCTTATGATTGCAGTGTAGATCCAGGTGACCACACGGGGTGAAAGACCCCATGTGCGTCCCACTATCCTCCGACATTGCTCATAAGCCACATATGCTCTTTTTGCTCTGCTCTGTAGGTGAGAGTTCCATATTAGCTTCTTGTCGAGGGTAATACCAAGGTATTTCACCTCTTCAAAGAAGTTAATTTGCTATTGAAGATTTCGGGGAGTTTTAAGCCCGATAATCCTCTTTTCCTGGTGAAAGGGACCACCTCAGTCTTTTTGGGATTGATCGACAGTGAGTGTTCCTTACACCATGTTTCTATTAATTTGAGCCCATCCTGCGCTCTATCGCACAAATTTTCCAGTCCGAAAGTTTTGGTTTTGGTATAAATACCACTCGTACTTCTCTTCACTTTCTGGATATATACCTCACAGCTAAAGAGGCTCGCTGATTATTTCATCCAGGTGCAGCATAAGGATATCCATTCCCCACTGAAGTAGGGCTGGTATTATACCGTCAGGTCCTGGTGACTTGAAAGGGGAGAAGCCCGAAATGGCCCACCTTATCTTGTCCTCATCAATTACTGCACTAGCAAACTGCCAGTCGTATTGTGAGGGTGTTATTGGAGGTTGGCAGCTGTGATGCCTTTTGGCCCAATATAATAATATAATAATAAATATATAAAATAAGAATTAAATTCCCTTGATCTCATTTCAACAAAACATTCAAACGTTTTAATATTATATAAATAAAGAGTAAGACGGTTATTGAATAGAAAGTCAAGTTCAAAGCGTGAAGTAAGACAAAACAGTAATATGTTTATTTGTTTTATTTGAACTTGACTGGTTATATAAATATGCATTCAATATTTATGATGAAGAAGTCGACTCAGAATAATTCAAGAGGATCATTTTATATAGTTGAATAGTCAGAGATCAGTAATCATTAACCATTGAGTATAAGTATGCTATACGGCTAGGCAGATCATTAGTAATAGTAAGTGGTGTAATGTATTATAGTAAATAAATCAAACATATCCCAGTGCTAGAAGTAGTTGTTTCATTTTCTTACGATGATCCTCCAAGTGACCCGCAACACCACCGATTCAGAGGCCTTTCCACACCTTTAGTCTACCAACGTATCCATTCGAGTCACATCCATTACATGGCGATCCTGCTATGCCTTTCATCCATTACACGGCTTTGTCGCCATTTTCCCTCGTCAGGATGCCGATACTCTTATGGTGGTCGTTTGAGAGTGCCTTCTGTAGCCTAGAAACTTGTGGGAAGTGTTCGACTGCCTCACAGTAGGCTTTCCAGGCTGCTCTCTGTCTTTGTCTGCAGACTTTTCTGAACTCTTTGAGGTTGGCTTGGTATACTCCCCAGTTCTCTCAAAGTTTTGTTCGTTTTTCCTTGTTAAAGGTCATTCTCGCTGTCTTTCTAAGGTGTTCCAGTTCAAGGCACCACCAAGTTTTGGTTTTGCCATCTGTCTGGACCATCCCCATCGGACAGGATTCCTTATAGGCAATGTCTATTTGGTTTTGAATAGATACTGTGTACCTTTCCAGTTCCTTATTATTGCCAGGAGTCGAGACCACTGTTTCCCGCAGAGTACATTTTAAGAGGCGTTTGTAGAGAGCTACATCCGTCCTCTTCGGGTCACGGGATTTCACAGTAGTCCTGAGGTCAGCCAGCGGTGGTCTAACATAGAAATATGATCTGACACTTGCCAGTCCTGAGTTTTGTTTGATATTTTAGCTGTCGCCAGCATAATATCTATTAATGTTTGGCTACGGGCGTTAATAAATGTCGGCTCCGTGCCTCTATTTAAGACTGTTAGATCTTTCTTAATTATATATCCATATAGAGACTTACCTCGGGCGTTGATATCCTTGCTGCCCCAGCTCAAGTGGTGAGAGTTTGAGTCGCAACCCAAAATGAGCTCTACTCTCTGGTTGAGACAGTGATCCATCTGATGGATGCATCTGTATATTTGTCTTTTCCATCTGGACATTCCACTTCAACCGCAGTAAGGTCGGAGGTGCAGAATTGTGCCAGCGGAAGGGCTCTGTATATCCTAGGAACGTAAACAGCTGACCTAGGTTGCTGATTGCTTTGTAAGCTGAAAATTTGACAAGTTAGGCTATTAAAACCAGTAATTTTGGTCTTTATTATCCAGGGCTCCTGGATCAACGCCATTGCATCCTCCAGTACATTAAGTTGGCGACATAGTGTTGCCGTTGCTGCCTTTCCGTGTTGGAGGTTGCATTGTATAAAATTCACCTTTTTTCCAACGTCCTTGCCCATGGGAAAGGTGGTAAAAGATGAAATTTATTTTAGAGGTCCATCGCTGAGTTCGGGTGCCTCTTCCGTCAGGTCATCGACTGTCATCTGTTCGGATGCTTCGACGTCCTTTTCGGGACCCATGGTGGCCTTGGTGTCGATATCCACTTTAGGTGGCTCGACTTCCAAGGACCTCATTCATCCATCCATATATTTGGGTTGTGCTCATCAGCCCAGGAACTTGAACTGAATCTTTGTACCATTTCCCATGTTATCTACTTCCATTCCAGAAGCTTCGTGTCTTCTATAAAGGCCACTAGTTTGACTAGAGGGATTTTCAGTAGTTGTGATGGCTGTATAAATTCCTCTCCAAAGTGCTTCCGTCTAAGTTCTTGTAAGTCCTCACAGAAGCAGAGTATGTGAGTAGGTGTTTCATCATCAAGTTCACATTTTCTGCACATGGGTTCACTAACTTTGCCCATTTTGTACAGATGTTTCCTCAAGGTGCAGTGTCCAGTCACCAGGTCGGTAACTGTCCTCAAATGTCTCTTACCCAGTTTCAGTAGCCTGGTTAAGAGTTCCTTGTCTACCTTGTTCAGTAAACTCTTGGTATGAAGGTGCCCTTGTGTCACCCTCCATTTGAATTAGTGTTCCCTATCTAGCCAGTTCCCGATTCCTCCTCTTATGCAATCTTTTGTGATTCCACAAAACGGTTCCGGACCTCGGGACTTCAGAGGTACCCTCTGCTTTATTTTTTTGTTGCCCTTATTATCAATGAGGAAAACGCGTAGCTTATCCTCATCGACTTCTTCTTGAGGACAGCCACATCCTTGTCTCCGATCCTGACGAAGAGGTGTCCTTGTGGGCTTTCCTTTGCCTCATGGTGAAAAGTGCACCATCTTGCCACCGCCAGATCGGGATTCTGCGCCTTCAGCCGGCGTAGCACCCTCTTCTATTCACCGGATGTCGTCTTGTGGACGTCCTCCGGGATCCAGAGAGAGGCTTTGGTAAGTTTTGGCAGCTTATCCACACTGACGACCGCCAGTGATGCCTCCTCCCACGGCTTAAGGTTTTCTGTGGCTTTTTTTCAGCCACTTTAGCGTCGCGTCGTCATCGCAGACCACTCTGATGATTTCACTGGAATGTGTCCACGACTTAAAAGAGGGCGCTTTACTGTTGCTGCTGAAGGTGGAGAAGATGATCTTGTCCAGCTCCTCCAGTAATTGGTTTTTGACGAGAATCTCCCGATCTGCGGTAATTTTACCGTACGGGTTAGTCTCGTCTATTATTGCTACCTTGAGGTGTCTCAAGGCGGCATCGGCGAAGGTTTTGGAAGGTGGAGCGACATTTCTGTCGGTGCGCAGCTTCTTCAACCTTCTTGGGGTTCCCTCCGTAGAGGTGCTTAAATGAGGGCACTTTCCTGCAGGGGTAGCCGGTTCAAGCCTTGGCAACCGCCGCAGGAGGTGCCCTTGCCCTTGTTGTTGGAGGCGGAGTGGAGGAGGAGGGGGGTGCACTTGTAGTTGCTGCCACCCCTGTCCCTTTCGCTCTCTTCCTCCTTTTGGCCTGGGCACCGCAAACGCGCTCGATAGGCTCGATAGCCCAACCATCGAGCATTTCTTGATATGAAAAAAGGAGGTAAAGTTTGATAGGCAGACTTTTTCCTTTGATCAGCAGAGGACGATCAAAGGAAAAAGTCGACAATGGCGACGAACACGTGTTTTAGCTTTGGCAATTAATTTTGGTCTAACTTTACCCCCAGTGTAGCAGTATTAAGAAGCAAATTTTCAATCTGAAACCAAACTTCACTATAAAAATCATATATGAAAATAATATTCCAAGCGAATAATAGTTTCACAACTTCACTCAATCATAAGAAATAAAAAATAATTTTTCAGGAATGTTATTTTTACCATTATCTTTATTTCGATAGAGGCCTCGGGAGAATATAGGCGTAATTGTCTTTCTTTTCATCTCTTGGAACTTGAAACCTTCAGGCAACAAATCTTGATTTCTTTTTGCTCAAAAATTCATTCAGTGTTCACCACTTTCGGAATTTATTGTAAACCGATACTTTTGACTGAGTAAATATTTTTTTCCATAAATCTTACCATTTTCAAAAGTTTTTTCATTCATTCGCTTCTAGGGTGGGTTAATGGTTTTAAGCAATTAAGTAACAGTGAGCTGAAAGAAAGCCAATTCTTTTCCATTCGATTTCGTAGTATTTCAGTTGTTATTTCAATACTTACTTTCCAGCTGATGCTAGCGCTATATCGATCAAATAATGGAGATAATCGATCTTAGAACATTCTCGAAGTTTGTCTCTTGATTTTGAAATTCTTCAGACAATTATTATTTACTGTATAAGGGCATTGATTATAAATTACCGAATGGATACTTTTATTATTATCGCAGCTGGAGTTGAACATTTAATGTAAAGTTGTAGGATTGACAGTGAGTCGTCATAATGTATCACTAAAAAAACAGTGGCGTACCATAGCTAAGGGGTGAAAATATAATACAATTTTTTTAATGGAATACCTTGTATTCAATTTAATCTTCATTAACCCGTAACTACTACTACCCTTTTTTTGTGATACTTATGATACCCATGGAGGACCCATGATTGAAAATAATTGATTATAAAATGAAATTTTGAATTTCCATTCATTTACATAAACTAACCTGAAACATATGGTATCAATAATAGTTAGTTATAAAAAAATTAGTTCATACATTTGGGGCACACTACAGAGGCGCACTTCAAAAAAATTGTTTTTTTACACACTTTGCAGCTGTGAGCTGTTTTTCTGTCTTTTTTTTTCGGACAAAGGGCACATCTTTTTCTTTTTGTTATTTCCTGATGTTCTCCTGGCTCTCGGGGATATGTAATTCTTTTTTTAAAAATATCTGTCGCTAATTCGCGAATTTTGAGCGGAACGAAATTATTCGTAATTTTCATATCGATGTGATGGGAGCAAAGTGCTATTCCAAGTTGTAACGTGATATTTCTGCTCCACGTTTAACGAATTGATACAACACACGACTATTTACTCCTGTTACGTTTAAAATACAAAAAAATAATGTTGAAGGCCACCTTCTCGAGCACCGAGATACAGAATAATTGGCAAATTTTTCGTCCAGTGCATCAACGCCTGCCTTGGTACTATTATAAAATAGTATAATATCAGGTTTATTGTAGCGTCAATTTTATTATTTTGGTACACAGAAGACACTTTTATTCTGTTTTGGCACATAACTGACAAGAGTGAGATCTGAGGTAAAACCAAAACGTGAAGAACCTACCTCTCTAGTCTTATTGGGCATTAACTGATTTGGAATCTACTTTTTATTTTTTTCATCGTTCCTACGCACGTCAGACCTTTTCCTTGTAATTCACGAGCTGCCTCAGTGGAACTGTACCAGTTGTCCGCAGTTATATTTATTTTTGATTGTTAATAAGGTTCTGTCAATCATATAAGTACCTGAGTAGGATTGGATAGTTGAGTTTCTTTTGCTCCTCTACTGCATCCGGGCTGGACGATATCTTTTCCTGGATATATTTCGGCATTACACATGTAGTGTGTTTTTGAATCGGCTTAAATTTGAATCTTTATTCCATATTTTGCTGGCTTATTTGGGATATACATCCTAAATGAACATCTTCCCTTTAAGGGAACTAACATTTCATCCACAAGTAAGAATACACCTGGGGTATAATTAGTTTGAGAATTGTGGACAGACTGGTTGAAACCGCTATAAATTGGAGCAAGTTTATCCATTTTTCGCCTTTCGGCTCTTGTTTCCATTCCGTCAAACCGTACAGCAGCTAAAAGGAAAAGAAATCTTACTAGTGGCATAGTGCATCGAAAAATATATCTACCTCTTCCATCAGTAGCCCAAAGCGATCTGAGATCTTCATGACCAAATTTAAAAAGGCCTTGTAAATAAAGCAGCCCAAGAGATGCTTCAAATTCCACCCTATTTGTTGATTGTACAAAACGGGGAACAAATTTATATCGTGAATTCCCTTCAGTTTTAAATGAGCTATAATTCATTCTCATCGAATCGATTTTCTTGTTGGTGTTTGTGACAATTTCATTTAATATGTCGTCAGTAATCAAAACTCTCTAAGTTTGTAATGGAGAATCAGATGGAGGATTTTCTCGTGCGGGACCTTTTAAACCAGGTAAACTGTTGTGTATATTTTCCCATCACTCACGTCTTCTCACTGGAGTCTGTTTTGCCCATTTCATAGAAGGCTTTCCTGTTTTTTTATTAATTTTCCCATAAAAAAAAATTGTACTTGAATTTTCTTCGAGTTCATCATTCTCCGCATCGAAATTACCATTATTTTTGTTCTCAGTGTCATTCGAGTCAGAGAGTATTCATTCATCTTCACTGTCAGTATCATGGTCACTGAATATTTCATCATCAGATTCCTCCTGCTCACTTTGATCGCCATCTTGCAAGAAACAACGTACAGCTTCAGATTCATTATTAGCTGTAGCACTAACCGTTTCCAAAGTGCTCAGGGAAAAACTCTTCATCTAACCAAAAATCGTCACTTACTGCTGCTGATGGGCTAAAGTTTTTTCTCCCATAATTACTGTAAAAAATAATATTTTTACGGTTATTTATATCTGGCGTATACATTTGAAATCAAAAGAGTCATACTAGATATAGGTAGTGAAAGAAAAATAAAGTATTACACTTACAAGTCGTAATCTGAATAATGTAACACTATTACTACTACCGGGTCCGCGGGACCCGAAACGACACGTATCTCGCTGAAAATAAAAATTCACGCTACAGCCGCTTTGGCAATCGAAACTTATCTAGAATTCGCCACCAAAAAGCTAGAGGCAGGCGTTCAAACTTTCGACTGGGTCCCGGGGACCCAGTAGTAGCAGTTACGGGTTAAGATGCTGCCAATCATCCATACTTTTTCTGGTTGAATAATTCAATAAAATCAAACTTAAATATCAAACGGCTGCCTATGTTTTCGTTTCACCAGTAAAAAATTTGCTTGTCGGTGAGTGTTCATAAACACGCGTCCAATACACTTGCGGCAACGATTGCTGTAAAATTGCTGAAAAAGTATCATGTGTGTGGGGCGCATAACTGGTTTCGGCTATCAGAGTTTCCTTGTTACCAGCTGGTCATCAGCATGGCAGCGGGAACACACACACGCACACACACACACGCTTCCGACAAAGCTAGCTGAAAAAGAAGCATGTGTAAAGTTAGTGTTGATGTAGTGGTGGTGTGAACAGTGTTCAGTATCAAGTATCGCCAGCGGTTCCAAAATTCTCAACTCAGTTGTTGGAGAAAGCTTTTTTTTTTGGTATGAGAAGATGCACAGTCCATCATAATTACATTCTTTTTTTTTTGAAAGTGGGCACACCATTTTTCAAATAAATCTCCACCCACTTTTTCATTGTATTTTCAGCACCTTTTTTCGCAAGAAAAGTCATATCCGTAAATTCAACAAATCCATCTTTGTTTCCAGCATGAGCCAAAACAAATTTTGATCGTGTTTCGCTCGGAGCTTTTGAGCCCGGGGTAAGTCTGGTTTCAAAAGCCTGTCGTGAATATATTATTGTTGGATCTTTCCATATTTGCCCATTTGTAGATCCAGTGTTAACCTACGATTCTTCTATGTGAATGATATTAGCTCCTTGATTTCTCTTTTTCCACATTGGTTTTTCTGTAAATATTGAGCTGTCATTCACGAAACCTATATCTTGCAAAATCTTTCAATATGAAATTTTCGATGTCCCGTCTCGTTAATTTTTCCTAGTACTACGTCAATGGTTGAAGGAATCTGGTCTTTTTCTCACTGATGGAAGTAACGATGTGCCCATTTTTACTATCTTCTCTACATCGAAATATCGTTCGTTCAAAATCCTTCTTTATAGTAGTAACTTCTCGCATCATTTCTAATATACTGGAAGGAAGTAGGTTTCATCTGGAAAGCTAACGGCACCTATACAGAAATCAGAGAAAAGAGTTTAAAGGAACTAATAAACGTCCACTCTCCAGCCTCATCAATTATGTCCACCGACGCAGTTAGGCGTGCCATACGACAACGAAGGCCAAACAGGCCAAGCTCTACGGATTGGAAAATAGCCACTGAAGTCACAAGACCAAATAAAATTAGATGGGCCATAAATAAATCTCTACTATTTGAATCCCCAGGGACAGATGGTATATATCCCATTCAACTACAAATGGAAATCGATGTATTAATACCACACGTAACTAAGATTGTCAAAGCTAGTCTGGCATGGGAATACATACCGGAAGTATGGCAAAAGGTTGAAGTCATTTACATACCCAAGGTAGGTAAAGTGTCTTACTTAATGCCAAAGTCATACAGGCCAATAAGCCTATCCTCCTTTCTACTAAAAACATTGGAGAGGTTACTGGATATGTGCATAAGATACGAAGTGTTAAAGGATAAAACCCTAAATAATCGTCAATATGCCTAACAACCAGGCAAATCTACGGATCTAGCGCTGGATGATCTAAACAGGCTTATCTCAAAGTCAATCGAAGACAAAGAGATAGCGATGGCCACTTTCATAGACATGGATAAAGGCAACTTTGGAGGATAGGATAAGCTCCACTCTGGGGCAAGTCACTATTAAGGCACGGACGGTTGGAGGATGTCCACAAGGAGGAGTGCTATCATCTCTACTATGGGTAACCCTAGTAGACGACCTCCTCACAGAACTGTCCACAGCAGATTTTTACTGTCTTGGATACACTTTTTTATACAAAGCCAGGCCAGATCTATAACGCACAGACTACTGAAAAGTCAACAACACATAAGCCAAACGCACGGTGCTGATTATCGAAAGCTTATCGAGGAGCTTTGACCGGATGTCTTAATTGGGCAACCCATGGACGCAACGGCCACGAGATATAGCTTTAATAATAAGTTCCAAATAACTATACCAGATAGGGAAGGCTGGAAGAAAGGTATACCCATACAGGCTGAGGCTACCTGGATACGGACGGCTCCAAGATAAAAGTAGATGTAGGAGCCGGAATTGTAGGGCTAAAACAAAGGATAGCTATTCCAACAAGCCTATCTAAGAACGTCACAACTTTACAAGCGGAAGTGACGGCGATTCACCACTGCGTTGAAGACATTAATAGGCAGGAAAGGACATAAAGGACACTCGATTCCATAGGGGTCAATTCTAAGCTAGTATGGGATTGCATAGGTGCCTTAAACGCACTTGAAGACCATTAAAAGGTCATGGTAGACTGGGTACCAGGGCACGAGGCTCATACGGGCAACGAATTGGCCGATGAAACGGCCAGACAAGGCTCATCAATGCCATTCATTGGACCGGATCCCTTCTGCGGTGTTGCAAAGTCGACAATAAATATGCTCACAAGGAAGTGGGTGGCACAGAAATGTCTAGAATGGTGGTTAACCTCACCAGGACAGAGACAGGCGAAACAGTTTATTAGAGGACATTCGCCAACTTTTACGGCAGATCTGATTAGCAAAGATAGAAAAACTATCAAAGCCATAGTGGGTGTGTTGACGGGGCACTGTAAGCTTAACAGGCACGCAGAGCTAATGGGGTTGACCGACGAAGCTGTGAACAGACTCTGTCACCTAGAGAAGGAAACTGCAGAGCACATCCTATGCCAGCGCGATTGCCTGGCGAATGTGCGGTTTTTGGTACTAGGCGATGAGAAGCTACCGGCAAGAAACTACATGAAGATTCAGTCTTGAGGCTGATTGGCTATTTGAAAAGAGTCGGGCTGGAGAATGTGATCTAGATTTAGAGGACCACAATAGATCTGAAAAGGTCGCAGTGGAAAAGGCCACCTCATCAAATTTAATCTAATCTAATATACTGTTATCATTGTTAGTCAAAATTTTGAAAACATTCAACACTTACGGCTTGCATTTTAATGACCAACTGAAAAATTATATTCTCCCAATTATAAATTGATCCTAAATATCTGCGATCATGAATAAAAGATGTTGTATCATTAGAAGAGATTACACCCATTATCATTTCATTTACACTAATTGTGATTGAATCACTTCGTAATTAGGTGTAGAATTCGGTGTAGGACCGATAATTCCCAGGAACAAATGAAATTATAATTCCAGTAATTACTTTCTGTTTTTGCAGCACCCTCACAAAAACCATGTATTTCAAAAACATTCACACAAAAAGCGATTTTTTCCTATTTAAGGTTTTACAAATATTTCCCACAATATTACTATTTAATAGGAGCTGGACATAACGTACGATTAAAAACTTTGACAACATAGGTAGTCATTCTCCCATATAGGAAGCATTGTTATCTTTCCAACGCTGCCTTCTGAACATATTATTCAATTAATTAAAGTTGCAGCAATTAGTATAGTAACACAAACGTCACGCTAACAAAGATTCCGTCTGTTATTGAATGCAAGAGGAATCGATGCTTGTACCACTGTCTCAAAGTTTTTAAAGGAGATTGGAGCAGCGGTAGTGACTTCAACTTTAGTCCATATGTGCAAGCTTCAACGAACTTGCACGATTTACTCCGCAGAACCTTATGCAATTCATCAAGCCTTGACCCTCATGAATGCATTTGACACTTATAGCCAACTCATCTCCTCAGATTGCCTCAACGCTTTGAAAATCATACAAATCTTTCAGCAACTAAAATTAAACAGGAACCTTACATCGCCCAACAAAACCACAGGGACGTTCTTTCCATCTAGATACGATCCTTCATAGCAGTACATGGCAACGAAGAACCAGACAAATATGCCAAAACAATTCACAGAGAATTGCAATACGAAAACTACTAGGTTATTAGTAAGTAGTGATGGTTGTGAATAAATTTCCAGGAAAAAGCCTTATCTATTCAATATTGGTAAGTTCGTAAAATCCTCTAATAAAGCTGCAAAAAAATCGTCGTGATCAAGAGCTTCTCACTCAACCACATTTAGGCCACATGTAAAACATTTTTCCTTTTTTGTAAACCTTAACGAAGCTATAACTGACCTCCGATGCCTCGATGGTCGATGCATATTATTGAATAAAAAAGGTGGCTGCAACTATACCCTGTTACTTTACAACTTTCTAACCATTACAAACAATTATTGATAAGAAACGTTAGATTTGGGTCGATGGGTCAAAGATAGGTACATATTTTATTGCTTTCGGAATAATAATAAACTCTGCTAACATCTGTCATTAAATGTTCCGAAATTAATTCATAAAATCGGTCGCATCAACTTATCTACAAGAAAAAAAGTAGGTGACGCTGTTGGCTTTTAGCGAGAACAATACCAAGTTGCGCAATATACACTTTAATTGGATAACAAAAAGTAGGAAAATTAGCAGTGATAATTGGAAATAAATCAATTTACACGAGTACCTACTCGGGTAAGAGACAATATGAAGTGTTCGAATGAGAAACAATAGGGACTAGAAACAAAACAATTCTAAATAGCAATTGAAAAATACACAGTTGAAAAAACATGGAAATTTATTCAACAACACTAATTTGTATAAGAACTTTACAAACAACCTATTAAATGTGCCTATTTGCTGCAATATGTACATTATGAATAGTAGTGGAAAGTATTTCCTTTCTGTGGAGATCGAAGATAACAACTCAAGATGCTGTTATAGCTCAACACAAAACAGAAAATTTTCACCAAGGATTGTATCCTTTTCCATTGATTGATCGGCACCACCAGTCAGACGCTTAGAAACCTCGGCACCTCAGCCTTTAGGCTTTTTGTGCTCCTCGTTATACGGTTTATCTGAAGAGACCAGTAGCCCTTATTAGGCTCAACATAATTTTCACTAGGTCCTGCTTGGATAAATCCTCCCTTAGATACTCTAGTCCTAGGAGTCTATATCTCAAATGAGACACTGCTTCACATTCGAAAATAACGTGAAAGGCTGTTTCCTCCTCTTCCAATCACAACCGACAAATGACAAATAGGTTCCTCCCTTTATATGCCAATTATATGCATGTGCTTACTTAGGGTACAGTGACCGGTCAGTACTCCCGTCACTTTCCTTATCTGGCATCTACTGAGGTTTAATATTTCGTTAGTCAGCGATTCCGAGGGTTTTTGACCAAGAGTTTTCCGTGTTCCTGTTTCGGCACGTGTCTCCAGTACGTCTGATGATTTTCCATAAACAACCATAATTAATATTACAGGACTACATAAATTCAGTGAATGTTCAAATTTTAACTCAATTATATCCATTAACAAATAGCCGAATCTCACTAATACTTATAAATTATTGTTCGACACTTCTACACAGAACACATTCCTATGTTTCCGCTTACCTTACCTGAAAACCATACGTACACCAAAAATTGGTCGGAGAGTATTGTTTAGCGTCCCAAGGGCGGAAAATTCTCAACCCTACTTTTTTGTAGTTTTTCACCATCTTCACTTGACTACTTTGACGTTCCACGTAAATTTTCATTCAACGTCAGTATAAATCAAAGTTCATCGTTATATTTTATGTTTTTTTAATTTCTTTAGTAGGCGAAAAACACATGCAGGAAACACTTTAGCAGCAATCAGCTGCTTAACCCTTTCACTGTATTTGTCCCTGAGGATGGACACATTTTAATATACGATGTAATGCTCACGGAATGCATAAATCGTCGATGAACTGTATTTGTCCCTACACTGGATCGACTACTGAACGCACCTTAACGAGTGGTGACAAAGATGAGACGAGTATAAAACTATCAAAGTCAGTCTAACATCACCATTTTCGTGATCGAGGTTACTGTTGAATTGCATGTGCAAGTTTGTTCCTGAATCTACGTTAATATTAGAGAAAATTCTAGTTTTATTGATAACATTGGTGAGTACTATATTGTATTTTGTCTCAGTATAAGTCTATATTGCTTTTTTATATTTTTGAAAGTTTATCGTAAGTTTGAAATGTTTGTCCCTCACTGAGGACAAACGCAGTTGGTTGACCAATTACGCGCTCAGCTAGATTTTTCATATTTTTTTACTTTTGATGTTCTATATCTTGTTCGTTTGAGAATAGCCATTTTTTCAGAAAATGTCTAGACGTAACAAAAAGACCCTTACTCATGAAGAAATGCTGAAATGCTTAGATAGATTCTGATCTACCAGACTTATCGGACGAAGAAAATGATTTCGGATGGGATGATTTAGACTCGAGGAATGAAAGATCAGTCGATTTGGTAGAGATTATAGAAGAATTAAATAAAGAGATAGGACTAGAGTATGAATTGAGTTTTGATAGACAAAATAAAAATGAAGAAGACCATAATTAGTTCAATGACTAAAAATCATAAGCCGAATGATCATGATATGGAAAATCAAGAGGTAAATGAACATAAAAAGAATGCGCAGGAGAAAAAAAGGGAGATTAAATCATTTTTTGATGAAAATGATTTGACTGAGAAGGAAAATATTGTTTGGCTGAATGATATTGATTTACAATATGCGACTACCGAAGTTACATGGCACCTATAGATTTTTTTTACAAATACAATCCAGAACACATTTTTGAGAAAATGATGAACATGACTGATTTGTATGCTGTTCAAAAACAGATAAATCGATTTTCACCAACTACAATTGAAGAAATAAAAAAAATTTATAGGAATTCATATTATTATGGGGAATTTGAAGTTCCCTCGAGTTGATATGTATTGGAATTATTCAACTGACATTTGCATAGTCTATGAAAATATGGCTTTACGGAGATTCTACAAATTGAGACAAACAATTCATTTAGTGGATGTAACCAGTCGAGAAGATAATAATACCGACCGACTCTGGAAAGTTCGCTGTTTATATGACTGTCATGAACTCCCATTGGGACAAAATCTTTGTGTTGACGAGCAGATAGTCCCTTTTAAAGGTACCATGAACGTCAAACAATATATCAAGAATAAACCTAAGAAATGGGGAATCAAGATATACGTGTTGGCAGGGCAAAGTGGGCTCATATATGACTTCATTATATACCAAGGGACAGCAACTGAAATCAAGCCAAAGTACTTATTTCGTGGTACCGCAGCTGCCACTGTGATGCAGCTTCCAGAAAGGATAACTGAACCAAACTATGGATTATTCTTTGACAATTTTTTTCAGTACATATCAGCTGTTTCAATTTCTTTTCTCCAAGAGAATTTTTGCTATAGGAACAATCAGAATAGATCGTTTCGCTGAACCGCCACTTCCAAGTGACAAAGAGATGAAAAAGGGAGATCGAGGCACTTCACATGTTGATGTTAGTAAAGATGGTATAGTGCTCACGAAGTGGTATGACAATAAAGGTGTTATGGTGGGGTGAAATTTTATTATTATTGGCAAGCAAGACAGCTGCCGACGATGGGACAAAGTCGTAAAGAAATATTTACAGTTTCCTAGACCAGAGGCAATACAACTCTACTATATTAATATGGGTGGTGTACATAAACATGACTTTCCACTTAGCATTTACAGATCTAAGATCCAAGAAATAGACTATCAGAATGTTAGCACATGCCATAGATCTTGCATTGGTTAATTACTGGTTAGAGTATAAAAAACATGCTATTATTCTTGGAATGGGGAAAAAGGATATAATTGATCTTCTTGCATTCCGACAAGCTGTGGCAGAAATCTCATTCTGCATAAAAACCCACCTAAATGAGGTAGACCTTCCACAAGCACGGATTCTCCGAAACATTCGAAGACAATGTACAACGACCAAGATTTTACAAGGAATTAAGATATGATCGCTACAACCACTTCCCTGAAGTTGACTAAAAAAAAAATTAATTCACGCTGTAAAATGGAAGGCTGTACTCTAAAAACACTCGTATCTTGTACTAAATGTACATTTGTGTCTGATGAAAGACAGAAATTGTTTTCACAAATTTCATTCACCTTAGACATTAATAGGTGTATGTATATGAGTACAATTTTTTATTTTGTTAATACAGAATTATTTTGAAATATGTTATTCATATATCACCATATTACTCTGACTGTATTAGTACCTTCTGAGGGACATGCTATAAAATGTAGTGGAGGGGCAGAATATTTTTTTAACATTTTTAAATGTTTACAATTCATCCTCTCAGGTAATATTACATAATTTTGAATTTTTTTCAAACGCCTTACACTAGGTGCAGTGAAAGGATGCTCATTTTCCGCCATTGTGACACAATATAATTTCAGCAGTAGGTAATTGTTGATTTTTTTGTGTGAAAATTTCATCCAGTAACCACTTAACGGATTTTGAATTGATTTGTATACTGCCCGAGTTACGTGGATGTGTAGCAATTTTCATCATCTATTGAGGTGTCGCTAATATGAACAAGTATGAGAAACACGGATAATAAAATGGGAAAAATATACAAGAAGTATAATAGGTGGAATTATTTTTGGCACTGCTAGAAATTTCTGGGATCTCTCCAGTGTCAGTTTGTATTACAAACATTTGCCAGATTCATCACAAACGGAAGTTATATGTAAAAGCTATAAAATTGTACATGGAGCCACAATTCTTTTTATTGCGTCTACAGATGTGTTTGGATTTTCAACAACTTATGTATGTATGTATAAGTATATGAATGAATAAATATTCTGTTTGGTTACGTTATTGGCAGTATTAAAAATAGATAAGTCTTCATGTACACTAATTATATTAATCACAATAATAAGTTTCCCCAAAATTGTTGGAAAATGCTAGTGTTTAAATATATTTTTTCTCCGATCGTGGGAAAAGTGACACTATTTTGACCTGTTTTCTATGCGCAAAGCTCAACATTCCAGAATAGTGGGCAGCTGCTAAGCAATTAGAAAGTAACAGTGCGGTAATATTCTTACCGCACTGCTGTAGCGTGCGGTAATGTTACAAATGGATTATTACAATGAAATGAAACAAAGTATGGTTTTAATTTTTATATTGGTAAAGTTGTTATAAAAGGAATAAAAGAAACATCTATGGTTACCACTTCTATATTTCAATATGAACATAGAGAAACCTATCTAAACTTGATTACATCTTGAATGAAATATTAATTAATTTTTTGAATGTAAATTAACGATAGAAGAAAAACTAGTATGTATAATTCGTGGGAAAAGCATATTCCCAAACTCCTGTGTTACCAGACTCGTCGCTACGCTCCTCGTCTGGTAATTATCACAGTCGTTTGGGAATATTATGCTTTTCCCACTAATTACACAATATGCTATCACCTAACAAGTGCGGAAAGTCACTTTACGCACGTGTTAGGTACACTATTTTTTCTACTAGCGTACGGAAAAGCCGAAAAGTTAACATAAAGAAACATTTATTATTAAATACATATCAACAAATTAATTATTATTAATATTAACATTGTACGTGCAATTTGTAGCATTTTGCAAATTAATTGCAGAGGCTTTAATGTCTTCCAATGAAGCCAGATTTTGAGGCTTATACCAGGACCAGTAAAAAATTATTGAAACATACGTTTCTTTTTATTAAAAATTATAGCAGAATTCTAACAAATTTCTTAATTTTTCAGTCATTTTGTAAACTACAACCAAACAAATATATATTTTTACGCCTACCTCTATCCAAAGTATACATTTCCTGGCCTCATTGTAGGGAGCAAAGTCGTACTTTTCCTCGCTAGGGTGAAAAAGTACTTTTTCTCCCTATCAAAATAATGGAGGCATGTCAATATACCTGATTTTTTAAAGTTCCTATAACTGTAACTTCTAATATACAAGTTTTATTGAGTTTTTATGCTGATTTTCGGAATCTACGGGGATTAATGAAGGTGAGATATTTTCAAGAAGTAGGTAAATATATTAGGAAAATAAAAGTTAAACAGCAAATATTATAATAGAGCTACAGCAATACGCTATGTTCATGATTCCGCAGAACTTCTCTGCGAGTCTCGGTAGCGCAACGAGTTAGTGCACAGCTCACTGTTCGTGATAGGCCTGTAGGTGATGTTCGAATACCGGCGAGGACAGCTTTTTTTCTTTTTTTTTTATTATTTCATAAATAAATTATTTAAAAATGACTTGTTCTTTGAGGAAGGCGGAAAAATCATGTGTATAACATGGGAGTAAAGTGCCTTTTCCTCCATTTTTTTCGGGCCGAGATGGGAAACTCATGTTCGAATGGGTCCAGGACCCAAACAGTGTTGGACTCATCCCCAAGGAGATGCCTACCAAACAAACCCACCTCAAACTCGCCGTTACCCCCGCCTCGGAATCACTACCCTAGCATACTTCGAGACAGGCGGTGGTCCCTCGCACACTCTCCGCTCACACTGTCAATTTCTCCCTCCTATCACCCCTGCCTCTCATGCCATATCGAGTCCTTCTCTCCCCCTTACCATGCTCTCTACTACTCCACTCACCTCCATCCATTCCTCCTCCCCCCTCAACATTATCTCCACCATGTTTTCCCAGTACACCGCCTCCCCTAGTTTCCTCTCCAACTTCTTCAGCACTTCCTCGTTCCTCCAGCATCTAAACACATGCCCCACATCATCCTCCACTTCACACCTCTCGCACACACCAGTCTCTTGTTTCCCAATCTTGTGGAGGTACCCTACTCTCGACCCATGTCCAATGAGCACTTGTGTGAAGAAGTAGTTCACCTCCCCGAATTTCCGGTCCATCCAATCTCTCCTATTCCCAATCGCTCCTTTTAGCGCGCCCTCATACTCCTCCCACCTTCTCTCCATTTCCTCCTCCATCCATTCCCGTACCTCTTCTTTGGTCGCACCCCTCCAGCGTTGGCTCCTAGCTCTAGCCAACACGTCCAATGGGTAGGACCTTGCCAGCACCATTGCTGCCAGTCCACCCACTGTCCTGTACCCCTTCACCACCCTCAGCAGTATCCCTCTCTGCACCCGCAGAAGTGGCCTAACCCTCGCATTCACCCCCGCTCTTTCACCCCACACCTCCGCACCGTACAGCATACTCTGCTCTACCGTCCTACCAATTACCCTCCTCTTTCACTCTCCCGGCCCTTTCACATTACATATCAATCTCCCCAGCCATGCTGCCCTCACTGTACCCTTCTCTGCCGCCTTTACCATATGGGTTTTGAAGGATAATTGGCTATCCAACCACACCCCTAGGTATTTCACAGACTCTTCCATGCGAATTCTCCTTCCCTTAACCATCACCCCCACTTCCCTTGCCCTGCTCCGTCCCTTCACTAGCAACCCCACCGTCTTATCTTCCGCCACTTCCAGTCCGCACAGCTCTATCTTCTCCACAATCTTCCTGCACATTCTCTCCGCCTTTCTTTCTATCTCCGCCTCTCCCTTTGCCGTACATACCAGACACACATCATCCGCATACACCGTGATCTCACATCCCTCTTCACATACTATCCCACAAACCTCATCAAACACACACTTCCAGAGCGTCGGTCCAAGAACCGAGCCCTGAGGCACTCCAGCCTCCATCTCATATCTCCTCCCTCTGGAGTCTACAATCACACGCCCCGTCAGGTAGTCCTCCACCAGGTTAACCAACCCCTGCTCCACTCCAAGCCTCCGCAACGCGCTCAACACTGCCCGTTTGCTGACACTGTTGAACGCGTTCCCGACGTCGAAGAACACGAGTGGGGCCAATTTCTTCTTCCTCCAGCTGCCCTCCCTAGCTCTTTCCACCAAACCCATCACCTTGCTCAGTGCCGAGATGCAAGATTTCCCCTTCGTGAACCCGTGCTGGTTTACCCTAAAACCCCCATTCCTACCAATTTCCTCCGCAATCCTATCCCTTATTATCCCCTCCATCAATTTACCCATACCACACAGCAGGCTGATAGGCCTATAGTCCCCCGCCCGCTTCCCCTCTCTACCTGCCTTCTTCATTAGTATCACTCTGGCTACCTTCCATCCTTCCGGGAACTCCTCCTCCATCAGCACCCTGTTGAATAGTTCCCAGAAGTACTCCCTATTGTCATCCAACAGCTTCTTCACCATATCACCCCTCAGGCCATCTATCCCTGGGGCTTTTCTCACTTTAATTTTTCTCCCCCAATCCTCTACCTCCCACTTCTCTATCGGCCTTATATCCCTCATTTTCACTACCCCCCTTGTATCATGGATTTCCAGAATTCTGCCACCCACTCCTCCTTCTCCCCCTTTGAACAATTTCTCTATAATCTCCTTCTCCCAATCCTCCGCTAGAACGTCGTTCCTATTTCCACCCATCCTCTTCACCGCTATCTCATACGCCTTTCCCCATGGATTGTTTTCCAATTCCCCCAGTAACTCTTCCCACTTCCCTATTTTTTCCCTCTCCACTCTACGCTCCAGTTCCTTCTTCTTCTCTTTATATCTCCCTCTTCCCTCTATCCTTCCTCTTCCTCTAAGCATCCGTCTTCGTTCTTTCTTACACTCCCTCCACAGCTCCTCTATTTCCTCATTCCACCAGTAATTGGCCCTCCACTCACGCCTATTGCCCCTCTTTCCCTCTCTTTTGCAGCCCTGTATCACATCGTACAATTCATCTACATCATGTCCAAGTCCCCTTCCTATCTCTTCTCTTACTTTTTTCCTCATACTCTCTGCCTCGGCTTTCGTCCACTTCCATTCCCACTCTTCCACTAAATCCTTTCTCTATTTCCTTATATCCGTCTCCACATACCTATGTAAGCTCAAGCTTTCCTCATCCTCCAGCACCCCCCAACTAAACAATCTTTCCCACAGCCATTCATCACATGCTGTTATATCAATGAATGATGAACCCCCGTCACCCCATTGAATTATTACTGCCCGACGCGTAGCGGAGGGCAGTAAACTTCATCCTTGGGAGAAAAAGTAGCACTTTCCTCCCTTCTTATAGAAGTAGCTATTAAATATTCAAATGTCAGTATACTCCCCAAAAACTTAACAAATTTACTTTTCCGCACTAAGAAACTCGTGCGGTCAAGTGACTCTTTCAACACTAAAATGAGTGCGGAAAAGTGGACTTTTCCGCACGCTAGTAGAAAAAATATTTATTTGTCGAACATTTTAAAAAAGTGACATTAGAGTGAGATAAAGTAGTTTTTCTCCGATTGACATTAAACATCAGTTTTAGTGACATTTATCGATCATAGAAGTAACACTCTTACTGCATAGTCAGTAAAAATGATTTTTAATGCCTATTTTGATTTTTCTAAACACACTGTACAAACAATCGGAGAAAAAATCACATGTTCCACACGGCTGAGAATCAGATTTACTGCCTTCGCTAGTTTCATTGCCTCGGCTTCGCCTCGACAATGAAATGCTGGCCGCGGCAGTAAATCTGTTACTTCTCTACCTAGTTAAACAAATAACTCTTTTTTAACGCAAATTTTAAATATTTCCGCTAATGGCTCTGCAGATTGCACTCATCTGACATTTTACTTAGCGTTTTGTCATCATGACAAACATAAACATTAAAATCGACTTTATTCTTAGTCCATTTAGAGCAACCTTAATAACATGTAATGCCTTTTGGCCCAATATAATAATATAATAATCAATATTTAAAATAAGAATTAAATTCCCTTGATCTTATTTCAACAAAACGTTCGAACATTTCATCATTATAAAAATAGAAGAAGGTTATTGAATTGAAAGTCAAGTTCAAAGCGTGAAGTAAGTCAAAACAGTAATATGTTCATTTGTTTTATTTGAACTTGACTGGTTATATAAATATGCATTTAATATTTACTATAGGAGTTGATTCAGAATAAGTCATGAAGAACATTCTATATAGTCGAATGGTCAGAAATCAGTAATATTTAACCATTAAATATAAGTATACCATACGGCTAGGTACTTATGTATATCATTAGCCATTGTAAGTAGTGTAATGTATTTATAGTAAATAAATCAAACATATCCCAGAGTGTTAGAAGTAGTTGTTTCATTCCCTTTTGATGATCCTCCAAGTGACCCGCAACACCACCGATTCAGAGGCCTTTCCACACCTCCAGTCTACCAACGTATCCATTGGAGACGCATCCATTACAAACACATTTCTTGGTTTCTGCTTGCTTGTAGAAAAAATAGGGTATGCAACATATGCTAAAGTGTCTTTTTTTTCACTCATGGAATTGACTCTTTCGCCTGCGTCTCAGATTCAATTTTTCCATTCGTGAAAAAAAGCACCACTTTATGCACTTGTTGCACAAATAACTATTTCACACTTTGTATATTATTTAAAGGTAGTTGTCAATATTTGTCATTTTTAATTTTGAGACATATTGTCGAAGTGGATTTTTCTATATAAGTTTTTCCAACATTTTCCTCTTTTAGTATAATATATCAACTTAGATACCAACTCCGAACCTTGAGGCGTATTGAGTTACCGGTTAGGTGCTTTGTACGCTACATATTGACGGCTGAAGTGCAGTACCTCGTATGTGACATTTTTCCCGGTTTCGAGTTTATTACAGGAATATTTTCGGATCCGCTCGCGCCATCTGATGACAACGTTTAAAAACCTACGACCGCTCCACAACAGGTTTTTACAGGAAACTTCATTATCTCGTGAAATTTCTCTCGAGTTTTGGAATGCAGTACCTCGTAATCGCCAGTCGCCACTATTTTCTGCCATTAAGACTATTGTGGTGTGCTTAGTTTGTACCTTTTTGACGTTATCGAGGTAACTAAATGCTTGTAAATTATTATTATTGCTGTAAACATACCCCGATATTGCGTTTTATCGAAAAAACAAATTTGATTTATTTCAGTATCTTTGGGACTAAAATTAAAATAGAGTTTTTATGGTTAAATAATTATACGAGTTCCTGTATGTTTTACATTTATCATACGTGGTACTGCGTTACTTTGGTAGAGTTTTTATAGTTAACTTCAGAAACTTTGTTAGTATGGTTGGGACAAAATATTTCGTAGGGTGATTTAAACTGATATTTTTATAAAGCTGACAATTCCCAGTTCATTGAGGGAGTAGAGGGTGGTACCATAATAAGTATGTTCGATGATTTCAGAATAAAATTCTATAATATATATTTTTTATAAACAAGCTTTCATAAATCGCACTTAACTTAGAATAAATTTGTTGTTTTTTGATACCATAATAAAAGCTATAGGCGCTATTTCAAAATTAAACTCGCTTGTTTATAAAGTCTTCTTTTTATAGAAAATGAATCCTTATTTTTAGGTATTAGTTACGATGGGAGCACGAAAGGATAAAATTATAGAAATTGCAAAATAATTCTTTGAGCAAAATCTGCTAGTCAAAGCAATATTAGAGATACTTCCGCAGATATAGAAAATTCCGATATTGCTGTAGATATAAAAAATTCCTATACTATCCTAGATATAAGAAATAATGCCGATGTTACCGTAGATATTATAAAAAATGCCGAAATCGTTTTTGAAGAATACCTAAATCATCCTATAAATGAGATAGTTAATGCCTTAAAGCATGTGTTAAGCCAGCCTGAGAACGACACGCAGTTTATGAATGATCAATAAACAAATCAAAACAGAATCCTTGACGTATCAGACTTATTTGAGGATTAAGAGCAGTCATTTTCAGCTGTAACAGACATTATTAGTTCATTCCAAAATAATTTAGCTTCCAATGTTAATTTAAGCCCGAGACAAAACCACCATAGTCACTCTGAAAATAAAGAAGAATTTATAGCAGATACAAACATAGAAAGTAGGGATGAAAGTGATGGTATTAATGGTAAAGAGGATATCCAGTCAAATAAGGAACCTGAAAAATAATACGTACAAGATACGGACATAGAGAGTTGAGATGAAAGTAATAATATTAACGATGAAGAGGATATCCAGTCAAATAATGAAAATGAAGAAGAATACATACCAAATACAAACATAGAGAGTAGCGATGAAAGCGATGACGAAGATATCCAGTCAAATAATGAAATTGCTGAAAATGAGGAGACCGAGGCCAATAAAGATGCTGAAGAATATTTAAAAAAAAGGAAGTGAGGAAAAACCAATCAATTACATTTAAATAAAATACTAAGAAGGACAAGATTATTTAGGATTGAGAAAACCAAAAAACCAGAAGAAAACATTAAATGACAAACAAAGAATGGAACGACTTCTGAAACCGCGTTGCGATTGCGGCGACGAGAAGAAATTCCAACGAAAGTGCAAATTAATTGTCGAAAATGACCTCACACACATTTCTTAAAAATAGAACCATATTTTTTACATCATTGTTTAGGATTTCGCAAATTTTGACGGTTTCAACTTTCCAGTTAAAAATTTACCTCAGGTACCCGTTAGAATCGAATGCGCCCCCCTCCATAATGATGAATTAGACGTTATTCTGCATATTTTAGAACAAATGTCAAATGTTTTTGACGTCAGTGTTTAGCGTACTGCCGCCATCTTGAATTTTTTTAAATGGCGGCGTTGGTCGAGTGATCTATCACAAAGAAGCTTATTTTTTTCTTTTTCCAAAAATAATACCTAGCAATGTATCACTCTAATACAAAATGTCTTATAAAATATCAGTTTTATTTTTCTAAATTAAATTTTACTGTACTAATGATATGTCCTTGTAGGTTTTTAAAATTGAACAATAGACAATAGTAGGCATTGGAAACGTCAACCACATCCTTATTCATGTACAAATTGTCAAAACTTATACTAATTTCAAATTAGCACGAAGTTTAAAATAAAAATAAATAATAATAGCACATTTATCGGAAACACTCCGAATCGAAATCTTATGGTGATCGCAAACGTTCTCATGACGAAGCAGCTCATTTATAAACAAATTGGTAGTGTGAAGGATATTCCAAGGTCAGGTAGACCGAAAAGTGCAATCAATGAAATTAAAATATTCAAGACATCTACAAGTGTACTGGCAATAAATCATGGTATTTGTATACAGTCTATACAAACTATTCTGCATAAAAATAACTTTTATCCGTATGAAGTTCAAAATCTCGAAGAATTAGCTGAGGATGATTTTGATAGACGGTGCAATTGAGTTGCCGGCAAGATCCCCCGACTTGACACCATTTGATTTTTTCTCTGGGGCTACCTGGAATACCGTGTTCATTTTAACAGACCAACTAACTTGAAGGATTTAAAGGATCGCATACGTCTCGAAATGCAGAAAATTACTCCATAAATGAGCAACGATTCTATTCATAGCTTTGAAGAGAGATTGGATCATTGTCAACAAACAAATGGCTAGCATTTTGAGCACTTATTGTGATCAAGTATTTGCAACTCGAATGAAAAATTAGTTTATAAATCTCTGTAACATCCAGTTCAGTTTAAAACTAGAATTTTAATATTTTTGTTAAATTTCTATTATAATTTCCGAGTTAATTGATACATTGCTATTATTATTGGATGGAGAGAAAAATAGGCTTTTTTGTGAAACGTCACATAGGTTGCCATTCCATAAAATTCAAGCTGACGTCGAAAACATTTGGCACTATTCGCTCTAAAATATGCAGAATAGAGTATCACCCATCGTTCTAGAATTTCATAACTTTTCCTTTATCCGTTTCAAAGATAATCCCTTGGTGTGAGACCTTTCAGCAACGCTGTATATTTGAACAACTCTCATTCCTTGGCTTCATGATAAACACACTGAAAATAAATCCATGAGTCAGCGAATATATTTGTATGTGACGCTCATACCATATAAATCTACTTCTACCGAAAATAAATGCAAATTAACCAAGGGTTGTTAAAAAGCGACAAAAACGATTTCAAAAGGATAAGTTGCAGCAGAGAGATGCCAGAATCAGGCGCTCAGCGATGGCCACTTTACAAAATATGAATAGTCAATATCAAAATTAATTTGCATTCGCAGTAAATTCTTAGTCATGTGTTATGATGTGCTCAGCAAACAGCGAAAATTATAAGTGCGCTTTTGCTGTTACTTCTGTATTTAGTCTAAACTTCAATATTTCATCATGCTGTCATGATATATCAGAAACGTAACTTATTTCAGATTTAGAAAGTTTAAAATTAAACATAGCAGTTGTATCCCTAATTTAATATTCCTCTCAGCGGGAATTCAATTTAACTTTTGTAAATCTAGGAGTTCATCCATTTCTCGAATATGGCTAGAATCCAATGAAGGTTTTCAAATAAACTCAAAGTCAAAACGCAAAAAGTACAACTACTCCTATTGGAAGGTTAGCAACTAGTTACCATCTTCAAACAATGAATAAAAAAAATGCTGTTTCATCTACTTGATCTAAAATTCTTACCATATTGATGTAATATGACAATAATTATGAATTAGGAATATCACTTTGTCAAGCAAAATTTTAAATGAGAATTGTGAATATTTGTAAACCTGAAGGCCGTCGATTTTTACTTTCAAATGGGAGCTTCATCAGATCACGTTTTTACTTTTGACGTCATCTATTTGAGCGTAATGAAGTCTTGCCATACAACAATTAAAAGGTCTTTCAAACATCCTATCAACTATATTAATATGTCTACGTTTTCGATCTGATGAAGGCCGTCATGTCTAAACTACTTTTTACCCCGAAAAAAAAATAGTTACCTTATCAAAATTATTTTATTGGGGTTCAACATAATTGTTATTGTCAAGTGGTTAATGACATTGTAGTCGACGAAATCGAAAACCTTCTGACTTTTTTATTAACATTAAGCTGACTGAACCGGAAAGAATTGAGAATTAATTGGTTGTATGGATAGAACACGTACGCAAAAAGAATAAATTTCCCATCCAAAAACCAATTACTCAGTTCATAGTAAGCGAAGTAGAGAAAGAAATCAAAGAAACGGATCATGTAAGAGACCTTTTTAAAGGTAGTAGAAAAGCAATATCTGAAAACAAGAAGCTAGATGTTATGCCAGCCTTTGAAGATAATCTCCATAGCAGTTCACTGCAAGTAGCACTTACTTAAGTTTGTCGTACAACCTCTTACGATCTGGCAAAAAGTCAAGAACATGGAGGAATTATGGTAATGTTTCCATCTCATATCCTCATGAAACATGGAATCTGCATCCTTTTTGTACTAATCAAAGTAACAAGCTAGAAACCCAAATGCATATAAGATGTGGAGTGTCTTTTTTGTCCCACTGGTATTTACAATTGTGTACGTATAAAAAGTATTCAATCCGGAAAATATAATTTTGAAGATATAAATAATTGAAATACTGATAGAATTTAGTTGAGATACTTAGAACGTCCGGAGACTACACTTATACATAGTGAGAATTCAATCATTTCCTATCGAGGAAATAGGTAATTTCTCACCCTCAATCATTGCGATCTGGTTTGGTAACTGGTAGAAATAGTGTTGAAACCAAAAACCATCAAAAGTTCAGAATAAAATCCGTCCCCTTCTATAAATGTAGGAATTTTCAGAATAATGTGTACAACGAGCGATGGCAACGTCTTCCAATCCCACGGAAGCATATAAATTATGTACACTCAGCTTTACGTATAAAGGAAATAAACAGAGGGGAAAATTTTTTGTTTATAAATGATTGTGAAACCAACATGAATTTGCTTGCTGGATGAGACTCTCGGTTATCGCGTTCATTCTTTGTTCACCATCAAATCTATCACGTCTTGGTATATTGATGTTATTGAAAGGGTGAAGATTAGGTTATTTAATACCCTTTGTAAATCTCAGAGGTAAGAATGGGGTTTTTGAGGAAACAATTAAAAACGATTACCTAATTATGTGGATATATGATTCATAAGTCATTGATTGTACTTATGCTGGAAAATTGACAAGAAATGTGAAATAAGCAATTCATAATACTGGTACAAAGTGGATAAACAATAATAATGAAAAAATAATCCGGGCAATTTTACCAGAAAAATAGTGATCAAATGGTGTTCAGAGCGGTTATTACCGCTAAATATAGATAAGTGTGTCGACCTACATAAATCCGAATATGTCGTACTACATGAACAATCATGCGTTAATCACCGTATCATCGCAATGTGACGTCGGTATTATTATAAACAAAGACTGGTCCTGGTCTGAACATATTCTATCAGTGTGCAAGAAGAGTAACTTTTAAATATTTCTAATATATGAATATTTTGGTGAAGTGTCACCGTCAACATTTATTAACACTTTGTCGGACACTGTCGGGTTACTGATCCCTCGCGGTTTGACACTGACAAATATTTCTATAATTTCAGAATATAACACTTTTTATTGGTTTCCTGATGTTGATTGAGATAATATAAAGCGATTGTTTGATTTTCTAGTAAGAAACTCAAGAACGTCCCTAGGCGTTCTGTCACATTATATGGAATAATATTGATGTAATGTGACAGAACGTGTTAAACGTTGAACGTCAGTATACGTTCTGTCACAGCCTATGGTAATAGTAGTCTACAAATTGACACAACGTGCTTAACGTCGTTAAGGTAGAATACAATAAATGCGGAAATAATAAATCTAATATTTGTATTTAGGAGAATAGATTAAAAACGAAACGTAATATAGATGATTAACATATTTTTATGAAATGTATACAAACGAAAACATAAAAATCAAACTTTTCCTGAAAATTTAATATAAAAAAAATGGCGAGCCGGACAGAAGCTTGCTTCTTATGCACAATAGAATGACCAATTTTCGTGAATTTTTCACAATTTTTCAAAATTTTTGACCATTTTTGACGAATTTTGACAATTATTGACCGACTTTGACAATTATTGACCATTTTTGACAATTTTTCAAAAATTTTTAACATATACAGTTTTTTCAAATTTTAAAATAATTATTGACCATTTTTGACAATTATTGACCAATTTTGACAATTATTGATAATTTTTGACAATTATTGATAATTTTTGACAATTTTTCAAAAATTTTTAACATATACAGTTTTTTCAAATTTTAAAATAATTATTGACCATTTTTGACAATTATTGACCAATTTTGACAATTATTGATAATTTTTGACAATTATTGATAATTTTTGACAATTTTTCAAAAATTTTGACCATTTTTCCAAATTTTAACAATTATTGACCATTTTTGACAGGTTCTGACAATTATTGACCATTTTTGACAATTTTTCAAAAATTTTAACACATTTGGCAATTATTGACCATTTTTTCAAAATTTTGACATTTTTTCAAAGTTTTAACAATTATTGATCCTTTTGGACCATTTTTGACGAATTTTGATTGGTTTTGACAATTATATTGACCGTCTTTGACAATTATTGACCATTTTTGACAATTTTTCGAAAATTGTAAACAGTTTACAAAATTTTTGACAATTATTGACCATTTTTGACGGTTTTTGACAATTTTTGAAAATATTTGGCAATTATTAACCATTTTTCAAAAATTTTGACTGTTTTTGATCATTTTTCCAAATTTTTGACAATTTTTGACCATATTTAAAAATTCTTGGTAATTTTTCAAAAATTTTAACATATTTGGCAATTATTAACCATTTTTTCAAAATTCTGACAATTTTTGAACATTTTTCACACCTATAGGTGAGCGAGCTCAGTGCGGCAAGATAGATTGCGCACAGTGGCTTTAATGAGTTATCGCGTGACGAACGCTTTTTCGTAACATCACACGTTTCACGAGTTCACTGCCTTCCCAAAAGTCCTCCAAGCTTCAAAAATTCATGTTTAGTTACGCACCTAAGCTGTGGTACATTTCGAAACATCCTGGACATAGTGGCGGTTTTTCTGGACAACCTTCGCATCTCAACCTTGTTTCACGAAGAATTTTGTTTTTCATGCACATTCTGCATTTATAAAAAAGTGTTTTCTTTCGACCTTCTGCAGGCGATGGGTTCAATTCAGGCCAATATGATATATTTGGTGTTTCCGTGGGATTATCTTTTTTTCTGCTAGAGTGTGGTTTACTTTTGGGTATTATGTCGCTACATCTAATCTCCTGTGACAAACCGGTTAGTTTTCTTATCAAATCTTCTCGAAACATTATATACCTATATCTTTTATTATTTATTTCACATTTCTTATAAATGTAGAATGAATTCCATGCCGCAATGTCTATAAGGTGAAATAGTACCTTTTTGTGCCACCGTACAGTTTTCCTAGGACAAGAATAATAAGACGCCATCTGATCAGTCCTATCTATTCCGGACATATATTGATTATAAACAGATACTTATCTGGGTTTTGGCTGGATTTTTCCAAATCTCTTCTTGACTTCCACCATTCCCGGATGATTTCTTGTAGTGATCATAAGGACATCGCGTTTGTCCTTCCATTTAGAAACGTACACTTGCTTAAGTCTGACCCAAAAATGTTGTCCCTTTTTTAGTTTTTTTTTGTACTAATTCCCTCGGATTTTCTACTTGGTCCGACCATAATGTTCCGCAGCTATGAGATCTATAACTTAGTAACTTTTGAGAAAGCGACACGCTGTTATAGTAATTGTCCATATACAATTCATGTCCTTTCAATAGGTGAGGTGACCTTAGGCGCATCACTAATTGACTCGTTTTTGAATCTTCCACAGTTTTTTTTTACTTTTACCTTTCCCGTCTTTCGTAGTTTTACTTTTGTCATTTGTTTCACTATCACGTTTGCCAGCATATATTTCCATATTCAGGACAATTCCGTCATGTGTTGTCAACCGGTAGAATTTTATTCCATACTTGGCTTTTTTGCCTTTTATAAACTACCAAAAATGCAATCTTCCCCGAAAATCAAGTAAAGATTTATCGAGTGACAGTTGACGACCTGGAGAGAAAACTTGCTGGACATTGAAAATAAGTTTGTCCATGAAGACTTTCACTTTGTCTAGGTTCTTACCTCCTCTTGGTGCTGCTGTGAAACAGCGAAGAATCTGTTCATATCTTCTTCCCGACATAACGTACGTGAAGAAGGTATGGAAATATAAAGGATCAGTAATCGAAAACATTTTTCTTTGGTTGTGTGAAACTATTTGGCCGCTCAAGAGACAAACCCAAAATTTTTTTTCATTTCCGCTCGATCTGTACCAAAAAAATTTTGATTTCTGGAATATCTAGTATGCGGTCTATTTACCTCACAAAATGCTTGACCATATTCGTTAGTAAAAAATACTAGCATATCCAACAATCCTGTCGACAAAATATGTTCAAACACATCTAAGGGAGATGTTTCTGCATTCATTGGTATTTTGAGGCTGACAGAATCTTCATCAAAATCGAAAACTGGAATTTCTGCAGCAGTATCAACCCACTCATTTTCATTTTCTTCGACTGGTTTTCTAATGAATACAGCTTCAATAATATTATTATTTTCATCTTCTGACGTTTCATTTTCACATACACTATCTTCCTCTGATTCAGATAAACGTCATTGATGGGATCGTAATCGATATCTGATCAGAATTCACCAGCGCTGTCACTGAATGGATCACATTCATTCTCGGCTTTTTCCTCTTGTTCACTGTCTACAAATTCTTGGTCTGCCGTTTCACTATCCGAAAATAAACGTTGAAGATATCGTTTGTTTTTTCCAAAAAGATCATTTTCTCCCATCTGTAACAAGAGAAGAAGTGAAAACTGAATTCAAAATTATAAATACGGTTAGGTAAATCATAATCGGAGTCAAAAATATCGACTTTTCTTTATAATGCTTACTATAGATTTACGAAAATAACACTTGAAAACATAAAATTTTCTGCGTTAACCGGTGGTCGTTTTACTCCTGTTTTACTTCTTGGCATTATACAGGAAATCTGAAATATCTGAAGTAGCAATGTAACAATTAATAATTTTACAATTTAACGTTTCAATTTCATCAGTAATGAATAATTCGAGTGTTTCAAGGTACAGGAGCCGACGCCATTTTATAAAACGTTTTAATAATCACCTCATGAGCACATTGTTAACTTGTAAACGTCCTGAATGAAGTACATAAGTGTTATAGTCCTAACTCTAATAGAACAAAATTCTTACCTTGTGCCGTATAAAAGTTATAATGAATTATTTCACTTTTTATTTTCGAACGAAAATCGCCAACTTAACAAAACTCGCCGTAAACTGTTTGCTAGACTGACCAAAACACACTGATTAGGCCGGTACAGTTCAAGTACAATTCCCTGATTAAAATGGCCACTAGATCCTATTGGGGCAATGTCAAGTGTTACAAGGTACACTGTTCTCAAGGAACAACAGTCTCCCCTACTATATGAAACATGGACTAACATAGTGACTAGAAAAAAATCAATGAATGTATATTTGATTCCAATTATACAGGGTATCCAAAATTTGATGCCAAAGTTTCCAATTTCAAAGTGAATTTAATAAGTCCATACTAGTAAGACCAGGTGATCTTGGTGGCCATTCAATTGGTCCTGACCTACCTATCCATTTATTCGTGAACGTTTGGTCCAAATGTTCCTTGACATCCCGTTGAAAATGGACCGAAATTGTAGCCACATGTTATTTCTAATGAATATGGGAACTTGCTGAATCAATTGGGGGGACTCTTTTTGTGAGAACTCTGAAAATAATGGTCCCGTTAAACGTTCTTCGAAGAACAACTCGTATATTTACAATCTGCTTCTTACATAGCATCAAGTAAATGTTTTGGTTGAGTAGGCTTGGAAGGGAAACACCCATTAGTGTTTCTCCTTATTGATTATTTCTAGGATGGATTAAGTCTTCAGGCCATATTTTGTGTAGTCTTCTCGCATCAGGTCCGTTCTTGTATAGTTCTTCAATTAGGCGGTTGTCATGGTTGGTGATTCGGTTCCTTCAGCGGATTTCTTCCGTAACAAAAGGAATGTTTAGATCAGTATGGAGAATTCTACTGCTAATATACCATGGTGCATCTACGATTGATCCAAGTGCTTTAGACTGAAATCGTTGTATTGTTTTGATTCTGGTTGGTCTAGCACATCCCCAAAGCTGTACTTCATATGAGCAAATAGCTTTTAAGATTGCTCAATATAAAAGAATCTTGTTGTTTAACGACACTTTTGATTCACGGCCGAGCAGCCAGTACATGCATCGAAACTCGATGTCCAACTGTCGGCGTTTGGTTTTGATGTGTATCTTCCATGTAAGTTGTCGATCTAAGTATAGCCCAAGGTACATTGTTTCGGTTTTGACAGGTGTAAGTATATTATTCATTGTTAAAGGTGGACAGTTGCCATGTCGAGTTGTAAATGTAACTTGTACCGATTTGGTTTGGATGAATTTTGTTCTCCATCTACTATACCAGTCATTGAGGAGGTTAAGGTGTTGCTAGAGGTTTTCTGAAGCCCTATCTGGGTCTTCATCCACTGATAGTACTGCTACCTTATCAGCAAAAGATGCTATAGTGATGTTTACGGTATCGGGTATAACAGACGTATAAATAAGGAAGAGCAGCGGGCCAAGAACGCTACCTTGGGGGACGCCGGATTTGATTGGGTTAATGGTGTCTTCGTGTTTAGCGGAGAAATTTTAATCTATTAAGGAGGATTTGAGGAGCAAGTAAAAGTTATGGGAAATGCCATACTTTGTCGAAGGCTTGTGAGATATCAAGGAATACTGCGTTGCAGCATTTCTTTTTTTTTTTAGACTCCTAGCTCATATTGATTCACAAACCCATTCTTGCGAAATGCTGCTTCCTCAGTGAATAACACATTTTTTTAAAAATAGTTCATTTTCATCCAACATATTTTGAGCACATGTACAAAAACTAGTTCTTTTCAGGAAATCAGTTTCTATTAATTCTTGGTGAAGCTGAAAATGTTAGGGAGGATATTTATGTTTTTAAACATTTTGCTATGGATGATCCGGCTATAACTAATTCACTACTTAGCTCTCTAATACTTATTTTATGGTTTCTTTTGGAATGCCAAGCAAATTGCTAATTCATTGTCCTGATTGAGAACCATTTTCTCCCTCGTCGTTTTTTCATATGCTCTCAAATCTCTCGTTTAATTTGGTAAATTTCCCTAAATCTGGGTGCCACCTTTTAGGATATTTTTATACATAAACTCGAGAAGCTAGAAAGCAATTTCCTAAACTTCGACTTCATACACCATATCAACCAATTCGTATTGTTGAGTAGTTAATTATTTTGAGAATCAACTTCAAACACCTTCACAAATATTTCAAACTGTCAAGATTTACTGTCACTGTCAACAATCGTAGTTTTTCAATATTTTTTCATAGCCTACTGTATTTAAGTGAAAGTGAATTTGATCGTTTCGCAAATTTCGCCTTTTTTGCCGATGTCGGGAATCATGTATGAGTATCGTGGAAAAGGGAATTGAATAGAGTCTCCTAATATGCAATAATATACATGGTGTCACATTTAAAATTTTTGAAAAAATTCACTTTGAAAATTGGAAACTTTGGCATTAAATTTTGGATACCCTGTATAACTGAAATCAAATATACTTTTCTGGTCACTACGTTAGCTTATGCTAAAAATATTATTCATATTACTTGACAGATGTCCTCTGTATGTCGGTTTAAATGAGGTAATGTAAAATATGAAACTTTTACGAATTTCGTAATAACTTGGCAACGTTGTACAGGTTAGTCAAAAAAATTAACCAGTAATGTAGACCTCAATGGTGATTCTAAAAGTATCAAAATACCCCCACTATTCCATTTGAGAAAAAATGTTTTTTCTGTGGCATAATTTTTTTGGAACACTCTGTGGAAACCAAAATAATTTTAAAATGTAGCTTAACCGGTGTCATATACAGGTCTTAATTGATTTTTGCATCGCATTTCAAATAACGCTGTAAGTTAATAATGCCGCATAAAATGGACACACTATATACACCATCATACTCCTTGAATTTAGAAACATTAGCTTAAGTTGTGTTGTTACATCGTTTCATGTCAATTATTTCTCAATTTCAGGTATCTTGGATACGACGGAAAGATTATCATCTACTTACTGTTGGTTTAACCACTTACAGCAGTGATGACAGGTTTCAAGCTATACATTTACAACATTCAGAGGTAAGAACCACTGAAATATTCATGACCTGATTGTATTGTATATTCCCTGAACACTTTTCAGGATTAATCAAATATGATTTATGTTCAACTATACTTGTATAAGAGTGATACTCTGCATTTCCACAGGGGATGTTAAGGCAGCTCAGTTTTGAAAAATCGGTAATGGGCTCACGAAAATGTATAGTTATGTTGAAGTTTAGGCTTATACATACCAATTCCAGATTAGGTGCTATTGATCACGCTTAATGGGAAACTGTTGAAATTAACGTAATACACAAGAGAAAAACTTCCAACTTATATTCCTTTTTTACATAGAATGAACTAAAAAATGACAGAAACTGTATAAAAAAATTTTAATCCGAATTTAGTTACCTAATAGAGTTATCATAATAATTGAATGAATAAATAAATACTGGCCTGTTCTACTGCGACCTTTCCAAATCAATTCTGATCGTCTTCATTCAGGTTCCTACAGTCTTAATGAAGTCCACCAGATTCAAGAATTAATGTTTCAATAGTTTTAACTTTTCGTTGTCTAGTAAAAAGGTCCGCACTGGCATAGATTGTGCTGTGTCGTTTTATCGTCTGACAGTGAGCTATAGGTGGCCATTAAGTTTACAGTGTACAAATAGCCCTCAGTTAAAGACTTCTCAAAAGCTTCTAGGCTACAGAAGGCACTCTCAAACGACCACCATAAGAGTATCGGCAACCTGACGAGGGAAAATGGCGACAATGCCCCCAACCTCCAAGAGAGTTCTGAGATTTCCATGGAAACTCACTTCCCAGGTTCTGTCTTTCCTGGAACGACGAAATGGGCGGGAGTACCAAGAAGACCCTCACAACACGACTGGCAGTTTGCTAGTGCAGTAATTGATGAGGACAAGGTGAGGTGGGCCATTTTGGGCTTCTCCCCTTTCAAGTCACCAGTACCTGACGGTATAAGACCAGCCCTACTTCAGTGGGGAATGAATATCCTTACGCCGCACCTGGTTGGAATATTCAGAGCCTATTTAGCTCTGAGGTATATTCCCAGAAAATGGAGAGAAGTACGACTGGTATTTATACCCATACAGGAAAGATGGACTACACCTTACCAAAAGCATTCCGACCTATTAGCCTCACATCGTTCATTTTAAAAACAATGGAGAGGCTATGTTAAAAAGGTATATAAGAGATGAAGTGCTAGTTCACAACCCACTTCATCCAAATCAGCATGCATATACCCCGGGAAGGTCCACTGATTCGGCCCTTCACCAAGTGGTTGCCAGATTCTAAAGATCATTAGACAATAAAGAATCCACCCTGGGTATTCATAGATATTGAGGGAGCGTTTGATGAAACAACCTTCCCAACAGTCACCCAGCAACTTAACTCCAGGAATATACCCCCGGTAGTGGGAGAATGGATACTAAAAGTGCTCTCTAGTAGAGCAATAAGTATCAATGTAGAAGACATCATAGTGAGAGGACTGGTCATGAGGGGTCATCACCCCTTCTTTGGAACATAGTCCTGGATCCCCTTATTAATCACCTCAACAATAATGGATTTTACACAATCGCATACGCAGATGACATAGTTTTCTTGCAGACCGGAAAATTTGTGGACACACTGTGCGATAGAGCGCAGGATGGGCACAAATTAATTGAAACATGATGTAAGGAACACTCATTGTCGATCAATTCCAAGAAGACTGAGATGGTCCTTTTCATCAGGAAAAGAGGATTATCGGGCTTAAAACCCCCCGAAACCTTCAATAGCAAATTAAACTTCTCTGAAGAGGTGAAATATTTTGGTATTACCATCGACATGAAGCTAACATGGAACTTTCACCTATAACGCAGAGCAAAAAGAGCATATGTGGCTTATGAGCTATGTTGGAGGACAGTGGGACGCACATGGGGTCTTTCACCCCGTGTGGTCACCTGGATCTACACTGCAATCATAAGACCTATGCTAACGTCACTGCACGGGGACCGAAGGTTCTACAAGCAACGGCCATCCAAAAATTATATCAAATACAGCGAATGGCTTGTCTAAACATCACAGGAGCCATAAGAACAACACCAACCGCGGCAATGGAATTAATTACTGGTCTGACCCCTCTGGACTTGTAAGTTGAAGAGGTTGCGTTAATGGCCATGTTACGATTGCGTACGGCTGGTGTAAACCCCGAAGAAGGAGTGGGTCAATTGAGGCTGAGCCTACGGCGAGAGGCGCTTACTATGCTACCTCTGCTGCAGGCGGCCAATGATGCAATTGAGCCAAGAAGGCTCAGGATGTGGAGTTTACTCCAGATTACTCAGCCTAAGAATTGAGTGGAAAATGGGAAAAAATACCAGCGTGGTTCAAGCAGAACTGGCTGGTATCTCAATTGCCATAAAAGAACTGACTAGAAAAGGAATTTCTAGAAAAAACATAACAATCAGCACTGACAGCAGACAGGCCCTATTATCCTTGAACAGACAACGTGTTACATCAGGGCTAGTATTAAAGTGCCACCAAGATTTAGCTAACGCCTCGGCAGATAACAATATTATCCTGAGTTGGGTTAAGGGGCACGACATGAGTAAATGTAATCGCATTGCCGATTCTTTAGCCAGGGAAGCGGCTGGACTAAAAATTTCAGGACCCAGTTACACCTACAGCCTGACGACTTCGACAATTGCGGAACTAGCCAAGGGTTACACCCATGCTCAATCCCTAAAGAGATGGGATGGAATCAAAGGATGCAGTCTTGCCAGGTTCACATTGGGCGACGCTGGGAAGCTGGCGCCGAAGAAATATTTGGCGATGACCAGGAAAAACTACGCTTAACAGTAGGATTTCTCACTGGCCACTGTCAACTAAGGAAGCACCTCCATACTATGGGACTAAAGGACACACCTCTATGCAGAGTATGTGAACAAGAAGATTTAACTGTCAGGCATGTCTTATGTGAGTGCCCGGAGTTATCGTCTATAAGAGAGTGTGTGTTCGGTGAGTCTTGGCCTAGACCTGCCGATATAAAGGAGATGTCTCCTAGTGACCTGTCCATCTTCCTGAAAAGGACAGAATAGACGATGACCTAGCAGGACAACTCCTCGGGAGGATGTACAATGGGTCACATGTGGCCTAGGTGGTGTGGGCCTAAACTCCCATCACCACTCTACAGATACAGATAGCCTTCTCCACTGCTTTGATATCATTTCTGTCTTCACTTGTTGCTTTAATTTTTATGAATGTTTTATCATGAACCGTTTCGCTCGTCTTCGTTTTGATAAATTTGTCCACCAGTCTATGAGTTTCTGAGTTTTAGTTCAAGCCTTGTTTATATTTCCCATATATTATTTGGATTTCCGCAAGTGACCATCATAGGAATACAGAGTGCGGTCGTCGCATTTTCACAAGTATTGTATTAGTTTGATACAAGGCGTTAAAGTGAGAGTTGTCTTATTGCGGTATTCTGTTCTGTAGTGAGTCCAATCATGTAAGTAGAAATTGTAGCAACGATCTCCATCAGTTAACGTATATTTTTGCTGACATTAGAATAATAGAAAGCTGCTAGAGATTTCAGACAACATGTCTGATTCAGAATATGATGTTGCGGGCTTCAGCGATTCGAGTGAAATGGAGGAAAGTATTGAAAATAATAATCACACCAGCGACTCGGAACAATCTGGTAGCGATGGATATGATGATATAGAACCCTTATGACAAGGAGACGGTGATTGCCGGTTTTATAAGTATAGGCAGAGATGAAGACACAATTTAAAAAAGTACTCCAGTTGTTCCAAAGCCAAATATATCATCAAACTAATAAATGGACCGGAAGGTTATGCATGAAAAAATAGACTGGTTTCTTTCATTTATTCCTCCAGATATGATTGTCAATATTGTGTACTAATATATAGAAAAGCAAATCATGTTTTTTGCTAATAGATGAAAATGAACTTCTCGTAATGAAATTCAAGCTTTGTTCGGGACGCTTTTCATTATTGCAGAAAAAAAGGTAAATCATGTGAACGTCCAATATTTATGGCGACAAGGGATGGAGCACGTGCTTTCCTTTATGACGATATTCGAACGAGGAAAAGCCGTGAAGAAATTGACCAATTAGCTGCTTTAAAAAGTATTTATGCATATTTTCTTAATAATTTGTAGCAACACTTCTAATGTATGTAACGGGTTTTGTAAAGTGAAATATCGTTTGCACTGATCGTCTGGAAGTAGTACATTTATTGAAAAGTAATTATTAATATAAAAATGGATATAGTGTCATTATTCATTGACAGCACCTCGGTACTACGATGTTGCCCGTTGTTATGTGCAATTGGTTGCTACCGTCTTAACACCTCCCCTTGTAAAGAAAAAAAAACTTAACTAACTAAACGGTAATACAACATTTTAAGCAAACTTATAAATCTAATTTTTGAGGAGCAAGTCTAATCCTATTAGACCTCCTAAGTGATGAAGATACATCAGTAGTATATTCATCAATAACTAAAGGTAAATCGTCCCTATTCTTTTGGGAATCACTTTCAAAGAATTGAGGTATTTGTGCACTGTCTAAAAGTTCATCTCTAACACTTGTATTAACTAAATCACTATTATTCCTAGACATATCATAATTAACAGGTAAATCATGTGAAATAGTAGTATCAGGAAGAATGAGTGGTTCATCTACTTTTGTGTGGTCACATATTGACTTTATTTGATCTATGTGTCTTTTTATCATGTAATGAAGTTTACCAATACGTCTTACAATATAACCAAATAACCATTTTGGTTCAACCGCATAGTTTCGAGCGGCAACTCTGTCCCCTATCTTAAATTCGCGAATAAGTATGCTCTCATTTTTTCCAACAAATTTATTTTGAATTGACGGTTTTTTATTAAATCTAGTCAGGAGCGAATCTATCGCACAAACAATAGCATGGATGGTGAAATTTTTGTAGTCGCATGAGGCATCTTACGGTACTGCAATAATAATTTTGTCAACAATTAGTGAATATCACTCCCTTCATCTTTCATTGCGCGTAAGGCTTGCCTCAAAGTCTGAACGTAACGTTCGGCTTGACCATTTGTAGCAGGATAGTATGGAGCAGTACGTTTGTGTGTAATTCCATTTACTTTCAAAAATGATTGAAATTCTCCAGAAGTGAATTGTGTTCCTTTATCTGACACTAAAGAAGTAGGAATACCAAACCGAGCAAAAACAGAACGTAACAAACGTATAGTCCTATCAGTAGTAATATCTTTCATTGGAAAAATCTCTGGCTATTTACTGTAAGAATCTACAATAATTAAGAAATAATAAATATGAAATTTTCCAGCAAAATCAATGTGAACTCTCTTAAAAGGAGAAGTAGGTGTCTCCCAGGAATGAACTGGTAAACCCCTCGGATTATTTCCAATTCTGTTGCAAAATTGACAATTTTTCGCGAGTTGCTCTATATCAGAATCTATCCCTTTACACCAACAGTAACTACGTGCTAGGCCCTTCATTTTGTAAATACCCAAATGGGCCGTATGTGATTCTCCTAAAATTTTCTTTCTTAAAATTGCGGGAATTACAACTCTCATGCCACGTATTAAATAATCTTTCTGTAAGGTGAATTCATTCTGATCAATATTGAACCGCTTTTCAGGAGAAAGAATTTTTCCTGATTTCAAAGCATTTACTAAAAAGGTAATCAAGTTTCATCCTGTAATGTAGCATCAGCTATGTTCTTGACTGTTCATGGTGAAGTTTCAATTTGATTTATTTCAAAAACATCAGTTGCGTCAAACATAAAAGAATCTTCTGATTGCAAAGGCAGTCTAGACATTGCATCCACATTTGCATGAAACTTTGTATTTTTGTACTTAATGTCGTATGTAAAACCTTGTAAAAACAATGCGTAGTGCTGCATGCGTGTGGCACTTAAAGTAGGTGCACTCTTTGCAGGCGAAAAAATGTGTACTAAAGGCAAGTGATCCGTAAATAAAGTAAATCGCCTTCCGAAAAGGTACTGATGAAATTTCCGTATCCCGAAAATGATGCTGTAAGAAAGGTAAGTGGGCGCCACCCTGAATAATACTAGCTTATTTGTTATTCACATCAGCATTATAACGACAAATCCTGTAAGATTGGAAGGGAAAATAAACTTTATGAACAACGTTATTAAATTTACAAGTTGTATATTGACTTTTGTTACAAAGTAAAAAAAAATTTGACTAGTTTTTATCGACGTCGTTGAAGAAGCGATGAAATATATATATTACTTTCCTGGAGTGATGGTGAGGAGATGGTGTCCTTGGAGTCCTTTTTAGGTTACATTTCCAGGTAGTGTCTCAGGTAAAATTCTGGTCCAGGTAAAGTTCTCAGGTTCGGGTAAAGTTTCTGGGTCCAGGTAAAGTTTCAGGGTCCAGGTAAAGTTTCTGGGTCCAGGTAAAGTTTCTGGGTCCAGGTGAAGTTTCTGGGTCCAGGTAAAGTTCTAAGAACAATACTAGTATCAGGAACAAATTTACCCAATTGAACAAAATCCAGGATGTCTGAAGTATGATCTTACAATGTTAAAGAAAATTATTTATTTAATATTACATTGTTAAAGAAAATTATTTGACAACGTGGTTCATACATCCTGTATTTTTAGATAAAAGAAATACTCAAAGAAAGCAAATAAAAAACATAAAATCGAATAACCGATTCTACACTGGTAGATATATACATATTTTAAATATGTATATATTTAAAAAAAAAATGTTTGAAATATTTTCCAAGATAACATTAAAGAAATATGAAAGACAAAAAAAAAACAAAATCATATCGATATATACTCCTGGCACTGGAAAAACATTGCTACATAATAAAGATGGGAAAGTAGAAAACTATTAAGAAAGGAGAGTTAGTTATACATTTAAACGAAATGACTTACCATTCAGATGAATGCACTCCTTAAAGATAAGATACGATAAGCTAGAAAGGCTTCAATAGCACATGTTCACAGGAAAGAAGAATGAAACCCTTTTGCCACTGTTTAAATACACGAAATCATGTGAAAGATAACAGACTTACGTCTCATGTTCATGTCACGCTCATACGCTTTGACCAGGAAAGGAATTTACATTTCAGTAGTGAATTCTTGATTCATATTTAATTCATAATTGGTAGAAGAAGAGATAAGAGCGAGTACTGGAGTGAGAATATCAAAATAGAAGTCACTATTTTCACGAAAGACGGACCTCGATCTGCCCGTATAGAAACGTTGATTTCGACTCTCGTCGACAGTAAATATATTCAGCCTTGAAACATTTCTCGGTGTTGGGTATGAGAAAGGACTGGCTATTCGCCGCCCATACGATAATTTATTATTAATTAACTGAAGGAAAGTAAAGTGAACGAACTTAACGTTACATATACCAAATTCATCTATCAAAAATCCACAATACTCTATGGATTTTTGTAAAAATGCACATTTACTCATATTAATTTTTAAACCGTGTCTCTGTAATCTTTCGAAAACTGATTCTAATCTTTGTAAATGCATCTGGACCTGTAATGCGTATGTCATCTATAAAAACTTTAACGCCGGGAATACCCTGTAAGATATTTTCTATTTGACGTTGCCAAATAGTAGGTGCGGAAGCCACCCCGTATAAAAAACGTGCATATAAAGCATATAACCCTTCATGTGTATTGAGCGTAAGTAAGTGTTGGTCATCTGGATGCACTTCTCAATTTAAGAAAGCCTGACAGGTCAATTTTTGAAAAATGTTTACCACCCGCCATACTAGAAAACGGTAACGGATGATCATCAATTTCTAAATGTGGATTAACTGTTACTTCAAAATCGCCACAAATGCGTATTTTACCAGATGCTCTAACTACGGGTACCACCGGAGTATTCCAATCGCTCGTATCAACTTTTCGTAGGACACCCTATATCACTAAATTTTCAATTTCTCCCTCCACTCGCGGGAGTAGCGCAAAAGGAACAGGACGAGCTTTCATAAAAATTGGTTTGACATTTGGCTTTAAAGTGATTCGTGCAGAAGTATTTTTAATTTTTCCAATAGCAGGTTGTGTGATTTCTGAATATTTTTCTAAAAATTTTTTCAACTTGATTTGGTACTAGGTTCAAAGTATCACACTTATAAATTCCTGTCCAATCCAACTGTACCTGATACAACCATTCCCCACCAAGCAAAGGTTCTTCATTATGGTTTACGATGTATAAATTTAACAATTTTGTACAATTTTTATAAGTAACATTTGAAGACCCTGGTGCAAGAAGGGGATAAGTGATAATATGTAAATTTTTCAGGAGAAGCAAAAACAGTTTTTATTTTAAATTTGAAATTTGTGTTGGTCATGCCATGTGGCCAAACTAGTACAACAGCTATATATAATTTGAACAGCATTTTACAGCTTAATAACAAAAGGAAAACAAATTTGTGGTGCAATAATGGGATAAGTTTAAAACTTTTTAAAATGTAATTTAGAGCAGGTGCAAAAAGGGGATAAGTTACATAAAAAGGGGATGAGTTACTATAAAAAAAATTTCAGTAGAAAAGCTGTATTATTAAATGTGAACCATGGCAACAATAAAAATGAATAGAAACTAAAGCAATATGCTAATAATTTTAACAGAAAGTCAAATGTTTCTTACAAGAATAGGCAATATTATTATTAGCCTACCAAGCTTCACCTTTAGCTCTTTTCATTTTCTGCACATTTCTTTTTTCAGGTCTCCGGTTTTCTTCTTTTCTTTCGTCCAAGTTTTTTATTAGCGGGCTCATTATCAGCGGGGGTCGTTATCAGGGGGCTCGTTATCACCGGACTCATGCTCTTCAATTGAATTATTTTCAGATTCACTAGAATTTGAAGGCAGAAACTCACTCCCTGAACTTCGAAATGGTTCATCCTCAGTGCTTGAACTCATAATGTGCTTTTAAATAATAAAAATACCACAATATTTTACCACCCCACACGTTTTAACACGTTCAATATCCAACGGTTTTTCGGTGACTACATGACTCGGATCGCGTGCACTCACATCTCACCTGATCGTGTGAACAAACAGGCCGGTGCAGGAATGGGACGGGTTTACGCATATAAAAAAATTAAACCAAATTTGGTGCAAGAACGGGATAAGTTACACAAATATTATCCCGTTATTGCACCAGACCATGCAAGGATATATGTAGTTTGCTATAATAATTCAGTATCTATTGCCTGCACGTATCCCATACTTACACCAGGCAACATTTTGAAACCTAAATATGGAGCTATCTCACTTTTGCGGAATTATGCACTTGCACCAGGGTCTTCATTTATAGCAGCATAACCTATAACTTCAATTTCATTTTGGCAGTAACTAACTAACGTTAAATCAGCTTTTAAAATTTCAAGATTTTTAAATAATGTATCAAATTGATTAATCCCTATTATTGAGACGGCGGCACCTGTATTACCTTCAAATGAAACATTAACTTTATTTAAAAATACAGATATACATAATTTTTTTCTTAAATTAACATCAGTAGAATTATCACATATTTGTAAAATTTCATCAATTTCTTCTTTACAGTTCTCTCTTAAAGTATTGCCATAAACTGTACTAATATTGTGTGGTTTATTTGAATTTTTTAATTTCAAACACATTTTTCTAATATGCCCTTTTGTGTGACAAATTCACTTTTATTGCATTTATTTGCTAAGTGATTTTTATCGCCACACCTATAACATACTTTTGAGGTTGATTGTATAGAAACATCTGATGAAAAATTCTTTGTACCTTTAAATTTATTCTGTGAATGTATGTTGCTAATTGAAGATGCACCTACCGTACTCTGTGTAGATTGAATTTTCGCAGCATCTCTCATCGACACTTCCATACTCCTGGATTTATCGATAGCTAACTGCATGGTAAGACTTGGGGTTTCTAACAGTCTGCTTTGTATCGTCTGATTACGTATGCCAAAAACGAATTGATTACGAATGGCTTTGTCTAAATGACTACCAAAGATGCAGGTAATTGGTAGTTTTTGTAAAGGAGAAAGAAATTCTTGAACATTCATTCATTTTGAGTTCTCTGTTAAAACTTAAAAGTTTTTCATAATTTCTGAAGGTTCTGGATTAAAATACTTTTTTAGTAGCTCTACAATTTCTTCGAAACTTTTTGTACTCGGGTCATTTGGCTCCAATTGATCACACAAAGTATCAAAAGCTTCATGTCCCATATAATGAAGTAGATATTGGGATCGCATGGTGGCTGGTACTTTAAAAACTGCAAAAGCTCCTTCTAACCTCCTTACCCATCTCAGCCAGGTAAATTTTCTGGCATCGAATTGTTCAATAGTAAAACTAGTTAGAATCACTGTGTTCATCGGTAGAATTTGAACTTGTAGCTCGTGATGGACAATAAAATATGAATGTAGATGTAGCACTAGATACAGCACACGATGTAGTTTTGGATATGCCACGTGCTCGACGTTTTCGTCGTAATGTAAAATACAAGTAGAACCACCTGGATTTTACGAATCCTCGTCGCCAATGTGTTGTGTATGTAACGAGTTTTGTAAAGTAAAATATCGTTTGTACTGATCACTTTAATTGTCTTGAAGTAGTACATATATGGAAAAGTAATTATTATTATAAAAATGGATACAGTGTCATTATTCATTGACAGCACCCCGGTACAACGATGTTGCTCGTTGTTATGTGCAATTGGTTGCTACCATCTAACAAGAAGTAATTACTGTTTGGGGGGATCAGTCACTAAAGATAAAATGCTTCATCCGTTTATAGGCCGATGCGGCTTTGTACAATACATGCCCCAAAAACCAGTCGATATGAAATGAGAATCCATGCATTTTACGATAGCGGGACTTAATCATTTTAAAGTATAGACGAGATAGACCCCACAAGTATTCAAATGAGCCATTCCATATATTACAGCAATAACTTGATCCTATAGAAAACTCGAAAAAAAATGTAGCTTCGGACAATTATCACACTAGCTATCCTTTGACTGAATATCTCCCCTCAGAATGGCATGGCGCTTATCAGTACTAAACAAAAAACAACTAAACAAATCTCACTTCAATTTTTTCCAAGCAAATAACGACGTTTTGTATCTTCTATATTTAGATTTTAAGATGACGTGTCTTTAGTGTCGTGTGTACCTAAAAGAAATAAGACTGTGCTGTTGCTCTATACGATGATTGATACAGGCGAAATTGACGAAGTAACAGGAAAACCTTATATGATTGACCAAAATATCCTACACGACTCAAAGAATCACCAGAATGTAGCCATTACACGACTCAAAGAGTTACCAGAATGTAGCCATTATCAATTTCTCATGCATGCTATATTTAGCGAGTATAAATTTAGTAGCTATATATATAATACACATCAATTATGACGAGAGTTCTTAGCCTAATTGTGTTTCTCGATAATGGAGGATCAATTGAAGGACCAAGCAAAGATGAAGACACTTACCAAAGGAGGAACAGAATAGAATTTACTGTTTAGACCCTTAGTTTGAGGAAACTACTTATATTACTTTTTCATTAAATACTGGAATTGATAAGAAACACTTAGTTTCATTTGAAATACAAACAGAATTTCTTCGTTAGCTTCGAATTGCCAAAGAACCACTCTGAACGGTAAACCAAAATCGGAGTGTCTGTGAATATCAAATATCAAAGCAACGGTTACCTATGATTCGTGTGAACAGTCTGTTCGCACGCAAACAACACACTGAGAAAAATGTAGAATACAATCTATTTCTATATCTCCCAAAGTTAATTTTCTGTAAATAGTAGGTACCGTTTAATAAAGGAAATGCAACCTCAGCATCCAGGAAGTTATATGTATGGGAAACACTTTTGTTTCGATTCATTTTTATTGATTCATCATTATCTTAAACATAAATTATATTATAACTTATTTAATTATTCATTATTTAATTATTGATCCAATAATTATTTAATAATATTGTTCGAGTTTATGTTTCTTTAAATTTAGGCAATAATCTGTCACAGTGGCAACAGTGTGAATTTTTCAACTATGCTCTCAGACCTTGGGTGTCACGAAGACGGGAGAGACGATCGGCGACCACGAGTAGGCCGAGAGAGATAAAAATGGTGTAAAAATTAATGCTAATCGAAGAATGAATTTATTATTCTAACGCTTAAAAACAAACTTTTAAAAAATATTTCTCAAAAACGGTGACCGTTCAACTAAGAACAAACAACTACTCCCTGGGCTATATACCACGACAGAAAATGAACTACACTTCTAAGTCAAGCGGGGTCGGTATGATATACAATATTTAACTAACTATTCTGGTTTGCAATTAGAAAGGACAACATAACTTGCAGACTGGTTTCGACGTATTTGCGCCTCATCAGTACAAGGTATATGTTCTCCTTCCAAGAGCTTCAAAAGCATAATCCCGGAATGAATTTGACACTCAAATCACCATCAATACATGTTTTCCAGTTACGGAAATGTTGTGACAATAGCGACATCTTCACCTCCAATCGCAAACTAAAATTCGAAAAATTTGACAAGCCCATGGAATTGAAACAATAGAGTATTATTACAGTTTCCCGTAAAATTGTCTCATTAAGTAAAGCGTGTTACCAATAGATATCGAAGAATAAATATATTATTTTAACGGTTTACAACAAAGTTTTAGAAAATATTTTTTCTACAGTCGCGCGTAAAATGACTAATTACTATATTCAAATGAAATCGTAAAGTCTACAAATGCCGAGGATTGTTACTTTACGCTCTAGCGCAAAAAAGGCATCTTTTTCGCTCGCTCATTTAATCAAATCACGCCCTCGGAATTAACTCAATTGGTGAATAATTAACAATTTATCAGATTAAAAATATATGAAAATTGTCAAGAATTTTGAAATATGGTCAAAAATGGTCAAAAATGGTCAAAAATGGTCAAAAATGGTCAAAAATGGTCAAAAATGGTCAAAAATTGTCAATTATTGTCAAAACTGTTACAAATGGACATTTTTTGTCAAAAATGGTCAATAATTGTCAATAATTGTCAAAAATGGTCAATAATTGTAAAAAATGGTCGATAATTGTCAAAAACTTCAAAAAAATTATCAAAAATTTAAATTTTTTTTTGAAAAATGGTCAAACATTTTCAAAAATTGTCAAAAATGGTCAAAAAATGTTAAAAACCATCAAAAATGGTCAAAAATTGTCAAAAACTGTCAAAAACTGTCAAAAATGGACAATTATCGTCAAAATTGGTCAATAATTGTTAAAATTTTGAAAAATGGTCAATAATTATTGTCAAAAATGGTCAATCATTTTGAAAAATGTCAAAAATTTCGAAAATTGTCAAAATTTTTTGAAAATTGTCAAAAATGGCCAATAATTGTCAAAAACTATAAAAAATGGTCAAAAATTGTTAAAAATTGACAATTATTGTTAAAAATTGTCGAAATTTTGAAAAATAGTTGATAATTGTCAAAAATTGTTGATGTTTTTGGAATATGGTCAATAATTGTCAAGAATGGTCAAAAATTTGGAAAAATGGTCCATAATCGTCAACAAATGTCAATAATTGTCAAAATTGGTCAATAATTTTGAAAAATGGCCGAAAATTTTTAAAATTGTCAAAAATGGCCATTAATTGTCAAAAACTATCAAAAATGGACAATTATTGTTAAAAATTGTCAATATTTTGAAAAATAGTTGATACATGTCGCAAAATGTTAATGTTTTTGAAATATGGTCAATAATTGTCAAAAATGGTCAAAAATTTGGAAAAATGGTCCATAATCATCAACAACTGTCAATAACTATCAAAATTGGTCAATAATTTTGAAAAATGGTCAAAAACTATCAAAAATGGTTGAAAATTGGTCAATAATTGTCAAAAATTGTTAAAATTTTTAAAAATGGTCGATAATTGGCAAAAACTATAAAAAATTGGCCAATAATTTTGAAAAACGGTCAAAAATTTTGAAAAATGGTCAAATTTTTTGAAAAATTGTTAAAATTTTTGAAAAATGGTCAAAAATTCAGAAAAATGGTAAAAAATTTTGAAAAATGGTCAAAATTTTTGAAAAATTGTAAAAAATTTGAAAAATTGTCAAAAACGGCCAATAATTGTCGAAAACTATCAGAAATGGTCAAAAATGGACAATTATTGTAAAAAATTGTCAAAATTTTGGAAAATAGTTGATAATTTTCAAAAATCGTTGAAGTTTTTGAAAAATTGTCAAAATTTTGAAATATGGTCAAAAATGGTCAATTATTGTCAAATATGGTCAAAAATTTGGAAAAATGGTCCATAATTATCAACAATTATCAAAAAATGCTCAATAATTTTAAAAAATGTTCTAAAATTTTGAAAAATTGTCAAAAACCATCAAAAATGTTTAAAAATTGTCATCATTTTGAAAAATGGTCAAAAATTATCAAAAATTTGGAAAAATCGTCACTTATTTGAAAAACAGTCAAAATTGTCAAAAATGGTCAATGATTGTTAAAATTTCGAAAAATGGTCAATAAATAATTGACAAAATGTTGAGAAATGTTTAATAATCGTCAAAAGTTGTCAAAATTTTGAAAAATAGTCAATGAATAATACGAGCTGTTTCCGAAAATCGATTTAAACACGTAATTTATAAAATCGATTTACTAATGATCGATTAATATTACTATAAAAATCGATAACTAAAAATCGATTATATGAAAATAATAATCGTTTAATATAAAAACCGATTATTTTTTAAGATCTCTAGTCAGTAGATCTGTTTAAGGTTAATCATGATGAATAGCGAAAATGACGATTATTCTAGCACTCCTATTTCAACCTAAGATAATATAAAAAACTGTTTTAATTATTAAAAGGGCGACTGTAGAAAAAATTATGTGTGTTTTTCGAGCGTAAAGTAAAATTGCCGCTTTCAAAAGATCGCCGCGCTCCGCTCCGCGTCACGCGGCAACATCCTTTCTTAAGCGGCAATCTGTTAGTTTACGCTCCAAATACACAAATAACTATTTCAAATGCAGTGACCGTTCAACTAAGTCAATATTTACAGCACGTGGTTTTGTGTACTCTGGACATCAATCATATTGATTTTCGTCTCGTAACAAATTGAAAATCTCGATTACAGTCAAGGTAAACGTATTCTTGCAAAAACCTCTTAGTACAGTAGGACACAAGCACCTGAAAGTTTGAAAACGTTCAAGCCCACGATGCGCATTCGTCGTGCGGACAGACTGTCCAGGAGCAGTCAGTTGCTGTGAGAAATTTAGCGAGTGAACATCTACGTACAGTCTAGGAAAAAATATGAATAAAATAATGGAGTTTCAATCAAGTCTCAAAGGCAAAATTTTAAATAGTCAAACAAGGGAAGTTACAGCTAGTGTTATTCATTTTATGAGAAAAGAGGCTGTAACTAATCAACCATTTAAAGACTTTAAAAAAATTCAGGCAAATTGGCAATGGTTTAAATATGCATCAAAAATAGATAAACTATGCTTTTATACATGCAAATAAAAACAAGGATTTTAATAAAAGTTTTTCTAAACATAGGTTACAAATTATTATTATCAATTATAGTTAATTATTGATCAGGTAAATTTAAGGAGCTATTATCTGCTAATAGCTCTTTTTTTAAATCCAGGTACAATTGAAAAATATTGCAATGTTGAAGTTACTTCAGTTTAAAATGACAATGACATTTTGCATATAATCAAAGTTCTAGTTGTAACAAATAACTACTGAACTTCTTTCACATTAGTTAAAGTTACTATCTAATATTTGTGCCTCCGATTGTACCTTTAAACAAGCATAGACCTAGCGAAGAAGGTTATCCTTTTCGTCCCGAATGCGTTCTCACTCTACGGTACGCGCATGCAGTGAGAATCTCACACTTTCAGGTGAATTTGCCAAACTGTACCCACCTAAGTATATTGGTACAAATCACAATAATTATGAATAAAAATCACGATATTAGAAGTAGATGATGCAAATCCTCAACTCGATTAATCACGATTGATGCATAACACAGCTCAAATTGAAGGAAAACTCACTTTTTGGATAAAACTGATCTGGCTACATCAATCGAATTATTGAAAAATTAGGGTAGAATCCATAAAATCTCTCCTTGATAGGATCAGGTCGGTTCAAACGCATTCCGAAGAATCAATAGTAGGTGATTTTCCCAATAATTATAACGATGATGATTATTCGAACGAAAGGGATGAATTTGAAACATGTTATCTTAAAGCTTTAGTTCAAAGTCATAAAATCTTACATCTGCATTTTTCATCTGCGTCTCAACAAATTCCATGGTCAGATGTCGCCTCGGCATACGCATTTTCAAACGGAAATCAAACAACGCACGGTGCGATGTTGCCGAATATAGCCGGGAAATTACCATTGTTAACATTGCCTGAATTTAGCAGTGAATGGCAAATATTTTGGGATAAGTTTTGCGCATTAGTACACAGTAATGGCAGTTTATCCGATGTACAACGATTTTATTATTGGGAAGCCTCTCTGAAAGGGGAACTAAAGAATTTAATTGCCTCATTAACACCCACTGGCGCGAATTATAGTATAGCTTGGGAATTGTTGAAAAAACGGAATGAAAGTAAAAAGGTGATGATAAATTCTCATTTAAAAGTATTAATGTATTTGCCAATATTAGTTAAAAAATCTCTCACTTAGAAGTTTCTCTTTTTAAAAAAAAATATCGCTCACTAGAATCTTTAGGAGATCCACTTTCAATCTAGATACAAATACAAAACGTGAATGGGAAATATGTTGTAAGAATGCCTTCTCCAAAACATGACGATTTTAACGAATTTATAATACAAAAGTGTCAATGATTGGAAGCAAATACTATCTGTAGAAAACCATGTGAATGAAAATCCTTCATAACATCAACCATATACCGTCCAAAATGTCCAAATTTAACGAACAGCATTCCATATGCTTTTGTAACAAATTCAAAGAATTATCCATATCAGAGCGTTTTGAAAAGGTCAAAACACCAAATCTATGAATAAACTGTCTACGATATGGACATAGGTCCTCAGAATCTACATCAAGGGCGTCGATCCAGCTCTGCAGTGGAACGCCTCTGATGCGATAATTATAGTCAAGCAGAGTCGAGCGAGGATAGTACTTGAATGGGTGACCACTGGGGAAACACCGTCGTAAGGCCCGTACATAATGCAGCGAAACACCTTAGATTAATTAGGGTCAGTAGTCATTTTTTGCTATGTGCCAAGTCAAGAGTCAGTCCTTTGAAATCAATTTCATTGCCGCGGTTGGAGCTTTCAGGATCTCTGTTATTAGCTCAATTAATGAATTTATATTAATTTAACTAAATACCCTAGTCAATAAACTATAATGTATCAGCCGGTAATACCGTCGACCCCTGGTGAAGTGCTATTAGCTCAACAAAACCAGGTCCTGATACAAGAGAATCAAGCTAAGTCAAAAAAATGTATAAATTATCATATCCTTTGGATAAATGAAAAAGCCTCTCGAGAAAATCTTGAAAAAGTAATTGCTCAACTATAACATCAAATGAATGGGCTGCAGTTACAAGTTAAAAACTACGCCGAAACAAGCAGACAAAAAGAAATAGGCTAAGAAACAGACGAATAAGAATTAGCCAGGGAAACAGAATGTGCGCTGAAAGAAAGCAGGAAAAGTGGGAAGAAAATGGATACCTCTCCAATGAAATCGCCCATCGAACAAGCTCCCTCCATCATCAAAAACACTTCCAATATCCAAAAGGTGGTACCAACCAGACGATAGTAGTAGTTAAAGAACTACAATACAGAAGATTTGCTGCGGTGGGTGCAGTAAACATATTGAGAAGAAGAGATGAAAGTTACAGTAGAGGCTCTAAGAAAATCGAACAATATTCCGCAGTGCAAAAGATGCCAACAGTTTGGACATACTATTAGATCGTGCAGAAGAGAACCCAGGTGTGTTAAATGCACCGGATAACATGAAACATCACAGTGTACAAAAAACACAGCAAATGGAGCTGCCAAATGTGTAAACTGTGGTGAATCCCATCCAGCAAGTTATAGAGGCTGTGAAGAACCAAAATATGCAAGAAATCAAGAACAAAACAATAAAAGCGAGAAAAGGAAAAAACGTCATGAAAACAACAAGCAACCAAAATCCCTACGTGAGAGAAGGGAAAACATTTAGACAAGCTGTAAGAGTAGAGGAACAAGTACCATCAACAAGTAGCCAGGCCACAATCACTGAAATTTCATCCAATCTACTAGCGAGATTTGACAAACAAGAAGAGTTAATTGATAAACTCTCTGATAGAATAACAAAGATTGAGAGCTGTAGCAAAGGAGCTACAATCTCGCGGAAATGAATAGAAAATATCTACGAATAGCTGCATAGAATGCAAATGGAATACTCCAAAGTAGACAGGAATTAGAAGTATTCCTAACCACACAACGAATAGATATATGTCTAATCTCCGAGACTCATCTAACTACACAAATGTATATAATAAAAAGGTGAGCGGTCGTCGGACTGCCGACAGAAGCTTGCCATTTATGACAGTTTCTGACAATTATTGACAATTTTTGACAATTTTTCAAAAATTTTGACATTTATTGTACATTTTTCGAAATATTTAACAATTTTTGACCATCTTTCAAAATTTTAACAATTATTGATTATTTTTGACCATTTTCTTAAATATTAAACAATTTTTGACAATTTTTGACCATTCTTAACAATTTTTGACAATTTTTCACCATTTTGACAATTTTTGAGCATTTTTAACAATTTTTCAAAAATTTTGACAATTTTTTAAAAATTTTGACAATTTTTTAAAATTTTGACCATTTTTAACAATTATTGACCATTTTTGGCAGTTTTTTATAATTATTGACCATTTTTGACCATTATTCGAAATTTTAACAATTATTGACCATTTTTGACAATTTTTCAAAAATTTTGACAATCATTGACCATTTTTTTAAATATTCAACAATTTTTTACCATTTTTGACAATTCTTGACGATTTTTGATTGGTTTTGACAGTTATTGACCGTCTTTGACAATTTTCCAGAAATTTTAAACATTTTTCAAAATTATTGACCATTTTTCCAAATGTCTGAAAATATTTGGCAATTATTAACCATTTTTTCAATATTTTCTCAGTTTTTGACAATTTTTGACAATTATTGATCATTTTTCCAAATTTTTGACCATATTTAAAAATGTTTAACAATTTTTCAAAAAGTTTAACATATTTAGCAATTGTTGACATTTTTTCCAAAATTTTAACAATTTTTGACCATTCTTGAGAGTTTTTGAAAATTATTGACCATTTTTCCAAATTTTTTAAAATTTTTGACCATATTTAAAAATGTTAAGCAATTTTTCAAAAATTTCAACATATTTGGCAATTATTGACCATTTTTTCAAAATTTTGACAATTTTTGACCATTCTTGAGAGTTTTTGACAATTATTGACCATTTTTGACAATTTTACGGTTGAGAAAGAGAGGAAGAGAGGGGGCGACCGAGAAAGAGACGAAGAATTAGTCATCGCGTGACGGACGCTTTTTCGTAACATCACACGTTTCACGAGTTCACTAGCCTTCCTATGTCGTGCAATAAGAAGCAAGCTTCACATATAAGAGGATATGTAATTTATCATACTATCCAACCACACGATGCAGCTCGTGGAGGAAGTGCAGTAGTAATCAAAGAAACCTTACCACACTATGAGGATTTCAAATAAGAAACTGAACATATCCAGGCAACCTCAGTGAACATTGAGACTAGTCCACATAACTTCTCTATTTCAGCATTCTATTCACCTCCAAGATATACAAGACACATAGATGACTATTTAAACTTTCTGCAGCATTTTGAAGGGCATTATATTATAGGTGGTGACTATAACGCCAAAAATACAATATCGGGTTCTAAGCTAACCACAACAAAAGGTAGAAACCTACATAAAGCAGCATCTAGTCTAGGATGCGAGTATCATTCCACCGGAAAACCAACGTATTGGCGCACCGATCCAGATAAAATCCCTGACGTGCTAGACTTCTTCATTTCTAAAAATATATCTGCTAATTTCATCAAAATGGAGGAAGCGAATGACCTAACGTCTGATCATTTCCCCATAATAATGACAATTAGTGAGAATATAATTATGAAGAATAGTAATCAAACATTAACAAACAAAACAACAAATTGGAAACATTTTAGAGAAGAACTAGAAAATAGAATAGAACACAATGTACCTTTAAAAACAATCCAACAACTGGTACATGAAGTGGAAAAGTTTGTGGTAGATGTCCAACAATCAGCCTGGAATCATACAGTCGAGGTTAAAAGAAAAACGTCCGGAAACAATTACCCAAGAGAAACATGTGAATTAGTCACAGAAAAAAGGAAGACAAGGAAGTAATGGCAAACTTCTAGAAACCCTAATGACAAGTATCCAATAGACTCGCCCAACAGTTAAAAAGGGAAATACAAAAAATAAAAAACGATAAAGTTTGTTCATGTCTAAATGAACTTACGGACGACAAGAATACATAATACTCACTCTGGAAAGCAACAAGAATACTTAAAAGTCCAATCACCCAAACGCCAGCAATTAGGAAAGAAGAGGGAGGTTGGGGAAAAAATAGTATGCAAAAAGCAATTCTATTTGCAGAACACCTTGAAGGGATATTCCAACCTAATGAACTAGCAACAGAGAACTCTCTTGGAGAAAGACAATCAGCTGGAGAAAAATATATTGAATTGGTCACTCCCAGAAAAGTAGCCGATGAAATAAAAATAAACCTGAATCCAAAAAAATCGTCTGGATAAGATATAATCACAGTAGCAATATTAAAACAACTACCAAGAAAAGACATTGTGAAACTTACTAATTTGATCGATGCAGTTTTCAGACTGAAGCATATTCCAAGGGTCTGGAAAATAGCTGAAGTGATTATGATCCTAAAACCAGGGGAAAACGCAAGAGAAGCTGAATCTTACAGGCAAATTTCACTCTTGCCTGTGATAACAAATCTCTTTGGAAAGCTATTTCTGAAGAGACTTAAAAATATTATAGAACAAAATATGCTCATAAAAGACTGCCGGTTTGGATTTCGTTAAAAACATTCGACAATAGATCAAGTGCACAGGATCACAGACATAATAGAAAAAGTCTATGAAGAAAAAGAAGTATGCGCTGCTCTGTTCCTAGATAAGGTCTGGGACGAGGGGCTCATGAGGAAAATGGAAAAAATTCTCCCAAAACAATATGCAAAGGAATCTCACATAACAGTCGATTTTTCAGAGTTAAACAAGAAACTGAATACTCTGAACTAAAACAAATAAAAGCAGGTGTGCCACAAGGGAGCGTGCTTGACCCAGTTCTACATCTAGTATATACATATGACATACCAGATATGAATGATATAAAAATTGCCACATTTGCTGATGACACCGCTCACCTTGCAACAGGAACAAATGTGGAAAAAGCTACTCAAAAGTTACAAAGAGCCACTAATCAATTCAACGAATGGATCAAAAATCAAAATCGGTAAACATAAATTCTACAAACAAAACGAATAATCAAAACATATCAATCGCAGTTAACAGAATGGAGGTACCATACGGAAACGCAGCAAAATATCTCGGAATAACTCTGGATGCTAAGCTAGGATGGAAGGAGCATGTAAAGAAGAAAAGGAAATAACTAGATACAAAATATAAAAAAATGCATTGGCTTATAGGTAGAAAATCCCAAATGTCAACCCATTTGGACATACGGACTAGAGCTTTGGGGCTGTGCCAGTTCAACCAACATAGCACCCATACGAATATTTAAAAACAAGGTACTCCGTACTATACTCTATTACTATATTCGAAATGCAAATCTGCACTGAGACCTCAATGTACCAACACTTAAGGAAAAAATACATAACCATGTTAACATCGAGATGCTCCAGTTACTCGATTAACACAACCTAAAGAGAAGATTGAAAAGGACGAAACCTTCAGACCTGGTGTAAGTGACAAGTGAAAGTGCTGAAAGCAGAGCACAGTGATAAGTGAAAGCCCACAGTTAAGAACTGAGTGAGATAAATGGATTATAACTTAGTTTTGAGGATTGTATAAAATATATAATTTTGGATAAGACATAATTGCTGGTTGGTCATTGTTCTCGACCAGGTGTAATACTACTTTCCATAATGAAAAAAATTAATGGCAAAACATGAAGATGCTTTGAAATTAAACAAACAACAAACTTTCCTATGGACAGATTCAACGATTATACTATCGTGGATATCTTCCGAACCAAAACGCTGGAAAACGTTCGCTGCCAATCGTGTCACGGAAATTCAGCAACTGACGAACATCGAAGACTGGAATTATATTTCGTCTGATAATAATCCAGCAAATATAATATCTCGAGGATCCAGCATAAACAATTTAATCACCTCCTCGTTATGGCTGCACGGTCCGAATTTTTTCATTGAATCCAAAAAACGGCCAGAAAATACGAATATTCTCAATTTTAGGCGATCCACTCAAAATATTCCAGACGCCAAACAGTTCCTAATTGTATAAGAGCTCTCGGCTCTACCAGAACGAGACTTATCACAAGAAAAGGTTATTTACAGTCGAAGAAAGGAATATCTGCAACTGAGAAGCAAATGGCAGCTCAATACCAACCAGAACTACCGCATCGGCTCCCTTGTCTTATTAAGGGAGGACCATGTCTAACCCATGTTTTGGCCTCTAGGAAAAACAGTCGAAACAGGTCCAGGAAAAGACAATGTAGTGCAAGAATTGTCCGTCAAAGCAAAAAACGGTGTCGTTAAACGATCAGTACCAAAAATATCGTTGTTTCCAATTGAAAAAACAATTTCGGTTTTACGACATAACATGATTAGTATTATTATTTTCTGTTGATAAAAATGTGAATAATTTGTTGAAACCCTAGCCTTTCAAGTGGGGAATTTGTACGAGTTCCTATTTTTTTAATTTTAGGTAATACTCTGTCACAGTGGCAACATTGTAAATTTTTCAATTATGCTCTCAGACCTCGGGCGACACGAAGACGAGAGAGACAATCGGCGACCACGAGTAGGCCGAGAGAGATACAAATTACGGTTGCAAGAAAAATACAAAATAACAAGAACCATCGGTGTTATTTCAACCAAATTGAAGGCACGAAAACCTCGATATAACAATATTGTATAAATTCATATAAAAGTATGAGATTCAACATTTTTGGGTGTTAGGTAAGTTAACTGGCGCAGTCAGTGGAATTGTTACCGAAATAGTGGGAACTTTTTCGTATTGTCGAATATCGTGCAGTGTTCGATTTCATGGTTGATTGGGGCGAATAACTTCTCAAGTTCGACTAGGGGATTGAAACAAGCATCGTCCACAACCCTATTGGTGGGTCGTCCGAATACCATAGTTCAAAAGAATGACAATTACAATTTCAATGTAAGTTCATTCTTTTTAACGTTTACATTTTTTTAGTATGATTTTTTTTTATTTCTCAAGGTGGATCAAAAGAATTAATAAATAAAAAAGATAATATAGTAGTTAACGATATAAGGAATTTAAAAGTGAACGATATGGTTCAGTTAAAAAAAATATTCTTTGAGTGTCACGAGAGTTGATTCCAATAGAGAAAGACTGATTCTATTGTTATGTACCCGTATTTAGATATGTCTATTCCATGACAAAGTTTTGTAAAAATTCTTTTCACTTCAGAAATTTCGTTTCAGGTCACAATATTATGTACGTCTGAATATTACTCTATTTTTTCATTTTATCTTTTACTCGAAGATTTATCAATTTATGGAGTTATGTATCTCGTAAACGATGTACACCGCAAAAATTTGGAAATTGAATCATGGAACAAACAAAAATTTCACGGTGTTACATCTTGCATGAGAACTATACACGATTTTTACCCAATTTTTCTGATATATGTGCGGTATTACTGTCCATACTGTGCGCATCGTGTCCATTCGAGCAGCTTTATGAGACATGGCCACCAGAGGAATAATAAGGAGGAATTCACTTTTCAATCGAGTGGTAAATAAAACGATTCTAGTGGCTTGAGGTTTGAAGAACGGTTCTCGAACACTTTATAAATTTTACGGTCAATTTAAGAGCAGCTTCATCACCATTGTTTCACTCCTGTGAATTACCGTACATATCATTATTCTGGATTTGATCAAATCAATTCAACTTAAAAAAGTCTAAATACTTGTAATTTCTCACTTCTCTCTAAAATAACTTTCCAGGATCGTTGAGGATATGAGAACATTATTTCATGTTTCACTGTTTGGTATATTTTGGCTCTTATTGCTTACCGAGTCGAAATCAACAATAAAGTACGAAAAATAATTTACCGTCCAATATTTACATTCGGGTGTGGATGTCAACAAAAAGACAAAAGAGTCAAATACAAGCAGTTCAGAGTATCTTCGACGAGTTGGAAGAGTCACAAAGAAAGACAAATTAATAAATACGAAAATAAGAGAAGACTTTGACATAGAATCAACACTTAGATTCATTGAAAAGAGACAATTAAGCTGGTGGGGGACAAGAGACCAATTAAAAAAAGAATGGCAATCAAAAAACAAATGAGAACGAAAAAGGGAAGTCCAAATTCAACATGAGATGGAGATATGGTGAGCATACTACCAGAAAGAGGAAAAACCTTTACAGAGACAAAAATAATGGCAGAAGATAGAAAGCAATGGGATAAGTTTGTACAAAAATTGAATTGTAGCTTGATCGTCAAAGCATCGATGACAAATTGGATATAGCAGGGTGAAATGTAATTTAAGACAAGAATAAAAGTACACCCTATACCATATACTATAATAATTGGGACTTTGATAATATATATTGCTAACCAATTTGTTTGTCAAATGATGCCGCTATAACGTAAACATGAACATGATCCATTACCTGGATCATCATGTGAATGATTCCACAAATAGCGATAGAAGTTTTCTCAATTCTGAAAACATAAACGCTGATCCACCGTCGGGCTATATGTGTGGATTTGCGAAGTAGATCAGTTAAATACTTGATCGCCATGAAACTGGAACAAGAATACTTAAATATTGATAAATATTTCAAAAATTTGTCGAGTATTATAAGTGAGAAGTTATCAGTAGTCGCAGACAGAAGTGATGTACCCTTGGCAAAATTGACATAAATGAGTTACTGTTACTTGTCAGCGGTCCATGAATCTCCGTGAATCATGCTGCTGCGGTATTTTGACTTCTTGAATGGTGAATGATGAAAGGTCAAGGTTACAACGTGATGAATCATCAACGGAAGCCCTTAATGGATTTCCTCATTTGGAAGTTTTTATGAGGGCGGAGACAATGATGAAAATTTTTAGGCTGAAAAGGGGAGACTTATCGTTCCCGAACAATGTTCGAGAAGGAGACACTGATACAACTGGGACAATACTAGACGAACCCATATTTCACATGAGTTTTGATAGCATGTCACCCGACAATATATTCACTGAGCGAGTAAACATTATCATCCCATCTAGGGAACATGTGATGCATCCAGGTAATTCTGGAGAAATCATCATACGACTGTGTTTCAAGCAGAGACGATTGCCGCTATAGCCTGTATTGATAAAAATATCAGAAGAGGATATGCCGGACAAAAATTGAAATATTCACTAACAGCCAGGCTCTGCTTATAGCTATCAGTAATCCAACAACTAGGTCTAGACTGGTCATAAACTGCAAAGCATCCCTTAACAGGTTGGCAAGAGACAACAAAGTGTCTCTAATATGGGTGCCGGCACATGAGGGGATTGCAGGTAATGAAATGGCGGACCAGTTAGCTAAAGAAGGCTCTAAAGGAGACTTCATAGGTCCGGAACCGTTTTGTGGAATCACAAAAGATTGCATAAGAGGGGAAATCGGGAACTAGCTAAATAGGGAACACCAACTCAAATGGAGGTTGACACAGGGGCACCTCCATACAAAGAGTTTACTGAACAAGGTAGACAAGGCACTCTCAACCAGGCTACTGAAACTGGGTAAGAGACATTTGGAGACAGTTACCGGCCTGGTGACTGGACATTGCACTCTGAGGAAACATCTGCACAAAATTGGCAAAGTTAATGAACCTATGTGCAAAAAATGTGAACTTGATGATGAAACACCCACTCACATACTATGCTTCTGCGAGAACTTACAAGAACTCAGACGGAAGCACTTTGGAGCGGAATAACCAGGAAAATTGTACAAAGATTCAGCTCAAGTGCCTGGGCTGTTGAGCACAAGCCAAACGAATGAATGATGAATACCTAAGTTTTATCTGTTGTCAACTTATTTCCTCTTGAACCGACCACTGAATTCCAAAATTACTCCAAAATAAAACACTTGTTTTAACATTTTCAAACTCAAGCCTAACTATAAGAATCATATCATCTGCTAATGAATGTCAATATGCTGAAATTCGAAACCACCTGCTGCAGCTTCTAAACAAACCAAAGTTTAAATACTTCCAAATCGTTTAACTGGAATCACTAGATCTCCAAATTATTTTACAGGATTTTCAATTCAAATTAGTGAGAAAATTTTAGTAATCAATTTGCATTTGGCTCAAAATTGTAGGACTGATTATGTTTACATACTTTATAAAATGACAAACTTTATTAAGTTAAATTAGATCGAGATTTATTATTTACAATCCCAGTCAGCTTATTAAATTGAAATAATTAATTTGCCTCCTCTTATATAATGCTTCCATTAGTTGAAAAATTACAGAGGCTGTAAACAAGAAATCTCAATCTCATTTAATTAACGGAGCTTACATTTCATAAAATATAATGACACAATCTGTAGCCATGTTCAGGTTATCCGTAATCGGTTAATAACTACAATTTCGTGAATAATGTCACTAACGTGATGGTTATTGATATATTATTGAGAAACCAATTGACTTTGATGAAGTCTCAAAGAGAAAGAATCACTTATGCCTCTGGGTTTGGTTCCAGCCTCCCCTCAGGGGTGCTGGGACCAAACCACAGTGCAACGGTCCACTTTTTTTTTGGTGAGGTGGTTGAAATGCATTTACGCACGTGCCGAAGCCATTTGCGACCACTACACAGTGTCGGACTCGCCTTACAGCCCTACCCACTAAGCATTCCACCTCCTTGCCAAACAGTGACCCTGGTACCACTTTTGCTAGTTTTCGTGAGGAACACTGTTGGTAGACTAGTTTCCCCTGCCCTCTTCCTCTTTGGTTCTTACAATGTCAGAAATGTACTTTAAAATCTTATATTAGTTTTCCTTGCTCTCCATCATTTTCCCTATTTCATTCTCTTCTGTGAGAAAATAGAGTGTCTTGCATTATCCTTCCTGTTACATTCGCTGCAATCATTACTGTCTCTTTTCCTTATTCCTTGTAAATATGAGTAAAAGGACCCGTGTCCTGTTAAAAATTGGGAAAACCAATAATTTACCTGCCCGTGCTTGCAGTTCACCCATTCTTTGACTGACGGGATCAGCACTTTTGTCCATTGTACTTTTGTTGTGTTACTTTCCCATTCCCTCCGCCACTCTTCTATGGTCCTCTTTCTCTGCTCTTTTTACTGTTGGTCCATGGTGGTTCCCATTCCATGCAGGACTTTGCGTTTCCTTGCTAACAGGCAGATTGGTGGCACACCAGTGATCACTTGGACCGTTTCAGCCGAGATAGTGCGATACACACTAGCTACTCTCAATAGAGCTCTTCTTTGAGATCTGATAATCATGGGGCTCCATAAAGCAGGATGGATTGAACTACTCCATAGAGCATTGCCCTTTTCGACCTACTAGTGCCTCCTATATTTGGGATTAGCCTGCTTAGTCTCCCGCATCTCTCATCTGCTTTGTTGCAGGCATTTTTTATATGGTCCACCCACCTTTCTGCATATGACCAGAGGCTATGCAATATCTAGCGGAATCTCTGTCAAGGAAGCCCATCCCATCAACCGCACTCCAAACATTAACGGGGTCCGATTTTTTTTTATAATAATATTAATAATAATAATCAAACCAAAATATTACGTATTTTTAGTTATATATACATAATAATACTATAAAATTGCCTAAATGTTGAGTACAAAAAGTAGCATCAAAGAAGAAGAAAGAGTCGAGCCAGATTTTGCCCATATCCAAAATCGTACAAATAAATAATAAGAGTATAAAATAATAATCATAATATAGATAATTAACAGTATGTAAGTAAGTTATTAACAAAAACAAAAGCAATGTGATACCTGTTTCTGTTACAAATGATTGGTATGTTCCTAATTCTGTTGTTGGTCCTAGACAAAAGGTTGCATAGGACAAAACTAGCTGTATTTATTATGTAATTGTTAAATGACTTGACCCACCCGTTGTTCCCTCAACAGAAGTGGTAATTCTAAGTTTTTATATTGTTTTCCAAGATTCTTTCCTATCTCGTCTTTGTGCCTTTGTCTATACCCCCTCGTCGTTCAATATTATTTTTCCCGTGAATTCGTTGAACCACGTAAGTTGCATGACGTTTTTCATATCCATGTTTGTTGGTGGGAATATTTCTTTTGTCTTTGCAAGTTTTCTTTTATATTTGTCTATTGCTTCCGTTCTCTGTACAACATGACGTGGTTTCTTGTATCCGGTACTTGATCTTCTTCGCATAGTTCTGAAATGTTTCTTAGATTAAATCTATTATAGAAGTGCCTAAAGTTGCCATGTCCGGTTAATAGTTGTACTGCCTTCAACGTCAGGTTTATGTTTCCCTTCCTCACCGTCTTAATTGATTCTTGAGTCGCTCTTCCTGTGTTTCCTTTGTCCCATTTATCCTGCCAAATTGTCATGCATATCTTGTGCCTTTCCTTGTTAATTTCTTTCTTAGTTATAAGTAGTTGCTGTGTGCCTTCCAGTAATCGTGCTTCTTCTGCCGCTTTGTCTGCTTTCCTTCCTATATGTGTGTTGTATGTACAGTTTGATGTCCCTGTCTGTCCTTAGGTCCCTTACCAATTTATGTATCAGAGAAGCTTCTGTGTTATTAAGCTCCGCTTGTTGTAATAACTTTATGTTGTTACGTGCGTCTGTGTGTATTTTTACTCTGACGTCCCGTGCGTTTTCAGCCATGATTTTGTACTATACTATACTTTGCCTAGTCGCGAATAATTCTAACTGGTATATATTAGTCTGTTGACCGACGTTTCTTTTTACTGTTTCCCATTCCTTTCCTATCTGAATCGCTTTCCTTATCGTACCCTGACCGTCCTTAATACTAGCGTCGGTGTCAGTGTCTCCTTCTCGAGTATTTATTCCGCATCTATCCGATAGGTGCATTCTATCAATTGTGCGTATTCTATTTCTATTAAAGTCCCTTGCATGTTTTGTATCTACCTTCCACCTCTGCCTCTGGCGGTAGGCAACCCGAGATCACCGTCAGAGCCAAAGTTGGAGCCGTCTCATACGCTTAAGAGATTGCTAACAGAAAAGGTTTCTCTATTGCCCCCCATACTTCCACTCCGTATAGAACCATAGGTTTTATTGCTGCTTCGAATATTTGCCTCAATAAGCTGGGTTTTCTTCCCCATGGCCTACCGGTTACAACGAATAATTTGTTAGCTATGTCTGTTGTTTTATGTCTGACCTTTTTTAGGTGTTCAATCTAGAGTAGTCCACTGTCGATTATAACTCCCAGGTATTCTAAATTATCCTTGTATTGGATCGTACGTCCATCCATCTGTATTCTGGGTGGTCCCGTCTTTTTTGCGGTATAAACATTGCCTCGGTTTTACTATCGTTATACTTCAACTTGTGTTTGACCTCCCATTCCTTGCAACCTTCCCACACTCGTGCCCCCCATTTTTGTTCAATTTCCCTTAAGGATGTCCCTATCAGCAATATGGCCTGATCATCCGCGAACGCTTGTATTGACTCGTATTCGTTGTTCGCCTTCATATGTCTACTCACCATTTCAAACCAGACTTCTTTAATAACAAGCCAGAGTGTTGGTTCTAGGCTGGACCCCTGTGGGCATCCTCGTCGTGTTACGTCTTTCACGTCCTCTGTTTTTATCGATCTGCCTTCCAAGAAATTTGCGCATAATCTTGCAGGGTATCTCCCTGTCCTTTAATAGTTGTATAGTAGCCGGAGACCACGCTGAGTTGAAGGCATTTGTCAGATCTAATGTTATCAGTAACGGATGCCTCTTTTGCTGTTTGCTGATTTGTATCCTGACTGTTAAGTTTTTGACGGCGTCTTTCGTTCCCATTCCTTTCCTGAATCCAAATTGGTTTTCGTTCAGTCTCGTTTCGGTTTCCAAGTGATATAACAGCCCTCTGGCCGTCATCTTATCCAGTAATTTCCCTGGAGATGGTAGTAAACACATTGGACGCTTCCCCCCATATTTTTAAGGTAGCCAGACCATATTTGCTTGTTTCCACGATTCAGGGAATATCATTCTATCTAAACAGTTATTGTTCAATGTAGTTAATACCTGTGGAGCTTACAGGTGTAATATTTCCAATATCTCCTTGGGTATATTGTCCTCAGCGGGAGATTATTTGGGTTTCATTGCTTTTAGCGTGAGCGAGATTTCATATTCCGTGAACCATTTTGGTCTCAAGATTATTATATCTTCTTGGAATTGTAACCTTGTTACCCTTTGGATCATCTTCATTTGAATCGTCTCTTATAAAATATTCACTATAGAGACCTTATCGCATCCAGTCCGTAGTATAAGTTCCATCCTCCTTTTTCATAGTACGTATTACCCTGGCGTTCTTCGTTTTTGTTCTCAATTTATAGGCTGCATTCCACGGATTATTCTCGTCGTTGTGTGTGAAAAAATTTCTTATTGATTGTTTCTTTGTTTCTTTTATTTTTTTCTATAGATTCTCCCTTGTGCTATGTACTCTTGCCGCCTATCTTTCCTGTCTACTATGTCTGTTGTCTCTTGAAACTTTTTTCTTGTTCTGTTCGTCTTTTGCCTCTCTCTGTTTAGTTCTTCTGTGCACCAGATATTCGTCCTCTTTCGTATTTTTGTTTTGTTCGATAAGCACTTATCCGTTGTTTCTTGTTGTTGTTGTATAATGTGTGTTCATCTAATGTCTTGTCTTTGTTTTCCCAGTTCGTGAGTCTAAAGATATTTGAATTTTTTCTGTTGTCAGTGTGGCGATATGTGTTTTTTTGCAAATTGTTTTGTGGTCGGGATACTGAAGGTTAAATATTGGTGATCATTCAACGATTCCTCATCCGATACCGTCCAATTGTTTATATCAATATCTTTGGTCAACGACAGGTCCACCCAACTCTCACCTCTGCTGCTGCTGAATGTCGGTAGGCTATCGTGAGTGTTGTTTATCATGAATCCATGTTCCGTTGCACACTGCACAATGTCTTTACCTCTTTCATCGTTTATCTGTCCCCCCAACTAGTCCTTTCGTTTTTTGAATTCTGGCCTTGTGATTGTCGTTTTTTCCCCCCGGGTTCGTCGTATATAATTGTACCTGTTAAGCTTATGTTCCCTGTCTTTATTACTATTGTTATTGTGTTTTCGTCTGACATGTCGCTTATTACTGTCGTCTGTTTTGTCAGTGTTTTCTTGATTATCATCGCGTTTTTCCCCTGTAGGGTTTCTTACTACCTTGTGTGTTATGATGTCCGATGCTTCCCTGTATGGTTCCTGTATGATGCCAATGTCTATGTCTTTGTCCTCCATTTTTTTAGTAATTGCTCTGTTGTCCCCTTTTCCTTGCCTAGGATACATTGTATGATTTTCATATGTCTTCCTTGTTTGTATTTTATGTATTGTAGTCTGTCAATAAGCTATTTGCCTTTTTGCTTCCTCCAGCTTCTTTTTATAAATTGGGCTTCAGTCTGTCTGTCCCACATTCTTTCCCGCCATGTCTATTGCCACATCCGTATTATGTTGGTTCCAATTCCTTGCAGTACTTCCCTACGTGTCCAAACCTGCTACCTGTGCTACCGAAGTGTATTCTTCCACGTCTTACAGAAGCGTGATAGAAAAAATACAACTACAGGGCCTCAAACATGCGAAATGGGATAATGGGTATTGCAGATCATGTTTCGATAATATTACCATACATAGTTGAGTATTCAAACTAATATAGTTATATACACGATTCACATACACGGTCCGCCATTGCGTAAGCACGCGCCATCTCTCTCGCTCTATGTGACGTCATGTTAGAATCAAAATTTGAATGCTTCAATGTATTTTGTTGTATTGGGTAGAGCTTCTTTGTTTTATTTGGATATCTAGAACAAACTGGACATAACAAACCTAATATTTAACAAGAAGACATGTATTTATACATATTAGTTATTGAGTTTATCAGTTTAAGCTCACGTTCCCAACCCTCCAGTAATAACGTGAAATTCTATTACATGAGATATAACGTAGGCCTGACAGACCGCGAAAGTGTTTATACCCTCTAGATCGTTCTCCTAGATGTTTAAACATTGTAAATATTGGAGAAAATAAAAAATCAAATATTTGACAAAACTTTATTCACTTAAATGAATACAGAGTTTGAAAACTTGACATTAAAAATAAAAATATGAGAAGGTACAAGCTCTTTAATAGTCATCTTCAGAGTCATCCGGTAACGTATGGATCAATTTCGTTCAATAAATAGAACTGTATAGTCTGCTTACCCTCGTAAGCAGTATATAATGGTATATATTGAAAAACGACACGGAGGCACTTTGACCTAATATTGCATACTAATGTCCGTCGACAACTGATGGAAGCGTACTGAGACGCCCACTCCTCCACCATCAAAGATGTGCCATGTTGGAAAATCTATTCAGCCGGTCTGAGAGACCGTACGTAATCACTGAAGGGTTAAGTCTGCGAGCCGTCTACAAGGAATAATAATGTATGGCCTATGAAACAAGATACTCTTTTATACTAGCAACATTGCTAAGGTAGTTATTCCTAAAAATAAACTCTTAGAAATTATGAAATAATTGACAATTTTTGGGTGAATAAACAATAATTTATATTTATATAGATAATAATTTACATTTGGTATATGTAGTTATACTTAGAGAAAATAATTTAAAAAAAACAAATCGCAATGAATACAAGGTAACTAACTAACTTTATCCAGGTTAAGGTAGGTACATGAAAAATTTCATTCAACCAACAGAAATCCAAGGAAACCATTCATTTTTTGGTGTTTGTGAACTTGGTAATGTTTGTAATCTTTGGCAGTTGTTAAAACTAATTTTTCGGTTAAGCTCCCTCAGTCTGATGTATGTTCGCGTTCTGCTTAGGCAAAAAACTACCTCAAATGGCACTGATGTGTTCGGAAATTCATCCACACTTTCTTGAGCCAATTTATAAAATATTATTTTCCTTGCTTAAAGAGACATGCATTTAAAAAAATTCTGATTCTAATAACTAGGCTAACTTCCATAATTCGTCATTTGGATGTAAAAGAGAGCCCCTTGAAACCATACTCAGCCAGTCAGGTATCTCAGATGTCTCTACTTTTTTTGTGGGAATCCCAAGAAAATATTTATTTTTAAATATATATGCTACATATATAAGCACTCGAGACTTATTTTTTTCTTCGACCTCAAAAAATCTGCATAATATTTAAAACGTCATCTTCCATAATTTCTTCGTCTAAATAATCTGGTTGTACAAAATAATTAGCAGAAGGAACTTCTTCGATTTCACATTTTTCAACAACCACATCTTGTTTTTCCTTTACTAAACTAGACAGCATTTTTTGTGTCAAACAGATCTTTTGGGCGCCTAACTTACTTGTAGAAGCGCCTTTTTCGTGTAAAACATCAAGTAAACATGTCTCTTCAGTTTCCATGGTATTTCTTTTCTTGGTCAAAATGGTGGCTGAATTTTTGCCAAGTATGTACCACCTCAATCTATAAGTGAAATACATTGAAAAAGGATGATCATTTGCACCACCCATTCCTTCAATGCACGCAAACAAAATTCCCAGAATATCTTGGTTTAGTCTCGACGTCGAAATATAATAAATTTTATATTTATCAGATAAATTTTTATGCTTATCAATAAAAGATCTATTAGAAAGCAGTATCATTTATTAGTGTTTTCCAACTCCCATAAAACAGACACTGCCTAAAGATAGATATATTGAGCGGACTACTCTCGTACAACCCTCGCACTATGCTGTTAATACTGTAACTGCAAGCAATCTATTTTTAGCTATGAGAAATATCTATAATAATATTCAATTCTTTGTTATAATTATTGGTATATTTCCTGAATTGTGGGTTCATAAGTAATCACTCAACAATAGGTTGTTTACAAATATTTATTTATCTTAATAGGAGATTTCAAAGTTAGGATCTTATATTTCCGGACGGACTTCATAAAATCGAAATCAGAGTCACCATCCTCACTAGAATCATCTTCTATGTCGATGATAAACTCGTCTATGACTTGATCTAGTAGAGGTTCCTTTTCCATGTATTCCCTTTCAAATTTTTGTTCATGGTCACACCTTGATTTCCACATTCCCACTGAAATTTTTTTAAAGAATTCGTCGCAATAGCCAGTAACTTTGTTAAAATTGAAACCTACGATTTTTTCAGCATCATAGTGTTTCATTGCACTCCAGACTAATTCGATAAGATTTAATTCTATAAACTAACTACTGATAATAATTACCGTAACTAAAAACTACTATAATACTACTACGCCACTGAAATTACTGCGTTTACGGTTAAAAAAGAGACTGGGGTCCTCCATTTCAGAGAGTCGCGAGCGATCGGATGTTCTACCGCGCATCTCAGAAGTCCAAAGTTCAAGTGCCAACTTACACTGGGCTTTCCAGCTTCTTCAGGTAGAGAGAGCAGGTAAAGGATAGTTATTTGCCATTAGATATTTATAAGCCTTAGGAGTAATACTCTGGAGAGAAATAGTGGATGCGATATCTTCTGGTGACCATCTGTTTTTTTTTCCTTTCACTGGATCCAGAAATTTTCGAATTTGTCCAGAAGTAAATACAGTTGCCAATGAATCTTCATATTTTTTATGTGCAGAATCCTTTACTGATTAATTTTGCTCTTCTAACATTTTTATTTTTTCCTTCAGTTTATTTATCCTGAAACAAAAGAAGTACTTATTATTTTTATTATATTATTAATGGAAAGCCCGAAAATACGGTCATTTTTATGTCATCAAAAGAACACTTTCCTCGCCATTTCAGAATAGGTGATACAGAAAAATGACAAACAAAACTTGTAGAATAGAAAAGTAATTTCTAATAGAATTATTACAGTTTCCTGTGAAATTGTCGTATATAGTAAAGCGTGTTACCAACAGATATCAAAGAATATATAAAAATATTTTTCAAAACTTAGTTGTGAAGCGTAGAATAATATATATTCTTTGATAGTGATTTCTGAAGGTGATATTTTTTACCAATAGATCATTACAGTTTCCTGTTGCATTGTCGTATTTAGAAAAGCGCGTTGCCAATAGATATCGAATAATAGTTTTATACTATTAACGCCTTACAAAGTTTTGAAAATATTTTCAATGTCTGTCGGGGCATATACCCGAGAAGTATTTGTTTCTTCTAAGTAAACGGTCACGTTTTTTCAAAACTTTGTAAGGCGCTACTAGTATAAAGCTATTATTCGATATCTATTTTTTACCAACCTAAATTGGGGAATATTTTGTAAAAATCCAATTATATTTTGTGAGTGATAGATGGCACCACCCAGCGAAAAACTATGGACTGAAAAAAAATCATCCTTTTAGGGACGACTTCCTCATAAGAATTTTTGCTCCAAATTCTAGGACTGTTTCCGAGATACAACCGGTCGCCACCCTTAATGAATTACCCTGTATAGCTACTTCAATAATGATAGGTGTGATACTTATCAATAATAGAACCAGCTATACAGGGTGTCCCAGACTAATTTATCCAGGCTATATCTCTTAAACGAATAGAGATTTTCGAATGGGACAAAAACTGATATATTCCATTTCTAATACACTTTAATATGGCGTAGAAAAAATCATCCCCTAAATATTCATCCCTTAGTTACAACCCAACTTTGAATTTTTTAATAGCACCCTGTACATTTTTTCATAATTTTGGATGTGGTCTTCCATCGTCTATTCAAGAAATTTTTCAAAAATAAAATGGGTTCGTAAGTGTTATATCCCTAGCTAATGTGATTAAGGAATGTTGTAATTAGGTGTGAAGTAAAATAACGAACGACTGTACTCTTCCATTCATTGCTCACTGACTGCTACATATATCATGATGGCCATGACCCACTTACTTCCCCCCGGCCTATATCGGCACAAGCGCAATACCTAAATATGAATATATCACAATACTTCCCCTCTACAAAGAAAATTCACTCGTGTAGACACAATAAAAAAAAATGGTTAATTCAATTTAACAAGAATATTATAAGATTAACCTGTCAATCGGTTCAACTTTTCTTTTGGGGCGCAAATTTTCCACTTGAATAGGCGTACTTTGTTCTAAAATTTTACTGCTACCCTCCTTATTAACACTAATATCGTTATTACTAACATTATTCACAATATTTACATTATCGTTATTAGAAACTTCAACTGACACAGTTTCGACCTCTTGCTTTGTTTCGTCAGAGGTAAAAATTGGGCTACATAACCTCGATTTAATCTGATTCAGATGACGTTTCCAAATGGCATTATTTATTTCAGGTATTTTAACTAAATAAGTGGTTTTACCAATTCTCTTGAAAATATTACCTTTAATCCAAGTAACCTTATTAGAATTTCTATAATCTTTAACAATAACTTTATCCTCATTCTTAAATTCGAAATACCTTTTACCTTTGTGATATTCTTTTTGTTTATTTTGTTTACTTGTAACATAACTTCTTAAAATTGTATTTGAGCATTTATTTTCAGGTAACAAAATATCAAATCTCGTGCGTAATTTCCTTCCAAACATAATATTACTAGGACTATGCCCTGTTGTAGAATGCACTGTATTTCTAAAATCGAATGAAAAATTGTTTATACATTTATTTACATCTATATTTTTATTTTTACCCAATGCATTTTTAATAGAATTTTTTATCGTTTTAACAGCATTTTCTGCTTGACCATTAGAAGAAGGATGAAACGGTGGAGAAGTGCAGTGTTTAATATTATTTAGGGATAAAAATTCTTGAAATTCCCTAGAAGTAAACGTCGTACCATTATCCGAAACTATTTGGCGTGGTAGGCCAAATCTCGCAAAACAACTACGTAATACATTAATAGTTGCAGTAGAAGTTATAGATGTCATTGGGTAAACCTCAATCCATTTAGAGTGTGCGTCCACAATTATCAAAAAATATCTATTTAGAAAAGGACCCAAAAAATCTATATGCAGTCTAGACCATATTTCCTGTGGCCAAGTCCAAGTGTTCAATACAGCAGCATTGGGACTTTTTTTATAAATTGTGCAATTTTCACAAGAACTACAAAGTTTCTCGATATCTTTATCTAGCTTTGGCCACCAAAAGTATGATCTCGCTAAACTTTTCATCTTAACAATTCCCATATGGGAGCGGTGTAAATCATTTAAAAGTATATTCCTTAATTTTTGTGGAATTATTAATCGATTGTTCCAAAGTAAACATTCCTGTTCAATACTTAGATCATTTTTAATTCTGTAAAAATCATTTAAGTTTTCCTCAATTTTACTAGGCCACCCTGTACGAACATATTTAATAACCTGAGCTAAATTTCTATCTTGAGTTGATTCTTTTTGAACTAATTTAAAATCAATAGGAAAATGATTATTATTTTCAAAATAATTTATAAAATTTACATCCACTGTATCGTTGACTAGATTTTGTTCAGGCAGGGGTAATCGTGATAAGCAATCCGCATAATTTTTATCAGATGGTACAAATTCTACATTATATTGATAATTTGATAATATGACAGCCCATCTGCGCAAACGGTTAGCTGCAAATTGAGGAATACTTTTCTCGGGATGAAAAATCGAAACGAGTGGTTTATGGTCGACAACCAACGTGAAATGCCTAGCAAACAAATATTGATAAAACTTACTTAAACCAAAAATGATAGCAAGTCCTTCTTTTTCAATTTGTGAGTAGTTTGCCTCAGCGGCTGATAAAGTCCGAGAAGCATATGCAATAGGCTTCTCTGTACCATCAGTAAAAACATGTGTAATGACCGCACCGATGCCATAACTTGATGCATCGGTAATTAACCTTAATGGTAACTCCGGGTTATAGTGCACAAGGATATCCGCAGATATTAATAACTCTTTTACTCTATTAAAAGATCTATCACAATTTGTTGACCACACCCACTCAACGTTATCTTTCAAAAGATTATAAAGGGGAAACAAAATTGAAGACAAGTTTGGTACAAATTTTCCATAATAATTCACTAAACCTAAGAATGATTTTAATTGTGTCACATTTTGAGGAATCGGTGCATCAGTAATGGCAACTATCTTATCTTCGCAAGTATGCAAGCCGTATTTATCGATATTAAATCCTAAGTAACCAATTTGAGTTTTAAAGAATTCACACTTATTTAAAGCAATTTTAGTCCCGCATCTTGCAATTTATTTAAAACTATATTTAAATTTGAAACGTGTTCTTCTCTATTTTTTCCGGTAACTAATATGTCATCAAAAAAAACTATGACGCCATCTATGCCATTTAATAACGATTCCATCGTCTTTTGAAATTTTGCTGGCACGCAAGCAACTCCGAAAGGTGCTCTGGTATATCTATAAAGGCCTTTGTGGGTTGTAATAGTAACTAAATCTTTTGACTTATTGTCTAAACGCACTTGTGTATATGCATTAGCTAAATCTAGTTTACTAAAGTGTTCGCCACCCTGCAATTGCACAAATAATTCCTCAATACGTGGGACTGGATATTGATCAATTTCTATAACTGGGTTTATTGTAACTTTAAAATCTCCGCATAACCTAATTGTACCATCTTTCTTCAAGACTGGAACAATAGGTGTACCCCAAGGACTAAAATCAATAGGCTCTATAACTCCTAATTTTTGTAATCGATTTAATTCAATCTCGACTTTCTCCTTCATTGCAAACGGAAGAGGTCGAGCACGAAAAAATTTCGAGGTAACATTGTCAGATTTTAAATTAATTGACATCGTACCTTTAGTAAAACAACCTAACCCCGGCTCGAAAACTTGTTTATATTTTGATAACACACTTTGCAAATCTTCCGTTGTATTTACATAATGATTCTCTGCAATATTTAATTCAAAAATATTAAAGAAATCACGACCTAATAAGGGTGGACCAGTAGCGCCCTTTATTACATAAATATCTAAGTTATGTTTCTTATTTCGGTATATCACTACAGAACTAAAATATCCTAATGGAGAGATAGTTTCACCGTTATACAAATGAAAAATTTTGTTTGTTTTATTAGTAATCAAATGCTCAAAATTATCTTTATAAAATAAATCAGAAATCACCGAAAAACTAGAACCAGTATCTAAGTTAAAAGTAAAGGGAATTCCCTCCACAAAAACATCAACTAAAATCGGATTAACCTTGTAATCTAAGGTAAACAAAGAATAGTCATTAAAATCGGCTGGCTCTAAATAATGTTGAGTATTTATAGAATTCAAATTTTTATTATTTGTTTGTGATTGTTTTTGTCGGCACATCGGTGCTAAATGTCCTTTCTTTTTGCAAGAATGACAAAAACAATTACGATAAGAACACTTATCTGCGATATGATTTTTCCTGCCACAAACGTTACATTTCGGTACGTTTGAGTTGCCGGTAGAGGCGCTGGCTTGTTGCGGAGGTGACGTGGACATCTGCCGTTGGTTGACTCTGCCCTTCTGTCGTGCTTTGGCATATGCGTAATGCAAATTCGGCTCCTTCTTGATAAATTTGTCCAAGTTTGGGGACAAAGATGGCGGAACAGCTGATTTTGCAGCCGCAATTTCCACTACCTTTTCAAATGTTACACTCACTTTTTCCTCCAGTAACCTATCTTGCACCGCACCCCTATCGTAACCCACTACAAAAAGATCACGTAGCACCATTTTTAATTCGGCCTGTTCAAATTGACACAATGCCGCCATATCTCGAACTCGCGCCGCCCAATCTTTAGCACCTTCATTCGACACTTTTCTCGCGGTGTAAAATTTGTAACGAGCCGCGAATACACTACCCGTAGGTTTAAAATGATCTGTTAGTAACTTACTTAACCCTTGATAATTTTTACTTTCAGGCTCAGTGGGCAAGCACATGTTCGACACTAATTTATAGGCCTCTTCATTTAAACGATTCAAAAGGATTGCAGCTTTACGTTTTTCATCTTTAATGTCGTTAGCGAGGAAATAATTATCGATGCGCTTTTTGAATATTGACCATTCCGAATTTGCGGGGTCAAATTCACGCAAATGTCCAATATTGGAAATATTTTCTGCTGCCATCTTTAACCAAAAATAAAACTTCACATACCTTCGTGAGTTCACTCGTCGCCACTGTTATATCCCTAGCTAATGTGATTAAGGAATGTTGTAATTAGGTGTGAAGTAAAATAACGAACGACTGTACTCTTCCATTTATTGCTCACTGACTGCTACATATATCATGATGGCCATGACCCACTTACTTCCCCCCGGCCTATATCGGCACAAGCGCAATACCTAAATATGAATATATCACAGTAAGTAATCAAGAAACAAGCAACAAGACGGAGCTCCTCCACACAATACGAGAATTGTTAGCGACCACCTACAAAACCGTTTCGATAACCACTGGATAGTAAACAACTCTCCAGAAATTATGTGGGCGGCACGTTCACCTGATTTGTCAACTCTTGACTCTTTATTTTGGACAGGGGGTTTACGTTTCTAGGGGGGTATTGTGGTACTATCTATTGCTCAAATTTATTTTAATAATCCTCAATACAGACTTTATTATTTCTGTCCATTGTTTACAAAGTGGAATTATTTGTTGGATGACATTGACAATTGGCCGTGACAGTCGTATCTTGGATAAAAGCGATCGTGTGTCATGCCGTGGCTTACATAGAGGGAAGTGTAGCACTTTATGACTTGATCTGTGCGGAACACGGTCGGTGTAGTGAGCAGTGTAGTTCGGATGTATGTTTCGGGTAGGTTTCTCTATGGTAGTATTCTGAACTGAAGTTGAGGAAGTGTCATTCACTTTTTTATCCGCTGTGTGCTTTCTACTAGATGGCTTGGTTTACAAAAGTGCATCGAACGAGAATCTCAATTTTGTTAATGACTGGGAAGTCATCCCCTGCTGGGTTTTATAGGTTCTTGTTCTGAATTAGTTATGGAAGGAATATACGGTATAGTATTTTGTTCTACAGGAGTTCGTATTGTTGGAGAATTCCGTCCTGTTCTGGAAGCCGTTTTCACAAACCCTTATAGGGGATATATGGCACTCGAACGATTGAAAGCGTCAACTTTCATGTTTTGGCATTGGAGGTGTGCCACATGTTGTTGATGTTGGTTCATTATTTGTTGGTTGCCATCCAGTAAGAGGAAGATTTTAAGTACTGGATCCTTTTCGGAAAAGGGTTCACCTGGCCAGGGCCAGTGATAAAAGATATTGTTTATCAATGAAAACCGCAAAATGTAGACGAATTAAAAGAAAACATAAGACGAGCATGTCGCCAAATTACTCCTGCAATGATTCAAGCCATGTTATCTTCATTACATTTATTTTTATTGTTCCTTTAAGCTTTAAGGCTTTCTTGATTAATTTAACAAAAATAAAAAATAAGCTGATATTTTTTTGATTACTTATGAACCCATTTCATTTTTGAAAAATTTCTTGAATAGACGATGGAAGACCACATCCAAGATTATAAAAAAATGTACAGGGTGCTATTAAAAAATTTAAAGTTAGGGGTTGTAACTAAGCGATGAATATTGAGTGGATGATATTTTCAACACGATATTAAAGTGTATTAGAAATGGAATAGTTTAGTTTTAGTCCCATTAAAAAATCTCTATTCGTTTAAGAGATATAGCCTGGATAAATTAGTCTGGAACTCCCTGTATAGTAAAAATCTCTCAAATGCGAATGATGCTGGATATCAATTATTTGCGGCAAGAACATAAACATTTTCAATATGCCCAATTATTGCTTTAACTGTTCACCTCGACTTTGTGATTATTCATGCATCACTAGCCTCGTTTGTAGAAAGCTAATGCTCATTGAGCTGAAGGTGGGCTGTCATCTTCCTCACAATACCTGGGCGGGCCAGAATTTCACTGGTATCCCGATAATCCCTATCCACTATTCATTCATTTTCCCGGAACCATTTTCTCATTCTATCTGCGTCACTGCAATTCATTTTACAAAATAGAATCATCATTATTTCGGCTATCAGAGAATTATTGTTTATATACATGGGGACGAGGCACATGTGTTGTACATTTTTTATCATCAATGATTGATTTAAAGATAATAATATCCAGCTCGGAACCCATCAGCGTATAAAAGACATATAGACAGTCTGAGGTCCAGGCTGTCTTTCTCTAATGGCGCGCGTGCTATAGACGGGAGACAAAGACAGAAAAATCTCTAACGTCTGTCTTTTTCCCTCTCACCGGAGTTCAGACGGACATAGCCTCTTATACAGCGGCCTATGGCTTGTTGCCTCTATCTGTGGTATCTCTATGTATGTCTTACAGTGTTTATAAACACTGTTGCTAAATACTTTATGACTTTAAAATAGAATAGGCGAAAATTATAAAAAGTTATGAATTCACATAGTGTTTCTTGACGTATACAACAATGACAGATAATTAAATATCTTTTACAGAATAGTCTGTACAAAGTCTCATAAATTGTGTTAAAATTGCTTGCTCAGCCAATGAGGGGTACAGACAATAAAAAAACATTCCACCAAGATTGAATATTCATCAATCGACTTTTTCTCGAATATTAAGAAGACACATTGAGACTGAAGAATACAAAAAGCGGCCTGATTAAGGACGAAAAAGAAGTACAGAGGTAAGATATTGATATACTTAAAGCGGGGATAGAAAATTAAGCAAATGTTATACTTGATTGAAGGGAACATAGTACTGATTATATTTCAAAGAACTAGAAAAATTGTTGGACAAACTACGTTTAGATTTTCACTTTGGGACAAAATGCATTTTAATTGTTTACACAGATTTATGAAAATACTTTTTTGATCTGATTGTGTCAAAAAATGACATTTATGGTTTAGATATTTGGAAGAAAAGGTAACATTTTCAGTAAGGTATTCAATAATTCATTGTTACCTAGGCAACACTTTTCGTCATAGGCCAAAAAATATTTTTCGGACGCTATTAACTGTTTATTTTTATCTTATTTACTTACAATATTCATATTAAATGTGTAATTAGAACAGTTTTGAACAAGAACCGGGTGATGTGATCTTGATTTTTTTTAATAAATCAGCCATATAGACTAAGAAAACGTTCTCTGACAACGACTGTATCTTTTTCTCTTGTCGATACTCCATAAATTTTGTATAACCTCTTTCATATATTTCCTTAGATTTTTGCGGCAACAAATGTAACATGACTTCATTGGCTGCTTTTTGAACATCAGGTGGCGTCCATACAAAATCTTCACTTTCTAATTTCATTTTGGAGTTTTTTCTCATCTTATTGACAAAACGTTAAATTTAATTATTTGTTATGTCCATAGATACGCAAGTGAGGTGACAGGTTTAATTTATTTTTCCGTGCAAAATTAATTGTATTGATTTACTTTATTTATAGGAACATTTTAGCCATTTGTATAAAAAACAATCGGATAAAAAATACCGTATGTAATATGGACTAAAAATGTTTTTTCGGACTATGTGGGTTAACGTCCTCGACTTTGCCACGCCCGGTCATCCCCCATATCGTCCGAAAAACTTCCTTTTTGTCCTTATAACATAATATACTATTTTTCGGAAACATCTAGAGTTTTCTTGATTCTATATTATTTTGAAGTATTACAATCTCCTTGCAATGAACATGCCAGAAAAGTAAACAGACGTCTTTTCTTATTCCAATATAAATAATATCATGTTTATCTATTAATTTTATTGGCATCCAAATATGTTGCTATTACGTTTTATTTGAAAGTGATAATCATCCAATCACTTCATTTTTTCTGTGATTTCTGAGTATATGTCCTTCAATACTCATCATATAATTGAGATAGATGTATTTATGGTCGTTTTATTGCCTACAATACCCTTGTGCCCCGGGACATACTTAAGAGTTACTCTATTATGATTTGACAGGGTAAAGAGTTTTTATGAAGAGAGCTCTTTAATCTTTTTCGATTTATAAAACTTCGTTTATACATAAGTGAGCGTTCACAAAAAGGATGTTAATCTAAAGGCTTGTGTAAATGTGACAACACCGCTTATATTGAATGTTTACATTCGTTGACAGATCTTTGCCACTGTTGTATTCAACTGTGGTATTTAACTAGGTGAGGAAAAAAGCTAGACCAAAATACCGCCCTAGACCATACAGCTGTTGGGATACCGAAAAAATCAAGACTATCTACCTATCTTCTTCGAGATCTTCTCAAGATTTCGTAGAGGCAAGACCTACCTACCTTCTTCAAGAAACAACCAATTCATATTCATGAGCTAAGTACCCAAGTACAAATTCTCCCCAAATTTTTTCATTTCCTTTGGCAGATAAATAATAATAAATTTGTTTTGAATCCTATTTTCTTTAATTTTTTTAAATCCTCAAATATAAAAGTTAAGGGAGATATCGCCCGGGGTAAAATTTTAAATGTTCTGTTTTTTTAAGAAACTTTTTTATTTTTCTGACTTCTGTTTAAACTACAAGGCGTTTCTACCTTTTCCGCCTTAGTTTTTTTAATTCATTAGTATTTTTTATCGACGTCAAAAAGGTAGTGGCGCCCTCAATTTCCACAATCTTCCTGTTATACTTGTGCGACATAAACTTGGGGTCGAATCACCCTTGAGATGAGTCTCTAGCCGGAAACCTTCCCGGTACAAATTAGCGCCTCTTATCGTTACAATGTTATAGGACAATGGTTGGGCCAGGTGAAAAAAAAATATCTTAGAACAGGAGCGGAGTCTGTATGATTGACGGTAACTGAAAATTAATCCTCGATAATTGAGTGAATTTAGGATTTGAGTATCATTTCTATCATCGAAAATTTTAATACACAGCACAGCACTGTTGTTGGAGATTTTTACTGTGTGTACTGCTATCCTGGTTTTGATATGAGAAGATCGATTCAGATGCAGTACTTCTAGTTCTGTGTTAGGTGTTAATGAATGTTTGGTGTCAAGTAGATGTTTTGCGAGATGGGATTTATCAGGCTATTTTAATCTCTATGCTCGTAAGTGTTCATTGTGTCTAATTTCAAAATTTCGAATTGTTTGACCAATATATAGACATCATTACATTCTGCAAATATCGAAATAATTAAGTATCAATAATTTTTTAGAATTTTCCACATGATTTTATTTTCTATTTTCTATCCTAATTGTTGCAATAAACTTGAAACCGATAACATTTTTGAATAGAGAATGGGGGTTGAACCTGTCATTCGAAGGGGGTTGAAGGAGTGGGGAATGCATTTTCACGTTAAAAACTGTCAATTTATAATTTGAATTTGACGTGTTTCGGGATTTTTTATAAATATGTACAGTAACCGAAATAATGAATTTATTCCGTTTGGCTTTTACACACTGTATAAAAAATTATATCTAATTGATCAGTTTTAAAAACAATTATCTAAGATTCAAACAAAAAATTGTGGAATGAGAGAGACGCGTCCATCCAAAAGCAATAAATGAACTCATATTTCACCGATCACCTGGGCTACTGTCAGGAAATGAACGCTATGCAGTTCGAACGTTGAATTTAATTTTATGTGAGGTCGCTTTATGTTACTAAGTATTACTTTGATAATGAAAGATAGGAAACCGTACATTTCCAATGAAGCAGAAAGAGGATTATAGGATTCAAGCTAGACTGAATTCATCTGAAATGACATAGAGTCTGGAATAATTGCAGGGAATTACTGAATTCTAATGCTCAATTACTCATGAAATACTTTTTAGTTAATTTTTCTTGTCGATATTTTTATTCTTATAATTTTACCGAAAGTAAATTGAGAAAGGACGTCAACTGTATTGAATATTCTGATAATTGTACACATTTCGATCGACCAAATATAATCAAATTAAGATAAAGAAATCGTTGAAAATATTTTTAATTCCAAGTTCGTAGAACGAGCGCTTGTGATCGTATTCTTATATACGAGTAGGTATGATGATGGTCGGAAATACGCTTTTTGTAATCAGCAACAATTTCAAATTTATCTACTTGCTATATCTTTCCAAATAGTTGGTTGAGGACAAAAATCGCTGATTGTAACCTTAGTATATTTTAGAGGAAATTGACAAACTTTGTCTGGTTGGAAGAGCTCTTTATTATTACAAAAGATGGAGGAGATATATCGAGTCTCTCAGCAGTTGATAGAGGGCGTATGGCGGAGTATACATTCATTCAAAATTTCACACACAGCTTTTCACTTCAACCATAAAGTGAAATATGGTTAAAAGCAAATATTGATATACGTCAAGAGCTATACACACTATTTAATAATATCTCAAGAAGTATAGCTTGCAATCGATAATTATCAAGATCTATTCTTATATTATAACTCACCTTGAAAGTTTTTTTCAATTTTTTTTCTGCATTCTTCGTAACCTTCGATATGCAGGTCGATAATCACTGACTTCGTTCCTCCTTATTAAATTCAAAAATCAAGATTCTATTTCTTATTTTTTGTCAGAAAAGCAAGAAATATATTCCTGGAACATACCTTTATCAAGCCTTTTAAACGAAACAAAATTCTGAGAATTCTCTGAATGGATACTGGGTTCTTCCCTATATATTCCCATGTTATGCATGTGCTTTCTTAGGATACAATGACCGAAATAAAAAGTTGTCAATACAAAGTTAACTAAACTAATATAAAGTGATTATAACAATAAATAAGTAAGTGAAAGTTAATACTTACCATAAAGTTTTTGTTGCTAAGTGAACACTGGTATAAGGCATATAATATACCCATATCTGAGGCATATTATCAATAAATCACAAGTGAGAAGCAGAAAAATATTGAAATCGTTTATCCAGCACAGACAAAACATTCCAAGTAGCCCAAAATGTCTGTCCAGGGCCACCGAACATTGAAATTCAGTGTGACCTTCAAGACAAGAAAAGAAATGAATACTTTAATTACGAAAGACAACCTGGTATCATTTATCTATATAATTTAATGTTGAATTTATTGATGTCTAAAATTTAAAATATTCATATTTTAAAAAGTATTACATAAGATTGAACTTACTGACTTACTTCAAAAGAATCAAAAAGGCATTGCCCATCATTGATTCCATTTTATTCTAGAACGTTGTCAAATGTCACTTCTTCACGTATAAAATCAATCAACTTTTCTCTAGTTTTAAGATCATAGAAATATAAAACCATAGACTCTGATAAGTATAATCTTAATTTTGTTGTGAACGAGAGAGTGAATGAGTTTTAGATAAGAAAATAAATGGTGTTAATGATTTTTCTTTAAATATTTTTGAAAAGATAATTAAGCAGTTGAGCAAAGTTAAACAATAAACCAAACGTTTTCATTTGTTGAACATTTATTTAAAATTGAATGTGTTTGTTTTTGTATCTATGATATATTTTACAATCAACACAGGCTGTCAACGATGGAACTTTTTGAAGGTCAAAGGACAGAGTTGGCTTCACAAAATTTGAACTCACAAACAAAAATATAGTTCCCTGAGATAGTTTAAATAGATTTACATAATAATATCCAAATAATATAATAAAGAGTCTCATAATAATCATAATAGAAAAATAATAACATAAAAAAATGAATATTTTGGTAATTTCCGACTGAACTAGAGTGATATAAATGAAGATAAGTATTAGGACTAAAATAATAAAATAAATAAGATTTAATTTATAATGAGGTATGGAATTGATATATTTAAAATATTTAACAGAAATTAGTAAAATGATAAATAGAATAAATAGAGGTATTCTATATGTATTATAAAATAAATGTTTTATTATTTATATAAAATTAACATTTAACTAAATTATCTTCATTTTCGACTTCTTCTTCCTCTCCTTGGTCAGTGATTGGAGGACAATTCAAACAGTTATATTCAGAGCATGTGCTTGTACAAGCTAATCCACACCCTGTTTTGCAATTACAAAAAATCATCTTAAGTAGCTCCTCTTGTTTTTTCAACGATAACTTTCTTAATGTTAAAGCTATCACAACGATTCAAAATGCAACTTAAAGAGAATTTCAAAAGCTATAGCTCACATAAAAATTACTTTTTTATGACCCTTTATTTCTTAAAACTTTGATAGATTGAGGAATGTGATCATTGCGCTTAAGTGAAAACTTCTAGCATTGATATCTGATATTGATCTTGATATTCGAGGGAAAGAATTATAAATTTTTTTACTTCAGTAATTTTTACGTATCTCCTTTTGTCTTTTAATTATTTTCAAAAAAGCTCAATTTTTTGAAAAATTAAAAAGGGGAATTTAAAAAATATTGGCCTTCTCCACAAATGCTTTTGTGCATATTTCATCTTCTTGAGAGTGTCTGGAAATGGTTGAATATGTCAAAAAACAACATACCTAAAGAGTCTAGACAAACACATTATCGATTATTTAAAGATATCCTTTATGCTAAAAGTAATTCAGAATTTGATTTGAAAAAGTTTGATAAAGAATGCAAATTTTCAAATTTTAAAAAATGATAATGATTTAGAGTCTTGGTGCATGCTGTTCAGGAAAGATTCACCTACGCGTGGCGCAGATGCGAATAACTATAAAGAGGTTAAGTTTAGACTTTTCAAAGACATACCTTTAGAACGCACCAAAGCCTATAACTTACCCCAACTAACTGATTTTGTGTGATTTTCAAAGTTATTACCATCAAAGACTCCTAGACTTAGGTTTCGATAAAGTAGATAGAAGAAGTGTCAAGAGGTTTTGCCCGGATTCTAAAGATGTGAATCAAAATCAAGTGCGACATTTGAATAACATGTATTATTCTGAGGAATATTTCGTGGATATGAACATTGGAATTTGCAGCTGTCCAGTAGGGAACAAATGGGAAAATTTGTAAACATCAGTATTTCATCATAAACAAATTTGAATTGGAAAATACTCTAACTTTCAAAAATAAAATATTACTATATGAAATTGCTACAGGAGTAGAACCACCGAAACATCTATTTTGTCCTCTGCAACTTGAAGAAATCCCGAAAAAAGCACCTATAGGTACAGATCAGAAAAGTACAGTACACGAAGAGAGCGATATCACAAGAACAATACCGTAACATAAATGACTCGGATAAAAAAATATAATTTCTGATGCAAACGAAAAATGGTCAAAATTTATATCAACATTAGACCAAAACGTTAGACAAGGTTTGGAAGACGATCCATGCGGTTTCTCCGAAGCAATAAATGCTTGTTGTGTAGCTTATGACAAAAACGTAAATTCCACATCAACATTAATAAGAAGTGGATTATTTGGAATGTTTAAATTTCATCAGGTTAAACCCTTGATAGTTATGAAAAAAACGCAGAGAAAAGGAAAAAAGGTGAGCATACAACCAACATCTATTGCCAGAAGGAAATCGATGGCCATAGGGACAAGAAAATTGCAGTCAGGAGGAAGAATACAACCACTAATAAAGAAAAAGAAAAAAGCACCACATTCATTGAATAAATCTCTCAATTCTAATGTTAGCTTAAGTGATAATAGGTTTTCAAAATAAAATTAGTTTTAGGTTGAAACTTCTATTCTAATAACTACTAACGTATGAAAAAGTATGTAAACCCAAAAAAATATTATTTCAAAATAAAAACTGGATAAGAAGGATCGAATTACATTTTTCAACAGTATGTTAGTTCATCTGAAGCTTGCACTAATAATCATGTGAATCGCAATGTATATCGGACGACTGATATCGCACACACTTCTGCGACCACAGTCGTCCGATACGAGATTGACTTCGGCATTTCCCAATCTGCGATAAAGTACGCCCGATGCGGTTATGCGCCCCGGAACCCACTTAAGCGTTAAGCATCATGAACTCCAGCTCCCGTGAATCTGTCAGTTTTGGATTCGTGCAAAAGTTTTCGTCCCATTTCAATTAAACTGAATATTAGATGGTTGTTCGTCATTGTCATTGGACATCAAGTTTTCACTAGTCATTTCAAGAAGCGTGTTTGTGATAACATCTCTTATCCTGGAATTACTATGGGTACTGGTTTTCTTCGTAGCACTTTCCATTGCATTCTAGCCGATATGTATCCATTATCGCTTCCGTCTTGACATCACAGCATAAGTTCAACTTTCCTTTGATCTGTTTTTGGTCACTGGACTGAGGCATCATAAGTGTCCAAGTGTCCGAACCTGAATATTGACAGTAAACGTTCCCTTTAGTCCGATTGGCAGCCATTAGGGACATTTTCCTTCTAATATTTTCAATCAAGTGTTAATTCCAAGCTGATTTCACATACCTGACCTCCTGGCTAGATCCAGCTGATTTGGCAGTTTGAATTTCTAAAGCTTCCATTCGTATACATCTGGTATATGTCAAAATGTGAAAATCTGTCAAAATGATAATTCAATTTTCAGGTTCATCTACTACATGTCATACGTTAATTATTACAGGTAGAGAATATGTCACAAAATAAGTATATAAATGTAATTCGAATCAAGAATAAGTAGATTGTGTGTTTGATTAAAAAGTAGAGGATCTATCACTTATAGTAACAGCATTAGGTATGAGTTAGTTTCTTGTTGAAAGCGTATGAAAAGTAAGCTGCAAACAATAGCAAGTTTCTCCATTTCACAAACAAAAAATACCAGACTCGACAACTGTAGAATAATAAAATTTTTCTCAGTGTTTTTTCTTATTGTTCATTAAACCAATGGAGCGGAGTGAATGACGTCTGCAGCGCAAATAAAATTTTAGCAGACAATAAGTGCAGGAATTTCGTGTGTGATTTTAATTTCCCATTCTGTTCTCGTCTGCGGCTTCCCTATCTCCAGTAGACTCTCGACCCGAGCCATTATTCCTCTTAATCGAATATCATCCCAGCGTCCATGTCAACCCGTCTGTTGCCAATGGTGCGCACTACTTCGGTATTTTGAAATTTGCATCAGAGGTAAATTAGTCCGTTTGTAACTAAATGTAGGAAAATCGGGAAATTCTAAATCGGATGGTACAGACGAATAGTGAAAGTAAAATGTACACCTGAGGCAAATGAAACATTCTGGAGATGAATTGGGTTAGAAAGATGTATGTGTAGTTTACTGTCTGAGCCGAAAAAAGGTTGCCAGAATATATTTTGTGTCACGGAAGATCAACCAATACGTCAATTGGAGGGACGGTGAGAGGTGGAAATGCAGGGGTAGATAAAGGAGAATATACAAGAAGCAAATTGAAAACGGCGTGTGTTGTAGTAGTAGTTACGTTGAAAACTAATTTATTTTTTTAAATCTCAACATTGTGAAAAATGATTTTGTGGAGGTTGAAAAAGTTTTCTGCGGTGTTTAGGTTCTCAGTTAGCAAATCTTATATCATAATAAGAAACAATTGTCGTATAATAGTAAAAGGATTGAATGATTAAAAATAATCTATTTTTTTTCAAATTTATGGTCTTGAAAATTTTATGTTAGTTTAATCAATGTATTATTTATCAATCGTGTTTTTTTACCTTAATTGTATTTGCTACTATATAATTCTAGTCTCTTTAGCTGATTTTTAAAAAATTCATTTGATTTGAAGTGAAATAAAATCCTGTTAACTTGCATTATCTCTATTTCAATGGTATAGAAACTATTTCACGAAAAAATTATTGACATTTTTGTGAGAACAGAATGAACCTTTCATAGGATTTCTCATGATTTAGAATAGGTAATTTCTGACAACTTCGTAATATTGACATCCAAGACGGCGCGGAGCTCTCGAAAGTTAAACTTTCAAAGCAAGAATGTAAAAAAAATACTTTTTTCTCCTCCTTTACGAAAGAGTAAACAAGTTATCAACGTAATAAAGCTTATTAAAATAGATGAATATACAACAGAACAAGTAACAAAAAAATGTTAAATTTCAATTTCTTAATTGATAACAAATATAACTTTTATTTTTAATTAATTATCAATCTCATCTTCTAAATAATTACCACGATTATTGAATGACGAATCTCCATCATCTGGGATAGTTTCGTCTTTATCATGCTGCAAAATTTGTTCGATCGTCAGTGGCATTGCATCGCCTTCGAACCACTTTAGTTCATATGCATTGTTGTTTACTCGGTATAATTGAGAACAAAATAAAACAATATAAATGTAAATCAAATGTTAATAATGTGAAATTGAATAAAATACTTAAGTGATAGGCCAAAGGCAGATATGAGATGTCGTACCTGAAATTAAAAAGAGATACGGATGAGCAATCAAGTTTACCAAAAGTATTTTTATATTAAAGAAAGTAATCAAAATTTGACATTAGTAATTAAGTGAAATTATTATCTTTCCTAGTCCTCTTTAACTAGAAAACAACATTAATAAAGTTGATTCATGTCAAGAACTAAGTGGTTTCATTTCCATAGTAAAGAACTGACCAAATATTAATTCTCCATTTCGTCGACACTGACCACAGTGTACACTATCTATCGATAAAAACAAGGTAATCACACTGACTACAGCAACAGGAATAATAAACAATCATTCTTGAGCCACACCAGTGACAAAACTAGCACACTGACCGCACAGTCACTAGCCCGTACAAACCACAGTACGACCCCTGGAAAACTGACCACAGTAATCCAAACACAAACGCATACACTGACCGCAATGTACTACGCTGGAACAAACAATGTAATATTAATAATCACTTTATTTTTCATTACACCTCGTAGGTAAAAAAAATATACTATGAGTACATTCTCAAATACATCTATATCAAACAATACAACCCTGTGAATTTTAGAAATAAGGTTGTCTAAATCAGATTTAATCAAATTGACTATAAGGTATTGATTGATAATAATATTTAAGTTATTTAAAGAAATACTTTGATAACATGATAACATGGACTGAGATTATTTAGGAATGTGAATATTTCATGTGTCTGAGTGCTGAATGCTTCGTATTTTGAAATTTCATAGATTTTATATGAGGAGGTAAAAAAAAGTATTCTTACAGTATATATAACTCATTTTTGTAATGCTGAATTATTTCAATTGTTTCTTGGTCATGAATAACAAGTGGATTATTTAATAAAGCAAGTACAAGCTGTTCTAGCAGAATTTTGGCCAAGTATGAACGTGCCAGACCAATTCTATTCGAAAGAGAAATAAAAAATAAAAATTTTGACGTTCAATGTTTTCCTATACCTTGTATAGAAAATTTGTTGTTTTAATAAGTTTGTTGGAGTCGGTCTGACACACAGTTGCGTCAAGAACAAGAACGCCAGACTTGAATTTCTGTATTCTTCTGGTCAAAACGCCATCGTAAACTAAAAAAGTATGCTTATAGTCTAGAAGGAATCGGCGCATGAGTTCCGAAAACTATTCCACCTCAATTTTTTTATGCGATCCTCTTCAAATTTCCCTTCTGATGATATAAATGCATGTTGCCATGCTGTTATTTTTCAACCGGATAAATTTTTTATATTCTTTATTGAAATACAAATAAAAAAGGTCCTATGACTTTTCGCGATGAGGATCATATTTTTAGAGATATGAATTTTTACAGTTTCCAAAAATCTCAAATTTGGGTACTTTGACCCATGAAAAATATATTAAAAAATAAAATAAAATATAAATAATATTTTTTTAATTCTTCATACAATAGCAATTTTTCAAATTACAATGTGTTACTGGTAACAGTCCTTCACTGTTAATATTTAATACGGAAATAAGGACAAGATTTGATCTACTGAACACGGAACAATACTGACAGTGGCTATAAAAAAATACTTTCTAGCAGAGACATTTTCGTGGGGGCAAGAGTTGCCGTTTGCGACTATTTTAATCCAAAATGACAATTTGGAAGAGTAACTAAAAAACTAGGTTTCGTACACTATTTCGTACAATTAGATGAACAAAGAATTTGAATACGTCATCTAAATCAAATACGGGATTTTGGTGAGAATACACCACCCGAAAGATACGTACCATCAATACCAAATACACTTTCGGTAGTTTTAAATCAGAGTACCACACCTACCTCTTCCATTGAGGGAGATTCACCAACCACAACCGAACAACCCGAAACATCGAATACCATTATACAAACTACACAAAGTGATTGAATTTACTGTTTGGACCCTTACTTTGTGGAATCTACTCATATTAATGTTATAAATAAAACTAACTGTTTCTAATTAAATAGTGAAATTTATTAGAAACAGTTAGTTTAATTTATAACATTAACACAAAGTGATCCCTATTCCTGGGGTTTCAACCGACACAGAAGCTACAACTGTTCCTATGTTAAGCAAATCTTCTAGGATACCAAAATAGGGTTAGGGTAAGTGTTATTTTACCGATTCGTTCACTTCAAGTATTTGTGGTCAGAGAGGAAATATTATATTTATCTATATTTATAAAACCTATCCTGATTACTTTGTAATATGTTAGGTTAGGTTAGGTTTTTGATGAGTGGGTCTATAAGGCCCTCCACTGCGACTCGCAAGAGTCTATTGTGGCTCACACCTATTCAGATTTCACCAAACAAATTCAGCTTCTTAACAAAGCCAATTAGTTTATTTGGTGAATAATATTTCAGGTCCGAGGGCGAGAGAGAATCCCTGCCAAACATCAGATACCTGATTCGAGCCGCGGCGGGGCAGGCACAAATTATATGCTCTGCTGATTCATCATCTTCCAGACAAAGACGGCAGGTCGGATCTTTCGACAGGCCAAGTTTTAGCATATGATGATTCAGATGACAGTGGCCTGTTAAAAGACCTGTTAGACAACGTAGGTCATGCCTGCTACAGTCTAACATTTTTTTGGAGACATTCTTCGAAGGATGTATGAAAGCCTTTGAATGAACCAATCCTGGTAAATTATGCCAGAAGTCTAAAGCTCTTCTTGCCGTCCAGGTATTCAGTGTTTGTTTGGCAAAACTTATTGCGATGCCAATTATTGGTTCTGGTCCGATAGAAACACGTACGGCACCCTCCCTTGCAAGAGAGTCTGCCTTCTCGTTTCCTTCCATGCCAAAATGGCCAGGGATCCAGACCAGCAATACTTTATTGAGTTCTCCGATTAAGGAAAGTCTTCTTTGGCAGTCTAAAACCAATTTCGACGTTACACGGTGAGAGCTAAGTGCTTTCAAAGCCGCTTGGCTGTCCGAACAATTTTTATTGTTCTATGTATGAGATTGGCTTGCTCCAATCTCTCCACACATGAAACAATGGCGTAAATTTCCGCCTGGAATACGGTCGCATAGGATCCTAGAGAGGTTGAGATATCTGTCCTAGGTCTGCGCCCGTATACACCTGCACCAGAGTCTGAGGGTGTTTTTGAACCGTCTGTGTACCAACAGCTGTCTGCTCCTAATAGTTCATCCTTACGGAGGACCCATTCATCTCTATTTGGAATTAGGATGGTATAAGGCAGGCCGTAGTTTACTGTTGGAGGCATTATGTCAGAGGTCATTCTCAGAATACTGTGACTTTCAGTGTCCACTAGCATTCTGCTTCGTTCTGTATAAGCCTGATTTGTTCATTTAGAAATATGCACAATTCTGTAAGTTGTCCATCTAGTCTCTCTTTCCAAAAATATATGGAGAGGAGGTAGGTCCAGAAGGATTTCCATGGCTGCTGACGGTGTGGAGCTGATAGCACCAGTAATTGCCAGGCAAGCCTGTCTCTGTAAACCAGAGAGCTTGGCTTGGGCCATTCGCTGTAAAGCTTTTGGCCACCAGGCAATAGCTCCATATGTGATCATTGGTCTAACGATCATCACATATATCCAATAGATTTGTTTGGGTCCCAAGCCCCAAGATTTTCCACAGATCCTACGACATGTCCACAAGGATAGTCTGGCCTTATGGATAACTTTTTCCAAGTGAGCGTTCCAAGTAAGTTTCATATCTAGGATAATCCCCAAATATTTTACTTCCGCTGCAAATGGAATAACCTCTCCATTGTAGGAAAGTGGTGGAATATCCTCCAACTTTCTTTTCCTAGTGAAGGGAACTATTACAGTTTTACCAGGGTTAACAGACATCTGTTCCCTCTGACACCAACTGTGGACATCGTCCAACGCCTTTTGGAGGGTATTATATTCTACCCTTCCTGACTTGGTCCTTGCCAAGATGACAAGGTCGTCTGCATACGCTTGCAGTTCTACCCCTCTTCTTTCGAGAGCGCTAAGCAAGTTATCCATCAAGAGTGACCATAGTAGGGGAGATAGTACTCCGCCTTGTGGGCAGCCCCTGGAAACCTTAAAGCTAATGGTCTCGTCCTGAAGAGATGTAGTGGCTGTCCTATTAGTGAGCATGGCATATATCCAACCGGTAATGGTTGGTTTGATGCCCTTTTCAGTCAAAGCTGAACCAATGGAGGTCGGTAGTGCATTGTCAAATGCTCCTTCAATGTCAAGAAATATGGCCACCGCAATCTCCTTGTTGTTAAGGGATTGTGTGATTTTCTCAACAAGGTGTTGCAATGCTAAATCTGTTGATTTGCCAGTTTGATAAGCATATTGGTGGATGCTCAGGGGGGAATTATATAAAGCTACCCGCCTGATGTAGCAATCCAGTGCTTTTTCAAGTCCTTTAAGCAGGAAATATGTTAGGCTAATTGGTCTGACCGATTTAGGGTGTGGGTCTGTGCGGCCCACTTTCGGTATATATACCACCCTAGCCGTCAACCTACTGGGTGGTATGTAATATGTTACCATGACGAATAATTTTATATCTGTCAATTAATTAATAATTTTCCGATTTTGTGAGAATGAAACTTTCAATGTCCTAAAATTACATTTCATTCCATTCACGATACACAATAGTAATGCTGCTGAATCAGAGCAGCGATCTCAGTTACCATACCTGTCGTGCTTATCTTACTAGGTTGAAAGTTTTTATTTCGTTCCCCAGAGTTCCTGCTCTGATTCCTCATTTATTCAGATTTTTAGTAATAATCGCAAAAGATAGGGTAAGAAAGGGAACGGTGGGAGGTGATATACTCGGATTTTAGCTTAATATAATTAACATCGAACTTCACTTCAGGTAAGTGCGTTTGATTATTAATTATATTCCAGTTCATTCTTTATATATCACTCAACCACGTAGTTGCTTAGAGTATTGGTTGCGATTATCAATACATATATCAATATGTTAGTGTCGCTGTGTATTTTCCATATTATTAAAAGCTATGGTAAAAAACAAAGCAGCTTTTAATTTCGACATTTATACGTTTATCCTAATGCTGAAAACAAATGGTACTCAAATAAAGTATTAAAACTAAGCTATATTTTATCCTAGTGAAAAGTAAAGTAAAACCAAGTATTTTTGAAGACGTTATTCCTTTCGGGATGCTAAAATTGTTGTTGCGACTTTGGAATTAACACATACAGGTTTGTTATAAAACTTTGTAAACGTTGTCTGTTCCGTCCATCCCGCTGTCTGCATGATGCATTGGACAGAAAGCCCTTGTCTATACGCACTCGACGTAGGAGCGTATCGAACTGAATGGGGTTTAAATTTATTGGTATCTATTCCGGCTTCTTCCAGCGGCTGAGGAATTGTTTTGTTGGGGCCCTGTAAGGGCTTTTGTATGTTAAAGATAAGAAATCTTGATCTGGTTTTCGATAGCCGATAGTTTTTTCTTTGTAGGTTATTAACGTTGTTATATTTCATATTCTAGCTTAGTATATTTATGAGACAAGACCCATTAACAAATATGCCACCTTATTTTATTAGACAAGGCCCATTAACAAATCACTTGCTTGTGAAACAAGTATTGTTTATAGTTTATCACATCTCTCGTGAAACATGCAGGAGGCCAGGATTGAAGGGGTAGAGGGTAGGGGTTCTGAAATGTGAAGTGGCCTGTTTGGAATTGACCACATGAGCTTTGTTCAGGTACAGATGCTTCAATTTTAAATTTTTTGTATTTTTGGCATTGAATGTCATTATTTGATTGCTAAATGATATTTACAGTACCCAATCGGCTTCGACAAATGAACAATAATTCACGTCAAATCGCTTCGAAATTGAAGAGTTACTATTGTGTATAAAAAAGGTGAAATAATTCTTATTTGTCATCAAAATGCCTCATTATTCCTATGGAGAATGAGCTGATATCCATTCATTCTATATTAGGAAGCAATTTAACGCTTGTACGGACGAACGAAGATACAGAGGAGTACAACAAATACATTTCGGACAAAATACCTAGAAGAGAATCCAGAGTTCAGTACTAGAAGACTTGCGGCTATGTATCCTGCAATTTTAAGATACCCCATATGAAATATATTTCATAAGGAATACCTCTATCTATTTCACTTTCAAACAGCGCATGCGATGCTAAATAGTGATTTCGAGTAGGAGTTATTTTTGCAAGCTGAACGAAGATACCAATTTTTTCTGGAAAATTTTATTTTGCGATGGAACTGCATTTACTCGAAACGGAATTTTCAATTTACATAATGCACATAATTATGCCTACATTGGTGAAAATTCGCACGAAGCACCAGCAAAGATTGAGCATGAATGTTTGGATATGTGTAATCAACAATTAACTACTGGGGCCAGTACAGTTACCAGTTAACAGAACAGGATTACCTTAACTTTGATTCAATGGACGACGTTCCTCTAATGACATAGCCTAATTTATGGTTCATGCACATTAGTGATTCTGCTCGTTTTTGTGGAGTAGTTCGTCAATATTATGAAACTACGTATGGAAATCGATGAATTGGACGGGAAAGTCCAGTCAATTGGCCTGCAGGATCGCCCGATTCTATTTCATGTGATTTTTGTTTTTGGGACTACTTAAAGTCATTAGTTAAAACCGTATTCAACTATGGGAAAGAGTATAGGGTGCATGTAATGAAATTCAAAATGAATTATCTCAAGATCCAGACAATCCTTACAGAAACGATTGGAATTATGTCTCGCAAGAAATTGTCTCCATATAGAATTTTGATAATATTCATGTTGCTATTAATGTTAATTTTTTCAAAGTTGGTCAAAAAGTTGAAATTCATTCCTGCCAAAAACGGTGCATAATAGCGAATTCAAATAAGAGAACAATCTTTTTGGAAAATACCTTAAAGTTTTTCAATTAAATAAAAAGTTTGTCAAAAATCTGATCACGAAATATTCAACCAAATTTACCTGCTGCCCACCCAGGGTGAACAATTGTGATGGCAATAAAAAAGGCAGGATTGTAGGGAGCAATTTATTACAGCAGGTTTATACAATGAGCCAAGTTTGAAGTTAGTGGCTTCTACGAGATATGCCAAAAAAACTGACTCAATAGCTTCATCTTCAAATGGCGCTAGCTCCTTTAGGAGCAGCTTTTCGATGAATATAAATTAGGTTAGATGGACATGAAATAACTACTTGTATCTGTAAGTGGCAATAAAGTTTCTGGACACCCTGTATACCAAAATTTTCCCACTCTGACCGCGTTAATTCGATTAGGAAACATATATATCACTTCCTGGCAATTGATATTGGATCAAACTCTGTCCCAACTAAAATAAGTTGAACCTCATTCCAGTCTTCTTTACTGAGAACTGTTCATATTAAGTCAAAACGGAAACTTCTCTTCCTTTCCCAAATAAAATATACGGCAATGGAATAAAATAGGCTTTTATTATACAAGAGTTAGCTGCAAAGCTGAAGGTGAAAATTAATAAAGGAAATGGAGTGTTCCAATTATAACTTTAATTTTTATGAACTCCACTTTTTTTATAGTTGATTTTACGATCATTTCGTATCTCACAAAATATACAAGTAAACTACTTAAACAAAGAACTGTTGCAAAGTTTTAATTGATAAACTTGGGGAGTATCTTTCTTTACATCTTATTCTTATTCTTGTGTATTTCAAAACATTTTAAGGAATGATTAAATTACTTGGAAGAATCCAATATTATTTTAAAAGTAAAATGGGCATTCCTTCCACCTTTTCAGTAGTTAAATAGAACGGTTAATATTGGACTTTGTCAAACGGAATTATTGAATACCGGGTGACCCAGAAGTTTCTGACCCATTTTAATTGCAAAAATCTCGTAACTCAGAAACGATAGGGGGATACGGTTTTCGATGAACAATTCATTTTCATATAAAATTTTTTCGGTGTAAATGTTTATTTCGTGAAATCTTATATAGGGTGCTTAAAAAAAATCAGAAAAATCAGTGAGCTATTTATTGTTAATAATAGGCTGATATGTAGGCATCTAGAGGCGTCAATATCAAAGCATGCTTTGAAATTTTTACTATCTCAATAAACAGACACGATCTGTCAAAGTAATTAATTCCGATTTGTATAGTTCTTAAACGACTGGCTGATGTTAATTTATTTTCAATAATGGTCCGATTTAGTTTACCTGAAAAATCAAAAGTTGTTTGCTAATTTTGAATCGATTGTTAATACCAAAAGAAGATTTCGTGGGGTATTTAGGAAAAATCCACCTCCAAAAAACAGTATGAAAAACGCTGCATTTCTGCAAAGTGGAATATTGGGAAGGAAGAAATATTAAACACGTGATGCTGATATTTTTTTAAATATAAATGTATTCAGGAAGCATTAGAAGAACATAATAATCGAATATCGCTCCGCAAAATATCATGCGCAACAGGAATTTCAAAATCAAAAGTTCAGAGATGTATGAAGATATTAAAGTTAAGTCCTTATAAAATTCAGATGCATCAAAAAATTTATGCAAGAGATTTTCAAACCAGAATTCTTCTTCGGAGACACTCCTAGATTAAATTAGAGAAGTTTCCAATGTTCTACTTATAATGTTAGATGAGGCTGGTTTTCATTTAAACGGGCAATGTAATGAACATAATTGTCGCATGTGAGGGTCTAAAAATGCAAGGGTAATGTAAGAATACGAAAGAGATTCACCGAAATTGAACGTTTGGTGTGGCGTTTCTAAAGGAAAAATTTGAACAAACTACAATTACTGGTAATTACAGACATGTTACAAAATTACTTATATACACAACTTGAACAAGATGGCCTCATAAATTCAGTTTACTTTCAGCAAGATGGTGCGCCACCACACTTTTGACTTGTAGCTAGAAATTATTTAGCAGAAACATTTGGAGATAAAAGTGGATTGGAAAAGTCGGACCAATTGAGTGGCCTGCCCACTCACCAGACTTTTTATATGGTCTTTTATCAAAGCTAGATGTTAAAATCCTATTCCAGAGACTCTGGAATAACTGCGAGGCAACATTGTCCGAACATTTCAAGAAATTACCCTGGAAATGTTACGCAATTCTTTTGATCACTTTTTGTTCAGGCTGAAAAAATGTATAGATCAAAATGGACAACACTTGGAACATCTTAAAGATTTTTATTAAATTAGATAATTTATGAGGTTAAGTTTTATTGATATTTTTATATCAACTCAATTAGACTTTTTCCGCAAAGCTTTTACATTCTTCCGAACGTGCTTTTTTTATTCTGATCATTGATTAGTATTGTTATTACAATGTGATATGGACAAATTGCATAAAAATTACCCTGTATAAAATATTATCCAATAGGAACTGGATATTTCAATCGAATGATTTGGGAGGAAGAGAGAGTTATATCGGTGCTCTAAATTTCTAATTAATCAAGTCCTTCTCCTAAATCACGTGGGCGTTCTTACTTGTCGTTTGAAAATCAATGATGCCAGACATACTGATTTATCCTCGTTTTTGTCGTTTTATTTTCAACTTACATGATTGGCATTTTATGAGCTAGCTACAATTAATTGATAAATGAGTGTGCACATTTCAATAAAAACTATCATAAAGAATGAAAAATGTTATTCATATTATTTAATGCTTATTTTATTTTATTATTCAAGTTTATCACTGATTAGTCATATACAACATTTAGGAATATTTTCAGCTTCAGTTTTCTTGCATTGTATGTACTGGCAACTGACACCTCCGTGAAATTCCTGGTGAAAATTTTCTATTTTGGGAAGGGTGATGATCGATGTTCCAAAGAAATGAAATATTTGCTAAATATATTTCTCATCAGATAATATATATTTTTTAACAAATCTGGATATCACTATAAAAAGGAGGATAACTTATTAAATATTGTTCTCGATATATAAAAATAAAAGATCATTTGTTTATAAACGAACTAACACTTGATATCGAAAGTATGCTTTTCCGAATATTTCGATAAATTTACTTCTCATACACATTTAAATCAAGACCTTAATACATATTTTTATTGCATCTTAAATTCGAGTGCATTTTAGAATTATTTCGTCATGACGTAATTTCGGCATTAATAGTCTATTTAGAGCCTTAGAGTTCAATTTCGAAGGTTTTAATCTTCGATCATAAATGCGAGAATAACGTCAAGAAAAATTATAAAATATAGGAGCAATAAAAATGGTAGCTAATTTTATCAGAGTCGTCATATATTTGAAAGAATATTTCTTGAGCCATTACAATTCTAGACGTATAATAAAACCAATAAATATATTTTTAGTACAAAATTCGTTAGTTTTGTGTATAAACAACTGAAAACAATATTTTATTGAGTATCGGCATCATTAAAAGTAGTTTTATTTGCAGCATTTGAAATTTATGGTTGGGTTTTTTATTTAAGTATACCGCTTTTTCAGCGAATATTGAGGACGGTAATCAAATAACCGACTATATAGCACAGAGCTTAGTTCAATATTGATAAAATAAATAAGAGACCAAGGATTGTTTTCTTGTCAGATGGTCAAGCAGCAATTAAAGCACTGAGTTTTTGTTCAGTTAGTTTAAAACTGTTAAGGGGATGACTAGAAAAACTCCATTAACTGGGCGAGAACAACATTGTCACTTCAATATGGGTTTCAGGAGACACTGGAATAGAAGGAAATGAGATATCAGATGAACTGGCAAGGAGACAATCTGAAACACTCTCTGGGGTCGGAACCGTTTCGCGGTATCAGCTCCAATGTAATATTTGTCAATATTGAAGCCAGTTTTTGCTTTGAGAGATACTGTTTTTATTATATAGTCAGGAACATTTTTTTAATTAGTTGTGAAGTTGAGATAAAACATGAAGTAAAGCTAATTGAGCGTGCTTTTTTTTTATTAAGAAATTTTAATTTGTTTTTCGAATAACACGAGAACACGCTATGGATCAGTCAAACGTGACATTGGGAGAGGATGGAGAAACGGGACTTTACAGGAGTGGTCGAGTAAACAAGGGAGTTCCACCGAGAAGACTCGCAGATATTGAAGAGAGACGCTGAAGTTGGCTTGTAAGCAGTTCCTAGTGGTAAATACCAATAGAATGCAAAATAACTGCAAAAATTATGCGGGTATAATTATTTCTGCTAATCACTCGCTGAAAGCTGTGAAAGTCGCCCAATATGACTAGAGAAATACCCGATCAAATATAATTCACCCCTCCTTCAAAACTTTGTTTCGTGATTCCTCGGAGTAGAAAAATAAAGAAACAACTTTTCTTTCAAGAAACTACAGTATTTCTGGCTTAAATCTTGAGCTTAAAGTCATCCAGCAGCAGAAGAAGCTTGACGAAGAGAAAACGCGGGAAAAGCTAAGAATTATCGATAGATAATGTTTTGAAAGTAGTAGAGATTCAAAAGAAGATAACGGAATTGAGTACAACAGGAGGTGATATCCAGTCACATATTCCCAAGGTTTGTATCAAGATACAATTTTCTTGATAAAGTGGGTTGAAGATGGGAAAAAATGCTTGAATACCTTGAAATGTAAAGAAATGGAAGAACAATACCGGAAAAATTCACAAGATCATAGGGCAACAATATGCGCTTCTCTCCAAGTAAGCGACCATCCCAAATTTCGTCTGTTGGAGTTGATGAAAGAGACGTTGCTTTTTGTGAACGAGATTTTACTCCTGATATCGCTAAACAATAAATTCCAAGTACTGCAAAAACTAACGAACTATTACTTATTCATAAAGCACGAGAACTCTCACATTTCTTAGGAAAGCAAACAGTTTTTTCAATGAGTTCAATGGATCTACCAAACAGCTCAATCTATAAAATCAAGATAACTAAATGTGCCTTGATAGAGGCATCAAAGGGAAAGCTAAAGAAACTGTTGAAGCTCTATTAATATTTCTTAGTAATATTCCCAGGATTATGAAGATGCTCGATATTAATTTTGACAGACCTGAATGGATTGTTTCATATCTCATGGAGAAAGTGGAGTGAATTTACTTTGTTCGAGAAGACAGGCTGGATTCTTGCATATCCTTCTCAAATGCTATTAGTAGCATGGTAGTGACTATGAAAAACGTAAATTCAACACTTTATTTGTTCAATTCAGAAATGTTGGTAAATATGGTTGAAAAACTTCATCCTATACAAAAATATATTTGGGAAAAATATAAATATCAGAAAGAGATACAGGGAATACCAACATCTCTGGAAAATTTTGCATGCTGGTATGGAGAAAAGGTCTATGGCTTCTACCAGTGATCATTCCTAGAGAAACAAAGAAAGAAACATTTATTATTTCAGAAAAATCTAGTTCTCAAATGGCAGCAATTTCCAAAATTAGCGTATTGTGCAAGAATACGGCACATAGTATACCAGAATGAGATGAGTTTATAAAAAGTACTGTGGCGAGAAGAAGAGCATTTGCTTTTAATTTAAGACTGTGTTTTCCATGTCTACGAGTGGGCCAAATGGCAAATAGATGTTTTCTCAAGGTAAAGGGTTTCAAAGGGAAACATCGTAGTTTTCCTCACATTCCAAAAGACGATCCGAATATTCCATGTCCAACTTCACATGATACGACCTCCTCTACAAATGAATTTTATGCGAAACTCAACGATGTGGATAAAACAAGACTGTTGCGAATGGCACCAGTAAAATTGCGTGGACCCTCAAGTGAAGCCAATATATTTGCCCTATTTCATTGAGGTTTGATATGCTCGATGAAAATTTAGTCATAAGATTGAAGCTCCCCGGACCAGCTAATCCATTCTGTTTTCAATAAACTAATGACATCACCCATTTTGAAGATAAATTAAGTGAAGCTGCAGATAGTATTTTTGCTAATACCAATAAACGTATTTTCTATAATCTAAGAAGCGTTAGAAACTTGGGTTCACCAAATCAAAAAATCAACGTAGATGTTTTGTTTCGAAAGTTTCCACATAAAAATAGGAAAGTTTTAGACTCTATTCCGAACGCCAAACCGGAAATTCCTATCGGCCAAGACAATTGTGGACTGACTATATCCCGGCAAGTTATCCAACCAAGAATTAACCATTAACTCAATTACAGTTACCTGTAAATAATTGTCATATTAGTAAAGCGTTTAATAGTATTGAAAAATTAACCAACAAATAGGTCTAGACTGCAAAAAATCCCTCAACAGGCTGACAAGAGACAACAAAGTGTCTCTAATATGGGTGCTGGCACATGAGGGGATTGCAGGTAATGAAATGGCGGACCAGTTAGCTAAAGAAGGCTCTAAAGGAGACTTCATAGGTCCGGAACCGTTTTGTGGAATCACAAAAGATTGCATAAGAGTGGAAATCGGGAGCTGGCTAGATAGGGATCACCAATTAAAATGGAGGGTGACACAGGGCTCCTTCATACAAAGAGTTTACTAAACAAGGTAGACAAGGAACTCTCAACCAGGCTACTGAAACTGGGTAAGAGACATTTGAAGACAGTTACTGACCTGGTGACTGGACACTGCACCTAGAGGAAACATCTGTACAATATGGGCAAAGTTAGTGTGCAGAAAATGTGAACTTGATGATGAAGCACCTACCCACATACTCTGCTTCTGCGAAGGCTTACAAGAACTTAGACGGAAGCACTTTGAAGAGGAATTAATACAACCATCACAACTACTGAAAATCCCTCCAGTTACACTAGTGGCCTTTGTAGAAGACACGAAACTTCTGGAATGGAAGGAGATAACATGGGAAATGGTACAAAGATTAAGTTCAAGTGCCTGGGCTGATGAGCACAACCCAAATATATGGATGAATGAATAGTTCCAAGTTGGAAGCTTTTGGAATGATAATAAAGAAAAATAAAAATCAGCTGAAGATCTGTAAGCACTGGTCTTCATAGGGGAAAATAATAAGAAAATTGGTAACCAGTGGTGAATAGGCCATCTATGGAGAAATGCTGATATCACCCTTCCAGATACCAGTAATAATGCACTCAACCTCCTGTAAACGAAGAAAAAAAGAGATTGTGAATTTGCGAGGAAGCACCGTGAGAAGATTTAAGATTACATCAACAAGGGTTATGCAAAAAAATAAGAAATCAAAGAAAATTCAAAGAGTTTCCCATTTTCCAACTTGGAACGTCCATGAACCTTATTTTTTATGCTGCCTCAAAATCATTTGGATTAATTTCAATCATTTCTTACTGCAAGGTTCAGACTTAGTTCATTCATTGATTTTCGTATTTTGGCGCTTTGGATGGGAAAGAATTGATTGATTGATTGGCTTGGAACCACCAGTTAGGGCTTCGAGACCTCGGCACCTCAGCCTTTAGGCTTTTTGTCCTCTTGGATGTGCAGTTCATGTGAAGGGACCAGTAGCCCTTATCAGACTCAAAAGTCTTTTCAGTAGGTACTTCTTGGGGAAATCCTTCCTTGGGTGTTCCATTCATAGGAGTCTATATCTTCAATAAGACAGTGCTTCACATTCAAGATAATGTGTAAATCTGTTTCCTCCTCTTCCATACACAACCAAGAGATGGGTTTCTCCCTATATATGCCAATTATATGCATGTGTCCTTAGGGTACAGTGACCAGTGAGTAATCCCCTCACTTTTCTCATCTGGTCCCTGCTGAGGTCGTTAGTCAGGGTTTCTTAGAGTTTTTTCCAGTACGTCTGAGGATAATTGCGTTCAGTGAAGACATCAGTGACATTTTTGGATAAAAAAAGACGGGTATGCTCAGCGTTTTCTATGGAATGATGAAAATAAACTAACTGTAATTCCGGATATTTCTGAAATTAACGTTTCTTCCCCATCTGTGGCACAATTCATCAGGAATAAAAAGGCTGAAAGTCCTACCTTGCATGGAGACCCCTACGGGGAATGTCAGATGGCCATTAAAAAGCATCTGCTCCCATATCTTAATAATCTACAGGGGGAGTTGTGAATTTTGACTGATATTTCTTTTGATCGTAACTTCTGAACCATAAATTCGATTTGTCTTATATTTTGGTAAAACGTTACACTGCTATCACCCAATTAACTGATTTATTCGAAATAGAAAAAAATCAGGGCCGTTCTCAAGAAATTAGTTCATTTTGTTCATACAGTGTATTGCATTTAATATGGAGTTACCCCCTTATTTTCGTTGTTTGAAATATTACAGATTTGATTTTTCGCAGAGTCATACATTTTGATGGGCCACACCTTTCAAGTCAATCAACTAAAACCTGAACTTCAATCTTAGCCTACAACGATTTCACAAACGTGGTCATCTTTCTATATTTTGCTTCGCGTTAGAAATATCGAAAAAAAAAAAATATTCGAAAAAGCTGTTCAGAATATCGTTTCAACCCCACATACCGAAATTCATCACAAAATTCGCATTTTTAATTCATTCATTGTTTTGGCCCACACAAAATTATTACAAGATATTCTGTAATTTGATAATTAGTCTTACCGAAATTAGTAGGCTATATATTTAATTTTAATTGGTAATGATAAAGCAATTTCCAAATACATGGTTGGTTAGAATCGATAAAATTCCTATTTGACAGGTAGCAGAAAAGTCACACTCGGATATATACTTTTACTAAGCTGATGATAACATATTTGCCCTGATATGTGGTTGAGCCGCTAGAATAATATACGTTAATAACTAAAAATACGATCCTGATCAAGTAACTCCCAATATTTCACAATTTCTTCGACGTAAGCATTATCTTATCTCCTGGGATACCACGATTACGTTTTCCAAAATACATGACCCTATTAATTATAGTATTAGGCCCTCAATTGCTTTGGAACAAAACCATTGAATATTTAGAGAACCGGCGTGAACGTGGTATAAATATTTAAAATTGTGTATCTAATAAAATATGTATTGGGAAGTTGATCCTTAAGCGGGTTTAATGTTCAACAAATCTTTTATGCGGTCGCTTATTGATTGCGGATACGTTTCTGTGGATCTCCGTTCAATTTACAATAAAAGATTGAATCTCGGAAACCGGAAATTCTCCCCAGTGAAGCGAAGGCTACATTCAGAATCATTGCTAGAATTTATGAGACATTGTTTATTTATACAATTATAGAACAATATTGGGGTCCGAAGGTCCCAGATAGATTCAATATTTTTTAAAAAATAAATTTGATTCAGAAATGAGGGAAAATATCGAATGTTAATTCAGTATTTTTTCAGTTTTTTCTTTATAAAAAGTTTTATAGTTGGGTAAGTGTCACCACAATTTTGAATAGTTGAAATTTAAATGTGTGTATCTGCTAAACCTGAGAGAATTAACTTATAGTATTGTTCATCTGCGCTTACATATGGAGTTTATAAGATAAAATTAATTAAGAATAAATCACAATAGAATTATATATCAATTAATGTAATTTTGATCGTCACACTTTCCCACCAGTTTGGGGCAAGTGTGATTTACAGCTCACAGAAGAGAAAAGTGAGGGCAGCATGGCTGGGGAGATTGATGTGTAATGTGGAAGGGCCGGGAGAGTGGAGGAGGGGGTAATTTGTAGGTTGGTAGAGCAGAGTATGCTGTACGGTGCGGGGGTATGGGGTGAAAGAGCGAGGGTGAATGTGAGGGCTAGGCCACTCCTGCAGGTGCAGTGAGGGATACTGCTGAGGGGGGTGCAGGGGTACAGGAGAGTGAGTGGTCTGACAGCAGCGGTGCTAGCAAGGTCCACCCATTGGACGTGATGGCTAGAGTCAAGAAAAAACGCTTCGACATGGGTCAAAAGTGGGGTACCTTCACAATATTGGGAAGAGAGAGGCTGGAATATGCGAGAGGTGTGAAGTGGAGGATGATGTGGGGCATGTGTTTAGATGCTGGAGGAACGAGGAAGTGCTTAAGAAAAGAGAGGGGAAACTGGGTTAGGCGGTGTGTTGGAAGAACATGGTGGAGATAATGTCGAGGGGGAGGAGGAATGGATGGGGGTGAGTGGCGTAATGGAGAGCATGATTAGGGGGAGAGGAGGACTGGATATGGCATGAGACGTAGGAGTGATAGATAGGAAGTAGACGACGGTGTGAGCGGGGTATGCTAGGGTAGTGATTCCAAGACGGGAGTAATGGCGTGTTTGAGGTGGATCTTGGTAGGAGCGCAACACTGTTTGGGTCCTGGACCCATTCGAACATAAGTTTCTCATCTCGACCCGAAAAAAGAAGCTTCTGAGTGTTTGGTTTTTTGAGTTTGCTCATTTTATAGGAAATTATTCACTGGGTATTACTAAGTGAGTAGCTGTGAGTACACACTAACAGGTACACAGTGGATCTACTTGTTGAAAAAAAATTATTTTCATCTATTTTTCAAAAAATTGTCCTTCAATATTTGTGATCAAATAACGATTCAAGGTATAAGTCGTTCAGTTGCTCATGATGACGGTGTTTCTTCTCTATTGAATTTCAGTCTACACAATTAACGAGTGTGTACGTCGGAGAAAAGAAAGTGATCCACTGCTGCCACACTGACCCTTCGCGATAAACTGAAATTTGTGGTTTGCAATCGGAAGTGAACTTGATGTGACTGATTGCCTGATAGTTCAGCTTTTTAAGGACTTGAAGTTTCTATTTTGTGATAATATTGAGGATTCAAAGCTTAAGCTCCGCACCAACTTCTCGTGGAATTTCTCGTTGCGTTTTAGGTTGAAGGGAAATCATTTGATACCAGCCAAGGAATTTATAGTCGAAAGTAGTTGCTTCTCTTTCACTAAACGCTACTTCTCCAATTTTAACTATTACTTTAACATAGGAAGTTTAGAAGTATTCAAACAGGGAACCTGTATATGAAGTTTTCACTTACATAAATCTCCGAACTATTAACGAGAAATAGCTAAGTCGTGTTGTTGTGAGACAAAGGACTATCAAGCGTGAAAGGAAACAAAACAGTTAATTTTCTTGCCTAAGAAACATGTACAGTAAACTAAACCTCGAAACAAGAAGTTTCAGCAAAAAGTGAATTAATTAACTCGATGAAAAAAAAAACTGGAAATTTAATGGGTCGACAAGAAACATTCAACTTTATACAACCATCTCACGGAGAGTAGTAAACTTATTCGAGTCAAATTTTATTGAACGAAAGTAAACAATAACATCTAAAGGCGCGTACACATACAGCGAACGAAGGCGAACGAATTCGTTTGGAAGGATTTGGACGAATTTGTTTGGTACACAGTTATAAATTGGTAGGAATTGAAATTATATTGGTACAGATCATTCATGTATATAATAAATAGCAATGGCCCAGCAATGCTTCCCTGTCAAATTCCCACATTATTTATTGATACATCTGACTTTTTATTTTGAAAATTATTATTCTCAATGCATACCCTTTGTTTTCTGATCTCTATATATGATTGTATCCATTTTGAGTAGTTTCCTTTAATTCTGTAACATTCTAGCTCAAATAACAAGAATTTGTGGTCAAGAGAGTCATATGCCTTTGACAGATCAAGAAACGTACCCAGTGCCAAATATTTTTCTTCCATTAAAATTATAATATTTTGTGTAAATTGGAATATTGCAGTTTGTGTAGATCTTTTGCTAAGATCACCATGTTGACTTAAACTAAATAGATTGCATTTTTGGAAAAACGCTATAATATTATTGCACAGAGCTGCTTCAAATAACTTCGAGAAACTTGGCAAGATACTAATCGGTCTATATTTTTCCAATGATTCAGGATCTCCTTTTTTTTATACTGGTTTAATTAGAGCTAGTTTTAGTTGAGACAAAAATACTCCAAATTAAATAGAATAGTTAATCAAATATGCTAAAATATCACTAATCACATGTATTATTTTTTTAATCAGAACAGTGGGAATTTCATCTTCACCTGAAGTATATTTGTTTTTTAATTTGCTTGCTATTTCAACTATATTTTTTGAAGAGAGCTTAGGAATATACATGAACTCTAAATTATCTGGTATATTAAAGTGGAATGGCACATACTGCATTTTGGAAATTAAGCTAGGAACTACCGACATTAAATATGTTTTGTAGTCATTAGAAATTTTTACCCAACTTTCAAATTAACCTGTTCGTTAACTCCTGGGTTACAGCCTGTAAAAAATCTTGGGACACCCTGTATAGTATTAATATTATATTTAATTTATTTTCAGTTCCACTTATTTCATTACCTTCAATATAATTGTGTTTTTTTAAAACAGATTTCAGGGGAAAATATTAATTGAACAAAGTGCTGAAATAATTAATGAGCACATTCCATTGTTCATCCACTTCACAAGCTTTACCTGTATACGCTAGGTTTCAATCTAGAACTTTAAGTTAATTGATGAAATTATTAGTATTTTCCTTACTGAAAATTCTCTTATAAACATGATTAACTGGCTTTACTACTAGGTATACTTTTAAACGTTATTGTCTGTGCACAATGATCTGATGTGTGAATATCTATTACTTCCGTCTTATGTTTGCCTTTAAAATTTATGAAAATATTATCTATGCAACTTCTAGTTTTGTTAGTTATCCTTGTGTACTCATTAATTACATGACAAAGATTAAATGACTCTGTTAATGCCAATAGTTTAGATTTTATTGTATTTTCATCTTTTAACTCCATATTGAAATCCCCCGCAACAAATATCAGTTTATTTTCTGTTACGGGATCGAAGAATTAGGTATATCATAGACAACTAATATTTATCAAAGCGTTTAATAATTGAAATTTCAGTAAGAATTCAAAAAAATAAAATAAAATAACAATATTACAATCACTAAAATCAGCTCATTAGTCTATAAAGACAAGACCAAAGAGAAGAAGTGTGTCAGTTGCTATCAATCCAAATTAAATGTGGTGACCGTGTGTGGTGACCTTGACCTTCTTTTAATTTGATTAATAACTAATATGTAAAAGGCCACTTTTCTCAAGAAGGTCAACTGACAGGGGAATCTTGTTTTTTTTTATGGGTGATATATGTTCGTTAAAAGTTTTGGGAGAAACAATCGAAGATCTTCGGATATCTGGGCTATCCATATCCCATTTTTATTGTGGAGCTTCAATTTTTATGTCTGGGAGACATACACCATTTCAAGAGGATTAGTGAGGGTTCTTGAATAAAAATATACCTCATACATTTCAGGCTACATTCCACCAAAGGTTTGTACCTATATATTAAAAGTTACATGAAATCTAATGCGATCACTAACATTATTTTCGGCCTTCTACTTATGCTTACTTCTACCTTTATGCTTACTTTCATTCTTGTTAAGTGTGCATGTCAATGATGGAATCTTGCATGATACCAAGCCACACCTAGCTTCCCCTATTGCTCGTCTAAGATCTGCAGAGCTCTGGATGCTGCCTGATACTACCATCGAACTGTACAAGTAAGATCTTTTCAATAATATAATAAGAAATTCCACACTTTGGAGCTGTGCTCTCACTCCCTGGATCCTAGAAAAATAGAAAACAATAAATCATTGAAACACTTGATCCAATATTATATATGTAACATGGAGCTTATTAGTATAGAAATTTAATACCCTAACTTACCTGTAAACTATCTTCAGAATAGTGTAAGGCGAATAGTACGTACTAGTCATTTCAAGGGTCTTTGTTAGCCCTTTATTGTATATTGCCGCTTCGTGAAGAGATACTAAAAACAATAAGAATTGTTGAATAAATGCTACTTTTTGTTTGAAAATAAATATATTTTTGTTACCTGTCTTATACAAAATAAATAAACAGGTCACCGGAGACATGTCCTCGTCAATTTTATTTAACAATAACTGAAAATACTCTGTATGTTAACAAACAAACACTCTGTATGTTAACAGAGAAATATAATTAAATTAATGAAATTAAACTTACCTTATTATCACTTTTACATAGTTATAGAAACCTAGAATATTTGATTTGATAACAATTCAAATGCAATAATGAGAACTTTGTCCAGACTATCTCACTGGAGATTAATATTGACGATTTGATGTAAGAATAAGTTCTAACAATCCTTCCCCTTTAAGTATAAACAACAAAGTCAATCAAATAACAATTTATAAGTCACAGGGAGTAAAATTAAAGATATATAGTCTCAAGAAAATTTGACAGATATGAAACCAAATAAATAAAATTTTCTAATAAGATTTTTAGTTCATAATTCTATTAGTAAATGTTGACATTATGTTTAAAAAGGTTATCAATATCATTAAAGTAATGATATAAGGTTCAGAAAGAACACAATTGTAATAGAGGGCATAACCTTGACATTGATATTTAAAAATAGAAAAAGATTGTAAATTAGCATAAGAAAGGTGAAGGAAGGTATGTGAAAAACATTCTACGAGAGAATACAGTGTCTTTAAAATTATTTCGCGTGTTTTTAACAGATTATAGTGCTTTTTACAACATTCAAGTGGCAAATATTGAAATCTTCTAAATAAGCAATAAAACGCAAAAGGAACGCAAGTGAGGATTTATTTTAGTTATAGGATGTTGTTAGCCTTAATTTATTATAGTTTTTGCATATCCTGAAGAAATTTGGGAAAATTTTGACCATAAAAGTAAGGTTAGAGAACCCAAATTTATCAAATTAGTGTCATAAAAGTCGTCGTTCAGGGAGGATGTATTTGGCTTCTCTCTGACATTCAATTGTTCCAAATTTTATTAACCTAGAAAAAAGATTTTATAATCAAGTAGGAACATAACCTAACTTTGACAGTCAAGAAAAATAGACAAGAAATGACAGCTTGATGTTAACTAAAATATTATAAATCAAATTTAACATTTTGAATCATAAAGAATAAAGGAGTAATACTCACCGATTTTACAAAATATTGAAGGAAACGAAGGACATTTCCAATTTGCAACAACTTGTTTGGAGATTCAAAAAACCCTCAATACTATCTCCAGGTGTGTTTTATTTTGAGACACATTTCCATGCTGATGATTGCTGAAGGAAATTAAAATTAAGCTCTCAATGTTTAATAAGGCGAAAATAGAATCGGATTGATTAACTAATATTAATAACCATACTTGATTTGTTTGACTAATAGTAGAACTTAGTAACAATACTCACATTCTTGATAAACTTCAAGGATTTTTTCATACTTTTCATATTTCATAATAATAATTTATACCATAAATTTTTTTTAATTGTGAATAATTCCATTAAATATATATCGTGGCGTGAACTGTAGGCCATTTTGTAAAACTGATCAAGAAGCTTGTCATCAGTCAACGTCACGATCAGTGAACAGTCTTGTCACACTAACATTTAAGAATATTGTATTTAGATTTGTTGTTTTATAAAAATTTCGTTTTCTATTTGTTATTGTTCAATAAAATTTTATGAATTCAACAAGAAGGTTTAGGAGTTTGATTTGTTAAACATACATCTGTGAGAAATTAAACCGCATGTCCTTTGTTGGAGAATTTTGTATTGATTGGGTCTAGCTGAGCATAGAAAAAAATCTACAAATTTATTTTCATTTCAATTTATATTTTATAAAAAAATCAACCCACATTTCAAATAGTGATAAATCAAAATATCAACACTCCACGAAGACAAATGAAAAATATTAATGACTTAGGCAACACGTTATACACGCATGTATAACAGTGAACCTGCAAAATAAAAGTAGTAGTAGTAAAAGTATTAAACTTAAAATTACAAATTGGCGTACAACGTGGAACATTTGGTGAATTAAAAACAATACATAACAATTTGGCTCACCAATTATATGGTGCAGATTTCTTCGAATGTTTCATGAGGTCCTGGACGGAATTCAGATGGAATTTCTCCCAGTTTTTCAAAAATTCGCCGTCTTAATTGTTCTTCATCTTGGGCTTCCCATCCTCCATGATAAACCTTCCTAAACAGTGAAGCCCAAAAATGCTCTATTGGGTGAGCCTGTGGCAAGTGTTTGGGAACGAAAGGTATGTGGTGTTGTCGAAGCCAGTTTTTAGTATATATATTGAGTAATGGCATGATGATAGATCTGGCCAAAATATGATAATGTCATTAGGACGATGTTCGTGGACAAACTGAAGTAATTTGGAAACGCAGTTATTAATATAGCTCTGACTATTCAAAGCTTCATCCCTTACTCTTCCCACAAAAGGCCGGGATACACCCCTGTTAGAAATTGCTCATAGACAAGGAATTTATCTGCAAATTTCGTTTTTATCTTACATTGTCAGGGCAATCCTCTACGTTGTCCGTATAAAATCCATCGGTTTCCTCCATTTCAGAATAACTCATTTAAGCATTTAAAAATGATTTTTCGATTGACAAAGTGTACCCGCCACAGTTGACGAAGGCATCTTGATATACGAAGGAGTTGCGCTTGAAAACTATTGGGGCACTCATGTCTTTTTCGATATTTTTTACCATTTCTCCTCAATTCCAACGATATCGTACTCTCAGAAGATCTGTATTGACGAACCAGTCTCCTCGTTGACATTTAAACCTGTTTTTTTGCTCTTCCCACTAATTTCTCTGACCTCTGTGCAGTAAATGTACGTGGTCCACTTTTTGAGAGATTTTGACAAGGTTTTCCCTTCTCGAATTTCGTTATTGTTCTATAAATGGTTCTACGTGGAATGTTTCCATTCTGGAATATTCGACAGATTCCAGCATTGGGTACCCGCCCAACCAACTTGTAGATATTCCTATTTCTAATTTATACGTCATCTTCAAGCAAAAATTTCGAAATAAATAGATTATAACTGACAGTAAACAAATTTATGTATCTAAAGACAATTTGACACTCATCGGATCTAATTAAACCTCACTTTTCCATAGTTTTTATTTTGTTAATTATTTTTGTGGTGGGTTAAACGAGGCATACATTGTAGGACCGCTAGAACGATCGATCGTATTTGCTTTTGTCCACTTAAACTTCTACTTAGTGTCTTTTAGTGTCTTAGGCTGCAGTGAATAATTTTTGCGATGGCATCAAGTTTGTCGAAGAGGACATTAGCTGCAATTGTGCTAGTATTGCTAGAGGAAAACGAGGACGAGACGATCAATTCTGGTTTTATTCCACAAATTTTCTTAAGAGAAGTTGCCAAAGCATAGCGTAGCTAGCATATCTTTTCTGTTTATTTATGTATTCTTCAAATTTTACATACCACAAACATTTATAATCACGTTCTGTTGAAAACTTTCCATTTTCATTACTGTGTATAAACACTTTCAATACAAAACGTACCGATATGAGTTCAACATGTCGTAACCTGCCCACAAACTATCAAATCTGTCATATATATGACAGCGTCGTTCGACAGTTCTATGGCATGCCAAACTATACCGTGTCGTACGACAGCTGCACTACAACGCCACTTACTATCCAACCGTCCCTCCAACAGTTAAATCAACTTGATGTTGTACAGCAAGTCGTCAAATGGATCGTATCTGTATGGCCCCTTTTAAGAGAGATTACTGGTATTATTACAAAATGAATAAAAGTATTAAAGAAAGTGATATATCACCATTTTTGTTACTTTAACGTACGATTGTTTCCAAGCAATCAAAATTGACATTTTCACTCACACGATACAATTGGACATTGTGATGACGGAACTGTGGAGGTAGTGGCGCCCTCAATTTTTACAACCTTCCTGTTATTCTTGTGTGACATAAACTTGGGGTCGAATCACCCTTGAGAGGAGTCTCCAGCCGAAGCCCTTCAAGCTGGAGCGCTTATGTTACAAATTAACGCCTTTCACCGTTACAAATCGGCGCCTTGTAAGGTTACAAAACTCAAAATGCTAAACACGATTGTAAGGATGAGTGTAAGCCCTGAAGATTTAAATAGCATTTCACTCAACGATTAGGGCCGATAAAATGTGTTGTGGAAACCCGCTTCAGGTTATTGTGACGCCGTAGCATAACACGTCCATTTTAATTGGAAATCGATGATTAAATTAATGTTATAAATGAAACTAACTAAGTTTACAAGATAACTCTAAACTTATTTCATTTGATGTTACCAATATGTTCTCTAAAATTCCTCCTAAAGAATGCATAACACTTGTTAAAAAATTACTAGAGGATAAAAATATCAATCCAGGAATAATATCAGATATACTTAATTTGTTTAATGTATGTATTAATCAGAATTACTTTACTTTTGATAATGAGGTATATATTCAAAATGAAGGTTTACCAATGGGAAGCCCTATATCACCAATTTTAGCAAACATTTTTATGGACAGTTTAGGAAGAAAAATCTTTGAATGTAACATTTCAAAAAATATATTATTTTGGTATAGGTATGTAGATGACATATTAGCTTGTTTTGTAGGTAGTGAACGACAATTAGATATATTGTTCAATCATATTAATAATTAACATCCAAAAATCAAATTTACATTAGAAGTTGAAGAAAATAACTCAATCAATTTTCTTGATATTAAAATTCAAAGAGTCAATAATATACTTGATTTTTCAATTTACAGAAAACCAACACATACTGATGTGACTATACCATATAATTCTAATCATCCCATGTCACATAAATTAGCAGCATATAATTCAATGATACATAGAGCATTTTCAGTTCCTATGAACAAATATAATTTTGATAGAGAAATTAATATAATTAAACAAATAGCCACATCCAACGGTTATCCATTACATATAATGAATAAATTAATTAATAAAAAAGAGGAAAAAGTGGCATTACAATTAATATTTCCTGAAAAAACTAGGGAAATACAAAATTACAAAACCATCACATATGCTGGTAATATTTCTAATAATATTTCAACAAATACAGCAATTTCTTATAAAACAGAAAACAATGTGAGTAAAAAATTGTTAAGTGTAAAAACAAAAATACCCCCATTAAAAAAGTCTGGAATATATAAACTTAAATGTCCAGAATGTAATGCTGTCTATATTGGTCAAACAATTCGAAATTTTGAAATTAGATACAATAAACACTCACGAGCATACAGATTAAAACAGCCAGATAAATCACATTACGCAAAACACCTTCTTGACTCAAAACATTCATTAACACCTAACACAGAACTGGAAGTACTGCATATTTGTGATAAGAAACAAGAACTAGAAATAAGAAGACACTTAAGAGACCCACAATATGAAGTTGTCAATGAACAGATAAATCTAGGGAGCTCTCCACTAATAAATTGTCTTCTTAAGTAACTATTGTAAAGATCAGCAGATATAGTTTTCCTTGGTTTCCTATATTATTGCACAGTTATACTGATCTTAAATGGGAAAAAGATATCCAGGATATCCCCATAGGGCTAATAATACCTAAGCTTTAATATTTGTAAAATCATATCTTGTTCTTTTTTCTATTCATATATATTAAATCAATCACAAGATAGGTCACTTACTATTTGGTCCAGCCAAAATATTAAACATCAAGTAGGTATCACATAAAATGTAACTTCTGTCAATCTGACGATGATATGTCAATATCGAAATAATTATCAATATCCTTTCATAATTTTCATAATTTTTTTTTAATTATATAGTGGAATTAATTAGAAACAGTTAGTTTCATTTATAACATTAATATGAGTAGATTCCACAAAGTAAGGGTCCAAACAGTAAATTCGATGATTAAATATTTATTCAAAAAGTTGACCGATTTTCTGTTAGGTATTAAGCTGAACACACTATATATTTTTATTTGAAAAAAAAAACTGTGTCAACTGAATAATTATTATTCATCGACTATAACAGATCAAGCTAAATGGTTAATTGTCAAAGGACCTTCTGGTGAGAGGATAAACCAATTAGTAGTAAACTGAAGTTAATAGATAATTGAAATTATTTCACACATGACCAGCTGAGCATCAAACAATTATTATTGTAATAATTAAATGATGAATCATAACTGAAATAGTTTATTGGTTTAAAAGGTCTTTGAAACAAGCGCGATTTTGCGAGCACCACAGGGCAGCCAGAGTGCTCGAAATTGAACAATTTGATGAAGATGATTCGCGGTGGTTTTTCATCCATGCACCGGACATTACTTTATAATTTTTGGAGGTAGTAACCATTTGGGTCTTATAGAAGAAGCAAATTGTGCGATATGCGCTTACATGATATCAGATAGGAAGGAGGCGTATTAGTTATTCATATCTGACCGTAAAAGATAGTGAAGGTTGAACGTTGGTGAAGCAGTACTTATTGTTGCGCCCCCAAAATGAGAGTACAAGTCTAAATTTCCCATGATATGATGAGGGAAAATGTACCAATCAAGTGGTCGGTATCAACACATTTGGATCATGCTTCTTGCAAATTGCACGTTATCCCAAATTGGATGATCCTGAGAAATACTCGGGACATGCTTTTCGACGTACGTTATAGCAAATAGTAGCATGACAATAGGTCAAATTCAAAAAACAGTAGGGTGGAAGTCGGCAGCTGTGGCGACTGGATACGTTGCAGAAAGGAAAATAGGTATAAAGGAGCTACTAGTCTCTGAGACTTTCTTCTGGAACCAAGTAGAAGACAGTTCTCAGTGAATATCACCCCAATATACATAAATACATACGTTGAAGAGAGCATAAGCAGTAAGGGGAAGGTTTCAAACAATATTAGGAGTGTCATTAATGGAAGTTCAACCTTATTGAATTAAATACCATTCCCTCCGATCCAAAAATCGAAAAAATAATATCACAACCAATTTTCAAATGATGCTTAAACGAAGGTTTTGTATTCGCCTTCAGGGGCGGTTGTTCAATCGAGGATAATCCGGAGATCTTTTTGATACTATTTATTGACTCCAAATATAGTTATATAATGGAAAACAAACAGAACAAAACGCATTCTTGGAGAATAAATAAACATATGTTATGGTTTTGTTATTTATTTCAATAGTTTTCACTTGTGGGATGAGATTATACACACTACTATGGCTAATTAATATTTATTGATTCAAAGAAACACACACTGTATTCACACTCGGTATAATAGTTCTAATTTATTCTTACCACTTGAATATAACACTATTTATCTTCACTGTTCGACTACTAAGAACTTCTGTTCAGAAAAATACACCTCAGAGATTACTGCCGGGTACAGTATGACTAGTGCAGAAGGCAGATTGAGGCCGCGAAATCTTACTGAACCTTATCCTTCCTACCATACATTTTCCTACATACATTTTCGAATCATCGAGAAAATCATTTTTATGAACGGAGTCTAACCAGAAAATAGAATAGTCATTCTTGTGAATTGTATGTATAGAGGGCATCAGCCCTTAAATTGAATGAAATAAAATGATATAAAATAGCTGATAAGATACCCATAAGAACCAGAACTAAAGAGCAGTGAAACTAAATAATTCCAAGAATACTAATCGTTGGATTTACAAAATGTTAGGAACTATATTGTCGAAACTTTGGCACACGAAACAAATTAACTCATTCAGTTAATACAAGTTTATGTTGAAGTTTTGGCACATTTAAATTCCGAGTCCAACTTTGAAATACTAAAAACTAACAAATGCAGCGTGCCAACTCATGTACACTTGAATTGTTTTAAAACCATTGTATTCGGATACATGACTGGAAGAAATGAATGGGAACAGAACGGGATGTTTAAATACTGAAGATCAAATTAGAAACAACAATGAATTAATTATTTTTAACTGAGCACACGTCAAATTTCCAGTGATACTTGAAATGAATTGCCGTGATAGAGCGTAGAAAAACCAATTTAAGTACCAGGGTGACAAATAAGAACGGCCGTTGGCCATGTCTTAGGATCAGATTGTAGTTCAGCATTGGGAAACAATTTTTATAACAAAAATGGCCTGGAGAAAACCTGGAAATTATTTATAAACAGTAGGTGAACTGTTGAGGGCGTTATTGAATTTAAATAAATTAAAAATTCAAATTTTGCATAATCTACCCTATTAAGAAGCACCATGAAAGCAATAATCGTATCCTGCAAGAATTTTTACGTATATTACAAGTTTAAGTTAATCTACTCAAATGTGAGTGGGTAGTGGGAACTTTGTTATTAAAAACGTCCATAACTCCAGTTCTACTCCACCGATTTGAACCGGTAATGAATTGGCGGACCAGTTAGCTGAAGCAGGTGGTTCTAAAGGTTAGGTTAGGTCCCGAACTCTTTTGTGGAATCACAAAGGATTGCATAAGAAGGGACAACGGGAACTGGGTAGATAAGGAGCACCAATTAACATGGAGGTTGTCATAAGGTCACCTTCTTACAAGGTAGACAAGGAACTTTCAACTAGGCTGTTGGAACTGGGTAAGAGACATTCGAAGGCAGTTACCGAATTTGTCACTGGGCACTGTAAGTTGAGAAAACATTTACACAAGGTGGGAATTTTTAGTGAACTATATGATGAAACACCTACTCACGTACTTTTTCTGTGAGAACTCACAAGGACACATACTTTGGAAACAGAGTAATACAACCATTACAACTACTCAATATCCTCCCAGTCAAACTAGTGGCCTATTTAGAAGACACGAAGCTTCTGAAATGGAAATATATAAGATGGGAAATGGTACAAATATTCAGTTCAAGTGCCTGGGTTGTTGAGCATAACCCAAACAAATGAATGGATATATATGAGCTTACGTTATTTCTAGAACAGCTTTTCCAGTTAATATATTTTTCTTACCGATACTAATAATATTTCTGGTAAACTCAAAAACGGGATTTGACAGCCAATTATCTTGAAAACTGCTAGAACTATTTTGTTGAAATTTTAAATTTTCCAACCTGAACAATTTGAATTAACTCAATCAACCACCGTCAACGACATTCAATTATCTCGGATTATTACCAAACGCCGTTACAGTTTTCATTAAAACCGAAACCCTCAACAGGGTCTTCTTACAGGCTGGAAATACCCAGCAAAATATAGATGTCAATGACTTTTTAATGATATATGTAAGCTCCCGTCGAACGTCAACAAGCTTTCCAGCCGATTCATTTCTTTTTGAAAAAAATTATTTTCCATCCAACCACCTCGGTTAATGAGAAAAGCAAAGCCGTCAAATAATTTGATTTATGATTAACGCGTCAATTACAGTCATATCACGTAACAGCACCAGAGAAAACCACATCGATTTTTTCCTTCGAGAAATTTAGCAGCGTTGTGATAAAATTACTATTCTATTCGTGTTTCGTCCCCGTCTATATCAAAAGTAACGAGGAGCTGCAAACACCTTCATCGCGGACAGTGTTAATGCAAAATAGTGTCAAACGAACAAATATACGAAATTCCATATCTTCAGTATTTCGAGAATTGGATTTATGAAATTGATGCAATCGCTTGCCTATGCATTATTCATATTCCTGAAATTTATATAGGGTGTCCAGAAAATCTCCAGTCAAACGAAAACTACAAATAGTAGATGTGATTTTCTGTCCAATTAACACAATTTACATGTATCCAAAAGTTCCTCCTGAGTGAGCGTTTTGGAAAGAAAAGAACAGAATCTGGAGTTTAATAGTAGATTATTAGCAGCTCTGCCATTTCTGAATCAAAAATGGAAAATCATTCATAATACATGAACATACGATATCCCAATCGATCAACATTTACGGCTCTTCACCTTCTCCCAAGAGAAATCGGCTTAGTAGTACCCTTAAATACTGAAACTGGTAGGCACCCCAGAGGTAAAAAGGTGTATGTAAAGTTAATGCCCTTGACATGACCCGAAAATATCGCGATTACGTTGATAGCTGTTGGCAGTTATCAACAGTCTATTTATAGGTTCATACATGCCATAGTTTGTTTGGTGAAATGTAATATGAAACAATTCAGTGTTACGGGTTCTTCTGTCATTCACATTAAATTCTTTTAAAGCCAGTAAGTCAGGATAATTGATGTGACCACTATGTATTTTGTGTACCTAAACAACCAATTTCAAGTTCTATTTTCCGATTTTTGAAGGAATGAATATTTAAACGAGCTAGCATCCCATTGAAGTGAAAATCATTTACCTGAATTCCCAATCTAAAAATATCTTTTGGACCATTTTTATTAAATGTGTGTCGGTGTTAAGATGTGGAGACCAAACTACTGAATTATACTCCAATGAATAATATAATAATTTTATGACCCCTGCTGAAAAATGCCTAGATGTTCTGATATTAAAGCCTAATGTCAATTTAGATCTTTTATATCATTGGTTACAGTAAGATTTTTATTTTTCATGCTGTAATTAAAAGTGAGGCTGGAGTTTCCTGAGAATGTGATTTGGTAGCATTTGTTATGATTCAACCCCAGCATAATAATGACACACCAATGAACCAAATTATTCAGATCCTGCTGTAACATAATGGCGTCAAGTGAATCTTCATTTTTTTCAAATATTTCGAGATCATCAGCAAATATCAAGCAACAGCTGGCCGATAAGACTTCCACCACGTCATTAATAAATAAGTTGAATAAAATTGGTCCAAGATGTGATCCCTGCGGAACACCTGATGTAACATTTATTACCGATGAAATGGAGCCAGCACATCTAACACATTGCGATCTGTTTGACAGATAACTCTGTAGCCAAGTAAATACCCACCACAAATAATTTCGACAGTAACAATTCCTGATTGACTCTATCGAAAGCTTTTGTGAAATCCGTATATATAGAGTCAACTTGAAGTTTATTTTCAAAAGCTGTCAGATTGTGATTTTCATAACAAAGTAGATTGGAGGCAGTAGATTTTCCAGATGAGCAACCATGTTGTTCGGAATTAATTATAAGTCGTGTGTCTCAAGACAACTTTTTAGAGATAAGGGAATCTAGAAGTTTTGGTATTTCAGATTGTAGGCACACAGCACGATAATTTGTTCTGTAGAATAAACAGTTGAAAAGTATTCTGTGAAAAGATTTACTATAGTATCGTTGTCATTCCCTAAGTTATCTTTATAAATCATAGATGTATGAAATTTATAAGAGTTTTTTCATTATTGACATGTTTCCAAAAGAAAGTTGGGTTTGAGAAAATACTGTTCTCAGTTTTTAAGATATAATCATTAAAACAATCATTTCTGTCTCTTAAACACTCTTCCCGAAGATGTGCAAAATGATAGTAATATCTAAGGTTATCTGAAGATTTGTAAAGTTTATGTATTTTCTTTTTTTTTCAGTAATTAAATACTTAAGTTCTGAATTAAACCAGTGGGGAAAATTTGATGGTTTATATTTCTCCACCGGTACAAATGCATTTTTATACCCTTATAAAGAATGCTGTGAAAATGATCAACAGCCTCATTTACATTTATATTATTTAATAGTGAATTCCAGTCTACTTGGGCTAAGTGATCTCTAATCCTATATAGTTACCTCGTTTGAAATCAAGAAAATATTCCTCCTAATATGTTAGATTGGAGTCATTCTTTAGTTTTAGATTAAAAGAAATAGCAGTGTGGTGTCTACTATTATTAAAAAGGGGATCTATGGGTTCTGAAACTTTTATATTCATATATAGATAGACATTTCTGCTGATTGCTATTGTATTTATTACATTATAGAATTCCGGACTATTTGATAGTATGAGTGCTTAAGAATTATCAGGACAATTTACTTTCAAGCCAAATTCATCATTAGACCAGGTGGCTTCAGGCAAATTATAATCACCACAAATGATAAGCTTACTGTTCCTGTAAATATCACAAATATTCTCTGTGACACCGATGTGATCCATAAATTCATCCTCACCAGACAAATAATGCAAATAAACCCCGCCAATAATGACATTTTGGTTATTATTAGTCAAATTAATCTAAAGATGTTCAATAGAACTTGGAGTTACTGTGACTTCTTCCGCGACCATTTACTTTTGACAGCTATCAAAACACCACCACCTCTTGACTTTCCCGTCCTCACGAGGTCCCTATCTAATCTGAAAGTATCAAAGTCATGCAAACGTAATACGTCTTTAAAATCTTCATTTAACTACGTATCAACAATTATTATAACTTCATATACAGAACATAGTGCTGTTTGACTAAAGTTTAATATTTTTGTTCGTAGACCACCCACATTATGATAATACACCGAAATAGAGCTCGAAATATCATTTAGTTTTTTGCCTTACATGAAATTTGAGGAATTCCGCGAACGTTTTAAAAAAAAATTTCTTCTCTTCTTTCAGTTTCTTCATATTTTTCTTCTGCATGCTTCATGAAGACTTTCCTTTCCTTTTTAATGTGTTTTCTGTTTCTCATTATTGTCATTACTTCATCTGAATTCTGAAGAATAACCTTTAGCGGACGAACACCATTTTTGTTTTTAATTCCTACACGTAAAGTTTTTATTATTTTGATTTCTCCATTTGTTATTTCAGTAACTATCTCCTTCACATTTTCAGTATCTCTCACATTATTATTCTCTAATACATTGTAGAGCATGATATTGTTAGCCCTTCTTTGACGTTCATAAACCTCTGTTATTACATTTTCTTCAGACAGTGTCTTTTGCAAGTGAGTTTTGAACTCACTAATTTCATCATGCAATCCGTCAATTTTTTCAAGCAATTGTGGAATCATTTTTACACCAGTTCACATCTTCACAGTAAAGTCTCAGTTGTCTTTTTCCTTTTGAATCCATGACTCTGATGCGTTAAGAACTGGACAATTTCTATTTACATCCCTTTCACAGCTGTCACATGCAATATAGTTACTCCCCTCCTCACTTGGATGTTTATTATTGGCACACTTCATTTCTTCATTTTTGGCACCATAAAATATTTTTGACTACACCACTCGTATACTGAGCTGACCTACTCACTTAAAAAGCTGACATAACAAAGCCATCTTCAAGGGGCGCTAACTAGAAAAGAAATAGGTTGGATGGACATGAAATCACATCTGGAGACTAGTTTGCGTTTGGCAGGAGCGTTTCTGGACACCCTATACTGATAGATAGATAGATATTTATTGTCCATTCATACATAGTAGGTACATGAACAAGGAGACGGTATGATATAATATAACAAAAAGGAAAAGAAAAAAAATACAACTGATTAATAAATAAATAAATAGGTAAATATACTTACAGCCAAACCATGCTGGATTTAGGATACTAGTAAGGGTATGCAGTTAAACAAAAAATAAATAATAAAAGAAATAAAGTTAGTGTTTGGATATAAATGCTATTCATTAATAATAAAAGCTCGTAGTTTCATTGCACCGCCTATAAAGTTATATATTTTTTGTAGTGTGATGACATTTGTTGTAGACAAAAGAGAGTCGAGGGCATCTGAATGGCTTCGCTTCTCGAATATAACTGTGTGTCTTAGACTATTATACATTGGGCAATCAAAGAATATATGTTCTAATGTTTCCAATGATTGTCTATTACAGATCGTGCAAATCTGGTCGATTTTTATTTTGTGCGAGATATTATTGACATAAAGATAAATCGTTTCATTATTAGTTGTGCGTAGTTGTGCTGTTAAACGTTTAATGTGCAGTGGAGATGGTCCGCAAAGATAACTGATAGGCGTACTATCCCTAAGTAGAAATTTATATGTTGGATGGTGGACACTAAGTAGTACTTTGTTCCAATCATCTTGAGTGTTTCTAACTAAGTATTTGTTTAATATGTCTTGTTTGATATTTTCATTGATGGCGTCTGGATTAAAGTTTGGATAGTATATTCTTATGATACGGGTTAACTGATCAATCCAATTATACTTTAGGCTACCGCATTCAGAATTTTGTAGCTTTGTAAGCCGTACTAAAGCTCTATGGGGGAATCTCTTATTATCTTGACTGGTTATTCTGATTAATTGTTCAATAGCTTGTTTAATTATATAATATTCTAGTTTGCACAGGTTAGCCTCAATTCTTATAATATATGCAGCCGTTGTTCTCTGTAGAAAAAGGAGATTTTTCCAGAAACAAGATTGTATTTTCTCGGATTGATCTAGATAGCGCAATCCCCATATGCTACTAGCATAATTGAAAGTCGGTATTACTACATTGTTGAAAAGGGTCTTAATGGAAAAAAGGGACGAAAGTTTTGATGAATTTATTGTTTGGAGTATGGTTCCTTGGGTAATTCTGGCTTTTCGTTCTCGAGATTTGAAATTATTAAGAAATGATCCGTTAAAGGTAAAAACGACTCCTAAATAATCGTAGGTGTTAGAAATTTCTATGGTTTTATTTTGGTATTTAAATTTAGGCTGTTGTCGGATTTTGGGGCTTTTACGGAAAATTACTATTTTCGTTTTATCGGTATTGACTTGGAGTTTAAATTTAGTGCAATACGACTCTAAGATCATTAGATTCTTTTTCATTTGCGCTTCAGATTCTGCGGGCACCGTCAGGTCGTCTGCAAATAGTAACGCCCTTATGTTATCTCCCTCATCTAGCGTGACTCCCTTGCTGCCCTGCTCTTGAAAATAAGAATCTATGTCGGAGATAAATAGTGCAAACAGGAGAGGGCTAAGCGGATCCCCTTGTAGAACACCTTTTGTAATTTGTATTGTTTCGGAAGTGTTACCGTCTTGTTCTATAAATAATGTTGCTGAATTGTACATTAGTCTCAAGATTCTAATAGTTTTTGCACTTATACCTTTTGAATATAGTTTTTCCCAAAGAATTCCATGATCCAGCGAGTCGAATGCTTTCTTAAAGTCTACAAACAATGTATAAAGTTTTCTTGCAGGGAGACGTAAATAGTTATTGATCAGAGCATATAAAACAAATATGTTGTCTTCACAATTACGTGTTTTGCGGAATCCGGCTTGACATTCAGGTAGAATCTCATTATTTTCCACAAAGTTTGTTAATCTATTGTTTATGAGTTGGGTAAAAAGTTTAGTTTTGTGATTAAGGAGGGCTATACTGCGATAGTTGTTGGGGTCTGTGATGTCTCCTTTTTTGTGGAAGTGGATCATTTTAACATCAGACCATGTTGGTGGTATTTGTTCTTCATTTAGAATTTTATTGAATAGTATTTTTAGGTGCATTACCCAGTCCAGGGGGAGATTTTTAAAAAATTCGTTGCTTATGTTGTCTGTACCAGGTGATTTGTTATTTTTTGCTATGTTTAATACTTGGAAGATTTCTTTTGTGGAGAAGCTTGTGTCAAGGTAAGGGTGGACAGCGTCGAAGAAATGTGAATCTATAGTTGGTTGCGAGCTGTAAAATCTTTTGTAAAAATCGGTCATGGTGTCGATATCAATTGTGGGTCCTTTCGTTTTGCTTTTATTTTGTTTCAGATATCTCCAAAAGTCAGTGGGGTTGCTGATATTGTTAAGTGTAGTTGTTTTATATTTTTCGTAACCTAATTTTTTTTTTAGTAATAAGTTTGTATTATTTTTTTGTTTTACTGTATGCGGCTATAGATTCCTGATTGAATTTAGACTTTTTTAGCTGTTTTTTTGATTGCTGAAATTTTTTCTTAGCATCTTTACAAGTATTATCGAACCAAGGCTTTGCTTGAGGAGCCAAGTAATTTTTAAAAGTTAGATTTTTTTCCATTTCTAAAAATTTCGTTGTTAACCTGATTCCCTCATTTATTTGTTTATCTAGTACAACAAGTGTGCTACCATTTGAATTTATTTCATAGTTAGTTATTACATTTTTATAAGACTGTGATTTGAGAGGATCCCACTTAATTATTATTTTTTTATTACCGTAATGTTGTTGTAGTTGAGTATTATACATTTTAAAGAAATCAGCTTCAATTACGATAGTGCAGCTTAGGTGGTCTGAGATTAGATTGTTATCGATAAAAAACCTTTAAATTAAATCTACATCGTTAATTTTTGCCCACACTAGATCTATCACACTTCGTCCTGATTGCCCAATGTATGTAAAGTTACCTTCATAGTCGTCGAACCTACCGTTTAACATAAAAAGCCCTAGGTTTTCCAATGCTTCCACAAGTAATGTGCCTCTTAAATTTACTATAATATCCCTTGATCCTCTTGGTTGTAAGAGAGAGTTAGTGTCTGTTAAGTTACTAGAATCAAAGTCATTCAGATTGCCCACCCTAGCATTGAAGTCACCATACAAGGTCATCTTGTCATTAGGAAACTTTATGATTATTTCTTGTACCGTATCTTCTAGCATTTCTATACAGGTACGATCATCTAAATCTGGTTTTAAGTAAACGACTCCTAAAATATAAAATTGGTTGTTGATATTTATTCGTAAAAATATCCACATAAAACAGGTATCAATAATATCTACACGCCTAATTCCAGCAATGTGTTTAGATATAAGAACTAGAATACCTCCACTACCTCTACCCCTCTGCTTATCCTTAATAGCTTGACATGTATAAACATCATAGTTATTTAAAATTTTGGGTAAGCTAGTGTGGGGAGAGGTAATCCAAGTTTCTACTAAGCCTATAATATGAGAACTACACAAATCATTGATTTCTGACATTTCTAAGTTATTTAAAGTGTTGATGCCTTGGGAGTTCCAAAATGTTATTTTGAAAGGCATATGCGCGTTTACATACTTTAAGTTGGTTCTAGCAGGGGTTAGTTTTTTGTTGGTACTTCGATATTTGTTCGTTTCGCCGATTCATCTTTTTTCTCTGGGGTTATTTCGCTAAATTTTCTTCCTTTTGCTGTTGTATTATTATATGCGTAATGTGACACCTGCGTTGCTGCTTCTTTTTTATGTTCGTTGGCTTCTAACTCTGCTAAATTATATAATTTCCCGTCGATAGAAAGCTTATTGTAGACTAGTTTTACTCTGCTTCCTTTATCTCTGGCATCTTTTTGATAGCTTAGTAGTTGCTTTCTTTGCTCGATAATTTCTTTGGGGTAGTCTTCGTTAATGTAGATATTTGTTCCTTTCAGTTTGCTTCTTTCTCTTAAAATGTCTACCTTTTTTTCCCATCCATTTAATTTCAGTAGAATTGGTCTGTTCTTGAGCTTGTTTCGATCACCTATTCTTCTTTTTTCGATTATGTCTGTATTAACATTTATTTTCGAGTTTATTTTTCTCATTACTCCATTAACTTTTTCCTTTAGTTGCTCTGCATCTTCTCCTGATTCTTCTTCAATGCCCATTATTATTAGGTTTTCTTTTCTTAGATCTTTTTCAATCTGAACTAACTTTTCTTCTAATTTTTCTGTAATCCTTTTTAGAATAAGATTCTCTTTACGCAATTCATGGTTTTCTATTTTTAGTCCCTCCATTTGAGAATGGACATCATCTATTTTTTGTTCAATTCTAGCATTACGTTGGTCCATAGATACTAGCTTTTTCATAAGCTCATCCATTATGGCAAGATTTTGTATTTCGTACACAATTGAATTCCGAAAGAAAAAGTTCAGTTTTAAAATTTTCCCAGGTCTTATAATTTATAAAATACTGGCCTGTTCTCCTGTAATAATATCAAAAATTTGCTTGCTGCTTATCTTTATTTAATTAAATCTTATCAGAATACTTGGGTTTTTTGTTTGCGATAATTTGTTACTTTTGTGAATTCTAACCTATTTGGGCTTGAATTAGATATTCTTACCAAATTCACTGTTGTTTAAACTATTGCACATAATCACTGTAAAATTACAAACACATGGGTAACGATTAAAAGATTTTTAGTTGGCTTTTAACTCTACAATTATTGAATTTGCTGGATCGATTTAACCGTGCACTTTCTTTGGCGAGTCCAGGACCGTACCCCCTATACTGATTAGTACCAATGCGAAATATCCCAACCAACCCCCTCTCCATTTTTTTAGTAACGATACCTTTTAAACTGATGAGAATCTTTGACTACCTCACTTTGAATGTACGAAAGTATCTGACACCTTCATCAATATTTCTCGAAAATATGATCCGGAAATACGTCACGGTTGAGTAGGCAACTCTGGGAAAAAGAGTTTTGATCTGTGGTGGGAGGAGATGGAAGTGACAAATAGTGTTATTGTATTGATAATGTCAAATAGTAATTTGTACTAACTTAACAAGGAAATTCTCGCTAAAAATAATTGCTCGTATATCAATAATGATTGAGAACTTCCTTCTCTGTAAACTGATTACTAGCATTGCTGTAGCCTGGAATTTGGAACTTCAATAGCTCATAAGATTCCTCCAATTATAACTTAACTCAATGTACAATGAAACTCCTCGCACTTTTACGCGTCTTGCCATTTTTTGTGATTTTTTTTAAATATATTTTTTTAAGCACATATGTGAGTTCTAACGCCGAGTAATTTAATGCTCCCAATATTTATAGTAAATTACAAGTTTTATTCTTCTCAGTCTTCATGTCACCACAAATTCATCATTTACTCAAATTGACACCGATAGTGCTACAACTCTGAGCGACTACGAGTATCTACCTTCTAGATAACCTGTCGTAAGCGAATTACCGATTTGCTGCTGTTCTCGCTTTTGATTTTAATTACTTTACACTAACTCCATTTGGAATTAAGTCAGTCTCTCAAACCATCGCATCGGTAGCAATTTTGGAGTATCTTAAGCGCCGGCTACAAAGCCGTCGACATTAGGGAATGAGTGGAAAATAATTTCCATTTGTGAACTTGTTATAAGAAACAAGAATCTGATTTGTCTACATCGTGATGTGGAATATGTCACAGTTTTGCATCAAGTCTGATAAAAATGTTTTTTCCATATTATGTTTATGTAACCATTGGAATAGAAGCAAATCTAAACGATCCTTTTTTTCGAGAAACATAACGTGATATTCAGTATTGTCGTTGCATTCGAATTTTTGGGAGTTCGCTGGTATCGTCAAGTGAAGTTCTACTTCGTAATTTGAAAAAACAATTAAAAATAATATTAATTATATAACAACCAGTTGGTATCTATCTACTTCAATCCTCCCAACAGGCAAACGAAGATCCAATGAAAATAAAATAAGGTAACGGGTACAGTCATTGGCCGCTCAGTAGTGATTGGCCAGTTTAACATTAATCCTAAATATTAAGGTTCCTAGAAAAAATTAAGAGATACAAAGTTTTGCATTGCACTTTGTCTATGCTGCTTATTCTGTTCTCTACTGGTCGTTATTTCAATTAGATCAGACTATTTAGGTTAGAGAGGGAGTGTTTTGGCGTCTGAAAGTTGTATCCGTTTTAGCAACCTAACTAAGAATGCCTTAAGGAACGTCGTTGACAAGGTGAGATTTTCTTTTAAGAATATTGATTTAGCTTAATGTATTGATGTTTTATATCGATTTAGTGAAGTAATTCTTATGTTTTCGGAGCTTCTATAAGTAAGGCTATTCTTTTTGGCGTTAATTATTGGCGAGCACTAACTGTGACTGAAATATGTCCACGTTGTAGTTATTGGCCTTCCCGGCCAATAACTGTAACTATATTGAATTAAATTATTTTACATGATTTGAGTCTTTATATGCTAATTTATTATGAAATAAGAGATTTCATTTATTTTTCATCCATTTTTATGCGAATTAGCAGTGGTTGGCCTACTTCCAATCACTAGGTGGCTAATAACTGTAACGTTCGGCAAGACCAGAGCAAACCAACTAGATAGGGTGAGTGATACAGTAGTTGGACATGCGTCAGTGATTGGCCAGGGTAGTATTAAATTGACTTTATTAAGAATCTCTGCAGTTTATGAAATACGACAAATTTACTACTACATTGTGGCAACATTGCTTGATACAAAACCAAAGTTAAATTTCATTGGGTTGGCAAATGAAAGTCAAAACAGTGTTGCTGTTGCTTGTGGTCATCAATTCATCTCAAAACAGGTAAAACCCTACAAATTTCATAATGATTCTATGCTAGTTTTCAACGCTTATGAGTCCTTAAGCTATGAATAATATATGCATGAATATATGTGGATATCTAATAACTAATCATAATTGATCGTTTCTTGAGTCACAAAAGTGTTTAGTTTATAAAAATTGGCGCCAATTTGATATGCCATAAACTGTCTCAGAACTTTTACACGTAAACAGTCATTGGTCGGCCGGCCAATTACTGTGATGAAATTATAGATATTATTATTTAAAAGAAACCGGTTTTTTCCATTATTACCCTGTTAAGTTATACTATTTTAAGTTGGTTTTCTGTTTTTTCAAAGCGTAAACAGTGGTTGGCTGAGGGCCATTAACTGATTCCGTCAGTGGCCAATCATTATCGCATTTGTTTTTTTTTAGTTTTGTAAGCCTATTACCATGCCAAAAGTGTCTGAAGGTGCTTCCTATCGAAAAAAATATAAAGAAGAGGATATTTGTAAGGCTTTGGAGTCTATAGAGGATGGAATGGGTCAAAGAGAAGCTTCTAAACTTTATCATGTTCCTCGGGCCACACTCCAATTCCGGTCGAGTGAAAAGTTCAACAATAAAGTTTCTCTCGGACTCAAACCTATATTGACTTCCGAAAAAGAGGCACTATTAGAAAACTGGATTTTGACCTCTCACAAGAAAGGTTTTCCGCGTATAATTGAAGACATTCAAACCTATGTAAAGTATTTCCTTGACGAATCTCCTAGAGAAAATCCATGTAAAGAGAACCTTCCAGGATGATGGTGGTATCTAGTTTTTTTAAAACGTCACCCAAATATAACCCTGAGAACCTTTGAAGGAATTACAGCAGCTAGTTCCGTAATTGCAGAAGCAGATACTAGAAGTTGGTTTTCCAATGTGGATGACTATTTAAAGCGAAAGCAATTATCAGATGTTCTTGAAGATCCCAGCAGAATATACAATGGAGATGAAACCTGCTTGCGGCTTTGTCCAAAAGCAAAAAAGTTCTTGCACCAAGAGGAACAAAGAACGTTTACGAAATAGAACATCATCCCAAGAATAATATCACGGTGATGTTCAAATTTTCGGCTAGTGGAGATGTAACCCCTCCTATGATCATATATGCATTGTAACTACCCAGGTAGATATAGCGATAAAAAAGATTATTCTAGTATTACTTACGGTATGCCTTCGACTAAGCTCTAGGTAAAACAATGGGTCGTGAATTTTCGCCTAAATGTTGTATAACACTTAGATTATAAAAATTTGTCTGGCATATAACTTATTTGAGCGCCACGTCATTTGTAAAATGAAATGTTATAATTTACCCTGATAAAATGACGAAAAACAGAGTATATGGTCCTTTATAGGTACTTAGATGATCATTAAAAAAAAATCGGGAAAGTAACTTAACAATCTAATGAAGAATATCATACTTAAAGTCGACTTGGTCCCTACTATTTTACAAATATGGCCCTTGGCCGTCGTACATTAAATATACAAATTAATAAGATTTCGAGGGAAATTAGTTCAATGCTAAAGGTTCTACAACGGTATGAATAATCAAATATTAGAAAGATATATCGGCTTATGCATCTATAAATGGTTTCGTATTCTCCAATGGAGAAGAGAAACGAATTTTATGTCAACAAAGTACTGGACATAATATGATCCATACTTGTAAAAGCAAGTATAACGTAGTGTCAGAAGTAGAGAATCGAACTGAATTGATTTTCAAATCAAGTTGCTAGTTGAATCAGATTGATTGTAGAATGTAAACCCGAATCAGGTTGATTGTAGAATGTAGAATGTAGAGTTGTTGCAATCTAAAAAGACACAGGAATTTTTAGAAGCTTCTACAAGCAACAAGTGCTGTCGGCGAAAGCAATTAATTTTGAATGACAGAGTCATGTATGAAAAGGTATTGATTTACTTAGAATTTCCTTCGACACAACTCACATTATAATTGTCTTTCTTTTTAGACAATCAAGAGAACGCCGGTCAGGCTTGTCTCCAACATGGTTTTTTATTTCCAACAAACTTTTCTGCGCACATAATTTCTGACAATTTTCGGATGTTTTAAATCTTTAACAGTGCCCTCTCAGAAAAGATATGAGAACATAAGTAAGGAATCTAACGTGCGTCGACCTTATAGTTAAATGCGTTCATAGGTCTCACCGTTAGATGGCTAGAGAGGTACTAAAATAGGTAATATATAAGCAAAACGAATTATTTTGAGCAGAGAAACAGGATCTCCTGTTACAGCATATAAAACATTACCGTCCGACATCGTAAAGTCAGTACCGGATACATGGAGAATCGGTTGCAGCGTTAATGGTTGGATGAAGAACCAACTATTCTACGAGTACAAAGGAAATGTATTATATCCTTACCTAAAGAAGAGTAACATAAAATTTCCAATATTGTTGTTTGTTGACTGTCATAGCACTCATATGACGTATGAAATAAGTGAATTATGCTCAAAGTTAGATATTATTTTAGTTGCTTTGTGCCCAAACTCTACAAGAATTTTGCAAATCGCCGATGTGGCCGTATTTAAGCCATTAAAAGAAGGATGGAAAAAAGCTGTGTTGAAGTTCCGAAGAGAACATCCAAATGAAGTTGAAACGAAAGAAAATTTTGCATCCGTCTTAAAAACAGTGGTTGATGATGTAAGGCCGGTAGCGATACAGCATGGTTTTCGTGCCTGAGGGCTCTATCCATGGAACCCATCTGCAATCGATTATACTAAATGTACTGGCAAAAACAAAGAAACAACTTTTACTCACAGCAATGAAGCAAATACAATTACGTTCGAAACGTTCAAGAAAATTGTTGGAGTAGAAAAAATGAAAAGGATTGAACATTTTAGTGAAAACGATGTTCATAATGAAGATTTTTTGACGCTCTCTTATCTCTATAAAGAATTTTTTAAAACGAATCAGGCCGAAAACATAATAGAAAATGAAAATTATGAATCAAAGTCAAAAAATCTTGAACGTGGGAGTATCAAATCAAACGATCAGAATATTGAGGCAGATCTTATGGAGACTGATACTGAAATCAATCAAGTATTCGACATTGAAAGCATTCCTGATGTGATAGAAGAAAATATCAATTATTACGACTGCCAAATGCATAGTACCTCATCGGCCAACAAAGAATGTGGATTAAGCACATCATCACTCAGTGGTTACGTAGTTTGGCCCAGAACCCCAGAAAGGAAGGGAAAAAGAGAGACAGAAAAGCTACCCTTTATACTAACTTCATCAGTTAGAAAAGAAGCAATAAAGGAGAAAATAGCATTAAAAAAGGAAGTCGAAGAAAAAAAAAAGTAAGACTGAAAGGTTGAATAGTCAACACATAAAGGAAGTACTTTCAACAAAAGGAAAAAAAATAAAGGGATTGAAAGCACCGATAAAAAAAGGCAAACCCAAAATAACTGATAGCGAGGCCACAGTTTTAACCAGAAACGAACAACACAATCCAGAGATTCCTGAAAATAATGAAGATCCAGAAGCCGCCCACATTTCAAATAATAATCTTTCTGAAAATAAAGATAATACTGAAGACATAACCGAAGCCGTTGATACCGAAGAAATCATTCAACCCAAAAATGTCTGCCAAGATGAACCTGAATGTGTTATCTCAGTTCCGGCGGAAACTAAAAGAAGACTGTTTGCAGACGAGAAGATCGATGGTGATAAGAAAGCAGTTAACATAACCAGTATGGTTATCATAAAAGCAGCTTCTCCGAATCCATCCCAGAATCAAACTATTTACCCTGGACTATGTTTTTCGTGCACAAATAATTTGAGTAGAAGCCAATATGGGATAAGATGCGTAAATTGTACAAGAACATACCATATTAAATGTATTTTGAAAAAAGATATGAAGTCTATTGGTATGAACCAATTTATGTGCAATATCTGTTTTGATAAAATGTAATGCTAATAAAAATGCAGGTTTCATTTAATCTTCTTACATTTTTTGTGGTAGGCATATAACCAGTGATTTTGCTACAATTACCTACCCAGATAGGTGAGCAGTCTTATTAAACTGGTGCAAATAACTCCGCATTGTTCCATGCTAATCATAATACAAACGTGGCCAATTACTGGTCATTTTGCTATGGCAATCATTATACTAACCTGGCTAATAACTATGAAATCCGTACTCTTGACAATAAACCAAATCATTTAAAAATTTAACAATTTGATACAATACAGTTGGTACTGAATCAAAAATGAAATAGATTTATCTAGAGATTCATTATTATAAAGTCTCAATAACATAAAATGCTTTACAGGTTTACTGAACTGTATCGCTTAAGTGACCAATCACTGTAGCCTTTACCCTAGGTAGACGTGATTTTTATTTTCAGATTTGAAAAATGCCAAATGTTCCGAAAAATAAAAAGTATGACAAAAAATATACAGAACAAGATCTTCAATTGGCTTTTGAAGCTAGAGCAAGCGAGAAATTTCATGAAAAAACTACCCTTGAACCAAATCCTATCCTCTCTTTGGAAGAAGAAAATCTTCTCAAAAATTGTATATTCCAGTGCCAAAACAAAGGGTTTTCAGTTAGAGTAGAAGATGTACAAGACTCAGTCAAAAGTTACCTCGACGTAAATCCATTTATCGAGAATAGACCTGGAAGAGGTTGTTACAGGTCCTTTTTAAAACGATATCCAGATTTAAGCGAAAGGACTCCAGAAGCGATTACAGCAGCAAGTTCAGTTGTTTCTGAAAACGACATTAAAAAATGGTTCACCCGTGTTCAAGAATACTTGCTTCGTAAAGACTACAGTGATGTTCTCCAAGATCCGTCACTACTAGTGCGGAAAAATCAATAACATATAATATATTTGGAGCAGCAAAAATATCAGAATTTGAACATTTGTATAATTCCGAAGAATTCACTGGAGATTCAAAACTACTTCTCAATGTTTTCAAATCATTTAAAAACAGACCCTGTATCGGTGATATATCAACACTTCAGCCTACAGATAACGATGCAATTATATGTATAACATACAAGATATCCCTAATGTCAACGAAGATAATCTGCCTCCATCCAATGATGCGTCTGTGATTATTCAGGAGGTGGATACTTCTGCGGAGATTTCAGAACAGCACTTGATTGAAGAGGGCGCATCTCATGAGGAAATTACCACCTCAATTGACAAGTTTTTTTTTTGCCAAAAACTCCGCAAAAAAGGGTAAAAAGCAATCAGAAAGGTTTCTTTTCGTGCTAACTTGTTCGGACCGTCAAAATGTAAAAACAAAAAAAAATCCATGAAAAATAGCCAATAGCTATGTCCGTATGGCCAATAACTGTGTAGGTTTACATATTTTGAAATTTACTCAAACTTTCAATATTTCATGCTTATTTCTCTCAAAATAAACATAATGTTTGTGAAGGTTGATTTAAAAAAATTACCTGAAAAATATATCACTAAAAATATGTATTATACAATTTAAATTCAACTGATAAACCCTTAAGTAGCCAATCATTGTACCCGTTACCGTACATAGTCTCGATTTTTCCTAACTTTGTATTTGTGTTCCTAAACACAAAAAATGCTTTACATATGGAGTGCTCTCTATAATCAGTGAGCAGTAATATTGCCGCTTGTCTCATTCTTCAATAATTTACTAATAGTCTATTATCCTTTTCTGTAAGTAGGTATATAGTATAGTCATGTGGTGTTTTGATCTGGGGAGTTTTCCAGGATTTTCGAAAATTGGTGATTTTAAAGATTTTGATGAGCTATCTTTGAATTTTTACTTTGCCACTGGCTTATCCATATTGGAAAAATTGCGACAAAAACAGTTTCTTGACAATATTTCCTTTCCGAATCATTTCATGACAAACATAGTTATGTAATAAATTAATTTAAAGAAAATTTCACACATATATTTGATAACCTTCTTCCTCGATTTCATCACTAGTTTCGTCAAGAACAAGCTCCGTTTCTCCATATTCCATAGCTACCTTATGATGGAACTTGTGAGTTATGACAGGAATTCGTGCATTTAACTGATCACTTCAATCCAGATTTTCTGTTTCTTTTCTATCCCCAACACTCTGCATCTTGGTCAACTCCAAACCACTGCTGAACTGGTTGATAGCTTCGGAATAAATGTTGTCATCCGCTGCTTCTTTAGCCGGAAGCGAAGCAGTATTGAATTTATCTTCTTACTCTGATTCCGTGAAGCGTGACCGTAACTGAACCATGTAAAAAGGAAGCGGTCTCCAACTTAAGCAATAACCTCTGAATCATTATTTGGGTTTTTAAATAATCGGACAACCTCGTATAAATCTGGGTTTTTTTGGAGTTTACTAGCAAATTTTATTTTTCCTTGGTTGAAGAGTGCTGATGTTGGGCGTGCAGGAATAGTATGTGATCTGCTGCTGTTTTGACCATTATACTTTTTGATGGATATCTTTATTGCGAAATTTTTCCTTCTCCTGGCTTGAGGATATACGTATATGTCGTCTGAACGCGTATGTTTTGTTTCCAACAGTCGGATGGGGCGTTTATTGTTTGCTTGGTTGCTCAGAAAGTTATCTTGTGACACTTTTACTATACCTCACGGTGGTGTAGAAGTGAGTTGTTTGGAGAAAATCCCTGTTGGAGTGAACTTTGCTGCGCTCGTATGTCGAAACTATCAATTTAATGGAAATTACTATCATAGAATGTATCGGAGTGGTGATATTGTATTGTATTGTATTGTTTTAGTCGCAATATGGTGACGTGAGCGACAAATATATGAGGTGGCAAATAGTACGTCAAAATCTATAAAATTACTAATTTTCGAATTTTCCGGAAAACTTTCCAGGAAACTCATTTTTTTTCACATCATATGACTCTACTGATAGCTACTTCATGAACTTGAAATTTTTTTCTTCACAAGGAATAATTAAAAGCATTTTATTTGAATCTCTGAGTCGAGCTGAACAAAATTAAATTCAATGTCAAATTAATTTAAAGCTTTTTTTCCAATTTACAGTGAATTGAACATTCTTATTTTGATTGAATTAGCCAAGCAGTTTAATAGTTGAATGTTTAACAGTTGAGAATAGAAGTTGAGTTTTTGAAGTACAGTATGAAGCGGTTTTTCAATTGTGATACATTGTTAAAGAATGATAAGGGCTTTTCCAATTTTATCAAATTTCCAGCAATAAAATACTGTTGCAGTTGAGCTGAACATAAATTGAAACCGTCAATTATAATTGTACGTGTGAATACTTCTGCTACTGACTTCGAGCTCTCATTGAGAATGTATTATTATGACTTTTTGTGGGTGATGTGTTTTTATTTTTTTTTTAATTTCATGTTATTATTAGTTTCTTCACCTTTTTAATTTTAAGAAACCCCTTGTATACTCACTTTACGACTCTTTATCTCAGTTTGCGGTTCCCTCAAATTAATTTTACGATGAAGAATAATTAAATTGATTATTTTTAAAATTTTAATATAATGAATGTTTGAATTTATAATAAGAACATGAAAAAGAATTTTAATTGAAATTTTAACCTTCATAATCCTCTTTATTGAATTTTTTATATTCCGCTGCAACTAAATACTCTCCTTTTTCTTCTTTTTTTCTGTATTGTAAAAAATAAATTTATTCTGGTAGTTTCTAGTTCACGATTTCTAATAATTACTTGTCGCATTCCCTTCGTAACACAATCAGGAATCAGAAGAATCGCTTTAGATTTGTGTCATGCGCATAAGCACTGTAACTGATTCTATTGAATTAAAATGGCTGGGAAATGTTATGAACAAGTGTCTCTCGAGTATTATTGAGCTGCTTTGGATTATTTATTTTAATGAGGTAAGCTTCCTTTTTAATTTATAACTACTAATATCAACAATCTTAACTAAATATCAAATAAGAAATACGCAATTGGTAAATAAATGTTTTTACGATGTGAAATATTTATAGGTTACTTCTTTTTAGGAACAACGTGTGGAAGAATATTCACTCCTCTGCTGTGTGGGATATAAAATAACATCAAATCTGCACGCTAATGTCATATACACGACTGTAGAAAGTAAACTAAAATTTCTCTGGAACAAATTGTGTCTGGTTTCCTTCGAATACCTGGGACGTTGTCTCCAGTGGAGTTATATAAATAATAATAATATGTGAAATCAAGCTTACCGCTTTCTGGTTGATAATAAATGGATGTTATTTCTTACAAGGTTAGTACTTCTCAACTCTTCCGCTTCTTTAGTTTGATTTTTCAGGCTTCTTAATTTTAATTTTTAACTTTTTTCTTCGCCATCAAAATTATTGTACTTCCTCGTTACAAAATCAACAACATTCAATTTTTTTCTTGTTTATCTTTCACCAGACGACTTTCCGTTCTGATGAATTGTTTAAGAGTTATTTTTATTGATTTCTATTGATGTCAAAGGTACTTTCACATGTTTTAATACCATGTCCTCTATGAACTACACTTTTCTTAATCGCTTGATTCTATCCGCGATTATTCACTGTCACTTCACAAAATTTTAAATTCATGACATAAATCTGTTTGGATCACAACATTTTCGCAATAGGTACAAATAGTGTGTCAATTCTAACATTATTTATTGAGGTTTATAAAGATAATTCTGTGTTTTCATTATTTGACTTTATTTCTGTGTTTATTTGATTCATTTATCAATTTTAATCGATTCTTTCTACAATAATCTCAATACAGGTTGTTTCAAACTAATTAATGTTGAGATATTCTGTTACTAACTGATAATAATTGATTTATTAAGCAAAACATTCCTTACTTTCAGGTTATTCACCTACAATTGGTCCTACCAATTTTTAAATCATCACAGTATATACATATATCATATATCAACAATATCCTGATACAGAATCTGGAAATTGATGGCATAACATGCCTATCAAATATTTCCTCGATTGTCTTCCGGTCTTATGTGTGGTGTATCGTTGTAAAAGTTCCACAGTCTCCGTCCACGGTGACGAATTGGCTCTATTTCTACACAACGGATTCAGTTCCCTACAGACTGGCCATTTATTTTCCTCGCTCGTTATTTTAATGAGATATTTATTCTAGAGTTTCTGTAGTAAATTAAATTATATGTACTTGTCGCAAGTCTGTATTGTAATTTAATTAATATTTATGTATTATTTGGGTTGTATTGTATTGTGTGTTTTTGGGGTAATTATTTACTGGAATATAAAACATCTATTCGGTCCCTTCTTTTTTTCAGCTCCTGAGGAAAGATCAAAAAACAAATATTTCCTCTGGTCATTTTTATTGAGTTCTAACAAGTTTTTCACTCCTATCCAGTGATCTGCCAGGTGTTGTGTCTCTGAATTCGAAGTATTTTTTGTAATTCTGTTCAATACTTCCTTTGGGCCTATTTTCTGGAGGAATTTTGGGATATCCGTAGGCTTCAGCTTAGGTGAGTCTAGACAGTCGTCTCCTAGGTGTTGTACCCTAGGATTATGTATTACTATGCTTCCAGAAAGTATGTGAAAGAAGGTTCCTTTTTCCAATCCACAAAATCTACATTCTTCTTGCTCCACACTAGTTCGAACTTTTTGAGGTGCTCACTCTGGCTTAGGCATTTATTATTTGTTTTCACCTGGTTGTAGCTTCCCCGGGTTATCTTGGTTTTTTAAACTCTCCAAGATTATATCAATGGTCAGATCTTCTCTTCTATTCAAATGTGTCCTAGAACTCAAAGTAAGGTGACGATGCTCTTCTCTCCCAGTTCTCTCAGGCATTTCAATGCCATTTCGAAACTGATTGAACGAAGAAATATTTCGTGTCCTTAACCTTAATGCTAAATGATCTCTGATATGCTCTGTAAGATTCACATCTGCACAAACCGTAGGCCAATATTAAACTTCCAATCCTTCTAGTCCAGCCTCTTAAGCATTCGGATACAACTCTTAACACATGCGTTCGTGCACCATTACGCATCAAAATGATTCCATCCCCAATATATGGTGCAAATGGTACAACATCGTGTTGTGAAGTGTCTATTATATACCTGTCAGCAGTCATTGATCTTCTATCAACTCTGATCAATTCTGTGCGGCCTTTTGATGAGATCTCTTCCCAGACCAAAATAGACCATTCTCTAAAGTTGGAGCTCAGTCGCAAATAATATTCACTGTTACCGCAGTTTTTGCTCCTCTCTCCTCTCTCCTCTCTCCTCTCTCCTCTCTCCTCTCTCCTCTCTCCTCTCTCCTCTCTCCTCTCTCCTCTCTCCTCTCTCCTCTCTCCTCTCTCCTCTCTCCTCTCTCCTCTCTCCTCTCTCCTCTCTCCTCTCTCCTCTCTCCTCTCTCCTCTCTCCTCTCTCCTCTCTCCTCTCTCCTCTCTCCTCTCTCCTCTCTCCTCTCTCCTCTCTCCTCTCTCTCTCTCCTCTCTCCTCTCTCCTCTCTCCTCTCTCCTCTCTCCTCTCTCCTCTCTCCTCTCTCCTCTCTCCTCTCTCCTCTCTCCTCTCTCCTCTCTCCTCTCTCCTCTCTCCTCTCTCCTCTCTCCTCTCTCCTCTCTCCTCTCTCCTCTCTCCTCTCTCCTCTCTCCTCTCTCCTCTCTCCTCTCTCCTCTCTCCTCTCTCCTCTCTCCTCTCTCCTCTCTCCTCTCTCCTCTCTCCTCTCTCCTCTCTCCTCTCTCCTCTCTCCTCTCTCCTCTCTCCTCTCTCCTCTCTCCTCTCTCCTCTCTCCTCTCTCCTCTCTCCTCTCTCCTCTCTCCTCTCTCCTCTCTCCTCTCTCCTCTCTCCTCTCTCCTCTCTCCTCTCTCCTCTCTCCTCTCTCCTCTCTCCTCTCTTCTCTCTCCTCTCTTCTCTCTCCTCTCCCCTCTCTCCTCTCTCCCCTCTCCCCTCTCCCCTCTCCTCCCTCACAATTATTCACTGCAAGCTATGCTATAAACAATAATAAATAATTTGAAATATTTTTATGGACATAAAACCATCGTCATCTGTCTTTGAAGTTCCATACAGCGCCATCCATCAAGACGGTGGAACGGCTGAACTAATGCAGAAAGTTGTCTGTTTCCAAAATTTTGTGTGCAACAATTCTCCAAAAATACAATGATTTGAGATTTCATATTTTTAGAATGGAATTCTCTAGGCTTTCTTTTGGGGATCAGATTTTGGCGTTCAAATTGGTGACCACAAATTGTCAAAACTGTCAAAATCACACCATCACTTAATGGCTAATATCTTTTTTATAACAATATAAAACTTAACCAAAATACCTGATCCCAAAGACAAAGGTTCAAGTTATATTGTGTTAAAATTTCAACCCTTAATTTTACTGCGTTCTTCAGATTTTTTGTTTACAAATTTTGTTGCAAGTCAGACGTGCCAACTGTTTTGAGGTGTCTAATTTATGAGGCCCCCCTTAACGTACCTATACAGAAACTTTAAATTTTGATTTACCTCCATTTTTTGTCCAAAGTAGAATTTTTTTAAATAATTTTTACCAGCCGAGTGGAGTGTTCATCGCCATTTTATGTCCAAAGTCAAATGTTTTTAAATAATGTTTTTCCCACGGGAACGATAAGTCTGTCTCCTGGTTCTAAGCTACATCCCCACCAATTTTCAGCCAAATCGTTTCAGCCGCTCTTGAGTAATAAATAGTGTAACTAACACGACTTTATTGCAACTATCTTGCGGATCTGTGGATAAAATAAAAAAATAAATAAAAATCGCCATGGAAAAATAGGGGTTGATCGTATAAGGGTGAAAATTGAGAGTAATATGAAATTTTTTATTGAAGTTATACTTCTAATACGACTTGCAACAAGGTTGCGTTAAACGTTTATAGCAAGAAAGAAAGATACACAAAGGTAGAAAGTAGGAGAGAGAAAGAGAGTGGGTCCTTCGGTATTCGATATCAGATGGCAGTGTAAGTACTCTTTTTATTATTTAAAAAGTAATTCATTAAGAGATTGTAATTTTGAAATTTCCTTCACATGACCAAAATCTCCGGCATTTATCAACAAATGATAGTGTAGGTATACTTTTTTCCTTAAATAAAGTAACTTGTAAAATTCAATTCACTTAAAAATTCCTTTTTTGGAATTTTCTTCATATATGACCAAAATCTTCGGCATTCAATGACAGATGGCAGTGTAAGTATTCTTTTCGAGGGATACTTCTAATGCGACTTCCAACAAGGTCGCGTTAAACGTTAAAGAGAGAAAGAAAGATACACAAAGGTAGAAAGTAGGAGAGAGAAAGAGAGTGCGACGATCAATTGTGAATTGTAAGCAATGTTAATAAAGTTTCTCTTAAAGAAACAATATGATTTCACTGAATATCAATTTCCACCCTTTCTTATTTTCATTTCCACAATACGAAGTATAACTTCTCCCGCGCGGAGGGACTGCATTTTTCTAAATCATGACAAAATACAAATAAAAATCTTGTCAAAAAAATATAGTTTATAATTAACAAATAAAAAATAGGGGTTGATGGTGGAGGGGTGAAAATTTAAAGTTGTATGTATTTTTGAATGCTGTATCATGAAAAAATAAGGAAAAAATTTGTCTAAAAAATAAAAAAAAATTAGAAGACCCCAACAGACGTTGTCCTGTCCTAACATTGTCTTTCCAATAAGATATTATGCAAGCGGTCGTTTTCTGCCCGCTAAGTGGAGTGTATTTATGTGTTGATGTCAAGGTGAATTTATTCAGGTCCAAGTAAATTCTACAGAAAATGTTTGTTGCATGTCAAGTTGGTGTAAAAACGACATTTCTTATGAAATTCGTTATTGGGACATATATGTCCCAGTGGTATTATGGTATGGAATGTATTTGTCTCAGTGGTATAACTATAAGTAAAATGCGTTTTCTTATTTCACAAATAAGTCACTAGCCAACAAGAAGTTGATGGAGACGGCCGAAAATATTTCTGTATCAATTTGTACAGACAACAATTTTGTTCCTAGATTCAATATCCCAGCCGAGAAACCTAGTACAGCTCTGGAAAATCTTGATAGGTCATCTTCCGAGCTTGATGTTTTCTTCCAACTGTTCTCATAAAAGCCTTTTTCCATGGATCGCTGATATAACCAACGAAAGATTGGAGATTTTACAATTCGAAAAAAAAAACCTATTCAGAAAACTTATAAGTATGAAATAATGATAGTACTTAGCTGCTTTTTAATTGTGTCATAAATTACCTGCACAACATCACTATTGGTCTACCAATAGTTCACTTGGCAAAACTATGGTCCAAACATTACTTCAATTCCCCCAAAAACCAGATGGTGCTGACAAAATTTATTATATGGAAGAAGTGCCTTCTTGTTTGAAGCACACTTTTTCTGTAGCAAGAAGTGACAGTACTTTCCAAAGAATCGACGATGCTATGTCTAAGTTCAAAGGAAGAAGTAGCCCCAAACAATACGTTCCCCTGAAGCCCATCAAAAGAGGCGTAAAGTAATGGCTTAGATGTGATTCAAAAACTGGCTACACGTGTTACTTGAACATATATTCCGAAAAATATGCAGACAGAAATCGAAGTTCAACTCTAAATGTTGTCCTAAAGTTAGCAGGAACCATTCGAGGGACTGCTTGTGCAGTTTCTTGGAAGAACACTAAAGATGTCACAATACTTTCTAATTGAAGAAGAAAGGCCAGATATGATAGCCAAGTAGATATTCCTTGCACCAAAATGATTGAGTTTTATAATAAATATATGGGAGGAGTTGATCTTTCATATCAACTTACTGGCCTTCACGATATGGACAAAAAGACAACCAAGTGGAGGAAAAGGGTCTTTTATCGGCTGTTGATGACAGTTGCGATTAACTTTTGAATTATATCCAGGGATCTTAGAGGGCGAGAACATAATAAAAAGAGTTTTTTGGATTACTTAGTTCCTTTGACTGAATCTCTAATTAGCTATGGCCGGCAGCATGCAAAGGTGATACGCCTACCATATTAAGCCATAATCTTCCACATCCAGACTTATGAATATAGGGGATCACTTATCTATCGAAGGACCCACTGGAAGAAGGTGTCATCGCTGTACTAAGAAGAAGCAAGGAAAAAGTACTAAAACAATTTGTGCGGCTTGTAATGTACCACTATACAGAAACTGTTTTACTGCTTATCACGCTTAGTTTATAATGAATAAAAATATTTTTTTAGAATAATAAATACCAAAGGGATGCATATATTGTCCCAGGTTCCCAAAAGACCCCTCTATTAAGAAAATAAAATAAATCACAAATTTTTCAGTTACTTCTAGTCCATTTATATAGCCTGTCATAAAAAAACGTCACTTAAACCATAAGTCTTATAATTGATAGTTTGGTACAAAACAGAAGGTTTAATCTTCCCTGTATTCTTTAAATATAATCAAAGAATGGTTTTGGAAATTACTTCTTAAAGTGTGTTCCTGAAATATCGTATCATTACATAGTTTTTCGCTCCTACTGACAATCGTAATAGAAACTAATGCGAACGTGAGATCAGTGGAAAAATAGGGTGACTCAAAAACGTGTTCATTAAGTCGAGAAATATTACTCAAATAATTTGATATACGGTCGGGGATTTTACTCCAGAAACTTTTCTTATTGCCGCTTTCGTCCCAGTTCCGTCCTAGACTGGATATAAGTATTAAATAAATGTGATTTTGAAATTTATAAAGGTACAGTGAAATGTATTTTCCACTTATCTTTAAAAGGTCTTCCTGAAACTTAAGTTGGTGACTGAAAATGAATGGTATCTTCCTAAAATGAAATTATGCCGTGTTCTACACAATTTGGTATACAATTTTCAGTCGTCAAGTCTATTAAAGGGTAAGTGTAAGTATGATTTCTGAAAGTACGTTGTGGGTGGTAGTGATAAGATCTGATACTATGTATTTGAAGCCCCAAAATATTATCTGTTAAAGCTGGGTTCATAAACAAAATCAAAGAGTTTTGTCTCTAAAAATGTTGCATATTCAAAGAAATGTGATCATTATAAGTTTTAAAATTGTCCCCCTGTACTTATTTTTAGAAGCCATGACCGAAAACCTGAAAACCTGACTGGCACTTACATTTGGGATCGGGATGCAACAACAATCTTGATCACGGCATATGAACAGTATCCAAACTTGTATAGGACAGATGATCCAAACTATAAATTTAAAAATAAAAGAACTGATAAAATGAATCACATTAAAGCAGTACTTTTTGATAGCGGCTATGATATTTAAGTAGACGACATAAACAAAAAAATACATAACCTTAGAACGCAATTTTTTAAGGAACATGCAAAAGAAAAAAAAAGTATTGTGAGTGGCGCTGGAGCCAGTGATATTTATATACCCAAGCTATGGTGCTATGATTTGCTGAAGTTTTTAATAAATACCAGTGTTGTAAGGCAGTCGTCTTCTGCATTAGATCGTGAAAACCAAGATCCTGAAGTTATTGGAAAAAAATGAAATTTGGAAATTCTTTGGCAGAATCTGAAAATCTAAAAGTGGTATACGAAGGATCTGCAGATGACTTAATACATGGTGGAATCTATGTGGACGACAAAAGTACCCCTGGGAAAAACCATCACCCTCGATCTCAACAGAAAAAAACTAAAAAAGATCTTGTAGAACATGAGGCTTTAAAAGTTATAAGCAATGCCACTAGTGTATTGGATCGTATTGCAAACAAAAATGAGAGTAAACAGAAAGTTAATCGAAAAGAATATACAGAACTTCGGGCTTTTGAACAGTAAGTTATTATTTTCAGTTTTTTAATCTCAAAAACATTTACAATGCTAGTAATTGTTGTTATTACATACTCAGAAACAGGCTTTCAGTAAATATCCACAAAGCAACAAGATTCCATTATTGATTACTGTTGAAATAAATGTATATAGTATCTACTCCAAAACTCCCGGGAAGAAGAAAAAATGTCCCTTGTAAATGTGTGTTCATTCCATTTCCATTTTGTTTCATTATATTTGGACATTTGGGTATCCCAATGATAGTAAAACAAAAGAAATGTTCAAATAGAAATGGTTTATACTTTTCTATCTAGTTTATTTTTTATCTTACTGAATATTTATTTTAAGTTGTTTTTTATTTGTTTAAATGTTACTTAAGTTTAAGAGAACTGATTATTTAGAGTACAATGTTATTTTAGTGGGTTGAAGTGGTATAAATAACAAAATGTTTGAAGAGAATAATTGATGAAACTAGAGAAAAAATAAAATATCAAGTTAATAATGGTGAACTATTTTATTTTTAGAAAATTTTACAGCTTATAAAAATATGTTTTATTAATTAAAGCATATATAAAGCTAAACATTACAAACTAAAAAAAAATGAATCTGTAATTGGATTCTCAGTCAATAAAAAATTGTGTAGGATACAGCAGGTTTCTGTTATAAGTTGAACTTTTTCAACTGGCAAGTTAATGACTGTTAATAAAACCCGCCATCTATTTCACAAAATTCCAAAAGCATTCTCTACAACTCTACGACCTCTACTCAATCTGTAGTTGAAGATCTTTTGTTCTCAAGACATATTTCTGAGAGGAAATTGCTTTAAAATATTGATTTTTAATGGAAAGGCAGCATCTGCTAGCAACACGAAGGGTACATTAATGTTTCTTCCAGGAAGTGGTCGCCATTCAGGAAAGTTAAGGTCATTATTTTATATGGCATGAGCCAATGTACTTTTTTGGAAAACCCCTCCATCCGAAATTCTGCCATTAGTTCCACAGTCAATGTAGGTGAACTTATAATTTCCATCAACTACTGCTAAAAGCACTATACTGTATTCATGTTTATAATTATAAAATGTTCACCCTGCACGTATAGGAGCTCGAAATGCAATATGCTTCCCATCCATAGATCCCAAAGTGCTCGGGAAATTCCATTTACTGTGAAATTCTTCAGCTATTTCCAGCCACTCAGCAGCAGTTGTTAGGGTCCTTAAATAACGTGTACCATAGAGTATTCTACGAATTGACATACATACTTCAGGAACTATTCTTGAAATTGTTGTAGCACCAGCTCGGAAACTATAATTAAGGCTTTGGTACGACTCTCCAGTTGCTAAAAATCTTAACGTTAACATTAAAGTTGTTTCCTTTCCGATATCATTTTCAACAAGGCATAGCAGCTTATCAAATGTACGTCTATCCATTCTAAGAAAGTTCATAAAACTGTCATCGTCCTGACACTCCTCAAATTCTTGACTGACTAATCTTAGGACTTCTCGGTGGTCTCTTTTTAAAATCCAGGGTCTTGTCCACCAACGGACAGGATTTCTTCTACGTTTTCTTCTCGCAGTTAGTAGAGCAACACAGGCTATAATACTGATTACCGTTACTGAAGCAATCCCCTCATTGTCTTCCTCATCCAATCTGTTAACTTCAAGACTAGATTCTAGAGAAACTATATACTCCTATTTGCTTTATTTTCACCCGCAAATTTTTTTCACACTGTGAGGTTATGAAACAAGAACTGTCAATTTTTTAACGAAGTTGGCAACACGTAACGTTTCCCCTATGCCTGGATGAGACGCAGCAACAAACTATCGATGTGCTGATTGTACTTTTTCTCGCAGCGATTTGTCCCAGCAACAAGTCGCTGCGATTTGACGCAACGTGGAAAATGAACTTTATTCTACTCAATATGTAAGATTCTTCATCTCTGTTCGATGAAAAAAGAAAAGAGGTTATGTTGTTGTTATAAAATTTAATTTTCTAGGGTAAGTTGTGTTTGTATTATTATACCTGAAAAAAACCATAAAAAGGTAAGCATTAAATTTTAGGAATCTTTAGAACTAATCTTTTTGGGTGTTGGGCTGCTATCAAAATTTTCTGGATTAATTGCTCATGATCCATAGGTGGGACTGGCTGAGTATTGTACATAAATAAGCCACTAGGTCTTTATTTAGACGAAAAAGTTCAATTAAACGTCTATCAGGTAGACTGAATGGATCACTCTTATCTCGCAATACCCTTTTTCTAATTCTATTTTCATGCATTCTTGCAATGTTTTCGAGTTCATTTACAAGAAATCTTTGCACTGGCAACGTTTTTAATAAAACCCGATAAATTGACAACATACAATGTCTACTCTTTGCCACAGCTATCACTAAACAATATTATTAATTAGGTACTAAGCAAATAGGTAAATACTTTAAGCAATGTCATAAATGAAAATGTGAGGTTATTAAAGCTAACCAAATCTCATAGATAAATGTCAAATGTCTTCTTCTTTTTTAATTTTCTGAATTATTAGTAGATTATTCTCTATCTGAAAGACGATCACGAATCTTGTCGAACTATAGCCGAGGCAATAGAGATTCGCCTATGAAGTATAGCGATTATTTTCGTTTGCCTATTCTTTATCTCTTTCCTCAAAATACAAATTACAGAGTGCCAGTCCAGAAGGTTTTGGAAAAAAAAATCAAAAATTAGATTAAACAAAATGGAAGGTGTTCCTAAACAAATAGCCGAATATTTGAAGTTACCAGATCCCAAGAAGTACACAGACACAGACAAACTTCTGCTACTCTTTTGATTGATGCCGGTGGTGATTTAATGGCTGGTAAGCGACAAGGTGGATGGAAATCTTCAACAACAGTCGGAGGATATGTCGAGGAGTTAATAGATAATAAGACTCCAGTAGCCAATAAAATTATAAATTCAATTGAGAGTAATTTACAGACCTTTACATACACTGAAAATACCAATGTCTAAAAATAACAAACGGTACAGCTCTCATCCCATCATCCACCGCGTATTATTGAACAATCGCCGAACACGGATAAGGGTATAGTTATAAATAATTGCCAATATTTTACAATTAATTATCATAAATAAACGTTTAATTTAAATTGTAAGTAGATATAAAATGACAGTGCAAAGATGTAAAGTACGAAAGTAACTGACCTTCTCTATATAATGCAGGGTTAATGACCGCACTTGACCTTTATATAATAGGAGGATAATAAAATACAGAGAGCAGCTGAAGTTAGAATGTAGTACACAGAAAATGAATATGAAACATACATTAAAATAATATACAGAGTGCGGCGAAAGTATGTGTGCTTCGACATATCATTGAAAATATCAGTATACGAATGATGCATTAAAATTCAATACAGCGAAAGTAAGTGTGCTCCGACATATAATAGGAGGGGAACCAAGGTAGTGTATACGAGGGCAGAATAAAAAGTCGATTTCATTAGAGAGAATACATAGCGATAAATGTTATTAAATTACTATAATACATAGCGATAAATGTTATTAATTACTATGAATGTTCTTTAATGACAGTTCAAAATAAGTAAGGGTAATGACTGCAGTTGAACTTTTATATAATAGGAGTGGGGTAAGGTGGTATGTAGGGAGCAGAATAAAAAGTCAATTATTATCAAATTATTATTAAATGGAGAACTTCCTAAATTGGCATAAATGATAACTTTTATATGACATATATTTTAATTCACACATTTATATTAAGTACTATCTACAAAGTAACATTCCTGATATTATTCTGCATCCAGGCAGTGTTGGATAGTGACAAGGACTAAATATTGTTGTATCAATCAACCCCTCCCCTAATATTTTACCAGAGTCATCCATTCGCACATCACTATTCTTTACGATTTGCACTTTTCTGAATTAAAACTAATCTCTGGTGTCACACACCTGCTATCTTACATTTCTTTCCTGCTAATCAAATTAATAATAATTTAATAACATTCTCTACTCTTCAATACCTCTAATGTAATTGACTCTCTATTCTGCTTCCTTTATACCACCTTACCCCACTCCTATTATATAAATAATGTTCAACTACAGTCATTACCCTTTCTCATTTTAGATTGTTATTAAAGAACATTCATAGTAATTTAATAACATTTATCGCTGTGTATTCTCTCCAATGAAATTAACTTTTTATTCTGCCCCTGTATATACTACCTTGCTTCCCCTCCTATTATATGTCGGAGCACACTTACTTTCGTTGTATTGAATTTCAATGCATCATTCGTATACTGATATTTTCAATATGTCGGAGCACACATACTTTCGCTGCACTCTGTATATTATTTTAATGTATGTTTCATATACATTTTCTGTGTACTACATACTAACTTCCGCTGCTCTCTGTATATTATCATTCTCCTATTAGGTCAACTGCGGTCATTAACCCTGCATTATATAAAGTAGGTCAGACACTTTCGTACTTAACCCCGGTACCTCCCCATTTAATATCTACTATTGTTCCCAAATTTTGTTAAATGGATAAAAGTTCTTTGTTAGGTTTTTTATTTTTGTAATGAAAATAATCATAGAAAAAGTATAGTGCGCAGCTTGAGTTGTAAGCTTATTGCATGCTTGTCAAATTACTGCAATCGCAGCTACGCGGCTTCTTACAACTCTTGTTATGTAATATACTATTACATTACTGCCATACATACATTAAACATGTTCTAAGAATTGCACATTGTTTTAGTGATCACTTACTTCGGTTATAATTTCTTTCTTGCTTTTGTCAATTCTTATTATTTTCATGAAAATCACTGAAATAATGACCCATTTTTGCTTTTATTCCTTTTCCATATATCTTTTTTGATAATAATATGTGTCAAAATGCAACTCGTCGGATCTACAGCTCATATTATTTCGTATGAAACATTTTCTTTTTTTAAGGATCAATCTGTTTTGCTTGGTTAGTTATTTTTTCGTTTCATATCACATGTTAAATTTATTTTTCATTGAATGTTTTTTTTGTGAGGCTCCAAACTGAATTTTGTCCTGTGTAAATAACAAATAATAATAAGTAAATCACGGTTAACAGCTTTTTGTTATTCTTGTATAAGTAGGACGTAGGATGCGATTTCAGCCAAAGTTCCGTAGGTAGAAAAGGGACAAGTTAGTTCCCTCAAAACATTATTCGATACCAGAATGATAAACCAAATATGTCTGAGAATAATAATGTTAATTATTATGAAACTAATAATCATATTCCTGAAAATTGCGAAATTAGAGAATTTTCTATACAGTGTGTCCACTTAAGCACGCAGCATATGGGAAACTTCGTTATCAATAATTTTCCGAAAAAAGGTATTCTCCATAAAAAATTCTGAATGGTCTCAAACTCAAACTGCAATTATAAGATATCAACATTTTTTTGAGTCATATTATATAGGTATATAAGAAAATATGAACTTCACTCAATTGTTATCTACTTATTATCAAAAGTACGCTGATGCATTGGTGAATTGGTGGATGTACTATGATTGATGTATTATGTAATTATTATTGTAATTATATTTAAGAACTTCATCCATTCATTCGTTTAGGTTGTGCTCAACAACCTAGGCACTTGAACCTCTACCATTTCCCATGTTATCTATTTACATTCCAGAAGCTTCGTGTCTTCTGTATGGGCAACTAGTTTGACTGGAGGGATCTTCAGTAGTTGTGATGGTTGTAATATTTCCTCTCCAAAGTGCTTCTGTCTGAATCCTTGTAAGTTCTCACAAAAGCAGAGTACGTGACTAGGAGTTTCATCATAAAGTTCACATTTTTTATGCATATAGGTTCACTAACTTTGCCGATTTTGTGCAGATATTTTCTAAGGGTGCAGTGCCCAGTCACCAGGTCGGTAACTGTCTTCAAATGTCTCTTACTCAGTTTATAGCCTGGTGAAAAGTTCATTGTATACCTTGTTCAGTAAACTCTTTGTGTCCTTTTGCCAACCTCCAGTTAAGTTGGTGTTCATTATGTTGCCAGTTCACGATGCAATGTTTTGTGATTCCACAAAACGGTTCCGGACCTATGCAGTCTCCTTTAAAACCTTCTTCATTACCTGCAATCACCTCTGTGTTGGCACCTATATTAGAGGCACTTTGTTGTCTTTTGCTAGCCTCTTAAAGGATTCTTTCCATTTTTTACCAGTCTAGACCTGGCTGTTGGCTATTGGATTACTGATAGCTCTAAGCAAGGCCTGGATGTCCGCGAATATATCCTCTTCTGATGATTTTATCAATACATGCTATAGCGGCAATCGTCTCTGCTTGGAACACAGACATATATCGACCAAGGCTAAAGAACATTCTCTTTTTAGGTCCATTTATACCAGCCCCAGTGCCATTGTTTGTTTTAAAACCATCGGTGAACCAGATGATTTCCCCAGAAATACCTGGGTGCATAACCTGTTTCCTAGATGGGATCATGATGTTCAGTGAATGTATTTTCGGGTCTTATGCTATCAAAACTAATGTAAAATATATCAGTATATCCTTCACGAACATTGTTCGGGGACCAGAAGTCTCCCGATTTCAGCATAAGAATTGCCATCATCGCCTCCACCCTCACAAAAAGTTCCAAGGGAGGAAGTCCAATAAAGGCTTCCAGTGCTGCCGTCCCCGTGCTGTTCGTTGCCCTGGTAATACCAAGAAGGGCTTGACTTTGGATTGCAGTTGATATATTAACTGCGGAGGGCGCTTGCGTCCTCCTCCACCATAGATGATCATTTGTTTTATTTATGAACCTATTACGTTTTATATTATTATTGCACTATAGGTACACTACAGAAGTTGTGAAACCTGAAAGTTATAATTTTTTTCATTACAAACTGTTTAGTAGACGCTAGTTAACATCCAAATGAATTTTCTTGATAACATTTTCGATTCAATCAAAATCAAAAGTATTTTACTTTCGAAGAAAAAATTATATTTTTTTGTATACCTCGTATATAAGTCGGAAATTTCAATAACTGATAGCTGCATTACTGGTTTAAGACAATGTAGAGCTTTTTAGAAGTCATAACTTTCTTACATAAAGTTAATAATGGAAAAGTTTCCCATATGCTGCGAGCTTGAGTAAAAATTGTATAACAAAAAAATTACGCAAATGCCAAATGGAATAAATTTATTATCTCAGCCATTGAACTTATTTTAAAAAAATCCTGCAATATGTCAATTTTAGATCATGAATTAGCATCCTGCGACGAAAAAACTTCATGTCTGCATTTAATTCCCTTAAGTGGCAGCTACAACTACAAATTTCTCGAATGAGACCAAGGGCTTGTGACATATCTCTAGGAGGTATTTTAATTCTCAACTCAAAAATAATATTATTTTTAACTTTGTTGCAAAAATGAACATGAAAAAATAAACCATCTGATTACTGAAATTTACTACAACCTCAAAAGCTAAAAAATAGATAATACTGTTTGATTATTGATAATGGGGAAAACAGAAAAACTCTTGGCAACATCAAAATCTTATATAAAAATGTCTTCCAGCATCATTCAACTTTTACCGACCTATTCCTGAGCGTTATTCATCTTCTCAACCCGTTGACTGCTAATTAATTTTGGAATACGTTACCTAATGACTCATATTTTCAGGACACTTTCATTTGTTCAATTATTACTAGAAATAGTCAACATTTATGTTTTTTTGGAAATAACTTGATTTTTAAATTAAGCACTATACTGAGGTACTCAGACCAGAAACGTGGAATTCTGGACAGTACTGAACAACAACTGATCTGATTTAACAATGTTCTACAGTTGCAAACGTCATGCGCACAGACGGAAAGAACACTGATATAGTTTTTACTCACTTTTTCAGTATCGCTTGCTGCAAGCACTCGCTTTAGGAACGTATACTCCTCAATGTTCACGAGTCAAGAATATGATAACGTACGAAACTATCGTAGTGCGTATACGCATCAGAAGTTCACTTGTCGAGAATACGGACCCATGCATATAAAAGAGATAATCTGGCGACATATCCGCGTAGTCTCCTTCATATGTCTCAAGTATAAACGGCAGAGATAAAGAATGTTAAGGAAAACTCTCAACTCCTTGAAAGGAATTGTATGTTAAACACCATCTATCGGAATACCTCGAATACATTGTGTATGATAAGATAGAGTTTCTTTACTCCAAAATTTCATATAATTACAAAGGTGATAAAAAGTAAATATCTTCTGTATGTTCAGTGTCAGTTAGGACGCGTTCAAGATTACGTAAGCAGGCGGATACAAAGCTATGTTACTTTCGCTAACTGAGGGTAGGGGAGGATATTATAAATATTATGAAATAATGATAATGTTTCCAGAACATGTCATATCATGTCACACAGAAAACTCACGGTTTAGGAAAGAAATCCTTCTCACAAGCCCATCTCTCGGAATATCCCAAATAAACTTGAAATTAAAATCGCAATAGTAACGGTAACATTAAAAACAAGACAAAAGCAGACATAAGTAACGTCACTTGTCACCGTCACCTAATACTTGATATTTTAAACCTTTGAGACTAGATAAGGAGATCGAAATAATTGACCTTTTCCAAGTACGTCATCCTGACGATTTTCTGTCACCGGACAACCTTGACACAAAATTTGAATATAACGTTAAACCGAATAATAGAACACGATAACACTCCTAACAATTGCCTTTTTACACTTTGGAGTTATTATATTTTTCAACTAATACACACTAATACACACATTTACCAAAACCAATCAACTTTTGTTCTCGATTCATATTTAAATCAGTCAAAAATGTTATTTCCATATTACCTCTTTTCTGAAGGTTGTCCGTGATCAGATGTTTAAGACAACATAGCGCGGGATGGTGACGTCACTTGGAAACGCTCTATTGGATAAATTTACCGACAACTCGTCAAATGTTACCAGTAACCCTCAAATACTTAAACCTATCCCACCTCTGAGAAGTCGCGGCTCATCTAGTACAATAATAAATTGAGTAGTGCAGTAATATTGAGAAGCAGCGTTTGCTAATAGCTACCAGACATTCTGTGATCATAGCGTAGACATGAAGAAAAGACAATATTCATGAGAGCATCTTGCAGTCCAAATGAGCAAGGGACCCTGATATATCACCAAACTCAAACGAAAAGGAGATATACAAAATTATTTATTTTTAAACAAAACTATTAAGAAGTAGCGTTAAATATTAAATACTACCAGACATTTTGTGATCATAGTGTAAGATGAAAAAAAAAAGACAATGTAATACGTTACTTTGTTTTTGTATGAATGAGAATGCACATGCCACACAGAATTCGGGGATCGATCTAAACACAACAGATTGAGCTGCTTATCCCTTCATATATCAACTGGTAAGACCACTTATCCCGAAACGCTTCACGACAATACTGTATAATCGAACCGATTTGGCTACCTCTGCAAGTCTGCATTGGAAATAATCAAGTGTGGGACATTTAAAGTACAAGTATCTACATGAGAATGGAGTTTATAAGAGGAGCAAAAATAATTTTAGGTTAGTTTCTTATGTATTTACTTTTCCATCGACCATGCATTTTTGAGCTATATTAATGTACACAAAATAATCAAGGGATGACGCCTATTAATGGACGATTGTCTATTAATGAACGATTTTGGCATAGGCAACCAAACATACAATATTATTAACAAAAAAAGGTGTAAAACTGACTTTCAATATAAAAAACTTCCAGTTTTTGACTTACCTATTGTTTTTATTATATTATTCTACAAAACTATAATATGTAATTATCATACCTTGTTTTTAAGGTAAAGACGCGCGATTTGAATTTAACCCTGGGGTTCGTTCAGATGCTTGGTCTGGTAAAGAAAAAACGCTCGGTAGGATTCTTTTTGGTTGCAGTCGTTGACAGAAGATTCATCTGAACGACTTGGTGTAATATTTTTAGATGTTAAATTTCAACTAACACTTTTAACAGAAACAAACATTTGTGAAAATTTTTGTTATTGTTTGCGAGTGCAAAAATGAATGTACAGGTAGTTCGAGAGTTATAAAATATTATATTTCAAGATAGTGAATCGTCATCATCTGACGATGGTATTAAAACTAGCACATTGGCATTAGTTGGAGAGGTTGGAAGAGAAAATATTGTTCGAGCTCATGAATTTTCAAAGATGATAGAAAAAATGAGTGACGCAGAATTCCAACAACATTTTCGTTTGACGAGGTCTGCTTATAATTATTTATTCAACCAAATTGCCCATTTGCTGGAAAGCACCAACTCATTCATAGCAAATATCGATCCTAGGTTAGAGCTACTGTCCACTCTTTGGATTTTGAGTACTCCAGATAACTATAGGTAGAGTAGAAAGAATAAAGAAATTATGAAATATCTCCATTAATTTCATTTTGCAGAAGCATTGCAAGCAGGTTTGATATGGCCAAATCCTCTCTATTTGAGTCAATGGAGAGAGTAATCAATGCAATTATTTCTATTACCGACAAAGTTTTGAAATGGCCAACACTAGAAGAAAGAATTCAAATTGAAGAACACTTTTATTCAATGTGTCAATTTCATGGTTGTAATGGAGCAATTGATGGAACATACACTCCCATAAAAGCACCTCATGTAAATCCAGAGACGTACATAAATATAAAATGTTTTTATGGTGTAACTTTACAAGCCATTTGTGATAGCAAAAGAAAGTTTTTAAAAATTTTCTGTGGTTATCCCAGCAGTGTTAGTGATATTCGAGTTTTTAGGAATTCAACCATATTTAAAAACATCATAAGACAGAAATTTGTTTATTTTCAACCAGGTTCTTTCATAATCGGAGACAAAGCATATCCAGTATATGATTGGTGTATAGCACCTTATAGAGATAGTGGAAATCTCCATCTTTATCAAGTTAGATTCAATACCCAACTTGCTAAAGCCAGACAAGTGATTGAAAGGGCCTCTTGTCTGTTATTTGGAAGATTCGGAAGATTAAAATATGTAGATATAAATCGTACAAATTTAATTCCCCACGTTGTTCAAGCTGCTTGTGTTCTACACAACATATGTTTAATATTTAACGATGATGAGGAAAATTATGAAAAGAGGGACAAGTATTTTTACATGAAGTCAATGCAGAAGTAAACAGCATCCAAAATATCGAAGAAATGCAGAATGAAGGAGCTAGACTTAGAGAAGAATAAGCAGAGAGTTTCAATTAATGTAGTTTATTTTGTAGATTTTTGATAAGCTAGTTATATCTATTTGTTTTATTTATTTTATTTTGAAGCCAGTAAAAAAAACTGCAATAATTCATTTATATATAAAATATTTGTTTATTTTTTCTCTGACTTTTATTTCACTGATCTTGGTGTGTGATTGTATTTCTATTGAATGCATATTCCATAATAAGCTACATCTAGATGAAAAATAAATTGCTGAAATATTTGCTGTGTATTTAAGAAAATCAAGTTAGAAATGAAAGTTGAAAAAAATATATATTTCAACAACAAAACATTTATTTCCTATGAACTAAGTAACTAAACAGTTTCTGTTAGAAAATTGTAAAACAAAACACAAATAAATATCAAATTCCTATGTAATAAAAAAATAACTAAGGTGTATTTGAAAATCAAGAGAGAGTAAATTCCCAGAATAAAAACTAATTCGGTATGCAAAACTATAGTACAGTACGTGCGGTAAAACTTCAATATTTGTAATGCATTCTAAATTGTTTTTGTTAATTTCAATACAAAATTTATTAAATTTCTTGGACTATCACATTATTTTATGATCTTTCATTGTTACTACAGTAGGCCTAAGAGGATTAACGTGCGTCATAGGCGTAAGCAGATTAGAAAGGGATAATTGTTATTTAACGACCTCCGAATAGCAACAGCTTCTAATGACAGATATTTTGACTTATAAATAGTGCTCAAGTTTCTAGAAATGCAGTTATTTGATTTTCGACAAACGTGACAAATAGTAGTGACTAAAAATGGAAGCAGTTTGTGAGTATACGCCAGTGAAAAAATTAAAACTAGACCATTTATCGCTCAATGAAAAGAGTGCTGTAGTGAATGTGTACCACTATTTTAAACATTAAAATCCCTCCAACACTATTGACAGTGTAGTTGAAACAACATCTAAGGCAATGGGATATGGAAAATCTACAATATATAGAGTTCTAAAGGAGGAAAAATCAGGTGGAGTAACCTCACCAAAGCCGAAACCAGGTAGACCAAAACTATTAAAAGTCAACGTGGACGAGTTTTTTAAAAATGCTATTCGTAAGCTTGTTCACTCATTTTTTATAAACAAGCAAATACCAACTTTAGCCATTACGAATGATGTTGATTTACCCACAATAAGCCGGGATAAACTATGGAAAACGTTACATGAGTTAAACTTTAAATTTGAAAAAATGGGCAGACACTCAATGCTAATTGATTCTGAAGAAATTGAATGTTGGAGAAGACAGTACCTCAGAAGAATACAACAAGTTAAAGCTCAAAATAAAAACATTTATTATTTAGATGAAACATGGGTTAATGAAGGACATTGTGTAGGAAGAGTTTGGAAAGACAAAAATATAAAATCATCCCATCAAGCTTTTCTAGAAGGATATACTACTGGTTTTAAGGAACCTATAGGAAAAGGTAAAAGATTAATTATTTGTCATATAGGCAGTACAAACGGTTTTCTTGAGAATGGTTTACTCTTATTTGAATCAAAAAAAATCGTTGATTATCACGAAGAAATGAATGGAGACGTGTTTGAGGAATATTTTGAACAGATGATTCAATTCATACCAAAAGGATCGGTTATTGTAATGGACAATGCAAGTTACCACTCCAGATTACTTGAACCTTCACCAACCACTAAATGGAAAAGAAATAACACTACTTTTAAATTATCAGATGTTAAAAATCTCTTCAATAAGGCAATATCTGAAGTAACAAGTGAAAATTGGCAAAAATGTATTAGACACGTTACAGAAATAGAAAAAAAAATGTGGGAGCTAGATAACATAATTGATATTACTATAGAGCCCATTGTAATTTCTCTAGAATCAGATGGTGAATCTTCTGACACAGAGTGCGAGGAACCATAACTTTAAAATTATTAATTTATGTACTTTAATTTTATTTTTAGATTTTTATTTTTTAAGATTTAATATTGTCGTATTTTTTGCATGTTGCTCGTCAAATTTTATCCCTGCGGTTGGTTTTTTTTTTCTCATATACCTACTTAATTGTTTTTTAAGCTCCTCATATTAATTTATAAATAATTGTAATTATCTGTACATATTATATACATATTTTGTAAATAAACATATGCCTAAAACAAAATGCCTAAAATAATATTGACTTTTTCTTCATTTTACCCAAATTAAATTACTACTTACGAATTATGTTTATCTATCTAAAATTGGTAATCTAGGTATAAATAACTAAAACAAATTAAATATTTCTATTTCCATATTAATTTAATTTTGAAAACGCACGTCTATGGTTTACTGCCTTTAACACTGATAACTGCAAAACATTTCAGGGAATTTACTCTCTCTTGATTTTCAAATACAGTATACCTATATACCTAAGTATCTATATAAAAAAATAACCAAATTCTAATATTAGATCCACATAAGTATTATATCTTGAAAAGTAAGTGGTCAATATCTATTCACAATCACTACTACTTCTTTTTCTTTTGTTGTTCATTATAAATTCCAAATATCTATTTAAAGACTCTATTGCTCTTTCCCTTTGTTCATAGTTTTCCTTGTGCCTCCTCTCCCTTTCCTTATCTCTATCTTTCATTTGATTTTGGAGACTACTCGAGTGTTTACCAATAGTACCAGTTTTATTTTTTTTTTCTCTTCTTTGTCATTATTTTGTTCAGGCTTTAAATTACAGTCACTATTTTTATCATCTGCAGAGACATCTTCTGATGAACTAGCAATTGCTATAGGTGTAATATTGGGGTCTTCCCCAAACAACTCCTCAAATTCATCAAAATACTCAAAACGTATTCTTTAACCTCCTGTATTTCTATCACTCATGTTATCCTTTTTTTTTAATATTGTGACTTTAAATATTTAAACTTACTTTTACACTGTTCGGTAAAAAAATCCCTGATTTCCTTGGATATGTCTGCCCAAATTTTTTCATTGCGAATAGTGGTTGATTTGAATTTTTCAATGTTTTTTTTTTATATACATCAATCAATCTTAATATATCATTTCGCGACCATTTACTAAATCTTTCCTCTGCTTGAGTGGAGTCCTACAATAACAGAAATGAAAAATGCTCGTAATCAATAGCAACATTTCGAAAAAAAAATTTGTGGATGCTTATATCGAAATGATTTGAAGAAGATTCTATATCACATGATATAAGAAAATCTGCATTATTACGTAAAATGCCAAACCCCCTTGATACTTCTGCTGCCTCTGCATACAAAAAGGATTCATCTGAAAATAAAGATTAAGTTATTCAACTAATTTCACAATGCACTAAAAAGTTTCTTGTGCTTACCGGTAACTTTCGATAAAAGGACTTGACCATTCTCGTTGTATATCAATTTTGCTCATCAACCACAAGATTGTGAGAATGTGTAGACAAACTATTCATATTTGTACTTTTCGCACTCTGATATCTTGATCAATATTATTCTCACTCATCTATGTAGATCAATTTCAATTATTATATTATTTGTGATTTTGTAAACATAACCTCTAAACTCCTCAATCCTGTCATTATAAATTGCAAAGCGCATGCGGGTCAATTCCTACCAATGTGTTGACTGGGTTAAATTGTTGGACGATCAGTGAAATTTACTGATAGCATCTGAACGTCTCGGGTATTTACCAGACGTAAGCATCTGAACGCATAAAAAGCGCCCGACGTAGGATCTGAACGCACCCCTGGAGTGCTATTGTTCGTCTAATTTACGTACTGTTCTATTCCTAAGCCAGCAATTCTACTCCTGATTACGCCCCCCACCCAAAACATAACGGCGGGAGCAAATAATTTCTCATGCGTATTTATACTCGTAACGACCAGCAGAAAATGTCGGGGCAGGCATCAAAAACATTTAAAGTTAAAAAAAAGTGAAATTAATAACGTACTCTGGACCAGCTATAACTGTCAAAATTCGTCAAAAACTGTCAAAAATGGTCAATAATTGTTAAAATTTTTGAAAAATTGTCAAAAATTTTTGAAAAATTGTCAAAATTTTTTAAATATGATCAAAAATTGTCAAGAATTTGGGAAAATCGTCAAAAATTGTCAAAATTATGAAAAAATGGTTAATAATTGCCAAATATTTTCAAAAATTGTCAAAAATTTGGAAAAATGGTCAATAATTGTCAAAATTTTGAAAAAATGGTCAATAATTCTAAAAAACTGTCAAAAATGGTCAATAATTATTAAAAATTGTCAAATTTTTCGAAAAATTGTCAAAAATGGTCAGTAATTGTCAGAACCTGTCAAAAATGCTCAAAAATTGCCCAAAATGGTCAATAATTGTTAAAATTTGGAAAAATGGTCAAAATTTTTGAAAAATTGTCCAAAATGATCAATAATTGTCAAAACTGTCAAGATTGGTCAATAATTGTCAAAAATGGTCAATAATTGTTAAAATTTGAAAAAATTGTCAAAAATTGTCAAAATTTTGAGAAAATGGTCAATAATTGCTGAACAAAGAAAAGGTTTTACTAGCCTTATATTCCTGATAAAGGCCGGTTACACTCTCCGTTTGTGTACAATGTTATAGTGTTTCTCCATGCGCTGTAATCCAATATGCGTAAATGAAACACTTGGTGGTTATAGAGGAGTTTATTACACTTGACTTCACAATTGGCCATGTGGGGCCGCCATGAGGACATCAGGTCTGTCACATTTCTGATAGCTATCTTGTCAATTATTAGGCCCAACTGGGCTTGGTCACCAAGTATCAACTTTTCATATATTAAACTGCTATTACTAAGCACATAAAGCAACAAAAAAACTAAAAACGTTATAAGCAAGACCATCATCTTTTTAACCTTGCATCACTCTCGCTGTGTGTCTGATCTCTTGTTCCCACACCAATCAATAATTGTCAGGAATGGACTGCGCGTAGGGTACCGGTATCTTTTCTCATTGGCTGCATTTTCGCTTCGAAACAGACAGCGCCTATAGGAGAGATTCAAAGAGCCTCGCACTCTGTGCAGTGTAAAGAACCTCTAACAACGAATAGAATTTTAAACTATTAACTTGAAATTACCACAGTTCGGATTTTGTCCAAATCCGAACAATTGCCAAATATGTTAAAATTTTTGAGAAATTGTCAAAAATGGTCAATAATTGTCAAAGGCCGTCAATAATTGTCAAAATTCTTTAAAAACTGTGGTGAAAAATTCGCGAAAAATGGTCATTCTATTGTGCATAAGAAGCAAGCTTCTGTCGGCGGTCCGACAATCGCTCACCTTTTTCGTAAAATTTTCATCTTCTTGGCATTTGAAATTCTGTCAATTGTTCTAGTCGACACCTGCAACAGCTGCTCACATTCCCCGAAGGATGAATTTTGATGAGCTGCAAAATATCCCAGGATGTCTAATTGTAAATCTTCATTATCGGCATGGGTTTTGGGCTTGTTTCCTTTTTCACAGTTCTATCATTTGGTCAAGGCTTTTCAGGATATCTCTTAGCAAAAACACGGCAAGTTATGGATACTATTCTGTTACACTCACCATAAATTATAATTAAACTTAAAAAAATCATCATTTGTATATCATATATGTACCATTATTATTTTGTCAAGAAAACTAAAGGCAAACTATTATCATACCTGTCACCACCGGCATACAACAAGGTTACTATTAAACATTAACAATAACAAACATTTGTCAGAATATTCCGTAGGCGACAGGATAAATACTATTTTTGTGACAAAAATGTATAAAGTTGGTTTAAATGAGAACAGCAAGATGGGGAATACTAATACAGATCGATTGTGGGCAACGCATTCTTCTAAAATAATGAATCACATATAGGGTGCCCCATTCGAAAAAGAGGAATTGCGCGAAGATTTTGGATGCCGTTTTTATTCCAATTTTGACAGCACCCTGTATAATAAAAAAAGTAACTCTACAGTGTAAAGCATGAAGAGGTATGCGGGTAATGTGGGTAACAAAAAATGTTCATAATAACGTAAGTCTTTCTGAAATTGAAACATATACAGGGTTTCCCATTTACAAAAACGAAGTTATAAGCAATATCCGTTATAACCTGAAGTAGCAAATAGATATCAATATTTCCATCTTCACTCGCACTCTTCAAAACCCCGTCATTCCTATTCCCATGATTCAGATACCTTTAGTTCTCGAAATATTTCTAATAGATGTCGAAGAATAAAAATATATTATTCTAACGCTTTGACAAAGTTTTGAAAAATAATTTTTCCAAAAACAGTGACCGTTCAACGAAGAAGAAACAACTACTTCCCGGGCTACATGCCCCGACAGACATTGAATTACACTTCTAAGTCAAACGGGGTTGGTAAATCTACAAGATTTAAACCAACCATTCTGGTTTGCAACTAGAAGGGACAACATAACTTGTAGACCGGTTTCGGCGTATTGCGCCTCATCAGTACAAGGTATATGTTATCGACCGAGAGTTAATCCCGGACTGAAATGTGACTATAATCAACAACGGTACATATTGTCCAGTTACGGAAATATTTTGGTTGCGAAAATAGCGACATCTCACCTCTAAGTCACAAACCAAAATTCGAATGAGACAACAAACCACGTGGGCTTGAAACAAAAATGAATTATTATAGTTTCCTGTCGTATTTAGTAAAGCGTTTTAACAATAGATGTCGAAGAATAAAAATATATTATTCTAACGCTTTTTTGAAAAATAATTTTTCCAAAAACAGTGACCGTTCAACGAAGAAGAAACAACTACTTCCCGGGCTACATGCCCCGACAGACATTGAATTACACTCCTAAGTCAAATTTCAGTCCGGGATTAACTCTCGGACGATAACATATACCTTGTACTGATGAGGCGCAATACGCCGAAACCGGTCCACAAGTTATGTTGTTCCTTCTAGTTGCAAACCAGAATGGTTGGTTTAAATCTTGTAGATCTACCAACCCCCTGAAATATTTTTAATTGTTGAAGATTACTGCTGAAGACACTACATGTCTGTCCCTGGAATATGTATTTGGTTCCACCTTTGGTAACCTGTGTGGCTTATTCTAGGGCTAGTGATCTGTGGCACAGAATAACGATGACACGCATGCGAAGAATAAGCAATTTGTTATATTGTATACATGCAACTCAATGCTGTCGTTTTGTAACGGATCAACGAAATTAATTGGAATTTGTTATATTTCCATCGATTTAGTTTTATAATTATGGGAAAATACCACCTAGTGGAAGTTGGGACAATTTATTTATTTATTTAAATTCAACACTACGCATTTCCTCAACGAAGTTATAATTTGCGAAAACCGAAAGAAGAGCATAATTGCACTACAAATAGGTGAGCTAGGAAAAATTACTTCCCTTGTCCCAAACTTCACCGCACGCCTCTGTGGTTTACCATTAATGTATTTCACTTTACGTTTTCAAAAAATATGAAAATATATAATAAAATCACAAATTTTGATCATAAACAACCTTCAGTACATGAAATACAGTTGATTAATTTCCTATTCAAATCATCCTCAACATTTATATTTTGTATTCTGAATTTTATGCTATATGGTGCCATGAAATTATAATGTTTTTGTTTCGATGTTTGTCGCAAAATATGCATCATTAAATTGTGAACATAGTATTTGTTCCGAAAGTTGTTTATATTCCGCAGTATCTTTTATTTTCCATGTATCACTTCATTTTCAGAATATAAAAATATTTATTCACATTTGAATTCTATTCCAGGATAAAGCAACAAAAAAAATTAAAATATTAATAGTCGAATATTACAACTACAAACCTACTACAGATTGCCTGTTTTTTCATCACAGAACTTGATCCCACTTTACTTTAGTATGGTCCCTTGTGTGGTTCAGATGAATCTCTTAATATATCAATACACAAACGTTTTCAAGAAAAACTAAGAGAACTTACATATTAATGATATATTTAGGAGCTCGGCTATCAACACCTTAAAAAACCTGTTGTACTAATTAATCTGAAAATACTACAGATCCTGAACAAAAATCCTTATTTACTGCTTCTACCATAAAACTAAATGGCAACTGTTTTGAATGTGAAATAGATTTAGTATCCCAGGAAAGAAGATCAGAAAAATTTGTTTTCTCCAGTGATTTGTTTGTTGTTACTAAAAAAGGAATCAATAAATGAAAAAATGAACCATTAATTTTATATTTGCTGCTTAACATCAGAGTACGGTCAGACGGCATAGTCGGAATTCCTTCTATTATAAGTACCTGCGGTAGCTGAACGTCATCTTGTGATAATCACATGATGACCAATCTGTCCGTACATTCACTTTCTAAAACATTTATATTCAGGATAACGCAAAAAATCATCGATACATAGCTTATTCTCCAGTTTATATTTATTTGTGAATTCCTCATTGCCAAGAAAAACAGAAACAAAAATGAAGCTTTGGAAGTATAATTTAATTTTCCACAAGTTGTTCATAAGCTAATAAAAAATAGTTATAAACTAAGAGGTGAGTGGATATATGTGAATTTCAACCTGACCACCAAGTTATGTGAGATGGAAACTGATTAACATAAATTTCGTAGAGAAAACAGAGAACGTGGCAAATGGATACCGTAATGGCTTACCTCAAATTTAACTATCATAAAACACTAATAGTAATTGAAAATAACCAATTCCTGGGCCTTATAATATCGTCAACAACAATGGAATATTTCCCCAGAACGGTAGAGGTCTTTGAAATTGAATTTCAAAATATTATTGCTAACTGCATTCAAATAATTGCCCTAGTTGGTTAAAAAACTAGATTTAAGTTCTCTTAATTCATATTTTCTCGATCGAAATTGGAAGTTCAGTTCAGCATGACGTAGTGATGGGGCAGAAAATATAAATAGTATTTTTGTAAACTTTTTTGAGGACATTGAACAAACTTTTATCAAAATTAACTCTTCTTCGAATTCTCTTAAAGTTGGTTGCATTAACACTCCATCTAAGACTCCAGCAAAGAAATTCCAAACATTCTGTAACTACCTATAAATTCTACAAAATAAATATAAAGCAAATCTTTCTCTCTTTGGGTGACTTCAATTTGTCTGGAGCAAAATGATCAATTGAAGATGACTGTTCAGTGACAAGTTCAACATCTACATTTTCCTGGCAAGAATCAGAAACGGTTGAAATAATTCCAGGCTGAAGCGTATTCCATAACCTCCACCAGATGAATTGTATTTTTAATACTCAAGGCATTTCGAAAGAGTTATTGTTTTTCCATGATATAACTACCATCGTAAGTGAAGGTGATGATGAACTTGTTGGAACGCATCCTCCTTATCTCCCATGTTTATACAATTGAGACCTTACATGCAAATTATGCGGTAGAGAAGCGGAGACAATAAAATATATGCCATTCACATGCAAAATACTTAATCGTAAAATACCGTTATTATTTGGACAGTCGAAAGGAGATCTTAAAGTATATAGCAAACAACCAGCTGAGAACTTGTACAAACTGGTGCTGGGTACTAAGTTGCTGAATTTTTTTGTGTGTAGAAATGCTGTTTGTGTACCCGGCAGGGTGGAACTCGCTTGAGCCATACCTATTGAAATTCCGCCGTTTCTATCCCAGACGCCTGTATCGTACTCCAGGACCTTCTCCAGCGCCTGGGATGAGGTCTTCTATTCTACTTCTTCAGCTTCCCATTGTCCATTTTCCTCCATTACCTGGCGTATTGGACAGTAGACTGCTATCCATTTCTTTTTCCCCGTAGAATAGCGTCTACTTAATTCCTCAGTTTTCCTAATTTTATATCCACCTCTGCTTTTTTCTCAGCTATCTTTTTCTTCTCCAGAACATATACATTTCGCAGTTCTGCTTCCCCCCAATCTTGCAGTGTATTAGCCGAATGGGCCATGTCCTGACAAGAGTTGGATTAGATAGCTGCTGGACTGGGAGTTATGAGAAAGCACGAGCAAAAATACAATAAGCCATTTCTATGCAGTGTTATCGTAGACTTTGCACGACAGGTTCGGAAAGAGGAACTAAAAAAAAGTCAGCCAAGTAAAAATTTGCTGACATCAATTTATAGATCTGGCAAAAGGGCGATTGTATGTAATTTTAGACCTGTATAACCACGGTTACATTCCAAAGTTTTTTCAGTGTATCATAACAAAACATGTTACTTCAATATTGAGAAAAAACTACAATTTGGCTCTCAGAAAGATGCGTCCACTGATTTTCATCTTCCTTCATACGCAAATTTTTTGTCCGGGGTCTTGGATCGATCTGGGAAGTACATAGGGTTCTCATCATTTCTACTCAGTCGTTTGATTCTGTTGAGCAAATTGAAGAAAGATCAACCGTTTTAGATCTCGTAAAATAATTGTATTCTTGACCATTTGAAAAAAGAGCGTTCTCCAGAACGATAACAGCTAGTTCACTTTCACTCTTGGGAACCAAATCTTCCTATTTTTATACGATTGGGAGTGCCAAAGATAGAACAAAACGTGGAAAACATGTTGCGGTGTATTCAAGAGTCAATGAAAGTACCAAAACGTGGTTTGGAGTTTATAATCATAATATGAGAGAACGTTATAATTAATGAGAAACAAAATAGTTCCTCAATTTTCATATTTAGCAGCAAGGAAAAACAATTTCCTCAATCTCGCTGGGTAGTTCCGATATATACGCAGTGCAATGGATTCGAAACTTCTTTGTCCTATTTTTTGTGGAATAATGATATTCTCATTTCTTTTAACTCGATCCAGTTCCACATGATATGATACGATATACATACCCTTGCCGTTCCATTCAATTTAGGCAACTGATGAATCCGTAATGAAAAACTGATTGAAAAGGAGAATGGTATACTAGTTTTATTTGTGATCCATTCGAAATGTTTATAGGGTGTTTCATAATGGGGTGACGCCTTCTTTAGGATAGGTTTAAAACGAAAAAATAATTGGGGTTTGCTCAGTAAAAAAATTTTGTAGCGCCATCCGTATTCAAGATAAAGGGCGTTGAAGAAAAAAAAAAATGTGTACACATTTTTTACGATTCTGCAAAAATCCATTCTAATCAGTATATCTTGACTTTTGATTTTTCTACATCGTATTTTTTTCCGTTTTTTATTATCTTGTTCAATTTTAGTTGGCTTATCTTGTTTCAGTTTTGTGATTACTAAGAAGTGGTCACTATCCGCATCAGCTCCTCTATAACTTCGTACATCTGTTACCCTTTTTAAGTGTTTCATTTCTACCAGGACGTGATCAATTTGGTTTTTTGTTGTGCCATTTGGAGATAATCGGGTTTCCTTGTGGATATTCTCATGGTCAAATGACGTGCTTACGATTTTCATTTTATTTTCCAATGCAAATTCTATGAGTCTCTTGCCATTATCATTACTAAGTGCGTGCCTACTTTTTCTTCCCGTTATTTTTATATACTCTTCTTCTTGTCCGACTTTTGCATTCATATCCCCTATTACACATTCAACATTGAATTTCTGTATCTTATTGACTATTTGTTCCAGTTCTTCATAGAACTTTGCATTGGTGTCTTCATCTTTGTCCTCTGAAGGGTCATGCGCATTAACGAATGTAGTTTTTCTGAATTTCCCTTTGATTCTTATTCTACTTAGTCTATCTGTTACACCCTCAAAATCTATAATTTTTGCTTTAAGTTGACTGCTTACTATAAACCCTGTACCCAGCATTCTATTGTCTACTCCACTATTAAATAACATATAATCTTCTATCTCCGTAATTACTATACCTTTTTGTTCAGTTTCTTGTATTGCTAACATATCTACTTTGTATTTTCGCACTTCATTGATCAAGAGTTTTATGGCCCTCCCCTCAAAAGTACGTCTTACGTTCCATGTTCCTGTAGTTGCTTTTCTGTTATCATTTTTTTTATACTATTCTTTATCTTTTGCATTTCCTTGTCCATTTCCATTGCCTGGTCTACCTTTTTTCCTTTTATCCCTGAGTTTATGCTCCTTGTCACTGATTTTTTGTCAATATGTTCTGTTTTTTATTTTCTAACTACTCTTCCTCCGTGTTCCATCTCCATTCCTCTTTTTCTATGTATATTTTTCTGTGTCCAATTTTGACTCTTTTTTCTTTTATCTCTTTCTTCTTTTGCTCTTATTCTAATCTTTTTTTGAATTTCTCTATCTCTCTTCGACAAGTCATCCTAGATGAACAATCTTGCTTAAGTTTTTGTTTATTGAGCATCACCTTCCTTTTCTCTTCTTGTTTGGCCAGTCTTACTAAGCATGTTCTTTCTCCTAACTTTACTGAGCTTTCTACCGCTGTCTTTACTTGTAATTCTTTTTCTAGGAAGTTTCCCATTGCATTTCGTAGTTCCTCTGGGTTATTTGTCTTTATTCCTATTCCCTGAACCACTATATTGTTTTTCTATTTTTCGCTTTCCAGTCGTTCCAATATGTGGTCCATATTGGTTATTGTTTTCTTCATTTTCTTTCATCAGATTTTCATTGTCTCCCCCAGTTGTTTCATTTCTTCTCTGTACTCCTTTTGTTCTTCACGTGTTTTCTTAATCTCCATGCTCATTTCCTCCATTTTGTCTGCTATTTTTTCCATCATATTCATCATTTTTTCTATATCACTTCCTATTTTTGCCGGCGCTCTCCTGTTTTCTTATTTCTTTTGAAATTTCCATCTTCCATATCATAGTCTTTCCCTCTGTCGCTTTTCCTCTTTTTGCCATTTTCATTATCACTCATTTCTTTCACATTCGAATTTCCTCACCTCAATATAAGAAACTTACCAAGTGAAAATACATTAAGAGCTATTGAACGACATTGTCGAGAAACTGGGAATGTGAAACCAAAAATAATTAATTCTGGTAGGCCAAGAACAACAAGAACCACTAATAAAAAAATATTATATCAAATTTAGTTGATCAATATCCAACAATTAGCGAAAGGAAACTGGCAAGACATAGAAATACGTCTTCTTCAAATACTTGGGGGATACTTAAAGGGCAGCAGCCACATCTTTATCATTACAGACAAGTCCAAGAACTCTTGCCAGACGATCTACCGGTTAGAATGGATTTTTGTCAAACATCACAAGAAAGGACAGCCCTCAATCCAAATGTTTTGAAATATATTATTTTAACGGACGAGGCTACCTTCATGCGACAAGGTATGTTTAACTCCCATAATGCACACTACTGGTGTAATGAGAATCCACAAGTCAAAAGGGTATCATATTAGTTAATTTAAGTTAATGTTTGGGCAGCAATTTTAGGTAACAAATTAATAGGTTATCACATTCTACCTGGAAATTTAAATGGTACCTGGATTTTTTAAACAATCACTTATTCGAGATATTAGAATATTTAACGCTAAACGAGCGAAGATCCTTATTTTTTATGCAAGATGAAGCTTTTATAGGTGTCGTTATTGGTTGGGTAACCATCGTCCGAATCGATGGATCGGTAGAGGTGCAGAAGCTCCGATTCATTGGCCTTCTCGGTCATGCAATCTCAGTCCTTTGGGCTACACAGTCTGGTCGTATATTAAGGAAAAAGGGGTATATTCACGTCAAGAATTGGAAGACAGAATTCAACGTCACTTTCATGACCTTGTAGCTGATCACCAACCGTTTAGAAGATTGATGGATTCTTTAGAAAAAAGTATCGACTTGTGTATTCGTGAAAACGGAGGCCATTTTTAACACTTACTCTAATTGAATTTGATTTCATGTTCTTAGTCTTCATTTTATTTATCTTAATTAATAACTTTATCATTACTTTATTCCAGCATCGGTTATTACTTCATATTTTCAAATCAAAATATTCCGGTACACAGTATCGAGTTTTACTAAGAGTACCTGTGAGATTGAATGATGGAATTTTCATTAATAAATATAACCTTAAAAAAGTAATATTCAATACTAGTTGGTACGAACCATGTTACTAGCGCCCTCTATGAGAGTCAGATAGAAAAACAAATTCATTGGATGTATCAGCTTCCAAAACATATTCGTATGAAATTTCAGTATAATGTTGCCAGTAGTTTCGGCAAAATCGTAAAAAATGTGTATACATTTTGTGTCTTCAACGCCCTTTTTCTTGAATACGGATGGCATTACGAAAATTTTAAAATTTTCACTGAGCAAACCCCAATTATTTTCTACCTATCCTAGAGACGAAGTCACCTTTTTTGAGACACCCTATATAAATTGCTTATATTGAAATACTACAACGTAAATCACCAACTAAAGTTAGAAAATAGAATTTATCATTAACAGCCTATTCACTGTATTATCTGGCTGAATGGGTACTCAGAGCAATAAATATTTTGTGAACATGTGCGATTCAATGATTAACAAGAAATTGATAGTGACAGATATTAGACAACACTACTTAATTCAATTGCTAGACCAATAAATCTTCGCTAATCAAATGTTAGCACTGTTCTCGTGCCGTGATTTTTTTTTATTCGGTAATTTATCGTCGGTAATTTCTGCAACTTAGGCTAATCACCGACGCCGGGAGGACTCTACCCCTAATCGGAAATTTTACCGAATCCACTAGTGTTCCAACCAGTGGTAGGGATCTTTATAGAGCCCAACATCCATGGACTCGGGACCTCGGCATATCTACAATATACTTCGTGCTCATTGGTATAATGCCTGCGAGCTGAGATATGCTACTCACCCTAGTAATCTTAAGCGTTTCGCAGCAGGCTGTAAGGGCTCTATGGCGGTGCTTCCCCAGTGGTCATCCATCCAAGTACTAACAGCGCTCGACACTGCTTCACCGTAATTATCGCATCGAAGGCGTTCCACTAGAGTGCTGGCCGTGAATTATTATGTCCAATATAAACGAGAAATTTTAAAAAGGTTTCGTAGATTATCGCATTAATGAAGGGATTAAAGTTGAAAACATATTTGATTTTTATGATTTCCATATTGAACACTGAATTTCCAGTTTAAACTTATTTAAGTCACACACTGTTCATACAATTTAGAGTTCAAGCCAAAATTTTGGATAATTTGTGGTTTAAACTAGAAGTTTGAAGAAATTTACAGTTTTAGCTGAAAATTCAACAAAATTCACAGTTTTAACTGCAATGGTAACACAATTCACAGTTCAAACTGTCAATTATAAGAATGAAATCTCAAATTTTTTTTATCCTTCGATTTCCATTTGCTCAAGAATTTCTTTTGTTCCGAACGGTTATTTCAATATTAAATTTCCTCTGTGAAGCTTTTCAGTTATAATTAACGATAAGCTTCTGAAAGACGAAAAAACTACAAGGTGAAAAAATCCTAGACCCTTAGGATTAGGATATTTATTAGCAATTTATGCGAAGGAAAAAGATCCACTTCACGGGGGAAGGATAATAAAAAGGACAGTCGAATGAGAAAATTACAGAGCTAGACAAATAGTAAATCCCGTAAGAAACGCTGTTTTTTTTATTTGGTTTCCAGGAAAAAAAAGTCAACAATTTGGGACTAGGCGTGCGTAGTTGTTTATTCAGAGGTTCGTGATATTATTAATACACAAAAAAATCGCCCAATCATTCCATGATGCATAATTTGGTGTTCCTTCCAATTTTGTGGGCTTCTGCTTCCAATATAAGATCATTTTCCCAATAATCTCTTGCTTATAATGGGTTCTAACATCATTTGCAAGTGGTTTTGAGATTGATTCAGTATTTGAATCAGATGCTACTCTTCGAGCATGTTTATCAGCTCCTTCATTTCCTGTTTTAAATAACTTGACTATTGGATGTTTGACATATATTTTCAACAGATGGTCAAGTCAGTTACTACGATAACGTTCTTCGATTTTGTACTTATTAAATAATCGATAGCCTCATGTAGGGTATACAACTCTAACAGTAATTTGAAGGTTTCCACTTTTTCTGGTACAAGAGCTGTTCATCCCACTCCAGAATTTGCATTGAGAGCATCTGTGAACATCAGGGTGGAATCTGTGGGATAGCGGGATATCACTTCATGTTAGTATTGAAGCAGTAGCAGATTTATGTTCGTTTTGTTACTGGATTGATTGTTACAGCTAAGATTAATTGGTGGAGCATGAATTCCGCTCATCTTAACCCTTGTCGATTGTTGACTTCAGCAAAACTGCTAAATATGGCTCTGTTGTGAACAGAACCAGTGAAATAAGTCAGTTTTCAAATAAGTTTTGACTTATTTTAATTAGTAGGTAAGTTTAAAGATCGCCTCTTTTGATATTACTCAGGAATGCACTTTGGGTTGTTAACTATCACTCTATACCTTGATAGCAATCTAAAAAAATTTTCAATGCCGGATTTCCAGCAAAAATTCTCGGAGCTATTTGTGGGAGTAGTTAATGATACCATATGTAGGTTCACACAACAATGAAATTGATAAAGATATTTTTCAAATATTATCGATTTATATTTTTTATAATTTGAATGCTTTTCGTAATTTATGAACTGAATACAGTTTCTCCTGAAAATTAATATGTCGAGCGATGTTACGAAATTACGTGCAAACAAAAATATAAAACAGGATAAAATTTCAATTAAAACGACAAATAGCTTTTGTTATGCGATGATAAAATGAAAGATGGAACATTATTTTTTGAAAGATTGTGGCACGTACATTTTAAGCTGTTATTATTTGTTAACGAAAAAAGGACATATCGTTCCTTGCGCTCAGTATATTGTCCTTTGAGTGATACTGTTGATAAATTTCGACACTGTTCGTGTCAAATAGGGTCTCACATCTTGTGGATAAATAAAAACGAGAATTGTATCTTGAAGAAAACGCTTCTTTAGTACATTCTTGTGAATAAGTTGTGTACTGATTGAAAAAATTTTTATTCACATTTTCATTCCCTATATATATGACTACTAAGTTTTCTGGATGAATCGCGTCTAAAAGAATAATTTCTCCGATGTTTCTACTACCGCTTCGGAGTCATTATCAAGAGATAGATAGAGTGAGTTAGGGAGGATAGGGTTCAGTACGATTTCGTGGTCTAAATCTGCCTACTTCCACTAGTGGTACTGTACCTGGCAGTTATATCTGAGGTCTGGGAAATGAACCATCTTCTTGAAACGTCCGGTTACAAACGATCGTCTACAAAGCCCTGTATAAATAAATCAAATCTTTCGCTAGGAATCAAAACTAGCCTTATTCTAAGAGAAAAATCATCACGTGTCCCCAAAATCTATAGGCTTCCGAAAATTCATGCACAACATTTCTTTACGCATCGTTAGTGCTTTTCATTCCCCAACCCAAAAACTTGCCAAACATTTGGTTCAAAGCCTCCAACACTTGCAGAATAGGCATCTTCTTACGTCAAAATTTCTTTCAATCTACGTTATCTCCTAAAAAAATACAATATTACCTCCCATTCAATTTTCAGTTCTAATACCATATCCTTCACTAATGTAACCATTAGCCATATTGGAAACAACACATCAAGTTCCGCAAGATACCCACTCCCTTATCAAACATTGTGTATCCAATACATACTTCACCTCTCAAAACATATTATTTGGGCAAGTGAAGGTAGCACCAAGAAAATCTTCTTTCTCACCAGTAGTCTCCGACATTTTCATGGACAATTTTAAACATATCACCCTTAATTGTCAAAAATGGTCAATAATTGTTAAAATTTGAAAAAATGGCCAGAAATTCAAAAAAATGGTCAATTATTGTCAAATTTTCTGAAAAATGGTCAAAATTTTCGATAAATTGTCAAAAATTGTCAAAATTTTGAAAAAATGGTCAATAATTATAAAGAACTGTCAAAAATGGTCATCAATTGTTGAAAATTGTCAGAATTTTTAAAAATAGGTCAAAATTTTTGAAAAATTGTCAAAAATGTTCAATAATTGTCAGAACCTGTCAAAAATGCTCGAAAAATGTTAAAATTTGGAAAAATGATCGACATTTTCGAAAAATTGTCAAAAATGATCAATAATTGTCAAAACTGGTCAATAATTGTCAAAATCGGTCAATAATTGTTAAAATTTGAAAAAATATTCAAAAATTGTCAAAAAATTGTCCAAAATTTTGAAAAAATGGTCAATAATTGTCAAAAGTTGTCAAAATTTTCGAAAAATGGTCAAAAATTTAAGAAAAATGGACAAAAACGGTCATTCTATTGTGCATAAGAAGCAAGCTTCTGTCGGCGGTACGACGAACGCTCATCTTTTTTTTTTCTGAATGCACTGCTCAGCCAGAAAATCGAATGATTTTTCCTTATATCAAAAGTGTCACCAACAAGATTAGTAGAGTTTCCAGGCCCGCAGGCATAAAAACTATCTTCACCACTGACAAAAATATTTCCCTCTCAGTTAGGCCAGCAAAAGATAAAGCACCCAACAAAAATCAAGAAGTGTATAAGGTTCCCTTTTGTAATTGAAGAACCTAGTCATTTTTCAGAAACCCCAATTCGATCACTGCAGTCCTTTACTTTTAGAGAGACCAAAGAAACAGAGAAACGTTCAAATTGTATGAACAAAAGATGACGGAATTTAGAGTTTTTGAGTGATTTTGTGTTCAATTGACTGTTTTGGAGTGTTATTACGTGAAATTGTGCATAATTTGATAAAATAACGTCGCATTGACTATGTCAGTGTTCTTATGTGTTTTTGTCTGTATTCGTGTCATAGAGAATGGATTATGATCCAATTGAACGCTAATTATTGGTTTTATGTATATTTAAGTAGTTTTGTGAGTTATAGAGTCATCTTCTGTGCATTTGAAGGTTTTTGTATAAAGTAACGACGCATTACTGTATTTCATCGTTTTAAATTGTATTCAGTGTTCTTATGTGTTTTTGTCTGTATTTAAGTGATAGAGAATGAAATATGGTCCTATTTAACGCTTTTTTTTGTTTTAAGGTATTATAATGGCAAATATCATGGCTAAACTATTGAAAAATTGAGACAATTTTTGATCATCTTGAAGATTAATTATATATATAAGTATACAATTATCCTTAAGCGACAAAATGACAAATTTAATAGGCTATAAATATACAGGGTATGAGATACGAGAGGGGCTTTCTATAGGATGAGTCGAATACAAACGAAGTAGTAGGAATAGGGGTCACAGGTCCTAATAGTCGGAGATCAACAGCCCTGGGAAACACCCTAACAATATTTTAAGCGGAGATATTAGCAATAGATATTTGTGCTCAGGAGTGCCTCAAAAAACGCCTCAACTCAGCCAGAATATTAATTCTGTCTGATTGCCTGTTTTGAAGGCTCTGAAGTCTATAACGTATTGTGATGCCTTTTGGCCCAATATAATAATATGATAATAAATATTTAAAATGAGAATCAAATACCCTTGATCTTATTTCAACAAAACGTTTTATTATTATATGAATATAAATTAAGAAGGTTATTGAATAGAAAGTCTAGTTCAAAGCGTGAAGTAAGACAAAACAGTAAAATGTTTATTTGTTTTATTTGAACTTGACTGGTTATATAAATATGCATTCAATATTTACTAAAGGAGAAGTTGATTTAGAATAAGTCATGAAGAACATTCTATGTAGTCGAATGGTCAGAGATCAGTAATCTTTAACCATTAAGTATAATTATGCTATACGGCTAGGTGCTTATGTATATCATTAGCCATAGTAAGTAGTGTAATGTATTAAAGTAAATAAATCAAACATACCCCAGGCCTAGAAGTAGTTTTTTCATTCCCTTGAGATGATCCTCCAAGTGACCCGCAACACCACCGATTCAGAGGCCTTTCCACACCTCTAGTCTACCAACGTATCCATTGGAGACGCATCCATTACAGTATGTGTCTGAAACATTCTGTAACTGAAAAGAATCCCTTAAGCAACTAGCTAGACACAACAAAGCTACTGTGTTAGGGGTGCATGAGGGGCATGAAGAAATTCTCGGAAGTGACATCGCAGCAGGTTTCGCAGAGGAAGGGGCTTATAGTCCTTCCATCGGACCTGAACGATTTTGTGATAATGGAAAAATACTCTAGGCCAAAGCCTAATACGACCTTTTGCTCACTACGCTAAATTGCTCTTGGAGCTTCAAAAATTTGATCTTAGAGAGATCACCGAAGTTTTCACTGGACTCTGCTCACTTAGATAACATGTCTGCAAGATAGGCAAAGTGAAAGTGAAAAACATGGAACATGTCTATTTAGAGCCTGATCAGGTTACATACTTCGCTCCAAAACGAATAAGAGGCTTTTTCAGTAGCCTAACAACTCTTGAACTAGAATGTAGATGTAGGCTGTACACAAAAGATCTTATAGGTCGCAGAGTGGTAAGGCCAACCGGGCCAATCGACACTGTTGTAATCTTATCTAATCTAGGTATACATTTGGGTTGTATCCTGAAGACGGTTACCCAAAATTTTCTTTTAATCACGTCTCTCAATTATACGCAAAAATTCATATAATATAGCGTTATCACCCTTTTTATAACTGTTATAATAGCAGAGACCTGGAGTATCCCCAAAAAGCACAGATATTCTAAGACTCCCTGTATCTCCGAAACTGAAATAGTTTCAAAAAATCCTTCAACGGTAATAAATATTTCAAAGGAAAGCTGTAATGCTTCGTGGAAACCGAAAGGTTCCATTTTCATTAACCAGCATTGGATACACAGTACATAAATAATAGTTGTTTGTTTTACTAAGCTTAAAAGCAGAATGACGATGATATGTCAATATCGAAATAATTATCAATATCCTTTAATAATTTTCATAAATCTTTCAATTAAATAGTGGAATTAATTAGAAACAGTTAGTTTCATTTATAACATTAATTCAAATAATTAAATTATTTTATCAATGGTCACTGGCTCTTCGTTACTATGTTCACCGCTGATGACGTTTGTTGAATTTTTCATGTTTACTTCAATGTCATTGTCAATTTAAAAAAATTGTCAAGTAATGGATTCAATTGAAAGTGAGGATGAGTTATTACCATTAACACCACTTGAGATAAGAGACCTGGCGCTACATGTGGAATTTAATCTTTTACCGGATAAGTCAAGAACTGTAGGTATATGAACTCACTCACTGCAGATTCATGGATTATAGACTGAAGAAAAATATATCTTTCTCTGATTGCCTACTTTCCCGAGCTTTCAAAGAAAATGAAGCCGTAATTTTTATGGCTTACCTATTCGATGTTGAAAGCTACCTCAAATATTAAAAAATAATTCTTAACTTAAGAATAAAATGATTAACGAGAAAATTAATGTCATTGTGGTAATAGCGTGGGGTGCTTTGTACTACATTTATACACATTATAAACATCCACAAAACTTTTATTCTTTTCCCATCCCAAAACATAGTATCTGTTTTCTCTACATCAAAACACAGTACATACCAGATGCTCTGTTTTGGCAAGTGAAAACAACTAAAATTTTGTAGTCACTATATGCAACGGCTACTCAGTTCAGAGAGCCCCTCAGGTGTAGATTCTGAGACCAAACTAGTACAAATTCAGAGAGTAGTCTTACCGGTTCTCGGGTAATTCTACTTGAAATTTATTTTAATTAAGGTACTGAAGGAAGATAATTATTAATCAAGTTACTGAAATTATTAATTAAAAATTATGAAAGTTAAGAAAGGTAAGTGGGCGCCACCCTGAATAATACTAGTCTATTTGTTACTCACATCAGCATTATAGCGGCAAATCCTGGAATATTGGAAGATAAAATAAACTCTATGAACAACGTTATTAAATTTACACGTTGTATATTGACTTTATTAATAAAAAAAATTAAACAGGAAAAAAAATGACTAGTTTTTTATTGAGTTGTTCTATGTTGAAGAAGCGATCTCGGTGAAATATATATGTTACTTTCCTGAAGTGGTGTATTCAGTCATGGTTCCAGATAGAGTCCTGGTTCCAGATAAAGGTGAAGATATCCTGGATCCGGTCCTGGTTTTAGATGGAGTCCTTGTTAAAGTTCCAGTTCTAGGTACAGATAACGTTCTGGTTTCAGATGGAGTCCTTGTCCCAGGTAAAGTTCCAGGTAAAATTCCAGATAAAGTTCCAGATAAATTTCCAGATAAAGTTCCAGATAAAGTTCCAGATAAAGTTCCAGGTAAAGTTCCAGATAAAGTTCCAGATAAAGTTCCAGATAAAGTTTTTGATCCAGGTAAAGTTCTAGTCCCAGGTAAAGTTCCAGGTAAAGTTCTTGATCCAGGTAAAGTTCTTGATCCAGGTAAAGTTCTTGATCCAGGTAAAGTTCTTGATCCAGGTAAAGTGCTAAGGAACAATAATGGTAGTATCAAGAACGCATTTACCCAATTTTACAAAATCCAGGATGTCTGAAGTATGAATTTGATAACGAATTTGGTATTACAATGTTAAAGAAAATCATTTAAAAAAGTGGTTCATACATCCTGTATTTTAATAAAAAAAATAATCAAAGAAAGCGAATAAAAAAAAATAAAATCGAATAATTGATTCTATACCGGTAAATATAGACATATATCAAATATGTATATATTTTAAAAAGGTTTGAAATATCTTCAAATCTATTCAAAGAGAATATGAAAAGAAATATGAAAGAACAAAAAAAAAACAAAATCATATCGATATATATTCCTGGCACTGGAACGACATTGCTACATAATAAAAATATGAAAGTGGAAAACTGCTAAGAAAGAATAGTTAACATACATTTAAGCGAAATAACTTACCATTCACATGAATGCACTTTTTAAAGATAAGATACGTTTGGCTTCAATAGTACATGTTCACAGGAAAGAAAGAATGAAACCTCTTTGCCACTGTTTAAATACACGAAATCATATGAGAGATAATAGACTTACGTCTCATGTTCATGTCAAGCTCAGACGCTTTTAACAGGAAAGGAATTTACATTTCAATAGTGAATTCTCAAATCACATTTAATTATTAATTGATAGAAGAAGAGTTAAGAACGATGTCGAAGTGGGACTAACAAATAGCAGTGGTTGTTTTCACCACAGACGGACCCCTTTCGGCCCGTATTAAAACGTTGATTTCGACTCTTGTCGACAGTAAATATATTCAGCCTCGAAACATTTCTCGGTGTTGGGCATTAGAAAGGACTGGCTATTCGCCGCCCATACGATAATTTATCATTAATTAACAGGAGGAAAGTGAAGTGAACGAAATTAACGTTACATATAGTTACTATTTACAAGATACTGTGTTTTGTCAGTTGTTCCGCAGAAAGGTTGAGTTTATGTTGTGTGCTGCGTGATTACCAGTTTTTTGTTTAAAAACGTATAAATAATTATGAGTCGAGGAAAGCCCATGGTGGACATGTGTCCAAAAAAGCAGTAAGTATATTAGCGTTCTTTTATAATTTATAAATTTGTAGAAACAATTTCATAACCTCACTTTTTTGGTATTGACTGTTCAGAGTACATCAAATTTAAAGGGGTATTCCTAAGAAATTTTTATGAAAGAAATTATAATAAACCTAGGACCGTGAATGCGCAGTTTTCAAAATACAGGGTGTTGAACTTTTTTTAAATCTTTTCAATCATAAAAAACTGTTTGTTGATCTCGTTAAAAATTTGGAGTAATAAGGGGGTTATTTGGCTTTAACTCGATTAAAATTGTCAAGCCCAGTGGCTTCCTAGAGTTGCTTTGTTTTCTTAGTTAACATTAGATATTTTCTTGTTTCAGAAGACAAGAAATTGCCTTACAAAATAATGAGCAACAAGAAGAAATGGACGTAAGCAGCTTCGAAGACGAATCAGCCGATGCACTTAGTGATGACAGTGCTGCCGATCCCGATTTTAATCCTGATCTTGACGATTCCAGTAATAAATTGCGGAGGATGATTCGCAGCCTTAACAGTTCTCCCGAAGCTGAGAAAGGAATCATTGCCGATGTAGAGAAATTGGATAACTCAGTATCTGAAACAGCAGCTGCTATTGCCCCTGACATTCAGCCTCCTATTAAAAAACAGCAAGAAAAAAACCTAAAATATAAACGTTTAACTAAAGGAGGAAAAGTTGCTCGTGACAGAGAAAAACATCCCATGAAATCACTATGCTCAGAAAAATATGCTAAAAAATGCGGTTCTACGTTTTCTGAAGAAGAACGATTTGAAATTTGGGAACAATATTGGTCATTAGAATACCGTTCTAAGCGTAAATGTTTGGCTTAAAATGTCCAGATGGTACCTGTGAAAATAAAAACTACTGTAACAGCCAATCCAGGACTCGCAAAGGGTAATAGTCGCAAGTTTTTTTTTAATAATCTTGGGTATTCTAATGATTTCGTTATCACTGAATTATGCGCCGCTATGAAGAAACAGCCTTTGATGGCTGCTGTAACAGAAAATAGGGGTACCACTGGAAATTACAAAAAAAAACGGGAACGAGCTGTTATTATGAACCACATCAATGAATACAGACCCTGTATTACCCACTTAAGACGGCACAATGCACCGAATATGAAATACTTAACGGGGGACCTAACGATTAAATCGATGCTCAATGATTTTCAACGTGAAAATTCTGGATTCTGTAATATTGAATTGTATAGGAAGACCATGAAATTAATGCATAGGTATTTCTTCATGCATGCCCAAATCTCACGTTTGTGTAGACTATGAAACTTTCAAGAATCAGTCAAAGGAAAACAACAACTATGTTGAGCTGAATATTGAAAATGAGGCAAAATGGAATATCCACAAAGTAAAGGCTACAAAAGCCACTAAAAAATATCATGAGGAGAGTTTAATATCAGATACTTAAAATGTCAGAATATTTTCCATGGATTTGCAAAAGGTCATCTTGATTCCTAACATGCCCGCCGTAAAAGATAGTCATTTTGTAAGCCGCCTCACGGCATTCAATTTGACTTTTGCTGCTTTAAAAAAGAAGGCCTTGTTCAAAAATTATTGCTCCATGTGGCATGAGGGTTTGGCAGGACGTGATGGTCATAATATTGTCGATGCTATTTTTAGAGTTTTCCAGGAACAACGAGATATTAAAGAATTTCATATTTGGACAGATAATTGATCAGGACAAAATGAAAATTGGATCCTGTCCACATCTCTAGTCTGGTTCATAAATCAAGAAACTGGACCGTGTGTGACTTAACGTTATCTCACCAAAGGTCACACACATATATGTGCCGATGGCATCCACGAAAATATAGAGACCAAAGTTATTAAGATTGGTAATATATATGATTATAGCGATCTCACCGCCGCAGCTGCTTCTTTAAGGAAAGGCCCTCAAGTTTTACATGTAAATGTTTTTCACAAACGGGAAAAAAGAAAAGTTCGAAAAAATAGCGATGATCCCCTCAATGGGTTTTTGTTAAGTCCTATAGTTGAGGTACGCTTTAGGAAGGGATCAAAATGCATAGAATACAAAATGATTTTGACCAAAAAAAGTATGAATCCCTAGATTTTTTGCAGAATAAATTTAACATCCAAAGAATCATGCCTGAAACGCTACCAATACAGAAATCCAAGAAAGAAGAAATCATAAAAGTGTTGGGGCCTTTAATGCCACAAAACAGGTTGGATTTCTGGAATAATCTAGTTGAAAGTGATTCCGCTCCATACTTAGAGGAAGAATATGACAATGTTTATTTAGTCGATTGTATGTAGTGACTTGGTTCAGAAACCTTTTTTTTAGTATTTTTAGGATTCCCTATAAAACTAGGATTTAATTCTCAGTAATTTTCAAAATACTCTTTCGTTTTTGCTTTGTACAAGTGACTTTTGATTCATTAAAAAGTTATTACCTTCATCGCTATATTGGTTTTGATTGATTGTCCTTGCAGATACCCGGTTTCATAAAAAAACAAAAATGTTCCATATCCTACGTCAAAACCAAGTTAGTATCAAATCTATAGCTAATATTGAAAGTACGTAAACTTTAAAGACGCGGAAAGAAATTGGTGAAAAACTTTATCACAGAGCATTAATATCAAAAGAATTCGCTAAATAGCCTACAGCGGCCAATAAAAAACTAAAACTTTTTTTTCCAAAACTCTATTTTTTACACATACTGTGTTTTGGAATGGAGCAGCCGGCTTGTAGATGTGATGATCTCTTGTAAATGGAAACGAATGAATTGAATGACAAATTGCTAGTTATGCTACCAAAAAATACTAAGACCCAAAAGATCAAGATCTTTAGTAGTAACGGAATATTTAAGCATTTACAGAAAGTATGCAGATTCCAGACAATCGAATTTAACCAACAATTAATTGGCATTCACAAGCTCGGTAAAATGTCAGAAGAAATTGCTACTTTTCTGGAACTAACCCATACGAGAGAGTATACTGTGCATTGTTTTCGCAGAACTCCGGCCACGTTGCTGGTGCATTCTGGTGGAGAACAATGTTGAAGCAGCATGGGGGATGAAAGTCTTCCGCGGTTGCGGAGGGCCATATCCAGGACTCGCTAGCCAATAAGTCGAACATCTGCAATAAAATATTTACAGGCGTTTCCGGAGTATCAAGTAGTGTTGATACTGATATTGTTAATTTTACGAAATAGGAGGACGGTGGAGATAGTTCGATTGTATTAAATAATTATTGTTCACAAATCACCATGAATATTTTTAATAAGTGAACGTTTCCTGTTGTAGTTTGTAGTTGTAATGTGATGAAACCAATTTTGTGTATTTCTTTTTTATTCAAAACTCCATCATTGTCAATTTTGATTACCAATATGATTCAAATTATTACTTGGAACTTTGCATAGCAACTTCTTCTGACACGAAAATACACCTTTTATACTTGTCAAGTATAATTGAAAAGCCACTTCCAATGTCATTAGGAGAAAAAACTTTTTTCATATCTTCGGTGCTTTTGAAGATGAAATTTATACGGACTACACCACTGGATATGAAATTAATATAAAAAATCGAGAGGAAGTGATGAAAGGATTTTGAAAAGATAGACTCGGAATATGAAAAAGACCATTCTCAGTCTGTTGCAATTTTCTTGTGAATGCTCATATGACTTTTTCATTCATCTCAAATTCTCCCAAGAATATCAATTCATTTGTCTTTATTAGTTTTCCAAAGTTTAACACCAATCCAAGAAATGTGACCTGACAATTCCGTGATCTGATATTCCAGTTATTGTTACCAGATGGTTAGGATTTGTTTGGATTCTCTGACTGGTTCTATTATATGTCATGAGTTCCAATATAATACTCAATTTATAAATACCACACGTGATGTTTTGTACTCGATATAATATCTGCCCAGTGCCACAAAATGGGTATTTCAATGGCTGCGCAACGAGTGTGGTGATGATTATTAGGTTAACTTAATTGACTGAATATTTGCTGAAAGTCATCAAACTTATTGAGTGGATAATTCGTTTTATTGATTGCATGACAGTGGAATGTTAGCGGAATCGGTATGAACCAATGAAAAAGTTATGAAAATATATATGATATACCGCGTGTTCCAAAGACGAGGCGAAAAAGGCGAGAGATAGAGAAACGGTAAATTGTGGCAAAGTGGAGCATTTGAAGTAACAATAAATTAGACGCGATTAGATTCCAAATATTTTCTTTTGTTCCCGAGAGCATTGAAAACGAGTGATTTCTCGGATTTTTGTTTTTATTTCTATGTAGAGCCATTTGAAAAGATTTCAAAAAACAGTTGACACTTCTTCATTGTCTTCAACATCATGTCATCCGCATAGCCATCTGACGTTTCGGATTCCCTCATTCATCATCAACTCATTTTTTTTAAATACGGACCTGGATTTTTTTCATCATTGTTTGATCATGTTTAATTATTGTTATTTTAAATGCAAAGCTTTTCCAAAATTCAATCGTTTCTCACCGTATCTCACCGTTTTCAAGATTCCAATGATATATACGCCTAAAATTTGGACACACTGTACATAACAAAAAAATATTAGTGATTACTTTGGAAAATCAATTCAACTTATTGACATACTTCAACAAGAAGATAGGATGAAAAAAAAATAAAAGGTTGTTGATTTTGGAACAAGAAGGAAAAATAACTCTGAATTTCGCAGACAATAATCCAGCTAGTCTTAGTGATTAGCGCCCTATAATACCTATAATTTTATGTTGTGTATAGAAAATTGTAATCAAACAACTCACCGAATTCCTAGATTATAATAATATTCCACCAATTCATCAATCCGGGTTCAGACAACACATAGTTGCACAACTGCTCTCTTAAAAGTAACCGTTGATTCCCATGCATCTTTGGACGGTAATAAATTAGTAGCTTCAGTTTTGCTAGATCATTCCAAATTTTATTGGTTTGGATATAAGTGCTTTTTTGTTTCGTACCTACCTCAGTAATCGTCAGCAAACGGTTATTTACTGCAATAGGTCTTCTGCATTTTTAAAAATCAATTTTGAAATGCCTCGAAGGGCCAGTTCTCTTTATAATTCATAGACATTTATTTTGTAAGGAATTGCAACACTGTTTGTCTTATTTTATTGAAATAGCTGCGGTTGTGTGGTGTTAGCATGTAAATGAAGATTTAAAGTCACTAATATCTATATCCAATCAGTTTTGTCCAACACTAAATAGTACTGAGTCAGCTGCACTTTTATTTGGAAAGACAATGACCAGGAACTGGTGCTTAAACTTAATGAACCTAAAAATTGATGATAATTGACTCTGACTTACGCTATTCTTCCCATGTAACTTTACTCGTTCGTCGCTCCTTTGCTAATCTTAAATTAATACACAGCAGCCGGACGATGCTCAAAAAAAATTCAATTATGTAAATCACTTGTATTATCACAGTTAAATTATAGCGATGCAGTTTTTGGGCCAAGATTATTAAAAACAGACGTTGTACTAAGATTACAGCGTATTCAGGAGTGGTGCACCAGATTAATACGTGGATTGAAAAAAAGAGCACCTACTTCATTCTATAACAAAGATTTGCAGTGGCCCACTTTGGAAGAACGTCGCAAGGTACATGAATGTGTATTATATAATGAAATTTCACATACACAAAAACCTTCGTATTTTTACAATAAACTTAGATTTAGAACCGACGTACACAATTTAAACCTGAGACAAGTTGATCGCTTAACGATGCCTAAACATTCAACCGCCTTATTTGAGAGCTGATTTTATTTAATCTAGTTATGATTTGAAACAGGATGCCCGATTGTTCAAAAGTACTCACCTTGATTGGATTGAAACGTGAAATTAGAAAAAAAGGTGAGCGGTCGTCGGACCGCCGACAGAAGCTTGCTTCTTATGCATATAGAGTGACCATTTTTCAAATTTTAACGATCATTGACCATTTTTGACAATTATTGACCAATTTTGACAGTTTTGACAATTATTGATCATTTTTGACAATTTTCCAAAAATTTTGACCATTTTAGACCATTTTTCAAAATTTTAACAATTATTGACAATTTTTGAGCATTTTTGACAGGTTCTGACAATTAGTGACCATTTTTTCAAAATTTTAACAATTTTTTATCATTTTTCAATATTTTAACAATTATTGACCATTTTTGACAGTTTCTGACAATTATTGACTATTTTTGACCATTTTTTGAATAATCAACAATTGTTGACCATTTTTGACAGTTTTTTGAAAATTTTGACCATTTTTCAAAAATTTTAACAATTATTGATCATTTTTGACAGTCTAATGAGTATTCACGTGACGAACGCTTTTTCGTAAAAAAAATTGACCAGTTTCAACAATTATTGACCATTTTTGACGGTTTTTCATAATTATTGACCATTTTTCAAACATTCTGACAATTTTTAAACATTTTCGAAAATTTTGACCATTTTTCAAAAATTTTGGCAATTATTGACCATTTTTCAAAAATTTTGGCAATTATTGACCATTTTTCCAAAATTTAACAATTATTGAGCATTTTTGACAATTATTGACCAATTTTGACAGTTTTGACAATAACTGATCATTTTTTACAATTTTTCAACAATTTTGACCACTTTAGACTATTTTTTCCAAATTTTAACAATTATTGAACATTTTTGACAATTTTTCAAAAATTTTGTCCAGTTTTAAAAATTTTTGACAATTTTTAACAATTATTGACCGTTTTTGACAGTTTTTTATAATTATTGGCCATTTTTTCAAAGTCCTAACAATTTTTGACCATTTTTCAAAATTTTCACAATTATTGGCCATTTTTGACAGTTTCTGACAATTATTGACCATTTTTGACAACTTTCAAAAATTTTGACAATTATTGTAAATTTTCCAAAATATTTAACAATGTCTGATTATTCTTCAAAATCTCAACAATTATTGACTATTTTTGACCATTTTCTACCATTTTTGACCATTTTTGAACATATTTGACCATTTTTGACCATTTTTGACCATTTTTGACCATTTTTGACCATTTTTGACCATTTTTGACCATTTTTGAACATTTTTGACCATTTTTGACATTTTTTGACAGATTCTGACAATTATTGACCATTTTTGACAATTTTTCAAAAATTTTGACAATTATTACCATTTTTTAAATATTTAAAAATTTTTACAAATATTGACCATTTTTGACAGTTTTTGACAATTTTCGACAATCATTGACCATTTTGCCAAATGTTTGACAATTTTTGAAAATATTTGGCAATTACTGACCATTTTTCCAAATTTTTGACTAGCCTTCCCAAAAGTCCTATGTCTTGCAATAAGAAGCAAGCTTCGAAAATTGCCTATTGGTAAGGGTAGTCGAACGCCTCTGATGCGATAAGTACATCCAAGCGGAGTCGAGCGAGGTTAGTACTTGGATGGGTGACCACTGGGGAAACACCGTCGTAGAGCTCGTACAGCCTGCAGTGAAACACTTCAGACTACTAGGGTGCACTTTAGACTACTAGGCTGAGTAGCATATCATAGCTCGCAGGCATTATAGATATGCTGTCTTTCGGATGAGACGTAAAACCGAGGTCCCGAGTCCATGGATGTTGGGCTCGATAAAGATCCCTACCACTGGTTGGAAGACTAGTGGATTCGGCAAAATTTCCGGTTAGGGGTAGAGAGCACCCGGCGTCGGTGATTAGCCTAAGTTGCAGAAATAGACCGAGGTTAAATAACCGAATAAAAAAAATTACTTAATGGTAGCTCAAAAGTGTAACGGAAGATGGATTGCACCTATAATATTTAATATTCATTATTTGACATTAGGTACCTATTTAAATTCACTAATATGTCATTTATTTTATTTGTCATGATTTCTACACAAAATGGTAATATCAAATTATGTTGGATTTGTAATTCTCTTCTTGGAAATGGATTTCTTGATCCAAAAAATTTGAAGGTGAACCTGAAAATTGGCAAAATGCTGTGTAACATTATTAACCCTTTTTTGTATTCCTTCATTTGTATGCACTGAATGTTTGGCCAATGAAAGCATTTATTATTATTATCAATAATTGAAAATGGTATTATTCTGAAAATTATGGAAAGTCTCTAAATAATAAAAAGTGACAAACCCTCAGAAGATCTCTCCACAAATAAGTTGAGCTACTTGGTGGTAGGAATTCCCCAATTTCTATAAAAAATTCGCTGAAGACGGTGCCCACCCAGGTAAAATCATAAAACCAGAGACTACATCAATTGGAAGGCGATTTCCAGCCTTCTTGCATGCATTTAGCGTGTAATTATTTTTCTATCTTCATAATAATACGAAGTTATTATTTATCGTTTACTGGATATTGTGAGTTTTCCATTAGACTCCAGAACTGGGAAAAAAAATCATAGCGAGAAGGACACTGTTTCTTTCATTCGTACATGTTCTTTCAAATTATTCACCTAAAACGAGGTTTAAATGTAAATTTTGTGTTGCACGACATTGTTAAGCTGATTCAATGCTAGAACTCAAACTCGTTAAAGATTATTAATCTGGATTAGCTAAACCTCGTTTACTAGTATGCATACGGCTATAGTAAGTCAAGATGCCATAAAAAAATATCGTCACTGCAGTGTCAAGGGTAGATTACGTGACAAAAAATATTTCTATATACTGCAGCTGAGAAACTCGTGAAAATAGGTTCTGATTCTCCACATATTATTGAAAATGAAATTCGTGGTTCCACCTAATGGAAAATATCAATAGACCAAGTATATTCACCATTACCCATTACAATTTTTCCAAGAAATATATCAGTAAAGCCTACTTCTGCGTTTTTATCGCTTGATTATACTTGATATATTATGTAAACCGACTCATTTGCTATTCAAAGTGAAAAACTTCTCGGGTAAATTGCGCCTGTAACTTTTATATCTGTTAAAGTTATTTTACTTCCTTTTTGACTTTCGAAAGTTTTCTATTAGTTCGGAAAATGAAACCATAAAAATTAGAAGCAGTTTCTACTAAAGAAAATTTGTTTAAAGTAATAAGGAATACTTAACTCGTTCACAAATTAAATGTTTGTTTGAGAAAAATTGTTTAATCTCTTTTTGTTCTAACGAGTGATTGAATGAAAGTAAATTTGGATATGGAGTTAACTTTCCAATATATTGGGTAGAAAAAGATTGGAGATGAATTTTGGAAATTGTAACGTTTTGAACAGTCATATTATTTGCTAGTTGAGTGTTGAGGATAATGATAATAATCTTTATTGCTCATAATGATAGTACATCATAAGCAAGGGTTTGAATGGTTACATTCAACTTTGCACAAAATGATACAAGGTGTTCATGAAAAACAATAATTTGTATATGAACAAGGTTCCTACTAGTTAGTTTCTAATAAAACTACAAAACTAGCAGGTAAAGAAGTTTTTATTCATTGAATATAAATGATCGAATCTTCGGGAGACCAATGATAAGGGTTGATAGCAGTTTAACTTGCTTTGTATAACGAGAGTCGATCAGGCGAACAATATCTCTAGAATTTTTCAGTTCCTGTTGCCGAATTTTATTATATAAGAAAAATATGTGCTACAGTTGCAAATTCTAGCATATTGGATATACTACATATAGTACACTGGAGAATTTTGTAGTAGTTATCGTAGTGGAATTAACGCACAATTGGAAAGCTCCAGAAAAAGAAAAAATAGCGAACTTTTGGTTGAAGAAGTTCAACTCTACACACTCACATCTAGCTAAATTATTCAACTGTCATCTTTCAAACCCACATACAATACCACCTACATTCCGGCGAGGAATAATTTACTTGCAGCCTAAATATGCAGCAGATACAACAAACCCAGCAAAATATCGTCCCATAAGATGCCTACCAACAATATACAAAATATTGATATCAGTTATTACACAGAAGCTTTTTTTCGGGCCGAGATGAGAAACTCATGTTCAAATGGATCCAGGACCCAAACAGTGTTGAACTCATCCCCAAGAGGATGCCTACCAACCAAACCCACCTCAAACTCGCCGACACCCCCGCCTCGGAATCACTATCCTAGCATACTTCAAGACGGGCTCCCTAACTTTCACTCCCACCTCTCATGCCATATCGAGTCGTTCTCTCCCCCTGACCATGCTCTCTACTACGCCACTTATCTCCATCCATTCCTCCTACCCCCTCAACATTATCTCCACAATGTTCTCCCAATAGACCGCTTCCCCTAGTTTCCTCTCCAACTTCTACAGCACTTTCTCGTTCCTGCAGCATCTCAACACATGCCCCACATCATCCTCCACTTCACACCTCTCGCACACTCTAGTCTCTCTTTTTCCAATCTCCTACTCTCGACCCATGTCCAGTGAACACCTGTGTCAAGAAGTAGTTCACCTCCCCAAACTTCCAGTCCATCCAATCTCTCATATTTCCAATCGCTCCTTTTAGCGCGCCCTCATACTTCTCCCACCTTCTCTCCATTTCTTCCTTCATCCATTCATGTAGTTCCTCTCAGGTCGCACCGCTCCAGCGTTTATTTCTGGCTCTAGCCATCACGTTCAGAGGGTAGGTCCTTGCCAGAACCGCTGCTGCCAGTCCACCCACTGTCCTGTACTCCTGCAACACCCTCAGCAATATCCCTCTCTGCACCCGCAGGAATGGCCTAACCCTCGCATTCACTCCCGCTTTTTCACCCCACACCTACGCACCGTACAGCATACTCTGCTCTACCGTCCTACCAATTATCCTCCTTTTCCACTCTCTTACACAGAAGCTACTGACACATACAACATAAAACAGAATAATGAACGAAGAGCAAAAAGGATGTAGCCAAAGGTACTCGAGGATATAAAGAGCAATTAATAGATACTAAATTAACATATCAAGCTAGAGTTGAGCAAAAGTCATTACACTGGGCATATGTTGATTATCAAAAAGCGTTTGACAGCGTACCTTACTCATGGTTAATACAAATAATGGAAATATGCAAAGTAAATCCAATATTTTTACAGTATTTGTAGATGGTAATTAAAAACTGGAACACTGCATTAAACATCCGAACAAACACAAATAACATCACTTCACATCTGATTATAATTAGACGTGGAATATTCCTAGAAGACTCATTAATTGTTTTTTGTTCCGCCTAGCTCCTAACCCACTATTAAACATGCTAAACGATACGAACTACGGATTCAATATCACAAAAACCCATCCACCCAAAATCACACATTTACTATAAGTGGACGACCTGAAACTATTTGCAGCAACAAATCATCAGCTAAATCAATTACTCAAAATAACAGAAACATTTAGAAAACATATAAATATGATATCCAGGACAGATAAATGTGAGAAAAACAGCATAGCGAAAGACAAGCAGAGAAAACAAGAGAATTACTTAATAAAAGACAACAATTACATAGAAGCAGTGGGAAGAACAGATGACAATAAATATTCATGATACAGACAGAAAATAGGCATAGGAAATGAAAATATGAAAGACGAACTTGAACACAAATATAAATAGAGACTGACACAAATACCGAAGACAGAACTAACAGCAAGAAACAAAACAAATGCAATAAACACATATGCCATACCAATACTGGAACACTCATTTGGAATAGTGAAATGGAGCAACACAGATCTAAAGGCCCTCAACACATTCAGTAATAGAAAGAGTCACAATTAAAAGAAAATAAGGAGGTAGATGATTTGTTGTGGACATCAAAAATCCAACACTACGAACTGATAGATAACCTAAGGAAATGTTTGATCCAAAAAGTAGATATTAACGACCTACAAAAAGCAATTACACACATAAATACAGCAGCCACACCATTACAATTTCACAATGAAACATACAGCCCCGTAGACAACATAACAACAACAGACACAAATATGGAATACTGGGACCAAAAAACATTTCATGGTAAGCACCCACATAATACAACAAAACCATACATAGATCTAGAGGCGTGTACTACATGGTTAGGAGGAGGTAGTATGTATAGTGAAATAGAGGGATTCATGATAGCAATACAAGATCAACACCAGATACTACAGCAAACACATTATTAACCCTAGAACGGTATCGTGTTTTATAGATCTATTATTGGTATTGACACGTGAATTTCACGTGTTTGATTTGTAATTTGACAAATAGATACTTAGTCTATTTACAATTTTAGGAAGAGTTGATTAATAAATAAAATAAAAGGAACCAGAAAATTTATTAAATCATAATGAAACATATAAAAAAATTAATTACAACACGGTAAACAGAGCTTGTTTTGATGCTCTCCAGAAATAGGTTTTTTGCACTTAATACAGTATGTGGTGTCATTCTTCTTTTTTAAGTGGGACATATGTGACAGAACGTTCTTCGACCCTTTTGATCTTGCCCTTCAGGCCGTCTATTCTGTTGATTTGCCAGATACCAGGCACATATTGTCCTTACTAAATCCAAATAATGATGTATTTATTTGACGATTTTAGTTATTCTCAATAAATTGAGAGGAAATTTCCGCCTTGTTTTTCTTCAGAGTTCCAAAACCTGTCAATTTATAATGGGGTGGTTTTGAAGTAATTTTTCTGCAAGCAGGATGTTTGTAAATCAATTGTCCATGGTTATGTTTCTGTTGGAGCCATGGAAAGATTTAGTCAATGCCACAACGCAATACTCCGCCAATGGACTTCCGGAAGTATTCGTGGTTTTTCCGAAATAGAGCATTGCATCAATAAGATATTTGGTTGAAGCATCGCAGAGCAAAATAAATTTTACGCCGTACTTGGCTGGCTTACCGCGAAAACCCACAAGCTGCTCATCTATTGTTACGTATGAGCTTGGTTTATATGACTGTCTGCATACGTCTATGAATTCTTCCCAAATTTCAGTTATTGTTGCGAACCTACTTATTTCCCTTCTTTGAATTCGGAATGGCTTGTCATCAAATCGTAAGCAAGAAGAGAGAAAATCGAATCGCTTTTGACTCATAGTGGCTCTATAGCGTGTACCACATAATGTACTATCAAACATCACTTCAGACGAAAGATGATTGTCCTTCAGAGCAGCATCAAGTATATATGATCCTAACAGGGCCTTTAGTTCATCTAGATCAGTTTTGGAGACAGTTTCAGATTTAATCTTGTAGGGTTGTTGAGCTATTTCTATCTGCTCATTTGTATGAACAAATACTTTATTTAGTATAGAATCGGTAAAAAACGTCTGGAATGCATGCAAAAGATCTACGATATTTCGCAGTGGTGCAATTGGTCTAGGTCTTATATGAACTACATTCCTAGAAGAAGTTTTACCCGTTGAAGGTGATCTTGTATTCCATTCGTACCCATTTTTACCATTCAAGACAGATTCATTGGGAACAATTACGTAGATATTGGATCCCAGTAATCTGGTGCTTGGAGATGTTGGTACCTGAGCAGCTAACAACTGAAAAAAAAACAACATACCATACATTTCAAGAATCAAAAATACTGCTGGTGACTTACCAGCTTACTCTGAGAGGTACCTTCCTCAACTCGTGCATTGTGTATAGTAGTTTTCATTTTCTTTTTGATTTGAAACGTGAAATCGTTTTCTTCATTTTTGTTCTTTCTCCATACTTTATTTAGGCAATTTTCAAATTCTTGTTCTTCATCTTCAGGTAGCCATTCCGGATCAGACAGACTCTTTCGATTCGTCACCGTCTTCTGCATTTTCTTTTTGTAAAGTATCTTCCGGGACATCTTCCAACTCACATTCACTACTTTCGTTTAAAAGTCGTTCAAGCTCTTCATTCCTTAAGCCTTTTTAGTCATATTATTTTACCAACGATGAAAGATTTTAAAACACTTCGTCAAAAAATTATATACGAAAACCGTGTTGACACGTAAAGTATACGCAACACTTTTATACGTAAGCGGTATCGACACGTTAATCTTACGTATTGACTTTTAGTTACAAGTATCTTACTTGGCAACCGCTTAACACTGACGGTTGCCACGGGCGGACACACTAGGTAATAGAAGAGTAGAAGCACTGCAAGGGCGATGGGGGCAAAGCTTTAAAGACATGGACGGAACTTAATCATTTTTACCTACTGCACGTAAATTTTACGTACAATACCGTTCTAGGATTAAAGAACCCACCACGATGACCCCACACTTTTATGGAAAAATGAATAACGAACGTCAAAAATCATATAAAGGGGGACGTCGTTTTGCTCATATGTACACGTTATAGTTTTAACCCCCTCCCCCTATGGTCACCACTCCCAATTTTTTAAATGGAACATCCTATACATTATTGCATTGTTGGATTCTCCTCTACAAGATGATTACAAAAATGTATAATACATAAGTGAAAAGTCAATCAGTTGGGAGAAACAAAGTAAATAATTCCAAGATTATAGCCTATATCAACCAATGACTAATGGCTGAAAATAAACATTTATTGACATGTAATTGAAATTATTTAAAGAAATTCTACATGCTAACCAAAAATCACAACTGTCAATAACGCGCAATTTCATGAACTTTTTAACACTGGCTCCTCCCCTAGATTTTTCTTTGTTTGCGTTTCCGAAGTGATTATTATTGTTGGGTAAATGGGTTGGTGGAGCAGTTAATCTTTTTTTAAGCCATGTTTTGGATAGTCAAAACGTATCACAAGAAGTAAGAACGTCCACTTGTTCTTGAACATAGTCAAATCCTTGACAATTGTATAACATATTTGGGATGTATAATGAGAAACTTGACTGGAACGTATTTAGCACTTTTTTGGAATCGGGGAAGTAGATTACCGCTCCTTACGTTTATTATTTTTCAGGTTATCTTGTGGAATTGTGGAAGTTATTCTAACATACTTTATGGTGATATTTGTTTCTCCATTATTTTTCCTGAGAGCTAATTTATGACGCAGTTCAATAAGTTCTTCAGTCTCTTCTGGTTAAATCAACCTGAGAGGATATATTTTTTGAGAAAAGTTAAATGTTACTATGGGAAATTATATCAACACATTAAAAGTATTACTGCTAAGTGATGATATTGACAAATACATCAATAAATTGAATAAAAGTAATTCATAAAGAGGATGTTATGATAGTGAGACTGGTCAACTAGGTGAAAGTGGAAGTAACATAAATATTCATGTCATGTCAGACGAAGAATAAAATTCTTACAAAACAAATATTTTCTTGATAATGATACAACACACCTCAATTATTCCAAAACCTCTTTTATTTTGTTTATCTACTTATTTATAATTATTTATTGGGGAGAGCATTAGTGTACCACCATATCCTAATCTAGATGAGGAATGTTATATAATATTTTTGACATTTTGCAGTATGTCCAAAATTGGATATGTTGACCCAAGCTCCAGTTATTGAGAAATTGGATATGTCGATCCAAGGTTCAGTTATTAATACATGCGCTCAATGATAATATATTCTATTGAAATGCATCTGAATTTGTCCAAAGCAATTTCTCACCACACAGTCTATGAGTTTTTATTACTGAAAATTACATTTACTTGAACTGAATAGATGAAGCTTTTACTTGATGAAGATCCACAATAAACGATGAATTTTCATCGTTTACTTGAATTGTTGAATTTTGCTTCTTAAATCACCACAACCATTGGAAGCGATTATATTTATATGTCCTTCAGCTAGAAATTCAAGTAACGAGGGATCCCCAAAATCAAAACAACATCAAGAGAATCATGGAATAGCTCTTCGATGAGCCGAGGTAGCCGAGAGCTTCAAGCTAATTGTATGAGATTGGATAATTAGAGTAGTAGCCTTGTTTATGGCAGAACTCAGGTTTAATTGGTGTCGTAGAGATCCAATTCATCGCGAATAGTGATTTTTACTATTTTTGTCTCTGAATGCAAAAAAAATTTATTATCAAGTTTTTTAATGACTAATATGGGTGATGAAAATTATTTCATTTGAATCAAATTAGTATAGCTGACGTAAAGCTTATAGTACAGAGATCTAATCGTATATCCCCTTTATGTTGAGTTGTTAAACTCTGAAAGGTATTAATATTATTTTTGTCTACTTACCAAACATAATTCTATATTGTATTTGTTGAGAGGGCGTTCGGTTTAAACGGTATACCTGACGTGAACTGAGTCCTTTTTGTATCCCATTCGATTTTTTCATTTTATTGCTAATAAATACTTACAATTTCCTCAGAAAAGCACTACACTCTTTCTTGATGTCAGACTACCAACTAATGAGTCAACATGTGTGGCCATCGTAAAATCAACCCTTTTCAAATATAACTAGTTATAGTTCAGTCAAAGATGTAAAAAATAATAAATTATTTGGAATTTATATTTCTACTTCTTAATAAAACGAGATACCTATAAGGTAGTGTTAATTATCTGGTATTGTGTTTAAGATGTTTTAATATAAATAGGTAAATATTGTTTGAAGTAATGTTTGATATTCGGGTTTTAAATAGCAGAGGAAAGAACAAATAGATTTTAGATTGAAAGAAACCATGAATATATCAAAAAAAAGCTCAAGTCATCGTTTAGGTAAAGAATTATTGAAAAATGTATTTTGTTCTATACATTAACGCTTAGTATTTTAAAAAGAAGGATGGCGCTCCAGAATTGCGGGTTGAAAATAATCGTTAGACGGTCTGATAAATTTGTTTAATAAATAAAAATTATTGAATACATTTTAACGATTATTAGTTGAAAGTATAATATTAAATGCATGTATCGTCAACTAAGCATTTTAGAATATAATATTGACTGGAGTATGACGGTATCCTCTTATTAGAGTCAAACAAAAAGCCGACAACCTCAACTTCGCACAATAAGTTTTACGTTAACTATAATACTTATTTTTCACCGCCTGTTTAAATGGAATCTCCATAATTTTGAGAATGTCGATGATGATGAATGGATATTTAATAAATATCCACTTTTAATGTATGTATCAAGATTTTTTTGTTACTTTCAAGTGAAACGAAGATAAGGCTGGTAGGTATATTTGTCTTCGGTTTCACATGAGGGCGTTTGCCACTCTTAAGAATGAAGCAGACTCTCGCCTTTCTCCATCCTTCTGGAATGTAGTTCAAGATGAAGCTCATCTTGAATATCTCAATTAGGTGAAGAATTGAGGTATCAGAGCCCTGCTGTAGTAGGGATGGAAATATACGATTCTCTCCGGGAGATTTTAATGGCTTGAAACTATCACTAGCCCATTTAGTTATGCGAAGACCTTCACTGCTAGGCCTCTTACTGCTCTAGATCTTCTGTGAAGAGGTTCATCAAGGTTAATCTTTGCGTCACCCTCAGAGAGTGTGCATCTAATATGATTAAAGAAAACTCTCAGTTTAGCTTCTTTGAGAATACAAATCATCAGCCCTTTTTTAGCCATTTTTTTATTCGGTTATTCAACGTCGGTCTATTTCTGCAACCGTTGCTAATCATCGACACCGGGAGCACTCTATCCCTTATCGAAAATTTTGCCGAATCCACTAGTGTTCAAACCAGTGGTAGGGATCTTTATTGAGCTCAACATCCATGGACTCGGGACCTCGGCTTAACGTCTCATCCGAAAGACGGCATATCTACATTATACCTCGCGCTCATTGGTATAATGCTTGCGAGCTCTGATATGCTACTTACCCTTTAATTAATATGACTAAAGGAGCTACTAGTCTCTGAGAATTTCCTCAGGAACTAAGTAGAAGTAAGGGGACACAATAGATCTTTTAGATCTCAGTGAATGTCATCCCAATTTACATACATACATACCCTTTAATTTGTCGAGTTCCCTGTTCCACCATGACACATCTCTTCTGACGTCTTTGGTCTTGGTGGGACAAGATCTCTCATAGCAGTTAATTACCGTACGATTGACCCAGTGTGAGACCACTTATATAAAATAAATAAAATTAATGAAAATATTAAAATATCTTTGAATATAAATCAATACAAACATAAAACAGACATTTACATGTGACTATAAATTCCTTATTACAATTTCACGCGATTTCCAAATACTACTAAAGACATCGATACCAGCGGATTTATCGAGTCAAGAACGAAATACATAAATATTCGGTTGAAGACTACACCTTAGGCAACACGGAATGCGGAGGACCGATTGTGAGTTATCTAAACGTGCAAACCTGCGTCAACGATATATCACTTGAAATGGTAGAACCTTTTATTGGAGATAAACACCACTGAACAGGTCAAGGGCAGTCAAAATTAAAGTTAGCTCAATGTTTATATTGCTCTGAACGGAAACAATAATTTTCCTCGATGACAAAACAAATTTATTTTGTTATTGGTTTATATGTATGTTAACAAATTAATTGTTTCAACTCTCACTACATAAAATCTTCCAGTTACGGAAATATTTTTGTTGCGAAAATAGCAACAAAAATATTTCCGTAACTGGACAATATGTACCGTTGTTGATTATAGTCACATTTCAGTCCGAGATTAACTCTCGGACGATAACATATACCTTGTACTGATGAGGCGCAATACGCCGAAACCGGTCTACAAGTTGTGTTATCCCTTCTAGTTGCAAACCAGAATGGTTGGTTTAAATCTTGTAGATTTACCAACCCCGTTTGACTTAGAAGTGTAATTCAATATCTGTCGGGGCATGTAGCCCGGGAAGTAGTTGTTTCTTCTTCGTTGAACGGTCACTGTTTTTGAAAAATATTTTTCAAAACTAGTTGTGAAGCGTAGAATAATATATTTTTATTCTTCGACATCTGTTATAAAATCTTCCCATGCTCATCAAATAAAGTGTGCTCCTGTTCGCTTTCATGCACCGTTTGGAAAAAATCAATCTCAATTCCTGAAAAAATTGATTGATTGATATTCACAACAAGAATATTAGTGAATATGTTCTTCATGACGACCACTTGTTGTGAGACATAAATCCAATCGTTCCTGTGAAGATTGTCTAGCTCTGCAGAGCACCAGTAGCAGTGTACAATCTACCCTATAACTGTGAATTACACATTCTTTAGGTTCTGACGCCTTTGCTATATATAATACTTTACCCTGTTTAGTGGATAGGCCAACAATCTTCTCACCCATCTGACAGGGCTCCTGCAGGAGGACCACGTCAATGCCTTCTTGATCCAATCTCCTAGCCAGCGTTGCCGAGGCGGCTTTTGCATACTGAAGATTTGCCTGCAGGACCCTTATGTTCTTCCACACCGGGGTGAAAAGTCCCTCTGCTCTTGGTCTTTTGAGGACTCTCGTGGAACGGTGCCCCTAAGAGTTCACTTTTGGAAGGGGTTTTTTCCCATGCTGCAATTTAGGTGTTTGGGAACCTCTCTCCAGTACTTTGGATGAGATGCCTACCAACCAAACCCACCTCACCTTGGGGATGAGTCCAACACTGTTTGGGTCCTGGACCCATTCGAACATGAGTTTCCCATCTCGGCCCGAAAAAAAAAAGTACTTTGGATGAAGCTGCAGGCCTTGTCTCCAAAGTTTTGGGTTTTTCCTCCTTAAGGCGGAGGGTTAATCTCGCCATGACAGATTTATAGACTGCCTTTAACTTGTCCGTATCTATTTCAGCTTCCAGGATGTTTGTTTCTGCCACCGCTACCTTGACGGAACTGGTAGCTTTGCTAAAAATCACTCTTCTGGTTTTTCACCTTTTTACTTTGTTTTTATTCTCTAACCTAACCTTGGTCTTTTGGAGCCTTTTGTCGTATTCATTTTTGTCTCGGCCTTCGCAGGCTTTGACAGTACCTCCTTTGCCCTTTGCAAATTTGGTGAAATTTGCTTTGATTATGGTTCTTTTAACCTGAAAGAAATCCTGGTCTTGCTTCACCAATACACTTACTTTTGCTTTGGAGACTCCGGATAGATTTGCAGCCCTGATCTCCTCGTCTGTCATAAGATTTACGTCTTCCAATGCATTTACCCTCGCAGACTTCCCTTGTGTAGCTAGGGATGTATCTTTCGAATTCTCGGGCCTTGCGGCCTTTAGGGTTTCTTCAGATGTTCCCTGCCTTATCGCTTTAGGAACCTCATATGTAGCCTTTGTGTGTTCTGGCCTCTTGGCATTGTTTTCACTACCGTGTTTCAAATATATCCATTGAGTAGCTAAGGAATGAACCTGTGCCATTCAGCCCTCGTTACTCTCACGGCTTGACTTAGGGGGATGTTTATCGACCTCCCGGTCTGAGCTCTCCTCAGTTTCACATATCCCTCCCCGTCACGTAATGCTCAACGAGGAACAGCTACTCGGCCCCTCCACCAATGGCGAGGTCCCACAGCTCCTTGGGGGAGAACTACTACTACTACCACTTTATCGACTTATCGAAAGTACGAATCATTACATTCACAAAACTGAAATAAATGAGATCAAAAAGCGGAAAAATTGCAGATCGTTGGCGGATATACCGAATGTTTCATTTGAGATACCAACATATTATCAAATGATGAAAATAGAAAGCATACTATCGTCAAAAAATCACATTGAAATTTCTTAACCTTTTTCCATAGCTCGTTGTATAATATTAACATCTGAAAGCTATAAGAAAAGGTGTCAAACATATTCAATTCTCCATTATCATATTAGAATGTCATTGTGCGAATACGTATTTTTTTTCTACATTTTTTTTTCGTTATTCTTACAAATCTCTGTCCAAAAAAATTATTCCATATAATCCTCATCTCACGCATTCTTAAAAGCGGACTCACTTCAAATGTGATTGTGGAATTCTTCAGTTAATTTAACCAGCAGCACAGATAATTTCAGAATTCCATTTTCTATGGATACGTCAACCTAATACGGTTTATTTTCGCGTATTTGTTCGAAGACTGGGACTATTAAATGTCTCCAATTCAGCATTCCTCTTGCTAGTCCGTAGTCCGCAACATGAAACCTGGTGAAGGATGTTTTGTTCCGGCTCTATTTTAATTAAGTTACATGTATTCTGTTAATTGTGGGCGAGGACCGACTTGCAAGAGAGCTCGTACGACAAAGACTGATACAGGACCGTGTTATGTTACATTAGACTATAATAGTTAATTTGTATCCAACCAATTCTCGTCGCACAATAACTGACAGCAAGTAATGGATGAGATAATTACAATTGAAATTTCTGATAATTCCAAGTATTTGTAGGCATGACAAAAATAAATAATCGAAGAACAAAAATTAAACACGAACTGGTCGAGTAATGTGCATTTGAAAACTACATTTAGTATTTTTGAATAAACAAGGTGTCAAGAAAACAATATAATCTCATTCATATTGTTGAAATTAAGTGTATTGTAATGATATAAAAATTGGTAGGTCCAATTGTAGGTGAATACCTGAAATTAAAGAAAGTTTTGTTTTTTATCAGTTAGTAACAGAATATCTCAACAATATTGAAATTATTTTAGAAAGAATCAAATAAAATTAATCGATGAATCGAATAAAAACAGAAATAAAGTCAAATAATGAAAACACAGAATAATGTTAGAATTGACACACTATTTGTACACAGTGTGAAAATGTTGTAATCCAAACAGATTTATGTCATTAATTTAAAATTTTGTGAAGTGACAGGGAATAATCGCGAATAGAATCAACCGATTAAGAAAAGTGTAGTTCATAGAGGACATGGTATTAAAACATGTGAAAGTACCTTTAACATCGATATAAATCAATAAAAATAACTCCTAAACAATTTATCAGAACGGAAAGTCGTCTCGTGAAAGATAAACAAGAAAAAAATTTATTGTTGTTGATTTTGGAACGAGCAAGTACAAGAATTTTGATGGTGAAGATAAAAATTCAAAAATTAAAGTTAAAAAGCCTGGAAAATCAAACCAGAGAAGTGGAAAAGTTAAGAAGTACTAACCTTGTAAGAGATAACATCCATTTATCATCAACCAGAAAGCGGTAAGCTTAATTTCACATATTTATACTCGACTGGAGACAGCGTTCCAGGTATTCGAAGGAAACCAGACACAATTTGTTCCAGAGAAAGTTTAATTTACTTTCTATAATAGTGAATATGACATCAGAATGCAGATTTGGTGTTATTTTATATCCCACACAGCAGAGGAGTGAATATTCTTTCACACGTTGTTCCTAAAAAGAAGTAACCTATAAATATTTCACATCGTAAAAATATTTATTTACCAATTGTGTATTTCTTATTTGATATTAAGTTAAGATTGTTGATATTAGTAGTTATAAATTAAAAAGGAAGCTTACCTTATTAAAATAAATAATCCAAAGCAATTCAATAATACTCCTCTTTAAGAGACACCTGTTTATATCGTTGCCAGCCATTTTAGTTCAATAGAATCATTTACAGTGTTTATGCGCATGACACAAAGATAAAGCGTTGCCTCCGATTTTGTTTGTGTTACGAGGGGAATGCGACAAGTAATTATTAGAAATTTAAACTAGAAACTACCAGAATAAATTTATTAATTACAATAAAAAAAGGAAGAAAAAGGAGAGTATTGTTGCAGCGGAATATAAAAAAATTTAATAAAGAGGATTATAAAGGTTAAAATTTCAATTAAAATTATTTTTCATGTTCTCATTATAAAATAAAACATTCATTATATTAAAATTTTGAAAAGAATCAATTAAATTATTCTTCAGCGTGAAATTAATTTGAGGGAACCGCAAACTGAGATAAAGAGTCGAAAACCTTTTCCAATAGCTAGCCGGATATACAAATTAGAGAATAAAGTAAGTATACAAGGGGTTTCTTGAAATTAGGAGGGTGAAGAAACTACCCTAATAGCACAATTATAACCAATGGACGTCCTTTGGACGTCCTACTGGGACATTCAGAACGTCCATAGGACGTTCAAATTTGGTACCGTGTACGTCCATGGGACGTCTCTGGGACGCACAAATGTCCCACTTGTGGACTAATTAGGGACGTCCTTTCAGGATGTCCCTAGTACGTCATTCAAGGACCTAAATCCTTGAGCAGCAAGAACATCTATTAGAAGGGCATTGGAGGTCCTTAACTATATGATCCGAACGTCCTTATGAATGCTACTGGACGTCCATCGATCGTCCCGATGGACGTCCATCGATAGACCCGAGGGATGTCCATCGAACGTCCCGATGGACGTCCATCGATAGACCCGAGGGATGTCCATCGAACGTCCTGTCGGACTACCATCGATAGACCCGAGGGATGTCCATCGAACGTCCTGACGGACATACATCGATAGACCCGAGGGATGTCCATCGAACGTCCCGACGGAAGTCCATCAAACGTCCATTTTTGTCGACGAAAATATATATTTCACGTTCCCAATATCTATCAAATTTAATTCAAGGAAGTAGTTGTTTTCTGAAGGATGTTACAAAAATAACCCCAATTTTATCATGGATTTCTCCAATTTTCAGTTCATTTAACATTTATTCTAGAATGTTCCCCTTTTCATGCAGGATATTTTTTTCCTAAAAAGAAAAAGAAATTGCGTTAAAATAAAATTTATTGCAACAAAAACAACAGATCTCTAAAACAAAATAATGTTAAAATTAATCTCAATCTCTGAATGGAATATTTCATTATAAAAAGACATTCACTGTTTAATAGCTCTCTTTTCTTCGGCTACGGTCCTTTCAGCTGCTCTCCTTAAAAAATTTTGTATGCCATCTTCCATTCTTTTATGGATGATGAGGAAGTTTTTACATTTTGTTGACCTGATCCTGCAACATATAGTTTTTTTTAGTTCTACAGTTGAATGCCAAAACAAACAATAAATTAATATATATTCCTATTTTATATTCATATTAACTATGTATAGTTTTTTTTATTGAAACTTTCCTTGAAATTCAACAACTGAAAAATGAAAAAGAGTGGCACATACTTAATGGAACAAATAGATCAGTTACTGGTACATTTTCTAAATTCAGGGCTTGAGAATACCTTTTAACTATTCTATTTCTATGGCGTTTTGATATGTTCAGTTTTCTTTTGTTATTCATACTATTATATAATTAAATCAATTGAAAATTAAAGTAGAATGAAATTATACACTATAATTCACAAAATCGTAATCACTTATAACAACTAACCTAACCTTACTTTTAACAAAATAATATAAAACATGTACAAACCTTCGAACGTGAACTATTTCATCATCCAGCATCCAAGAGAGTTGGATCACTGCACAATTTTCACAAAGTTACAAATATTACTGCAAAATGCTGCAATAAATAATATTGGGGGCACGATATACTCAACGTACATACCTTTATAACACTCAATTGGCGGTTGGCGTTGGCGCGATACGACACGTCAGCGATAGTAAAAACAGCATTGCCAACCGAACTTTCAGGAAATCCTAAGTACCAACCCAAAACAAATCTCACAATCTATTATATAATCTGTTATAATTTTTTTATGTATCAACATATATTAATTGAAAATGTATAATAGTGCAGAAACTGACAAATAATGTTACATATATAATTATTGTTGACGATTTCATTGAATTACATTCGGAATCGTTGGTGAAAACATGATCACCGCAAAACAACCCTAAGCAGCGCCACAGTTGAGTAAGATAAGATAAGATATTTGGTTGTTACAGCTTTCCTCCCGAGGGTTAACTGTGTAAGGATTGTCTAGCCTTTATGGAGATAAAATTGCAGGGATCAAAGCAGTAAAAGAAATATGAATAACTCATAGAACCAAACCTAACGCTTAAGCTATTTTTTTCAGTGTTTTTTCTTTCGGAATATGTTTTTCTACTCCCATTCGTTTATTCGACATCTCCTACTTGTACCTATAAGGGACATTCCATGGACGTCCTCCCTTGGGAAGTATACAAAATGTTTCATTTGGGACGTCTATAGGATGTTGTTCTTAGGCTTTTTTTCAAATCTATTATTTGGGACGTGTTATGAACATCCTCAATGGGACATCATATGAGATGTACCAATTGGGACGTCCATAGGAGGTTGTTATTGGGACTTTTAAAAATATATACTATTCGGGACATGCCATGAACATCCTCGCAGAGACAGCATATGAGATGTACCAATAGGGACGTCCATAGGATGTTGTTATTAGGACTTTTTTCAAATGTACTATTCGGGATATGCCATGAACATCCTCAAAGGGACCTCATATGAGAAGTACCAATTAGGACGTCCATAGGATGTTGCTATTAGGACTTTGAAAAATATGTACTATTGCAGGCATTCCATGGACGTCTTCACTGGGACATTATATGAGATGTACCGATTAGGACGTCCTATGTACATCTCTGACGAGACATTCTCTTTTGAATCTCCCTCGGGACATCCATAGGAAGTCCATAGGAATGACATTCGTGGAAATGATGAAAAGTGTACTGGATGGGACGTCCTATGGACAACGATTTCAGGTCCGGGACGTTCGGCCATGAATAGTACCAAATAGGGACGTCCCTAGTACAATGTGTGCTATTAGGGTAGTAATAATAACATAAAATGGAAAAAAATGAATAAAAACACATCACCCACAAAAAATCATGACAGTATATACACTAACAATTAAGTAATTTAATATCAGCAGAAAACGGAATATTGGTACATAGGTTATAATTTCCGATCAATTAACCCATGGAAAAATGAACAAACAGACTATCTGCAGTCAAAATTGAGATTAACTTGTTCTCCACTACAGATACTAGATGTGATTTTATGTCCATCTAACCTAATTTGCCTTTATACGAAAATTTCTCCTGCGTCCTTTGTTAAGTAAGTTTTTCAAGCATAACCAAAAAAAAATCGCTATCTACAAATTCTAAATTTGGTACATTGTATAACCCCTCCTAGTTACATTGTTCACTACAAACCCGCGTTTATTATTGCCATCACAAGCGTTCAACGTGGAAGGGACAACGGGTAAATTTGATAAAAAAATTTTGTGTATCAGTTTTTTGAAAATTTTACTCTATATTCAAGTATTTTCCAAAAAAATGTGTAGTATACTGTATTCAAGGATGGTTAAGTGATCTGGGTTTCAGTCTTGCATCTGAGAAATCAGCGGTTTTGTGCTTCGCAAGACACCGGCTTCATCTGGCGGATACAATTTATATAAATAATACCCCCTTTCCTATAGTGGATCATTATAAATATTTGGTCAAATTTGCTCATTCTTGTCAGGATCGAGTACAATATAAGAATTAGTGTAGGCGTTATGAAATCATCCCCGTGTTATGCAATTCTGACTGAATCACACTTTAGAAATCAGAAGGCAGTACTTGGCTAGAAAACATTCCATTATAGAGCTCTTAACAGAGAACTGATAAATTAAATAGCTATTTTAAATTCTCAAAACCTAACCAACAAATACTAGATAAAAAAAATTCTCCACCATTAGCTGATGCTTCCGTTGATACATATAATATTGAAGATAGTAACAGTCGATTTTACCATATTCATGGTTTAGAATTCAAAGATTTTTTCTTCAAGCCAGATATAATATACCCAAATTACGCTGAACCCCTCACTATTATGAATTATATATTGGGTGAATTTGCAGATGAAATAGTGATTTATACAGATGGTTCGAAAATTGAATTTGGTACAGATTTGGCATGTCTCTAACACAGGCATGGTATGTCCTTACCGCATTCCGGATTTATGTTCAGTATTTACTGCTGAAGTATTTGCAATAGAAAAAGCACTTACATGGTGTTTAAAACAAACTATATCAGGAATATTTATCATATCCGATTAAAAATCAGTTTTGGAATCCTTTCAGAGCTCTTCTTTCGAACAATTTGAAAATAAAACCATCTTTATCAACAAAAAGCTAGCACCTCATCTCAATTCATTAAATGTCCATGTAAAATATATCTGGGCAAATTCGCATGAAGGGATTGAGGGCAATGAAAAAGCAGACTCTGAGGCTAAGGATGCTACACAAGGACATGTTATAAACTAACATCCACAATACTATGACCTTATTAGTTATTATAGAAATCAAATATGAATGTATGTATGTAAATTGGAGTGACATTCACTGAGACCTAAAAGATCTATTGTGCCCCCTTACTTCTAATTAGTTACCGAGGAAAGTCTCAGAGACTAGTAGCTCCTTTACTCCTATTTACCGTAGGAATTTTACGATATCTGCAGGCTTTAACTTAGGTAAATGTCCCTTTTCTATCCAGTAGTCTCCAAGGTGTTGTGCCCTAGGATTCTGAATTGCTGTGCAATTCATAAGTATGTGGATGGAGGTTTCTTTTTCCATGCAACAGAATCTACATTCTTCTTCCTCTATTTTGAGCTTTTTCAGGTGCCCATTCAGGCGACAATGTCCCGTAAGGATGCCTTTTAAATCTCTTAGTGCAGTTTTACTTTGACTTGTGCATTCATTTGATCTCAACAGGCTGTCATCACCCAGAAGAATTTTTGATTGCCTAAGTTCTACTAGATCTTTTCAATGGTCAGATCTTCTCTTTTCTTCGGCTTTGCCTATTTCTTCCAATATTTCATTGGAGCTGATACCGCAAAAGGGTTCCGACCCCCAAAAGGGTGTTCCAGTCCCCCTCTTTGCTAGTTAATCTGCTATTTCATTTCCTTCTATCCCATTGTGTCCTGGAATCCACAGTAAGGTGACTATATTGTTCTCGCCCAGTTCATTTAGTTTGTGCCTAGACAAACCATTTTGAAACTGATAACACAAGAGCTCAGTGCTTTAATGGCTGCTTGACTATCCGACATTATGATAATCCTTTGCCTTCTATATCCTTAAATTGAACTGGGCACACTTTTTCCCAAGCTTTCAGAGTGTTTGGTTTCTGGCCCGTACACTCCTATCCCAGTTCCTCCTATTGCTTTTGAGTAGAAATCGAATAAGATCAGATCAGATTGGTCCAAAATATATGAGGAAATTGCAAGAAACTCTAAAGATAACTATTTTCTGGTTTATCCTAAATTGCCTCGTTTTAAATTTTCTTATATTAGTGAATTTTTAGAATTAAATTGAATCATGGATGTTTCATTCATTTATTTATTTATTTATTTATTTATTTATTTATTTATTTTCTTATTTATTTATTTATTTATTTATTTATTTATTTATTTATTTATTTATTTATTTATTTATTTATTTATTTATTTATTTATTTATTTATTTATTTATTTATTTATTTATTTATTTATTTATTTATTTATTTATTTATTTATCCATTTATTCATTTATTTTTTTATTTATTTATTTATTTATTTATTTATTTATTCATTTATTTATTTATTTATCTATTTATTTATTTATTTATTTATAAATAACTTATGTTATCTACTATTCTTTTGAGTAGCACACTATTTAGTTTTTATTTTTGAACATACTTAATGAAAAAAAATAATTAACTATTAGCTGTTAGAAATTATCCATGAAGATAAGTTTTTTGGAACAATTTCAAAAGCCATAAAGGCTAAAAGTAGAAATATGACGATAAATGGTGTCACATAATTTAAGCTCAACAAATAATTTGAGATTTCGCACGCACACGATTATGTTTTTAACAATAGGACATTAATAACAACAAAATTGCCAAAAACTGCCTTTTTATATCTCTTATCTTCATATTTTCACAAAAGGTTATGAATGGTGGAACATTTCCTTCAAACGTTGCCGTTGGCGAAAATCAAAGATTTTATGTGGTTGAAAGAGTGAATTTCAGCTTATCTACAGAAAAGTGAACTGTTATTACACTAATGTAAATAACGTTACCACGAATATTACCCAGAGATTTTTTTTCATTTAGTTAGACCTGAAATTAAAAATATTAAAAGGAATGAAAAATAAATTGGAAATTTAAAAACTTAATATGGCGATATGGAACAAAACGTAGAGAAAATAAACTTACAAATAAGCTGTCTAAAGTATATTCGAATTTCGTTGCATAAAACTTGACATATTAGTATGAATTGGCTTTCGATAGGTTTTGTCTTGTAATTCGGTATTGGTTCATACGTTCGTATATCCGCCTTTAGTAGTTTTGAGATATTGAGGATTGGTGTTTGAAATAGAATGTTTGAAAAATTGCAAATCCATTTTTCATTTTTATCGAGTGTTCTTTTGCCTTATATTTATATCTCTTACCTGTAAGATGCATTTTATTATTATTGTTTTGAATAAAGATGTACTTTAGTTATTCTCGAATTTTTATTTTATTCTATACTTATGATAATATCCACTAATTCAGTATTACTGAGATGCTTCAAATTGTAGGAAGGAAACGTGGTTCAATAGAAAGAATTACTCTCATCTCAAAAATTGTGCAGTAAGGTAAGTGTACCAAATAGGGCCCACTCAACGAAACCTAATTTTTAGGGTATTAAAACGCTGAAAATAAAATCAAAATCACAACCAATGTATTGTCCCATAATAAAACTACACACAACCGCAAAATCTAGGGATATTGCCTTGTAAAATTTTCGGCGAATTAATTTTTGTATTGTTTTATTGTAAATAGTATGATATACAAATTACTGTTAATAACCCAGTTTAGTAGTTACTCTGTGTAAAAATTACATTATACTACTTTTATTTATGCAAAAAAGTAAAATAATAATATTCTGTAATTAAAAGAATAAAATTCTTGCGCTCGATTTACAAAAAAAAACACTTGATTTCAGTAATTCGTATGTCCTCCTCGAGCATTCAGAACAGCGCGACATCTGCGTGGCATACTAAAAATTAAGTTGTCTATGTCTGCTTGAGGAATAGCATTCCAGGCGTCCATGAGAGCTAAAAATAGAGTTTGCGGATTATTCCCAGGTCTCCCCATATGTAGTACTTCTCGCTGGAGCATATCCCATACATGTTATATGGAATTGATATCCGGGGACTTCGTCGGCCATTGCAAAACATCAATACCGTGCTCATCTAAGAAGTCCATTGCGAGTCTGGACGTATGCGGACGAGCATTATCGTGCATAAACAGAAAGCCAGGACCTACAGCTGCTGCATATGGAATGACAATTGGTTATAGGATGGTATCACGGTACGACATACCCGTCATAAAACCGTCCAGTAAAATGAGATTAGTTCTTCCGCCAACACTAATACCTCCCCAAACCATGATTGTACCGACTTGGCAAGAATGGACTTCCTAGGCAAATGCTAACCGGTTTTTACGGCCTGGTTCTTTCCAAACACGTACTCGTCTCGAGTCTGGATAAATTCGAAATCGAGATTCATCACTGAATAGCACGTTAACCCAATTGGCGTTTATCCATAAAATGTGTTCGCGTGCCCACACTAAGCGAGCTCCTCGATCTCCTCACGTTAGTGGAGGAACTCTCAAAGGGCGCCTGGCACATAGGTTGCTCTCATGCAATCTTCGACACACTGTATCAGCCGACACTTCCACTTGGTGAACCTCTTGGTGTCTAATTTGAAGCTCAGGAGCAGTAACATTTCGATTTCTTCTAGCAGTCAACTGCAAAAAACGGTCTTGTCCTGGGGTAGTGATTCGACCACATCACCTGCTTCGCGATATCGGCGATGAAACCGTGAAATAACGCTGTGGGCTGTACCAATTTGTCTAGCAACGTCTACTTGGCATATCCCAGCTTCAAGCGGACCTATAGCCCGCATCATTTCATCACGAGTTAAATGCCTTATTTCCATGATTGCTAACACCATATACGACTGTCACGAACTGTAAACTCCACTGACACCAACAATTAATAACTAAAAATCCGTGATCAATACTAACAAAGCAGCTGCTCATTACACATCACATACAAAAGAAAACACACAAAAATATAATGATAACGAAAAATATCAGAAAAAAGTGAAAAATAGTGTACAGTACACAGTGGCGTATTTTCATTTTAATTTCGAGGTACAATAATTGATTTTTTTACATTTCTTCCGACTTTAGCTACAATATCCCTAGATTTTGCGGTTGTGTTGAATTTGTGTTTAATTTGTTCGTATTGTGATTTCTTATACTGCAGAAAATTACTTTTTATGGGCCTATTAAGGAACATATTGTTCTTAATAAGGCCCATAATGGTACCAAATAAGGGCTATTTTTTGAAAAATGAAGAATAACATTGAAACATGTAAATATTGAAAGTATTTCATTTATTCAATCAAAAAAATATTCAGTAACAGTCTGGGAAAAGAAAATTTGACTCCTCATCAGCCGCAGAAAGCCCCCCGCACTCTGCGTGAACGAAGATACAAAGTCTCATATCCTTCACAACGTCTTCGGCACATAAATGACAAAACCAATTTTCCTTTCTCTGTTTCTCGTTTTCTGAAAAAAAATAGTTTTTGTTGAACAGTTTTAAATATTAATTTGGATTTTACTTACTACTGGCTTCCTTTTTTGCCTTTAAACTCCGCTTGGACCAGCTGTCTCTTCTGATTTAGGATCATTAGCTATTTGAAGATCCTCTTTTTTCTCTCCTTTTCTTTTAATTGTCAATTCCTTTTCTTGATCTAGGACAAACAGTGATCTCGTAACCTCCTGTGCACAATAGTTTAACGACTTCTTTCTCACAACTCCCTTCTTTTTTGTCCCCAGTTCTGGTGTCACTAGCACATAGTTGAAACTTACTGATGCTTCGTTATCATCTTCTAAGCTAGAGATATCATGTAGAGAAAAATCTTCACCGGAACTGTCAGAGCTGATACTAGTTTCCTTATTACCTCTATTTTTTTTAACTGAGTCGAGGAAGTTGAGGAATTATCTGGGAGCAGTTTGTTTTCTGTAATTTCTGACGGAGCAGGAATTGCACTGGGATCTAAGGGGTAGATCCCCGTTACCCTGAAGCCTGATAAAACATCAGAAGCTGAAGTTGCTTTCGGCCACACTTTAGAGACAATATTTCCAAATGTGAACTTGTTGATTGCTCGATCGGGCTTATTGGTTCAATATGTAATGACTTCGTCGTCCCAATAAGATTCGATTGCTTTAAAAACTGCCTTATCCATAGGCTGTAGTTCATGTGTGCAGTTGCTTGGTAGACAAAATAGTGTTATGTCATAATTTTCTGCTGCATCTACTATTCCTGCGTCTAGATGAGACGATGCTCCATCAAAAATAAGCAGGACTTCACCTGCTGGTTTATATTTTTCGAAATGATTCACCCATTTGATAAAAACTGGCGTTATCATGCTTCCTTTGTCAGTCATTTCGATAACTGTCCCAGCAGCTAAATTATTCAAACATTCTTGTTTCTTCCTTTTCCCTTTAAATAATATCATTGGGGGAATCATTTGCCCTATAGTATTACCTCATGCAACAACTGATACATTTTCAGCATGTTCTTGGGAAATCAAGTGGACTCTTTTAGCTCCCTTATTCGCAAATACTTGCTGTGATTAATGCAGATTTAAGCGACAAACCTTCTCATCTATGTTAAATATCAGTTGAGGGCTTTTTAGGACATCTAATTTCAACATAACTTGTTTCAGCTTTTCGAAATAATCGTTTACTATGAACCTGTTCAACCTGGCAGCTCCAGCTAGATTCATGAACTCCGATATAAGGGTGACGACCCAGAACCAATTTAAGCAATTTACGACCAGCTATACCCTTATTCTCAAATGGTGTGAATATACCATTTTTTTGGCAAAATTCATAGACCGAGCGTCTCAATACTTTTGATGTTAGAGGCATTCCAACATCGGCTAGCCTAAATATTCTACCACATAACTCAGATTCTTGTTGAGGTGTCAAACATGAGGGTCGTCCAAGCTTCTTCGCCGTGGATCCAGTAAGTATGTGAGTTCTCAGAGTCCGACGTGAAAGATTAAATTCTTTCGCTGCTGTCCTTGTGGACATTCCGTTTCTGGTTGCTTGTAAAGCCTGCGCCATTTGCGCTTCCATCCATAAGCCTCTACTTTTCGGCCTTGTTCTGATAATTTGATCTGAAACGTTCTAATTCAAATTAGTTTAAAAAAAAACAGAAAAGCTTAATTATGTTTGCTTGTAATCGAAGTTATGAAACTCCAAGACATTCATTAGGTTAGTCTTACAAAAAGTCTATAGTTTCTGGTGTGTTCCAAATAAGGCCCATCCGGGCTTTACTAAGAACACTCTGCATGGCGACACATTCTTAGAGATCTACCAAGTTCAACTTTTCACGAAAAATGTAATTTAATAGGCTTCAAAAAGACACAGATCGAGTAAGCAAATGACGTAAGAGAACATCATAAAAGATACATATTCGAGTCAGAAATTATAAAGATGTACTTACCTGTATATTAAAATCGAAGTACATACTTTCACGTTTTGTAGCAAACTTCCGTTGTTCGCACATGTGCTTTATGAAATACGTTCATTTGTCACTAGATGGGTCTGTTCTAATAGGAAATTACAGAAAACGCGTTTATTCATATAGCGAATAGATTAACGGGAGGGTGGGCCTTATTAGGAACCGGGCTTTATTTGGTACATCTACCTCATTACTAGAATACAAGTTATTGATCTGTTGAATGTTCAGCTGTCTCTCTAAAAATGACTTGCAATGAAAAAATTCCACCAGTTAAAAAAATGATAATGTGCTTCTTACAATTTCTATATATTCCTTTGAAATTGGTCGTAAGTCTATCAGCGGTAATGTGTCTTTTCATTTAAAATATATTCGCAATGGCAATGTATCTGCTGCTCACTGGTATTTAAAATGTCCACTGAACTCCAGATATGTGCTGAAATAAGAACTGATTAATTTTAAATACATATTATTGATTCGTCAGATAGATGAAACAATATTATAATGTTGACCATTTTGTCATTTGTGAATATAAATTAAGCTTCCTTTCATGATGAGAATAATCAATGTGATTGAAGACAAGATTTTATCTAAATAAGATTATCCGAAAGCTTCCTCCTTCAACAAATGCTTTTTTACAAAAATCAGATGTAAATGAGCTCAAATATTCTCATTTACACCGGTGAGACACGAAGAAATCCTGAAATAAGATATAGTGAACATCCTAGTTGCCTTGGAAATGAATATCCAGATAAATTAAATTATGCAAAACACTTAATTGAATCAAATCCTCATCCTCACATTAAACAATACCATTAACTTTTATATAGTTGTCAAAATTATCACAGACCTAACTTTTTAGAATCGCTGGAAACGAAAAAATCAAAAAAAGATGTTCAATATACTTTAATAAATACAGATAAATACAGATTCTGTTCAAAAAAATGTCACTTTTTTTAATAATAATTTTTGGATTTTTCCATTTGTTTATGCATAATATCACTTTATTTTCTCGCGAAAATGAAATTTTGAAAGGATTTGCTACAACTTTAAAGCATCGAGAATGAGAATCCAATTTCAAAGAATCCGTTTCACGGTACCGACTCACGTATCCAAGGTACTGACAAAATAAAGGTGGTAGACATTCTTTGGAAAAACGTTGAAATTATTGTTTCATCACACTTTTATATACATTATAATTAATGACAATTAGTTTAAATCATTTATTTCGACATCAAAAATAAACAATTCATCGAAAAATGTCAGATATGAACATGACTCGGACATTTAAGTGATCTATTGTAAGTTTTCTCTAAATTGCAAGTTATACCATACAAAAAAAGTGATGAAATATGATCATCAATGCCTAATCAACCAAAAAAGGCATTAATAGATTGTTAATTAATGACCAGTGAAAGCAAATAGTGAAGGACATAAAAAATCACAGTTAGTATGGAATCACTTTTTACTCTACATCTGCGGTTCTCAAACTTTTTTGGTGACGGAACCCTTACGTGTTTAAATCGATTTTCGGAAACGGCTCGTATTATTTATTGACTATTTTTCAAAATGTTGTCAACTTTTAACGATTATTGACCATTTCTCAAAATTTGGACAATTATTGACCAATTTTCAAAATTTTATCAATTATAGACCATTTTTCGAAATTTTAACAATTATCGACCATTTTTGACAATTATTAATCATTTTGACTGTTTTTCAAAATTATTGACCATTTTTCTAAATTTTTGACCATTTTTCAAAATGATCACAATTTTTAACCAGTGAAAGCAAATAGTGAAGGACATAAAAAATCACAGTTAGTATGGAATCACTTTTTACTCTACATCTGCGGTTCTCAAACTTTTTTGGTGACGGAACCCTTACGTGTTTAAATCGATTTTCGGAAACGGCTCGTATTATTTATTGACTATTTTTCAAAATGTTGTCAACTTTTAACGATTATTGACCATTTCTCAAAATTTGGACAATTATTGACCAATTTTCAAAATTTTATCAATTATAGACCATTTTTCGAAATTTTAACAATTATCGACCATTTTTGACAATTATTAATCATTTTGACTGTTTTTCAAAATTATTGAGCATTTTTCTAAATTTTTGACCATTTTTCAAAATGATCACAATTTTTAACCATTTTTGAGAGTTTTTTACAATAATTGCCCATTTTTAACAGTTTTCAACAATAATTGACAATTTTTAACTATTTTTGATAGTTTTTGACCATTTTTGACAATTTTTCAAAATTATTGACCATTTTTGATAATTATTGACAATTGGTGACAATTATGGACCATTTTTCCAAACTTTTGACCATTTTTGACAATTTTTCAAAAACTTTAACTATTTTTGACAATTATCAACTATTTTTCAAGATTTTGACAATTTTTAACAATAATTGTCCATGTTTGACAATTTTTCAAAATTTTTGACCATTTTTAATAGTTTTTGACAATTATTGGCCATTTTTGACAATTTTTCAAAATTTTTGACCACTTTTCAAAATTATCGACCATTTTTGTTAGTTTTTGACAATTATCGACCATTTTTCAAAATTTCAACAATTTTCGACTATCATTGACCAATTTTGATAATAATTGTCCATTTTTGAAAGTTTTTGACAATTATTGACCATTTTTCAAGTTTTTGACAATTATCGACCAATTTTTGAAAAATTTTACCATTTTTCCATTTTTTTCCCAAATTTTGGACACTTATCGACCATTTTTCAAAATTTTAACAATTATTGTCAATTTTTGTCAATTTTTGTCAATTTTTGACAATTTTTGACAATTTCTGACAATTTTTGACAATTTTTGACAATTTTTGACAATTTTTGACAATTTTTGACAATTTTTGACAATTTTTGACAATTTTTGACAATTTTTGACAAAAATTGTCCATTTTTAACAGTTTTTGATGGTAATTGACAATTTTTGACCATTATTGAACATTTTTGACCATATATCAAAATTTTTGTCAATTTTTATCTGATAAATTGTTAATGAGTGAATCTCTTAGGTTTATTATCGGAATATGAAAAGCATGTACTCTTTAGAATAATACAAAAAAAATCGATTTTTTCGCAGAAATCGATTTATTTTGTATTGAAATCGATTTTGACAAATCGATTAATTTTGAATAAGGAAAAATCGTTTTTTATTTAATCGATTCTTTTCCATTAATCTCACAACCCTAGATCGAACATTCTCAAAATTGCTCGAGTCGGTTTCTTAATTCTTGCGGAACCCCTACGGGGGTGTCGCGAAACCCTAGGGTTTCGCGGAACACACTTAGAGAATGGCAGCTATTTATTGTCCATTGTTAGATGGTCTGTTGGAAAGCATATAAATGTATACTTATTTATAAGTGTCTGATATCTTGATCGTGAGATATCTCAATATGACAACTTAGGTTACATATCAAAATCAGGTATCTTAGTTATTTGTTTATTCATATCAATTTCCATGATTTACTCCTGACGATGCAAATGTTATTTATGAGACCGGTCGAGTCATATAATATGTTATATTTTTTTGTGGGATTTGTTATTTATTGATTTTATTTAATAATTATGGAAGGTGTCCACGTAGTGACAAATATTTGTTCATTCGCTGGTACAATTTTTCTTCTAGATATAAGCGTCAGTAAGTGCGTTACGTATGGTTTATGGTGAATATTCGATGACCTCTCTTAATTTAGCAAAGATATCCAAATTATGGAACTACTGTGTCGGATAAATCCGAATAGAATCGACCACTGAGGACCATGTATCAACCTCACTTGCGTCCACTTTTTTTTTATTCCGAAGATATGGCAAAATATTCTGAACAGACAGTTTTACTTTAACCAAGACCACAGCTGTACTGTTTGATGTTTATTTCAAGCTTCGAAAACAATCATCAAGAAGACCAACTTTTTCAGAACGCCAACGTGAATTAGATAAGTGTAAGACTTGAAATTTTCTGTCTCCAAATTGAAAATGCAAAGATAATGTCAGATAGCCCGGAAGTCCGGCCCGTTTCAACTTGCGTACCAATTCAGTTATCCAGACTGAGACGAATGCTTTGCGGATATCCACTGCTACAATAATCGACGGTTGTCGTCGTCGAAACCCTTCTCTCGTATAATTGATTACCCTGATATTCCGTTCTAAACCCGTATTGTTCACGCGAAATTATGCACAAGAGCAGACCCCACTTCCTCCAGGGTATTTAGCATTAGTTTATCTATGATTTTTTGCTTAATTGCTCAGCACCGAAATGAGTCTGTATTTGTCAATATAGCTCCTACCACTTATCGATTTTTAAGTGGATACATACTTAGCTGGGTTATGTTCTGATTCCAATTTAAAATTTCTTTGTAGAACTAACAGGCACGTTAAATTGGAGGAAGATCTTTAATGAGCACGTTGTGTAAACTCATTTGCCAGGGTATAGTATCCATTTTTACTCTTCGAGTTTCAGTCTGTCTACTCAAGTAAGTGATGGGAGAGAGTGGGAACTTTGTTATGAACAAACGATCATAACTCTGGTTCTACTTAACCGACCTTTGCAAAGCTGGTATTATCAAAATTAGATCTTTTCCACCAATGTGAGTATTATATGGGTGATTCTTAGGAAACTGTGATTTTTACAACTCAAAATTTTTCAAAATTAAAAATGCTCTAAAACCTATGTTCTGGGTACCCAATTATACTCAGAATCAAGCCTGCAATGTAGTTCTACTACAACTTCAATAGAAAAAAATATAGTACAGAGATGGAAAATTTCAATGCCACTCTAATAACATCATTTACACGGTACTGATATATAAATTAAATATTCAAAGTACTCATGACAACTTATAATAATATTATGACATTTTTGGTTAGATTGAATTTTATTAATAATTTAATTATAATAAAAAAATTTATAGTAATCTATGAATAAAACTACGTTCAACATGATTTAATAAATAAAATTAATTGAAATTTTTAACAATTATAAATGTAAAAAGCAATAATACAATTTGTATTTAATTGAATTTTAATCTATAACAGAGTTTTTTATAAAAATACTTAGTGAATCATTTCTTATTTCTTAAACTTCGTCGAAGGGTTACATTTGGAATCACTTTTGGTTTTTTGATTCCACCACTGACCACGGAGACTTTCTAGGATCTTTTCAACACTTCCTTTAGAGGAGGTAATAGCAATCGATTATTACTGTAGTTTATTTGTCCCATCGAGAAATGTTCACATAATATGCCAGGTTGACAATCGAGACAACTTAATGAGTTAAATAGTAGTAGGCCAGGGTCTCCTCTACTCCAAGTGTGTATTTTGATTGTCCCAGTGAAGAGATGAAATTTTTCCGGAAGTATGGTATCAACAGTTTTAATTTGTGGAGTAGTTACGACGTTAATATGTATGTTTTTAGTGAAGCAACGCAAAGCTGTTACCAACTGGTCGAAATTAGATATATCCTTACCAAATTTTACTTGATCATCAGCTGAATGTTTTAGAGTGCCTCCAATACCATCAGCTGCGCTTGTTTCGTGTCCAGGTTCAATTAAATTGTATGATATAATTTGAATTCAGGGATAGCAAAACGGAAAATATTGAATAACAATGTAAAACATTTAACGGTTCCGATACTGAGTTGTCTGGCCATTACTCAAAAAATGTATTTTCTTCATTCATGAAACCGTTAGAGGTATAATAGTAGAATTGGACTTGGTTTAAATTGAGAGTAATTGCAGGAGAATCACTTCGTAGTGACTGAGATAGGGTAGCATTCATTCATCCATTCATATATTTGGGTTGTGCTCATCAGCCCAGGCACTTGATCGAAGGTGTACGAAGGTGCCCTTTTGAATAGGTGTTCCCTATCTAGCCAGTTCCCGATTTCTCCTCTTATGAAATCTTTTGTGATTCCACAAAACGGTTCCGGACCTATGAAGTCTCCTTTAGAACCTTATTTAGCTAAGTGGTTCGCCATTTCATTACGTGCAATCCCCTCATGTGCCGGCACCCATATTAGAGACACTTTGTTGTCTTATGCCAGCCTGTGAATGGATTTGTTGCAGTTTTTCACCAGTCTAGACCTAGTTGTTGGATTACTGATAGCCTTAAGCAGAGCCTGGCTGTTAGTGAATATTTCAATTTTTTGTCCGGTATATCCTCTTCTGATGTGTTCATATAGGTAATACATTTTAAATAGATGAGGCTTTTACTTGATGAAGATCCATAGTAATGATGAAATAAAACAATTTAATTTGTTTGAATCTTCATTTTTATTTTGAACTAACGTTCAAATTAAAATTAGTGACGCGTTTCGCTTCACAGTAGCTTTTTCAAACTAGTGAAGATACAATGAAAAACTCTTAATTTATATAGTGCCTTAATACGGAATTCTAAGATATTGGCAAAAGTATTATAACATATTTAAATGGGGATAAGTACAAAAATTGTTTTAATACGGATTTCTATGAATATTACAAAGGTATTGAAAAAGAGTACCTGGAAAATTTACTCACAACCATCACATCTTCTAGGTAAAAAGGTTTAATAAGAGGGAATGATTGATATCTATTTGGTCGTTAAGCAGATTACCTGAATATTTGTTTTTGTTAATCTCGAGGGCTTCTAAAAGATTTGGGTTCTACATGCAAAATTTCAAAATTTGAGTCGAAAGTGTGTTGGTTTGTTAATAGCTGATTTGAATAGTTGGAATCTAATTTGTTGTTGTCATAGCTGCGTTTGTGTTCTGAAATTCTAGTTTTAAAGTTCCTAAAGGTTCTACCGATATAAATTTTGTCACAGTTGTCGTTACCACATTTTAATTTGTTATTTTTAATGAATTTAGATAGATTGTAGTCGGTTTTAAAGCAAATATTCATATTTAAAGATTCTAAAAATGATCTGATTTTTAAGGATGGTGTTCCAAAGTATGTTAAGTTTTTAAATTGATTATTTTTATTTTTATCTGAAGGATATACTTGTTCTAAAGTGCGTTTCTTTATCTTTTTATTTATGATATTGTCAATTAAGTTTGGATCGTAATTATTATTAACTGCTATTTGTTTAATGATATTTAGTTCTTTGTTGAAATTATTAGTGTTTAATGGGACTGTTAAAAGTCTGTGTATCATACTATTGAAAGCTGCTAATTTATGACTGAATGGGTGGACCGAACTATTATGAATTGTAATGTGCACTGGACAATCTCGTTGGGACGTTGGGTTCGAGGGTGAGAACAACAAAGTTGAACACAATATTTATTTTCACAATACAGATAACCAAAGAAATACAATACTATAATAATATCGGTTTTAATATAACTTATAATAATCAGTCACCTATTACGGTCGGTAGCTGACTGCCGCCGCGCACTCCCCATGTCTAGCTTCTACTGTCCCCTTCCCACAATGTCCTGGTACTGTCTACTCGGCCATGGGCCGTACCACTACAAATGTCTGTATGTGAAGGTTTGCGAAATACAGAAAAATCATGTTTATTGTTTATATTTGAAATTGTAAGGTCTAAAAAGTTTATAGACTTATTTTCTTCATGCTCTACGGTAAATTTTATATTGCTATGAATTGATTTAATATAAGTAATGAAGCTGTCTAGTTGTCTAGTAGTGCCAGTGAAGCTCGCTAAAATGTCATCTACATATTGGTGCCAGTTTTAGATCGTGAGATAAGAGATAAAATTAGATCAATAATTCATAAAAAGTACCTAGTTCAAAAACGTAAACTAAAGTCATTATTAGATAATAAACCAGTATTAAGAAACCCACAAACCAAATTTTCAGACTAGTAAATTTCAGAAAGAAATAAAATTAGCAGTAGATAACGCGAAATCAATAATAAGCGACAAAGAAAAATATAAATTAATTTTACCCAATCCTCAACACCCTGAACTTAATTCATTAATGAAACTCCATAAAGAGGGGTACCCTATTAGACCGGTCGTTTCTTTTTTCACAGCACCCTTATTTAAAGTTTCAAAGATTCTCATAGATATAATTTCTAAATATTGTTCTTTCAAACCTCGATTTTCTATTAAAAACTCAACGGAATTAATTAATAATATTCAAGATATAAAATCACCTCACAATTCTAAATTCATATCGTTCGATGTAACAAATCTATTCCCTAGTATACCTCCTAAAGAAACTTTAACTCTTGTTGATAACTTGTTCACGTATAATAATGTTAACCCTATAATTCATTCTGACATAATAAATTTATTAGAAGTGTGCTTAAATCAAAATTATTTTCATTTCAATGGAGAGATTTATAGCAGTAAAGATGGTTTGATTATGGGCAACCCCCTCAGTCCCCTATTAGCAGAAATTTTCATGGATAACATAGAAAAAATGATTCATAAACACCCCCTTAGTAAAAAATTTATGTACTGGCACCAATATGTAGATGACATTTTAGCGAGCTTCACTGGCACTACTAGACAACTAGACAGCTCCATTACTTATATTAACTCAATTCATAGCAATATGAAATTTAACGTAGAACATGAAGAAAATAAGTCTATAAACTTTTTAGACCTTACAATTTCAAATATAAACAATAAACATGATTTTTCTATATTTCGCAAACCATCACATACAGAAATTACAATTCATAATAGTTCGGTCCACCCATTCAGTCATGAATTGGGAGCTTTCAATAGTATGATACACAGACTCTTAACAGTACCATTAACCACTAATACAAAGAACTAAATTTCATAAAACAAATAGCGGTTAATAATAATTACGATCCAAACTTAATTGACAATATCATGAATAAAAAGATAAAGAAGCGCACTTTAGAACAAGTATATCCTTCAGATAAAAATAAAAATAATCAATTTGAAAGCTTAACATACTTTGGAACACCATCCTTAAAAATCAAATCATTTTTAGAATCTTTAAATATGAATATTTGCTTTAAAACCGACTACAATCTATCTAAATTCATTAAAAATAACAAATCTAAATCCTCTAAATTAAACAAATCAGGTGTTTATAAATTAAAATGCGGTAACGACAACTGTGACAAAATTTTTATCGGTAGAACTTTTAGGAACTTTAAAACTAGAATTTCAGAACATAGACGCAGCTATAACAACAACAAAATGGATTCCAACTATTCAAATCATCTATCAACAAACCAACACGCTATCGACTCAAGTTTTGAAATTTTGCATGTAGAACGCAAATCCTCTGAATTAAATCTTTTAGAAGCCATCGAGATTAACAAAAACAAATATTCAGGTAATCTGCTTAACGACCAAATAGATATCAATCATTCTCCCTTATTAAACCTTTTTACCTCGAAGATGTGATGGATGTGGATAATAAAATTTTCCAGGTACTCTTTTTCAATACCTTTGTAACATTCTTAGAATTCCGTATTTAGACACTTTTTGTATTTATCCCCATTTAAATATATTATAATACTTTTGTCAATATCTTAGAATTCCGTATTAAGGCACTATATAAATTGAAAGTTTTTCATTGTATCTTCACTAGTTTGAAAAAGCTACTGTGTAGCGAAACGCGTCACTAATTTTAATTTGAACGTTAGTTCAGAATAAAAATGAAGATTTAAACAAATTAAATTGTTTTATTTCATCAGTAAAACATTTTACGGTTTACGATACTGAGTTGTCTGGCCATTACTTTCTTCATTCATGGAAACTGTGAGAAGTATAATAGTAGTTCAGTACTTGCTTCAAATGGGCAGTAATTGCAGCCGAATCATGTTGTAGTGATTGAGATAGGGTAGCAGATCCCTGAGAGAAATGTTGACCATAAATTATTCCAGTGTGCAGCGTACATTGTGGTCTGCTAGCTCCAAATGGCTGAAATAGAGTAGTAAGAGGCTATCAAACTGATGATAGTTCTATCACCGCATGCTACTAAGTCATTGTTTATTATTATGGCCCACTAATGAAAAAATGAGTACTGTCAGTTTTGACATTGAAAACATTGCTGCATAAAATTCACCGGGAATGCAATTTTTTTTTCAGGACAAATTTTGAATCAGAGGAAATCAAAAATATAAAAATGAATAATGAGAATGAATTGCAGGAAAGGAAGGATGATGTATGCAAGGAAGGTATGTACAGACTGATACTTATTTCTTTAAATTGTACAGATAGTTTCCTCATTTTTATTCAAATATAATAGCCGAACAACGAAAATATTATAGACTGCAAGTATTTTATTTATGTGGACTACTGATAAGCGATCGTTTAAAATCGATTCTGGAAAATGTGTGTTATTTGTTTTATCACTGCCGGATAACTCTCACTTCCATTTTTCTCCCAAGCCTAAACACACAAACAGTCTCTGAAAACTACACTAGAAAGAGAAATACGTGGTTCCGAACTGATTTCCCGGGTCAATCTCACTGAAACACTTCCAACCTGCTACATTATTGAATTATTCAAATACTAAACCAGTCGGCATTATATTTTCTGATTTCACTTTGGGTCAATACATAGCAGGCAGCGTATACTACGGATTTCAATAATAAATCTCGAGAGAGCTGACCATTCTGAAACAACTGTCAACAATTCATGTGAAAGATAATTTTTTTTCCAAATATATCACAAATTTGGTTGCACTTTCGTTAGTCGAATACAAATTTGATTTTGAAAGGCGCAATTCACATGGAAAGGACGTTAGAAGAGGACGTGGCACTGGCTTATGTCTCTCTCGCGTTTTTTTCTAAGTAATTCAATGGTTCAATATACATGGCGCAATTCACACAGAAGTAACATCGGGTAAGGATGTGGTACTGACATTTGTCTATCTCGCGACTATTCTATGTAATCAAATGGTCCAGTGTACACAGAGGCAACGTAGCGCGGATGATCGCCATTCCGTCCTTGCCTCGTCTTTTCGAAGTTTCTCACAGCGCACAAAAACAGAAAAGTCCGTTGCATGACGCTTGTTGTTTAACAATATTCAATTTGATTTCAATTTTAAGAGATAATTTAATAATTTTCAGGCTCATATGAGTCTTTTCGTTCAGTATTAGTGTCCAGGCCTAGGCATGGCAGAAAATTACTGAAAAACTTGGTATACAGTTGTATTAAGAAAAGATACATAAATATCATCATCCGATTTGCTTGAAATTGGCTGGTATTATTGAAAGTGAAGATTATCATATATTATAGTTTGTTCAATATGGAAATCATCAATTGCTCCTGAAGATTGGTTGAATGTTTTTGTTATATAAATTTGCTACCGCCATAACTAATCTTCCTTCCTTCCTCTTTCGTTAATATTCGAGCATATCCAATCTCACTAAATAACTTGCCAAATCCGTGTGCCATCTTTTTGTCCTATTATTGTTTTGGAATCTGCAATATGCGCAGGAAATGAAGTATGGTTCTGTTATTCGGATCCAACTCATTGACGTTACTGTAATGATTTTTATTTTTATTTTTATTATCAGTCACAATTTATAAGCACTTTGAAACAGATAATTATACGGTTCTCATAACTTTGCAAAGTCCCATAAAACATATTCTTCAAATCAAACAAATTATTTGAAATCACCATTAACCCGTGAAACAAGCATTCATAGGTCATGCTCACTAAATATTTGAGAGAAAATTGATTGCGTGGATGATCAAACCATAATTTAAAATATTATTTAATAAGGAAATGACCAATTCTTCTTTGGTTAGCGATAGAATTAAATTTTTCAACCAATATTTTTTCCATTACAATAACATTCTCAACATTCTACAGCATAAAAACAGACCACGAAAAACGAATTAAGAGCATTTTGAAAATACCAGTGCTCGACGGACGACGACCCATATTATATGCAAAACTATGTACAAGGTAGGAGGTATGTATGTATGTATATATATTGGGGTGACATTACATAATTTTACTTAGTTCCTGAGGAAAGTCTCCTTTAGACCTATTTCACGGAGGAATCTTAGGATATCTACAGGCTTTAACTTAGGTAAATGTCCCTCTTATATCCAGTAGTCTCCCAGGTGTTGTGCCCTAGGATTCTGAATTGCTAGGCAATTCGCCAGTATGTAGATGGAGGTTTCTTCTTCCATGTCACAGAATCTACATTCTACTTCCTCCACTATTTTGAGCTTTTTCAGGTGCTCATTCAGGTGACAATGTCCCTTTGATGATCCCTGACAAAATTCTTAGTGCAGTTTCGCTTTGACTTGGGCATTCATTTGATCTCAACAGGTTGACGATACCTAAAAGTATCTTTGATTGTGTGAGCCCCACTCTTTTTTCTGGCTTTGTCTATTTGTTTCAATAGTACATTAGAGCTTATACCGCAAAAGGCTCTCGGTCACCAAGAGGGTATTTTACTCCCCCTATCTGCTAGTTCATCTGCAATTTCATTTGCTCCTATTCCGGTGTGTCCTGGAATCCACAGTAAGTTGATTATACTGTTCATGTCTAGTTCATTGAGTTTGGCTATGCCATTTTGGAACTGATTAGCCAAGAGCTCAGTGCTTTAATGGCTGCTTGACTATCCAACTTTGCCTCCTATATCCTCCATCAATATTGAACTGGGCACACTTTCTTATGGCGTGAATTTCCGCTTTAAATATACTTGGGCTTCTCCCTAGCTTTCAGAGTGTTTGGTTCCTGGTCTGTACAATCCTATCCTAGTTCCTTCTATTAGTACCCAAGTCACCAGACGGTCATCAGCGGCATCGATGATTCATGCTGTGAATACGCACAAGTGAAATATCTTGTACTTATATTGTAATTTTTCTTAATACTTACATTTGTGCCTAAATTACTTTTGGACAATTCTGCACTCTCTATTATTGGTGGATTGATTTTACCTCTCCCACTAATACAATATACAGGTACTTTATTTGCATCACGAGATGATCCACAATTGAAAGGATGTTGAAACTTGTAGGTCATTTACTGGGCTACCAGCAACTAGAAATCATGGGCCGCTGGCGTTGTTTCTTATAATTAAAAGTCCATTTCATTAACAAAACACCATATCACTTTGATTCCACTATAAACACTAAGCTGAACGATGATATATTGAAAAGATACACAATAGAAACTTGACGGCTTGAAGTCCGGAAAGTGATAACTAGAGTCTTCGAGCATCAAACGTTCCAGGCAATTTGAATGTGAAATGAATCTGAACAATTATAACCTTCGATAGAGAGGCGAAATTTGAAGACAAAAAGTCAATTGCTTGTACCAGTGTAATGATTGTGTCTCCAATGGAAACGTTGGTAGTTTAAAGGTGTGGAAAGGCCTCTGAATCGGTGATGTTGCGGGTCACTTGGAGGATCATCGTAAGGGAATGAAACAACTACTTCTTGCACTGAGATATGTTTGATTTATTACACTACTTTACTACAATACATTACACTTCTTACTATTACTCACGATATGTATAAGTACCTAGCCGTATAGCATGCTTATACTTAATGATTAATTAAATCATCTTACTGATATATTACTACTCATCTATATAGAATGTTCTTCTTGAATTATATGGAATCAATTCATTTCATAATAAATATTGAATGTATATTTATACAGCTAGTCAAGTTCAAATAAAGTAAATAAACATATTACTGTTTTGTGTTTACTTACTCGACGACCTTCTTACTCTTTTATTTACATAATATTAAAACGTTCGAATGTTTTGTTGAAATAAGATCAAGGGAATTTAGTTCTTATTTTAAATATTTATTGTTATATTATTATATTGGGCCAAAAGGCATCACACCAGATTGTACCCCCAGATTTAACGCTTGATTCTTGTTACATCAAATTACATTGCATAATATATTATATTATGTTAGAAGGTTATAACCACCTCTAATTTGCAACGAGTTATTTTGCGGGGCACCGATTTGAAGTTGATTTTTGCACACATTTGCATACTGTATTTGTATTCTGTTTGGTACCGCTAAAATCTTTAATTTAGGATAATTCTGGAAATTCTTATTTTTTGAATATTTATTTATTTTGTCCCTGTGTTTATTGAATATATCTGATGATATACTAACCGACATAATCAGTGTTTTCTTAATAACCTGTAGCATAGCCGTCTGAGGGTTTTTAGTTTTGTAGAAGTGTTGAATTCAACGTGACCCCTGGAATTTTCCGTAACCTCCATCTGAGGCTATCTGGAACTCTTGACGCTAAGGTTAAAAAATCTGGCGCCCGAGCTTTCATTGAGAAGATTTTACATCAAGGGGTTCCAAAGTGACGTGCCCAGTTGGTAAGATCCAAAGGGTAGGTGAAATTCACATGACAAATTTCATGATTTACATGCTATTTTTCAATTATGTATGGGACGAAGCATTGTTTTATGTGTATATGTATATGACCCTCGATTTTGCTAAAGTTCATGCCTACTATATTAATATTTACCTTGTGAGCACGAGTGATACAATGTACGATACAGATGTATATTTGATGGACGTTTTATCTCTTAATAAGGAAATAAACAATGTTCAAATTACGATCATGAACATTATATTCAGTATATTATTATCTTATTCCAAAAATTTCTTTGTGTTCCACTTATATAAACTGAATAATAATGAGAATATTCGATCTTTTATACACCTGATTTTCGTGAAAAACTTAATTTCTGTTTATCATTATTTGTTAAAGATAACCCGATATTTTTGTGAGTACGCAATGGAATATCATCATTTGGATTGTATGGTATAATCTTATTTGAATTATAATTATTGCAGTAGTCTTTAAATTGATATATCCAAAACATTCATAAATAAGGGATGAAATTGGAAAATTGCTTTGGAGTATCTGCTATAAATTTCATGCTCTTAAATTTCACTCAAGCTGCCTAATCTGAGTTTCAAACTACTTATAACTAAAAGGCTACAACGGTTCTGTACATTGTTTCAATATAGCTTTATATTTTCTCGGTGCTAACAACCTAGAAAACACTTTTATGTTTATACAGCGTTATAAGGAATGAAGATTCATTTGGGTCGTTAATTTTTGTTGCAAGACGGAAGATAAATGGCTAACATTATATAACGTCACTGGATAATAACCTACCACGCTTAATTTAATAAACAAGTTTAATATTAATTAGTACCTTACATGAAATTACCCCTGTTTATAATTTACGTGTAATAATGATACATGCCATTTTTGAGCAGGAAATAAATTAACTGTTTAAATATGCTACAAATAATGTCAAATAAAAAAAGTTTACCTACCAAACATCGGATGAAAAATTTAATTTAACTGGATATCAACAATTTTCCAACGAAGAAGCAGAATTTGAAAGTGATGGATTCGATTTTTGTTAGAATCAATCGTTTTATTGTTACACATACAATATTTCATGAGCAACCAGACTGGACTATATACTATACTATACTACATTCATCCGGGCTTTCAAAACAATCATGAAAAATCCCATTCTTCAACCTAAAATTAGACTACGTTCTAAATAGTTTTACAAGCAAGAAGCAACTTTCTTTGCCCGAAATTATCTTCCTATGCTAGACAACTCTTCTGACAGGTGACTAGTGGGTGGAGTTATATTTACTGTTATTCTGTTGAAACCAAGGTCTTCGTTATCTGAACCAGAAACGGGTGCTGGTGGATGTTGTTGCGGGATGGGAGGAGAAGAAATAACTATTGTTTCAATCTTTTCTGATGAAGAATATCGACAGTCAAACTTGGAAGTAGATGTAGCTAAGTTCCTAAGGAATGGAAAGTATGCTATTCAATGGGAAAACATACGGCTCAAAAGCAATTGAGAGAACTGAATTGGGAGTGTACGAGCCAGGAGCTAAACACTCCGGAAGCTCGGGAAAAACCCCAAGTATTTTTCAAGCGGAAATTCACCCAATAGGAAAGTGTGACCAATTCAATATTGATAAAGGATAAAGAAGGCAAAGGATTATCATAATGTTGGATAGTCAAGCAGCCATTGAAGCACTGAGCTCTTGTGTTATCAGTTCCAAAATGGTGTGGAAATTCCTAGGCAAAGTCAATGAACTAAGCGAGAAACACTGGAATAGAAGTAAATGAAATAGCAGTCAAGTTAGCCTAGACAATCAAAGATACTTCTGGATGACTACAATCTGTTGAGATCAAATGAATTTTTTAAGTCAGCGTAAAACTGCACTAAGAGTTTTCAACCGGGATCCTAACGGGACATTGTCGCCTGAATGAGCACCTGAAAAAACTAAAAATATTGGAGGAAGAAGAATACAGATTCTGTTGTATAGAAGAAGAAACCTCCATTCTCATACTTGCCAATTGCACAGCAATTCAGAATCCTAGGGTACAACACCTAGGAGACTACTGGATAGGAGAGAGACACTTATCTAAGTTAAAGTCTGCAGATATCCTGAAATTCCTCCGGGAAATAGGTCTAGAGGAGCTACTAGTCTCTGAGACTTTTCTCAGGAACTAAGTAGAAGTGAGCAGACACAATAGGTCTCAGTGTCAATGTCACTTCAATATACATACATACAAGGGATAAGGAAGTTTGACGACTGTCAGCTAATTGGACTCTTGCATATTGAGAACTATCATCAATATGCACTTCTTCGACTAAAGGCTCATATTTGTTAGTACGATTGAATCGACGAAGTAAAACAGGTCAAGGAGAAGTTAGCAACGTTGGCAGAGAAATTTCATTAAGGGAGGATTGTGCATGGAAAAACATTCTTTCGTGTCGTGTTGATAGCAGTACATTGCAGTTTTTATCTACTCACAACTTTTCCGTTATAAATTTTGAAAATTTTTATGTTTTCTAGTATTTACTATTGACTATTCACTATGAGATCGTTCTTTTTATCTAGTCTCCAGGAACTTTACAATCGATCTAAATTTAAAACTGCAAAATTTTTTTGTCAAATTATTGTCCATTCAGAGTAGAGAATATTTTTGATGGAAATGATTGTAGATGGAGACATATTTAGTGTAATAACATTCTTATAGGTAGTTTTATATTCGTCATGCCTTTTTTTAAAACAAAAATTGTTCACCACTACATGTTGCTATATAACCTGCATTAGCATGTACACATTTTATTAATACATTTTCCCAAGGCGAGTCGAGTGGAAAAGTTCCCGTCATGAAGAATCTGACGAGAAAATGGCTGGGACAAACTTTATGTGGTGATCATTGAGGCAGATTGTCTTGAAGTAGATGGCGTATAAGTTTTTCTGATAAATTAAAATTAATTTTCCATTCTTCACAACAGCACTGATGCTTTCAGCCTTTTGTAACATTTTCACGATAATTATGAATGTGTAGAGTCTATAAATTTTCCGATTAATCGAAATAATACAAAAATGCCTAACCCGGTGGATAGTTGATTGACCCTTTAGGGAAAAATACACAAAATAAATGGCAATTAATGGGAGTAAGTTCGTTATAGGTATATTGATTATTTGCGCTGTGAAGACATTAACTACTCCAATCACGTACAGCTCTTAAAGATACTTTCCTAAAAGGAAGGATGTTGGGAAGGTAATTTAGAAACCGATAAAAGGGTACAAAATAGAAATTTATTCGGCTACCTGCCAGGGCCCAATTTATCACCCACAAACGGAATACGAGAACTAATTACGTGAATTATAATTAGGAGAAATCAGATCACCAGATAAACCTTCCAGTTTCAATATTATGATTTATTAACCTATGCACAATAAAGTGTACACTTGCCACATCTACAAGTTCGAACGAATCACCTATTATAAGTCAAAATAATCCATCTGATGAGACTTGGATTTGTCCAGCAAACAAATTTGCTTTTAATAGAAATTTCAAGATCAACAAGGAATCACAGTAATTGGACATATTCAGTGATATGTTAAATTCTATCATATAGCAGCTGGTCGAGCAAATAATGTGTCTGTGGTCAATAACCAATGTCAAAAAATGTTTGAGTATAGTAAGTGACTTAACAGGCCATCCCAAGAAAACTCTACTAGTACCAAATTTTGAGTGAATTGAGATTCCCTAAAAAGAGGAATTGCAATCCAATTTGAATAGGTAGAAGATATATATTTAGTAGGATTATACTGCAATAATATTTTGAAATATGGAGGAAATATCTTGATGATAATAGAGTTTCGTTTCTTACATGAAACTGGCTTTCATTGCACTTTAAATTAGACGTTATGAGATTCCAGTGGTGTTTGGAATATTTAGAATTTGATGAGGAGATTCTGAACCATTCAAAAAAATTCAAACTTCTCTGGAATAATTTTATATTCAAAAAAAATTCCTTGACAGTGATATAGGACAAGTTTTCTCTATCTCAATAGATAATTTTACCTAATATAGAACTGATGTTCTCCTTGGTAGTGTGCAGACATTTACAGCTGTATTGTTATTCCAAATGAGACATCATAAGAAAAGTGGAAAGTGGTTCAAAACTATAAAAGAGGTTTCTATACTCATCTTGAAAGGGGTATGGAAGCCAAAAGATCCTCATACTCTCAGATAGTCAGGCAGCACTAAAATCTTTAGCATTTTCCCAGATCAAATCTAGGCTGGTCAGGGACTGCATACAAAAACGTATAACCCTGGCAAACCATAATAGAGTAACTCTTAAGTGGGTCCCGGGGCACAAGGGTATTGTGGGCAATAAAAAGGCAGACACACTAGCAAAACTGGGATCTGAAACTACATTCACTGATTCTGAACCAGTATTTGGAATATTATATCTGCTGCATGTGGTTGTACATCTCGGTGGATTCAAACTAATGACCAGACGTAATGGAGATACGTGCCAAAACACGAGCACAGCAAACTTCTGGTCAAAAGACCCTCGGAGTCGCTGACCTCAGCAGGGGCCAGATAAAGAAATGACGGGATAACCCACCTCTCACTAAACCCCAAGGAAGCGCATGCATACAATTGGCATATATAGGGAGGAGCCTATCTGTCGGTTGTGCATGGAAGAAGAGGAAACAGCCTCTCACATTATCTTCGAAAGTGAAGCAATGTCTCATTGGAGATATAGACTAGGACTAGATACTCCAAGAAGGACCTAGTGAAAAGACTGTTGAGCCTGGCCTCTTCACATAAACGGTATAACCAAGGCCACAAAAAGCCTCAAGGCTGAGGTGCCGAGGTCTCTAAGCCTCTGAATGTTGGTTTCGAACCAATCAATCTATACTTATCTCAGATAGTACTAGAAATGTAACAAAAAAAATGTTTTCTTCCAACTATTGCAGTTGTTCAATGGAATGTATTATTTGGAATATCCCCTTTTTCCAAATTGCGGATTTTCCTTTTCAAGCTGATTCCAAAAATGTATCACAAGTTGATTCAAATTGGTACAGGGTCGACAAAAATGCAAAAAATGTTTGTTTACAAAAAAGAATGGAAGCACACTATAACAAAAACGAACCGAGGGAAATTCATAGCAAATGAGTAAATTGTGTTACGTTCTGCATTTTTTTCTTGATTCGGGCTTTCAGGTCTTGGATATTGCCAGGACTGTTATTATGGACTAAGACAGACTAAGTAAAATTTTGAATAAACCCATGGAAAGAAGTCTAATGGAGTGAGATGGGGTGACGTATGTATGTATTTATACTTGTAGGTAAAATTAATTTGCGTCGTTTCACAATTTGTCGGCGAGTAAAGAAATCTAGAAGCAGGGCTGGTTTCAGACTCATGATGTGAATTTGCGAAAAATGATTGCCAAATGTCAGAAAATATTACAAGAAGTATAATAGGTACCCATAATAGTAGAAAAATTAGTTAATCTTCCGGTGGGCCTTCTTCCTCACTCGATGTGTCATCCAGCTCAATTACAAATGAATGAACAGGAAAATGTTGTCTATAGGTTTCTTCTACATCTTTAACATGCTTGACGCAATTATACTACACATCGGGGCTCACTTCAGAACAAATATCTCTAATAAATTTAATCACACTGTCAGATAGAGTTGGCGAAAATTGTTTTTTCTTATTCCCTGTTTGATGTTAACTCTATGGGATTAAACACACAATAGTGAGGGGGTAAGCGAGACCCAGTTCATGACCATGCTGCTTGGCAAATTCATCCACTACATATTTGGGTTTTAAATTGAGCTCTCTTAATAATTTTAGCAAATCTTTTTTTAAACACTGTATTGGAATGTTGACACCCATATTTTGCAGAAAATCTGCAAATAATTGTCTTTGGTTTAGGAATTTCTTCAGTTTGCCTGGAATGGTAAGGAGCATTATCCAGAAATATTACAGAACCTAAGGGATGTTTGGAATTAACTGTTCCTCGAACCATTTCTCAAATAACGCAGCATTCATATCTTGATGGTAATCCGCTGAACAGCTTGAAATATTTTTGGCAGATAACAATAAGCCGTTGTTGACGAAACCATGTTCATTACCCGCGTGGACAATAATAACTCGTTTTCCTCTATTCGAAGGGACATTTAATGAACACTTTGGAGTCCCATCATGCCAACCTTTTTTGACAACATCATGGGTATCATACCACGTTTCATCGAGATATATTATATTTTTATGTAATCGTCGGCGATGCGTAATTTTTTCTAAATAAGGATGTCGCATCTCTATTATTCTCGAGGATTCCATAATTTTTTGACGGCTATTTAATTTTCTAAACCGAAACCCACAAAAGTGCAAGATCTTTTTAACGGTTTTATCTGCTTTGTAAGGAAAACCAGGGATTTCCTTTAATTTTTCTTTAATCATCTTAAATGTAGGAACGGTATTACTGGCGTAAAACTCGTATATTTTTCTTCTAAGATTTTTCATTATTGCGGTATCCACACGCACTAGCGATTTCTGTACTCTCTTTTTCCGATGAGTGATAGTTGTTTTACCGATAATTGTAATAATGAATCTTTTTGAAACTTTTGTCAATATGTGTAATCTTTTAGCAACTTCATGTTTTGACCCACTATTCTCTTGTTTCAGTTGCCTGTATATATTTAGTATCACTTTTGCGTAGATGGCGACAAAAACATACGAAATTTCTTTTTGTCTATTGTCTCGAATCCCTCCTCTTCAATTTCAGAACCTTAAGTGAAAAATTTTAACAATATAATATTCTTGTTTTGTACATACAACAATCAATCAACTCACTATCATTACTGCAGCTCACATCATTACTAGGAGATGGAACATATATCAACAATTAGAACCAAATTTTGTTGCATTTGTTGAATACATTTTTTCAGTATAAAAGGTGAAATATTTCCTGTCCATATTTACAAAATACATACCTATAACAATACCCTTCTCTTCGAATGGTCGCCAAAAAGCCATAATTTTGAAAATTACCAACAAAATAGTCTTATTCAATAAAATAATTCTAATCAGAGAAACAGCTAACAGATATATAATTCTTATTCAGAACACAATGTCTCGTAAATAACAACAATGAACTAAACCCACTCTGCGCGTCCATGTGGACTCACAGTTGAAGTAAATTTTTCATAAACCAATCGGAAGCTACATTACCACCAATGAGAATCAATTGTTCGGTTATGGGTGGGTCAAGACTAGAAATGATTTATGGCTTTTTTTGGGGCTTTTTAATCCTCACAGGCACCTTGCCGTACACTGATATTTTAACATGAAACGATGCAAATTAAGTTTACTCACAACTATATGTATGTAAATTAGGGTGATAAAGATATATTCATTTGTCCGAGCTGTTAAATTGTTACTTTTTTTAAGAATCTCTCTCAATTTTATACGATTTTTCAAAGAATGTTTTTTATTATCATTCTCCGCGATATAATGAAGGATCCTAATGCAAATGAAGTTTAGTTCACTATCTTGTTTTTTTCAGCGTTAGGGTTACATGTTCCAAATATTGTCATCTTACAACGTTTTTAAAAAACGTTTAAAAAAAAACTTCATTAAAATTTAAAAATATGTGATACGCCTTACATTTCAGAAAACATGCTGTAGAATGCTCTCTCCAAGTGACAGGTTGATCTAGCTAAGAATCAAGGAATAAAAATTCCTTAGGGCGGCAATAATTGGCTTTGGTACACTTGTATATTTATGACTGCTTTTCACATCAAACTGCAAGGAATACTTTCTAGCCTGTTTAGTCGAAGGCTACGATAGGAACAAAGTTGAAATAACAAACAACTTTTGCGTTTTGTCTACCCTGTACAAATTTGAATTGAAATTTTGAAAAATATGGTATTGAAATGAAAAATCGATCTGTTCACAATTTTCATAAAATTTAGCTAGTAACGAATTTATGCGTTATCCTTCCATGATAGTAGACATAAATGTTGTTTAAAAAAATTAACACCTGAACCAGTACGATCATGTTTTCATAATTCTCTTATAGTCCAGTCTATAAGCTTAAAATAATGTTAACTCTACATACTTTTATTAAAATTATGTGGTTTAGCTCATTCGATCCGGAATAATGTCTAGATCATTGTGCCAAATAATTAAATCATCCCATAAAAATTCCCAAAGTTATAAACAAACACCTTCAAAAAATAGTGTTTGGTTTATAGCTTATTGTTCGTGAATTATAAATATTTTCGAAATTTGCAAAAAAGATCCTCAAAGAGGAGGATATTTCCAATAAAAAAGTACGAACTCCCAGAACTCTATCTCCATTATTTATAATACGTCACTTAAAAAATTTTTTTTTAAGTACTTAAAGTTAATTGAAAAATCTAAAAAATATATAGTATGATCTAAACACTGTAAAGAAATTATTCCCCTTGGAATTTTTCATAAAAACAATTTTTCAATATGCTAGATTGTTAATTAACAAATTTTTTTAACTTCCTTCATCGTTCTAAACTAAAAAAAAAATAATTGCCGTTAAATTATTTCGCTTAGTGGAGCTCTTCTTATATACATACAAAACAAGGTTGCGTCATCAAAGTTTTAAAAATGTTAATTCTTTGTTTATAATAATTTTTTCAAGTTAACAATAAATGACTGATTTGCAATTTTTTGCTAACACACATTACTTATTATGAACAAAGTATTAACATTTTTAAGACTTAGATGACGCAATCTTGTTTTGTATGTATAATATAAGAAGATATCCACGAAGCGAAATAATTTCACGGCAATTATTTAAACATTTTTTTTAGTTTAGAACGATGAAGGAAGTTTGGAAAATTTTTGTTAATTAACAATCGTCTAGCATATTGAAAAATTTGTTTTCATGAGAAATTCCAACGGGAATCAATTCTTCAAAGTGTTTAGATTATACTATAATTTTTTTAGATTTTTCAATTAACTTTAAGTACTTAAAAAAAATTTTTAAGTGACGTACTCGCTTTCGAGGCCGTGCGCGCAACCTAACAATGGCTCGCGGAGGGCTATTTTCAGCGTTAAATTAAAATTATAAATAATGGAGATAGAGTTCCGGGAGATGGAAATTTTTTTTATTAAATGTCCTCCTCTATAAGGATCTTTTTTCAAATTTCGAAAATATTTATAATTTACGACCAATAAGCTACAAACCAAACACAATTTTTTTTTTGGGTTTAATTGTTTATAACTTTAGAATTTTTTATGGGTTAATTTAATTATTTTGCACAATGATCTAGACATTATTCCGGATCGAATGAGCAAAACCACATAATTTTAATAAAATTATGTGAAATTAACACAATTTTGAGCTTATAGACTAGATAACGTTCACCTTTTATCTGTTGTTAGGCCTATCATTATCGACACCAGTAATCAAGTTTCCCCTGGCTGATACCCAGAAATTTCCTGCACGGTAATCAACTCAAGTACCAACAATGCTTAACACTGCTCAATACCGATTTTAACGAGTCCTTAACTTATTTCTGTAATTGATTTTAACAATTCTCGATTCCTAAGCTTATTACACAACTGCAACTCAATCACAAAATCTCAAAACACTTTTTTCAATATGCTGCAACTAACGGCATGCACCGCTTATCCTCCGCGGTATCGGAACTACAGAGTAAGCGAAATGCGAGATTTATTCAAAAACTGATAACACACAAGCAGTAGTAGTGTAGCAGATATGTAAAAATGTTAAACACGTACAATCGAGCTCCGTTACGTCAAATACCGCAGAAAAGGTATCTGAATTTGTTTTATTATGCACAGCAGTTCTGAATCTAGAGATTAAAGATCAAAACTTCGTTTCCTGCTGGGTCATGTTAGACAGCACCTTACTGTTAAGAAGAATCACGTACAACGTTTTCATTAAAACCAAATAAATAATTACAAATATAAATCATCTTGTATTTGCAGGTAAAAATGTAAGATGAGACTATGTAATTTTTGAAGTTATTCCCATATTTCATCTTTCTCGCCGAAAGTTTCGGAGATATTTTTGTCATGTTCATATTTTCGTCATATTAAATTGAGTAGAAACTTGCTAATTGTGTACGTGGCTGCATTACATGAGGGAACTTAACAATATTGGAGGCTGTCAATATTGTTGTCAATAATTTTATTAAATTTGAGAAAATCTTCATAAATATTTTGGGTGGAATGGTGCTTCATTAGTCTTACAACTATGTTAACAATCACAAGACTATGGACAACTGAATCAGTTATTGAACACCACAAATTTAAAAAAAATGGTTGCATCAAATATTAAAATTTCTCTAATATTATTTATATCTATTATCCGATATAACAAAACAGTTATAGACTGAAATACAATAGAGAAGAAACACCATCCTCATGCGCAGCCGACCAACTTATAGAGGAGCTGGACACCCCCAAAAGGTCATCAAGAAAATGAAAAACCGAACAACCTCGTCCTAGTCGCTAATAGCAGTCTATCTTTATATTCTCGGGGTAGTCCGTGGAAGTAAGAATACTGAATGGAAAAGTTTGGTTAACTGTATTTGATATTTTTAACGAAAGTATATCTAGTATAGACTGCTTTCCTAAGTTCTTGGGATGATTCCGCTGGAGCTCGCGACGCAGCTTGGATCACGTGAAATGCAGCAGTTTTCCGTCTATAACTTTTTTAGATTATATCGCACAAAAAAATTGTGGACTTCAAAATTGTAGGGAATGTTGTACCCTACAAGATGATATGGAGTAATATTTTGAAAACAAATTTTTTCACCCTTAGTTCTCGAAAACTGAAAAAAATATATTTTTTTTTCAACCTCGCCTCATTTGATGAACATTAACGCTATAGATACGCGGTTTGTTGTGATCGATATATAATGAGTGCTAGTTTTATGAACACTAAGAAGAACATTGAAAAAAAAATAACATCATTTTTTCCCAATTTTTATTAAATTTGAGGTTGAAAAATTGAATTGATGGATTCAATAATATTTTTTAAATGTTGGTATTCAAAAACCAAGTATTTTGAGAAAAAATGTTGAGTATTTTTTGTTTTGAAAAGTGGATTTTCGAAAATTTCATGACTCTATTTGAAGGCCAAATGATGATTTTATAAAAAAACTGATGGTGCCAGTCGATTTCTCGTCCCAAAAAACCCCTTATTACGGATTTTTGGCATTTTTCAATATTTTTGGTCGAAAATTTAGTACCGAGGGGTAGGTATGGGAATATTTCGAGATATAAATTGATTTTTCCTAACTCCCTTAATACTTGAAAATATCAACTCAAAATTCGAAATAAAATGTAAAACTTTCCGCTAAATCGATTAGTCAAGACTAGAGCGTTATATCTTTTCAAATAGTCGAGTTATGATAATTTTTTGTTTTGAAAAGTGGATTTTCAGAGATTTCATGACTCTATTCGAAGGCGAAATTATGATTTTATAAAGAAACTGATGGTGCGAGTCGATTTCTCGTCCCAAAAAACCCCTTATTACGGATTCTTAGCATTTTTCAATATTTTTTGTCGAAAATTTAGTATGGGAATATTTTGCGATATAAATTGCTTTTTCCTAACTCCCTTAATACTTGGAAATATCGACTCAAAATTTGGGCAAAAATGTAAAATTGCCCGCTGAATCGATTGGTCAAGACTAGAACGTTCTATCTTTCCAAGTAGTGGAGTTATGAGTATTTTTTTTGAAAAGTGGATTTTCGAAAATTTCATGACTCTATTTGAAGGCGAAATAATTTCACCACTAGAAGCGGAGAAAATGTTATTCAAAGGTCGGTAGCCACTGTGATAGAAACATTGAAAATTTTGAGATTATGATCGGTCAGGTGAATCGTTGAATAAAAGCTGTAAATATACAAATTTTTTCGCTAAAGTTGTGTCAAAGTATGAATCAAAAGTCCAGGAGTTGAATATTTTATTACAATTTTTTTTGTATAATTATTATAGATATTGGGTATAAAATGACTATAGTTAGTACCAGATATCACATTTGATTATTATAATTGGATGTATTACAAATCTTTCACAATTATTCACAAAAAGTCTTCCAAAGTCCACTGCTATTTACATTTAAATTACAATATTTTCATATATGAATTTACATCAACTCTCGATCTTTAAGGATGTATAGAGGTTGCTCTATATCTTCTTTGTTATTCTCATCGCCACTTCACACAAACACCACATTCAAAACTCTGCTCATTATTTGAACTGATATCATCATCATCATTTAATGAAATACATTCCATATGCTTATCATCACAACTCTTACCATCGCAGCCTTTACAATAAATCCCAACTCTTTCACATCCACACTTTGCATTAGAATATCAGGTGGTGCAAGCACATGGAATAATCGACATTAATTTTTTGGGAATCAATTCTACATCTGTAGTTTCTGGCACCAGCCTCTAATTTGCAATGAATTTCCATCCCCAGCCTGTAGCTTTTATTTAATAAACAATTGTTTTATCCTTATCCCACAGTCTGAGTTGGTACAACATTCTAAAATAATTGAATCTAATTGCTGCCTGAGTCGGTGGTAAAATAGCCGAATCAAAAGTTTTCTTAGCTGACGATTTTTGGAAACACGTAAATCTCAATTCGTTCACCGTTTTGTTTTCGTTTGGTTTTTCTTCATAAGCATACTTTATAAGTTCAATGCCAGCTTTCTCTACATCAACTTTATTGGCTCTCTGATCATAAAATATTTTAAGATGTTTTTGAAGATCTGTGTTGTTGCTAAGAATTTTCACGAATTTGAGATTACTTTGCATATAAAAAGCATGGGTAGTATCACAGCCGCTGAAAACATGTTATAATGTTATGAATTCCGCGAGTATAGCTTATTTTAAGCTGTTATAGCTGTTACATTTGCCTTCGCAAACTTTCAACAAATTAATATTTTTTTATCGTGAGCTAATTGATTCAATATAATAATTATATCTATTATATCTTTCAACGTCAAATTTAATCAAAATAGGAAGAAGAAAATTTTTTTTTTCAGTAATACTCGGAAAAAATTATGTCAAATTTTTCATTTCATTTTCTTCTTATTATTCATAAAACTACAACTTATTATCTATCGATTACAACAAACCGCGTATCGATAGCGTTGATGTTCATTAAATTAGGCGAGGTTAAAAAACAAATATATATTAGAATTTTCTGTGGCCGCCATTTTGAATTTCCAAATCTGGAAATACTTATTTTTAGGGGCCGGACTACTATATTTTCCTATATTATGAAGTCGTCATTATTGTTTTAATTATGTTTGTCGCTTAAAAAACCATTTCTAAAATTAAGGGTTGAAAATTTTTTTTACAAAATATTGGATTATGTCATCTAATGGGGTATAAAATTCTCCACAATTTTTCTGTGGGATAAAACCTGATGAAAAAGTTATAGACGGAAAACTGTTGCATTTCACGTGCTTAAAGCCGTGCTTGCAAGCTGCGTCGCAAGCTTCAGCGTGATAATCTCAAGAATTCAGGGAAGTGGTCTATACTATATATACTTCCGTTAAAAAAGGAAAATCTAGTTACCCAAATATTTCAATTTCACTGCAGCTCTCGGCCTAAGGACTAAGGATGCTGAACACGAATGACATTTATTCGTTTTAAAAATTGGGGGATGGGGGATGGTCAAAATTAACTTTTAAACCGAAAATGCAAAAAAAACGATTTCATTATTCTCGACGATCAACTCGCGGTTTCCCGACGAATAATTAATATTTTTTCACAAAAATTTAATGACGTAATCCCAACTAATTCAAAATCAAACTATCTTCAACACGTCTTCACCTACTGCAAAATATTGCATAAAAAATGGTCACCTGCACTTCGCGCTGATGAAGTGCATACAAAGGAATTGGGTTCCACAAAGTTAGTTTTTCCACAAAGTTTCAACGTTGAAAAAAGACGAAGATAAATTTTCGGAAAAATGATTAAAATTTCCTTCCCCCTCATTTATCCAATCATTTCGCTGAAAAATGCGTTGTATTCGTATTTTTATTATCTGTAATTCATCTGTGGATACCATTACGATTACTGTGATGCCTTTTTGTCCAATATAATAATATAACAATAATATTTAAATAAGAATTAAATTCCCTTGAAACTAATTTCAATAAATCATTAGAACTTTATATAAATATAAATATTACATAAATAAAGAGTAAGAAGGTCGACAGGTACGAAGTCAAGTTCAGAGCGTGAAATGAACATAAACAGTATTATTCAATATTTACTTCCGGTGAACTTGACTTGTATAAATGTACAAGCGACAACGCATTAGGAATCATCATCATAATCATTATTAGTATTAAGACATCAGTCAATAATCTATCTAAGATGAATTAATCATCAGTAATCCTTAATTATAAGCATGCTAGGTACTTAAATATATATATATATAGTTAGTAATCTTAAGTAGTGTAATGTATCGTAGTACAGTAGTTAATAAATAGAACGTATCCTAGTGACAGAAGTAGTCGTTTTATTCCCTTAAGATGACCTTCCGAGTGACCGGCAACACCACCAATTAAGAGGCCTATCCACACCTTTAAATCGCAAACTTTACATTGGCGACCCAACCTTTACAATAAGCTTTTGCGTTATTAACAAAAAAAAATGGCCGTTTTTCCGTTTAAATGTTTATAACGGCTTCGTGAACAACATTTGCGATTCGAAAATATATCAGGTTCATACTACGCGATGTATTTCACATGATGGCAAAGTCAGTTTTCTACTAGGATTTTTGTCATAAATTGGCCGCGAGCCACGTGGCGAGAGCACTTATCTTAAAATCGCTCTATATTTTTTCCTACTACTTATTGATAACTCAAACTTTCCCAAGAACTTCTAAATTTTTATAATGCGTATTCCGAAATACACAATTAAAAACTTCCTCACTTTTTTCATTGTACGTAAAAACTCAGAAATTCGAAAAAAAATTCTTTAATTTATTCCCGGAATATAAAATGCTTTGGTGATTTCGGATTAGTCATTGTCTCTAGAATTGGTTTGAGAATAAGTAATTAAATTTTCGTGGAAAAATATTAATTATTCTCCGAGAAACCGCGAATTGATCGTCGAAAATGGTAAAATCGTTTTCGCTTTTTCGGATTAAAAGTCAATTTTAATATGTTCCTCCAATTTTAGAAAAAAATAGATGTCATCTCGTGTTAAGTACTCTATAAAATATGAAGATAGGCTGTTTTTATCGACTAGAACTAGGCTGGTCGGTATGTGAAAAAGAACGGGGGTGCTCTTCTTCTCTAGTTGCCATGGTAATGTTCATCGTCAGTAGCGTAGCATGTTATGACTAGCTGCAGTTTACCGAGCAGTAGTCAGTAGAGTGGAATATTTAGAAAGTATTGTTTGAGTTTCCAAAATTTATTGATTATTTCAAACGATATTTCGAAAAAAATTGTGTTAGAGTTGAAGTAATTTGTATGAACAATAACATTAAACTCTTATTGTGATGTGATAAGGGCTCTAAAAGGGAGGGAAAGAGGGGCAATAGGCATGAGCGGAGCGCTAATTACTGGTGGAATGAGGAAATAGAGTGGCTTTGGAGGGAGTGTAAGAAGGAACGGAGACGGATGCTGAGGGGAAGAGGAAGGATAGAGTACAAGGAGAAGGAGAAGGAACTGGAACGTGCGGTCGAGGAGGAAGGGGGAGAAACATTAAAGTAAGGAAATCCCCAGGAATAGATGGTCTGAGAGGTGATATGATGGAGAGGTTGTTGGATGACAATGGGAAGTACTTGTGGGAACTATTCAACAGGGTGCTAAAGGAGGAAGAGTATCTGGAAGGATGGAAGGTTGAAGGCTGAAGAAGGCGAATAGAGACGGGAAGCGGGCGGGCGACTACAGGCCTATAGCCTGATGTGTGGTGTGAGTAAATTGATGGAGGGGATAATGAAGTATAGGATTGAGGAGGAAGTTGTTAAATTGGGGGTGCTAGGGTAAATCACCACGGGTTTACGGAAGGCAAATCATGCCAGGCAACTGGAGGAACAAAAAATTGTCCCTACTAGTGTTCTTCGACGTCGGGAACGCGTCAACAGTGTTAGCAAACGGGTGGTGTTGATTGCGTTGCTGAGGCTTGGAGTGGAAAAGTGGTTGGTTATCCTAGTAGAGGACTACCTGACGGGGCGCGTGATAGTAGACTCTAGAGGGAGGAAGTATGGGAAGGTGGCTGGAGTGCCGCAGGGCTTTGTACTCGGACCGACGCTCTGGAAGTGTGTGTTTGATGAGGTTTGTGGGGTAGTATGTGGAGAGGGATGTGAGATTACGGTGTATGCGGACGATGTGTGACTGGTATGTACGGCGAAGGGAGAGGCGGAGACAGAAAGAAAGGCGTAGAGAATGTGTAGGAAGATTGTGGAGAAGATAGGGTGGTGCGGACTGGAATTGGAGGAAGATAAGACGGTGAGGTTGCTAGTTCAGGGACGGAACAGGAACGGGAAGTGAGGGTGATTGTGAAGGGAAGGAGAATTCGTATAGATAAGTCTGTGAAATACTAGGAGTGTGGTTGGATAGTTAATTAATCTTCAGAACACACATGTTGAAGTCGACACAGAAGGGGAAAGTAAGGGCAGCATTGCTGGGAAGATTTATGTGTAATTTGAAAGGGCTGGGAGAGTGGAAGAGGAGGGTAATTGGTAGGACGGTAGAGCAGAGTATGCTGTGGAGGTGTGAGGTGAAGGGGTGGGGTGAATGCTAAGATTAGGCCGCTCCTACGGGTGCAGAGAGGGATACTCCTAAGGGTGGTGCAGGGGTACAGGACAGTGGGTGGACTGGCAGCAGCGGTGGACGCGATGGCTAGAGCCAATAACAAACGCTGGAGGGTTGCGACCAAAAAGGAAGTACAGGAATGGTTAGAGAAGGAAATGGAGAGAAGGTGGGAGCAGTATGAGGGCACGCTGTTTTTGGCTTCTAGTTGGCTTTCGCTAGTTCGGTTGCACAAGTTCAATCTCCGCCCGATCGCTTTCTCAGAATCCGCTTCGCTTGCTTTGGAGTATATTTCACACGTTCTATCTACTCAGCTGCTCGATGTCCAGTACACACTACGCTCACTCAGGGCGAGGCACGGCTATCGATGCGCTATTTATAGGCACACGGTAAATATATAATTCATCAGTGCGTGTACATGTGACTGAACTCCTCCACACGGCTGGACTGCTTGAGTGAGTTCCTGAATGGCTTAGATTCACAGTTGGTCCCGTTAGGCAGCGCCTCAATCGAGTTCACACTGGACTGGACTGATTTTGATGGAATTTCGCATGGGAAGGATTTTTGGTACGTTCATTTCAAAAAATTTGTGAAATTTGCAAAAAAATCTGCTTCCAACCCAAAATGCATAACAATGTGATATTTGACAGTTTGGAAAAAATAACGTCTGTCGGGTCTTCTAGTGGTAAATGAATCAACTCATAACGTCCTTTCACTAAAGAAAAAATCTGTATTTGGTAACCATTGCTATCAGTCAAAATGAGTAGGCTGGTTGACGAGTTTAAAGAAATGGCTTTTTATGAGGATTGAATAATGAACCGTGTAACGCGCTTTTTTCATTTACGTGGTTCCTATCATCCGAACAGCTCACTATGGAAACCCTTAATGCAAAATTCGGTTTAAATCTTGGGCGCCAGAATCTTGAACTTGGTTTTCCACGGCCCCTCAACCCTCAGCTTCAAGAATTCCAGAAAGCCTCAAAGTCCAACTAATTCCAACACGTACGACCCCAATATGGATCCTCCAATCAATATGTTACGGGTTATAGAAGATAACTCTACTTCAGTCGAGTATATTACAGAAGGTTTACTATACACGAGAACACAATTGAAACACAAGTGAAACCTTTTTTTCGGATTGTAGGCAATTAACTGAAAATTTTCGGAAAATTATTCTCTTTAGGATATTGAAATCGCGTTATAATCTTAACTTAATGATTGGAAAATGGAAATGTTAATAGGAAATCAATAGTAGAATAGATATCCAACTATAAATTTTAATTCCAATCTGCGTATTAGAACACGAAATACATAATAAATACAATCATTCAGATGATAGACGCATGTTAAAACTGAGAACAGTATTTATTTAAATCAATGAATCATTTGTAACGGTAGCGCCATTTGTAACCTTACTGGGCGCCAATTTGTAACGGTAAGCGCTCTCGCATGAAGGGATCCGGCTAGAGACTCCTCTCAAGGGTAATTCGACCCCAAGTCGAGAAAGGTTGTAAAAATTGAGGGCGCCACTACCTTTTTGACGTCGATAAAAAGTACTAACAAGGCGGAAAAGGTAGAAATGCCTTGTAGAATTCAAATAAAAGTTAACCAGAAATAAAATAAAAAAATTAGTTGAAAAACAGAAAATTTTACCCCGGACGATATCCTCCTCAACTTTTATGGTTGAGGATTTAGAAAAAAATAGAAAAATAGATTTTCAAACAAATTTTCATTAATTCTTCTGCCACAGGAAATTAAACAAATGTGAAGAGAATTTGTACTTTTATAGGTACTTAGCTTATGAAGTTGTTGCTTCCACGAAAGGTGATGTTTGAAGAAGGTAGGTAGGTCTTGCCTCTACGAAGTCTTGAGAAAATGGAGACTAGATCTCGAAGAAGATATGTAGATAGAGATGTCTTGTTTAGAACGGTATCCTAGCAGCTGTGTCCTGGTCTAGGGCGGTATCCTTGTCTAGGGCTTGTATCCTAGTCTAGGTGCTGTGCCTACCACAGCAAAATTAATTAGATAGGAAAGGTATAAAAGCGATAAAAAATGGAGGTCTTCCCTTGAAGAGAGTCGATAGCGGAAAAGGCTGTCCCTCGTGACGTTGAAAAAATGGGAGTGACCGTTGGCAGACGTCAATTGTTTTATGGTCAGGGTTGAAGATTGGGGTGGCTATTGAGACGACGAGCGGTAATTAAAAGGATTCATTCTATAAAATCGAAACAGGGCGATAGACATGCTAAACATTTGGAAACTCCATTATTCTATCAATAGCTTCATCTTCGCCTTGAGTCTCACTGTCAATAAATGTAACTAATATTTTATGTTAACTAAAATAAGTGAACAATGACCTACTTCTTATTTTTTTATTGTATTTGGAAGAAAACGCATCGATATCGGTTGGTATATTTATATCATTTTTCATTTCAAGAATAAATACTTCTCTCAGTAAGTGGAGCAGATTCCTCTCTTGTCTACTATTGATTTCCCATTATCATTCCCATTTTCAAATTATTGAGTTAAAATTAAGAATGCGATTTTAATACCATAAAGAGAATAATTTTCCGGAAATTTTCAGTTAATTGTCTACAATTCGAAAAATAGTTTCACTTCCATCGTGGTTTCATAAAACCACACAATGAATTCTTTCTCATCTCTTAGGAAGTTCCATAAGTCAGGTATCCGCAAAAATGCCTGGGAAACTGGAAATATTATTCGCTTTTCAAAAAAGCAATACCTAATCAGGGAGTGTTGATCAGATTCGGTGATGACAGATTTATTATTGAACGACAGCGACATTACGAAATGTTAAGATGTCAATATTGATAATCGAATATAAAATGTTCTCCTAATATTCTCAAGAAAGCTGCGGTAACCTTATTAATTCCCTCAGCTTTAAATCAATTATCATGTTGAGCGAAATTGAACATAATGATCTTTATTAATTCGCAAGTACAATGTAAACAAAAAATATTCAAAATGCTTCGAGAAGATTTATTGTAGAATAAAAATCAAGTGGATATGATGAAACTTCATCCTAATAATATTTTTTTGGATACAATCAAACTTCAGATAGGCAATGTACTCCCTGAATTTGTAAATTTCTTCAGGACACACAATTAATTGACTAATAAATAACGACAATCATGAATATTAGAACACTCTTGAAAAATAAACATGAGAAATATTGAGGTTGATTTGAATCGCCCCTTTTTTCCATTTCTCCTTTTCTGAATGATATTGATAATAAGATCTTTGTCTTTTGTTGAATTCGTATAGCTCATGAAATTGATTCTAGATATATGTGTATTTTTTCTCCTCACATTTGTATCAAATGCATATATGTGAAAATAAAACTCTAATAACTCGACAAAAGATTCTACACAAAGCTATAATTAAAGGTGGATTTATGTAAGCAAAAATGAGAATTTAAATACAATTTGAATGGAAATTGAAAAAGATGGACAGCTTTTAATTAAGAAATTGATTACTTCTATGGACTCGAAATAACGCATGCGTCAAGTACCAACCACAGATCTCCTATTGGTCCTGACCTTGTCATTGCTGTTAGGTTATTGTTTACATCTGTTTGTGTTACATGTTCAATAATTTTTATAATTTACTTCATTTTCTGTAAGCGAATGTGTTTACGTTCAATGTTTATCTTCAGTCATCTGACCAAGCTCGTTTGCTTTTGGGAGTTTTGACAAGTGATTGAAAAGAAATGCGAATGTTTGGTGGTTTATTAATTTTATCAATTCATGATGCATAAACAGTTTGATTATAATTTTATTTTAATCTCATTCAATTTAAGTTTAGTTGAAGCTGTATAAGAAACATATAAGCAAAATAGTGGAAATAACACTTGATGCACAAACACTAATGAGCCCAGAAAAGCTCGTATGTGAGAAGCACTTTACTAAAGATACGAGAAGACGTCGGAACGGAAGGTTATCCTCAACGATAATGTGAAACATTTATACGAATCGGAATAAATTTTTCTCAACCGACTTTACTGATTCGGAAGGGAATATAAGTGAGTCATAAGTGGAAATAGCGAGTGTCACATGTCAGAAATATCTCCGAAGCTTTCATCGAACCTTACTATCTTCAAAAGACACGTTTTTGTTTACATCATTGATTTATCTTTGGTTGACTGGCGTCAGACTCCGCTGCACCGACATGTTGAAGTCACCAGTGGCACATAAAAACACGCAGTTATTGTTGCATCATTTATGATTATATCTGACAACTGACAATCGATACCACTTGAAATTTTTTCAATTTCTGACGCTGTTAATAGTGCAGTCAATATTTTATCATCACATTCTAAATTAATTTCTGTTTATTCGTCTATTTCTTTAATAATTCGCTATAACCGCTTCTAGTCTTTTTAAGGTTAAGCTGTCAATTTGTAAACCACCAAAGTTATCCACCACCTCGAAACAGCGGTGAAATGGTTTGCAATTTTGGTTGATGCAACAGTAATAAATGAAGGCGTGATTTCTTCAATTCGAAGTCCACCAATGATTGATTGATTGATTGATTATTTCTGCACCACCAGTTAGAGGCTTAGAGACCTCGGCACCTCAGCCCTCAAGCTTTTTGTGCTCTTGGTTGAACCGTTCATGTGAAGGGACCAATAGCCCTTATCAGGCTTAACAGTGTTTTCACTAGGTCCTTCTTGGAGAAGTCATCCCTTGTATACTCTAGTCCTAGGAGTCTATATCTCCAATGAGACAATGCTTCACATTCGAAGATAATGTGAGAAGCTGTTTCCTCCTCTTCCATGCAAAACCGACAGATCGGTTCCTCCCTATATATGCAAATTGTATGCATACGCTTCCTTGAGGTACAGTGACCGGTGATTATCCCGTCACTTTCCTTATCTGGCCCCTGCTGAGGTTTAGTACTTCGTTAGTCAGCGACTCAGAGAGTTTTTTGACCAGGAGTTTGCTGTGTTCCTGTTTTGGCACGTGTCTACAGTACGTCTGATGTTTGGTTTGAATCCACCGAGATGTACAACCACGTGCAGCAGATTTTGATATTCCAAATACTGGCTGAGGACCAGTGAATGCAGTTTCAGGCCCTAGCTTCGCTAGGGTGTCTGCATTTTCATTGCCTACAATACCCTTGTGCCCTGGAACCCACTTAAGAGTTACTCTATTATGGTTTGCCAGGGTTGAAAGTTTTTGAAGGCAGTCCCAGACCAGTCTGGATCTGATCTGGGGACATGCTAAAGATTTCAGTGCTGCCTGACTATCTGAGAGTATGACGATCTTTTGGCCTCTATACCCCTTATAATGAATACAAAAACGCAGTTGGTGAATTGGTGGATCTACTGGTGAATAAAAAAACATGCCTAAATTATCATATCATCCTGTCAATAAAACATATAGTGCACTTCTTTTCTTTCTGCTGAACCCTAATTCTATAACTAACGATCAACCGAATATGAGAAAGGAAATAGAGAACAGTCTTTTTGCTCAGGTATAACACATACGAATAAACGTATTTTGGAGTGAAGAGCTCATTTAATGAAAAGAGAAATAAATCTCACAGCTTAGGTAGCAAACTAACTAAAGTTACTTTTTTTAAATTCAACTAACTGTTTATAATCAATTCCAATGGAAACTTTGAAATATCATTTATAATTATTTCGATGTTTTTGCATATCATCGTCAGTTTTCATTGGAATTAATTATGAACAGTTAGTTTAATTTGAAAAAGCAGTATGAGTAGATTTCACAAATTAAGGCTACATTTAACGGAAGTTAATTTTGGAAACTTTGATTGACATAAATGTTACGTATTTCCATGTTAAACTAACTATATCCTAAAGTTAAGTGTGGGTTGCATAGGATAAATTCAACAAATTTCAATTTTATTCCAACTAAATTAAAGAAAAGTATTTTCTGTAATCACATCCTTCATGGGACTTTCTGAATGAGCTTGGAAGATGAATTGACAGGTCGAGAATTAAATTCGGATAGGGTTCAGTAAACTATAGGTACCGGTCTAAGCATTTTTTTTGTTAAAAATTGTTGAAGAACTAGTTATTTTTGTCCGGTTAACCACGTTATGATTTTTAGTGACACTATGTTGTCAGCACAGACGTTAGAAGTTGTCATTCAGTGTTTTTGATTTATATGTTACGTTAATTCCGATGAAAGTAAAACTCGTGTGTTAGAACGCGTGTTTTCATGATTCCTATCACCCAAAATTCTATATTATATATATACCTTTGTGATCAGTGTTTTATAGGGAACTTTATTGTAATTGTAAGAGTTGTCAGTTTCATCTGACTGACGCCGTCTGGCAAGACAAGTTTAAAATTGTCAGGCCATGTCAGTCGAATTTGATGTACATGCATTTATAGGTGGTTATATTTTGTAGTCATCTAAAACCAAGATATTCCGCAATGTAAATATATATTTTATGTTAATATTGATGGTATTTTGTTATTTGGATTGGGCTAAAGGTCTAACAGAAATGAGCGAAGTCTAGCAGAGGCAGAATTGGAAAGATTGTTGAGAAGCGAGAGTACAGAAGAACCTTTTCAGGAGTCGGAATATAATCCAAACGAAAGTGAGGCTAGCATTTTCTCAAATTCCAATGACGAAACTGATGGCAAACATGAGAGTTCGGAGGAAGATAATTCACAAGATTGAGCTAAAAAAATTCAAACTATATTATTGGAAAGACACAAACAACTTATTTTTACTGGAACAGAAAACCTCCAAATAAATATTCCAGACGAAGCAGAACCGATTTACATTTACAATCACTTTTAACTGACAATCTGCTCGAACTGATTGCTTCAGAAACCAACAGGTATGCTCACCAAGTTATCAAAAATGCAACCCTCACCAGGACCTCTAGGCTGCGACAGCCAATACGATATTACTGATCTACAAGTGCTCTGTATAAAAATAAACTCAAAAAACTAATGCCAAGAAACCAGTTTGGAATCATCTCAAGAATGCTCCACTTCTCAGATAATACTTTAGCACCTGAAGGGACTGGATTTCCAAAATACGACATCTTATTGATAAATTGTACACCAACTTCCAGAATACCTTCATCCCAGGAGAAGAGATTGTTATTAATGAGATGATGTTGCCCTGGTGCGGTTGTGCATCTTTTCTGCAATATATTCCAGGAAAAAAACAGAACTTTGGGGAAATTTTTTCAAGATTTGCCCTATTGACGTTTTTACTTGGAAGCTTCAAGTTTATACTGGAGCCACGGAAAATAAACAACTTGGTCTTGGGGAGAGAATGGTGTTAGATTCATGTGAGGGCTTACATGATGAGGGACGCACCTTTTATACTGATAACTTCTATACAAGTGTGAGTTTGGCTAGAAACCTACTCAACAATGATATACACTTGGTTGACAGCACCGTGCGTTTGGCTCATGTGTTGTTGACTTTTTGGTACTCTGTGCGTTACAGATCTGGCATCGCCTTGTATAAAAATGTGTAGTGGAGGCAGATTCAGCAAGACTTCCATCGCACTATATGAATAGGTGAGTCGCAATGGATGACACTCAATACAACCCAACCCAAGTTACTATCGTGTTGCATTTCAATCGCTTCTTATTGAATTTCATCACACATGAAAAACATTGGGATGATTTCGGATCAGTGTCTGACTACCATTCTGATGGCATTTAGCAAAATAGCGATTCAATTTACTACAGATGCTTCCAGGGACCACCAGTTTGAAACAAGTATGATACAGCCTGAGTAGGTACTTTTCATACATTATTCCAATTAACTTATAGCGAGAATCCAAGAAAGTTGCCCTACATGAATGAAAAGATATTCTCAATTTAAAGGGATTAAAACAAAACTTATTTAACACCAATTTTTCAAAGAGTTGTAGATTATGTAATTAATAATAACACTTTTCTAGAGACTATTGGTTTCAATAATAAATTATTGATAAGAGTATTCGCATAGATTGATTTCACCTTAGTTGATTATAGAATGAAAAAGCTTTTTTTTTTCTAATGCTTGGTAACATTTTAACTTTTCACATCCATTATAAATGTCGATGATCACTCTGGTCCACTTAGCTCTGTTCACGACGCTTCTAAATAATTCAGTCGATGTCATTTTGAAGCACTGTTTAAGTGTATTTTTACCCAATACGTTTGCCGTCTTTCCAGCCTTTTCTTTTTTTCGATATGTTATATATGTAATCGCATTTTTTATTTTTTACTAAAAGCTTTGTGAATTCAACTGAATAAATATCCTTTCCATCGACAGTGCATCTTAGAGCTATATTAATGTACACAAAATAATTCATTAATGACCCTTATTAATAAACGATTTCCTATTATTGCGATTAATGCGAAAACAGTGGGACTTGAACCAACAACCTTTTCTGTAGTAGTCATTTGCATGATTGCAATGAACCAAGAAGCCCAACAATGACTTTTCAATGGATGCTTAATTTTTGACATTACTTACCTCTGGAACAAATGAATATTCCTAGATTGAGATGAAAAGGATACACTTGTACAGTCGACGGAAAAAATTTGTAACTAGCACAAGTATTAAAGGGGCGAGTAACAATCTGAAACTTTAACGCGTTTGCTTTGCTCTCGCCTTAGGATATCTCGATTGTTAATAAACTCTGGCCGCCAAATGTGAAAATGGGCTTGGACCTTGAATAACTAATTTTTTATGATTGATTTTAGTTCTATTTGATATACTGAACCATAATATGAGAGTGGCACTTTTGGGCAATTTAAAATATTGAAGGTCAAAGATAACGGGATCCAAAAAACAGAACTCACCCATTTTATTACGAATGAGAGGGAAAGCGATGTCAGATGTAACTTGGTTTCTGTTTCTGGGGAAGTTTCTGGTATATTCCTTGGACCTAATTGATCGTAAGTCAACAAGTCTACTAGGGATTTGTACCTCATTACCTCGTCATAGCTGCAACAAATCCCAAATCGATACAGCAAATCAATAAGTTGTCCTTATGAATAAGCGTGGTGAAGTGTTACACCAAAAGACACCTGTAGAGGGGTATATGTTTTTGACACAATTCCAGTTACAATGTTTCCAATAAGACCTGGAGCCAGATCATTTTTTGGCATTAGCTGCATCATCAATGTTTAACTTGTCGCTTTCATCGCATCCTCGGTGCAAATGAGTGTAGTGTAATCCTTCGGTTGTCCAGCAGAAACTGCCTTAATATCAGATTTAATTGTAGAAGCAATTCTGAACATGTTGAAGTCATCATCCTCAGAATTTTGGAAATTAAGAATGTGTGCTGCTTCTTTACGGAAGCAAATGATACTAAATATACCTAGTCCCTTTTTTTTTCGGGCCGAGATGGGAAACTCATGTTCGAATGGGTCCAGGACCCAAACAGTGTTGGACTCATCCCCAAGAAGATGCCTACCAACCAAACCCACCTCAAACTCGCCGTTACCCCCGCCTCGGAATCACTACCCTAGCATACTTCGAGACGGGCGGCGGTCCCTCACACACTCTCCGCTCACATCGTCGTCTTCTCCCTAACTTCCACTCCCACCTCTCATGCCATATCGAGTCGTTCTCTCCCCCTGACCATGCTCTCTACTACTTACCTCCATCCATTCATCCTCCCCACTCAACATTATCTCCACCATATTCTCCCAATACACCGCCTCCCCTAGTTTCCTCTCCAACTTATTCAGCACTTCCTCGTTCCTCCAGCATCTTAACACATGCCCCACATCATCCTCCACTCCACACCTCTCGCACATTCCAGTCTCTCTTTTTCCAATCTTGTGGAGGTACCCTACTCTCGACCCATGTCCAGTGAACACCTGTGTCAAGAAGTAGTTCACCTCCCCTAATTTCCGATACATCCAATCTCTCCTATTCCCAATCGCTCCTTTAAGCGCGCCCTTATACTCCTCTCACCTTCTCTCCATTTCCTCCTCCATTCATTCCTGTACTTCCTCTCTGGTCGCACCCTTCTAGCGTTTATTTCTGGCTCTAACCATCGCGTCCAATGGGTAGGTCCTTGCCAGCACCACTGCTGTCAGTCCACCCACTGTCCTGTACCCCTGCACTACCCTCAGTAATATACCTCTCTGCACCCGCAGGAGTGGTCTCACCCTCGCATTCACTCCCGCTCTTTCACCCTACACCTCCGCACCGTACAGCGTACTCTGCTTTACCGTCCCACCAATGATCCTCCTCTTCCACTCTCCCGGCACCTTCACATTACACATCAATCTCCCCAGCCATGCTGCCCTCACTTTCCCCTTCCCTGTCGCCTTCAACATGTGTGTTCGGAAGGATAACTGACTATCCAACCACACCCCTAGGTATTTCACACACTCCTCCATACGAATTCTCCTTCCCTTTAGCATCACCCCCACTTCCCTCGTCTTGCTCCGTCCCTTCACTAGCAACCTCTCCGTCTTATCTTCCGCCACTTCTAGTCCGCACCGCTCTATCTTCTCCACAATCTTCCTACGCATTCTCTCCGCCTTTCTTTCTACCTCCGCCTCTCCTTTTGCCGTACGTACCAGACACACATCGTCCGCATACACCGTAATCTCACATCCCTCTTCACATACTATCCCAAAAACCTCATCAAACACACACTTCCATAGCGTCGGTCCAAGAACCGAGCCCTGGGGCACTCCAGCCTCCGTATCATACATCCTCCCTCTAGTGTCTACTATCACACGTCCCGTCAGCAACGCGCTCAACACTGCCCGTTTGCTGACACTGTTGAACGCGTTCTCGACGTCGAAGAACACGAGTAGGGCCAATTTCTTGTTCCTCCAGCTGCCCTCCCTAGCCCTTTCCACCAAGCCCATTACCCTGCCCAGCGCCGAGATGCATGATTTTCCCTTCGCAAACCCGTGCTGGTTTTCCCTAAAACCCCCATTCCTACCAACTTTCTCCTCAATAATATCCCTTATTATCCCCTCCATCAATTTACCCATACCACACAGCAGGCTGATAGGCCTATAGTCCCCCACCCGCTTCCCCTCTCTACCCGCCTTCTTGAGTAGTATCACCCTAGCCACCTTCCATCCTTCTGGAAACTCTTCCTCCCTTAGCACCTTGTTGAAAAGCTCGCAGAAGTACTCCCCATTGTCATCCAACAGCCTCTTCATCCTTCCCCCTCCTCTACTTCCCACTTCTCTACCGGCCTTATCCCCCTCATTTTCTCTACCCCCGTCACCCCTCACGAAGGTGCGCAGTAGTCCATCATTCAGCACCGCCAACACTTTCTCCAGGATCTTCCCTTTCCTATCCGTTTTCTTCCCCCCCCCCGTGCAGTATTCTTACCATTGAAGTCCCCTGTCACCATTCTCCTAATTATCCCCCTTTTTCCTTTTGACACCCTCAGATCGTCCTCCAATCCTGTGATGCTCCTCTCATATTCTTCCAGGCTGACATTTGGGCTTATACACACACTGTAAACCACTATGTCTCCCATTCGCACTACCACCCATCCGTTTCCAGCTATACCTAGTTCTACGGATTCTTATACCACCATTACTTATGTAGGTGGCATACAGTTCTACAGTACTCCACATACGACTACGATTACTGTTCATAGTGGAGATAACAACAGTAAAACCTTCATCCTCTTCACTTAAAATACTAACGACCACTTTATTCTGTACGCTCTTAACATTTCGAGCAGCCTTGAATATAGTATAGCATGAGAGATAGTACCGTCCACCAGCTGCATGCAAATCACTCGTTGCTCCCATAACACGTAGGCGAACTTCATCTTCCCATTCGTCACTGCGATTTTGACAAACTTTTTTTAATTTTATTTAAATAAGTCACAAGATGTCTTAATCGAGCATCATGTCGACATCAAAACAGTACACAAGAAACTGGAAGCGCTCATAAGATCATCTGGTACGTTTGGGTGCACTGCTGCTAGTTGCTTAAAACTGTTTTTCCCCTTTTTTCTTTACTGCACGTTGGATGTATGACTGCTTACACAAACCTTGTGAAATTGCAGACTCGTTAAACTCCCATCTTGTAGACTAGCTTCAATTTGTGTATGGATGGTGTCACCACGCTGTCTCTTGTTCTCAGCAATTTTCTTTAATCGATCTACTTCACCAGTCACTAGTTAATCAGTACGATTGCAGTTAAAAAAGTAGCGTTTGGTATCTTCAGACATGTTTAGGCAGCAAAAAAATATATTATAATAAATAAAATAAAACATAATAAATATTTATAAAACTACAAATATATAGTTTTGGTTAGCTGACCCCCTTTTACTTGCAATAAAATTAGGTGGTTTCTGTTATTTTGATCTCGTGAACTTTCACCTTGGATTTTTCAAGTTAACCCAGACACCCCTCAAATTATGATTCAGTATATCAAATAGTACTAGAATCAATCATAAAACTTTAGTTGTACCCTACTTCAAGGTCACGCGGCTCGGCGACCCGACTAATAACCCTTATTAATACACTTGTTGGTTAAATAATTGACAATGAAACAGACAAAACTGTCATTGCCATGAGGTTGGTTAATATCGCCAAGAGATTACACTCGAGAAGTCACAAATCAGTTTCAGTTGGATAAGTTGTACGTCTATCTAATGTTTCCTAACAAGGTTTTTCATAATTATTGAGTAGGTAATAACCCGGCCACGCACTGCTATGGCTCAATTCTCTATGTATCATTATAGCTACATTTTTTTGTATTTAGCAATTAACAAGTTTGTCGATTCACTGAATGAATAGAGAAATTAACTTTTGCACTGGAATATTCCCATTACAAACAGCACAACCTGATCGGCAGAGACAATAGCAATTATATTTTTTATTGGATTACAATATCTGGTTTATATGACTATTCAACAATTAATCCCCTTTGGCATGTGTCATTGGCCGTTTACTGTTCCAATTATCATAGAATTACTGATCGACCTGTCGGAAAATGATGTTAAATTGTAGAAACGACACACACTTCTAACAAACTTGGTTCTATTCAGTTGCCGAGCGGAGAGTTTTCGAATACTGAGACAGAGACTCTAGAGCATCTCCTCAGTGTGCACTTTCCAGGTTCGGTGAAGATAGAGTCAAGCTATGACAACGGGCCGGCTGCTAAAACAGAGGCAACCAAAGAGGACTGGGAACTCACGAATAAGATATTCAGACCCCATCTTATCAGATGGACTGTAAACTCATTTGACCCCTACAAAACTCCAGGACCAGATGGCATATTCCCCAAGCTTCTGCAAGAGAGACTAGACATCATAAAGGGTCCTTTAGTTCTGATACTTCGAAGCAGCCATGCTCTAGGGTATATACCAATTGCATGGAGAGAGTCAAGGGTGGTGTTTATTCATGAACCAGGAAAAGAAACGTACACCCAGACTAAATCCTACCGACCAATCAGTCTGACATCATTCATGGTGAAAACCATGGAAAAAGTCTTACAAATGTACTTACAAGAAGGGGCGCTTAAGAGCATCCCTCTACATAGACTACAATGGGCTTATCAAGCAGGGAAATGGTTGAAGCTGCCCTGCATAATTTGGTGTCAGGTCTCGAAAGGTTTCTGAATCATAAGGAAGTACCCTTGCAGCATTTATAGACATCGAAGGTGTTTTTGACAACACATCGATGACGTCATCAATAACAGATCCCTTAAAAAAATAGGGATTAACATCACCACATGCAAATTGATAGGACCCATGCTCGAGCATAGAAGAATATCAGCACACATGCATGATAAAACATCACCGTTAGGACAACTAGAGGATGTCCTCAAAGTGGAGTACTTTCACTACTTTTGTGGAATATAGTTGTGGATGACTTGTGAATGAGTTGTGGGCTTTGCGGACGACATAATGATTGTCATCAATGTGAAATTCCCAGAGGTGGTTATGAATGTCCTACAGGAAGTACTGCGAATTGTGGAGAAATGGTGCCTCAAAGAGGACCTTTCAGTTAATAAAAAAACCAAACTAGTTGCTTTTACGAATAGAAGAGTTCTCCCGCAGGGTAGAGTACTGTTGTTCGGAGAAGAGCTAGAAATATCCAAAGAAGTTAAATATCTGGGAGTGTCCCTTGATTCCAAACTAAATTGGAAGGCACACCTGGAAAAAAATATTACCAGGGCGACTAAGCTTTTCTGACAAAGCAGAAGAGTTATGGGCCAAACCTCGGAAATACAACCTGAGGTGGTTCACTGGCTCTACACAACTGTGATGAGGCCAACGATCACCTATGGAACAATAGTCTGGTGGAGTAGGACAGAAGTGTCACCTGCAGTTGGTATACCTGCAGTTGATATAACTGCAGTCCAAAGACAAGCTCTTTTTGGTATTACCAGGGCAATGAATAGCACGGGAACGGCAACAATGGAAGCCCTCATTGGACTTCCTCCTCTAGACCTTTTCATAAGGGCGGAGGCAATGATGGGAATTTTTAGGCTGAAATCGGGAGACTTATGGTCCCCGAACAATGTTCGAGAAGGACACACTGATACAACTGGGACATTACTAGACGAACCCATATTTCACAGTTTTGATAGCGTAACACCAGAGAATATATTCACTGAGCGAGTGAATATCATCATCATTTATAAACCCAACACAAAAACTATCTTTTCTATTTTCGACTGCAATAGCGTGCGGACAAGTATCACTATCTTCGTTACTGTCCTTTTTTGACCCGACCGTGTACCAGTTCTCTCCTCGGGAAAACGTCAGTCCGCTTATGCCAGTATTTTTTGTATATTTACTTTATGTCTAGGGCCGGGGATGAATTAAGAGGCAATATAGTCTGTTTCCATATCCAAAATGGATTTATTTACAATTTTCCTAATATATGTGTCTTCTGATCTCACTGTTTTTTTGCTCGGGTTATTTTGCAGCCTCAGTTATCACATCCTTGCTGCTTCCATTATCACGAGCTGTAGTGAGGGAAGCCAAATAAGGTTTCTACTGCTGCTGAGACAGTCAAGTATTTGCACTTTGCTTGGTATCACCATTGCTTTGTCTACCAGACCTAAGGCGCATGCTATTATGGGTTTAACCACTACGCTGTACATACAGTGTATCATGCGCAGGTGTAGCCCCCACGTTTTGCTACAAGTTCGCCTCGCCAGTTATAATGTAGTCTTGGATCTTGTCGGCACTTTTCCCAATGATTTAGTCTATGTTAAGCCTGAGTTACCAATTACTCCGGCATATTTTCGATTTGGTAGGACTTATATTTAGACCCACCTCTTCCGTCCATTTTGTTACTATGTTCCGAGCCCATGCAGCCGGCGCTCTCTGGCTATGGAATTAAAACCAGATCATATTCATATATTCATATTCCAATGCAATGTAGTGTTCGTCTTTGAGTATTCTTATCAGTTGGTCCATTACACGGGAGATATAACTTCTCTCAGAAGACATCCTCTTGGAACTACTACCTTTCCCGACTTCAGCTTAGCGTGGACTTGGAACTCGAAAGAGTTAGTTTGAGATATTTAATTTAAAAAAGGAAAAGGGTTATAAAAAGTGATCTCTTAGGAGATAACAGTGCTACAAGGTACCTATTAAGAACAGGTTGATTTAAAAAAAAATTATCTGAAATCATTTGTGATCCATTGTACCCGTAAGCAGCAGTATCTATCTCAACATTTTTATACATAATAAAAATACAATAGATACTATAAACAATAACATTACATATCCTTAAACTCAGTTCTTCGTTATTTACTAAATAGCGAGTGACATTAAAAACCATGATTCATATGCTCCACGTTACACTATTCGTCGTCAAAGTCTGGAATATCACTCTAAGAACTTCCTCCGGAATTAGCTATTATAATGGGCTCGTCAACATTGTCTTGGCTCACATGTTTTCTTCAATCCCAAGCATGTGCACTGTAATTACTTAAATTTTGTTCAGTGACATGTTTAAATGTGGTGTCTTGATATTGTAGTTGTGTTTCAATTGGGATGGGATCATAATAACACGGTGGTAGACATAATACAGTTTTCTTGTATTTTGCAACTATCTCCCCAATCTTACATTTCTGTTGTATTGCCATCTGTATGAGTTAGAGTTTCAAGCAGCTCAGATTTTAAGTAGTGGTCGTCGAAAAAATATTTTTTCCTAGCATGCAATCTTTAATTCCGAGCTTGTTACATGAGGTATTTGGAAAACTATATTCCCGATAATGATATGGAGCATTATCCAAAACAATAATGTTGTTTCGTCGTCCGCTTTCACACACGCACGTCGATGTTTTATGGTAGTATCACAATATGCTCACCGTGTGACCCACGCTGACCCAAGTCTCCTATAGATAGATGTTGTTACAATGTCTTATATATATATATATATATATATATATATATATATATATATATATATATATATATATATATATATATATATATATATATATATATATATATATATATATATATATATATATATATATATATATATATATATATATTGTTTTATGGCTCTAAAATACCCATGTCGCCGATGAAAGATATCACTTCGCTTTATCATGATGCTTTTACGACCACGCTTCACAAATTCAAAACCAATATCTTTCATCAATCGACCTTGCGGATTCTTGACAAAATTATAAATCGATTTTAAACTTGGTGAAGTATTGTATATAATCAATAGTTATATACATTTTATACATTTATTATTAATGGTCACGACAGTTTCAGTCACTTTAGAATAGTCAACATTATGTCAGCTCAGTCTCAGATAAAACACGTGAAATATAGTACATATAGTATAGTATATTATACAGTATGATCGGTTACTTATATGCAGTAAATGTTTAATGTGTGATAATCAATACCAATATACTCTTGATGTTATGATATCTTTTCACTACCAACCATCAAACCCTAATCTGCGAAGATGAAACATATTACAACATTATAATGAGTAGATTCCACAAAGGGAAGATCCAAACAGTAAATTCAATTATTCTATTTACATCTATTATCCTCAAGAATCGCTGACTTTATTTCATAGTGTCTTGTATATATCAGCCCAATATTTTTTTGTCGAAGCATGGAATTATGGCAGGGTAGAAAATTTTAATACAAGTTCCTACAATTTTCCAACACTATCTTGCATTAGCAAATGTCAAAAGTATAAAAGTGAAACCCTTTGGATTGCTTCCAAAATTATCTTCATAGATCATTTGTCATTTATATATTGTGTCTGGGTCTTTATCCTTCAGCTAAGCATTTCCATTAACCTTCACCCACATGATAAAACGAACTGTGAATGTTTCAGGCTCTAAAAACCTGTGACGAGGGTTATCAGTATCTTTATAGTCCTTAACCGCGTAGAATCGAGTTAGATAGGATTTCAAAGAATTAACTATTCACAATAATACACCATTTTTGAAAAAAATAAATGTTATAATTGACCTATTTGTATACGAACAATCAAATTATACTTTAAAGAGGAAAATAATGTAATAAAAGTACAGACTTCTGGACTAAACAATTAAAAATACTTCAATTTAAATAAACATGAATAACAATAACTGATATTCCGCTATATAAACTAGAACAAATAAAATATGCAGCAGAACGATCTAAAAATTTGTATTAAAATGCATATGAATCAAAAACAAATATAACTGTGATGTTTTTCAGCATCTGGTGACGTTGTTCATTTAATTTATCATTTTAATATATTTTCACTAACCACTACGCGGTTATTTACAGCACCTCTCTATCTATTATTATATTAAAATGTTCATAAGTGAAAATGTAATTGAAAGTAAATGGGTCTGGGTCTTGATACTTCACTGCAAACGCGAAGGTATGTTGCAATTTGTTAAACTGTGTTATCCCTTTTGTGGTAAAACAATTGTGTAGTGTAGTTATTAATAATAATAACCAATAAAATATACAGTAGATTAGTAAGGTAACAGGGAAAGGCACATAAACAATACAAGAAACTCAAAAAAGCTCATTGAAGAACTTGTCTTTGAGTAAACCGCCTTAATTAATAATTGATAACCTCAATGGCAGTTACTTAACTAGTAACTTAAATGGTAACATGATAGATATTTGTATTTGTAGAATACCTACAAGTATAATATCTATACACATAAATATAGTACATAAATTTTTTTTTTCAACTTATAATAAAATATTAAAATTACACTACATAGGATATTTAACACACAAATTCATATGGATATCAATGATGGATCAATAATATTTTGTATTTCCCTGCTGTTTATAGAGAGTAACCAAGCTTTTAGCTTACGTTTAAGAATGTATTTAGAATGGTACACCTTCAAATAGTCAGGCCTTACATTGAAAAGTCTAGGTGCCAGATAGACAAAATGTCTTTGACCTATCGTTTTATTAGCTCGAGGGGTAACAACATTAAATGCTTTTCTTGTAGAATAACTGTGGTTAGCATTAGTAAGGTATTTCGATTCACATTTGCTGGTTAATACAATGATGGCCTTGGTATACAATTGCCTTATGTCAAGAATTTGTGCTTCGGAGTATAAAACGTCTGATGAGTAGTATGAACGTTTATTCATAATTATTTTCAAAAATCTTTTTTGTATGGTTTGTATAGGTAAGGTATGACATTTTCTAATTCCGCCCCAGCCGACAATTCCGTATTGTAATATAGATTCTACCAAAACATAATATAAGATTATTAAATGGGAAGTGCTTAGGAAATGTTTAAATTGACGAAAGCGATATAGTAAGGTTCTCAATTTTTTTGTCATCTCATATACTTGAATATCCCATTTAAGGAAACTGTCGATGTGGATGCCTAAATATTTCACGGAGTTTACTAGTGGGACAGGTTGTTTATCTACATACAACAAACTATATGACGGTAAATGAGGCTCATAAGAAGTGAATGGTATTATTTGAGTTTTTTCAACGTTCATAGTGAGCATGCTGCCTTTTATCCAATCAACAATAACCTTCAAGTCTTTTTCGGCCATATCACGAACTGACCGCCATGAGTCTCTAACGTATATCAGAGCAGTATCATCAGTGAACGAAGTAATGGTACCTGTACACTTAAGAAGAAGTAAGTCATTCATGTATATTATGAAGAGTATTGTTCCAAGTACAGTGCCTCGAGGAACACCAAAAGTACAAGTTCTTTCACTGCTAAAAAAGGAGTTAACCTGGACCCGTTGCTTCCTGCCTGTTAAAAAGTTTCTTAGCATATCATGCACTACTCCTCGTATTCCAAGGTGCTCAAGTTTATCCAGCAAGAGACTGTGAGATACCGTGTCAAACGCTTTCGCTAGATCAACGAAGACACCAAGGCACGGTCGACTATTGTCAACAGCTTGATAGACCGCAGTAGTTAGTTCAGCTAAGGCATCTTGGGTTGACAAGTCTTCACGAAATCCAAATTGAGCTGGAGAAAGTATATGATTTTTATTTAGATAACTGATTAGTCTATCCTTTACTAGTAGTTCAAATATTTTCGAAATGGAGGATGTTAATGAGATTGGCCGATAATTATTCAGAGTTTTTATATCACCAGTTTTATATAAAGGCCGGACAATCGCTGTTTTAAAGTGGGAAGGGACTACACCTGTTTTGAAAGACATGTTTATATTGTATGAAAATGGTGCGGAAATAGGTACAGTTAGAAGTTTTAAAACTTCATTAGTAATTTGATTCTCACCAGGAGATTTCTTATTTTTAAGATTTAAAATTTTATGTAATACTTCTTCACTGTTTGTCTCCTGTAAGAAGATTGATTTTGTCTGTCTCTTATGTTTGTAGAGGTTTTAAGCACTTGTCTGGATTTTGGAAGCAAAATTTTTGCCAATGTCAGCAAAATGATAATTAAACTTATTAGCTATTTCTAGTTTGTTGGTCAAGGTTTTGCCGTCTTCTAGTACAATTTCATTTATAGAAGTATCATTTTTATTTTTTCCATTAAACTTTTTTACAACATCCCACAGTTTTTTTGAGTTGCCTGAACTATTTGTTACCAAGTTCTTGTAGTAACTAAATTTTGTTTTTTTTTATTAGAGCATTAAGTTTATTTCGAAAGTTAGTGAATTTTAGCCTTAACTCCAAGCAATTAGGCTGCTTTAAGAAACCTTGAAATAGTTTATCTCTATGTCATTTTTGTAAGATTCCGATTTTAATTTAACAAATATATGATCAATACAAGTTGAACTGGTTCGAGTTACTCTTGTAGGTTGGTTTATAAGCGAAATAAAGCCTTTTTCATATAAGATATTTTTGTAATCATCAACCAAAACGTCGTCATTTGCCATAAGGTCAATATTAATGTCCCCGACAATATAATACTGATCAAACTCAGATAATTGCACACTCTCTAGATATTTAAAGGATGTATGATGATTTTTTTTTTAATAAAACCATCTTGGACGTTATTCAGTGAGCAATGAGTAATTAGGATATCCAAGAATTTTTTTCCGGTGTGTGAGGCTTTTTTAATGTAGATTTAAACAGGCCATAGTTAACTACTAATTGTTTTTCATCAGTAGTCATTCCCATTTCCACTTTCATTCCAAGCAAATAACAATATGTGTATATGTAAGTATACGCCCTTTCTATAGGGGAACATAAATTATGTGGTGCTAATGTGGACAGTGATCGCCAAGTAACCTGTTTGTGTGAACTTTGGCTTCACCTGGACCCCACTGTTAAGCTTTTGGCACTCAAACATATGGAGCTAATATTTAATAATTGGTTTGACAAGCATCACATGAATCCAGTGGATTTGTTTGAGCTTCGAGCCACAAGATATCCCCATTTTGAAGAAAACTGTGGCTCTTTTGTTCATGACAAAAGTATACGTTTGATTTTATGTTATGTTATTACCAATATCATCTTATCATCATATTTTTAGCAGGAAACATGTATAATTATTATTGATATTACCAATTGAGGGTATGTGTGTGTGTGACCCACACAGACCATTACACAGTTTACAAGGTATGTAGGTTATAGACCTTCCGAACTTCTTTATATTTTAATTTCCTTATTGTCATTTCTCGTCTATAAAACTCACATTCCCTGCCTCCTCATCTCGATTTTTATTTTCTGAATATCTGATTTTTTGGGAAGTTGAAGTGAAACGAAATGGGAAAATTGAGTCCATATTAGTAATGTCCTCCAATATTGTGGTTACAGGTAAAGAAGTAGACATAAGTCCAACTTTTCTGCGTGACTTGCGAACATACTTTTTTTAGGTAAATGTGCAGAAGCAGGACTGCAGTTCAAACCTAGTCCAACTTTTTTATAGCCCTTTGAATAATCAGCAAATGATATCCCATGTAGTATTCTGGTCATAAAACCACCATTTTTGATACTTATTGACAATTGTTGACAACTATGGACCATTTTTCCAAATTTTTGTCCATTTTTGACCATTTTTCAAAATTATTGAACATTTTTGATAGTTTTTGACAATTATCGACCATTTTTCAAAATTTTAACAATTTCTGACAATGATTGACCAATTTTGACAATAATTGTCCATTTTTCACAGTTTTTAACAATAATTAACAATTTTTAACCATTTTTGACAATTTTTCAAAATTTTAGACCATTTTTCAAAAGTATTGACCATTTTTCAAAATAATTGACCATTTTTTATAGAAATTGACAATTATGGACCATTTTTCCCAATTTTTGATCATTTTTGACAATTATTGACCATTTTTGACCATATTTCAAAAACTTTGACAATTATCAACTATTTTTCAAAATTTTGACCATTTTTAACAATAATTGTCCATTTTTGATAATTTTTGATAGTTTTTGACAATGATTGACCAATTTTGACAATTTTTAACAATAATTGACAATTTTTAACCATTTTTGACAATTTTTCAAAATTTTATACCATTTTTCAAAATTATTGACCATTTTTGATAATTATTGACAATTATGGACCATTTTTCCAAATTGTTGACAATAATTGACCATTTTTGACCATATTTCAAAAACTTCAACAATTTTTGACAATTATCAACTATTTTCTAAAATTTTGACAATTTTTAACAATAATTGTTCATTTTTGACAGTTTTTGACAATTTTTGACCATTTTTGATAGTTTTTGACAATTATTGGCCATCTTTGACAATTTTTCAAAAATTTTAACGATTTTTCAAAATTTTTGACCATTTTTCAAAATTATTGACCACTTTTGATAGTTTTTGACAATTATCGGCCATTTTTCAAAATTTTAACAATTATTGACCAATTTCGACAATAAATGTCCATTTTTGACCATTTTTGATAGTTTTGGACAATTACTGACCATTTTTGACAATTTTTGAAATTTTTTTACAATTTTCGACCATTTTCAAAATTGTTGACAATTGACCATTTTTGACAATTTTTCAATTTTTTTTTAACTTTCTTGACAATTATCGACCACTTTTCAAAATTTTAATAATTATTGAAAATTATTAACAATTATTGACAGTTTTTGACAATTTTTGAAAATTTTTGACCATTTTTAAATTTTTTAAAAAATTTTTGACAATTATCGACGATTTTTCAAAATTTTTATTAATGACAACTATTAACAATTATTGACAATTATTGATAATTTTTGACAGTTTTTGACAATTTTTGACAAATATTGACCATTTTTGACAAAATTTGTCAATTTTTAACAGTTTTTGACAATAATTGACAATTTTTGAAAATTATTGACTATTTTTGACCATATTTCAAAATTTTTGACAATTTTCATATGATTTTATTTGATTTTTAATCTGATAAATTGTTAAATATTCACTAATTGAGTTAATTCGGACGGCGTGGTTTGATTAAATAAGCGAGCGAAAAAGATTCCTTTTTTGCGCTAGAGCGTAAAGTAACAATCCTCGGCATTTGTCGAATTTACGATTTCATTTGAATATAGTAATTAGTCATTTCACACGCGACTGTAGAAAAAAGGTTTTTTCAATGCCTACCGATTCATTCATTCGTTTGGATTGTGATCAGCAGCCTAGGCACTTAATCTGAATCTTTGTACCATTTCCCATGTTTTCTACTTCCATTCCAGAAGCTTCGTGTCTTCTATAAAAGTCACTAGTTTTACTGGAGGGATATTCAGTAGATGAAATGGTTGTATTGATTCATCTCCAAAGTGCTTCTTCCGTCTAAGTATTTGTAAGTTCTGGCAGAAGCAGAGTATGTGAATGGGTGTTTCATCAAGTTCACATTTTCTGCACATAGGTTCATTAACTTTGCCCATGTCGATGTTTTTTACCAGTCTAGACCTAGTTTTTGGATTACTGATAGATTTAAGCAGGGCCTGGCTGTCAGTGAATATTTCAATTTTTTGTCCAGTACATCCTCTTCTAATGTTTTCATCAATAGAGGCTACAGCGGCATTTGCCTCAGCCGTATATTGACCAAGGCTAAAGAACATTCTCTTTCTAGATCCTTTTATATCAGCCCAGTGCCATGGTTTGTTTTGGAGCCATCGGTGAACCAGATGATTTCTCCATCACCTGTTCCCTAGATGGGATGATGATATTCATTCGTTCAGTGAATATATTCTCGGGTGTCATGCCATCAAAACTCATGTGAAATATGGGTTCATCTGGTACTGTCCCAGTTGTATCAGTGTGTCCTTCTCGAACATTGTTCGGGAACCAATAATCTGCCGATTCCAGCCTAGGAATTGCCTTCGCCCTTACAAAAAGTTTCAAAGGAGGAAGTCCAATAAGGGCTTCCATTGATGCCGTCCCCGTGCTTTTCATTGCCCCGGTAATACCAAGAAGGGCTTGTCTTTAGATTGTAGTTAATATATTAACTGCTTAGGACACTTCTGTCTTCCTCCAGTAGACTACTGTTCCATAGGTGATCGTTGGCCTTATCACAGTTGTGTAAAGCCAGTGAACCACCTCAGGTTGTATTCCCTAGGTTTTGCACATAACTCTTTTGCATTGCCTTCTGATTCAGTTTGAAATCAAGGGTAACTCCCAGATATTTAACTTCATTGGATATTTCTAGTTCTTCTCCGAACATCAGTACTCTACCCTGCCGGAGAACTCTTTTATCCGTAAAAGCAACTAGTTTGGTTTTTTTGGATTAACTGAAAGGTCCTCTTTAAGGCACGATTCCTCCACAATTTGAAGTGCTTCTTGTAGGACATTAATAACTACCTCTGGGAATTTCCCATTGGTGACAATCACTATGTCGTCCGCAAAGCCCTGCGTACATATGCCTTGATCATTCAACCTGCAGATCAAGTCATCCACAATTAGGTTCCATAAAGTGGTGAAAGTATTCCACCTTGAGAACATCCTTCAGTTGTCCTAGCGGTGTATGTTTCATCATGCATATGTGCTGTTATTCTCCTATGCTTGAGTATGGATCCTATCGATTTGCATGCGGTGATGTTGATCCCTCTTTTTTTAAGAGATCTGTTAATTGATGACATCGATGTGTTGTCAAGAGCACCTTCGATGTCTAGAAATGCTGCAGGGGCTACTTACTTATGATTCAGACTTCTTTCGAGACCTGAGACCAAATTATGCAGCGCTCCTTCACCTGATTTCCCTGCTTGATAAGTCCATTGTAGTCTATGTGGAGTGATTCTCTTAAGCGCTACTTCTTACAAATACATTTGTAAGTCTTTTGTCACCATGAATGATGTCAGACTAAATGGTCGGTAGGTGTACGTTTCTTTTCCTTTGACTCTCTCCAAGCAATTGGTATATACCTTAGAGCATGGATGCTTCGAAGGATTATAACTAAAGAACCCATTATGATGTCTAATCCCTCTTGCAGGAGCTTAGGGAAGATGCCATCTGGTCCTGGAGTTTTGTAGGGGGTCAAATGAGCTTACAGCCCATCTGATAAGTTACCCGTTTTTTCGTTTAGTTAAAAAAGCGACTTGTTTCCTTTCTTGGCGATGTCAGCTCTTCATTTCACCAGATGGCTTGTCTAGAAGAGCGACTCTCCTTTATCGGACAGTTGTTATGATACAAGGTCAGTGAAGGCTGTTGCAGCCATGCAGTTGCTCCCTCTAAATCGTCAACAGTTTTTGGTCTGCCTAGGTGTGAACGGATTTTAGAAAGCAGGTCCTCTTCATAAGATACCCAGTCAGTGCTCTTAGGATCCCTATAAGTTCTAATAGCCGACTTTTCTACTTCAATTTCATAGCCTACCATAAAAGTATTTACTGGTTTCTAGGAAATCCTCAAATTATGCGAAGGGCATTTTTTTAAACATATGAGACTCAATAGTTTGTTAACAAAAGTTAAGCAAGTGTTATATTTTCATTCAATAATTGTTATCGCTATACCTCAATCTGCTAAGTTGCAATACGAAATTTATTGTTGTATAAACCGGAGTAGCTTATGCAAATATTTACGAATCGCATTCAAGTTTAACAAATTGTGGGAATCGCGAATCATGGAACTGTTGGTTGAAAAAGTACAGTATGTCAACACAAATTTACATAAAATCATATTTAACAAAAATAATAGCACAAAACGGAGAAACAACATCGTATTTTTAAAGGCTTTGGAAACGTTACTGTATAATAAAGATTTTCCTTTTACTGTTCCAGGATTGGACGTTACAAATCAAGTTTGTGCAGCAGAGAGATGCCGGTTTGTACGAGTGCCAAGTTTCCTCGCATCCGCCCATTAGCATCTTTGTTCAGCTTAACGTAGTTGGTATGTATACACATTTATCTTATGTATTTCTCCTTATTTTTTGAACCATTTTCTGGTTTGAATTTAAATCAAATGGCTTTGTTTGTTGTTCAAGTGCTATATACAGTATGCTTCACAAAATTTTGGCAGTTCGCTACTCCAAAAACTATTTAAAAAAACGAGTTTAAAAATTAGCTGAATGAGAAGTTGATATTGAGAGTTTCTTCCTTTACAATCTTAACCGAAAAAGGATATGCATTATTTATTTCATAGAAGTAGAAAAAGTTCACCTACAAATAATGCTTTTTCTGCACAAAGATGTATATTGTTTCAAGAAATCCGATTATACGCGTCTGTTTCCTTTCATTTGTAAAAATGATCAAATGTCTAGATTTGAGTGAATAAATAATAAAATAAACTAAATATAGTTGGACTGGTACCTAAGTTATTGACAGACAAGGAACATCGAAGAACTTAGGATTATGGTGAAAACATCAAAAATAAACAGAATGTAATAGAATTGTGAAGTAATGTGTTGGTTGGAGGGAGAGTATTTTTTGCGATTTTCAAACAGTTGAGGATAATAATATTCAAAACTTTCATAAGGAGCAATTCTCAAGATAATTTCGAGTTTTCGCGAAAATTGAAAAAATTTTCTTTTTTGGATTGAGTTATAATTTTTCCATGATTTGAGACAATTCAACGGAAATGATATAATATCAAAATTAAAAAATACACATCAATAAGTGCAGGGATTCGAGCTTTATTGATTATTCTAAACCTGAAATAGTGTTCATAGGCCAATTAAATGAGAATTATTGATTGAGGAATTAATTTCCCACAAGCTGAAAATAATTTAACTACCTTCTGTTGGACCTAAATGCGTGTAAACTAAGTTTGCACCATCTCAAGAGGTAAGCATGAATTTTGAGAGCCAGGAAACCGTGAAATGTAATAGTAGATGATCAAATTGTTAATTTCCATCAATTTTTTTGTCGGTTAAGAAAATTCTAAGTAATACGAAAGAAAAAAATCCCAATTTCAACAAAAATGAATTAAAAATTGAATATTTAGGTTTAGTAACTAATTGAGTGTGATTAACAGTTATTATTCAGTGATTAATTATAATTATTGATAATTCAGGTGCAGAGGAGTAATTAAAATATGAATAGGCATGCAGCACAAAATGGTGCAGCATTTAACTTTGGTCAGTGGTCCTTCATCTACGAAGGATTCTAGTGCTCTCCATCGGTATCCTATTCGTAGGGACTATCCTCACCTACTTCTTTGATGATCGGCACTTGTGGAATACCCTTATCCTTAAATGGTGCTGAATTCGAGCATGATTGGGCGTGGCAGCTGAGCCAAATTGTTTCATGCCCATTCTCCGGCAGCTGCAATCCTCCATACACCCGCAAAACACTGTGTTGAGAATTTGAGCTGGTGCTGGATCCTTGGTGTTTATGGTTGGAGTCTCCACCAATTCCAGCGTCAATGATCCTTTTGTAAATCCTACCGTCAAAAAATTGAGGGTGAAAAATGTTCGTGGGTGACAATTCTTGACATTATTTGAGTTTTGTGTACTCTTATTCACAGTTAGGATGTTGTTATTTGAATTCCGAATAACATGTATTTCATTGATAAAACAACCCAGGTAGCAGAGTGACGTCAAAACGACGTCATTTTCAGTACAATATACGTCATTGACGTCAGTTGTCCTGACGTCCATATGACGTCACATATGATACGTAATTAATGACGTCTTGTGAATGACGTCCAAAGTACGTCATGGATGGGTGATAAGTAGGACCAAACATTTTTTGTGATTGGTTTTCAAAATTTTCGACGGGAAGATATTAGTATAGGTGCTTTGTAGGTATACCCAAACTTATGAATATTTTTTCCGTACCGTTAATTCTATATGACCTAACTTTTACATTTTATAGAATTTTTTTATTATAATTTATGTCTTACTTAGAGACCGAAGAGGTAATAAGGCAAATTACTATTCATATCTCTGTTAGTCACATGTAAAAGTCGAGTGGGATAGAAAAATTGACCATTAAGGACATTTTGTATGAAAACATTGGATTGGTACTTTCAAAAACGCCGCGTTCACAGGACGTCACGTGCTCAAGGTTGTCATTGGCTTCCATCCAAGCCCAACGCCATTTTCCATTTGCCTGTGAGTTTGAGAAGGTAACTAGTATCTTTGATGGGATTAAGATTTCCTTCCATTTATAAAAGTAATAGTGTATTTCGTTAGTTTCACAATATCCATGTGGTTAGTGTATTTTTTGAAGTGGTATATCATTTTTTACTTATTACATTTATTTATTATACCAGTGTTGCCCGGTGGTTTGTTAAAGGTAAGATTTTTTGTTATAACAGCATGTGGTATTATTCGATTATCCCTAATAAAAACAATCATCATTTGAATATGTCGTACTTTTAGAATAAAAATTATTATTATAAATATTTTATAGATATGTTTGCAGTTGTAGAGTTTTGTGACACACAGGGAGGTGGTTTAGCGGTAATAAATTCCCAATGGCTAACTCCTCGAAAGCATGAAGTTTACTGGCCACCTATAAAGGACTCTGTCCAATTTAATAAAGCTGTTCGATCTCTTGATCAGTGTATAGACGATGATACATGGATTCCATATAAAGTAGCCAAAATCTTCTATACAACGGGTAAGATTTCTATAAGGTTCATGGTTCATTACTTCTGTTTAAAATCAAATACAGGATTTTTCATAAATTATTTCACTTGCATACCAAACAACTATTATTGAGTCTGTTGAATAACAAGTATATTGCAAAACTGTTTCAAATAAATATCCAAAATTATAGATTACATACATGGTTCAATGGTTAAGTACAGAAATGTCTTTACATTTTTAACCATTTTACTGAGTGTACAATTAGTCACTTCATCCTTGAATTTTTTAGATGACTATGATAAAGCAAGACAAAAATTAAAACAGGCCGAGTTAACAAGTGACTTGAACACAGACACTGACGAGAGTCAAAATAGGAAAAGGATACGTCCTAAAAAATTGTTGGATAGCAGCAGTGATGAGGAAGAATTCTCCAAATTTCAGAGACCACCAAAAGTGAAATTGAATGTGCTGGAAAATTCAGGTTTGTAATTTTTTGGTGTGGCTTTGAAAAATATTTTGAGTGAAAAATTGCCTGCCTCTTAATAGTATATTGTAACTTTCTGTAGTAATAATTTATCAAAAATAGATACTATATTTTAAAAATTGATAGCAAATATCATATATATTTATATATACTGGTTTTTAGATAAATTTCAAACAGACTTTGCATCAAGAAAAAAACAATCCCACCCAATTGTACCAGAGAAAGTAGCTCTGACTCCCGGATGTTCTACATTAAATGATCATTCAAAATTAAATGGTAAAGAGAAGGTAACCCCCACATTGAGATGCTCTACACCAGTTTCTTCCTTGGTTGGACCATATAATGGTGTCAATTATAATCAACAAGGTATGATATGGCTTAAACATTTTCTATTTGTGTTTTTTATTGTCTCTACTATAAAAGGAGTCATCATTGGACTTCCTCACACTAATGCTGCACTATGTATATATATTACTTACAAATTGCAATACTGTAACTTCACTGTATTGTTTTTTGTTAGCATTTAAAGGAAGTTTTTGATTGACTGAAAATAAAACGGTGACAAAAGAATTCTAGTAGCTTATACGTTAAAATCTAAAAGAAACTTTTATATGCCATTTTTCTTCAATGTAAATATGTTTTTTAGTATTACCTCAGATTCTGGAAAAACTTGTTAGAATTGAAGTTCAAAATGATTAAATTTTAAACATATTAAACAAACGAGATACAAATGCAAGAAATATAATATCTACACATTTGCCTTCACTACCTGTAAATTTGCCGTTGCAATCCATAGAAGATATTCAGCAACTAGATGAATACCTGGTGAATAAAGAACAGTTCAATTTATTGGTAAAACATGGTGAAAATAGTGTGTTAATTTAAGCTTAACTCAATTTATTTTTAGCAATCTTATCTTGCGTCTATGGGAGGCAACAGGATTACCACTCGAACAAATCGAATAATGGAGAAACCTACTGATAGATAATATTGCATCCTCATATAGTTTTTTTTGGTCGCAAGAAACAAGATTTCCATAGCCTTCAATTAACCAACCTTATTATATGTAAGTAAATATTAGTTGTCATAGTTTAAAAAAAGGTAAATTGTGATTTAGAAAAGTATACAAATTCAAAATGAAAGGAACAAAAAACACATAGGTACTTTGTTTATTTGAAAAAGTTGAAAAATCTATTTGTTTTATTTCATAATTGCATGATTTGATTAGAAATCATGCAATTTCTACTTTAATGTTTTTTTGATGTGTATTAAGTGCATTTTTTGAAATGTAACTTACTCTTCAATGTTTTTTTATTTTAATATTATTTATGCTCTACTCGTTATAGAAGAAAACTGGCATCTGATGGCAAATGTTGATGTCTTGCTATGTGTTACTTACTGCTTTTTTATATTTCATTTTTCCTGAAAATTGATGTCTGTTTCAGCTTCAGTGAAACTTGGAATTTCTCAATCAACAGATCAAGAAGTTGAAGATGTTATCAAAAGCTGGTTGAAACATGCACCTGAAAGGTACAGGAAGAGAGCAGAAAATAGATAAAATGTTAAGAAGAAAAAGTGTCGTGGGTAAAAGACAATTAAATAGGAGGGTGGCACGAGGGGTTAGACAGTTTGTGAAAGAAATTGCAAATTGTGAGAATCAAAATATTTTGGAGTCTAACCTAAGTGAAAGTACTTTTTCAATTTCTTACAATTTAGATAGTGATCAAGAAAGTATGTATCAACAAGTGGAACCTGATCCATTTGAAAATCTTTTAGCTTCTACAAATTCAGATCATGTCACTCATGTAGATACAGTCAATAACAATAACTCTATTAGTTTAGTTGATAACACAAATAAATGTGATTTAAGGTCATCATTAGCTCATTGGGCCAGTGTAAAACATAAAGTTCCACAGAATTATGTAAATGCACATACTTTCTCCCTATCATAAAAATTTACCTTTAGATTGTCGTACTTTATTGAAAACTTCAGTGATCACAAGAGAAACAAAACTAGACAATGGCACATATATACACATGGGCTTAAGAACAGGTTTAAACAACATATTAACTACATTTAAAATTAATTTTAATGAAAATATAATAAAACTATTTTTCAATATAGATGGTTTACCTTTGTTTAAAAGTATTAAGTTACAATTTTGGCCTATATTGTGTTTGATAAAAAATGTACAATTTTCACGTCCATTTATTGTTGGCATATTTTTGGGATCTTCTACCCCTTAAATATTTTCTTGATAATTTTATTGTTGAACTTGGTGATTTGTTAGAAAATGGTTTTTCATTTGGTAATACCAATTTTCAGATAAGCGTTCACAGTTTTGTGTGCGACGCGCCTGCAAGAGCATATCTAAAATGTGTCAAGGGTCATACTGGTTACTCAGCATGCGATAAATGTGAAGAAGTTGGTGAATTCCATGGAAGAGTTGTATTGTTAAGTATCAAATCTGTTCGGCGGACTGATGAGTCCTTTAAGTTAAAATCTGATGACGATTATCATCTAGGTGATTCACCTCTCATGAAGTTAGGTATAGGTATGGTATCTACATTCCCAATTGATTACATGCATTGTATATGCATAGGTGTAACTAAAAAGTTACTTCTTACTTGGATTTCAGGTAGTTTATCTGTTCGTTTGCATAACCACTTGATTACCCAAATCTCTGAAAAATTATTAAGTATAAGATGCTGCATTCCCCTGGAGTTTAATAGAAAACCAAGGTCTCTATCAGATTTATCTTATTGGAAAGCAACAGAGCTACGTATATTTCTAGTATATGTAGGACCAGTAGAATTAGAAAATTATTTGGACATATCTGTATATGAAAATTTTTTGTTATTGCATTGTGCTGTAACAATATTGTTGTCAGCAAAACATATTTCAACTTTTGGAGCCGACTTTGCAGGCAGTCTATTAGATACATTTGTAAATCATTCCAAAAAAATGTATGGCAAAGAGTTTATCATTTATAATGTGCATATGCTATGTCATTTGCATGAAGACGTTAAGATTTTTGGGCCTCTCGATCAGTTTTCCTGTTTTCCTTTCGAAAACTTTCTTGGTCAACTAGAGGGTTTAGTTAGGTCTCCTGTTAATCCATTGGCCCAAGTTTACCGTAGGTTAAGCGAAGAAAATAATTTTATTTTCAATTCTAAGGATTTAAGTGCATCACTAAGTAATACACACTTATTAGAACACATGACTGGACCAGTTATAGAGAAAATTGCTATTTCAAAACAGTTTAAAAAACTTGTTCATAATACAGTTGTTTATTGTTCAAATAGTTACAAATCTTCAGATAGCTATTTTATTTCTAAAACAGGCAAAATTGTTCAAATTGAAAATATAATTCTTACCTCAGATAACACGACAGTTTTACTTGGTAAAGAGTTTTTGACATACAAGAGTTTTTATAATTATCCAATTGAATCAAGCTTGCTTGGTATTTATGTAGTAAAAGATCTATCAGAGTTTCAAATTTGGGACCTTGTAGAAATAAAAAGCAAATGTTTAATTGTGCCTTCAAATAGATCTACCAGTGATTTGGTGTGCTTTCCACTGGTTCATTCCATCAATTAATTCGGCACTTGAAAAGAACTGAATGATCTTCAAGTCAAGCACTCTACTTATTAATTAAAACTTTCATCAGTAATGACAGTGACGATTTGTGAACAAAAAAATTTAAATGTTAATGAATTTACTTTATAGTTTGGTACTGTGTTATTTTAAATAAATTCTGTAGGATGTCGCATCTTATTTAATATACTGTGTATTTATTATGTTTAATATATTCATATATTGCACTACCAAATCGAGACACTTTGACAAATTATTGTTGTTTGTAACATATCCTAGGTGATAACATCTGTGTTACTTGTTGATGAATAAACCGTTTTTGAGGTATCTTTTATTTTTAAATATATATCCCATAAATGTAGGTCGAAATGGTCACTAGTATGACCAAAGTAACGTTTTCAAGACGTCATAGAGACGTCTTGTTTGGTCACAGTTGACGTCCGAGGTACGTCTCATTTGGTCACAGTTGACTTCCAAGGTACGTCTCAGTCTGACGTCATTTGGCTTGACTTATAAGGTCATATAGACGTCATGTGGACGTAATTTGGTTGTCAAAATGACGTCCTTCGCGTCACAAATATGACGTTCTTATGACGTAATTTTAGCGTCATCCTGCTACCTGGGAATATTCAAATAATTAGGATCAACAACTTTTTCTTGACAGTTACCTTATCAAAACTAATCAACCTTTCATGGGTCATTGACATAAGTTACTTGAGTATCAAAAAGACAGTTTAAAGTTGAACCTTCAATTTTAAACTGAATCGATGGTGCATACCAACTCAAAATTATAAACTAGTTCATTGCTTAGACGAGCTCAAGTGTGAACGGTGCATTTTGCCATAATCTAATCTTTTCATGGTTTTTAACAGTTGACGGAGTATCATCAGGATGGTTTAGGTGTAAAATTTATATACAAACTCCGGAAATTGCAATAATATAGGTAGAGGTATCCAAAATTTTCCTTATTTCCTTCCATTATATGACGTTCTCTAGGAAAACTATTGATGATACGTGAAATAATGGACTACATTTCCATTGTACCCATCATCGAAAATGTCCGCGGATATACAGTGTGGAAACCACTTATGGAATAAAATTCTTTATGTCATTATTTTAGAAAATTATAAAAAATGCCGAGACACGTCAACTTTTGAATTGAGGGGGACACTTTTTGGCGCTAATGTCATAAACGTCAGATTCACCCCCTCCCTACTGGAGACACCCCTTACATTTTTTCAAATGGCATTAGGTATCAAGTCACACCTCATTTTAAAGGTCTGGTAAATCTCTATTCAATCATTTTGTTTTGCCTTTGATACTAGCCTTCCATTGTTATTTAATCGTTGTTTAAAATTGGCTCTTTTTCAACTTTTCGTATGCTCCCACATTTTGTTATGATAGAAAGACTCTTTAAAGAATGAAAAATTTACAAATAGTAAAAAGACAACTGTTAACAAGGAAAAACTGCTATTTAATAATGCCGTCAAAGTGACCACCGTTAACATTCAGGCAATAAAAGTTGAAAAAGAGCCAATTTTAAACAACGATTAAATAACAATGGAAGGCTCGTATCAAAGGCAAAACAAAATGATTGAGTAGAGATTTACCAGACATTTTAAATGAGGTGTGACTTGATACCTAATGCCATTTGAAAAAATGTAAGGGGTGTCTCCAGTAGGGAGGGGGCGAATCTGACGTTTATGACATTAGCACCAAAAAGTGTCCCCCTCAATTCAAAAGTTGACGTGTCTCGGCATTTTTTATAATTTTCCAAAATAATGACATAAACAATTTTATTCCATAAGTGGTTTCCACACTGTATATAATATGTTTAGTTATTTTAGTTAACACGGGTAGACTCGAAAGATGATGATATCTCTATCACGATATTGATTTTTATCAAACTAATAGTTTTAAAATCAAGGTTGATTTGTGTACCCACAAGTGAATTGATCTTCAAATCATTTGAATAAGACCACATTACGCGGAGTGGGCGAGCAGGCATTATCGAGTAAATTTGAACTACTGCAAACCGAACTCAGCATTCAAAACAAATATATCTGTGGGATCTCTGCTAAGATATTTTTTAACATTCCAATGAATCCTTTGAAATCGGTGTCTTCCCTAACAGGTATAAATTGTTCCGCTGCACAAGGGTGGCGAAAAATATAATACTTGTAACTATCGTCGTATTATAATATAATAATTTATGCACCATATAAAATAAAATACATTCAGAAAACCTAATGAATAAAGGAATAACTTACGAGGTAAAATTACCTGTATGTAAGTACGATAATATGTTAATGAGGAAATATAACTACATAAATATTATTTTCGGACACCACAATTAAAAATATACAGATATAAGGTGAAGGGAATTTCTAAAATATTCTTATCACTGCCTAACTAGTAGATCGAACATCTTTTTTTTATTCTTATTATAATTGTTTTTTGACTACATTTAATACAATTACCCGAGAATTTTCCAATATATGTACATATATTAACCTAGCAAGTTTCTGTCATTTATTTCACTGCTTTGTAGTTGGAAAAAGAAATTTAATATTTTCGGTCCAAGGTAAGCAAACCCTCTTTGTCCCACAGATTTTAACATTGAAGGTAAAACATAGATATCCCGCTGTCTTGTACTATATGAATGATTGCCAGTTGAAAGTAATGATCGGTTTGCAAATTGGTAGTTACAAATCTGAAAGAAGAATAGTTGACACAATCAAAAACTTCTGCTTCTTTGTATAACTGGTCACTAGAATACATTCTGTTTCTCCTAAGAATTATTCTTAAAAACCTTCGTGGATGAACCTCAAGGGAGTTTAAGTAAGTTCTACATACGCCACCCCATCCTATGATTCCATATCTTAGGTGAGACTCTACCAAACTTTTGTAAACTATGATCTTTTGCTTTAAATTAAGAATAACTGAAAACTGTCTAAATCTATATAGTATTGTTCTAAGTTTTTTCAATAAATAATCAATATGTGCATTCCATTTCAGACTAACATCAATAATTATCCCTAAATATTTAATTTTCCTCGCTGATTCAATTTTTATGTTATTTTGGATAATTAGGTCGAAATTTGGGAGAGAAATTTCTTGAGAGCTAAAAGGTATGTAAAATGTTTTTCCAAAATTTATAGATAGGAGTCTGTCGTCAAACCATTCCTTAAGTTTTTTAAAATTTTTTTCTACCTTAGATTTTAATTTAAACCATTTATCTTCGCTATAAAATATGACAGAGTAAATAGCCTGAGGTGTTTGCCAATGATGATAAATAATAAATCGTTAGCGATGACTTTAGATACACTTTGATACTTCGAATATATATGATAAATATGTAGCATGATTGCGTGTAGAAGGCCGAAGTGAAGTGTCTTCGCTAAAGATATGACTTGGACATCCCCATTGCTACCAACTAAAAACATGTACACATGTCCTGTACACATAATAAGTATGTTCCAATACACATCATACCTCCTCTCATAAATTTATACGTCGAGGTACTTCTATGTTTCTCTTAGGCCTACTATGTACAATGTTCCTTTCATTTACATCTATTTTATTTTCGACAATTTTTCTTTTATTCACCTCTACATCATTTTTACAATTTTGTGAACCATCACTATCAATAACATTTTCCGTATCTTCCTTGTATCCTTACGGGGCGCCAATTTGTATCCGTACCCGTCGATTGTTCGTGACTTGGGCGCTAGAGGAGCCACTCGAGACAGATGCCGGCATGAGACTTTTCTCAAGGGTGGTTCTACTCCATGTTAGTGCTGCACTAGCAATGTCAGAGGTTGCTAGACTATAAGAAGCTTTAGGGCGCCACTACCTTTTAGACGTCGAAAGAAACACCTTGTAGAAATTAAAATATTAACTGAAAAAATTGAAAACTTACTTTAACCCGGACACGATCCCCTACAGCTCTTATAGCCGGGTGAAAAAGAAACTAAAAAGAGAAATTAAAACATTAATTTTATTCTGCCAATGAATTGGACAAAATGATCGGTATGTAGCCTGTACTTTTTATGGTGTTTATCTTAAGTAAATATCTTCTCGGGAAAGAGGGTGTAGAGAAGTGAACCTGGAGATATCTTGAAGGTGGTTTTGAGGGTGTCTTAATAATCTAGCAGTTAATGGTATCCTAGATCTCTACGGTATCTTAGTTATCAGCCGTATACTAGCTGTCAGCCGTATACTAGCTTAGTTCTCAACGGTATACTAGTTCTCAGCGGTATTCTAACTCAGTTCTCATGATATCCTGACTGCTGTGCTTACCACTGCAATTTAGATAGGAAAGATATAAAGACGATAAAAATGGAGGTCTTTCCTGGAAGAAAGTCGATAGCGAAAAGGGGTTTCGTTAGTGGCGTTGTACAAATGGAAGTGACCCTTGCCCAATTGTCTTATGGTCAGGGTTGAAGATTGGGGTGGCTAATGAGACGACGAGCAGAAATTAGAGAAATATTTGCGATATAAATTTAAAAGTTGAAACAGGTCGATAGACATGTTACATCCTTTTCCACAATTTCACACACTATCAGAGTTTCTTCGATTTCAGATTTTTTTGTGGTGATTCAACCGTTTGTTCGATTTCCATTGTTACATTCTTTAAAATTTGATCCACATGAGTTTTCCATATGAATCCCTCTTAAACAACTTTACACTAATAAATTCGTCCATTAATAACCACATCGATTGCTCCCTCTACCCAGGTTTTTTTTATTTGGTTGCCCATGATCCCTTATCCATACTCTATTTCCTACTTTGAATAATTCTTCTCTCTCCATATGCTTACCTCCCAAATTTTCAATTCCATTTTCAGATAAAACATCTAGTCTAGTCCGTATTTTATTTCTAAATATGAGGCTTGAAGGTGTTACCCCTGTACTTAAATGAATAGAATTCCGATAATTAAATAAATACCTATCCATGATTTTTTTAAGTGTGGATTTATGCAGCAACATTTAACATTTAACATTTATCATTTAACAATTAACATTTATCATTTATAAGTTAAACTACTCATTTCACTATGACTCCATTTATGCAGACAATTAACAATTATCATTTATCATTTAACAATTACGAAGTTGGCCAACTTTTAACTTTCTTAAATTAAATGTACCGAATTTTCATCTAGTGCGCAACTAGTACGCAGATCCTGAAGTTAACCTCACTGTTTTCATAGAAAAGCGGTTTACTTAGGGTTATGTTGTGTGTTTGTTTACTAAAAATGGATGATGCCACTCTTATCGATCTTGTTCGACAATTTCCCGTCATTTATGACAAAGGAAGTACACATTTTAAAGACATGAAAATGTAGGGTTATTGTAAATAACTAAAATCTCGGGCTTATGCGCATGCTTACTATTTTCTCCTAATTTATAATTGTGTCTGCATAAACGATGGCAGTTTTACTAATTGTTAAATGATAAATGTTAATTGTTAAATGATAAATGTTAAATGTTAAATGTTGCTGCATAAATCCACACTAAGTTAGCGGTTTATTTGACTCACCATCTCAAACTTTTTTAATACCTATTTTAAGGATTTAACTACATTTTCAATACCATTTGATGCGGGGTGAAAAGGTGGTGATGAGATATGTTCAACCCCATTAGTGAATAGAAATTTGGAAAAGTCATCAGGAGCAAAAGGTGGGCCATTGACTGTACAAACAATTTTTGGTAACCCAAAACGAGAAAATAATTCCCCTAATTCCTCTATGGTGCCCTCAGCTGCTATATTATTAAGAACAAAAGCTTCTGGCCATTTTGAGAATGTGTCAATTATAATTAAAATAATTGGATTGGATTAGATGGAATTGTTTTTGCACTTTTGGGTTCCGGTCTATTTATAGCACAAATTATACAATTTTCAACTTAAGTTTGTATCTTCCCATCAAGAAAAGGCCACCAGAAATAAGCTCTAGCCTTGACTTTCATTTTCACAATCCCTTGATGTAATGCACGTAATTCATTTAAAAGCCGCTCCCTTAGAACTGTCGGTATTACTACCCTATAACCATAAAGAATATTGCCACTATCTATTGTCAACTTCTTCTGTATACAAAAGAATGGTTCAACCAAAATATTGTCCGTATGTTTTGGAAAACCATAACGTATGTGATTGAAGTTATATCTAAAATCGGAGATCACGTCTAGTCTCTACTCTGACTCTACAAGAATCAATTGGTACTCTCGTTTCCACAAAGTTTAAATAATCCAGTTGTGTCTCCGCTTCTTCTCCTTTCTCTATTGGTAACGGCAATCGTGATTGAAGCACCAGCTTTTCCATTATCAACCCCCATGATAAACTTGAATTTATAATCAAAACCTGCTCAAAATAGAGACCATCTTTGTACTCTACCTGATCCCATCCTCATCGCAAAATTTGAGGTGTTTGCCAATGATGATAAATAATAAATCATTAGCCATTACTTTAGATACACTTCAATACTTTTAATATAATAAGTCTGCTTGTAGCATAATTGCGTGTAGAAGGCCGAAGTGAAGTGTCCTTGCTAAAGATATGACATAGAAAGCCACATTGCTACCAACTTAAAACATTGTATGTTCCCGTACACATAAAAAGTATGTTCCAATACACATCATTGCCTTATTTCCAATCTTATCAAAGATTATCGAAAGACTAATAAAAAACCGTCTACCGCCATTTCTTTTTAACATAAAATGTTGAAATTTAACTAATTCAATTTCCTACTCAATGAATGTATTAGTGACACAATATATCCTTAATAAAGTATATTTCTCACTTAATAATAAAGTCCCTAGGGCTCCATTTTTTGTGATTTCGAGAAGGCCTTCGACTGTGTTGATCATGAAATTTTGATAAATGAACCACAATTTTATTTCATTAGTGATATTATTTTAAAATGGCTGGATCTAGCCTTGGTTGTGGAGAACAACTGGTACAAGCAAATGGTAAAGTTTCGGAAAATCTACCAGACGACACCACATGTCTATGGATTAAAACATGCTTTTCAACAGGACAGCGACGACAACCTTATTTGGAGATTCCATGGAGGTATCGATAGTGAAGGGATGCCTAAAGGGAGGAGTCCTATCGCCTTTGCTGTAACCTTGTCATAGAGGAACTCCTGGAGGAATTGAACAGGAAGGGGATATAAACCCAGGGGTACGCAGATAATCTGACAATACTTGCACTGAGGAAATGCGCTAACGTTATATCGGAGCTCATGCAACAAGCTCTAGAAATGGTGGAGATATGGTCTAGGGGGAATGCCTAAGGGTGAACCCTGCAAAAACTGCGCTCATTCCCTTCACTAGAAAAATGAAAGTTTAGAGACTAAAACTGCCAAGCCACTTCAACGTGCAGCTGTGACTTATCCAGGAGGGCATAATTCTGGACGCAAAATTAACCAGAAGCTCACACTACATGACAAAACGAATAAAGGGAAAATGGCGCTAATCGCTGCTACAATTCATGTTTGCATTGGTTTTCCCAATTAGATGGCATGGGTATTTGTTTTCTTTTTGAATTTTGCCTGTGAGAAGCCGCTGAGGGTCGCGTGTGAATGGCGAAAACTTTATAAAAGAATATTGCGATCGGTTGAAAAAAACCGATTAGTATGGAAACTATAATAGTCATTCAGCGCGTCCAAAATGAAAATAATACTCTTTAAAGTAATTACCTCCTAACGTAAATAACACTCCTTTTTTTTAAAGTAGCTAATTCTATGAAATATCCTCAACCTTCCAACAACCACGTTCAAATTCCCATTTATTACTTAACCAGCGGCTGTTGAACCTAATTGAATCCAAAAACGAAGTGGAAAAAGCAAACAATGCCTCTATTAGTAAATTGGTTTGTTTTGGTCGACCTATTCAATTTGCTTGGAAGATTTTTTTTTCATTTGTTAATTCCAAGCTTCTCTTACGTAAATCGCTAGTTGGTGGTCTCCATTTTTTTTATACCCCAACCACATCTAGAGTGTTCAATGAAAAATGGCATTGCGCTTTCATTATTCATTTTCTTATACCGGGTGGTCCATTATAGAGTGTGTCGCATCATATGGAAAACTTTTGTATTATTAATTTTACGGAAAAAAGTTATTCTTTATAAAAAGGTCTGTATGGTCTAAGACCCAAAATGCAACCGATAAATGTCAAAACTTCCAGGTCATATACGAGGTATAGCAGAAAATATGAACTTCACCCAATAGTTTTTATTTTCCGCCAATCCGAAAACTAGTATTAAAAAAACTAGTAAATTCTTTTGGCCATCAAGATATTGATATTCTTTGAATTTCCCAGTTTCTGTGCTGCAGCATTTTCATAATGATATTTCATGTTAGGTCCAGTTTCATTCCCCATTTACACTTCGAATCTTCCTTCCAGTTTCATATAGTTTACACATCATTATCATGATGTCAGAGTACAGAGCTAAAAATTCCGTTCGCAGGTCTCAACTCTAGTACGGTCAGTACAAGATTAGGTACTAAATTCCTAGAGAAAATCAGAAAACCCCAGTGGCGACATCTCTCTGCCAACATCATTTTTCGGTACAAAATCGTTTACGAGGTTGCGTCTTTTCTCATATTTATCACTCCACGACTGAGCATACTTGAAGTTTAATACACCTTTTATGTATATTTCTACGAGCTCATTTACACAGGGAGATTGATTAGTATGATAAAGCTCAGTAGGTCTGTTTTTATGGAAGACACCATAACAAGTTAAGTATTAAAATTGTGAGCAGCTTTGAGCTTTTCATTTCAGGACGAGCTACAATGTTACAGGGTGTTCCAAAACCTGGTTTCAGATCAAAGTAAGGTTTTTAGACAAAACAACCTATATTTCACTTTGAAACTTGAATCTGCTCTACTTCCTCATCACAACAATATGAGGATGCAATATATGTTATACAGGGTATTTGAGAAGATGTGAACAATGTTCTGTCAAATTTGTATCAAGTTCAACGCCCTGCAAAAGAATAATATTCTATTGGATCCAAAGCTTAATAGAGCAGATGCTTTGGATGGATGTGGGATAAAGGGGCATAAAGTAGCAGGGTGTATGTTGAAGGGAGTCAAGGATAGGAGTGAGTGCTGGCTCTGTGAGAGCGAGGATCACATGGCCAGAGATTGTCGGCAGACCTTCCTTTGTAGAGTATGTGAGAAAAGGGTACACAAGCCAGGGGAGATAGAATGTAGTAGGGGAAGGAAGGCAGAAGAGGAAGACGATGGAAAACAGGAAGGAAAAAATGGCGGGGGCCCTCTGGAACTCTCAGAGGGGACGAGTCTGGTCAAATAGGAGGAAGGGGAGAGCAGTGTGCGGGAAGAAGGAATGTAGGGGATGGATGGAGGGTGTTGCAGATGAATTTAGGGAAATGCCGGATAGCACATGATATATTGGATAAAGTGATTTTCAGGAGGGAAGTGGATGTGGTGTGTGGATCTGAGGTAAATGCTAGATATGTGGGAAAGCAGGGATAGATTATGGATGATACAGGAGAGGCAGGAATAAGAGTGGTGGGAGATGGACTTAGGCGGATGAAGTGAGGAAAGGAAACGGATGGGTGGTAGTGAGAATGGGAGACATGGTGGTGAATAGTGTGTGTATAAGCCCAAATATCAGCCTGGAAGAATATGAGAGCAGCATGACAGGATTGGAGGACGATCTGAGGGTGTCAAAAGGGATAAGGAGGATCATTAGGAGAATGGCGTCAGGGGACTTCAATGCTAAGAATACTGTATGGGAGGGGAGAAAACGGACAGGAGAGAGGGAGTGTTGACCTCCAACGAGCTGGTGATGCTGGATGATAGACTACTGCCCACTTTCGTGAGGGGTTTATGTGGTTCGTCATTCATTGGTATAACAGCATGCGATAAATGGCTGGTGGAAAGAGTGAGTAGTTGGAGGGTGCTGTAGGATGCGGAAAGCTTGAGCTTACGAATATAAGAAAAATGAGAAAGGAATTATTGGGAGAATGGGGATGGAGGTGGACGAAGGCCGAGGCAGAAAGTATGAGGAAGAGAGGAGATAGAAAGGGGACTTGGACATGATGTAGATTGTACGGGGTTGTAAAAGAGACGGAAAGAGGGGCGATAGGCGTGAGCGGAGGGATCATTTCTGGTGGAATGAGGAAATAGAGGGGGTGTGGAGGAAATGAAAGAAAGAACGAAGACGGATGCTGAGGGGAAAAGGAAGGATAAAGTGGAAAGGGAGATACAAAGAGAAAATGGAGGAACTGGAACGTAGGGTGGGGAGAGAGAAAAGAGGGAAGTGGGAAGAGTTACTAGGGGAATTGGAAAACAATCCATGGGGAAAGGTGTATGAGATATCGGTGAAGAGGATGGGTCAAAAAAAGAAACGAGGTGCTAGAGAAGATTGGGAGGAGGAGATTATAGGGAAATTATTCACAGGGGGAGAAGGATGAGCGAGGGGCAGGATTCGAGAGGTACAGGATACTAGGCGGCTAGGGAGAATGAGGGGGATAACGCCTGTAGAGAAGTGGGAAGTAGAGGAGGGGGGAGGAACAATAAAGTGAGGAAAGCCCTACGGATAGATGTCCTGAGGAGTGATATGATGAAGAGGATGTTGGATGACAATGATGAGTACTTATGGGAGCTATTCAATAGGGTGCTGAGGAAAGAAGAGTTTCCGGAAGGTTGGAAGGTGGCCCAGCTGAAGAAGGCGAATAGAGAGGAGAATCTGACGGGAGACTACAGGCCCATCACCCTGCTGTGTGGTATGGGTAAATTGATTGAGAGGATGATAAAGAATAGGATTGAGGAGGAAGTTGGTAGGAATGGGGGCTTTAGGGTAAACCATCACGGGTTTGCGAAGGGAAAATTATGTATCTCGGCGCTGGGCAGGGTAATGGACTTGGTAAAAAGGGCTAGGGAAAGTAGCTGGAGGAACAAGAAATTGGCCATACTCCTGTTTTCTCGACGTCGGGAACGCGGTCAACAGTGTCAGCAAACCGACAGTGTTGAGCGCGTTGCTGAGGCTTGGAGTGGGGGGGTGTTTGGTTAACCTGGTGGAGGACTACCTGACGGGACATGTGATATTAGACATTAGAGGGGGGAGGTATGAGACGGAGCCTGTTGCGTCCCAGGGCTTGGTTCTTGGACCGATGCTATGGAAGTGTGTGCTTGATGAGGTTTGTGGGATAGTATGTGAAGAGGGATGTGAGATTACGGAGGATGATGTGGTTCATGTGTTTAGATGCTGGAGGAACGAGGAAGTGCTGAAGAAGTTAGAGAGGAAACTAGGGGAGGCGGTGTATTGGGAGAAGATGGTGAACATAATGTTGAGGGGGGAGGAGGAATGGATGGAGGTGGGTGGCGTAGAAGAGCGCATGGTTAGGGGGAGTGAATGACTCGATATGGCATGAGAGGTAGGAGTAATAGTTAGGGAGAAGACGACGGTGTGAGCAGAGAGTGTGCGAGGGACCGCCGCTCGTCTCGAAGTATGCTAGGGTAGTGATTTCGAGGCGGGGGTAACGGCGAGTTTGAGGTAGGTTTGGTTGATAGGCATCCCCTTGGGGATAAGTCCAACGCTGTTTGGGTCCTGGACCCATTCGAACATGAGTTTCCCATCTCGTCCCAAACCAAAAAAAAATAATAATCATAAAAACTCACAAACAGGAATGACTTTGCAAATAATCATAAAATCAAATACATGGTTAGTCAAAACTTAGGTACATTATTTTCTCAGTAACTTCAAATGGATCACCCACTATTTTATATCATTGTCGAAGAGTACTATCACCATACTTCTATCTTTATCAAGCATTTCTCATTCCTTGAATTATTAATTTTTGATACATCCTAATTTTTCTATGCAGAGTATCATTCAGGTATGTAATAGCTTACTTTATTTTGAAAAATTAGTGCTATTCCTCATTTCTCCATGAGTGTAGTGCTTTGTGAACCCCCAACTGAAAACTAACATCTGGTAAACCATTACATACCTAATCACTATTTTACATGGAAGAATGAAAATATCTCGAAAACTATCAACTTCAGGTATAGAAAATGCTTGATAAAAGTGGAATGATGGTAATAGTATTCTTCGACAATGATATAATGATTCATTTAAAATTACTGAGAAAATAATGTACTTGAGTTTTGACTCACCATGTATTTGATTTAATAAATGTTTCCAAAGTTCACATATTTGCCAAGGGCAAAGCAATACATAATCGTAGGACACAATATTCAGGACAATACTAGATAAAAGAGGACACTTACCTTAACTAAAGCCTCCGGATATCCTAAAATTCCTACAGGAAATAGTTCCAATCTAATTACTGGTCTTTGAGACTTTCATCAGGAACTGATGTCATTCCAGTAAACAAACAAACTTGGCCCTTTATTGCAGTCTAGCAATAATTATTTCAATTTAAGGACGATTCCTCATACGTTTTATTTTGCTTTAAATTTTAATCTCACGTAGATGTTGGGTAATGATATGGGTATTGATATTCAGTAATGATATTTAGTTTTATTTATATTATATATTTCTAATGTTATAGTTCAAATAGTGATGAAATATTAGTTTCACGTTATTTTTCCCATTTCAAAATGCTGGGAATTCCATAAATTCTTGCTCGCATGGTTCTGTCTTTTGCACGTCCGGGTGTTCGAATAATTGGTTTATACTCGCCTGAACTCGGAAGCCTGACTGTATAAAAGCCATCGATGTGGAAGGAGCATTATTCAATCATAAATGTATTGTTGTAATTGCCGTACAAATATTATTGGGAAAATTGCAAAGTAAAAAACTTCGAAACGTAATTTGAGTTTCAATCAGGATTAATAATGAAAAAACAGCTTGGAATATAGTTTTCATAACAAATTCAATCACCTGATTAAAATCGGTCCATTCCTAGCTGGAACACAAAGAGTTATGTTAATTCGCTTGAAATTTTAGTGGTTTGTTAGGTTGGATTAATTAATCTGTTTGTTTGTTATGAATCATAGTTAAAATTAAATAATAATTTTCGCTTTATCGTTCTTCGGTTATACTGATGCCTATTTACCACTATTGCCGTTTTTACCGTTATCGATTTTATTGGCGGTTACTATTTAAAAGACTTGCTTGAAATTGCGGTTGGTTACAAGTATTATCTTTGAAAGTTTGTTGGAAATAAAAATTGATAATTCCAAATAATCGGAAGATCGGGATACAAAAATGGAGATTGAAAAACATTAGTTTTGTTCGCGGATGTAATTCCGAACCAGTTCAGTGACTATTCGCATGCGTATTCTGAAAAGTGGCGTTGGCGGTTAATAGAATTCTGAATTTTCAATAATAGTTCGGTGTTCGCGGATCATATCGGATTGGTTCGTATTCGATTCGGAATCAGTTCTAGCAGTTCTCTGATTTTGGTAAGGACTGAATGTTCCGTTCGGCTGCTCATTGGCTACTGATCAGTTGTTTTCTCCTATCTCCTTTGTTATTATTTTCATTTTTTATTTGAATATTGTTAGAATGTCAAAACTAAAAATATTTTATTATTCGCATTTTATCAAGAATATAATTTACTTAAAAATTTGACAACAATTGCTTGCAGTCTTAAACTTCAAAATATTATTAATTGCCAAGTTAACAGTTTTTTCATTAGTGACAGATGAAGACAAAAGTTTCATAAAACTCAATTATTCTTGATAACGATAGCTGGAATGCTATCGAAACGTTGAAATGGAAACATAAGAAAGATGGTGGTTTGATTTCTCAAAATGAATAACAAAACTAATAATTAATAAACTTACCACAAAAGAAAATACAGTAGATATTTAAAGTATCTATTCAATCCACTTTGGTTTTTAAATTATGTTTCCGGTCAGATTCTCAGAGGTGATCTGTGATTCTAGGACCGTTCGCGGTATACTTCAACTTAATTACTGGTTCGTAACTAGGCATGCGCTCTAGACAATTCAGAGCTAATTCCGAACTAGTTCGGATTGTAACCCGCGAACATAGCTATTATATTTGATGGTGTATTGGTTCAAAAAAAACATGTGAATAAATTAAGTAGCATCAGATAGATATACACTGTGTTCATTAGAAAAGGACCCACCCTTAATATTTCAAAAATGGGACATATTAGAAAGAAATGCCGAAACACATCAACTTTTAACTTGAGGGAGACATTACTTGGCGCTAATGTCATAAACGTCAGATTCACCCCTCCCTACTGGAGATACCCCTCAAATTTTTTCAATTGGCGTTAGGTATCAAGTCATACCTCATTTAAAAGGTCTGGTAAAACTCTATTCAATTATTTTGTTTTGCCCTTTATAACAGCCTTCCACCCATAAAGGGTGGGTCCTTTTCAAATGAACACAGTGTATAATGATTAAAAAATAGTAGTTTCTGGACACCCATTACTTATTGGAGTTTATTTTATTTTTGACGTTTTGATATTCAAAAAAATGCTAGAAATAATAGGCCCTTTTCACATTTTTTTATTGCAATTTCTAAAAGAGCACATCAAATTTGTAGGGTATGCCAAATTTCATAATTCTCTCATGGTATTTAACCTTGCGAAAAAATTACGTCCATCCAATTCTAAAATCGAACGCGATCTTGGTTCAGCGAGTAATCGAATTTATCCGATTATCGAGAAAGTATCTTCTATTTAACTTGAAATAATCTAAACAAATAGGAAACAAAAATAATATAAATAAAAAGAGATAAAAAAGTATAATATATAGAGTGAATTTTCCTCAATTATCTTGGAAACGGATCGCACGATTTTCATAGGTTTGGTGTGCAAGGATCTTGTGATATGTCCAATATTAGGATAGTGTTTTCATGGTTGATAGATCTTCCCTTTTTCCGGAATAATAAAACTAACTCTGTATAATATCGAAACGAAACATAAGTATTTCGATTCTTTGTTATCGAATTCAAAGTAGTCAATTCTGAGAATAATCCGATTTTTCCAACACTTGACTTAACACTTATCCTCTAGCACAAGATATATTATGATCGACTCAATTGTATTGTGTATATTTATGTATATGATTTGTGTTCTCAAGTTTGGTATAGTGGCCATGACAGTCGAGGCACTTGCTTTCTAATAGAAAAATTGAGAAAAGGAAAAGTTGAGAAAAAAGTTCAGAAATTAGAAATTATAAAGGAATGCTGCATTCAAAATTTTGATGCAATTGGAGGTACTCCATGGCAAATTCATGGGTTTAAAATATTTAGTCCCATCTTCTGGTAAATAAATAAATTATTATTATATTATTATTATTATCTGAGATCTAAAATTTTTTCATGTCGGAATATTAAATGAAAAAGAGGTGAGCGGTCGTCGGACCGCCGACAGAAGCTTGCTTCTTATGCACAATAGAATGCGAGGTTGGGAAAGCCATCAATGAAAATACGCGCAATAGAATGCGATATTGGGAATTACATTAGGCCCAGTACGTTCTCCTAAGTTTTATTTTATATTTTATTGACCATTTTTTGAAAATTTTGACAATTTTTGACTATTTTTTCAAATTTCAACAATTATTGACCATTTTTGACAATTATTGACCAATTCTGACAATTTTGATCATTGAATAGATGAGGCTTTTACTTGATGAAGATCCATACTACTGATGAAATAAAACAAATTAATTTGTTTAAATCTTCATTATTTATTTTGAACTGACGTTCAAATTAAAATTAGTGACGCGTTTCGCTACACAGTAGCTTTTTCAAACTAGTGAAGCTACAATGAAAAACTTTTAATTTATATAGTGCCTTAATTCGGAATTCTAAGATATTGACAAAAGTATTAAAAATGGGGATAAGTACAAAAAGTGCATAAATACGGAATTCTAAGATATTGACAAAAGTATTATAATATATTTAAATAGGTATAAGTACAAAAAGTGTCTAAATACGGGATTCTAAGAAAGTTACAAAGGTATTGAAAAAAGGTACCTGGGAAATTGATCAACAACTATCACATTTTCTAGGTAAAAAGGTTTAATAAGGGAGAATGATTGATATCTATTTGGTCGTTAAGCAGATTACCGGAATATTTGTTTTTGTTAATCTCGAGGGCTTCTAAAAGATTTAATTTAAAGGATTTGGGTTCTACATGCAAAATTTCAAAACTTGAGTCGATAGCGTGTTGGTTTGTTGATAGATGATTTGAATAGTTGGAATCCATTTTGTTGTTGTTATAGCTGCGTCTATGTTCTGAAATTCTAGTTTTAAAGTTCCTAAAAGTTCTACCGATATACATTTTGTCACAGTTGTCGTTACCACATTTTAATTTATAAACACCTGGCTTGTTTAATTTTGAGGATTTAGATTTGTTATTTTTAATGAATTTAGATAAATTGTAGTCAGTTTTAAAGCAAATATTCATATTTAAAGATTCTAAAAATGATTTGATTTTTAAGGATGGTGTTCCAAAGTATGTTAAGCTTTTAAATTGATTATTTTTATTTTTATCTGAAGGATATACTTGTTCTAAAGTGCGTTTCTTTATCTTTTTATTTATTATATTGTCAATTAAGTTTGGATCGTAATTATTATTAACTGTATTATTACTGTAACTAATCTATTCCCTAGTATACCTCCTAAAGAAACTTTAACTCTTGTTGATAATTTGCTCACGTATAATAATGTTAACCCTATAATTCATTCTAACATAATAAATTTATTAAAAGTTTGCTTAAACCAAAATTATTTTCATTTCAATGGAGAGATTTATAGTAGTAGAAATGGTTTGATTATGGGCAGCCCCCTCAGTCCCCTATTAGCTGAAATTTCCATGGATAATATAATAAAAATAATTCATAAACACCCCCTTAGTAAAAAATTTATATACTGGCACCGTTATGTAGATGACATTTTAGCGAGCTTCACTGGCACTACTAGACAACTAGATAGCTTCATTACTTATATTAACTCAATTCACAGCAATATAAAATTTACCGTAGAACATGAAGAAAATAAGTCTATAAACTTTTTAGACCTTACAATTTCAAATATAAACAATAAACATGATTTTTCTATATTTCGCAAACCATCACATACAGAGATTACAATTCATAATAGTTCGGTCCACCCATTTAGTCATAATCTAGCAGCTTTCAATAGTATGATTCACAGACTTTTAACAGTCCCATTAAACAATAATAATTTCAACAAAGAACTAAATATCATTAAACAAATAGCAGTTAATAATAATTACGATCCAAACTTAATTGACAATATCATAAATAAAAAGATAAAGAAACGCACTTTAGAACAAGTATATCCTTCAGATAAAAATAAAAATAATCAATTTAAAAGCTTAACATACTTTGGAACACCATCCTTAAAAATCAAATCATTTTTAGAATCTTTAAATATGAATATTTGCTTTAAAACTGACTACAATTTATCTAAATTCATTAAAAATAACAAATCTAAATCCTCAAAATTAAACAAGTCAGGTGTTTATAAATTACAATGTGGTAACGACAACTGTGACAAAATGTATATCGGTAGAACTTTTAGGAACTTTAAAACTAGAATTTCAGAACACAAACGCAGCTATGACAATAACAAATTAGATTCCAACTATTCAAATCATCTATTAACAAACCAACACACTTTCGACTCAAATTTTGAAATTTTGCATGTAGAACCCAAATCCTTTAAATTAAATCTTTTAGAAGCCCTCGAGATTAACAAAAACAAATATTCCGGTAATCTGCTTAACGACCAAATAGATATCAATAATTCTCCCTTATTAAACCTTTTTACCTAGAAAATGTGATAGTTGTTGATCAATTTCCCAGGTACCTTTTTCAATACCTTTGTAACTTTCTTAGAATCCCGTATTTAGACACTTTTTGTACTTATACCTATTTAAATATATTATAATACTTTTGTCAATATCTTAGAATTCCGTATTTAGGCACTTTTTGTACTTATCCCCATTTTTAATACTTTTGTCAATATCTTAGAATTCCGTATTAAGGCACTATATAAATTAAAAGTTTTTCATTGTAGCTTCACTAGTTTGAAAAAGCTACTGTGTAGCGAAACGCGTCACTAATTTTAATTTGAACGTCAGTTCAAAATAAATAATGAAGATTTAAACAAATTAATTTGTTTTATTTCATCAGCAATTTTGATCATTTTTGACAATTTTTCAAAAATTTTCACCATTTTTGACCCTTTTTCTAAATTTTAACAATAATTGACCATTTCTGACAATTATTGACCATTTTTGACAGTTTTTCATAATTATTAACCATTTTTTCAAAATTTTGACAATTTTTGACCATTTTTGACAATTTTCGAGAATTTTGACAATTTTTGAAAGTTATAGACAATTATTGAACATTTTTTCAAAATTTTTGACCAATTTTTCAAATTTTAACAGCTATTCACCATTTTTGACAATTATTGACCAATTTTGACAATTTTTGAAAAATTTTGGCCATTTTAGATCATTTTTCCAAATTTTAACAATTATTGACCATTTTTGGGCATTTTTGACAGGTTCTGACAATTATTGACCATTTTCATCAATTTTGACAATTATTAGCAACTATTGCCATTTTTGACAGTTTTTTATAATAATTGACCATTTTTTCAAAATTTTGACAATTTTTGACCATTTTTCAAAATTTTAATGATTATTGACCATTTTTTCAAATATTTAACAATTTTTGACCATTTTTGACAGATTCTAATAATGATTGACCATTTTTTACAATTTTTCGAAAAATTTGACCATTTTTCGAAAAATTTGACCATTTTTCAAAAATTTTGACAATTTTTAACAATTATTTACCATTTTAGACAGTATTTTATAATTATTGCCCATTTTTTCAAAATTTTGACAGTTTTTGACAATTATTGACCATTTTTCCAAAATTTTGTCACTTTTTAAAAATATTTGCCAATTATTAGCCATTTTTTCAAAATTTTGACAGTTTTTGAATTTTTGACACTTATTGAGCATTTTTCAGAATGTTTGACAATTTTTTCAAATTTTATTAATTATTGACCATTTTTGACAATTATTGACCATTTTTGACAATTATTGACCATTTTTGACAATTATTGACCAATTTTGACAGTTTTGACAGTTATTGATCATTTTCACCAATTTTTCAAAAATTTTGATCATTTTTCAAAAATTTTGACCATTTTTAACAATCGTTTACCATTTTTGTCAGTTTTTTATAATTATTGACCATTTTTTCAAAATTTTGACAATTTTTGACCATTTTTCAATATTTTAACAATTATTGACCATTTTTTCAAATATTTAACAATTTTTGACCATTTTTGACGGATTCTAATAATGATTGACCATTTTTGACAATTTTTCAAAAAATTTGACCATTTTTCAAAAATTTTGACAATTTTTAACAATAATTTAACATTTTAGACAGTATTTTATAATTATTGCCCATTTTTTAAAAATTTTGACAGTTTTTGACAATTATTGACCATTTTTTCAAAATTTTGACACTTTTTGAAAATATTTGGCCATTATTAGCCATTTTTTCAAAATTTTGACAGTTTTTGAATTTTTGACACTTATTGAGCATTTTTCAGAATGTTTCATAATTTTTTCAAATTTTATTAGTTATTGACCAATTTTGACAATAATTGACCAATTTTGACAGTTTTGACAGTTATTGATCATTTTCACCAATTTTTCAAAAATTTTGACCATTTTTCAAAATTTTATCAATTATTGACCAATTTTGACAGGTTCTGACAATTGTTGACCATTTTTGACAATTTTTCAAAAATTTTGAACATTTTTCAAAAATTTGGACCATTTTTAACAATCGTTTACCATTTTTGTCAGTTTTTTATAATTATTGACCATTTTTTCAAAATTTTGACAATTTTTGACCATATTGAAAATGTTATCAATTATCGACCCTTTTTGACAGTTTCTGACAATTATTGACCATTTTTGACCATTTTTCAAAAATGTTGAACATTTTTGAAAAATTTTGACAATTTTCAACAATAATTGACCATCTTTTCTATAATTATCGACAATTTTTTCAAAATTTTAACAATTTTTCACCATTTTTCAAAATTTTAACAATTATTGCCCATGTTTGACAGTTTATGACAATTATTGACCACATTTGAAAACTTTCAAACATTTTGACAATTATTGTAAATTTTTCAAAATATTTAACAATTTTTGATCATTTTATAAAAATTTAAAAATTATTGACTATTTTTGATAATTTTTTCAAATATTTAACAATTTTTAACAATTATTGGCCATTTTTCCAAATTTTTGAAAATATTTGGCAATTATTCACCATTTTTTCAAAATGTTGATAGTTTTTGACAATTATTGACCATTTTTCCAAATGTATTTTTGTACAATTTTTGACCATATTTCAAAATTTTTGACATATTTGGCAACTAGAGAGAGAGACGCGCGATACTCTCTCTCTCTCCCTCTGTCTCTTTTCCGACCGTTTGGGAATCCCTCGTGCCGGCGTGTATGAGAGAGAGAGAGCAAGAGAGAAGCGTGCCGCTGTGTAGCCTACGAATGAGAGAAGAAGAAGGCGGCTGAGAGGGGAGAGAGTTAGCACAGCGGGCGGCCAAGAAAGAGATGAAGAATGAGTCAGAGTCATCGCTTGACGAACGCTTTTTCGTAACATCACACGTTTTACGAGTTCACTAGCCTTCTCAAAAGTCCTATGTCGTGCAATAAGAAGCAAGCTTCTAAAGAACAAAAGGGCCTACAATTTTACCATCTAAAATCCCACACCATACTGTCCAGCGACCCTGGATAAAATCTTGTTGCGTGACGAACGCTTTTTCGTAACATTACACGTTTCACGATTTCACTAGCCTTTTCAGAAATCTGGTAACAGTGTTGCATGACGAACGCTTTTTTGTAGCATTACACGTTTCACGAGTTCACTAGCCTTCTCAAAAGTCCTATGTCGAGCAATAATAAACAAGCTTCAAAAAGTTTGATGTGGTTCGTGTTACTTGGTAGATAATTACAAGTGAAGAGAATTTTTTATTGTTCCATTAGAATCCATGAGGATTCCAGGAAGTATTTGTATGTATTCATTCAATCTTATCTGAAACCAAAAAGTATTCTATTCATATGAATCTCCAAACATTACATTCTGTTATAAATTTAAGCATTTGTAATTTTGGTAACTAATTATAAATCATTTGGATTTCTTTCAAATATATCTAAGAATAACCGAAAAAATAATCTGGTTACTAGTAATGCATCTTCATGTGTTTTTATACAGCCGGTAATGCAACAACGTTTTGAAGACCATATTTGGAACCCATTACTTGAATTTCCGTATCCGAACAAGAATTCCTACTCAAACAAAAATAGGACAACGAAAACGAAACTGAGTTTGAACTTTAACCATTATTTATTTTTCCTTATTGGCTACGAAATCTCTTCGGTAGTTTTCTATACGTTGATGCAATAAAATTGACTAGAGTAAAGCTTTCCCTTTGTGGCTCCACTAGAATAATATTTTAATATGAAGTAATCCTACAACTCCAAATATCACCCATTTAGTTCTTTCTTTCCCCACTTTAAAATTATCCATAAAATTCTATTTGTTATAAAAAACGGCATCGTTTATTTTAAAGTTTAATTGGTTATTTTGGTTTCCAAATATTTATTCAATTATAAGGGTAAACAAACTATTCCAACAGAAAACATTCAGTAGGTAATTTTCAAATATTAAATCCTGCAAATATTTTTGAAAAGTATTTTCCCATTCGATTGCGTGGACGAGCGAGCCATTTTGATTTAGCCTCACTTGTATAAGGTGACAATGATTGGATTTCCCAAAATTATCTAAAAAACTGCTTCGACTGAACGCACTTTTCAAACTCAATTCTCGAGTCCCCTATCAACTGGTTATAATAATTGCTGATTTCATAGTTATTGTCATACAATCACCATAGGCAAATTCACTGTTCGGGACAGACGAACTTCTGGGATAGATTTACTTTTTTCACGATAAATTACCCTGTATATATTATTGAGCTTGTTCAGCTTCATGCCCTACTTCTCAAACATCGATTGCTCAATTAACATAGCTGTACTATACAAAGTGAGTTTTAAGTATGGAACGTCTCAATTATCTCGGAAACGGATAGGACGATTTTATAGATTCACTTAATTACAGTTCCCTGTATGAAATTGTCATATTTTAGTAAAGCGTGTTATCAATAGATGTCTAAGATAATAGTTTAAAACAATACTAACGACCGTTTCCGATATGATGAAAACTCACTCTGTATATATTTAACAGACCGCGACAATTTTTAGTTTCTATCATTTTTTATTCATTCCTTAACTTTGTTTCCAAAAATTTTAATTGGCCTGAAAGGAGCTTTGATCTAAAACCTGCTATGACTAACACTCGGAAAAAAGTTGGAGATATTGATTAAGAGTTCGGAAGAAGTTAATTTAAGAAAGAAAAAAAAGGTGAGCGGTCGTCGGACCGTCGACAGAAGCTTGTTTCTTATGCACAATAGAATGACCATTTTTCGTGAATTTTTCACCATTTTTCGAAAAATTTCACAATTTTTGACCATTTTTGACAATTTTCCGGAAATTTTGAGAATTTTTGACCAGTTTTGACAATTTTTCGAAAATTTTGACCATTTTTCAAAAATTTTGACAATTATAGACAATCATTGACCATTTTTTCAAAATTTTTGACAATTTTTGACCATTTTTTCAAATTTTAATAATTATTGACCATTTTTGACAATTATTGAACAATTTTGACAGTTTTGACAATTTTTCAAAAATTTTGACAATTTTGACTTTTTTTATAATTACTGACCATTTTTTCGAAATTTTCAGCAATTTCGACAATTTTTAGCAATTTTTGCCATTTTTGACACTTTTTTATAATAATTGACCATTTTTACAAAATTTTGACAATTTTTGACCATTTTTGACAGTTTCTGACAATTATTGACCATTTTTGACGATTTTTCAAAAATTTTGACAATTTTCAACAATTATTGACCATTTTTGACAGTTTTTTTATAATTACCGACAATTTTTTCAAAATTTTAACAATTTTTGACCATTTTCCAAAATTTTTACAATTATTGACCATTTTTGACAACTTTCAAAAATTATGACAATTATTGTAAATTTTCCAAAATATTTAACAGTTTTTGATCATTTTTCAAAATTTTAACAATTATATTGACTATTTTTGACCATTTTCGACCATTTTTGAAAATTTTTGACAGATTCTGAAAATTATTGACCATTTTTGACAGTTTTTTATGATTATTAACCATTTTTTCAGAATGTTGACAATTTTTGACGAATTTTGACAATTATTGACCGTCTTTGACAATTATGGACCCCTTTTACAATTTTTGACAATTTTTGACAATTTTTGACAATGACAGTTTTTGACAATTTTTGACAATTTTTGACAATTTTTGACAATTTTTGAAAATATTTGGCAATTATTAACCATTTTTCCAAAATGTTGACAATTTTTGATAATTTTTCCAATTTTTTGGCAATCATTAACCATTTTTTCAAAATTTTGACAATTTTTGACCATTTTTTGACAATTTTTCATACCCATAGGTGTGCGAGTTCAGTGCGGCAAGAGAGATTGCGCACAGTCGCTTGAATGAGTTATCGCGTGACGAACGCTTTTTCGTAACATCACACGTTTCACGAGTTCACTAGACTTCTCAAAAGTCCCATGTCGTGCAATAAGAAGCAAGCTTCAATATTATTTGGAGTTATAATACTTCAAAATGAATTCGTACATCAAAAAACAACAGTTGAAATTCGTAACAAAGACAAAACAAAAATTATTGAGTCCAATGTGAAAAATACTAATATTCCACATGGTGACCGTGATTGTTTACAATTGCTGCTATACGTCTAGGCATACTTCTTATCGTAGGAACGAATAACTTTTCTGAGACAATCCCAAACGTGTTCGATGGGATTGAGATCTGGTGATCTGGCTGCTATTCTTGAATGATGAATTCCATTTGCTTCGATTTGGCCAAGCACAATTCTGGCTGTGGTTGCGCATTATCATCTAAAAACATGAAATTGGGTTCTATGTTATCCCTGTACTCCTCAACAATGCCATTTATGATATAATTTTGATATATCAGACCATTCATAGTGCCATCACAAGGATACAACTCCGTGCGGTCACCCAAAAAAATCCCAGCCCAAATCATGATACTGCCACCTCCATAAGGATAAACTTCTTGAACTCGACCATGCTGAACTCATCCTCTAGGTTATTTCCAAACTCTCACTCGTCGTGAATCGCTATGAAGGCATATTCTTGAGTCATCTGTAAACATTACATTGTTTCATTCAGCATTCCATCCTTCTCTGGCACCAGACCAAGCTAAGCGACTTCGGCTGTGTTCAACGTTAAATGGTATAGAGCGCCATGGTCTTCGAGCCCTCAAGTCCACACTATGTAGACGATTAATCACCGTTCTGTATGTGATCCAAACCCCACTAGCTCTTCGTAAATCAGCAGCTATTCCGAGGCTGGTCTGGATATATTTTTTCGTGTCATGATAGAAATGAAGCGGTCTTGTCTTCTGGTAGTTAACCTTGGTCTTCCAGTCCGAGGCCTTTCAGAAACATCAGCTGTTTCCAGATATCTCCGATTGAGCGTACTAATCACACTTTGCGACACACCGAATGCATTTGCAACATTAAGTTGTCTCATACCACACCGCAACATACAAATAGCCCCGTTAGCGTTAGCGTTAACAAAAGTGTATGAAATTAGAAAGTGGCGTACCATATGGGAAAGCTCTCAATTATAAATTTTGTTATATATAAATGTTTTAACAACTTTTTTTTAATATATTTTTTTTCCATGTGTGTATTACGATCTCACTCAACTTGCTTGAATAAAATATTGATTACAGATTATATAGTTAAAATCAAAAAAATGGTTTTTCATAGTTAATTGGAAGATTTTGTGTATGTGGAAGTAACGATAATTAAAAGGTAGGGGTTTTGAGGTATAGAAAATCATAATATCATATCCGTTCTAATATATTTTCTAGAGGGCATAAATGTGTGCCTTTTTTGATGTTTAACTTGGCTTTAATTTTGTTTAAGAATATTAAAGTCACGCTACTTTAACATAAAAAAGGTGAGTTATGTACAGCAAGCGCCAAACGTGATGGCGAGCGATCGCGCAGGTATAGACTCTCCCAACTAAATTACTATTGGATTACGATAAGCCCCTTGCCGGTCAGTGTCGTACCTATAATTAGTTTTAATTAGGGTAGCAAATGGAACATGATTTCTTTGTAATTTCTTTTCATATTTTATTTAGTATTATAGGTAGTAGTACAGATCATTAAAATTTTATATAATGATACACTTAGTAAAAAATAAACTTGAATCAGTCACTATCTGAATACAAATTTTCTTCATCATCACTGCTGCTTGTGCTTGTACTGCTATCGTCATTTAAATTTATAATCACTGGATTTACCTCTGCTTGAACATCTGTGAATGTTTCATTTTCCCAATATTTCCGCTCTATATCTACTACATAAAATAGTTATTTTTGAAATTTATTTAATGTTACCTGTGGCGAGAGATGTTTTATTTTTCACATTTGATAACGTATCCGACTCACATTTGACACTTTGAAAATAATTGAACACTTTAAAAATTATTTCACGTGCCTGACTAACTGGTTTTTTGTTAGGCGATGACAACACAAAAATTATTCAGACAATGCCAAACGCCAACAGAATTGAAGGACAACTAATGATACGCCCCTGTACAGAGCATTTATATGTCTTGCAACAGCTGTAGTGGGAGTTAACATTGGAAATGAGTTTGTGCGCATGGGGGCGGGCTCGCCATCACGACTATGTAATTTTTGAATACACAAGATCCGCACGGGTCATTGAATGTTTATTGAGTATAAACGGTATTTTTAAGAATTTGATGTTCAAAGGTGAGGAAAATTAGGAAAAGTTAATAATAAAATTATTGTATAGTCAGGTCGTGAGGACTTAATTCATTTGAGATGTTATAAGTTAATCATAGTAGTAATTATACCATACTACTTTTTCAAATGAAACTAACCATTTTTAATTAATTCCACTATGTAATGAGAAAATTGATGAAAATTAGAAACACTTAGTTTCATTTAAAAAAGTAATTTGAGTAGATTCCACTATGTGAGGGAACAAACAGTACATTCAATTATTCCATAGTTTCGTAGTCCTGTGAATACGTGAATAGAATATTTATGATCAATCCCAGTAACCTTGAGAAGTATTTGTCGAAGACGTCAGATTTAGGAGGATAAAGGTCGAAACTCACCTATCAGCACCTCATAGGAACAGCTGTAACGTTAATTTCGTTCACTTTACTTTTCTCTATTTAATTAATAATAAATTATCGTATGGGCGGCGAATAGCCAGTCCGTTCTCATACCCAACACCGAGAAATGTTTCGAGGCTGAATATATTTACTGTCGACAAGAGACGAAATCAACGTTTTCATTCGGGCCGAACAAGTTCCGTATGTCGTGAAAATATCCACTGCTATTTGTTATTCCCACTTCGACCTCGTTCTTATCTCTCCTACCAATTATTAATTAAATGTGAATTAAGAATTCACTATTGAAATGTAAATTCCTTTCCTGGACAAAGCGTCTGAGCTTGACATGAACACGAGACGTAAGTCTGTTCTCTTTCCTATGATTTCATGTATTTAAACAGTGGCGAAGAGGTTTCATTCTTCTTTCCTGTGAACATGTGCTACTGAAACAAAATTTACTGTATCTTATCTTATCTTTAAAAAGTGCATTCATGTGAATGCATTTTACCTGGGACACTCTACCTGGGAATTTTACCTGGGACATGAACGTTACCTGGGACAAGAACTTTACCTGAAATCAGAACTTTACCTGGAACTTCAACAAGGACTCCATCTGTCAAGGACTTTATCTGGAACCAGGACTCTATCACTCAGACGGCACTGGGGCTGGTATAAAAGGACCTAGAAAGAGAATGTTCTTCAGCCTTGGGCGATATACGTCTGTGTTTCAAGCAGAGACGTTTGCCGATATAGCCTGTATTGATGAAAACATCAGAAGAGCCAGCTGATAGCCAGGCTATGCTCAAAGCTATCATTAATCCAACAACTAAGTCTAGACTGGTGAAAAACTGCATAGAACCCCACAACAGGCTGGCAAGAGACAACAAAGTGTCTCTAATATGTGAGCCGGCACATGAGGGGACTGCAGGTAATGAAATGGCGGACCAGTTAGCTAAAGAAGGCTCTTAAGGAGACTTCATAGGTCCGGAACCGTTTTGTGGAATCACAAAAGATTGCACATGAGGGGAAATCGGGAACTGGCTAGATAGGGAACACCAACTCAAATGGAGGTTGACACAAGGGCACCTCCATACAAAGAGTTCACTGAAAAAGGTAGACAATCAACTCTCAACCAGGCTATTGGAACTGGGTAAGAGACATTTGAAAACTGTTACCGACCTGGTTACTGGACATTGCACCCTTAGGACTAACGAGTACTAGAACTAACAAGAACCTAGACGTAATCACTTTGGAGAGGAATTAATACAACCACTAGAACTACTGAAAATCCCTCCAGTCAAACTAGTGGTCTTTATAGAAGACACGAAGCTTCTGGAATGGAGGTAGATAACATGGGAAATGGTACAAATATGCAGTTCAAGTGCCTGAGTAGGTACAACCCAAACGAATGAATGAATGGCAGTATTCATAATCACATAATCCCTCCAACAGTTATTGAACTACGAACTGTCTTATATCGTCCTAATTAAGGATAGAAGTCACTTAGTCCTCTAGAAGAAGGAACTACTGAGTGCAGATAGCTGTTGGTATACATATGGTTCAGGCTCTGGTGTTGCTGTGTATGGTCGGAGACTTAGGACTGAAATATCATCCTATCTAGCTTCCTACACAAGTGTTTTTCGCGCAAATATTCACGCTCTCGATCTATATGTCAAGTGATTGGAGAAAACCAGCCTCACACAACCAAGCAGATTTGAAAACTCTTGGATCTTAGACTCAACAAATTGTTTTTGATATGGATCTCTGATCATTCCGATAGGGATGCAACAGAAAAACAGACTCCTTTGCAAGGGAGGAACAACAGGTGGTTTTATCAAACACTAAATACCTGGAATGTATAGAGAGGGTCTGAATCAGGTTTCTGATGTTTGGAAGGCTCCGTATTGTCCCCAAACTAGAAATATTTTTCAAAAAACAAACCTATCGGCTTTGTTAAGAAGCTGAAATTATTTGGTGAAATATGAATAAGTGTGAGCCATATTGGGGTATTGCGAGTTGCATTAGTGAGCCGAATTTAACCTACTCATCACAAACTCAACCAAATACGCAGAAGCCATGTTGCTATTATATCACGATTTGAGAGTATGTAGCACGGAATCACCGTTTTTTGTGAATGTACTTTGTTCAGGGATACCTTTACTATAATAAATAGCTGTATTACCATTTTCAGTTTTTGTCAATTTTTTCATATAAATATTTACAATATAATCCACTAATACGCATTCTTCATCGATCTAATAGAATTATCTCAAAACACGTCAACTCATTGTAGGTGGTCTTCAAATAGTGTTGATAAATTAACTATGATGATATTCATTTTAAATTACCAATTTTTTCAATGCAGTTTCGGACAAATGGAGATTGTAAACAGAGTCAAAGTTTTTTAAAGACCTTGTGATATATACAATTTTAAAAATATACTTCTAGAGACAGCTAGACAGATCTGTGGAAGTAGTCGGAAAACTAATTATAAAAAACAAACCGCCTGGTGGTTTGACGAAATAAAGAATCAAATAAAAATCAAAAAACAAAAGTGGAAACTGTACTTAAATGACAGAAAATTATTAGCGATATAAATAAGAGAGGAGAAGAGTGAAAAAATTAATATCGACTGCAAATAGAAACAAGTGGATTGAATTTGGCGACAAAATGGAAAAGAACAGTAAATCTAACCAAAAATTATTCTACAGAACGTTAAAAACATTAAGGAAAGGGAAATCCGAAGTAGTAGCAAGGATAAAAAGCAAAAGCGGAGAAATTATAACGGGAAAACCATTAATGGAAAGGTGGAAAAAATATTTTCAAGAATTACTAGGAGTAGACGAAGACCATAAAGGGGAGGAAAAGCTCTAATAACACCAATATATAAGAAGGGTGATAAATATGATTGTAATAACTATAGAGGAATCAATTTACTGAATGCTGCTATGAAAATTTACGAACAAATACTGGACACCAAATTTAAATCAGTAACAGAAAATACACTAGAAGAATGCCAAAGCGGATTTAGGAAGGGAAGGAGTATACAGGACCACATATTTACATTAAAGCAGATCATGGAAAAAACAATAGAGCAAGACAAAGAAGAGTACTTAGGTTTTATTGACATGGAAAAGACCTGTGATCAAGTGCCAGGAAACAAACTATGGAAAATATTATCAGTAAGAGGAATAGAAAATAAAATGATCAGAGTATTAAAAAATATGTACAGTGAAAACTCGTTCTTTATTATCCACCAAAATAGCATCTCAGAACCTTTCACAACAGAAGAAGGACTGAGGCAAGGAGAAGGTCTGAGTCCTACACTGTTCACAATATATATCTTGATGGGGTAATAAAGAAATGTAAAGTAAAAGTTAAAAAATTTAAGGTCGGATACAGATACATGGAAATGGTAAAAGAGTCAGAAGGAGCATTTGCAGATGATATAGTCATTGTGGCCGAAAAAGAGGTAGACTTACAAAAGAACCTGGAGATTTGGAATGATGCCATGAAGCAATATGGAATGAAATTGAATAAAAACAACACGAAAGTTATGGTAGAAAGCGAACACAAAAACATGCACATAAAAATAGACAATGTTATAATTGAACAAGTAACAAGCTTCAAATATCTAGGTGTAGAGCTACAAGAGAAAGGTAGACAAGAAGAAGAAATACACGATAGACTGCAAAAAACATAAAGTTGTACTATGCAATGAACCAGGCTTTTATAAACAAAAAAGGGATATGAAGACAAAACTAAATGTGTTTAAGACTGTATATCGACCAATTCTGACGATTGGTTGTGAATCATGGACACTGACAGGCAGACTGAAGAGCGAAATACAAGCAGTGGAAATGGAATATATCAGAAGAGTTAAAGGAGTCAGAAGAATGGATAAAGTAAGAAACACAAAAATGAGAAAGGACACTTGAATATATTCAAACAATACAATTGGGATGGTGGGGAAACTTACAAAGAATGTCAAATTCCAGACAAGTTAAGCAAGTATGGGAGGCAAGAAAAGCGAATAAGAGAAAACGTGGGAGACCGAGAGAATCATGGGACAGCAGCGTTAAAAAAATTTTGCAAGAAAACTGAAAATCTTGGAATGAGGCGAAAATATTAGCAAGAAATAAGAAGGAATGGACCAAGTTGGTCCACGAAGACATTACCACATAATATTATTGCCAAATATAAGAAAAATGTTAAATAATAAACTATATAATTTTAGATTCAGAATCATTTATTTTCCATAGTTGAAGTATATGAAATATATTGAATAAGTCCGTCACAAGCCTAAGATAAACATACAAAAGTTATAAACATTTAGAAAGAAAGAGAATAATATGTAAAATTAGTTTTGATACACCCTGTATACTGAATAATTAAAGTCATACAATGACAAACAGTAAAACAGGAACACAAACTTTGAAATAAAAGATTAACACAGTACCAACTAAAAAAGTGATGATTGTAAAATTGAAATATAAATAAAATGACCACCACCATATAGAAAATTATAACCTAAAATTGAACTATAGATAACATAGAAATAATCATATAACATAACATAAGCCATATAATATACCCATATCCGAGGCATATTATCAATAAATCACAAGTGAGAAGCAGAAAAATATTGAAATCGTTTATCCAGCACATACAAAACATTCCAAATAGCCCAGAATTTCTGTCTAGGGCCACCGAACATTGAAATTCAGTGTGACCTTCAAGAGAAGAAAAGAAATGAATTATTTAGTTACGAAAGACAATCAGGTATTATTTATCTATATAATTTAATGTTGAATTTATTAATGTCTAAAATTTAAATTGTTCATATTTTAAAAAGTATCACATAAGATCATACTTACTGACAAAATTTTTCAAAAGAATCAAAAAGGCACTGTCCATCATTGATTCCATTCATTATTCTAGAACGTTGTCAAATGTCACTTCTTCACGTATAAAATCAATCATCTCTTCTGTCGTTTTTAAAACCATAGAAATATAAAACCATAGACTCTGATAAGTATAATCTCAATTTTGTTTTGAATGAAAGAGTGAATGAATTTTAGATAAGAAAATAAATAGTGTTAATGATTTTTTTTTAATATTTTTGAAAAGGTAATTAAGCAGTAAGTTAAACAATAAACCAAACGTTTCATTTGTTGAACATTTATTTAAAATTGAATGTGTTTGTTTTTGTATCTATGATATATTTTACAATCAACACAGGCTGTCAACGTTGGAACTTGTTGAAGGCCGAAGGACAGAGTTGGCCTCACAAAATTTGAACTCACAAACAAAAATATAATTCCCTGAGATAGTTTAAATAAATTTACAAAATAATATAATAGAAAAATAGTAAAATAAAAAATTATTATTTTGATATTTTCCGACTGAGCTAGATTGATATAAATAAAGACTAAAATGATAAAATAAATAAGATTTAATTTGTAATAAGGTATGGAATTGATATAGATCAACAACTCAAAACCATATCAATATCTTCAAAAGATACATCTGTTTGGATTGGAAGTTTTTTGTACTACAATTTCGAAAATATAATTAAAACAATTTACAGTTGCACACTTTTTGAGTTAATCTCAAAATATATCATTTTATATTAAAAAATGTAAAATACGATATTTTAGTGTATACATCTATGGACTCGAATTGGATAACATTCAACTAGGTAGAAATAAATTGTAGGCCCAAAACAAGCTATATTTTTGCCTTCTGATGAATTACAGTTCTGGTCCATCAACAAAAATAACACGAATAATTAGGTACTAAAACATTTCAACGTTCATACTTACTTTTTAAAACAAAACTGAGAACTGTTTATTGCTTTAGACAATTCCATGCAGGTATTCAATTACTTTTTCTGTCTGTCATTCAACCTTTTTTCAGCGCTTTCTTTTTATATTTTCGGTCGGCCCAATCACGTTTCTTATAATTAAATGAAAAATGTTCGGGAGTTCTTGATAAAAATTTATCGAAAATAGAACACGTAATTCGTGAGAAAAAAACAGATTTCCTGCTCCAAAAGACATAGGAAATTACATGTCAGTCCAAAAATATTCTCAATAGCCCATGACATAGGCGTCGAGTTGGAATACTGCACGGCTATTAAGTTTCTGTTTAACCTTCAACCAGAAGAATTAGCGGTATTTGTCTTGTGAACACTCACATAGACAAATTGTACAAGGTGGCCTACTGTTTAGGATAATATTTTTCTTGAAAATGGGATTACAAGAAAAAAATTAGATCGAATATACAATAAACAAAAGACAATAAATGAATAAAATTTAGTAGTTAAAATTCTATCCGGTCGATATAAAATTTAGTTCTAGTTTTGATGGAAATACAATTATGCATATTTAGAATCAATGTAAATCCAAGATGGGCGCCGCCACAAAATGGCAGATTACATTTTTTTTCAACACCCTCAATGTGGATATCAAATGGGAGGGTTTGACTAGTAGAAAACAGTACATCTAAAAAAAACAAATTCAAGATGACCACCACCACCCACCACAAAATGTCGGATTTGATATTTGTTTCAATACCATTAATTTGGGTAATGAGTATCAAATTAAAGGGATTTAGAAGTTTCGTCGTCGTCATTTTCCCGAACCCAAATGTACCAAACAAATGTATCGTCAATTCGGATCCACTTTGAAAAATACGGCGAATTCATTCACCCTGAAAGCATACAGTTCCCAGCAAAGTTTGATCTGCATACTTTCAATAAGATCGTTAAAGTAGCATTGATCTATTTGTCTCCAAAGTTGGGGTAGAAGCTAAGTTCTTGGATTGTCTGTGGGGTGGTTATTGAAAATTCAAGACTTTTTGTAGTTAGTCCCAAGAATTATTGATGGGATTAAGGTCGGACGATCGAGGAAGTAGTGCCAAATGCGGAATACTCTGCACGATGCGGTCGTGAATTATCGTCTAAAAAGAGGAAAGTTGATCCAATGGCAGCATAATACAAACTTATGCCATTGTTAATAACTTGTACGTAAATATGCGCAGGCATCAAGCCCTAACAACTTTGTATTCCTATTGAATCAAATGCTTTCGCAAACAGCAGCTGAACCACGTTTAAACGGATAGACTTTTTGCACTGCTTTTCGGTTTCTGAGCACTGGAGGAGTCCATACACGAACACGCCGACTACCAGAGAACCGACCAGACCTCGACTCATCTGTGAACAATATGGACCTCCATTCAGCATTCCAATTCACATGTTCATTAGCCCATGCCAATCGAGCATGCTTATTGCATGCATGCATGCAAATTCGTCGTGAACGTAAGTTAACCTTGTGTAATCTTCGACATACTGTATCAATTTAAACCGAAACACCAAAAGGATTTAACTTCTATCTGAAGACGACCTACCTCAATCCTACCAATAGCCCTACTAGGTTCATCTGCACCAAGTTCACGTCTAGGTATAGACAAAATTCCAAACTTTGGATCACAGTCGACTGAATGAATTGGAAACTATAACTAATACAGAAATATAATATATGTGAACTTTTGTGGAGCAGTTTATTTCTAATTCATGAGTTGCATTTTTTGTTACCATTTTATTTGATTTCGTTCGATGTGTAGTCTCACTCTGACTAGGGCTTTCATTTGTTTTCACCTAGTTGTAAGTTCCCAGGCGTATATTCGATTTTTTCAGCCCTATCATGTCTATTCAATGGCTAGACCTCTCATTCTCCTTTTTTTCGGTGTTGCTTATTTCTTCCAATATTAAATTTGTGCTGGTACCGCAAAAGTGTTCCGGTCTCCGAAAGAGAATTCAACTGCAATTTCATCTCCGTCTAATCCAGTGTGTCCTGTAACCCACAGTAACTATATTGTTATCCCCTAGTTCATAGAGTTTTTCCCTTATTCCAAATTTTTTTTTATACATTCCCATAACTAAGCTACCAAATATGATGGCTGTTTGACTATGGCATGAATTTCCGCTTGAAATGTACTTGGTGTCTTTTTGGTCCGTACAATCCTAACCGAGTCCCTATTGCTTCAGAGCCAACTGTATATCATTGGTAGGTATCGTTATCTATGTTGAGTTACTTTGAGGTTATACTTTTTTTTCGCACAATCCTGTGGGCACGTCCCAGGATTTCAACAATGATGTGAACAAAATTCAGTTCCCCTTTCAAAAAACCATTGTGTGGTTTTACCACCATGCAAGCGAAACTTTTTTGATTGATGGCAATTGATTGGAAATGTTTGGAAAATTATTCAATTTAGGGTATTAAAATCGCGCTTTCAAATCTTAACTTGATAATTGAAAAATGGGACTGATAATGGGAAATCAATAGTAGACAAGAGATAAATCTGCTCCACTTACTGAATACTTGGAAGAAGTATTTATTCTTGAAATGAGAAATGATAGAAATATACCAACCACGAGATATGGTACTACGTTCGATGCGGTTTTTTGTAGATACATTGAAAAAATAAGATGTAGGTCATTGTTTACTCATTTTAGTTACCATAAAATATTAGTTACACTTATAGAATTTGAGAGTCAAGGCGAAGATGAAGTTATTGATAGAATAATTGAATCGGTTAGGGATTTAGGAATCTTGAGAATTTTTATAATCTGACTGGTATTTATGAATTATTCAGGGTCAAAGTTCATGGAATGTTTCCCTTTTTTCCACTCAATTTTCTAATGCTAATTGCTAAATCGCTAATTTTTTAAACGTAACATTATTTTGTTGTCTCTTGAAGTGATTTAGCAAGTAAAATTAAAGTAAAATTAGCTGCTTGGCCTAATTAGGAGGTAGGAACTAGACATAAGGAAGCAAATGAACAAGGTTGGATCAATACTTTATTTAAAAAAATTTCAGAACAAAGAAAAACGAAATATTTTAAACATTCTCCTCATCACTCTGCTCTCTATCTTGAGAAGTTGGCCATGCTAATATTTCAGTAAAAAAGTCTTTATGTTCTATGGGAACCAATGCTTTGAGAAGACTTTTTAAAATATCTGGCCCGCCAATCTTCAAATTTTATGATATCACGATTTTTCATTTCACGTACTACAAAAAATGTTGAGTTTTTTTTTGAATTTGCGATTAGTGACGAGTATTGTTGAGGTACGTGAATTCGGTCATGTCTACGAACCGATCTTTTTATAGTTTTTTTTTCGGGTTGAGATGGGAAACTCATGTTCGAATGGGTCCAGGACCCAAACAGTGTTGGAATCATTCCCAAGGGAAGGCCTATCAACCAAACCCACCTCAAACTCGCCGTTACCCCCGCCTCAGAATCACTACTCTAGCATACTTCGAGACGGTCGGCGGTCCCTCGCACACTCTCCGCTCACACCGTCATCTTCTCCCTACATTCCACTCCCACCTCTCATGCCGTACCTATCCCCTCAACATTATCTTCACCATGTTCTCCCAATACACCGCCTCCCCCCGTTTCCTCAGCACAGTTCCTCCAGCATCTAAACACATGCCCCTCATCCTATACTTCACACCTCTCGCACACGCCAGTCTCTCTTTTTCCTGGAGGTACCCTACTCTTGACACATGTCCAGTGAGCACCTGTGTCAATAAGTAGTTCACCTCTCCGAATTTTCGGTCCATCCAATCTCTCCCATTCCCAATCGCTCCTTTTAACGCACCCTCATACTCCTCCCACCTGCTCTCCATTTCCTTCTCTATCCATTTCTGTACTTCCTCTCTGGTCGCACTCCTCCAGCGTTTATTTCTGGTTCTGGCCATCGCGTCCAATGGGTAGATCTTTGCCAACACCGCTGCTGCCAGTCCACCCACTGTCCTGTACCCCTGCACCACCCTTAGCAATATCCCTCTGTGCACCCGCAGGAGTGGCCTAACCCTCCCGCTCTTTCACCCCATACCTCCGCACCGTACGGCATACTCTGCTCTACCGTCCTAGCAATGATCTTTTTATAGTTGCAAAGTTCATATCCCCTTACAGTGCTGAATCACTTTAAATCGACCGCTCATTGTGAGAGCCATTAATAATCTTACCTCTGTATGGTTCCGATTTTTTTCAACACAATTATCACTGAATATGTAAAGTTCTTTTATATCATACTTCATTAAGGCCTTTAGTGGCCAGTCCCTCGTGGTAAGTGTGAAACACACTGGAGTTATTTTTTGTATTAATAATACAAAACACAATCAGCCAAAGCTTCCTTAGGTAGAACATCTCTTGAACTGGTGGGTGTGGAACAGGTAAATTTTGCATGAACTCAAAGACGATGCCCATTACGTCTTCTCGTTCCTTGGAAAGTTGTGTTATTTCCTGAAGTTTGCCATAACATTATCTTTCCCTCCTTTTATAGACCATCAGTTCTGTTTTTTGCGTTTTCGTTCAATGTCGGGGATCCTATTTTCACATTAAGATCCTTACATGTACTGCATACGTCGATACCCAATTTTCTCTCAAGTATTGTAGACAGTATTCGATCTTTACTTTGTTTTGTAATTCTGGATATTTTAATACAAAAAGTTCGTGCATTTTCAAAACAGTTGAACCGGAATCCAAGCGGGTAATGTTCTTGGCCGAATAGTGGGAAGTCTTGGTAGGGAAAGATCGTATATACTCATCTGTTTTGGCAACAACATCTGCAGGAAGTAGATCGCCTCGGTTACCGTGTTTGCCTCTCATGTCAACAGGTATCAAAAGCTGAGTAGCTAGAAGTGACAATAGTCTGAACATGACCTTGTTTGACACATCGAAAAGACTACATAATGCCCCACTGCAGACTTTTGTACGAGTAGTGCCCTTCATTGCAAAATATACAAAAGAAGACGACTGTCTCTCAATAAGTCCCATTAAAAAGGTGTCCTGCTGACTTTTTGGCCTTCCCTTGTGAAGCAACTGGATAAGATTCTTTTTTTCTAGAGCTGAAAATGCCTCCGTGCATTTTTTTTGACACAAACAGCTTTAAGTTCATTCTTTCTAACAACCCATTTTCCAATTATCAAGTTAAGATTAAAAGCGCGATTTTATTACGACAATTTTCAGTTTATTGCCTACAATCTGAAAAAAAGGTTCACTTGCATCGTGGTTTCATAAAACCACACATTGATTTTTTCCCTCATTGACCGGTTTATTTGACACACTAGCTGTATCGCTGTTCATCGCGATCAAGTGAACAACAACATTTGCATCAATACACTGTACACAAATACCACGGAGCACTTGCACGAATGAGTAAGAATATAAATACTACACGGTCAGTTAATGCACGCCATGTGTGCCGCCATATTTGCCTTGGCTGCTCTGCCGAGCACTTTACCCCTACTCCGCGGCGAAAAAATTTGAGGCGATGACAATCGTTTTCTTCGAATCCACCCAAATAATTTCACTTTCAAGGAACGGGC